>CM029403.1:34201064-36682551 GCA_017139565.1 Luffa aegyptiaca
CCACGCTCCGCACACCCACAACCCAACACATGATTTACGCGTCATGCTCCGCCTCTCCCCAATGTACACACACTATGCAGACACGACTCACATGCAGCATAGCCCACTATCAACAATACCTCATGCTTATGAATTAAACAAGCAACATGCTAATGAATCAACAGATCAATATGCTTAAGAATCCAACAAAGCATCATGCTTAAGAATCCAACAAAGCATCATGCTTATTCACATAGCGAGCTACATACATAATAAACACAACATATAATACAAAGCAAGTGAAGCAACGGCATGCTCAAACAACAAACAAACAAACAAACAGATAGAAACTACTTACACAAGGTCAAAAGTGCTCCTAAACCCAACTAATTGCTTGCTGGAAAAATTAGATTATGCTCTAAACGGACCTATAGGCACAAAAGAGACCTTCTAAAGGTAGGGAATAACCTAACAACCTTTCCAACACCAGACATCGATTAAGAGGGACCTAAGGTGCTGAAAACTTACCGAATAGGGGATACCCAAAGGTTATACAAGTGCTGGAAAATACCAATCAACACTGAAATACCTTATACAGTGCTGTCCCGAGCCCGAATTGATACGAAACTGAAACTAGAGGATACCTAAAGGTTAAAAAGCATTCTAAAGCTAACTAAAATAGTTTCTAAAGACTTTAAGGCCACTGGAACTTACCGAAAAGAACTAAACAGTGACCAATATGTGTTGTACAGTGTCCAAAATGGCCAGAACCTGCAATTTAGGTAGTGATAAAGAGTGGGTAACTTAGATTAACGCTTTTTGGGTCATGGGTAACTTGAATTCAATGTCAATAAGGAATGGGTTAGGCTAAAACTTACTTAAATCGCCAAATAATGTTGAAAGAGGGCTGAAACCACACCCAAATCACACTGGACAGAGACCAATCCGCGAGAGAAACGAGATCTGAGACGCTGGACGAACGGGATCTAACCAGACGAGAGAGATGAAGGTTAGATCGAGCTTAATCAACTAAGAATGAGAGAAAAAAGACTTACACGCTGCTGGAACGAGATCGAGGGAAAGGCGGTTGACTCGCATGTGATTTCGGATCTACTATACCGAGAGGAAGGAACGGCGGCGACGACTCGGGCTTTCTGGTCGCTCGCGTGCTTGGCTGTTGGAGAGAAAACGGCAGCAAGAGGAGGAGGTCGGCGGCGTCGCGAGGAGAAAAACAGGCAGCGCTCTCGAAGAGGGAAGGGGACGGCGGCACGGGGAGTTTGGCGATGTGTTGTGCGAGGCGAGACCGACGGCGGTGGGGGCAGGCAGAGACGGTCACGCGAGGGAGAGAGAGAGGCTGCCAGAGAAGAAGGAGAAAACGTAGGGGGGGCGAACCCGCGAGAGAGATGAAGGGAGAGAGAGAGAAAGTTTGATTTTCTTTCTTTCTTTTCTTTTTTTTAAGGCTCAACTGACTCCAAAACTACCTATGAACCAGGAGAAAAAAACGTTAACTAACTCCCCATTCAGCCTGCACGATTAACTGAAAAGATCTTAATGAATGGGGAAAAAAATCTTAATCAGCCTAACATATCGATTAATTAAAAAAAAAAACAAACTTGGGTTACCTAGAATGTGGGGCATCACAATCTCCCCACCTTAAGAACTTTTGTCCTCGAAAGTTTGCTGTTCGAAGAGCTCTGGATACTTGGCTCTAATCTCAACTTCCCTTTCCCAGGTTGCCTCTTCCATTTTGTGATTCCTCCACAAACCTTTACTAAATCAATGGCTCTGCTTCTCAAGACTTTCGACTACTTAGCCAAGATCTTAACCAGCTTCTCTTCATAGGACAAATCCTCATTCAGCAGCAAAGGTTCTACACTCAGCACATGTGAAGGATCATGGACATATTTCCTCAGCATTGACACATGAAACACATTGTGCACTGCAGACATTGCTGGCAGCAACGCCAACCTATACGCGACAGGGCCAATGCACTCCAGGATCTCATAAGGTTCGATGAACCTAGGGCCAAGCTTGCCCTTCTTACCGAAACGTAGAACTCCTTTCATTGGTGCCACTCTGAGGAACACGTGATCACCAACACTAAACTCGAGTTCCCTACGCCGGACATCTGCATAACTCTTTTGCCTACTCTGAGCAGTTTGCACATTCTTGCCCTTCTCTTTTGAACTGCATCATTGGTCATTTGAACCAACTCTAGGCCTAGCAAAGCTCTTTCACCAACCTTGTCCCAATGGATCGGCGACCTGCACTTTTTCCCGTACAGAGCCTCATACGGAGCCATACCAATGGTCGACTGATAACTGTTGTTGTAGGCAAACTCGATCAAATACAAATGACTCTCCCAGCTACCACCGAAATCTAACACAAGCCCTGAGCATATCTTCTAGCACCTGGTTCAACTGTTCAGTCTGGCCGTCAGTCTGAGGGTGGAATGCAGTGCTAAAATCCAACTGAGTACCCAGTGCTTTCTGCAGACTTTGCCAAAAGGTGGATGTGAAGCGAGGGTCTCTGTCAGCCACTATTGAAACAGGCACACCATGCAACCTCACTATCTCCCTTAAGTACAATTCTGGCCACTTGTCTACAGAATAGGTGGCCTTACCCGGGATAAAATGAGCAGACTTGGTCAGACGGTCTATCACCACCCAAATCACCGTGAAACCCTTCACTGTCCTTGGCAATCCAACGATGAAATCCATGGACACATTTTCCCACTTCCACACGGGAACAGTCAAGGGTTGCAACAAACCGGTAGGTCTTTGCCTTGAAGTTTTCACCTGCTGACACGTCAAGCATTTACTGACAAACTGAGCAATCTCTCTTTTCATATTATGCCACCAGTAATGCTTCTTAAGATCCCTATACATCTTGGTACTGCCCAGATGCACTGAGAAAGAAGTATTATGTGCTTCTTCCAGCAACGATCACCTCAGCGAATAGTTCTTTGGCACACACAACCTTCCCTGATACAACAAGGTCGAGTCCTTAGTGAGAGTGAAGTCGCCTTGACCTACCTCACCTACACGCTTGATTAAATCTGGATCCTCTTGTTGAGCATCTGCAATACGCTGCCACAAACTAGGAACCACTGAAAGCTGAGCCAACAATGATGACACATCTGCCACCGCTAGTTCAATCTCTGCTCGGTCCAACTCTACTAACATAGGACTTTCTGATGCAACCATGGATGCTACACTTGTTGCCCTTCTGCTAAGAGCATTCGCTACCACATTGGCCTTGTCCGGGTGGTAATTGATCTCACAATCATAGTCTTTTACCAATTTCAACCACCTTCTTTGCCTCAAGTTAAGCTCCTTCTGGGTGAAGAAGTACTTCAGACTCTGGTGGTCAGTGAAAATCTAGATCCTTTCTCCATACAAGTAATGCCTCCAAATCTTCAAAGCAAACACCACTGCTGCAAGTTCTAGATCATGATTGGGGTAATTAAGCTCGTGCCCTTTAAGCTGTCGTGAGGCATAAGCAACTACCTTCCCATGTTGCATAAGCACACAGCCTAACCCTTTTCTTGAAGCATCGCTGTAAACCACCAAGCCTCTTGAATCATCAGGAATGGTTAGCACCGGAGCGGTGGTCAACCGTTCCTTGAACTCCTAAAAGATCTTTTCACAGTCCTCACTCCAAGTGAAAGTCACATTTTTGCGGGTCAATTGAGTCAACGGCGCTGCAATGCTTGAGAAGTCTTGTACAAACTTCCTGTAGTAGCCTGCCAACCCAAGGAAACTACGGATTTCAGTCACATTAGTGGGTCTCGGCCAGCTGCGGACTGCCGTTACCTTAGCAGGATCCACTGCGATACCATCTTGGGTGACTACGTGGCCAACGAACGCCACTTCATCCAACCAAAACTCGCACTTTGAAAATTTAGCATACAACTCATTACTCCTTGGAAAAGACCAGGATGTCATCAATAAAGACTATCACAAATGAGTCAAGGAAGCTTTTAAACACTCGATTCATAAGATCCATAAAGGCCGCAGGAGCATTGGTAAGTCCAAAGGACATCACCGTGAATTCCTAGTGCCCATACCTGGTCCTGAAGGCAGTCTTTGGAATGTCAGCTTCCTTAATTCTCAGCTGATGGTAACCGGAACGCAAGTCGATCTTCGAGAATACCTTGGCTCCTTGCAGCTGATCAAATAGATCATCAATGCGAGGGAGAGGGTATTTATTTTTCACGGTCACCCTATTCAGCTCCCGATAGCCAATGCAAAGCCTCATGGAACCATCTTTCTTCTTGACAAACAAGACCAAAGCACCCCATGGAGAAACGCTAGGACGAATAAACCCTTTCTCCAGGAGTTCTTCCAACTGCACTTTCAGTTCCTTCAACTCCACTGGGGCCATACGATACGGTGCTTTCGATAATGGGTCTGTCCCAGGTAGGAGGTATATGCAAAAGTCTATTGCCCGAGTCGAAGGTAGCCCAAGAAGGTCATCCGGAACGACATCTGCAAAATCCCTTACCACGGGGATGGAGTCCAGGCTGGGAGATTCCTTGCTAACATCAACCACACTGGCTAGGTAAGCCCATGCGCCATGTTGCAATAGATGTTTTGCTTTCAACACATAAACTACCTTAGGACTCCCATTCCTTGAACCCTTAAACTTAAACCCTTGGCCTGAAGGCAACCTGAGATGCACTTCTTTCTTCGCACAATCAATGGTAGCTCCATTACTGGCCAACCAATCCATGCCTAGGATTACATCAAAGTCATGCACAATCAATGGTAGCTCCATTAAGCTGCCCAATTGGAATTCCTCGACTGCCTGACGTTTCTTTGAGCCATGTTATCGAACATGGTCTGAAGCGTTTCTAGTGTGATCAGCATAGGGGCTGCAGGAGGAGCCAGGGGTACAGCTCCTCATCGACGGCGAGGAACCGGAGGGTTAACCTCTTGGTGATCAGGAGGGGCTGGAGGATCTTGCTGAACATCATCACCCTCCGCCTGGTGCTCTTGCCTAACAGCTGGGATTCTAGGTCTACCCCGACCATGAGCCATCGACTGAGAAGGTGGTGCACTAAGGTCAATGAACATATAACAAATTAGGATACAAGCTCTAACATAAGTCTAGGCAACATCCTAATCCTACTATCATGCAATAAACATGCGATCAAAGCATGCTATCTAACCACCTAAAGGGAGCATCCTAAGTGTAGCTACCTTATAAAAAGACAACATGGAAAACATCATGCTCAAACAAGGCAACCAAGTTAATAAATAAACATGCATTGCAAGCCTAACAATAATCATTCAAAGCAAGCATAAGAAAAAGCAACAAAGTAAATCAAGCAATATTCATATAAGACAATTAATCCACATACCTGGTGATGGAGAGAAGAACGAGGAAGACCACAGATCCTAAACTATTAACAACCTAGTTTCTAGGTCAGTCTACAGGAACAACTCCGCTCTGATACCAACTATAACGCCCCAGGTTTTATTATTATCTAACCTAGTGACATTACTAAACTCCTATTCAAACTAACCGAGAGCTCCGAAAATTTCGACAGCATAACGGCATACATAAGATGAAACCAAAATTTTCTAATCACTAGTTAAACACAAAATAACACTTCCCTATTATTCCATTCTACCCCACAACTCCACAGAACAACTTCATAATAGATTACGAGTCAGATCTCGTATCTTCAACCAACAACAGATTCAAATTCTTCTAGAAACAATTCAACCTTATTAAACATTAACATATTTACGGAAGCATGAAATTCTACACAAGCTCAACAACTAAAAGTTAATCCAACCTAGCTACGAAATTAAAGGTTCAGCCTATCATCAATGAACAAATAACTACCCTATCTATCAAAAATAAAATAAACAAGTAAATGGACCCATGTGGTCATCCCTCGTGAACCTCCTCGTCTACATCACCGGGCACATAAAACTCGTCACCTACATAATCTAAAAATGTTGGGGGGAAGGAAAGGGAGGGGTATCAGTACAACCACAGTACTGGTAAGTCGCTCACACCCGGTGAGCCACCAAACAACAGACATTCACATCAACATGCTATCCACACACACATCATACTTGTAAAGCGATAGACAAACCAACATGCTCCTAAACACAAAAACAACAATGCCAACACATGCATCATGCAAGATGGGACGACAACATGAATCCACGCATCATGCTATGCACCCCCACATGGATTCTGCGCCATGCCCACACACTCACATGTGATTTCCGCATCACGCTCCGCACTCACAACCCACACGTGATTTCCGCGTCACGCTCCGCAAACCCACCCAACACATGTATTATTACGCGCCATGCGCAGCGCCACTCACACGTGATTTCCGCGTCACGCTCCGCACTCACACCCACACGTGATTTCCGCGGCACGCTCCGCACTCACACCCACACGTGATTTACATGTCATGCTCCGCCTCTCCCGAATGTACACACACTATGTAGACACGACTCACATGCAGCATAGCCCTCTATTAACAATACCTCATGCTTATGAATTAAACAAGCAACATGCTAATGAATCAACAAATCAATATGCTTAAGAATCCAACAAAGCATCATGCTTATTCACTTAGTGAGCTACATACATAATAAACACAACATATAATAACAAAGCAAGTGAAGCAAACGACATGCTCAAACAAACAAACAAACAAACAAGCCCAACCATATAGAAACTACTTACACAAGGTCATAAGCGCTCCTAAACCCAACTATTGCTTGCTGGAAAAATTTAGATTATGCTCTAAACGGACCTACAGGCACAAAAGAGACCTTCTAAAGGTTAGGGAATAGCCTAACAACCTTTCCAACACCAGACATCGATTAAGAGGGACCTAAGGTGCTGAAAACTTACCGAATAGGGGCGAGAACCTTGCTGGAAATTACCAATCAACACTGAAATACCTTATACAAGTGCTGTCCCGAGCCCGAATTGATACAAAACTGAAACTAGAGGATACCCAAAGGTTAAAAAACATTCTAAAGCTAACTAAAATAGTTTTTAAAGACTTTAAGGCCACTGGAACTTACCGAACATAACTGAACAGTGATCAATATGTGTTGTACAGTGTCCAAAATGGCCAGAACCTGCAATTTAGGAAGCGATAAAGAGTGGGTAACTCAGATTAACGCTTTTTGGGTCATGGGTAACTTGAATTCAATGCCAATAATGAATCGGTTAGGCTAAAAGTTAAATCGCCAAATAATGTTTAAAGAGGGCTGAAACCACACCCAAATCACACTGGATAGAGACCAATCTGCAAGAGAAATGAGATCCGAGACGCTGGACGAACGGGATCTAACCAAGACGAGAGAGAGGAAGGTTAGATCGAGCTTAATCAACTAAGAATGAGAGAAAAAAAAGACTTACACGCTGCTTGACGAGATCGAGGGAAAGGCGGCTGACTCGCGTGTGATTTCAGATCTACAGTACCGAGAGGAAGGAACGGCGGCGACGACTCGAGTTTTCTGGGTCGCTCGCGTGCTTGGCCGTCGGAGAGAAAACGACAGCAAGAGGAGGAGGTCGGCGACGGCGCGGGGAGAAAAACAGGCAGCGCTCGCGAAGAGGGAAGGCGACGACGGCGCGGGGAGTTTGGCTACGTGCTATGCGAGGGGAGACTGACGACGGTGGGGGCAGGCGGAGACGGTCACGCGAGGGAGAGACAGAGGCTGCCAGAGAAGAAGGAGAAAGCGTAGGGGGGCGGACGCGCGAGAGAGATGAAGGGAGAAACAGAGAGAGTTTGATTTTCTTTCTTTCTTTTCTTTTTTTTAAGACTCAACTGACTCCAAAACTACCAACGAACTAGGAGAAAAAAACACTGACTAACTCCCCACTCAGCCTGCACGATTAACTGAAAAGATCTTAATGAATGGGGAAAAAAATCTTAATCAGCCTAACATATCGATTAATTAAAAAAAACACACTTGAGTTACCTGGAATGTGGGGCATCACATAAAGAGTAATTAGGAACAATTATATCTTGAGAGACTTTGAATAGTTCAAATTCATATTGGGAATTAAGTTAATTGTATGAGATACAAATTAATATAATGTATAGTGATACATTAAAATGTGCAGTCTAATTTGAAATTAAACTTTATTATTATGAGATAAATAAATATTTAAGGAAGTTCAAATATTAATATGAATTTGATTCATATTAGATTTATAGGATATAAGAGAATTTGAAGGAGTTCAAATTTTAATATGAATTTGATTCATATTATAGAATTAATTAATTGAAGGTCTGAAATTAAATATGTGATATTGAATTGGGTAATTAATTAATTAACTATTAAAAGGTCTGAAATTAAATATATGATATTTAATTGGTGATTAATTAATTAAAGAATTAATTAATTGGAAATTAATCAATTATGAAAATGATTAATCACTTATGGAAATAATTAATCATTTATGGAAATGATTTAATCACTTATGGAAGTGATCAATCATTTATGGAAAAGATTAATCAATTATGGAATTGATTGGTTATGGAATTGATTAATTATGGAAAAGATTAAATCAGTTATAGAAATAAATGATTTTAAATGAATATTTTATTCATTGCCTGTAACGACCCACCTTCTCATGACAAATTCCTAGGGCCATTACTACATACATTTCATTTTTTTTTCTTCTAAGAACAACGATGAAATGACATTTAAAGTAAAACATGCTTAGAAAATACGTGAAACTTTTCAGCCTGGGATCCCAGTTAAAACAGAACAAGAAGAAATTTTAGCCATTCAAGCAAAAGACTTTAAGCGGAATAAATCTTAAAAACATCACATAACAAGTTCCAAAAGAAGGAATTTTGAAAGCATAAAATGCGGAAGTCTATCCTAAGGAAATCCATGGCTCGTCAGCAGCAGTCCGCCACGCGCTCCATATGTCATTGCTTGTACCTGAAAGGAAACATTTTGAAAAGAATGAGTATTAAAAATACTCAGTAAGTAACACTACTATTGGGAGGAGATTTACAAGCATTACATGGATATTTGGGGGTTAGTTGCTATTAAAGGGCCTAATAGTCATTCCATTTCGTTTCATTTCATTTCACTTCAGTTCATTTCATTTCAGTTCATTTCATTTATCATGACGTACGGGTCACGTGGACAATTAACCAGCCTGTCACATGCTTACCAACTCACTGGAGGTACACAAGTGGGAATCGCGAGAGATCTCTACTTCCACTGATGGTAGAAGGCACCCAGTCAGTGAAGCCAAGTCTCACCCATCAAGGCACCTATGTGTGCATAGCACTATAACTATCAACTCACTGGTGGGGCGTCCATGGGTTTGTAGTCGGAACTTTACTCCCACAGATAGTAGATGGCACCTAGTCTGCGAAGCCGAGTCCCGCCCATTTAGCTCCTCATCTCAGTCTATAAACATTTCAGTCCTAGGTGTTTAATTGCCACGGTCCCTACTGGAATAAGTAACCTATCCTCATTTCGTGTTAGGGCCCCTGCTAACAGAGTCTGATTTAGCTTGCAACCTACCCATCAAGTTTCTTTCCCATGAAGGTCTCTGAAGGGCTAATTTCACATGCTTTAACTACCTCGCCTTTTGTCTCATACACGCGTAATTATCGAACCAACATCCAAAACACTAAGTAGAAAAGGCGCATATTTTAAATGACCAGCAACCAATATTAGCACATCGTAATCCAAGTGATAGCACGACAGTTAGCCTCGTTATTCCCTGTAATGCTACCGAAAATTCGGCAGCATAACGACATACGTATAGTTGTTCCCAAATTTCTTATCACCTGTAACCAAGAGAATACACTTCCATATTCAAAACTGCCCAACTACAAACTTCCATAACACTTCTGAACAATAGAAAAGACTCTGAACTTCCACAAAACAAAGCGAGTCCGGTCTCGCATCCACAACCCAACTACATAGAACATCCTATCTTACCCAACATAGAGCATTAAGAGCATTCAAGGTTTACCCAAGCATAATATTCTATACTTACCAACACAAAACATTCAGAGCATTCAATATAGACGAACACACTCATAACCAGAAGATTTAATATCGCCAGAACACACAATATCCAACATTCCATATTCCATCCATACATAAACGATGTCTCATGTTCTGTACTATTCAAAGCATGTAACTATTCATAATAAATAGCCTAGCCTAGCCAAGGCTTTCCAAGTAGTAAGGTTACTTCCATAGTGAAAAATATACTTGACTTAAGCACCCACCAACTAATTCAATGCGACACCGCTCACGCCACAAGCAACTCAAATCTAAAAAAAATCACAAGAAAGGTCTAAAAATTAGGGGCATCAAATTCTCATAATTTTCTTTAGATCCAACTTAAAATGAGGAGGCCAAGACTCACTAAAAGAGATCGATGCTTGCTGTCCGGGCTTCCAATTTCACCTTAATTCTAAAATTCGGTCTCTTATCACTATGGGTACCTCGAAATCATTAACCAAACTCAATGGGTATTTTTCTAAATCGCTTTAATCAACCAAAAATAGACTTAATTCACTTACCCACTGCTGAAGCTCGCTGGAAAGTGCTAAAAACGACCCAAAAACGTTGCTGTCTGCACCACTTGCACAACGCGGCGACGGCGATGGCAGAGCAGATGGCGGCGAGCGTGAATGGAGGGCGGCATGATCGGGTCTGAAGACAGCAGCGACGTGTGGCTGTTTGGTTGCAAAGGAACTCACGGTAGCGACAATGTGAGGTAAGCGGCAACAGCCGCGTGGGGATCTGCAGCAGAGGGCAGCGGCGCGTGGAGACGGCGAACGGAGAGAGAGAGAGAGACCTTACCGTCGGCGAGTGGCGGCGGCGTGGCGAACGGCAGAGGCGGAGGCGCGACGGTCGGCGGCGGTGAGCTTAAGGCGGCGGCGAGCTGAAGGCTGAGGGGGAGAGAGGGAGAGTGCCGAGAGGGAGAGGGAGAACGTGAGAGGGAGAGAGATTGCCCCTTTTTTTTGTCTTTAACGAAATTTTGGGGGGAAAAAGTCCCCCCATTTCCCTCTTTTTTTTTTTTTTTATTTGGGTTGTTACATCATACTAACCTTAAAAGAACTTTCGTCCTCGAAAGTTGCTAGTCCTGAAACATGTTTTGGTACTAGCCCCCATTTCACCTTCTCTTTCTCAAGCTACTTCTTTAGTCCTTTAATTCCGTTATAATACTTTTACCAAACCGAGTATTTGATTCCTTTACACATTGGAAGGGTTCTCACTACACTTTCTTAACAATGACACATGAACCATGCAACGTCCTGAAAAAAAAAATTGGCAGCACAACGACGTAACTTCAACAACTACGAAATTTTATTTTGCACCTGATACACAAGATTAACACACTTCTATAACCAGAACAATCCATACAACAATTTTCCACATCACTTGAGAGCAACATCACATACCCAAACTTACAAATAACAAGAACGAGTCAGACCTCGCATCAAGCATAACCTGATTAAGTCAATAAGGCCACAACACCTAAGAGAAAGGCATTGTACTTATTACACATTCAAGAGCATCTCAAGGTACATGACAAGACCAAACCTCAATGCAAAAACTCGATCGTAACATAGTCGCCAAAACTACCACAAATTTCTGCCCAACATCAAATAGTAGATTCACATAATGAAATGTTTTAGCCCGCCAAAGACCACATTAACTCAACTATTTAATAATAATAAATAAATAAATAAAAACAACTACTAGCTAATGATCTCCTCCTGAGGCCCGTTTTTCCTCACCACCAAACATTAGGAAAACTTAATTCACTTACAACATTGATGTTTGGGAGGGACTCAAACCTCTATCCTCTTAGTCAAAGATACTTTTCAATTACTGCAAAGCTACTCTCACTTCCACATGATGGGTGGCCTTACAAAGGGCAAAATGTGCAATCTTTGTTAGACGGTAAACAATTATCCAAATTGTTATATACATTCGATTGACCTTGGTAGCCCTTTAGTGAAGTTCACAACATTTTCATTTTAAACTCTTATGCATCTTGGTACTACCAAAATTACTAAGAAAGGTGCCTTGTGAGTTTTCTAACGACTCTTTCTTGAAAGGATAATCTGTTGGACCACATAGTTTCCCTTGGTGCAACGAGACTAAAACATGAGTGCGAGTAAAACCTTCTTAACCTACCTCACTAAGGTAGTAACCATTCTAAACCCTCTTGTTGAACATAAACAAGTTGCTTTTTCTCAAACTAGACACCATTGAAAGTTGAGAGCCAATCATGTTAGCACGCCTCCCGCTGACAACTCGATTTCTGGACGATCAAGCTCCCTTAGTAATGTACCATGAGATGACACCAAGGACATCATACTTACTATTCTCCTACTAGTGCATCAATCACTGCATTCTCCTTGTTAGGATGCTATTTGGTCTCACAATCACAAGCCTTTACCAATTCCATCCATCTTCTTTGTCTTATGTTGAGCCCTTCCTATGCGAGGAAGTGCTTCATATTCCTATGAAAACTCTTTTTTGCATTTTCACTTGGTGATTTCTGTGAGTCCACTGGGTCAGACTGGAAACGTTTTGAGCAAACTTCCCACAGTAACCTGCTAGACTAAGGGAACTACAAATCTCTGCCACTATGTCAAGTATAGGCCAACTGCAAACTACTTCCACTTTTAAAAGGTCCACTATGTTTGGAACAGAGAACTTACGAACCCGGCCACCTATTTCATTTGACATTCCGGGGCGGGGGCCCAATTATACAACACCACATTCTCCAAAAATTGAGAAACAATAGGAGATATATTAAGAGAAAGATTTATTCAAGAGAAAAACTTATCAGTTACACGCAATCACAAACTAGACGAAAGTTGCCCCTTTTTCCATGGGGATTTACCCATCACAATATTACCCTTAGCAACTGCATGCTTGCGAAAAGAAAATTTGTCCAGTCAAAACTCATACTTAGAAAATTTGGCATATAACTCACTACTTCTCAAGGTCATACTTAGAAAATTTGGCATATAAACTTGCCGAAGATACAACTCATGTTGCTCCTTAGGCTTGACATAAACCAAATATGCTATCTATAAACACTTTGATGAGCAAGTCTAGAAAACTCTTGAAAACCTGATTCATGAGATCCATGATAGTTGCAAGGGTATTCATAAGTCCATAAGGCATCACAAAAAAACCCATAATGGTTGTACTTGGTTATGGAGGTGGCCTTTGGAGATATTAACCTCCTCGATGCACAATTGATGGTATTCCAAATATAAACTTGCCTTTTAGGATACTTTCGTTCCATGAAGTTGGTCAAAGGATTATTCATGTGAGGAGAAAATACTTGTTCATTACTGTCATTTATTAAACTCTTGTCAATCGAAGCATAGCCGCAATGGATCCATCTTCCTTCTTATGAACAAAACTATTCACCCCCGGCGAAATACTAGGTCCTATGAAATCTTTTTCTTGTCATTCCTATGTTTGTGATTTGGACATCTTCAACCCTATTGAGGCTGCTATGCATGAAGTTTTAGGAATGAGAGTTGTTCCCAACTCGAACTCTTTGATGAGGTCTACGTCTGATGCCGATGGTAAGCTTGGAAGGTCCAACCCCCTTTATCTTATACCAGCAAATCTCTTCCATTTATTTCAACCTGACTTCATTAGTTTCTTGTACTAATTTGGTTCCAAAGTCAAAATCTCTAAAACTTCGACAGCACACCCGACAATCTACCTGTTCACTAGTAAAGCTTCAAATTTCCCTTTCAATAGTTCTTTGGCAACCATTGTTAACAATCTGCACCAACTAAAAGTTCCCCCCAGCTCCGAATTAAGATAGACGCTTGACAAAGAACTCTTCCATTATCTAGTTTGTTCTGACTCAATTCCCCCCCCCCCCTTTTTTTTTAAGGAAAATTCTCAACCTAAAGTTGAGTTTCATAGCCAACGTCTCTTATACAATTGCTTTCAATTAAAACATACAAGGGTTCTAACTTTCTAATAGTAACAAGATTCTTGCACCCATTTTAAGGACTTCTAAACACAAACCACTTAATAGAAATCAAGCCATACCCATGATCTTGGAGTCTGGACATTTTAATTTCTTTTGGTCTCCCAAGATAACAAAACTTTTCCATACTACTTTTCCTTTTCTCAAATATATATATATATATATAGTCATCAAGCTTATGATGTCGTCCTTCACTTTTCGAGTGAGAAATAACTTCAACACCAAAAAGCATGTCTCCACTTATAATATTCTCATAGATCTTTCATTTGGAGTTCTAAAATGAACCTATGGGGAGATTTTGCTTAATTACGTGGCCTTGTTTTTAAACCTCGAAAATTTTCTCTTGGTCTTATTGAATTGGGGCCTCTTCTTCATAACAACGGAATGAATCATATTAAAGCTGCTCAAAATATTTGGAGAAGTAACTTTTCGGTTCAAACCCAGAACCCACATTTTTTTTTCCATTTTGAAACTCATGTTCTTTTTTTTTTCAAGCTATTTAACTTTCTTTGTCGACCACACCAACAAAGCTAGGCAACCTAAAAGAATTCCTCATATTATCATTCATACAACGCCTCTTCACTTTTCATTCTTTTAGGAGTGTCTCATAAAAATCCAAAAATATCTTACAAGTTCGCCCAAACATTGAACTCCGCAAGAGTAGTCATGATGTATTGCTCCTTTCAAGGTTTTACTCAAGAGACACCATCTTTGATATTTCGTGACCTTTGAAAAACATTACTCCCTTAAGATTTTCTTTTCTTTCCTTGTCCATACGGACTACTTTAATCTCACACTTAAGCATATACCTCATGATGGTAAAGCTTTCTCTAAGCCCTAAACACTTTCATTTCCACAAGAATACATAACAACAAGCATTTAACAAAGCATCACATTCATAAATCCATTCATGTATCTTCCCCCCCCCCCCTTTTTTTTTTTCCTTTCCTCACATAACATAAACATTGACATACCTGGCGGTGACCGGATGCTTGCTGATAAGCCATGGACATACTTAAGGTTTACGATGTAAACCAGTCTACAGAACCTATAACCTAGAGCTCTGATACCAACTGTAACGACCCACCTTCTCATGACAAATTCCTAGGGCCATTACCACATACATTTCATTTTTTTTTCTTCTAAGAACAACGATGAAATGACATTTAAAGTAAAACATGCTTAGAAAATACGTGAAACTTTTCAGCCTGGGATCCCAGTTAAAACAGAACAAGAAGAAATTTTAGCCATTCAAGCAAAAGACTTTAAGCGGAATAAATCTTAAAAACATCACATAACAAGTTCCAAAAGAAGGAATTTTGAAAGCATAAAATGCGGAAGTCTATCCTAAGGAAATCCATGGCTCGTCAGCAGCAGTCCGCCACGCGCTCCATATGTCATTGCTTGTACCTGAAAGGAAACATTTTGAAAAGAATGAGTATTAAAAATACTCAGTAAGTAACACTACTATTGGGAGGAGATTTACAAGCATTACATGGATATTTGGGGGTTAGTTGCTATTAAAGGGCCTAATAGTCATTCCATTTCGTTTCATTTCATTTCACTTCAGTTCATTTCATTTCAGTTCATTTCATTTATCATGACGTACGGGTCACGTGGACAATTAACCAGCCTGTCACATGCTTACCAACTCACTGGAGGTACACAAGTGGGAATCGCGAGAGATCTCTACTTCCACTGATGGTAGAAGGCACCCAGTCAGTGAAGCAAAGTCTCACCCATCAAGGCACCTATGTGTGCATAGCACTATAACTACCAACTCACTGGTGGGGCGTCCATGGGTTTGTAGTCGGAACTTTACTCCCACAGATAGTAGATGGCACCTAGTCTGCGAAGCCGAGTCCCGCCCATTTAGCTCCTCATCTCAGTCTATAAACATTTCAGTCCTAGGTGTTTAATTGCCACGGTACCTACTGGAATAAGTAACCTATCCTCATTTCGGATTAGGGCCCCTGCTAACAGAGTCTGATTTAGCTTGCAACCTACCCATCAAGTTTCTTTCCCATGAAGGTCTCTGAAGGGCTAATTTCACATGCTTTAACTACCTCGCCTTTTGTCTCATACACGCGTAATTATCGAACCAACATCCAAAACACTAAGTAGAAAAGGCGCATATTTTAAACGACCAGCAACCAATATTAGCACATCGTAATCCAAGTGATAGCACGACAGTTAGCCTCGTTATTCCCTGTAATGCTACCGAAAATTCGGCAGCATAACGACATACGTATAGTTGTTCCCAAATTTCTTATCACCTGTAACCAAGAGAATACACTTCCATATTCAAAACTGCCCAACTACAAACTTCCATAACACTTCTGAACAATAGAAAAGACTCCGAACTTCCACAAAACAAAGCGAGTCCGGTCTCGCATCCACAACCCAACTACATAGAACATCCTATCTTACCCAACATAGAGCATTCAGAGCATTCAAGGTTTACCCAAGCAGAATATTCTATACTTACCAACACAAAACATTCAGAGCATTCAATATAGACGAACACACTCATAACCAGAAGATTTAATATCGCCATAACACACAATATCCAACATTCCATATTTCATCCATACATAAACGATGTCTCATGTTCTGTACTATTCAAAGCATGTAACTATTCATAATAAATAGCCTAGCCTAGCCAAGGCTTTCCAAGTAGTAAGGTTACTTACATAGTGAAGAATATACTTGATTTAAGCACCCACCAACTAATTCAATGCGATACCGCTCACCCCACAAGCAACTCAAATCTAAAAAAAATCACAAGAAAGGTCTAAAAATTAGGGGCATCAAATTCTCATAATTTTCTTTAGATCCAACTTAAAATGAGGAGGCCAAGACTCACTAAAAGAGATCGATGCTTGCTGTCCGGGCTTCCAATTTCACCTTAATTCTAAAATTCGGTCTCTTATCACTATGGGTACCTCGAAATCATTAACCAAACTCAATGGGTATTTTTCTAAATCGCTTTAATCAACCAAAAATAGACTTAATTCACTTACCCACTACTGAAGCTCGCTGGAAAATGCTAAAAACGACCCAAAAACGTTGCTGTCCGCACCACTTGCACAACGCGGCGACGGCGATGGCAGAGCAGATGGCGGCGAGCGTGAATGGAGGGCGGCATGATCGGGTCTGAAGACAGCAGCGACGTGTGGCTGTTTGGTTGCAAAGGAACTCACGGCAGCGACAATGTGAGGTAAGCGGCGACAGCCGCGTGGGGATCTGCAGCAGAGGGCAGCGGCGCGTGGAGATGGCAAACGGAGAGAGAGAGAAACGGGTTAGAGAGAGAGAGACGAAAACGAGAAAGATAGCGAGAGAGAGAGAGACCTTACCGTCGGCGAGTGGCGGCGGCGTGGCGAACGGCAGAGGCGGAGGTGCGACGGTCGGCGGCGGTGAGCTTAAGGCGGCGGCGAGCTGAAGGCTGAGGGGGAGAGAGGGAGAGTGCCGAGAGGGAGAGGGAGAACGTGAGAGGGAGAGAGATTGCCCCTTTTTTTTTGTCTTTAATGAAATTTTGGGGGGAAAAAGTCCCCCCATTTCCCTCTTTTTTTTTTTTTTTTTATTTGGGTTGTTACATTGCCTTTCTCCTATAAATAGAACACTAAACCTATGGTTTAAGTGATACACAACATAAGGCCACAAGAATGCACTCTTGCATTCTCTCTAGCCTCCCTCTCATATTCTCTCAACCCAAGAACTCTAGGGAGAATTTTCTCTCTAGAGTTTTTCCCATTCAAGATTAGAGTTTTTCCCATTCAAGATTAGGTAGTCCCACAACTACGTTCAAGATCTCAGAGTCACAGTGGGGAAGATCAATTGGTGGTGTCCCAATTGTTGACGCAAATCAAGAAAGGTGTTCTTGATATTTCAAAGACTACAACGACAGTATGTTTGCTTCTCCCCTTTAGAATTAGTTCTAAGGTTGTATGCTTAGCCTTAATAAGTTTCTATAGAATTTGTTCTATGATTTTTGTCAATGTAATGGTATTTTTGGATAAACAAAATTAACTACGAATCGGTCCCAATTGCGCTTCCGCTTTATCGAAATTCGGGAATTCCAAATCCATCAGCTGTTTCAAAGGTCCTATTAGACGTTACAACATTACAAATAAGGACGCATTAAGTTTTGCTTGTTTATTTCTTATGTTGAATTCTCATAAGCTATTCATTCAATTTTTAAAATAATGTAAATTTTCACTTTGAATGTTATTTGGTCTAGTCGTTATTTAACCGAAGATGACTTTATTATGCTTGCATATCATCCTTCTTCATCTTGTATAGGATGTGTTAATGCTAATTGTGGAGATCGGGCAGGAGCAAAGACAAAAGTAAAACCAAGAAAATCAATGTAAGTTGTTCCTTGCCTTATGTAAAACTAATTTAGGTTGATAAGATGATTTATTTGAGGCAAAGGGTAGATGTGGTATAGATCATTAGGGTAGAGAAGATGTTCAACTGGGTTCAAAATATTGTGCCTAAGGAATATCTTTTCCACTTTTTTTTTTTGTGCCATGTTTTTTCCTTTTGCAGCTAACTGTGAGTGTGTATCCTATGCATCCTTCTCCTATCTCCATAAAAGTTTTGATCAACATTGACAACATCTAATACTAATGTTTTGGTTTTTAGCCTTTCTCCTTCATACACATTACATGTCAGATGATCGATGTGTATTGATGCTTTGTTCCTAGGAAAAATAACATCATTCTTGTTTTGGTTTATATTGAAAATTCACGTACCAAGCCTAGTTTTCTTTCCTTTCAACAGTTCTCTGATTCTTCCAGTTTTATTCTTTCTAGAGCTTACTTTGATTTAAACATCCTAAGTGCTTTTTGCTAGGAAAAATAACATCATTCTTACTTTTGATTTAAACATCCTAAGTGCTTTTTGCTAGTTAACAGTTTTCTGCTACTGCTTGCTTTTTGGTTGCTTTTAAGAGATCAAATCCTTGTTGTATTTTATATGAAGGCTATATTTGGGACATCTTTAACCTAGAAAAGTACTTACATGCATTATGAATTAGGAACTATCTTCAAAATAGTTTTCTGCTTTTCAGAATAAAATCTTTGGGAAAATGTTTTTAGGTGATTGTTACTAAAAATTGTTCGAAAATTTGTCTATGTTTTAGAAAAATGAATTTATTGTTGTTATTGCGACACACGTGTAAGAAGCTTCAATCGCCCACGCAAATTAACTCTCTATTGCACTCTCCCAGCTCGTGCAAATCCCCGAATTCGATCAACCAAGAACAGAAGCTCTCAAATGAGGAAGGAAACGGAAATGGCGATTACTAATTCACACTCTCGATTAGGCAAGATGGTAGAGAAGAAGAAGAATCAACACAAGCATATAAGTGGTTTGGCAACTAGACCTACCTCCACTGTAAGGAGGTATGGATTTGTTCTTATCAGAATTATAGAGATTACAAGTAGATCCCTCACTGATTTCTCATACAATTTTCACTCTATGTTTGATTGCCTTCGGAACAGAGTATATATAGGTGTTATGAAGGTAGCTGACCGTTGAAGCTTGGAAGCTTGTTGGTTGTAACCGGTTGATCAGGTACCCTTTATTTTCAACAATTGTTCATCTCAAAATCACATTCTTGTGAATAACGATTTTAATATACATTGTAATGTGAAGTGTTATAAGTCATATAATCACATTCTTCAAAGACAGAAAGCAATGGTTATTAATAATTATTCAATCTGCTGTAATGACGGAAAGTTGAGATTTTGGCTTAGACAAAGAGGGCTTTTGTGGTTGATTGCGATGGGGAGAAGGTGGAGTTGGCTTTGTTTCAGTTTGTCATATTTGGCTTTGTGGGAGAGGGGTGGTTCTTGTTCTTAGTCAGGATGAAATTCAAAAAAAATGGCTACTGGGTTTGCTTTGTGATCTTGTGTAACTTAGGTTAAGCTAATGAATGCACTTGGCGATCTGTTTCCTTCCACGAACAAAGTAAATGAGCTTTTTGATCTATTTACTTATTTTCTAGCTTTGATTTTGAATCCACGCTATCAATGTTCATTCGTGGGTATTAGGTTAAGCTTATGAATGCACTTGGGAAGAATTTTCTTAGGAAATACTAATCTCACTCATCACCATAAAATAAAAACAAAGGATTTCTGTCTCTGAGTTTCTTCAAATATCCCATTTCTTTGTGGAAGATTTCCGATGAAAATTATTTAGGATGTCAAAATTCAATCCGCAGTATAAATGCTAGAATTGGATTGAATTATACTTTATGTTTGATATGAGATTGTTTGTTCCTACTAATGGATTTTACGTTAATGTGTGTTTCTATTTAATGTGGTGAAGTTAATTAATGGAGTTTGATGAAAGACATTTTGATGTGTTCTTAAATCTTGCTTATAGGTGCAACTTGGGCGGTGGCCATCTGACAAAGTGACCATACATAAGATGACAACTCAACTACATGATTATAATCTTGAACCCTTGGTGAATTTTGTATTTTGTGAACTAATATATGTTGTTAGAAGTTACATTCAATTAATACTTTATCTTGTATCATTTGGATAACTTCTTTTTTCTAAGAAATTATTGAATACTTTATTTTGTAATGTAAATAGATTATGAAATTTCAATTATGAATGAAAGTCATGGTATTTAATATGTTATGAATTATTTCTTATGTGTGGATTTAGCTAAAAATAAGCACTTGAAGTAAATTTTATCAAAATTTAAATTTTAAAATGAATTAATTTGTAGCACCAAAAAATTATTGTTGACAAAAAAGTTATACCTTTTATAGCCATGAGTAAAAGCTATAAAAAAATTTACATAGCAAAAAAGAAATGCTATCAAAAGGTTATTACAATAATTATAATAATTAGAAAACATGAAATAACTTTCTTATAGCATAATATTAAAGCTATAAATACTATATTATAGCATTAAAAAAATGCTATCATGTGTTAAAGATAGCACAATATTTTAGCTATGTAAACATATTATAGCGTTAATAAAAAAATGATATAAAAAGTTTTCATACCAATGTATATAAGCTACACCTTCATACTCTATTATAGCATCTATTATAGCTATACAAAAACGTTATAAAAAGTCTTAGACTTTTAATAACATGGGCTGTCAGGACCTTCGAAAAAAGCTATAATAGGTCTTTTATAGCTTTTTTTGTTAGCTATTGTTTTTGTTATTTCTTGTAGTGGGTCAATTGTTACATTTACTATCTACGAGTTTTAGGGCATAAAATCCAACATATGGGTGGCTCAACTTTGCTAAGAACTATTTTGTTTCTTATTGTCGTTGTTTGTTTTTGTTTTATGTTTTTTGTCTGATACATAATGTATATCTCATGTTGAATTCTTTTTGTTTATGGTCAGACGAGTTTGTCCAGTTCTTGTAACCAAATAAAATTTATAACTCCAACTCTATGCTACTTTGTAGTAGGTAGAGGTCGGGTCGTCCACGGGGAAAGGATGCTACTAAATAATTTTTGGATTCTCACTGATAACAAACAGGGGGGTTCAATTAAAAAGGGGGTGCTTGGTGCGGCAGAGACTGAATGATGGATGTGACATAAGATGATAAATAATAATAATAGAGATAAATTCAGCCAACCTTAGTGCAAGTATACACTATCGCACGTAGTAATAAAAACCTTAGAAGTATTCCAAGGGTATCGATCCCACGAGGACTAAATTGGAAATTCAGATTTGAAGAAGAAACTACTCAACTGGATTACTTAAAAATAGGTAACCAAAGAAATATGATTGATGATTGATTTTTAGAATAATAGATAAAACAAGCAAATAAACAAAAGAATATCAACAATGAATAAAACGAGGTATTCAACATGGATTCATCCCAAAGGCAATAACCCTAGTCATGGATTACTTAACTTAAGCCTATTCAATACATTGGGTCAGATTTAACTTCTATTTGGCCTTGCTCCCAAGAACCGTTAGAAGGCTGAGCGAGTACCGTTATGCACATTTCTGTGACTCGACTCCGACATAGATAATTCACGAATTCAATCTTTAACCCTATAGTTGATATAGGGTGCCTTAGGCAGCTTGCCCTATACCACCGAACAATCTCTTTCGAGCTTTTTCTCCTATATCACCTTTATGAGAACCGATATCGTCTGTCCCTTTCGAACTCACATGGCATGCAAAGTCTAAGTGATCAATTTAAACTCAGCAAGATCAGAATGATATTCAATAAAGAATGACATGCATTGAACAACACTTAAGCAAATAAAACACTTTCAAGCTATTGAACCATAAGGGAATTCACCATATTGAACCCCTCAATGGAATTTAGCTACTCATGGTAAGATAAAGTGCAATTGAATACATTTCCATTGTAAATAAGATGTAAAGAATACAGATAAATGAAAAGTATCAAAAGCTGGAAATAATGACAGTAGTCAAATACTATGGGTTTTTTTATTTATCCAATCCTTCTAGAGTTCGCTTAAACACTCCACTCTCTCGCTTTTACAAAGTGGGAATGGGTGAAAATCCCTACAAACCCTAAGGTCTTATGTCTAACTAAGGTTAGAATTTAGTCATCTAAGAAGGACCTTGGGCATCCCTACTCATAGGCGTCAACTAGGGTTCTGTCACCACCCTCTTCTTCCAAATGAGTTATGCTTGAATTTGACTTTGAATCACGAGCATATATAGTGTTGGAAATGGTTGAGGAGTTGCGAAATAGGTGCTGGTGGGTAGCCTAGTCAGTTTCGAGGTCAAAACAGTCGGTTAGGTGCGAAGAAGTCTCGTTCAAAACGACCCGCGGACAACTCGGAACTGCCTCAGTTTTTCCAGAAATGCGGTCGCATTTCATTTTGCCATCCCAAAAATGCGGTCGCATTTCTAGCTAAATTCCAGCATTTCCTCTGTTTCCTGCACAACAACAAACTTAGTCAAATTCCCTTAAAATTGAGTCTTTTTAAGCACAAATGAGCATAATTTGACAAAAGTGAATCTCAACACCCTAACTTATCAACTTTAACAAATTTTGAGCTCGGGAACATTAAAATTGATCTAAAACATATAGTTTTGACAAGATAATGAGCTAAATATAAGGGTAAAATAGGTATATTTTTTACCCTTATCACACCCCCAAACTTAACTCATTGCTTGTCCTCAAGCAATAGCCAATCAAAATGTTAGAGATCAACTTTTTAATTGCAAATCAGAATGTAAGAGCTCAATATTAATTGCAAACCAAAATGTTAAGGTTCATGTGTAGTAATCAATCATGGTACTAGTATCAACTTTAAATTTCAAATCAAGTGACATGGAAGGAAAGTAAACATGTTTTTCAAGATCATTTTCTAAAAAGTTTGCCTTTCAGGAGAGGGTTCTACTCTAGTGCCAATCACAACGTCTGAGTTTCCTAGGCATGAAGATTTCTATTGTTCTTTTTCAAAGCGAAACTCTCCCTAGTCCATCCTAACCAATATGCTTAAACTACCTAACTTCTATTCATTGAGCCTAGTGTAGTCCTTTTTAGTTAAGAAAAACAATCTTGAGGTAAAAATGAGCATACATGAGTTACTAGACTTTTTCTATCTCCCCCAAACTTATTTGACTGTTGGTGTTCTTTTATTCAACTTTTTTTTCTCCCAAGAGTATCCTTGCTGTCATCTTTACCTTATTTCTAGCTTATTGACACTTTGTGGTGAAGATATCTAGCTACGAGCAAAGTTCACAAGCTTGGAATGATACTCACTTCCCTAAGTAAACCTTTCATGCAGTGGCAAACCATGGGTGTCATGAATGCCCCTGGTTACTCAGTAAACTCTAGGAAGGAAGAGTAACTCTCGATTTTTTTCTTTTTTCATTTTTGTTTTACAACTTGATATATACTGAGCACATATTCTTTTTCCAGCAGTACAAATTTACAAAAAGCATGGCATAAGTACAAAGCATAAAGCACCCCCCCAAACTTAAAGTTAGACAATGTCCTCATTGGCTTTGTTTTTTAGGCATGGGCTTAACATGAGGCTTTTTGTCTTCCAAAACTTTAAGGCTAATCTCTCCTAGAGTGTTAGAAAGGTTAAACACGAGGAAGTTTAGACTTAAGAAAATTTTGTAAAGAAAAAGACTAATGGAAAGCCTATGACTAGAAAACAATTCAGTTGTGACGGTGGCACTTTTGAGATAGAACAAAGCTCTAGTTTTCATCATCAAAGGCTTAAAAGAAAACTCCTTTGAAAACGTGCTTTTTCCAAAACATTTTTTCCAAGCAATTTTTCCTTAAAGTTGATTTTTTTTTCTTCCAAAAAGTTCATAGGTTAAGCTCAAAAACAGCAAGCAGATTTTCAAAGAAAAGATTTGAAAAACCCAAGTTTATCTAATCTAAACTATCAACAAGCTATCTAAACTACCCTATGATCATACTATTAACACTAAACAATTAAAGCAATCAAAAATAGAAACTAAACAACTAAAAACAGAATTTAAATCATGATAAAACTAAAAAACAGCAAGCAACAAAACAGTCAAAAGTATTATTCACAAAAAAAACAGCATGTAGAGGGGTCAAAAAACTCCCATTGTCCTCGTCCGAGGAACTCTCTTTCTCTTCATCTTCTTCATCATTATTTTCATCTTCTTCTTCATCAGAATCCTTGTCTTCTTGAGGCAGCAGCGATTGAGGGAAATCAGGAAAAATCGGAGCAATACTCGGGGCGATAGAGAGATAGAACTCTCTAATGGCTTCATCCCTCTCCTTTGCATATCCCCAATATGTCTTTAGGTTGTCCCAGATTTGATCTAACTGGCGGTAGGCAATGGCTAGGGCTTCCGATGATGGTGAGGGCCCTGTAAAAGGAGTGTGTTGGGATGGAGAAGCCATGCTCGGCCCTGATGGTGGAGTGGCCTGAGATGTGGAGGCTTTATCTTTCCTTTGGATGCTATTTTGTTGGAGCTTCCCGATTAAGGACAGGTCGATGGTCGGCTTGAAGAAATGACGCTCCTCGTCCTTGCCAGGAACTATCTTCACCCTTTAACAAAGTTGGGTGATGAGTGATCCAAAGAAAACTTTACCTGCTCTTTTTCTTCCACAGGCTAAAATCTCATCCCTGATTCTGCTCCCAATATTGATCTCCAACTCCTTCATAATACAGTAGAGTAGTAGAACTCTATCTACTGAAATGGTGCTATCGTGGGTGGCAGGCATCAAACGGTTCTTCAGAAAGTGAAGCCAAACTGCCGATTCTGGCTTTAGATCGCTTGACACTAAAGTCTTCACCTTCGTTTGGGATTCTTTCCATTGAACTCCCTTGTTGGCCACGAGTTTTAGTGCTTCTTTCATTTGGTTGGCCGAGGGGTTCCTGATAACATCGTTCCCTCTTGGATTCAAGGGTGCTTTGATTCTGTACACCTGGTTAATGTCTACAGAAGAGAAGCTGACCATTTTGCCTCTCACTACCGCCATACTGATGCTTTCATCCCTCAGGCCGGCATAAAACTCTCGAACTAATGGCACCACGACCTCCTGAGGGTGAGCACAAAACTCCTGCCACTTATACTGGGAGATAACTCTGCTTACGAACTCTGCCAGTGTTCCTGCTCTATTAGAGAATCCCTTCTCATTGAGGAAATCCCTTTTTCTCATGATCTCCATCCTTTCCTGAAAATTTACATCTCTGAATACCTAGGGGAATGAATTTTTAGGAGATGGAGCCTTAGGTGATTTGGCTTTTGACTTGGCGGGTGAGACGGAAGGAGGAGCTGCAGGAGAGGTGTTCATGGACCTAGTCCTCGACCTCTTGGCAAATATGGGGTCATTCTTGTTTTTTGTCCTCCTTTCAGCTTTAATCTCTCTTCTTCTCTTTCTCCTCAATGCCGCAAAGATAGGAACTTGGTCGTCATCCAGCTCCTTTATCTCTGAATCGGATTCTGTCTCTAAATCACTAGAGGTCTCGGCCTCCTTGCTTTCTTTCTCTTCGTCATCCCTCTTCTCTCCCGAAGAGGTGCTATCAGCTGCTGGTGGGTCATCTTTGAATAGAGGTTCGAAAACCTCATCAGCAGGCTGTGCTTCAGTGGCCTCTGCCAGGCTTTTTTTAGAATGCGGCCCAGATGCAGTCGCATTCTGGCCTTCATCCACTTATTCTATTTCCTTTTCTTTTTCTGAACTTCCTTCAGTTGGCCCCTGTTGGGCCTTTTCTTCTCTTCCTTACAACAACTCAATCTCGCTTTGAGCCTTGCGGAGTGGCTCAAAAGCTGCAAGGAAGTCTTCAGCTTCCTTTCTTCTTTTCTCATCTTCTTTCAATTCTTATCTTCTCTGTTTTTCTTCCTCAAGGAGCTGCAAATCAACTGCTGCCCTCCTTTGGTTTTCTCGTAACCTTCTTTCCTCTTCTTCAACAATCTTGGCCCTCTTGGCCTCCTGCCTCTCCTCTTCTTTTTTCTGTTCTTCTTCAAGCTCTCTTTCTCTTGCAACCTCATCCTCTTTCATCATGTGTCGATTTTCCATCTCTCTCTCAGCCTCAATATCCTTCAAAGCTTCTTGTTCAACCCTGTAGCCTTCGACAATCACTAGAGCCTTTGCCACAGCTTGGCGGATTATGTCCTCGAAAACATCCGGGGGCATTCTTGCAGTTTTGAGGGACTCGATAACAAGTGGCTTTTCGTGCACAACTTTCTTAGGACTCCTCTTCCTTGCACTGTAGGTAACGAATGGTTTGTTCCTGCAAGATGAAGAAGGGTTAGCTTGAGGTTCAGAATGTTTACCCGTTGAAGCCTCTTCTTGCCGAGAGCTTTCTGCTGCCTTGGCGGTTACTTCTTCATCTCGCCTATTCACTTCTTCTTCAAGAGCAACACGTCTCTGAGCTCCCATTTCCCGGATCATTGAAAACCACTCCCGCGAGCGTTTTTTGAACTGTTGAGTTGCGGGTTTTTGGGTTTTGTGGGTGGCACTGGTGCGCGTGAACCTCTTAGGTTGAGATGAACTCGGATTCTCCCTCGAGGTGGCCAGCATTGTCGAGGAGGAAGGAGTTTGAGCGTTGGGCTCTTGCTTCACTATCGTCGGCGAGAAACCCGTGGGTCTTGTCCTTCTCGTGTCGTGCATGGGTATTTTGGGGTTATCTTCTTGCCGTCGAACACCTGCTTTAGCTTCGTGGGTGGTTTGGGCACTCTGAGATCGAGTGATCTTGCGTGATGATGAAGATTTCAGATTGTTCTTCATGGTTTCTTGGTATGGGTTTCGGTTTCAAGATGAGAGAATATGGAGAGTTCCTTGAGTTTTGACTTGAATACCAAAAGTCTAAGTGTTTGGTGAAAAGGGAATGAAAAAGTCAGCTATTTATAGTTTTCTAATTAGGTCATGTGATGGTCAAAAATAATTTCGTGACTGCCCTCTGACTTTTGGCAAATGCGATCGCATTCCCAAATACAATGGGGAGAAATGCGATCGCATTTTCCCCAGTTTTTCCGCCTTCACTTTTTTCTGACTTTTCGTTTTCCTTTGCTTTTCTTTGTTTGCTGAAACACTCATAAACATGTTAGAAGGTTCATATGCTCAATCATGATTCATTTATTACTATTTTCTTTTAAGAGAATTTAAGTCAAAAGTTTTGATCAATTCAACTTCCAGGTAAGTCCCCAGGTAGAGGTGTTCCCTTTGGTCAACTTAAATACCTCAGCCTAGCCAGGACTTTCCTCAGACAAAGTTCCCTCTTGATAAAAAATCTTTTATTCCAAACTTACAAATTCACAATTTTCTCCTTTTTTTTTTTAATAGATGGGATACAAGGTAGTGTGGACTTTTCAAAACTCCCAGGTAAATCCCCAGGAAAAGGTGTTCCCTATGGTCAAGTTAAGTACCTTTTCCTACACAGAGTTTTTACTCTCGTCCAGATATTTTTTACTCCTATCTATGTTATATATATTTTCTATTTTTTTATTATTTTTCTTTATTTATTATTATTTTTTTATTACTATAGATCCATAATATACAAAGATAAATTTTCAAAGTATAGAATTCATACCAGTTCAATCACAGAAACATGGGCTTCTTCATCCTCGAAGCCCTTCCCCCAATAGGGTTTGATTCGTTGTCTCTTTATGGGTTGATTGATTTCTTCAACTTCAATCTTTTTCTCAACTTTTTCTTCTTGTTCTTCATCTCCGAGTATATCCTCCAATGTTTCTCCTTTCATCATTTCCTGAAAAGTAGACCGGGAGAGTTCATCAATTTCATCAATCATAGAGCACTCTTCCAGATCTCCAGGGTACTTCATTGCATTCATCACATTGAAAGTGACTTGCTGGTCATTGATCCTCATGGTCAACTCTCCTTTCTGCACATAAATTAAGGTCCTGCCGGTAGCTAAGAAAGGTCGTCCTAAAATGATCGGCACGTCCTTATCAGCCTCACAATCTAAAATGATGAAATCTACTGGGAGTAGAAATTTTTCAACCTTGACCAACACATCTTCAATTTTTCCAATAGGTTGTGTAAGTGATCTGTCTGCCAACTGTAAGGTTACAGTTGTTGGTCTTGCTTCTCCTATTCCCAACTGTTTAAAAACTGAGTAGGGCATCGGGTTTATGCTCGCTCCTAGATCGCATAGAGCTCTGCCTACATCCATTCCTCCCATGGAGCATGGAATGGTGAAACTTCCTGGGTCTTTGAGTTTAGGAGGGATCTTATTCTTGACCAGTGCATTGGAACATTCAGTGAGTGCAACCGTTTCATATTCTCCTAATCTTCTTTTCTTTGATAGAATATCCTTTAGGAACTTCACATAGGTAGGCATCTGTTCACGTGATTCTACCAATGAAATATTGATATGTAGCTGCTTTAAAACATCTAAGAACTTCTTAAACTGTATATCCTGTGAAGCATGTTTAAATCTTTGCGGGTATGGAGGAGGCGGTCTATATTATAGATCTATCACAAACTTTTGGGGTCTCGCGGTCGCATTCCCTTGTTTTTTCTCTGACCTTGATTTTTCTTTTTCTACCAAGGCTTCATGCTCCTTGGCTTTTTCTTCATTGTTTTTATTTTGTATAATTTCTGGGGTAATATCTGACTTCTTTTCTAAAATCTTTTCTCGAGCTTCTTCTGGGATCTCTGCTTCTTGATTTACTGGATACTTTGGGCCATCATATTCTAGTCCACTTTTTAAGGTTACTGCCTTGCATTGCTCTTTTTCTTCTCTCTGAGGGATCTCAGTCTTGCTAGGCAATGTCCCTTGTGGTTTGTTTTTAATTTCCTGAGCAATCTGTCCAAGTTTTACTTCCAAATTCCTAACTGCAGCATCGTTTCTTGCCATGTACTCCTTCATAAGAGTCTCTAGATTTGAATCTTGACTCTGCACTTGGACTGGTTTGGATGTTGTCTCCAACCTGGGTTGTACGTGGCCGAATAAGGATTCCATCTGTTCTGGTTCTGGTTCCCCTGTTGACCTACATAAAAGACAGACGCGGGATTTAGTGGACAATTATCAGCAATGTGTTCCTCACCACAAATTTCACAACAGGGAGAAGAGATAGCATTGGCAGGGGCTATGTTTGCTTGATTGTTTATAGTCATGCCCATCATCATGCTATGGATAACCTTGATCTGGGCTTGCATAGTAGAATTAGCCTCTGTTTCCACTGCTTTAGCTGGATTCTTCAAGATTTTCGTTGGCTCGGTCTCTCCCAAATGTCTATTGTTTGTGGCTACGGTGTCCAATATAGTATGTGCCTCATTTGCAAACTTCTCCAAGAAAGATCCGTTTGCAGATGCATTGACTAGTGCCTTCGAAGCTTGATCTAATCCACTATAAAAATGCTCTAAGATGATGCAAGCAGGCCATCCGTGGTGTGGACACTTCCGAACCAGCCTTTGAAATCTTTCCCAAGCTGCATCCAGAGGTTCATTGTAAGATTGTCTGAAAGCAATAATTTCAGCTCTATATTTGGCATTCTTATTAGAAGGGAAAAACTAGAAGTTTTTTCAGCCAAATCGTTCCAAGAAATAATTTCAGCTCTATATTTGGCATTCTTATTAGAAGGAAAAAACTTCTCTAGAAAATTTTCAGCCAAATCGTTCCAAGAAGTGATGGAGTTTGGAGGGGATGAATCCAACCAAGCTTCAGCATCTCCCTGCAAAGAAAATGGAAAAAACTTTAGCTTCAAAGTATCTTCAGGCACTCCTGTAACTTTAAAAGAATTGCAAACTCTCAAAAATAGCTTAATGTGTTTATGTGGATCTTCATTTGGAAGTCCAGAGAATTTGGAACATCACTAGTTTAAGTTCAAACTGTGGAGCATCTATTGGTGGCTCCAAAATTCCTGGATTTAAAGTCTGAAAGACTAGTAAAGCGTAGTCCCTTATTGCTCTATTGCGGTCTTCAGCAATATAAATTGGATTTTCTTTTTGTGGCACCGGTGGAACTGGAGGAACTGGAGGAATTCTTCCACCATTTTGCTCCCTTCCACGATTTTGTGGATCAACTTGAGGATCGACTCTAGGAGGTTCCATTGGAAACTCCTGTATGTAAGAAGCTTCTTCTAGAGGTTCTTGTGCGCTCAACTCTTGTTGTTCCCTTCTCTTTCGTCTTTTTTCCTTCCTTCGACGACGAAAGGTTCTTTCTATCTCAGGATCAATATCAAAGAGTGAACACCCCTTGTTCATGCATTAACTTCAACCTGCAAAAGAAAAGCAATTGCAAATCAAAGTCAAATTTCCTTTGAGACAGAATGTGGTCGCAATCTGATTGCAATTTCAAAAAAAAAACAAAACTGGTTTCACTTTTAGTCCCTGGCAACAACGCCAAAAACTTGGTGCGGCAGAGGCTGAATGATGGATGTGAGATAAGATGATAAATAATAATAATAGAGATAAATTCAGCCAACCTTAGTGCAAGTATACACTATCGCACGTAGTAATAAAAACCTTAGAAGTATTCCAAGGGTATCGATCCCACGAGGACTAAATTGGAAATTCAGATTTGAAGAAGAAACTGCTCAACTAGATTGCTTAAAAATAGGTAACCAAAGAAATATGATTGATGATTGATTCTTAGAATAATAGATAAAACAAGCAAATAAACAAAAGAATATCAACAAGGAATAAAACGAGGTATTCAACATGGATTCATCCCAAAGGCAATAACCCTAGTCATGGATTACTTAACTTAAGCATATTCAATGCATTAGGTCAGATTTAACTTCTATTTGGTCTTGCTCCCAAGAACCGTTAGAAGGCTAAGCGAGTACCGTTATGCACATTTCTGTGACTCGACTTCGACCTAGATAATTCACGAATGCAATCTATAGCCCTATAGTTGATATAGGGTGTCTTAGGCAGCTTGCCCTATACCACCGAACAATCTCTTTCGAGCTTTTTCTCCTATATCACCTTTATGAGAACCGATATCGTCTGTCCCTTTCGAGATCAAACTCACATGGCATGCAAAGTCTAAGTGATCAATTTAAACTCAACAAGATCATAATGATATTCAATAAAGAATGACATGCATTGAACAACACTTAAGCAAATAAAACACTTTCAAGCTATTGAACAATAACGGAATTCACCATATTGAACCCCTCAACGGAATTTAGCTACTCATGGTGAGATAAAGTGCAAATGGATACATTTCCATTGTAAATAACATGTAAAGAATACAGATAAATGAAAAGTATCAAAAGCTGGAAATAATGACAGTAGCCAAATACTATGGGTTTTTCTATTTATCCAATCCTTCTAGAGTTCACTTAGACACTCCACTCTCTCGCTTTTACAAAGTGGGAATGGGTGAAAATCCCTACAAACCCTAAGGTTTGATGTCTAACTAAGGTTAGAATTTAGTCATCTAAGAAGGACCTCAGACATCCCTACTCATAGGCGTCAACTAGGGTTCTGTCACCACCCTCTTCTTCCAAATGAGTTATGCTTGAATTTGACTTCGAATCACGAGATTATATAATGTTGGAAATGGTTGAGGAGCTACGAAATAGGTGCTGGTGGGTAGCCCAGTCGGTTTCGGGGTCAAAACAACCGGTTAGGTGCGAAGAAGTCTCGTTCAAAACGACCTGCGGACAACTCGGAACTGCCTCAGTTTTTCCAGAAATGCGGTCGCATTTCTGGGTAAATTCCAGCATTTCCTCTGTTTTCCTGCACAACAACAAACTTAGTCAAATTCCCTTAAAATTGAGTCTTTTTAAGCACAAATGAGCATAATTTGACAAAAGTGAATCTCAACACCATAAATTATCAACTTTAACATATTTTGAGCTCGGGAACATTAAAATTGATCTAAAACATATAGTTTTGACAAGATAATGAGCTAAATATAAGGGTAAAATAGGTATATTTTAGACCCTTATCATTGCTCTTTCACTAACCAAATCAAATAGGGGTGTACAAAAAACCCGACAACCCAAACAACCCGGACTACCCAACCTAAACCGTAAGGGTTGGGTTGGGTTAGGATTTTTTTTCGGTTTGGGTTGGGTTGAATTTTTAATAAATCGAAAATTCGGTTCGGTTCTCGGGTTGAGAAATTTTTGGCTCGGTTCAACCCAAACCGAACAAAAAACATATAGATATATAAATATGCCAATTTGTTTTTTTATAGTAACTGTGTGACATAGTGATTTAAGCCCTCCCTTGCAGTAAAGATTGGCCTGTGTTCGAGCTCTACATGTACCAAACATTTGTGTGTTTTTTTTAATATTGTTTTTTTAGAAGAAGGGTGTATTCTTTTAATGTTTTTTTTTTTTTTTTGAAGAAATTTCTTTTTATGTTTTTTCTTTTCCTTTTTTAATTTTTTTCAGTGATAACTTTGTTCTCGGCCACCAATCAATTGTGTTTTATATTTTATTTATTTATTCAAACTTCAAATAATTATATAAACTTTTTTCCCTTCAAATTCCATAAAGCCAATAATTATTTTTTCCTTTTCAGTTTTTTTTTAACTTATTTTTTTTTATTTATTTTAAATAATTTAGACTTTCATGTCTTGAGATTTACATTATAGTGTTGTGCATAAGTATAAATGTTTTTAAAAAAGGAATTTTAAATAATTCAAAATTTTTTAAAAAAAAGACAACCCAGCAACCCAACCCAACCCAACCCTTCGGGTTGGGTTGGGTTGGGTTGCCATATATGTTTGGTTCATTTGGGTCGACAACCCGACCAAACCCAAATTTTCGTGTTGGTCCAAAAAAACCCCACAACCCAACCCAACCCAACCTGTGTACACCCCTAGAATCGAATAAAAACATGAAAAAATAAATTAAATGCCAGAATGAGGAATAAAACATGCAATGAGATCAAGAAAAAATCACAAAAAAATATATTAAAAGACGGGATGGTCATATTGCTTATTTTTTAGAACACTTTATGCATTTAGTTTCATCACTTTCTCTAAAAAAAAATTTTGTGAACAATTAAATTGCCCGGAATGCTTCTTGGCTTTTCAGATAGTCCACCTACTTAGCCTATGTATAATTGACTAATTCACCCAATACTCCATGAACTCATTAATCAATTAGTTATATAAATTGCACCTGCTACCCCTCATGCTTAGACCGATAACTCCTTAGTCTAAATCTAATTAACTAATTTAACTACCAGATGACTCTCAAAATTGCTAATTAGCTAATCGCATTAACGTGCTAGGCCCGAAACTAATTAATGGTTCAAACTACGATCGCTTCTAATTATGTTGAATTATTTGAGAATATGTTGTTGTTATGCATTAATCCAAGTATAAATCATGCAATACCAAGTAATACCTGAAGCATTCCAAGGTCAGAACACAGGAAGGAGAATGAAGCAAACTAAACACTTTAACTTACGATACTCAAATGCATTTCACTGAAGATTGAATATTTAAAATAAAGGAATGGATCATGCGATAAGCAGAAGTAAATAAAAGAGAAAATGTGATGGGAATAAAAACAAAGATTTGAAGGATATCAAGGCATTCAACGCAGCTACCACATGCGTTAGTGACCTCTCTTGCATTGCATACAAAGAATGAATAGGTATTGATGCCTAAGCGAGAATTAAACATGTGATTCTGTCCTAGTATTACACATGCATTTGGCGTAGAACTAAGAATGTTTATGTTCACTTAATTCATGCGTTAGTGCAATTCTCTATTTACTTGCAAGTGGATGATTATCCCTAAGACAACCTAAATACATTCATGAATTATCTCTTGCGGTAGCACTATTACTAGTGCAACCAGACTACATGCAATGCATTATATTGCTCTACTTAGATATTTCTACATGCATTATCCTCCCGGGATTTATCATGTTGCTACCACAACCGGCTGGCTAGGCAGGTGTTAGTAATGAAAGAATTAATGCAACTAAGCAAAAAGCATTAATATCATTTATTCAAATGTAACGCATACAAAAAAAGTTCATCGTCGCATGGGGTGCCTAGGCTAAGCCTTGATAAAAGAAAGTTAGCTCATGCTACCAGGGAAATACGTAGCGGATAAGATGAGAATAACAAATGCTTGCGCTGAACAAATCTTCCTTTTCTAATCTCTTTCCACTTCCCTCCTCCCTTCAACTGGACGAATGGTTGGAATTTATAGGCTCAAGGAGGCTGGCTTCACCAAGCAACTAGCTTGCGTGTTTCACTTCTCTTTATGCCAGCTCACAACTCTGCCACTTGTCAGCACCAACCTTGGACAACTTCCATTCGTACTTCTTCATGTAATAGCTCCCACACCTACGATAAAAGATAACTTGGGCAAGATAAACATCTACAATATATGCGTTAGTCATAATGTTATTGCATTGTCTCACCGCATCAAGGAATTACACACTGAAAGCAAAACTATCGCAATTCTTTGATTTTATGTGCTGAACCGGTGCATCTCATATCTTTTCCAGTCTCTTTTAATTTAAATTTAGATGAGAAATAACTTTCTTTTTGCAAGTCATCAAACCCCTAAACTTAAATTATTGCTTGTCCCCAAGCAATGCCCTCTAGCCACTTTGCAAAAGTAACTTAGCTCCAAGGCTTAAACTACAACACCCTAATTTTTTCTAGATTTCCATCAATTAAGTTTTTCTAAAGAATTTAGCCTTTGCTTAGGGATCCCAATAGACTTAAGATTTTCTTCCTGTGCTCAACTCACTAGGCTTTCACTATGCAGACAGGTTTGCTAACTAGATTTTTTCTAGCGCATAGTTTTTTTTTTTTCTTCTAATTTTTATTTATTTTTTAATTTTTTTTAAGCAGAAATCAATAGATCAACATCAAAACACATGCTTTCGTTTTGGCTTGCCCACATTTGCGATGAAAGACATCCAACTACGGGCATTACATTTTTTAACTGCCCTAAACGCTCATAGCATACTTATGCGCTTTCATTCAAAGGCAAACTATGAGTGTCATGAATGCCCCTGGCTACTAACATAATAACGTTAGTGGAATGCATCTTATTAAAAATACTGCGCTAAAATGCCTAATGTACCCCCAACTTAAAATAGAAAATGTCCCCACTGTCCCCCAAACTTGAACTAGGGAATGCTATGCGATATGCTTAGAATGCGCTGACTGAGCTCCACTGGCGCTAGCTCCTAAAACAAAGGAAAATAATCCTAAGGTTAAAGGGAAATCGAAGGAAAGAGAAATTCTTACAGACTAAACTGTGCTAAAGGAAACTTTGAAAATTTTAGGCGCTAAGGCTAAGCAAAAGAGCTAAAGGAAAGATATTTTAAGGTTAAGGCATTAGTGAAAGGTATACACAAAGAATTGCGATAGATGACAAAAGATCTGAATTTCATTGATGCGATTATGATAATACAATAATGGATTAATAGAGCAGCGCATCATACAAAATAATTTCTACACTTAGAAAAAATAAACTAAAAATTACTCCCTTGGTCGTGGGGGAGGCGGTGGCATACTGAAACTTGGAGGCGACGGGGGCATTGGAGGGTGCACTTGTAATGGCCCAGAGCCATTTGCTCTCTGCGGCGGGCGAGGTTGTTGAGCACCTGGCTGGATGATTATATTTGCTGGCGCAGGAGGTAGATGACTGAAAGCACTAGTCCATCTCACGAAGTATAACATGAGGGCATCCAACCGCGTCTTTAGTGCTTCTATATCTGCCCTTGTTGACACCATGACTTCTTCTATGTGGCGTCGCATCTTTGAGTAGACATTCCCCACATCCACATTGATGATCTGTGGAGGGGGAATGGCAGCACCTGGATTAGCAGCAGGAGACGGCTCGGGCTGCGTTGACGATTCTTCGCGACATTCTTCTTCGCGCTTTCGCTCTATTACCTCCATCTGAAAAATGGGCACCGGAGGTTCTTCCTCATCTGTTTTTGGGCGCAAAGGTAAGGAAACCCTGTTTTCAGCGCATACAATATTTTCTTGCGCTGGCTGGCTCCTTTGATCTGGAGGTGGCGCAATGGGGATCTCTGGCGCAGAAGGCCCAACAGCAGGCCTTGGCCTACGGTTTCGCCCAGGCGTTTGCTTCTTTCTTTTCTTGGGCGACAACTATTTAGGTGGCCTCTCTTCCGCCTTAGGGATTTCTTCTTGCACCGACGCTAGCAGCTGTGGGAGGATTCGGTTGTTGACACTTGAAGTGATTTGTGCCAACCATTGCCCATCGAACGTCTGACGAATCTTTTGCCTCTCTTCTTCAGGCGTAGCCTCTACACCAGACTGCACGCATAGAAATGTCACCATGCCCGGGCAAAACATAACTCTGCCTGGTTTGGCAGTTGTCGCGTGGAGGCCTTCAGTGATTATCCGCCCTAAATCCACTGCGATGCCCTTCATCATGCATTGGTAGAGGACCACACGCTGGAGAGATAACATCGCATCATGCGTTGGGGGCATGATGCGATTCCTTATCCAATGCAACCAGACAGTGGCCTCAAGATTAAACCACTGTGGCAGGAGGGTCTGATGCGCAAATTGCTAACCGCAAGTGTACGGGCCCAAGTTATAATATAGTGATTAAAAATCGAATGTCGTCCTCTGGATTGGTTTTCTAGTACCCCTAATTATTAAAGGTATATTCGCCCAATTTTATTTAGAGAAACTAATCGAGAAATATGCAAATCAAGGAAAAACTAATCAAAGCAATAAAATATGGAAACTCAATGGAGAAAGGCCTTAGGGAATTGATTTCACCTATTAGATGCATGAATCAATTCAAAGGATAATTAAGAACGAACTCGTAACAAATTCATAAACCAAGGATTATCGATAATTAAAAGCCTCTCCCGAGTGTAATTAATTCTTTATGCAAATTAAGAAATTGATATCCCTATCTAATTTCAACAACAAGCATAAGCATTAAAGAACAACCCTCATAACGGTTTCTCAAGCAATCCCAAATCTCCCAATTGTAGAATTACCTAAGTTATGCAATTGATGGTCGAATCTAAACTACCCTCTCCCGAGCAATTAGTTCAGAAACGAAAATCATACAATTCGTGATCAAGGAATTATAAGCACTAAGCATACAATTGCATAAATAAACCACGTTACGAAACGTCCTAAAAATCCGTAAATTAATCCATACAAACTAATGGCTACATCAAGCCCCTAAGAAACGAAATTTAGCTACTCATGTCTCTCAAAATACAATCGAAATCAGTCCAATACATGCTAAAAATCTGTACGAGAAATAAGGGAGAAAGATTAAACTCGCTAGCCGTGATTCCCGCGCGTTCCCGTCACGATCCTCACGATCCAAGCTCCCAAAATCAAGCCCTCTTTCTTTCTGCCCTGTTCTGTGTGTTTTCCCTCTCTAAAAATCGTCTTTCTCTCTCCAAAACAACTCCCTCAATCAGATGGCATCGCAAAATATATATACTGTCCATTCTGCGCGACAACGTCGAGACACTAAAGACATAGCGTCTCGACGCTGTGTCACGCGTGCCCTAATTATTTCAGGAAACTTCGCAGCGTCGAGACGCTGTGGAGGTAACGTCTCGACGCTGCCTCGAATTCGTGCCTCCTACTGAAGGGGCCAGCGTTGAGACTCTCCAATGGTAGCGTCTCAACGCTGCCCTATTATATGGATGCCTTGAACCTCATGTTCTTTTGCAAATTCCTTTTCTTGGGTTAATTCTTTTCCTCCATAATTAACGGTATTCTTCAAAAACATCGATTTCCATTGAAATGCTTGATTCCTACAAAACAAACCAAATAGACATAAAAGTGGCCAAATAATACTCGAGATTAACACTAAAATATCATAAAATATAGCTCAATAAATTGCGCTATCAAATACCCCCAAACTTAAGCATTTGCTAGTCCCGAGCAAAGTAAGAATCAAAATAATCTGTCATAAAAATAATTGAGGGGGCATTGCTAATGACTCTTGCCTCAGGAATCTCAAATCACAGATAAATCAGATTGAAACCTTAATGATTAAACACATTCATCAAAATAAGTCTCATTTATTTCATTCCTCTCTCACGTGTGTGTGTGACTAGTCCTCCCTATCTCAATCCTTTAAGCCCGGAACAGTTTTATGCAACCCTTCGCTTGTTTTCCCCCTACTCTGGTCCTAGGTTCCAATCATCAAGCCTCTCCACACTCAAGATGGTAATATGCCACTCGGGTGCCTAAATGGAGTACACAACCCCCAAACTTTGAGCTTTTTCACGATCGTCATTAATGGTGGTCACTAGCTTTCACACTCCTATTCCAGGGACCCTTAACCTGAGTTTTCTCTGGTTGGCCTAACTGATCACAACAGGGGTAGCTCTTTTTGACCTTAATTCAATTTTCCTTTACTCAGCTCATCATTTTTTTTTCTTTTCTTTTCATTCAATCATTCATTTTTTTTTTCACTAACAAGCAAGATATGGCATAATTTTCTCATAAGTGTAACATTACTAACTATCATGCAGATTAACCATCAAACCAGTCCCTAAACCTTTCGAGGTGACAACAAGGGCTAGATCACATAACCCTATTCTAAGCTCGTCAAACTAAGACAGGAGACTACATGCTCAAGTGGTGCAGAAGACTCATGAAATAAAATCAACTATCTTGAATCCTGTCTTTAATTATTATTGCACAGAATAACTTACCTGCTTTCTGAAATTAAGTATCCTCATCGGTTGTCATAATCATAACAACACCCTCAAAGAGGAACATCTCAGACAGAAACCACATTCAACCCAGATCTCAATGGAACTAAAAAAAATTTGATCCAAAATGATAGAGTGAAGATAAACACAATAACAAACCAGATAATGATATGGTCAAAGGAAATATAACAATTAATTACAGACCAAAAATAAATACTTTCCACCCCCAAACTTAAAGATTACATTGTCCTCAATGTAAAATAAATAAGCTATACAGACAAATATGAGAACAAATACAATGAAAAATAAGAAAGAGGGGGAAAGAAACAACCGTGTACAAAAGGAAGGCGGCAAGGCATCACTCGTCCTCGTCCTCAGGTGACTCGTAGGGTGGTAAAGGTGGCGGCAAAGGCTGACCCGTACTAGAAGCCACCTGACACTGATAAGAGTGTGCATACATGCTCGTGGTGTAGAGGAAGTGACGTCGATCCCTGCGCCGCTCTCTCTGGTAATCTCGCTGGTGACTCTGGAACTCCATGCGCAGCTGCTGCAACTGCTCCTCGACTGTGGGAGGTGGAACCTCCTGCTCCTGATGCTCGGGCTCAGCAGGCTGCTCAGGATGCTCTGGCGGTGCAGGAATGGGGAGAGCTGGCTGTGCAACCGGTGGTCCAGGCCCTCGATATCGACTGATGAAGTTCTTGTCTATAATCGCTCCGGGGTGGACCAACTCCTCCTGGGCGTCCCAAACGACACCAGCGGCTCGGCAAAGAGATGTGATCAATGATGGATGCCCGAGCCCCACTGTCGTGCTACGTCGGAAGATATGGCGCATGGACTCATGAATGACCTGACCGACATTCACTGAGCGACCTGTGGCGATAGCGAATAAAAGGATGGCGCGACTCTTCGTAACGTCGCTGAGATGCGCCACAGGCATCAACTTGGCACAAAGAAAAGTGTGCCAAGCCCTGTAATCCACGAACAAGTCGGTAGTCCTAAATCTCACAACCTCCGCACCGTTCAGAACCCACTCTGCCCCTGGCCTACATACCGTCTATATGACCTGATTGACGTCTAACTGGCCACTAAGGTATGTATAATAGTCGTCCCCCTCAATGTCGGGTAGTCTATAGAATCTGTTGATAGTGTGGGAGTCGAAAGGGACACGGTGTCCTCGAACAAATGATGAAGAAGAAGTTTCTTCCATGTTTGCATAAAACTCCCTCACGACTGATGCTACCCCAGGTTCAGGTTGTCGAACAAAGTGGCCCCAACCCCGCGCAACGATATTATTCACTAAATTTGGTTGAACCTCAGGGTCGGGACTAAAGCCTCTCTCAGGGATAAAGTTTCTACTCTCCACATATCCCTCAAATCGTTCTGCGGCCTTACTACTGATGAACCTATTGGGATCAAAAGGAGCGGAGGAGGAAGAAGCGGCAGTGTTTCTTCTAGATCTTTTGTTCATGGTGACTAATGGAAGGGTATAAGAGATCTAGGAAAAGGGGAAAGCTGAAAAACAGTCCAAGCCAACAACAACACAACCAGCAACTACAAAAATAGCCCGTCCGCCTCAGAAAAATAAGTCAACAACCACTACACCAGAAAACAACCCGTCCGCCACAAATATAATGTAAAAACAGCAGCAAGAGAGCTTAACAACAGCAGCAAATGAGTCTGAATAGCTCTAAACAGCGAAAATAATCCAATAAAACCTCACCAAGAGCTCACACGAAGATGCTAAGATGAAAACCAACAGCTAATTCTTGCTAAAACACCCAAAAACAGCAGCAAACAACTTCAATATTCAGCTCAACACTTCACACATCCACGAGAAAGCAATAAACAGCCCCAAAATCATATATTCAAACTTCTAAACCAACTTTAAACGAAGCTACAGCAAGAATGGGGCTGAAATGAGAAGAATAATACCAAAAATGCACACCCACGGCCAAAACAAGCTGAAAAATCGCCCCAACAATGCAGAAAATCACAATACCCACGGCGAAATCAGTTCAAAACTACGAAACTTGTGACCCCACGGTGAACTACGCTGATACACGGCCGAAAATGAGCTGGACCTGCCGAACACCACCCCACGAACATGAAACCACGGCGAAATCGGGCTGAAACCGCCGAAATCAGTCCAAGAACACGAAACCCACGGGGAAATCAGCAAAAATCGGAGAAACCCACTGCGAAACGGTGAAAAAACAAAAAAATCGGTGAGGTGAGGCAACAAATTTGAAGAAGAACACTAAGAATCGAGTAAAGGGAGTTGTAGAGAAGAGGAAGAGTGGCTGGCGGCTAGGGTATGAAGAAAAAAATGAAAACCCTCTGATATGCGATTCTGAAATTTTTAGTTCCAGAATCGCGACAGCGTCGTGACGCTAAGGGCCACAGCGTCGCGACGCTGTCGCCTTTTTAGCCCAAAACGCGCGCGTTTTCGCCTTTTTTTTTTCATAAATAAATCCCAGCAGCTTTTTTTTCTTTCTTTCTTTCTTTCTTTCTTCACTTTAATTCTTCAATTCCAATAAAATTTCACCTACAAAGCCAAGGAAGAAAGCGTAAGAAAATAGAAAAGAATGAAATTTAATAAAAAAAAAGGAAATAAAATAAAATAAAAACGATTGGGTTGCCTCCCAAAAGCGCTTGTTTAACGTCTTTAGCTCGACGTGTTGACCGTGTATGCTTCAAGGAGGTCTATTGTCACGGGCTCCACCAAAGGTGCTCTTGCTTGCACCTTTTCTGTAACTGACCATCATTACCTCATCATGATCTATAGAGGTTCCGACTGCTTTGAAAATTTCTTTTTCATGTAAAACTCGCATAGTCAGCTCCCTACGCTCGATGTCAATAATAACTCGCCCAGTTGCGAGGAATGGTCTCCCTAAAATAACAGGCACTAACGGATTTTCCTTTACATCCATCACAAAGAAGTCAACAGGCAGAAAAAATTTCCCTACTTGGATTAAAACATTCTCTACTACTCCGTATGGACTAACTACAGATTGGTCAGCTAACTGGAGTTTCACTGCAGTAGGTTTAATCTCTCCTATGTTCAACTTTTTACATAAGGATAAAGGAATTATGTTAATACTAGCGCCTAAATCACATAAAGCACGAAAAGAATAAGTACCAAAGTTGCAGGGAAAAGAAAAACTCCTTGGATCAGCAAGTTTGTCGGGTACATTCTTTTGAAGTCGGGCACTGCATGTAGAGGTGAGGAATATTGTTTCCACTTTCTTTTCCTTCTTTTTCCTCGAAAGCCATTCCTTCATGAATTGTACATATCTGGGCATCTGCTCCAAAGCCTCTGCAAACGGTAGATTAATATTTAAACTCATAAAGATATCAAGAAACTTCTTAAATTGAGTTGAGTAATTCTTTTTCTTCTTTTTCTTAGGCTTTGGGACCAGAACAGTAGGAGAAGGTATAAGAGGGTCAGAAGTAGGCTTTTCAGCTTCATTTGAGGATGAACCCTCTTCAACTTCTTCCTTAGTGACTTCAGGCTCATGAATATCCTGTGCTCCAGCTACTTGAACTTCCTCCATTTGATGCACTGTGATGGCCTTGCAATACTCCATTTGGGTTTTCTCTGGCTCAGCTGTGGCTTTACCTTTCTGCATAGTGTTTACAGCATTCACCAATTGACCCAACTGAGTTTCAATGTTATTAATTGCTGCACTGTGGCCTGTCACAGTGGTATTTATTGCTATCACAACTTCCTCCAACTTGTTAGTTCTATTGCTGGACTCTGCAATAAAAGCTCGAATTGTATCTTCAAGAGAAGGTTTATTTTCAGCCTTTTGAGATGTATATCCAGGAGGGTTCAAGATATTCTTATTGTTAGCATATGAGAAATTTTCATGATTTCTAACATTAGGGTGGTAGTGTGTGGGTGCAGAATTATGGTGTCCCCTATAGTTAGAATTTCTATCAACATAATGAATCTGTTCAGTAGTGGTCTCCTCTTGACACTGAGATGCAAGAGCAACTGACTCAATAGATTGTGCACTCCCTGTACCTGAGAATTTCAAGAAAGCATTAGCAAGGGAGGTCATCTAGGCTTGAAGAGAACTTACATTGTCAATCTCATAGATCCCAGCTGCGATCTTCTTAGGTGCAGACCGCTCAGTTGGCCACTGGTAACTGTTTGTGGCCATATCCTCTAGTAATGTACGTGCGTTCTCTACGGTCTTGGACAACAGAGTCCCACCTGCAGCTGCATCAACAATGGTTGTAATATTTGGATTTAGACCATTGTAAAACAACTGGATCTGCAGCCAATCAGGGTATCCATGCTGAGGGCACTTCCTCAGTAACTCCTTATAGCGCTCCCAAGCCTCAAATAATTGTTCATCGCCTAGCTGCTGGAATGTCCCAATCTCAGTCCTAAGCTTGACTGTCTTTGCAGGTGGGAAATATTTGGCAAGAAAAGCCTGAACCAACGCGTCCCACGTAGTAATACTCCCAGGTGGAAGTGATCGGAGCCAGTCCCTAGCTTTGTCCTGCAAAGAAAAGGGAAACAATCGTAAGCGTATGGCATCTTCAGAAACACCATTTAATTTCACAGTTCCACATATATCCAGAAAGGATTTCAAGTGAGAGTTAGGATCCTCAGAGGGGAATCCTCTGAATGCACTATCTCTGGCCATCTGGATAAAGCCAGTTTTTAGCTCGAAATTATTTGCATTAATTTGCGCGTAGACTATTCCAGATTGTTGATCAGGGAAGGTAGGCTGGAAATAGTCCCGTATCGGTTTCGGTTCCTCCTGTGGATTTGGATTGGCCATCGCTGCAAGTCTCTCCCTTTTCTCCTTCCTGTTCTTTTTGCAAGTTTTTTCAATTTCAAAATCAAAAGGGACTAACAAAGCGTCCTTATCCTTTCGCATACACAATCACAGCCTAAAATAAAACAAAAACAAAAAACGAAAAATAAAACAAAAACAACAAAAATAAAGAACAAAAAGGAAAAATAAGAAAAACACAATAAAATACACTCTAAAGTAAGACCAAGCAAATTCCCCAAAATATTAAGCGAACTAAATAATTGCCAATCCCCGGCAACGACGCCAAAAACTTGATGCGCAAATTGCTAACCGCAAGTGTATGGGCCCAAGTTATAATATAGTGATTAAAAATCGAATGTCGTCCTCTGGATTGGTTTTCTAGTTCCCCTAATTATTAAAGGTATATTCGCCCAATTTTATTTAGAGAAACTAATCGAGAAATATGCAAATCAAGGAAAAACTAATCAAAGCAATAAAATATGGAAACTCAATGGAGAAAGGCCTTAGGGAATTGATTTCACCTATTAGATGCATGAATCAATTCAAAGGATAATTAAGAACGAACTCGTAACAAATTCATAAACCAAGGATTATCGATAATTAAAAGCCTCTCCCGAGTGCAATTAATTCTTTATGCAAATTAAGAAATTGATATCCCTATCTAATTTCAACAACAAGCATAAGCATTAAAGAACAACCCTCATAACGGTTTCTCAAGCAATCCCAAATCTCCCAATTGTAGAATTACCTAAGTTATGCAATTGATGGTCTAATCTAAACTACCCTCTCCCGAGGAATTAGTTCAGAAACGAAAATCATACAATCCGTGATCAAGGAATTATAAGCACTAAGCATACAATTGCATAAATAAACCACGTTACGAAACGTTCTAAAAATCCGTAAATTAATCCATACAAACTAATGGCTACATCAAGCCCCTAAGAAACGAAATTTAGCTACTCATGTCTCTCAAAATACAATCGAAATCAGTCCAATACATGCTAAAAATCAGTACGAGAAATAAGGGAGAAAGATTAAACTCGCTAGCCGTGATTCCCGCGCGTTCCCGTCACGATCCTCACGATCCAAGCTCCCAAAATCAAGCCCTCTTTCTTTCTGCCCTGTTCTGTGTGTTTTCCCTCTCTAAATATCGTCTTTCTCTCTCCAAAACAGCTCCCTCAATCAGATGGCATCGCAAAATATATATACTGTCCCATTCTGCGCGACAGCATCGAGACGCTAAGGACATAGCGTCTCGACGCTGTGTCACGCGTGCCCTAATTATTTCAAGAAACTTCGCAGCGTCGAGACGCTGTGGAGGTAGCGTCTCGACGCTGCCTTGAATTCGCGCCTCCTACTGAAGGGGCCAGCGTTGAGACTCTCCACTGGTAGCGTCTCAACGCTGCCCTATTATATGGATGCCTTGAACCTCATGTTCTTTTGCAAATTCCTTTTCTTGGGTTAATTCTTTTCCTCCATACTTAACGGTATTCTTCAAAAACATCGATTTCCATTGAAATGCTTGATTCCTACAAAACAAACCAAATAGACATAAAAGTGGCCAAATAATACTCGAGACTAACACTAAAATATCATAAAATATAGCTCAATAAATTGTTCTATCAGGGTCCTTGCGGTACCTCTGCCTCCCCATCTTGCGCCGGCCCACGCCACTATTTCTAGGACTTCATGCAAGAAGTCTTCGTCTTGGGAATTTAGCAGACCATTCCCTTTGGCTTCAAGCGCATCCCACATATCAAATAAGATGTTGATGATGTTGGGGGCGAAGGCAACTGCGTTATCGCGCACAATTACTTCTTTAATCTCTCCATTCCATGATGTGCAGTAAAATTCCTGCACCATCACAGGCATGAATTCCTTGAGTCCTTCGCAGGCCAACTCCCATCTGCTGCTAGCTATCTACTCTTGCATTGCTGGTAGGAGTGCACAACTAAAACCGCGCTCCTTGACGAAGTTGGGGCACTACTCCCCAACTTTTTCTTTTCCTTTGGCCGCTGCGACAACGACTCTCTTCCTCTTCTTTTGGACGCAACGACCCTCTTGTTGACTCGACTGCGTCAACTCTCTAATAACCAATGGGGTTGCTGTTGGGATTGGTGCCCTAAAACTCGTAGATAGTGAATGTTAAACGAATTATATATACTTGATCGATAAAGTCGTTGTCGAGATTCTTTCAGTAAAGTCATTACTGAATAAGTAAATTGCACGTTAAATAACCCAAATCCAATAAACTAAGACCCTTGGCTATAGGATAAACACTTGAACTTTATGCAGAGACATAAAAGTGGATCAGACTCGAGTAATAGCCAAAACGGTCTATAGTATAGGGATAGGGTTGGGTACCTTATCCTGGGGACACTATGAGACGCGACCCACTTTGTAGATATTACAGACGATGTGATTCTGAATCGTCCATATGGAGACATGCGAGTGGGGGTGTCCTATGCAATGAGTCTGCATAAGACCAGGACCGAGAAATAAGTCACTCTCGCTTTATAACGTCGTTTACTGACAAGACTGACTATTTCATGTGATGACATAAGTAACTCGATCTTAATCCTAAGCTAACTATGAACTCCTGTTTATTCGAGCTTATCCTTAGATCTGCATGGGTGAGAGTGGCTCAGCATCACCGACTCAATAAGCCTCCCATTTCAGGGATAGGAACGGGTAGATAGATGGGGACATAGTCCTGTAAGAAGATATTCACTCCTACCCGAATTAGGGATACTAGAGAGGTTGTTCCCTTAAGTGCTGACTTCGAGGCTTGAACAAAGGGATCTCGCCCTCTCATTGGCCTGAGAGGGACTCGGTTTGTTGGTTGGACCATAAACTAATTGTTCATTAGAGGATCAGTGGGACTTAAGGAACAAGAAGTACTATAGGGGTAAAACGGACATTTGACCCGGCTATAATTACGAACAACATGTGAAGGGTCGACTTACTAATCATGGTTATATCAAGTGGACGGAAACATATCTACAGTGAGGGGAGTGCAGCTACTGGGCTATAGTGGAGTGTCCTGGTAGTTAACGAATGTTGGTTAACTAGGTTAATGAGATTAGTCGGTTAACCTCGAATCGTTGGAGCCCATGATCTGTAGGTCCATTAGGTCCCCCTGCTAGCTCATACGGATTATACCTTAGAACATAGTGATAGGAAAGTTTGAATCGTTCAAATTTTGTTTAGGTAATTAGTGTCGATTATATATGAGATTATCAACACAATAGTTTAATTATGGATTAAACTATTAATTGAGAGAGTAAAATATATAAACATGATTTAAATACAAAATATATGAATAGGGATTCATATTAGGTGCATAATATTAATTTGATATATGATATTAAATTAATATTACATAAATGATTAAATTGTTTAATTAATTATTGTTTTAATTTAAAAATGATTATGAATTGTTTTTAATTAAAATTTGAGATAGAGATTTCAATCTTGAATTTACGGAAATTCAAGATTAGTGGATTGAATTAGGTGATATGAAACAATTTGATTAATGTCATATGATTAGTTGAAATAGTTCAATTAATTGATAATTTGAAAGGCAATTGAGAATTGCATTTTAAATTAAATCCAAGAGTAGAAATTAACTCTTGCATGGATGGAGATAGTGGAATTACACATCTAAATCCACTCTTGCATGGATGAAGATAGTGGAAAAACACCACACACATGCATCTTTGCATGTAACCTCCATAGAACACTTAGAATCCACTAAGGTCATTCTCCTCTCCATGTGTCTTACATTGGTGAATCTAAGATGCATGAAAATCCTCTATAAGTAGGGGATTAAAAGATGGAGAAGTAAGTTTTTTTTTTTGGAGTAATGTTATGCTGCCAAAATTTCTACTCAAAATCATTCTCTCAATACACTCTAGAGCTTGAACCTTCAAGCATATCCCTTCCAATTCCTATCACCATAGACTCCCACAAGTCGTTCTAAGGCTGGAGGATAGCGAGGAAGACACTAGACGTGGTCCACACACCGTTTGTGATCCAAAGAAACAAAAGGAGTTGCTCAATTGGTCTCTAAAAGGTTGGTTACAATTCTGCTCTCTGTTTTGGTTTAAAAGACAACATGTTTTCATTTTCTAAAATTGATGTAGTTAAGTGCCTCCGATCCTAAAATTACTTCCGCATTTGCCATGTGAACACCTACAATTGGTATCAGAGCATGTTTAAGGCACCTAACATGCATTAATTTTAGCTTGATGAGTAGCTTTTCATATGATGAAACTGTGTCTGAAACTAAAGAAAATTGGTTTTGGGATTGACTTTAATTTTCATTCAATTTGTTGAATAAATTTGTAATTTCCTACATGTATATGGGCATTAATGAGTGCATATGGAGTCTGTAAAATTAGAGAGTCAAAAGAGACCATTTAGGTCGTCAATTTGAAGAAATTCGAAGACTGTTCGCTGTTGGCCGAAAATTCCAGAATGTTGTCTTGATGAACAGCGTCTCAACGCTGTTCAAGCTCCACCCCAGATGTTTTCTTCATTTCCAAGCGTGGTCCGGTCCAGTTCAATCTCCAGGCGGTTCGGTTCACTTGTCCTAGGGCGGTTTAGTGTGTTTTCAAGCCATTTTGGGACCGATTCAAGCAAGGAAAGGGCAGTTTGGGTCGATTCGAATGGTTCGGGAGAGGTCCAAGCCCAATTTGAAATTATTATTGTAATAATTTTAAGTTATTTGCTTGATTAAAATCCCAAAACCAATTCACTTTAGTTAATTTAATTAATTATGCATTTATGAATGTATGTTTTAATTAAATTCAATTCTTTGTGCATAATGTATGCCATTTAGATTTAAAATCCCACCATAGGAAAACATGATTCATGCATTAATTAGTATATTATAAGAGTTATGATATTAATTAAATGCATGTATAAAGTTTCATGAAATTAATATAAGAAGTTGTATTAATTTAGGAGATGCATGATGGATGGTTTAATTTTAAATGAATGCTTAATATAAACGTTATATTAATTAATCGAAAATAAACCAAGCATGCAGCATGAAACTTCCTTAGCTCGTTTATAAAAGTTATATTCGAAATAAAGCATGTTATAGATTTTTCGTTCGTTACAAGCGTTATAAATTGAGATAGACTTAAAATCTATAACAAGATAAATGCATGCTCACTTAGGTTAACGAACCTCCAAATCGATCAACTTGCATAGATTAGGTCGATATCTTGTAAAGCTAAGGTTACAAGAGAACTCACCCGGTAAGATTCTGTCTAAGGCAGGATGTATTCAAGTTGACGGTTTACGGAACACCTCCTACCTGGGCATCGAATCGATACTTGAGTTAGGTTAACCCGAGTTTTATGAGCATGCGTGAGCGATGTGAGGTTTTAAAGAGTTATCACCTAGACATCGTAGTATAAAGAGTTATACACATCTAGATATAAGATGTTTCTAAATGGTGCTTTATATATAACTTGAATGTTTGATTGTTATATGCTTTAAATCACCATTAGAAAACATTTTATAGGGCTAATTCATTAAAGGTTATAAGAGTTATAAAAGTTAATGAATAGAAATCGTAAAACCTATAACAAAGAGTTGCATGCTAACATAGGATCTTAGGATCATGAAATAATTTTAAACGGTTTAAAATTAAATAGACCCAAGATCACCATTTCTAATAGGATTAGAAAATGTCTTACTTAATATTTTAAATAGAGGGTAAGTAGGTCATAAGGCCTTGGTTATAAGGGAACTCTCCCGGCAAATGGTCTGGAACCTGAGTTGAATTAACCATAGCCTTATTAGCATGCAATGTCACTAGGTAATTGAAAGAGTTTAATTCACCTAGACATTTAGTGTAAAGACATTATTTAATAAGGCATGGACTTAGATAGATTCATTTAGCCGGAATTTACCTAAGTAAATAGACCCTAATCTTAAAATACTTAATGGGAGCTGGAAACATATAAAAAACAAGATGTCTCATATCAAGTTTTTTATTCCCACGTATCTCTGTAAAGTTCACACCGTGAGAATCATGCTCGACATCGTGTCACCCTGGAAGTGACCTCCCTTCGGAAGGTGTTTGCAAGATTCAATACCAAGGTGAATGGAGAGAGTGTTTATTGTAAGTGGGAGCGAGACACTACTATAAAAATCGCTTTTAATGACGGGCAGTGTACGTCGTCTATAATGAAGGACAATGCCCGTCATTAAAAGCTGTCCGCCATTAAAAGGTACAACGACGGACAGTTTTAATGATGGGCATTGCCCGTCATTAAAAGGCGTCCGTCATCAAAAGTCCGTCATCGAAAGGGTATTTTCCAACCAAATGTCCGTCATTAAAGGCTCGTCATTAAAGGTGTCCGTCATTAAATATCTTTTTTAATGACAGGCATTGTCCATCATCATTTTGTTCATAATTTAATAAAAAAAATTGTTGGTTGCCCGGTGGCATACCAACAATATTTTCTTCATTTGTCAACCTGTAAAGAAAGTAATCTTAATCTTAAATGTGCAAAATTGTATAGAAATCAAATATTTGTCAAATTTCATTCCAAAAAGCCAATAAACCAAATTTGTTCATACAATTTTTATTCATATAAGTTTGATATATGAATAAAATTACAAACACTTACACTTAAAAGCCTCAAAATTACTAAACACCTATGATTAAAAGTCTACACCTACACCAAAAAACAAAAATTCTCGTACATGCCACTTTCATTCTTGTCACCATAATCTTGCTCGAACATCAAACTTGAAGAACCTAAGAAAAACAAATTGTAATTAGGTTCGATAAAACGCCAAAACAAGAACTCACATATCAAACATTTGTCCAACAACTCGAAGAACCTTAGGAAAACAAATTTAGTTAAGAATAAAATACACAAAAAAACAAACCAATCTCGATGAGTATCGAAGAAAATTGTTAGAAAACCCAATAAACTCCAAAAGCTTACAAACTTCAAGATATCAAGTTTAACCCCTTCAGAGAACCTGTAATGCTCTAGGTTTCTATACTTAACCTAGAGACATTACTAAAGCATCTATCCTAATTCTAACCGATTGCTCTAGAAATTTCGACAACATAACGACATACATATGACTAACCCGAAAATTTTTAAACCTGTTAAACAAGAGAAACACACTTCTATATGAAAGGAATCACTCAACTACAGCCTCACAACACTTCAGGTTCACAACAAGACCCCCCAAATATCTTAAAACTAACAGTTAGTTTTAACATGAAAAACTAATAAGTGACAGACTTTTAATGACGGAAAAACTATAAATATCCATCGCCTTACAACCGAAACAACGAATCCTACACTTAAAAGAAATGAGCTTAACATTGAAACTAATAAGTGTACAACCAGAACAAGCATATCCTACACTTAAAAGAAATGAGCTTAACATCGAAACCAATTAGTGGAGTTACAAAACTCTCCAAAGTAGCACAAGTAAATGAAAGATGATAGTTATCCCTGCACAAAATTGTAAGTTGAAAGGTAATAATAATACTCTCTCATGAGGATCAATTAATCAAGCAATTAACAATATACTTTGGAACATTTGAGACAGAAGTTCACATCCATAATCTCAAGAAATGATGGTATTGAGTCAAAACACTTCTAACATTTTCTTTAAAATGGTAACTATTGACATCTGAATGAGAAAGCACTGGGACGGACTATTTTAAAGGATCACTTGCCAATGAGAAATCTATGAAAATATGCTGCCAGACTGGTTAAGTAAAAAGACACCATAGAAATAGACAAGAAGGATTTGGTAGGGAACAACCCAATTCTAGATTTCAGAAGCAGGAATTTGAGAGAGAGAAGGTATATCTATGAATTACAAGTGGATAAGATAAAACTCACTACATATCTACGGTCTTGGATACAAGCTTGCTCAAACGTCCAAAGCCACAATAAATGGGAAAAAGAAAAGGAAATAGAGCATTCCCTTGCCTAACACCCCTGGAAGCAAAAAGTTCTCCTAAGGTCTACCACTGCCATTAGCAAATAGAGAAGTCAGTAGAGAACAAACAATTCCCATCGGCATCCTCCATTACCAATAAAATGGCAGATCTTAAATTGCTTGTCTAAGTCAGGATACAACTTTGGTGTTCTGTATTGCACGGAATCCTTTCATTCATAATGTGTATTAGAAAAAAGAAATAGAATAATGTAAAGTGAAGGAAAATGGGGATTGAGAACAAGGAAATTAACAAAGGAACCATGATGAACAAGCTAGAAAATGAATTAGTTCAATAGTTATTTATGCACTTTTCTTTTAACTTCAAGGAATAAATTTTCTTTCTTCTCCCTTTTGTACAATTACTCACGGACAACTTCAATGATAAAGCAAGATTCCATCGTACTACTAAAACAAGATTGCCATAGAGATTCAATGTTAAAAACCCAATTGTTCAAGTACTACGTACCATTTTCAAGGGCATTATCAAATAGCAGTCATCAAGTCACCATCAATATGCAAAGGCATGATATAATCTGCTGCCCAACATTCAAAGAGTCATAATACCATTGTGGCAAGTAGTAGAGAGAAAATGAATGAACATTCCAATGGATATTAAAAACTTTGATGCTACTTAATTTCAGAGAGGAAGACAGAGAAATCATTGGCTGATATGAGATCAATCACCAATCTAATGCCTAAATTTATCCAATAATATGGTAGTTGCTTTCCTTGCTATTAGCCTATATTACTTGGAGTGAAGTTTTCGTGCACTTGTGTAGACTTTATTTACACAACTTTTGTTCCTACACTTTATTTGTAAAGTTAAAATAGGATTTCATGTCACATGTTTTTGATATTGTTGTAAGTACAACTAACACTTTTCTTAAACATATGTCAGACAATCTGTAGAACAAAGGCAAATGCATCCACCCAATCCAAGACAGAGAAACTGAGACTTCTTTTCTTTTCTATTTTCCCCCTAAAGTTCAAAATGCCTGAGGCTTGGTAAAACATAACAAAGCACATATGATTAAAAGCCTACACATACACTTAAAAATAAAAAGCATATGCTTTCAAAGTCACTGATTTATGAACATGTTCTATAGAAATAAAAGAATATCATTGATGATTGTTACACAAAAATTAGCTCTAATATGATGTTGTTTCGATAAATGGAAGATCAAAATTTATCTCTATCACTTCACTTACAGCATCCCTTCCAGAACCGAGGCAGACAGATCCATTCATGCTCCACAACTTGTAAAGGATTTCTTCCTCTCCATCTTAGCTTCACTGTTGTCTTCACAGTTTTTAAGCATCCATTATTGAATGTGGGGCCTCTGCCTAACAAACTTTACTCACATCGAGATCTGATGTGTTCTTCATATACCTAAAGTACCAATAAAAACAATAGATTAAAAGATAATAGTAGTTTGGGAGATACAGCTAGTTATTTAGATTCTGTTGGCATACCCACTTCGCCCATACTTCAAACGTTGAAGAGGAAAAGCAAGCATTTATCAATGATTTCCATGGATTCTAATCCTGATTAATTTACTCCCCAGAATCATGCACATTCTCCTGCAGAAAAACACTCATTTAGAAGTTTAGAACATTGGAAATTTTAATCTTTTAAGACCATGCATATCTTCTCTTTAAGGCATTCTCAATATAGAGAGGTCTCATTACAAGGCATTCTCAATATAGAGAGGTCTAATCCTGATTAATTTACTCCCCAGAATCATGCACATTCTCCTGCAGAAAAACACTCATTTAGAAGTTTAGAACATTGGAAATTTTAATCTTTTAAGACCATGCATATCTTCTCTTTAAGGCATTCTCAATATAGAGAGGTCTCATTGCTCACCAGTTCGAGTTGTAATTCAAAAACTTTTTGCATTCTCTAATTAGCAAAGAATTTCAGTGAGTGCAATGAAAATAGGAAAATTAGTAGAATTAAAGCAGCCACATTGACACAAATTAGAACATTTATATTAACAGAACAGGGAACAGAAGTGCAAAAGAAAAGGCTTCACTTACTCCAATTCTCTGAATCTCCAAGGACCTACTTAATGCTTTTCTTTTAGTCAAGAGATTCTTGGACACTGAATGTGGAGGCAAAAAGTGGAGGTCCTACCTGGACAAAGTGGAGAATTCCTAAGCAAAGCTTCTTGTTGGCATTTCGACAAACACATTGTGAGCAAGAAAAATCAACAGAGTTGTGGATAAGTATTAAAATTAGCTAGCACATCAAACTTTTCGCAGAAAACATGGATAAGTATTAAGTTGTGGTTTCAAAAGAAAAAAAAAGTATTAAGTTGTGACCTAAAATACCTTTACAACGTGCCAAATCAATGCATATACAGAGTTGGTGTAAAATTAAAGCATTCATTCTTGCAAATTCAATTCCTAAAGCAAAAAAATATCATAAATCTTGAAGGGTTTCAACGCACCAAATAAATGCATGCACATGTAGCCAATTTGTCATTACAAATTGATTAGTGATAACTTAGAAGTGAAAAGGATCTTAGATACTAATTGATATCATATGCCTAGTTGGGTTATTTTCCATTAACATGCTAGTTCCATAACATCATTTAGAAGTGAAAAAGATCTTAGATTCATAACTAATTACAACACCTTTATTAGTATTAGGGCCTTTTGAATATGGTCTAAACACAAAATAACACAGGCATATGTCAACACAAGCATAAGTCTAAATGTTTTCACCTTCTTTAGAGCCTTAGTGAGTTTCTTAAGGTCAAGATTGTGTTCTCAACTTTACACATTCAAAATAAATGGTTCGCATCACAATTCTTGTTACTTTTAGTATTTGGGAGCTTAGAAAGAAAAAGGGAAAGTCTAACTTCAAGCAACATTGCTTTAGCATTATTGGCCTTTATACTTAATCAGAACATAAGGATAAACACCACCTGTAATGATATAAATTAGTTGAATAAAGAGAGTACAAAACCATAGTTGAGAAGATATTAAACCAGACAACCCAAGCATTCAAAACAACAAGGCTAACAGAACATATGAACATCATGGCATGAACAACAAATATTTTCCTATAGTTTATTTTTAAAAGCAAACAGACTTGAATATAGGAACAATTTACATAATTCAATCATCAGAAAAACCTCCCGAATACCAGCTTCCATACCCAGGAGATACCCAAGAGTCGAAGACCATGTAGCGAAACACAACATCGCATTTGAAACTTTAAACCAACCAACAAACTACTTTTTGAGAATTATCCCATTGGAAACTTTGAACCAACCAACAAACTAAAATTTCAAGTATTTTGATTTTGTGGTGTCAACAATAACAACAACAATTGCCAACGGCCCAAAAAAAAAGTGAGATCATCGTTGAGGCATTTTATCAAACGTGTTGTGGGTATTCCAAAAAGAAAAAGTCAACTGAGAAAGGGGAGGCAAGTATTGTGTTTTGAAATCCATGGTTAAAAGGAAAGAAAGGGCCATCTCTTGACTGGTTGAAATTGTGAGACAATTAAAAAAAAAAAAAGAAAAAGGACTTTTGCCGGAAGGGAAGGGAGACCGAAATACCTTGAAAGGATAAAATAGAAGTTTTTAGCGAGAGCTTTGTCGAGCCCCCCCGTTGATGATGATAATCGCAAGCCCCCTTGCAGTTGGTGGGAGTATTAATTAAAGAGAGGGAAAGAGTGCCAAGAGAGATCGAAACGGGAGAGAGAACTCACCGAGAGAGGCGGCGACGTTGGCATTTCTCGCGGCGTGTGCGGGTGGCTGAGGCATGGCGGCGATTGGACGCGTTCTCCGGCGGCAGCGTGGTGCTAGTGCGGCCGATTTAGGAGAAGACAAGAGAGAAGGAGACAGACACAAGAGAGGAAAGGGAGACAGACACAAAAGAGAAAAGGGTCTAGGGTTTTTTACAACCTTGCGCTTATTTTTTAGCTTTTCTAATTTCCCGCTTTTTTTTCTTTTTTTTCCATAGCTTTAATTTTTGTTGCAGTACAGAACTTTTAATGGCGGTCCTTGAGTAAACCTAAAAAATTTTAGACTTTTAATGACGGGCAATGTCCTTCATTAAAAGTCCAAAATTTTTTAAAAACGCGCGTTCGACATTTAAAGGCGTGAATTTTTTTTCGCCGTCATTAAAAGCCATTTTTGTAGTAGTGGGAAGTGTGTCAACACATCCTTCTGTCTCCTCCATTGGTACGTTCTGAGATTTCATGCTTCGCCTGCGTGTTGCCAATAGTGTGACCATCCCTTCGGAGGGCTTTGAGCATGGGGTAGTAGGGCGAACTTCGTAATGGATAGGGTTTCTTAGGTTTTGCCCCAACATTGTCTTTCTTGATTGTAGCTTGTTGGGGCGGACCTTTAGGATCTGAAAGATGGCGGGTCACACTTACAAGAAATTATTAAATTGTTAATAATTTCTTGACCAAACAACGGTAACTAAACGCTAACGGAATATGAGTTATTATGGTGTTAGAGTTTGGTTGAGAATGTCTCAATTCAGGGGAGGAGTAGCTGATCACCCCTCAGTGGCTGTTGCTCTAAGTCTCTGAAGTAACGTTGCAAAAGATTTATGAAATTTAGGGTGCTTAATTACTTTTGCTAAATTGATTGGGTATGTATAATGAGTTTAGTGCAACATTATTAATACAAGTTATATTTGTTTGTTTTAGCAATATGTCGAAAAACGTATATGCTTTGTCTGACGTCAAATTAAACGGTTTAGAACATCGTACTAAGAATACACGCTTAAACACTGAAAAAGTGGGAAACGATTTATTGGTCTTAAACGAGGAACGTCCTCGACCAAACTGCTTAGCTTACGAGAACGCTACCAAAGACTTACTAGTCTTGGAAATGTGCTTAGTGGAGAACGATAGTTCTGCCTGGATACTTGATTCAGGGGCCACAAACCACGTTTGTTCTTCGTTTAAAGGAATGAGTTCCTGGGAACAACTTGGAGCTGGAGAAATGACTCTCAAAGTTTGAATTGGAGAAGTTGTCTCAACTATAGTTGTAGGAAGCTGATAGGACCTAAATAGTCCTATTTTATCGCCTCTAATCTAAGCTTGTTAGAATCATTTTGTGTTTTACTTGTCTTATTTACAGGTTAATTGAGCTTAGGCTATGTTGGGAGCGGATCACGCTACTTGGTGTTAATTCGGGCCAATTACAGTGTTTTGGAGCCATCTCGATGTCTTGGACGACAAGGAGGTGAAAAGACCCAATTGTGTTGAAGCGGGCCTAAAAGAATGACACCGAAGGCCGAAGATTGAAGCCCCATACCGAGAAAAACCGAGAAAAGACCGAGAAAATAAATAGCAAGTCGAAATTCAAGGCTGGCGTCTCGACGCCGAAGTGAATTTGGCCTGGAGTGAAAAGTTCACAGCGTCTCGACGCTGCCCTTGGCGTCTCGATGCCTCCATATTTTCTTTATATATGTAGTCTCGGTTTTAGTCCGCTGTTAGGTTAGAACTTTGGTCCTTTTACGATTCCTTTAGCCTCTTTTACATTCCAGCATTGTTGTAGACCATTCTTGGTCATATTCTTTGGATTCTTTCATGTCTATTGTTGATTTTTCTTCATCTATGCATAGCTAATCTCCTTTAGATCGTTGGATTGGGTTTATGTCTTGATTCTTAATAAGATTGGCTGAGTTTTTTGAGTTATGCTTGCTGTTCTTGCTGTATTTTATTAAGTTTTGCATGTTATCCCGTTAAACCAATACATGAGGCTAGTCTATTAGGATTGACGCCTTATGTGATTACCGCTTGTGTATTCTATCAGTTATTTTTAGATAGCCACTAGGTTGAGGCAAGCCACTCTCTACGTGAGACGACCCTTGATAGGCTTAGGATGCATGTTAAAGGTTGTAGGAGTTAGATTTAAATTGCATTTGAATTTGGTTCTTACAATTTCGGACCCACGATCCCAAAGCGACTAGTTTTAATAGGTAGTTGTGAAATTGCTTGTTAATTAACTGGTTAGATATAATTAGTAACCGTTGCAGAGGTCTCGGATGGTTGCTAAATTATGTATAAGGGGTGGCGAGCGATATAGTTTATATTAATTAATGTTGTTAATCGTAGAATGCACAGTTAGCAAGATAATTAGCACAGGTTAGTGTAGGGGGGTCCTCCGAGTAACCCAGAAGCCGATCGGACTAACGCAATTAGAATAGAACGATTATTAGAGAAAACTAGGAAGCCAACGAATTAGAATCAAGCATAAGAAATCCCAATCCTACGATCCCTTTTCATGTTATTGATTCCCGTCTTATTTCTGTTCTGCATGCTTTATTTTGTGTCATTTTAAATTCAATATTTAATTATTTTTTCTTGTCCTTCACTCCAAAAATCCCCCCTGTTTTGATAAACACGAAATTCTATAACTGCTAGGTCCCCTTCCCTGTGTTCCCCCCGGCCATTATTTCTACAAAATAGTTGTAGTGTCGTGGATTATAAATTTATTTGACTATAAAGCCCCGCGACACGCACAACCCGTCAGAAGCATAAAATTATTTTTCCAAGAAAAAAAGTACATATTATTAGATAATGTGTATGTAGTTCCAAAGATTAAAAGAAATCTGATTTTTATATCTTGTTTGCTCGAACAAACTTATTCCATATCTTTCTCATTAAATGAAGTTTTCATTTCCAAAAAGGGAATTAATGTATGTTCAACTATAATGGAAAATAATTTATATGTTCTAAGACCAATCGAGAGTATAGCAGTTAATAATACTAAAATGTTCAAAACTACTACTACTCAAAGTAATAAAAGGCAAAGAGTTTCTCCTAAAGAGAATACCTATCTTTGGCACCTGAGGTTAGGCCATATAAATCTCAATATGATTGGGAGACTGGTCAAGAGTGGAATTCTAAGCGAGTCAGAAGACGACTCATTACCTCCCTGTGAGTCATGCCTTGAAGGCAAGATGACAAAACGACCTTTTACTGGAAAAGGTTATAGGGCCAAAGAACTTCTAGAGCTCATACATTCAGACCTCTATGGTCCGATGAATGTTAAAGCACGAGGAGGGTATGAATACTTCATCAGTTTTATTGATGATTATTATAGGTATGGATATCTTTACCTAATGCATCATAAGTCCGAAGCCCTTGAAAAGTTCAAGGAGTACAAGGTAGAAGTTGAGAACTTATTAGGTAAAACGATAAAAACGCTTCGATCTGATCGAGGTGGAGAGTATATGGATTTAGAATTTCAGGACTATTTGATAGAACACAAAACCACATCCCAACTCTCAGCACCTGGTACGCCTCAGCAAAACGGTGTATTGGAAAGGAGAAACAAAACCGTATTGGATATGGTTCGTTCCATGATGAGCTATGCTCAATTGCCTGACTCGTTTTGGGGTCATGTAGTGCAGATTGTCGTTTATATTTTGAACAACGTTCCATCCAAAAGTGTTTCTGAAACACCATTTAAGTTGTGGAGAGGGCGTAAAATTAGTTTACGTTACTTTAGAATTTAGGGATGTCCAGCACACGTGCTAATGACTAACTCGAAGAAACTGGAACCCCGTTCAAAATTTTGCCTATTTGTAGGCTACCCAAAGGAAACGAGAGGTGGATACTTCTTCGATCCACAAGAGAATAAGTTATTTGTATCTACAAACGCCACATTATCGAACAAAGCTACAAAAACATCAACAAGAGTTGTTGATGAAACGGGGACCTCGAGTCAATCACGTCCTTTTCAAGAAATAAGAGAACCTCGACGTAGTGGGAGGGTTGTTAGACAACCTGATCGCTATTTGGGTTTAACTGAAACTCCAGTCGTCATACCTGATGATGGGATTGAGGATCCATTAACCTTTAAATAGGCAATGGATGACGTTGACAAGAACGAGTGGATTAAAGCCATGGACTTGGAAATCGAGTCCATCTATTTTAATTCAGTCTGGGATCTTGTAGATCAACCTGAAGGGGTTAGACCCATAGGGTGTAAATGGATCTACAAGAGAAAACGAGACGCTGCTGGAAAGGGTTTTACCCAGCGGGAGGAGATTGACTATGAGGAAACCTTTTCCCCTGTTGCCATGTCGAAGTCGATCAGGATACTTTTATCCATTGCCACATTTTATGATTATGAAATATGTCAAATGGATGTCAAGACTACCTTTCCGAACGACAATCTTGAGGAAAGTATCTACATGTCTCAGCAAGAGGGGTTCATTGCTCGGGATCAAGAGCAAAAAGTTTGCAAGCTTAAATGATCCGTTTTTGGATTGAAACAAGAGTCTAGATCCTGGAATATGAGATTTGATACTGTGATCAAATCTTATGGCTTTTAACAGAACGTTGATGAGCCTTGTGTTTACAAAAGGATCATCAACAACTCTGTAGCTTTCTTAGTACTGTATGTGAATGATATCCTACTCATCGGGAATGATGTAGGTTATCTTACTGACATTAAACAATGGCTAGCAACTCAATTCCAAATGAAAGATTTGGGTGAGGCACAATATGTTCTAGGGATCCAAATTGTTCGAGACCGAAAGAACAAAACGCTAACTCTGTCTCAGGCGTCTTATATCGACAAATTGTTGGTTAGATATAAGATGCAAAATTCCAAGAAGGGTCTATTATCTTTCAGGCACATAATTAATTTGTCTAAGGAACAGTGTCCTCAGACACCTCAAGAAGTTGAGGACATGAGACGAATTCCTTATGCCTCTGTACAAGTCCTAATGTATGTCATGTTGTGTACAAGGCCTGACATTTGTTATGCAGAAGGGATTGTCAGTAGATATCAATCCAATCCAGGATTCGATCATTGGATAGCCGTGAAAAATATCCTCAAGTATCTTAGGAGAACGAGGGACTATGTGCTCGTGTATGGTGCTAAGGATTTGATCCTTACAGGATACACTGATTTCGACTTTCAAACCGATAAAGATTTGAGGAAATCTACATCGGGGTTAGTATTCACTCTGAATGGAGGAGCAATAGTATGGCATAACATTAAGCAAGGATGCATTGCAGACTCGACCATGGAGGCCGAATATGTAGCTGCTTGCTGATGCGTGCTAGCTGAGATGTGGAGGTTAGAAAGAGATGGTAAATAAAAATTAAGATAAATTCAGCCAACCTAGTGCAAGTATACACTATCGCATGCAGTAATAAAAACCTTAGAAGTATTCCAAGGGTATCGATCCCACGAGGACTAAATTGGAAACACAGATTTGAAGAAGAAACTATTCAAAGATTGCTTGGATAAGGTAACCAAGAAAATAGTTGATGATTATTTTTGAAAGATAAATAAAATACACAAGTAAAGAAAAACAATAATAAATAAGCGAGGTGCTCAATATAGTTTCAACCCTAAGGTAAAATAAATCTAATCCTTGCTTATTAAACCTAAGTCTATTCATGCATTGGGTCAGATTTAACTTCTATTTGGCCTTGCTCCCAAGAACCGTTAGAAGGCTAAGCGAGTACCGTTATGCACATGTCTGTGACTCGACTCCGACATAGATAATTCACGCATGCAATCTATAACCCTATAGTTGTTATAGGGTGCCTTAGGCAACCTCGTCCTATAACACCGAATACACTCTTTTGAGCCATTTCTCCTATATCACCTTTATGAGAACCGTTATTTTTCGTCCCTTTCAGGTATCAAACTCACATAGCTTGCAAAGTCTAAGTGATCAATTTAAACTCAGCAAGATTCAGAATGATATTCAATAAATAGTGACATGCAATGAATAGAACTTAATCAAATAAACACTTTCAAGCTAAGTTAACCATAAGGGAATTCACCATATTGAACCCCTCAATGGGATTTAGCTACGCATGATGGAATAAAGTGCAAATGAACAACTTTCCATTGAAATAAAGAATAAAGAATACAAATAAATGAAAAGTAACAAGTGCTGGAAATAAGGTGCATTAGCTAAAACTAGGGTTTTTTCTTTTATCCAATCCTTCTAGAGTTCGCTCGACACTCTACTCTCCTTTACAAGAGGGAATAGTGTGAAAATCTTTACAAACACTCAGGTTTGATGTCTAACTAAGGGTTAGAATTCAGTCATCTAAGAAGGACCACGGGCATCCCTACTCATGGGCGTCTACTAGGGTTCTGTCACCACCCTCTTCTTCCCAGTGAGTTCTGCTTGGATTTCTCTTCGAATCAAGGCCTTATATAGTGTGGGGAGTGGTTGAGGAGCCATGAAAATGGTGTTGGTAGGTAGCCCAGTCAGTTTCAGAGTCAAAACAGCCAGTTAGGTGCACAAAATACTCGTTCAAAACGACCTGCGACAGACTCGGAATTGCCTCTGTCTGCCCAGAAATGCGATCGCATTTATGGGAAATTCTAGCTTCCTCTGCTTTTCTGCGTAACACCAAATTAAGTCAAATTCATATCAAAATAGGTCTTTTTAAGCACTTTTAAGTATAATTTGACATATGTGACTCTCAACTCCCTAATTCATCAACTTTAACACTTTTAGAGCTCGGGAATAGTAAATTTGATCTAAACATGCAACTTTTGACAAGGAAATGAGCTAAATATAAGGGTAAAATAGGTATATTTTTTACCTTTATCACTTGCAAAGCAGTGAAAGAGGGAGTATGGCTCAGGAAGTTCCTGACTGACTTGGAAGTTGTTCCAAATATGCATCTGCGTATCACCCTCTATTGTGATAATAGCAGAGAAAGAGGCAAACTCAAAGGAACCTCGCAGCCATAAGAGAGGCAAGCACATCGAAAGGAAATATCATCTCACCAGGATGATTGTGCACCGAGGAGACGTGATCGTCACAAAGATAGAGTCAGAGCACAACATTGTTGATCCATTCACGAAGGCTCTCACGGCTAAAGTGTTCGAGAGTCATCTAAAAGGTCTAGGTCTGCGAGATATGTACGGGAAATAATCTAGGGCAAGTGGGAGAATTGTAACCGGTATATCGATACCTTAGTGTGCTGGGTATTTAGATGCCCTAGTTTATTGTATTTGTACTCTGTTATTAATACAAGTATTTATTCACCCACTGCTCTTATGGATTATAGTGCATCCCACTAAATTAGAGTTTTAGTTCAAGTGGGAGATTGTTGGGATTGGTGCCCTAAAACTCGTAGATAGTGAATGTTAAACGAATTATATATACTTGAACGATAAAGTCGTTGTCGAGATTCATTCAGTAAAGTCATTACTGAATAAGTAAATTGCACGTTAAATAAACCAAATCCAATAAACTAAGATCCCTAGCTATAGGATGAACACTTGAGCTTTATGTAAAGACATAAAAGTGGATCAGGCTTGAGTAATAGCCAAAACGGTCTATAGTATAGGGATAGGGTTGGGTACCTTATCCTGGAGACATTATGAGACGCGACCCACTTTGTAGATATTACAAACGATGTGATTTTGAATCGTCCATGTGTAGACATGCGAGTGGGGGCGTCCTATGCAATGAGTTTGCATAAGACCAGGACCGATAAATAAGTCACTATCGCTTTATAACATCGTTTACTGACGAGACTGACTATTTCATGTGATGACCTAAGTAACTCGATCTTAAACCTGAGCTAACTCTGAACTCCTATTTATTCGAGCTTATCCTTAGATATGCATGGGTGAGATGGCTTAGCATCGCTGATTCAACAAGCCTCCTATTTCAGGGATAGGAACGGGTAGATAGTTGGGGACATAGTCCTGCAAGAAGGAATTCACTCCTACCCGAATTAGGGATAGTAGAGAGGTTGTTCTCTTAACTGCTGACTTCGGAGCTTGAACAAAGGGATCCCACCCTCTCATTGGCCCGAGAGGGACTCAGTTTGTTGGTTGGACCATAAACATATTGTTCATTAGAGGATTAGTGGGACTTAAGGAACAAGAAGTATTATAGGGGTAAAACGGACATTTGACCTGGCTATAGTTACGAACAACCTGTGAAGGGTCGACTTACTAATCATGGTTATATCAAGTGGACGAAAACATTTCTACAGTGAGGGGAGTGCAGCTACTCGGCTATAGTGGAGTTTCTCGATAGTTAACGAATGTTAGTTAACTAGGTTAATGAGATTAGTCGGTTAACCTCGAATCGTTGGAGCCCATGATCTGTAGGTCCATTAGGTCCCCCTGCTAGCTCATACGGATTATACCTTAGAGCATAGTGATAGAAAAGTTTGAACTGTTCAAATTTGGTTTAGGGAATTAGTGTCGATTATGTACGATATTATCAACACAATAGTTTAATTATGGATGAAACTATTAATTGAGAGAGTAAAGTATATAAACATGATTTAAATACAAAATATATGAATAGGGATTGATATTAGGTGCATAATATTAATTTGATATATGATATTAAATTAATATTACATAATTGATTAAATTGTTTAATTAATTATTGTTTTAACTTAAAAATGATTATGAATTGCTTTTAATTAAATTTGAGATAGAGATTTCAATCTTAAATTCAAGATCAGTGGATTGAATTAGGTGATATGAATCAATTTGATTAATGTCATATGATTAGTTGAAATAGTTCAATTAATTGATAATTTGAAAGGCAATTGAGAATTGCATTTTAAATTAAATCCAAGAGTAGAAATTAACTCTTGCATGGATGGAGATAGTGGAATTACACATCTAAATCCACTATTGCATGGATGACGATAGTGGAAAAACACCACACACATGCATCTTTGCATGTAACCTCCATAGAACACCTAGAATCCACTAAGGCCATTCTCCTCTCCATGTGTCTTACATTGGTGAATCTAAGAGAATGAAATATCTGCAGTTGATGATTTACCTTATTTTGAAAATGAGTTAGATTTGCCTGAGATTGATGATTTTGATGATGATATTGATTTGCCTGACATTGAGAATGAGCATGTTTTGCATAAAAAGGATTTCTTGATAGATAATTTTGAGTTTGGTCATGATAATGCTGAATCTATTGAGTCTGATCTTGATATTCCTGAGTGCATGAAACCTGACAATGTTAATAACTTTGATTCGTGTCCTGATGATGTATATAACATAGAATCTGACCCAGAGGAACTCGAATCTGTGCATAGTATAGAATCTGACCCTGAAGAGCTTGAATTCTTTAATTCATATAGTGAGTCATATGATAGCTTAGTCGAATCATTTTTTAATTCTGAGTCTGAGGAATCTTCTGAGCATATAGATATTGAATCAGATGAATGGACTGGCATGATTGATAGGCCATCCTTAGATCCCAGACCGGTTGATATCATAACGCTTGATGACTCTGTTAACAATTGTTTTGTGAATAGAGATTTAGAAAAGAGATTCGACACTGTTGCATATTTTCTAAAATGTTATTATGATAATCTCTTTAGCGAAGATGAGCCAGGGGAAAGTTTTTTTTCTCCCCTGTTTGTAGTGTGCAATTCGGTGCGCGATTTTTTGCAGGGCCCGGAGGATGATGAAAACTTTTATTTCGAGCCTCCGTAAGCGTGCCGAGCCTTGTCTAGCTAAAGACGTTAAAGAAAGCGCTGCTTGGGAGGCAACCCAAGGATTTAAGTTTAGATAGTTGTTTTTGCGGTAAATAATTTTCTTTGCTTCGTGATCCAATTTTGTTTTGCAGGATCACCTTAGCAAATCCCAAAGCTCCAAAAATCCCATTTTTTTGAATCCAAAAGGAAGAGGATGAAGCGCTCCTAGCTCAGGGAAGTCTCAGTATCCCTCTATTTGCTTTATTGTTTTTAAAACATTGGGGACAATGTTTAGTTTAAGTTTGGAGGGGAGGCTTTCGCTGTGTTGAGCATATTTGAATTCTGTTGGATGCATGAATAGATAGCCATGATAGCCAAGGATGTGATTTTAGAAGTTTTGGGAGAAAATGGTTTATATGTTGTGGAATCTGGGAGCACGGCAGAAATTGTGAAATTTTAAAATTTTTTGATACTTAGTTTTGATGTCTAAAGCATGGAATAGTCTTATCTAATGACGTCTTTGAAAATCTAGATTCTTATTATGATTTTTAAAGTTTGTTGTCACCCCGATAGGCTTAGTTTCTAATACTAGGAAGTTCATGCTTGATTGTTCTAAAGAGCTAGGTAGAAAAAAAAAATGCTATGCCTGCTGAGAGAAAGGCAAAAGCAACAAAAGAAAATGAGAGAAAAGAAAAATCTGTTGAAAAAGAAAATTTTTGCTTGCACAAAAGAAAAAGCCTAGGGGTAAAAAGAGCTACCTGCGGTGTGATCAGTTAGGCCAACCAAAGAATAAAATTCGGGTTAAGGGTCTCTTCATCGTAGTGTGAAAGCTAGTACCATTAGATATCAAAATGCAAGTTTGGGGGAGTAGCAAAAGAAAAAGAAAAAGAAAAAGAAAGTAAAAAATCAATTGTGAGTTTTGCTCCCCCAGGAAAAAGAAAAATATCAGGCACCCTAGTTTCTTTTTTTTGCATGATAGAAGAACTCCGACCTATTAGGGGCTCTTAGCCAGTGTAGGGGGAAAACAAATGGAGAAAGTCATAAGACTAATCTAGGTTAGTAAAAGAATCAATAGATAAGTCTTGAGCATGCTATTCATTAATCTTAAGTTCAAACTAGTTTAAGATTTCTTCATGAGTATGCGGTGCTTGCTTATTCCACTTGCATGTTTTCCATTCTATCTTAAGAATTCCAAAATCATTGAGGCTTGAGCGATTCTATTTCATGCATCTTTAGAATTTATTTTGCTTGGGACTAGCAAAAGTTTAAGTTTGGGGGTGTGATAGCGAGCAGAAATGTCGCTATTTTAGTCCCAATTTCTAAGGCTTTTTTGTGCTTTAATTGTGTTTTTATTGAAAATATTTGATGTATTTTGTTAATTGGTCTTTAGGAGCAAACTATGGATTTTGGTGATAAAAGTGCCCAAAATGAAGCCATTCAAGCCCAATTTCCATGCTTGGGTCAAGGGGAGTCAAAAGAGGACAACTATGAAGAAAAAGCCCAAAAAGAATTGGAGTTGGCCCAAGAAAAGAAGCCCAATCCGCAGCTGGAAGTTCTGGAAAATGCCTAGCGTCGAGACGCTATAAGGACAGCGTCGCGACGCTGTCCATTTCTTGGCCGGCAAGTCGATGATGTCACAGCGTCGCGACGCTGTGCCGTATAGCGTCGTGACGCTACCCCCTTTCCGAGCCTATAAAAGGCGCCCCTTGGTGCCTCATTTTATCAATCAATCATCATTTCCTCATTCCTTCCTTTCTTTCTTTGGCTCCTTTGGAGCCTCTCTCAAGGCTTCCAAGCCTTTTTGAGAGTTTCTTTAGTGGGAAACTTTTGGGGAATTTTGGGGAGCATCCTAGGATGCTCAAGGAGTTTTCGGAGGGACTCCAAGCGTAGCGAAGCGGTCTTCTACGGTCAATTCCTTCCCTTTTATTATGCTCTTTATTATGCTTTCCGTTGTAATTATTGTGAATATTTTAGCTATGTATAGCTAAACCCCAATTTGGGGTCTTGAAATGAAATTATAGTTCAAATGTTGTTATAATTGCCTATCTCTAGCCCTTTGTCCTAATTATTTGTATGGATGTGCTTAATGCTTTATGCAATCTGGCCAATTGTGTACTGATCTGATTCTTAATGGAAACTCGACGGAGAGAAGTTAGGATAGATCGTGATCCATGCAACTAGTTTAATTGCCCGTCATGACAACGAGATTAGTTGATTAAACTTAGATTCCTAAAATGAATCAGAGCGTAATAATTAATGATTTTTTAATGGCGCTAAGGACACTTAGGTTGTTAAAATGAATTAATTACAATTAGGGGAGACCGACAGGAGAACCTATGTTATTAACGGAGATTCTAGGAGTATGATTAGTTGGGCAACGAGATAGGACAATTGTAGCAATTGTTTAGCTAATAATTGATTTTCATGACCCCTCTTCCCATTAGAAAACTCTTTCTCCGCATTTTATTTTTATCGATTGATCAAATTTTCTCTCTAATTGTTTTGATTTTTAATTTTCTTGATTGCATGATCTGGTCCATAAATATTATTTATCCCAAGTATTTTTAGTGCTCTAGGAATCTTTGCTTGCTCAAATTTCGCTTCGCCTCCCTGTGGATTCGATACTCGGAATTCTTCCGTTTTATATTACTTGCGATACCGTGCGCTTGCGGTAGCGACCAACAGAGCTAGGAACATAATCACACAAGATGGAATTCACTCATTCCCGACTTTTGTGGAAGTAGATGAGTGTTCCCTTAACTGGTGTCTCCGGGTCTTGAACAAAGGGCCCTATCCTCTCACTAGCCCGAGAGGGGTTTCTGTTTGATGGTAGGACCACAAACAGGTTGTTCATTAGAGGAGCACTGGTACTTAAGGAGGTAGAGGTAACTCAGGGGTACAACGGTAATTTGACCCAGCTGGAGTTACGAACACTCTTGAAGGACTAACTTGCCGTTATTAGTCGATATCCGTGGACACATAAATATTCTGCAGTGAGAAGAGTGGAGCTGTGGGTCTTTAGTGGAGTGACCCACAGTTAACAAATGTTGACTAACTTGGTTAATGAGTTTAGCCAATTAGTCTCGTATCGTTGGAGCTTCTGATCTGTAGGTCCATTGGTACCTCGTAAAGAGACTTTAGGCAATTAAGTATAAATTGTAAACTGAAAGTGTTCAATTTATTTAGGGGAATCATATAATGTATATTGATACATTATAATTAAAAGTTTATGAAACTTTATGATATAATTTTGAATTAATTTCAAAATTATTTCTTGAGAGAAAAGATTTTAAAGAGTTCAAATAATTAATATGAATTGGGTTCATATTAATATAAGTAATTTAATAAAATCCCTAAGATTAAATAGGTGATATTTAATTGGGTAATTAATTAATTATGGAATTAATTAATTATTTATTAAAATTAGATATGAATAAGATAATAGATTTGATCTTATTCATGACATTTTCCTATTAGGAAAAGGTCTTTGGCCTTTTTTCTATAAATAGGACCCCTAAGGTGGGGTGAAAGGCATCCCATTCATTCTCCTACTCTCAAAGAATTCTCCTAAAGGCTCCCACCAGTCTCCTACCTCTAGAAGTTTCAGAGTCATACCAGTGTAGCCATAGTGGTGGTGTTCGCAGTAGTTCGTGATTATTTCACAAGCAGTTGGTGAATTTAATATGAGTCGTCAACGAGAGTAAGGAACTTGTTACAATGTAAATTAGATTTAGATCTAAGATTAGTGTGTGCTTAACCTTAATATAAATCTAGAATAGTTCTAAGTTTATTGCCAATGTATTGGTATTTTAGATTAAACAAAATTAATTACGAATCGGTCCCAATCATGCTTCCGCTTTACGGAATTACGGAATTCCAATCCCTTCAATTGGTATCAGAGCCGATCGTAGATCTAATCTTGTTTTTTCTAAAATTTGCATTGGTTCGGTGGGATTTATGCATAATGTATGTATGGTTTGCATTAAACTGTTTAGGTTAATTTTATGGCCATAGATTTTATTTTTTATGTGATTTGATCATGTAAGGGCCCGGTGTTTCGGGTATTTTATGTAAAATCGAGTCCTATGTAAGTCCGGGTCTAGAATAGGTTTTTATGAGATGAAAATCGGAGAAATCGCGACAAAAATCGAGGCCAAAAGACGAAGAACAGCTGTTGTTTTTGCCCAGAAATTTCTCTAGACGCTGTCTCGATTCGCAGACGGTGAGGACAGATCAAGCCGCAGCGTCTCGACGCTGTCACGATGTGCGGAGTAAGTGCTTGTAATTTAATGCTTTATTTTATCCTAGGGGCCAAAATTAACCGGTTCAATTGCTATTTAAATGTTTTGTGGATGTCATTTAGATTACATCCCACCTTAGGTTAAGCATGATCATGCATTTTAATATATTATAAATGTTATAATGTATGATATTAATGCATGATGGATGGATTTCATGAGTAATTTAATATAATGGTTATGTGAAATATATGAAATACAATAAGCATGTGGCATGACATTACATAGCTTAAATATAAAGAGTTATATTTAATTTAATGTCTTATGGATGCTTGGGTGATTTTCATGATTTGCATGATATAAGGAGTTGTATTAAGAAAATATGAAAATCAATTTGCATTAAGCATGACACATCCATAGTTTATATAATTGTTATATTAAGTCATGAAATGCAAATGTTATGGTTTATTGATTAATTTGAATTTGATTGTTAATTAAGTAAACCATATAAAGTTTATTATAGGGATAATCATTAAAACTTATAAGAGTTATAAAATTAATGATTAGAAACCGTCAACCTACAATAAAGATTGCATGCAAATATAGGATCATAGGTAAATGAATTAATTTTAAAATGTTTAAAATTAATTAGACCTAAGATCACGTTAATTCTAATAGGATTAGAATTATGTCTTGCTTAGTTTTAAAATAGTTTTAATATGACTAAGTAGGACAAACATAACTATTGGTTATAAGGGAACTCTATCGGTGAAGTTCTGTCTAAGGTTGAAGGTACTTAAGATGACGGTTTACGGAACACCTCCTACCTGGGAACTGACCTAGAACTTGAGTTGAAATAACCACAGTTATGTAAGCATGCAGTGTCGCTAGGTTAATTAAAAGAGTTTAATACACCTAGATCTTTAGAGTAAAGACTTTACATTACTATGGTTAAAAGGGAACTCTCTCGGTTAAGTTCTGTCTAAGGCTGGAGGTATTTAAGCTGACGGTTTACGGAACACCTGCTACCTGGGAACAGACCCGGAACCTGAGTTGAAATAACCATAGTCATGTTAGCATACGATGTTGCTAGGTATGTTAAAAGAGTTTAATTCACCTAGAACATTACAGTAAAATTCTCATCATAAGAGTTATAATGGGATTAGATTTAGATAGATTGACTTAGCCGAATTTATCTAAATTAAATAATCCTTAAAACATACGGTAGGACATTTTAGTGGGAGAAAAATTACAAAACGAGATTTAAATCAAGTTTGGCTCCTACGTCCCTATATTTACAACGTGAGATTCATGCTTGGCTTCATGTCGCCCTGGGCGTGGCCTCCCTTCGGAAAGTGTTTGCATGGGTCAATATCAGGGTGAATGGGGAAAGTGCCTATAGTAAGTGGGAGCGGGACACGTGTCAACGTATCCCTCAGTCTAACCCTAGGTCACATAGTGAGATTCTTATGATCCGCCTGCGTGTCGTCCTGGAGCGACCATTCCTTCGGAGGGCCTGATCATAGGATTCGGAACACCGTGAACTCCTGAAAGGGATAGGGTCTCTTAGGTTAATCACCAACAGTTGTCTCACTCTTCGGTAGCCTGTTGGTGCGCACCTCTGGGATCTGAAGGTGGGAGGGTTACACTTACGAGGATGAGTTAAGTAAGTTAACAAATCCCTGACTGAATAACGGTGGCTAATGTCTATAGGAATATGAGTTATTCCAGAATTAGAATTAGTTGAGAAGTGTCTCATTTCAAAGGAGGAGTAGCTGATCACCTTTCGGTGGCTGTTGCTCTAAACCTTTGAAGCATCGTTGCAAAACTAAATCAATTTTTTTTAGGGTTCTTTGATTACTTGTTTTGCTGAATTGATTGGATTGTATGCAATTGTTTGTATTGCTCTTGTAATGGGTTAGTGCGATAAATAATCAAGTAATTTGTTATTTCAACGATTCAATGATTAAAAAAGGGCATAGTCTTACGCCTATTTAATAAATAACGGTGATTATACAACAAACTTAAACAATTAATTTGTGGCGAATAATTTAAGATTAGTCTTAACAGAGAAATGTTCTCATGCCCCAAATGTTTAATTCATTAAGAAGTGTTATTAAAGAATGTGACATTGAGCCTTGCTCAGCCAAAGAAGACTTGTCCAAAGACAATAAATTTGATTTACTAGTCTTGGAAACGTAATTTGTGAAGAATGGTGATTCTACCCGAATACTTGATTCATAGTCACAAATCACGCTTGTTCTTCTTATTAAAAGGAATGAATTCCTGGCAACAACTTGATGTTATTGAGATAACTCTAAAAAAATTTGAACTAGAGAGGTTGTCTTGGCTGTAGCAATGGGGAACGTTAAGTTATTTTTCCCAGTGGGAGCAAATACATATTATTAGATAATGTGTATATAATTCCTAAGATCAAAAGAAATTTGATTTCTGTATCTTATTGGCTGGAGCAATGTTACTCTTTACCTTTCCCTGCTAACGCAGTTCATTTCAAGAAAGGGAGTTAACTTTTGTTCAGCTGAACTGAAAAAATAACATTAATGTTTTAAGACTAATCAAGAGTAAAGAAGTCATGAACACTGAGTTGCTTAAGGCTGCTACTACTCAAAGAAATGAAAGACAAAAGATTTCTCCAAAAGGAAAATACCTTTCTTTGGCACTTAGGTTAGGACATATTTACTTCAATATGATTGGGAGATCGGTCAAGAGTATACTTTTAAGAAAGTTAGAAGATGACTCTCTACTACCTTATCGGTCATGCCTTAAGGGCAATATGACTAATAGATTCTTTTGCTTGAAAAGAACTATAGAGCCAAAGAGCCCTTGGAGCTTGTACATTTGGATCCTTGTGGTCCAATATGTTAAAGTAGTGGGAGGGCATGAATAATTCATCTATATCATAGATAATTATTCAAGGTATGGGTATCTCAGCCTAATGCAACTTAAGTCTAAAGCTCTTGAGAAATTCAAAGTGGTTTGAGACTGAAGTTGGAAACTTGTTAGGTGAGATGATAAAAACACTTTGATTTGATCCAGGTGTAGAGTATATGAGACTTGAGATTCCAAGAATATTTGATAGAACATGGAATTACATCCCAACTCTCAAACCCCTGAAACACCATAGGAAAACGGTGTATCAGATAGGAGAAATAGAACACTATTGGATATGGTTCGATTTATTATGAGCTATGCTCATTTGCCTGACTCGTTTTGGGGTCATGCACTATTGACTGCAGTACATATTTCGAACAACGTTCCATCAAAAGTGTTTCTGAAACATCTTTTGAATTGTGGATAAGGCGTAAAAGTAGTTTACGTTATTTTTGGGGAGTCCAACACACGTGCTTGTGGCTAACCCCATGGAAACGAGAATACTTCTTCAATCCACAAGAGAATAAAGAATTTGTACCGACAAATGCTACATTCTCAGAAGAAGACCGCATGAGAAATGATAAGCCACAAAGTAAGATCGTTTTAAGTAAATTAACTGATGAAGCTACAGAAATATCAACAAGAGTTGTTGATAAGTCAACAAGGGTTGTTGATGATGCTGGACCTTTAACAAGAGTTGTTGATAGAGCCAATACAACTGGTTAGTTACATCTATCTCAAGAGTTGAGAGTGCCTCAATGTAGTGGGAGGGTTGTTTTACAACTGACTGTTACATGGGCTTAACTGAGGCCCAGATCGTCATACCTGATGATGTCATTGAGGATCCATTGTCTTAAAGCAAGGCAATGAATTATGTTAACTAGGACCAGTGGATTAAAGCAATGGACCCGGAATTAAAGTATGTGATTTCAATTCCATCTAGGATCTTGTAGATCTATCTAATGTGGTAACGCCTATGAATTGCACAAGACTGTACAAGAAGAAACGAGACATAATCTTATGGTTAGACTCGTGGCAGAGGGTTATACCCAGAGACAGGGGACTGTAAGAAATTCTTATCTCCTGTCGTCATGCTGAAGTCTGTTAGAACTCTTGCCCATTTTCAATGGATGTCAAGACTACCTTTTTGAATGGTAATCTTGAGAAGAGTATCTACATGTCTCAACCAGATCAAATGGTTCATTTAGCAAGATCAAAAGAAAAAGGATTTGCAAGCTTAAGTGATCCATTCATGGATTGACCTAAGCAATTCGATCTTGGAATATAAGATTTGATACTGTGATCAAATCTTTTGGCTTTGATCAGAATATTGATGAATCTTGTCTTAACAAGAATATCGTCAATAGTTCAGTAGCTTTATTAGTGTTGTATATGATTGATATCCTAGTCATTGGGAATGATGTAGGTTATCTTACTGACTAGTAAAAGAAGCTAGCAACTTATTTCCAAATGAAAATTTGGGAGAAGCCGAGTTTGTTCTTGGGATCCAAATTGTTAGGAAACGTAAGAACAAAAAGCTAGCCTTGTCTCAAGTGTTTTATATCTACAAGATGTTAGTTAGATATAAGATGCAAAATTCCAAGAAGGATTCTCTACCCTTCAGACATGAAATTCTTTTGTCTAAGAAATTGTTTCCTAAGACACCTCAAGAGGTTGAGGACATGAGACAAATGCCCTATGCAATAGGGATTGTCAGTAAGTATCAATCTAATCCAATATTTGATCACTGGAAAACCGTTAAGAATTTCATCAATCATCAGAGGAGAAAGAAGAACTATATGCTCGTGTGTAGGACTAAGGATTTGATCCTTACATGATCTGACATGGATTTTAAGACTGATAAGGATTTGAGGAAATCTACATCAGTATCCATGGTCAATCTTTACGAAGGAGTTTTAGTGGGGCATAGTTACAGTCTTGACCATATAGGCCGAAAATATAGCTGCTTGTGAAGCAGCGATAGAGACTGTAAGGCTTAGGAAGTTCTTAACTGATTTGGAATGTGTTCCAAATGTGAACTGGCCCATCACACTTTATAGTGATACAGTGGTGCTGTGGCAAATTCAAAAGAACCTTGCAGCCCAAGACAAGCAAGCACATTGAATTAAATGGAATATTGTTGATTAATTCATGAAGGCTCTCTTGGCTAAAGTGTATGAGAGTCATCTAGAAGGTCTAGGTCTACGAGTTATGTAGAAAGATGAAATCTAGGGCAAGTGGGAGAAATGTAATGGGTATAGTGATACCATTATGCAATGGGTATAGTGATGCCCTAGTTTATTGTATTTGTACATTGTATATGTTTTATACATGTATTTATACACCCACTACTGAATAGATTATTGTACATCCCACTAAACTAGAGTTTTGTTCAAGTGGGAGTTTGTTGGGTTTTATGCCCTAAAACTCGTAGATAGTGAATGTAAACAAAATTGTATACTTGCTTTAATAAAGTGTTATTGAGTTTATGCAATAAAATGTTATTGTTAAATATTGCACAATTTGACCAAAATCCAATAAACTAAGATCCAAGGTTGTTTGTATGTAACTTGAACTAGTATGTGGGCACATACGGGGATCGATGTTCAAGTAACAACCTAAAAGGTCTATAGTAAAAGGATAAAATTGGGTACCTTATCCTGGTAACACTATGTGATACGACCCACTTTGTATTTGATACAGACATATTGATCCAAAGCGACCATGTAGTAGACATGCGAGTGGGGGTATCCTATGCAATGAGTTTGCATAAGACCGGACCGCGAAATAGTAACCGCTAGCTGTAACACCGTTAACTAGTTAGGTTTCTATTTCACTAGGATGACCTAGCTAACTTAGTCTGAATCCTGAGTGGATTATGGACTCCTGTTCACGAGGGATTGTCCTTTGATTTGTATGGGTGAGAGTGGCCAGTACGCCGACTCAATAAGCTTACCATTTTTGGGACAAGATCGAGTGGGGAGTTAGGAACATAATCACACAAGATGGAATTCACTCCTTCCCGACTTTTGTGGAAGTAGATGAGTGTTCCCTTAAGTGGTGTCTCCGGGTCTTGAACAAATGGCCCTACCCTCTCACTGGCCTGAGAGGGGTTTCTGTTTGATGGTTGGACCACAAACAGGTTGTTCATTAGAGAAACACTGGTACTTAAGGAGGTAGAGGTAACTCAGGGGTAAAACGGTAATTTGACCCAGCTGGAGTTACGAACACTCCTGAAGGACTAACTTTCCGTTATTAGTCGATATCCGTGGACACAGAAATATTCTGCAGTGAGAAGAGTGCAGCTGTGGGTCTTTAGTGGAGTGACCCCCAGTTAACGAATGTTGACTAACTTTGTTAATGAGTTTAGCCAATTAGTCTCGTATCGTTGGAGCTTCTGATCTGTAGGTCCATTAGGTCCCACTAGTAGCTCGTAAAGAGACTTGAGGCAATTACGTATAAATTGTAAATTGAAAATGTTCAATTTATTTAGGGGAATCATATAATGTATATTGATACATTATAATTAAAAGTTTATGAAACTTTATGATATAATTTTGAATTAATTTCAAAATTAATTCGTGAGAGAAAATATTTGAAAGAGTTCAAATAATTAATATGAATTGGATTCATATTAATATAAATAATTTAATAAAATCCCTAAGATTAAATATGTGATATTTAATTGGGTAATTAATTAATTATTTATTAAAATTAGATATGAATAAGATAATAGATTTGATCTTATTCATGACCTTTTCCTATTAGGAAAAGGTCTTTGGCCTTTTACTATAAATAGGACCCCTGGGGTGGGGTGAAAGGCATCCCATTCATTCTCCTACTCTCAGAGAATTCTCCTAAAGGCTCCCACCAGTCTCTTGCCTCTAGAAGTTTCAGAGTCATACCGGTGTAGCCATAGTGGTGGTGTTCGCAGTAGTTCGTGATTATTTCACAAGCAGTTGCTGAATTTAATCGACTAGCTGATAAAAGAAAGCAAGGTGAGATTCAAGCTTTACAAGTGAAGATAGCTTGAGAGTTCTCAGCGCATGCCTTTGCAATACAAGATAGAAGTCTTTTATAGACTCCGGAATTCAAACGAAAATTAAATGCGGAAAAATAAAAGATTAGATCGAATCGTCAGGACAGGACCCCTGATAGATTGGTCAATAAATTATTATTCCGACAGGACAGGACCCCTGACCGGATAAACTAGACATAAAGATAAATAATTACAAAATGACAAAAGAAAGGATAAGATAAGATATCATGTCTGCCCCTTTACAACTGTTGAAGATGCTTCAGCTTTATCTCTTTTCAGAAGATAAGATTCTTTATCTTGTCAGCTGAATAATTGGCTTCTTTCCTAATCATCGATCACTCTAGGCGGATTACAGGCTGACCAACGGACTCACTGCTCTTTAACATCTGCGAGACTTACTGCCGGGACCACCAAACTAGATCCTCACGATTTTTAGGAAATCTTCCAAGTATTTTCGTCTTCAAAATATAGAATACCTGTAGCTTGATCGTACTGCTGCTTCATCTTCTAAAGCTGTGCTTTGGTAGAAATGTATTTACAGTGTAAACTAGATTACTTACAGAGTTTACACCTTTTAACACTAAAGTGGAGAATTTACAACACACTTTTTTTTTTTTTTTTTTTTTTTTTGACGGAATTACTTCCTTTTGAAGTATTCCTTAAACATACTGACTGTTTCTTTGTGAAACAGGATTATTTGACTCGGAGCTCACATGGGTTGTGAGTCGAGGAACGGATCGTCCAGATCGTAATCCGGATCTTCGTCTTCTCCTTGAGCAGAAGAAGCTAGGGACGCGCTTCTGTCTGAAGCCGCCATCTGTAGAATTCTTTGGAAATCTGCATCAGATGTTGTCTGAGCCAGAGCTGCCAGAAGCTTGGATTTGTCGTTCAGAAATTCGGCATTTCTTTTGATATCGATATCTTGAAGATATCCATTTGCAGCGAACCATTCTTTTACTTTATTTAGGGTAGCGTTTTGAAAATTGAACTTGTCCCACCATTTAATCTTTAAGATCTTTGTGATGGTTTTGTATTGAGGTTGATTGCTGGTTGAGAAGTTCCAGCAAAATATCCAAGGAACTTGAAAGTATAAACAGAATCTCATTGAATTATGAAAAGCTGTTTTTTGAATATTCCTTGCAAAATGATAGTATGATTCTTGCAAGGGAGTTGGTAAAATATCATCCGTAAGACCGAATGTATTCCACCATTGAATAAACCACAGAGGAAATGTGATTTTGTATGCATTTTGACAAAAGGATATGAACCAAGAATGTTTGAAGTGTGAATACCACATAACGTTATACCAGGCTCTTATGTAGTCCCGATATGAATACGTTTGTGGAACGAAAGGCTTTGAAAAGGATTTGTCTGTGTACAGTCCTTGGTTCCAATGGGTCGGATTCAAGGCTTTGAATATTTTGAATTTTGAATAAGCGATCTTTGAGGGATCGTTTTTGTCTGGAATATGAGTAATCTCAGCTGACTTGGTGTCAACCAGGATAAACTCATAGAAGGTACGGGTTTTGTTTAGATCCTCAGGCATGAAATTGAAGCCTGTAGGATACATATTTGAAACGGTCTCTTCTAGGTTAAGACCTTGAAATTCAGGTTCTATGATAGGTTCATAGATGACCTGAGTCTTTTGAAAGTAACCTTTGATCTCTGGGCGAGGTACAAACCTTTTTTCGGGCGCTACAGCCGCAGAGTATGTTGAAGAGGTCGGGATCGATGATCCGACTGCTGAAGAAGGAGAGACAGGAGGTCTCAATTGAACAACTCCGCCAGAGGGACGGACAAGGTTGGCCGAAGGCCGAGGAGGTGGAGTAGAAGACTCCATTGGAGGCATAGGGCGTATACCGCCTTGCCTTGACCTGGATCGGGTTACCGGAGTAAACCCCAAATCCATAGCATATTGATCAGCACTCATTGGAGGAGGTGCTGGAGGAGAGGAAGAAGATGGGCGACTGCCCCTTGAAGAGGAGGCTCTGCCTCTATTTTCACTCATTCACTCTATTCTTTTCTTTTCTTTAGCAAGAGAGAGCGAGAGAGGAGAGAGTTTTTGAGTTAGAAACTCTCTTGAGAGATAATCAGCAAGAGGGTTTTGAGTGCCTTTTATAGGCAAAATTTCGAAATCAAAACATGATAAAATTGCTTGCCATCTGGCAAAAATTTGTTTTGAAACCAGATTTTTAACATCTTTTTCTAGAACAAATTTTGATGCTCTAGAATCAGTTTTGATGGTGAATTTTTTGTTTATCAAATCACCTTGGAATTTTTGGACACAGAGAACTATAGCAAGTAACTCTTTCTTGACCGTGGAGTAATTTTTTTGAGTGTCATTCCAAATCCCTGAATGGAATCGGATAATTGATTCTTCCTTATCAAGACACTGTTTAAGGATTCCTCCATATCCAATGTCTGATGCATCTGTCTCTACGATCAGATTTGCTTTTGGATTGATGAGACTTAAACAGGGAATTGATTTGACTAAAGCTTTTATCTTTTGAACAGCTTTAGTATGCTCATCATTCCATGGTTTTGGATTTTTCTTTAGCCTTTGAAAAAGTGGCTTACAAATGGGTCTGAGATTTTGAATGAAATCAGACACATAATTGAGGCAGCCCAAAAACCTCTGAAGTTGGGTTTTGTCCGTGAGTTGGTCCGGAAAATTTGTAGCAAAGTTTATGGACCTTTGAATCGGTTTAATCAGGCCCATATTGATATTGAAGCCCAAAAATTTAATCTGGGTTTGAAAAAGTCTGACTTTTGGTAGAGAGACTACCAAACCATTTTGTTTAATAACATTGATAAATATCTCCAAATGTTTGAAATGCTGATCGATGCTTGAGGAGAAAACCAAGACATCGTCAATATAAACAATTGTAAAATTTTGAAAATCATTGAAAATATCATTCATGATTTTTTGAAATTCAGATGGGGCATTCTTTAGTCCAAATGGCATGACGTTCCATTCGTATTGTCCGAATGGTACATTGAAAGCGGTTTTATATTTATCTTTTTCAGAAATTTGAATTTGCCAGAAACCTGACTTCATGTCAAATTTCGAAAATACTTTTGCCTTTGAAATTCTTTTTAAAAGATCTTGTTTATTTGGAATTGGATATCTAATCCATTCCAAAACTTTGTTTAAAGGCTTATAATTGATTACTAACCTTGGTACACCACGCTCCTGTTCGGCTGCGGTGTTCACATAGAATGCTGCACATGACCATGGGCTTTTGGATGGTCGAATCAGCTTCTTCTTGAGCAAATCCTGTATTTCTGTTTTACAGAATTTTAAAAGATCCGAATTCATTTGAATCGGTCTGGCCTTTGTGGGAATTTTTGACTCATCAAAATCTTTTGAGTGAGGAAGTTGAACAACGTGTTTCTTCCTGGCCCAAAAAGATTTTGGAAGGTTTGAGCAAATCTCTTTTTCAATTTTGTTTTCCAACTCTTTTATTTTTACAATAACAGAGGGATTTTTGAGGTTTTCATCAATCTTTTTGTAACTGATGTCCTCTTTGAGAAAAGAAATTTGTTTTTGTTTTTGCCGTATTTCATTTAAACTTATTTCCATAAAATCAACTGGAAGGATTGGGCAAATAAATTCAAATGTTATTTCAGTACCGGCAAAATTTGAAACTAAACCTTTTTCGGTTATTTTAATCGGATAGAGTTGTGTCAGGAATGGGGTTCCCAAGATTAACTCTTGTTTGAGGTCTTTGACCAAAAGAAATGAGCAAACAATACATATGTCATTGTTGCAAATGTGAGCATTTGAAAGTTTGTACTGCACACAAAGACGCTGGCCATTAGCACTGTTAAGTCTTTGAGTGGTCTTTTCAAAATACTTTGTAGGGATGAGTCCCTGTTGAATACAATTTTGATCTGCCCCTGAATCAATTAGGGCTTTGACCGTGATTTGAAAATCCTCAATTTTAAGAGTAATCATTGAATACCATTTTTGAAATTGGGTTTTCGTAATTTGATTTAGAAGAAAATCTTTTTCTTCGTCATTGGAAATTAAAGGTTTTGCTTTGAGATTGTTAATCTCTATTTTGATCAAATCGATTTCGATTTTGCTTTTTTCTATCTCTTTTTTGAGGTTGTTGATTTCAAATTGAAGGTCTTGAATAGAAGAAGGTTGAGGATCAGATTTTGGTTTGAAGAAATCGTCTCTTTGAAGAATTTCGGAAAGAGAGGGTTGTTCAACAACCTTTTCTCTGAACTCAGAAGTTCTTGAAGAAGACAAAGACTGTTTGAGGGTTTTGAGAATCGTCTTCTTCATTTCTTTATCCTCTATATGATCTATAGAGTTAAAGAGAACTTCTTGTTCCAGTGTAAGGACATTTATGCATTGTCCTTCACAGTCCTTTTTGCAAGCTTTAACGCCTTCAGATTCTTTGCTCTGGCTATCGCTAGAGACCTCTGAATCTGTGTCGTTGAATTGAAATTCATTCAACTCTTGATCAGAGCTGTCATAGATAGAAGAATACTCTTCTTCTATATCAAGCTCATTGATTCTAGCGGTTGGACATCTACTTCGCATAGTGTCCTTCCTTCGGACATTTAAAACAAAAGGTTTTACCCTTTGTTTTAAAGGCAGCTTGTCTTGGTCTGGGTTGATCCCTAGACTGTCTTTTCTTGTATCGAGGATTTGGATTGTATTGCCTTTTTGGAAAATACATCCTCGATTGCCTCTGGAATTGTTGAGGTCTTCCGAATTGATTTTTGTAGAACCTTCGGCTATTACGCCGTCGGATCATCTTGTTTGCAGAGCGATTTGGTTCTTCCAAACGCTCGCAACCATATTGAGAGCAAAAGGCTTTCATATCCTTGAGCCTGCTCTTTTCATCCTTTTGGACTTTGCGCTGAATTTTGATTTCATTGCAAATATGGAGTCCGCAGTTGATAACATATGATATAAGATCACCATATGTTAGATTGTTCCACTCGATTTTTCCATTATAACGTTCCTTTGGAGTCATATAAACTCTTTCAGAAACGTAATTTGGAAGGCCATCCAGAAATTTTTCTTTCCAGTGGCTCCAATCTGGATCTTTCATATAGAAGACCCTGGAGATGAACATGTCCTTGTACCAATTGAAGTTGGCCAAGTTTTTGCATCTGAGATTTTTGAGAATAGTCCTTTGAGTGTCATCATGCTTCACATTATGGGCTGTTGTGAAGTTCCAAGAGATTGCATAGATCAGTGCCTCTACGGCATCTTGCTGATCTACCTCTTCTTCTATGATGACCACTGTGGGAGGTGATTTTGATGATTCAGGTTTAGCAATAGGCTCTCCGCCTATTCTAATCCCTGGATCGGCTTTGGTATCGGAAATTTCCCTTTTTCTTCTTATTCTGGTGGTGTGAGTCTTGATCTCATTTTTGAGAGAAGGACTAAGGCAATCCCACCATGCTTTGAGAACACCTGTGAATCCATTGATAAGAGTAATACAGGCGACATGATTTGAATTACCATTCTCTTGGTAAGAAGTTGAGGCAATGAGCATTTCAGATAGCATGTCTTGGATTTGCCTATCTGATTTTCCATCTAGGTTCCATACCACAATAGATTGCCCATCGAAGTGTTTGGTTTTTACGAACTTATGGCTTTGTTCGTAATTGAGGTCAGGCATAGAAGGCCTATGGTACCAATTAACTCTATCACCTGGATTGTACCCCAGTTTGTTTAGAGATGGAGGATCTTCTAAGTGAAGACCTTTGAGTTGATTTATGATTGAATCAACATCTTCACTATCTGTATCGTCGAGGGTGTTAAGCTGATTAGAGCTTTCTCCTCTTGAGATGGCAGATAGTTTTCTGTCAATTTCTTCCAAAAGTTTCGTCTTTGGAGTTCTTCGATTGATCTGCTCAAGAGGACTAAACATTGGTTTAACAGGCGCTGGAGGAGGATCAATTAATTCCTCTAGCCGATAAACTCGTTCAGCTATTGAAGTAAGCATCCGATTTGAGAAGTTGTTTTGACATTGGATGCTTTTGATTTCCTTGTTAGTTGGAGGTTGAGCTTCCTCACTTTCCCTAACAAGTTGGAAAGGTTTGGCGACAATCTTTTCATGGTAGAAACTGTCGAATTCGACGTCTTCCATGGGAGGAAAGTTGCCTTGAACTTCTCCTCTTCTGGCGGTTCTCCATCTTTCCTTTTCACGAATGGCGCAAATATGGGAAAATTCATCCCTCTGATTGAACCATCTGAAGAAGGAAATATTCTCTTGGAGTTTGTCAAGGGTTTTGAAATACTCTTCTTTGAATGCTTTCCTCTGCTCGGCAGAGTAAGTTGCAAAGAAGTGTTTTCTTGCTTCCTTGTTTTCATCCGCCATGAATTCCTTTTGAAGGGCTTCCTTATCGACTTTGAATTCATTATCAGCAATGATAACATTCAATTGACTTTTGAAAACGGAATCTGTTTCCATGTCGGTTTGAGAAGGAGAAGGAGGTTTTTCTTCTTCGTATTGAAAGTTTGGAATTCCTTCTTCCAACCTTACAGATTTGACTCTAAGTGAGCCAGATCTTCCAATACTTTGAAGAGACTCTGGTCTGATTCCAGAGGTACTTGGTCTAGAACTCATGAACTCCTTTTTGTTCATGTTTTCCTTTATGATTGGGAAACGAGGTTCTTCCTCTTCGAATTTGATTTCTACTCTCCCATCTGGGTGCTCAATGATGTGAGAGAGTTCTTTTTCTTTCTTCTTGGGGACGAAGGCATTTTCGATGGTCCAAGAAGGGTTTTTGGTAAGGCTATCCCATGAAAGCATCTTTGGGACACTAACAGAAGATTTATTGATGTTGGTTTCGATAAGCATGGTTTTCCCTTTAGGGGATTGCACCAATGCTTTCGGTTCCATTGAGGAAGTAAGGGTTTTATAGGTGATCTTGTATAGAAGTGTCATCTTCTTGACTCCTTCTTCAAGATTCAGACCTTTTCCCGTAACCTCCAGGGTTAAGGTTTTGAGGATATGGGGGTCATCTAATGCCACCATAAAGTTTGGAAAGCAATAAGGGTTTGGCATTAGATGACCCCCATATCCTCAAAACCTTAACCCTGGAGGTTACGGGAAAAGGTCTGAATCTTGAAGAAGGAGTCAAGAAGATGACACTTCTATACAAGATCACCTATAAAACCCTTACTTCCTCAATGGAACCGAAAGCATTGGTGCAATCCCCTAAAGGGAAAACCATGCTTATCGAAACCAACATCAATAAATCTTCTGTTAGTGTCCCAAAGATGCTTTCATGGGATAGCCTTACCAAAAACCCTTCTTGGACCATCGAAAATGCCTTCGTCCCCAAGAAGAAAGAAAAAGAACTCTCTCACATCATTGAGCACCCAGATGGGAGAGTAGAAATCAAATTCGAAGAGGAAGAACCTCGTTTCCCAATCATAAAGGAAAACATGAACAAAAAGGAGTTCATGAGTTCTAGACCAAGTACCTCTGGAATCAGACCAGAGTCTCTTCAAAGTATTGGAAGATCTGGCTCACTTAGAGTCAAATCTGTAAGGTTGGAAGAAGGAATTCCAAACTTTCAATACGAAGAAGAAAAAGCCCTTCGTCCAATGTTCAGAACGGGTCTCGATACCCCTGTTCTTGCGATTCTGAGAGATAGACGTCACGAAGACTTCTCTAACTCTCTCCTTGGTATCATCGAATCAAATCTTGCCGATGGACCAGTATATTTCAATTGCTTTCCAAACTTTATGGTGGCATTAGATGACCCCCATATCCTCAAATCCTTCACCAGTGACGAGGGGTCGTCATTGTCGTCATCGTATCCTCCAACGAAAACGTTTTGCGAGTGTTCAAGCGACATGGCGGTTGAGTGTAAACAAAGGGTTTGGACAGAGGGTTTTGCGACAAAGAAAACAGAGAGAGCTCGAGAGGTTGAAGACGATGAAATGATTTTTTTGAATTCTTCTCACGCATGTAAATAGTCGGCGCATGTTGCATTAAATGGGAATCCAAACGGTTTCCTATGCAATCATGCCTTTTCAAATCCTACTCATAAAAAATAGGAAATGATGGACGGTGGTGAACGTGACCGTACCTCGTGTGCCGTGCAAGTGATATGACATACTTGAGTGCATGAGTAAGTGATGCGATGGCATGAAGACTAAGAGTCACGAGGTCTGACGCACAGTGTTCATTCACTATATGTGCTAGGCTTGCGTTGTGTTAACGATCATTTATGTGCGTTATTTAGCCTGAAAAGCTTAGGTTATTGCTTGGAAAGTAAAGACTTTGTGTTTAAAATCTCATAATTTTAAGTCAAATTAGCAAAAGTCTTACAATCTTATGGAAAATGTTAGAAATATAGAATTTACGCTTAAAATGTACAAAAAGAGATTATTTTTCTAAGAATTTATCCAAGTTAATGTTTTTGTGCAGAGAACTTTGCAAGGCAAATGCGCTTGCAATTGGAGATTAAAGGTCACCGAAGCAAATGAGTTGAATTGAAGATTTGCGCCTGCATATGGTCTTGAAGATGTGGAATATGCGACCAAAATGCGCCCGCAACCTTATAAGGAAAGTAGCCCCAATTGAAGAAAGAATTGTCTAGGCAGCACACACAAGAAAATGCGCCCGACATGCGGCCGCAACTGGGCTTTCTGAAAGAATACCGAGATTCACGGGATCTTCAAATAATCATCCAAAAATCCTAAATCTCATATCAAATCTCCAAGGATCGTGGATTCTTACCTTCCAAGGCTCTTTCACACTGATGTCGGCAGCCAACCCTACCTTCCAAGGTCTATCAAAGGCGACGAAGGTGCAAGAAGTAAGGAGAGCACAAAATTTGGTCCTTATGATAGATTTTAAGTTTTTCTCTCTTCTTATCTTGTAACCACTCCGAGTTCTGGGTCTTTTAGCCTCTGTCGGCTCTTCCATTCGAAAGAAAAAGAAGAGAAAGGCTTGTCTCTCCTTGAAAAAGAGCAAGAGCAAGCTAGATAGAGAGGGGAAGATCCTTAATCGAGTCTTGTCTTTTTTTTTTTCTGTTTAAGTCTTTTAGTTTCAACATTCTCAAGTTTATGTTTTCTTTTCAATTTCAGTTGTAAGTTATAATTCTTGTACTTACTTCTTTTATCTAATATGAATTCAAGTTGTTCTTTTATTTAGTGTTCTATTTACTTTTTGTCTTGCACTTTACTTTTATCCATGAGCTAAGCTTCTTCTCGAGGGTTCAATTTTGTGGATACCTTGAGTAGGAGAAAGCCCCACCTATGCAAAAGCAACCTTGCTCCCTCTTAGCATTGTTTTTTTTGTTGAGTTTAAATTTCATTGTTATCTTAAACTGATCACTTAGGTTTACATAGTTTGTATTTAGCTGATGGTCGAAAGGTTGGAGTTAAATGCGCGAGTTTGCAAAACAATAGTGGAAAAGATCCTAGAAATAAGACTTTGTCTTCTTGCATCCTAGAAATAGGACTGGAACCACTAGGGTTTTAAGAGTCATGAGCATTATTTACCAAAATTTCAGCTAGCCCTAGAAATAGATGTCTAGTTGGCTTAGACTTCTAAAGGTACCTACAGCGGAGCTTAATAGAAATAGGACTTAACTCACAATCTAGTTGCCATGATAATTGCGGGCACAACTGGGGCATGCTATCTACACCATGTCTATGTGCGCAACATAGATAGTATTCTTGAGCCGTTTGTAATGCCTGAGTAAGTTGCGAGCACAAGGGTAGGCGCAATCTAATGCTCAGAGTTGATACTTTTTGAATTTCCCCACTTATCTCATCAGTTTACCATTTTAATTTACTTGTTTTTCTCTATTTGTTTTCTTCTATCAAAACCTTATTCAAAATATTTTTTTGGTTACCATCTTTATGGTTGCAAATTTAGAGGAGGTTCTTATTTTTGCAGAATCTTGTGTTTTTTCTACTAGTCACCATCTCCCTTGGGTACGATATTCGGAATACTTTCCACTTTATTACTTGATAGTGTATAATTGCACTCGAGCAGGTGTTGCGCTAGCAGCACGCATGTCAAGTTTTTGACGCCATTGCCGGGTAGATTTTGGTAAAACGATTGAATTGCACAAATTTCAGTTTCTGTAAAGCAGGAATTGCAATCGGTTTACTACAAATTCCACTTTCACAGGACATCAATTCTTTTTGCAGGGATTTCTTTGTGTTCTTCTTACTAATTGTCGTGCACTTTACTGTCATCCATGACCTAAACTTCTTCTCGGTGGTTCAAATATGTGGATTCCTTGAGTAGAAGAAAGCCCCACCTATGCAAAAGCAACCATGCTCCCTCTTAGCATTGTTTGTTTTTGTTGAGTTTAATTTTCATTATTAGCTTAAAATGATCATTTACGTTAGCATAGTTTGTATTTAGCTGATGGCCGAAAGGTTGGAGTTAAATGCGTGGGTTTTCAAAACAATAGTGGGAAAAGATCCTAGAAATAGGATTTTGTCTTCTTGCATCCTAGAAATAAGACTGAAACCACTAGGGTTTTAAGAGTCGTGAGCGTTATTAACCTAAGTTTCAACTAGCCTTAGAAATAAATGCCTAGTTGGCTTAGACTTCTAAAGGCACCTACAGCGGAGCTGAATAGAAGTAGGACTTAACTCACAATCTAGTTGTCGGGGTAATTGCGGGCGCAACTGTAGAATGCTATTTGTACCATGTCTATGTGGGCAACATAGATAGTACTCTTCAGCCGTTTGTAGTGCCTGAGTAAATTGTGAGCGCATAGGTGAGTGCAATCTAAAGCACAAAGTTGATACTATTTGAGTTCCCCCATTTATCTCATAGAGTTTTTACCGTTTTCATTAACTTGCTTATTTCTACTTTTGTCTGAAATCAAAACCCCATTCAGTTTATTTTTCTGGTTACCCTTTTTGGTTGCAAACTTATAGGAGGTTCCTGTTTTTACAGAATCTTGTGTTTTTCAACTAGTCACCATCTCCCTTGGGTACGATATCCGGAATACTTTCCACTTTATTACTTGATAGTGTATACATGCACTCGAGTAGTGTCATAGTGCACGCTTGTCAGCGGTCAAAACTTTCTACAATCTCAATATAGGAATCGTTGAACCAATCATTGATGCCAATCATTTTGAGCTCAATCCAATCATGTTCCAAATGCTTCAGACCATGCACTCGAGCACTTTGCGTTTGAAACACTTTCCATTTTCTTTACAGGGTAATGCAACAACATGGTTAGATTCTTTTCCACCGGATAACATCACCACAAGGGATGAGCTTGCTTAAAAATTTCTTTTGAAATATTTTCTGCCTACAAAGAATGCACAAATCTGAGTGGAAATTATCACTTTTAAACAAGGACCACAAGAAGAAGTAGACACAACATGGGAGCGTTTTAAAAAGTTGATAAGGAAATGTCCACACCATGGTTTGCCTGCTTGTCTTCTTGTAGAGCACTTTCACCATGGGTTGACTCAAGCATCTAAAGTAGTAGTCAATGCATCAGCTAATGGTTTGTTGCTTAAAAAGACCTTCAATGAGGCAAATGAAATTATGGACGCAATTGTTGCAAATCACAGTCAATGGGGAGAAGAAGAAACACCATCTAGAAGCAGTGCAAGGTCCAAGAAGTCAATCATCTCGAGACACTATCAAATCGGTTGTTAACTATGAACGATATTGATTGGGTAATTCTGAATAGTTGATAATTGAATATAAAACTGTCGTGGATTTTAATCAATCAAAGTATAAATTGACCAAATCAAGTAATACCTTATAAGTCCAGGGTCGAATCCACAGGGAAGGTTATGTGCAAAGCTTTAATAATTTTTACTGATCTAAACTCAAAACGTGTGATATTATATAAAAGAATAAATAATAGAGCTGGAAAGATTCTTTTAAAAATAAAACTTGCAAAAAGATAAACATGCGAAATACCTTATAAGTCCAGGGTCGAATCCACAGGGAAGGTTATGTGCAAAGCTTTAATAATTTTTACTGATCTAAACTCAAAACGTGTGATATTATATAAAAGAATAAATAATAGAGCTGGAAAGATTCTTTTAAAAATAAAACTTGCAAAAAGATAAACATGCGACAAGAGTTGAAGGAAAAGTATGAAGAAGAATGGTATCAAGGCTGTTGCGGTTGCAACCTCATGCGTTTATAAAAACCTTGTAGCGCATACTTTGGTTAATTGATCCATTAATGCCTAAGAGAGAAAAAAATCATAAGTTTTCCTTCCGGTACTCCTTCTGCGTTTGACCGAAAACTATCAATGGGTTATTTGGCTAGTTCACGCGTGGGGCTTAGTTCTCTAATACTTACAAGGGATTGCGTTAGTCTTAACGAAATCAAAGCTCATGCATGCATTATCTTTTAGCGGTAGTATTTCATTGCTACCAAGACTACATGTCATGCGCTAACTTGTTCTACTTAGAGATGTCCGCATGCATTACCTGTCAGGGATTTAGCATACTGCTACCGCATCCGGCTGGCCAAGCGGGAGTTAGTAATGGAAAGAGTATCGCAGCTAAGTAGAAGACAATTAATGTTTCATTTAAATCAAAATATGCGCTTACAAAATATACTTATCACCGCATGAGGTTCTCGCGTTAAGCCTTGAAGAAGAAATTAGCTCATGCGAGCAAAACAATACATTATGCAATAATACATTGCCAACGCAAGTCTACTGTAAATCACAGTTCTCTGTGATTTCTCTTTCTCCTTGATCTTCGTCCTCTACTCTCGTCCCTCAATTCTTCTGAATATTATGAGTTCCCAGTTCTTAAGCAGGTGGCTTCTATTTATAGGCGAGGGAAGCTAACTTCTCTAAGTAATTGGCCACTTGCTCCAGTCATCATCAGCCAACTTGTAACTTTTCAGCCCCTTTTTCCGCCCACTTGCGTTAGTTTTCTTAGTTGTGTCAGCGTTTGTCTTTTCATTTGTCTTGTCTGTCTCTTGATCGTCTTGGAATGTGTGCCTGCGCTGAGAAGAAACTTTGGAAAACAACTGAATTAGTTGCGTTAGTGCCCTATATTTTATAATTTATCACCGCATACATGAATATAGCTCGCCGCATAAAATTATTACATTTTCCTTTCTTATTGCTCTGAAGCAACGCATCTTTGTTTCTTTTGGCCTTGATTTAGCTTAAGTTTAAACGACAAATAACTTGCTTTTTGCAAGTTATCAAACCCCCAAACTTAAACTATTGCTTGTCCTCAAGCAGTGCCTATTATCAACTCTACGATAGTTACTCAGCTCTTCATTGCCTGCGACCTTAGCATCCTCTTTTCTTTTTCTTGCGCGCATTACTAAAGCAGGCTAACTTTTGCCAAATTTCCTTCATTGCTTAAAGAAAGTTCCTTATGCTTAGATTCTTCCTTGCGTTAACCCAGCCAATCTTCTCCTGCATGTCCTGGGCGCATAAAAATTTTATCTCTTTTTTTTTTTTTTTTTTTTTTTTTTTTTTTTTTTTGTGAAGGCAATTAAAAACAGTAGACATCAAAATGCATGCTTTCGTTTTGGCTTACCCACATTTGTGATGAAAGGTATCCAACTGCGGGCATTACATTTTTTTACTGTCTTTTACGCTCATAGGATGTGTTTGTGTTCGCGTAGTGGCAAACTATGGGTGTCATAAATGCCCCTGGCTACAAACATACCGCATACCTAGAGGAACGCTTGCATTATTTATTTATGTGCTGACTCCCCCAAACTTAAATTGGACAATGTCCTCATTGTCCCCCAAACTTATACTGGAGTGCATAGACTGAAAGAGATAAAGGCTGAGTTGCGGCAAGTCGAAAATGCGAAGGGATTTTCCTTAAGGTCTGAGGAAATGAAGACAAAGGTTAGACTAATTTAAGTAATGCAGATGAGAGAATTAAGAAAGTCGGTTGCGCGGATTTAAAACAAGAACGCAGAGACTTTGCTAGATAAAGACATTATATTAAGGCAGAGAGAGAAAATTGCGATGAGATAAAACAACGAGATATACTAATGTAATGCGATACAACATTTATAAAATAAGGGCGCATACATTAAAGGGAACAAAAGAAAACAAGAAAATTAGGTTAGGGACTTTTATTCCTACGGTGGTGGAGGTGGAGGTTGTCATGGGGTCCCTTGGCGTAGGTGGAGGCATTGATCCGCGCACTTGGGACGGGCCTGCGCCAGGGGGTCTTTGTTGTCCAGCTGGTCGTGCGAACAAATTAGGCGTGACTAGCAAACGGCCAAAACCTTCAGTCCATCTCATCAGAAAAAGGACTAAGGCATTTACCCGCTGCGACAGCTCGTCTTGTTGTTTTCGCAGCAGCTCTTGTTGCTGGCATAATCTTTCTTGCTGCTGTCACAAGGGCTCTATGACATCGTGAATTATCTGCCGCATCTGTGAAAAGATAAGGGCTTCGTCTACATCAATTGTTAAATCAATCCCAGCCGGAGTTGTACTCGCAGAAGCTGTGGCTTGCGGCGTATGGATAGGTGCAGGAACTTCTTCATTGATGCGAGGAGAGCCTGGCAATGGGTCTTCAAAATGCGGCCCCTCCTGCCGCAAGTCTTCGTCGTGCGGTGGAGGAGGTGTGTTCTAGTCAATTGCTGGTGGCAGCGGCAGCGGTGGCGGTGGCAAGCTTTCTTGTAGTGGTGGCAAGGAGCCCTAAGGTTGAGCGCAGACAGTGCTTTTCTGCGTTGGAGGAGTAGTTTGAGGGGTCCTTGCGGCTGGTCAAGGGTTTCTGCCTACGGTTTGCTTGCGCCTTTTCTTCTTTTGTGCTTCAGGCGCAGGTGTGGGTTCGGTAGGTTGGGATGCGGGGGCTATTGGCTGCGAGCTTCCTTGCAATCGCCGATCGCGAGTGCTGGTCACGCGCCCCCACTATTTGTCGTCGAAATCCTTCTGCATGGTTCGGATTTCTTCATCTCCTACGAGCACGAGATTGGATGCGCGACATAAAGATGGGACAAGGCCAGGGCAAAATCTTTCGCCCTTAGGTTTTGCGGCAGTCTGGTGCAAGGTTTCGACGAGGATACGGCCTAGGTCAATTGGGGTTCAATGTGGCATCATGCGTTGTGGGCATGATGCGATTCTTCACCCAATGCATCTAGCAGGTGGCCTCAAAATCTAGCAGTTGTGACTTCAGGGTCCTCGTAGTGTCGTGGCCGTCCCATTTGGCCCCAGGTCTGGCCACCGCAAGAAGTACTGCACTCAGGAAGTCATCATCGAGGCAGTCGAGGAGCGCATTTCCTTCTGCGTCAGGGATATCTCGCAGTTCGTACACATTGTTGATGTGCGCGGAGGAAAATGCGACTGCGTGGCCTCAAACTAAGACTTCGTCGATTTCGTTTTGCCATTGCGCCCGGTAGAAGTCATGGACGAGTGCAGGGGCATAGCTGCGAGGATTTTGGCAAACGTTTTCCCATTTGGGCTGGGAGATCTGCTCAATCATTGTCTGCAGGAGAGGGCAGTTGAAACCTCTCTCTTCTTGGAATTTGCCCCAGTCGTCGCCCACCTTTTCTTTGGCTGCGCCCACTTTTTCTTTTCCTTTGCATTTGGATGTGGTGGGCGCTTTTCTTTTCTTGCTGGGGGCCGCCACAGGTTTTTCAGAGGGTTCACGGATGACTACCCCCGTGGACTGGATGTTGCGGCGATGAGTAAGGGGGAGCTCATCCTCGGAATCAGAAACTTCCATGGCAGCCGCAATGATTGCTAAGTTAGTTTCGGCAATTTCTGCGGCGATCGGATCTTCCGCTTGCTTGCTGGACTTCTCTCTTTCTTTGGCTGCTGTTTCATTTGCGGCGGTCTTTCGTGCAGTTTCTTCTGCGGCAGCCTTTTCTTGCTGTTTTCGTAGATGAATTTCTTTGTCGTCCTCGCCTAGCTCTCCCATCAGGGAGTTCCCTGTGGTCACTTCCCGCTCAGAAAACTGCGGCGAAGTGGTTTGCGCTGAGGTGGATGGTGGATGGGAAATGCTTGCGGGAGGAGAAGAAGATGAAGGGATGGAGTCGGATGCGAGTGAAGCTGAGGAGTCTAGTGGTGGAAAAAGAATGGGAACAAAGGGGAAGGGCGATGGAAATGGAGTTAGGTTTCGAGGGGTTGAAAGATTTTGGGCAGGTTGAAGGTTGACGGGTTGAACGACGAAGGTCGAGGTGTCCAGAGGTGCAATATCGAGCACCTCTGTAGGGTTGGTCATGGCGATAGGTGGTTGCTCGAGGTCGACAACCTCGTTTTCCTTGGTATCCATGAGGTCTTGCTTTTGCTCCCCCTTGGTTTGGTTCGTATTTTCCTCGCTAGATGAGGAACTTTCGTCTCTGAGTGGTCCTTCAACCTCTGGTGATGAAGGTGAGGCGTCATCTGCGTAGCCACCAACTGGACGGTTTTGGGAATCCGACATTGCAAGAGTTCGACGAAGCTTAGAGAGAGAAGCAAGGGTTTTAGGGCTTTTGGTAAGGATGAAGAAGATGAAGTCTTTTAGGAGGGCAAGGGCATTCTTTTATAGCTAACACAAGGCTTGGTGTGCTTTGGTATTGCTGCCCTTTCGCATCCCGTGGTGATCATGATTAACATGGGGGAATGTGGGCAGTTGCCTCGGGTAGTGTGCAAAGACAGGGATTAGTGCGGCTCATTAAATGCAAAAATGATTAAGGCGGCGCCTCCAATGCGAGAGAAATACAGATGGATTGGGACATGCGATGAGATTTTTCTCCTAAGGCTTTGTCGCAACAAAAGTTTTATCGCAACAAATCTACCAAAATTCTAACGCAACTACTACGAGTAGAACATGTGATGAGGTCTAGATTACCAAAAATATTAACGCAATAACAAAATAAACATGCGGAAAGAAACAAATAATTACGACTTCTAACCTATTGTGCTCTTACCTTGCGCTAGGTCCTGACGCAACTGAGAGCACTTTTTGTCCTGGACCTATTTTTGTCTTGCTACTTTAAAGTGGATCTTTTAGAAGAATAATTTCAACTACCTCGTCCAAGGTCCTTTCAATGTACGACTTTACTCTTTGCCCGTTGACCTTGAAAATTCTCTTTCCGTCAGTAGAATGTAGGTCCACTGCCCCATATGGATATACCTTGTGGATAGTATATGGGCCCGACCACCTTGATTTTAGCTTTCCTGGAAAGAGACGTAAGCGAGAATTGAATAATAATACCTTCATACCTTCTCTAAGATCCTTCTTGCATATCCTTTGGTCATGCCATTGTTTTTGCTTTTCTCTATTAATCTTGGCATTCTCATATGTGCATCTTCTGAACTCTTCTAATTCTGACAGCTGGCGCAATCGTTCCTGTCTTGCTGCATCTGGATCAAAATTAAGATGTTTCATTGCCCAATGCGCCCTGTGTTCTAATTCTAAGGGCAAATGACAAGCCTTGCCAAACACCAACGCATAGGGAGACATTCCTATGGGTGTTTTGTAAGCTATGCGATATGCCCACAACGCATCATCCAGATGTTGCGCCCAGTCTTTCCTGCTTGCACTGACAACTTTCTCGAGAATTTTCTTTATTTCCCTGTTCGATACTTCGGCCTGTCCATTGCTTTGCTGGTGATAAGCTGTTGCGATATAATGTTTAACATTGTATTTTTCCAACAGCTTATTCATGACTTTATTCACGAAATGGGTCCCTTCGTCACTGATCAGTCTGCGAGGTACCCCAAATCTTGTAAAAATATTTTTCTTGAGAAACCTTGCCACGGTCGCCGCATCGCTCTTAACGCAAGAGATTCCCTCCACCCACTTTGTGACGTAGTCTACTGCGGGGAGGATATATTGGTATCCTTGCGATGATGGGAAAGGTCCCATAAAATCAATACCCCATACGTCAAACGACTCAATTTCTACTATATAGATTTGCAGCATCTCGTTCCTTGCGTTGATGTTACCAGTGCGTTGGCACTTGTCGCAACTATCCACATATTTCCTTGCGTCATGGAACAAGGTTGGCCACCAGTAGCCACTTTGCTATACTTTAGCCGCAGTGCGTTGGCCTCCAAAGTGTCCTCCATATGGAGCTTCATGGAAAGCTCCCAAAATTCTCATCGCATCCATACGTCCAATGCATCTCCTGATAATCTGGTCTGGTCCTTTGCGATAGAGATAGGGGTCATCCCATAAATAAAATTTTAATTCATGAAAGAATTTCTTACGATGTTGTGCTGTGTATTCCTCAGTTAAGACCCCTGCGGCAAGGTAGTTTGCAATGTCTGCAAACCATGGCTCTTCTTCTTCAATCATCAGTAGCTTTTCATCGGGAAACTCCTCTGCGATAGGGATTTCTGACGCATCTACCTTCTCAGGATTCTCCAAGCGTGACAAATGATCTGCGACCAAATTCTCACTCCCTTTTTTGTCCTTAATCTCTAGATCAAATTCCTGTAGCAATAAGATCCACCTAATCAACCTTGGCTTCGCATCTTTTTTCGTGATTAGGTATTTTATCGCCGCATGATCTGTGTAGACAATGACTTTGGAGCCTATTAAATAAGCACGAAATTTATCAAAGGCATAAACAACTGCTAATAACTCTTTCTCGGTTGTCGTGTAATTGGTTTGTGCTTCATTCAATGTCCTGCTGGCATAATAAATAGGGTGCAGAATCTTTTCCTTTTTTTGTGCCATGATTGCTCCAACTGCCACATCACTAGCATCGCACATTAAGACAAAAGGTTCCTTCCAACGGGGAGTTGCGAGAATGGGTGCACTGACTAGCGCAAGCTTCAGATCCTTGAATGCCTTGGCGCATTCCTCTGAAAATTCAAATTTTCTATTAGTTTCTAGCAATGCGCATAGTGGCTTTGTAATATGCGAGAAGTTCCTGATGAATTTGCGGTAGAATCCTGCGTGTCCCACGAAACTTCGAATTCCCTTTACAGAGGTTGGTGGTGGCAATTTCTCAATAACATCAATTTTCGCCTTATCAACTTCAATACCTGCGCGGGATATGCGATGGCCTAGGACGATGCCTTCTTCTACCATAAAATGGCATTTCTCCCATTTCAGCACTAGGTTAGTCTTTTCGCATCTCTCTAACACTTGTTTCAGCTGCGTTAGACAGTCTGCGAAGGACTTTCCATAAACTGAGAAGTCGTCCATAAAAACTTCCACTGACTTTTCTAGCAATTCTAAAAAGATGGTCATCATACACCTCTGGAATGTTTCCGGCGCATTGCACAACCCAAAAGGCATCCTCCTGAACGCAAAGGTGCCATATGGGCAGGTGAAGGTAGTCTTTTCTTGGTCTTCCGGCGCAATTGTTATTTGGTTGTACCCTGAGTATCCGTCAAGAAAACAATAATATGCTTGTCCCGCAAGTCGATCCAACATTTGATCAATGAATGGGAGTGGGAAATGATCTTTTTTTGTGATGGCGTTTAGCTTGCGGTAGTCCATGCAAATGCGCCACCCAGTAGTGGTGCATGTGTTGGTGACCGCAAGCGTACGGGTCGTCACAAGTAATATAAAACGGAAAGAGTTCCGAGTATCGAATCCACTGGGAGGCGAAGCGAAATTTAAGCAAGCAAAAATCTCTTGAGCACTAAAAATAATTAGGAGAAATAATATTTAGGGGGCAGTTCATGCAGTTAAAAAGATTCCAAAAATCAAAGTAGTTAAAGAAAATAATTTTTGATCAATAGATAAAAATAAAATGTGGAGAAAGAGTTTTCTTAATGGGAAGAGGGGTCTTGAAAATCAATTATTAGCCAAACAATTGTTATAATTATCCTATCTCATTGCCCAACTAATTATAATCCTAGAATCTCCGTTAATCACATAGGATCTCCTGTCGGTTTCCCCTAATTGTAATTAATTCATTTTAACAACCTAAGTGTCCTTAGCGCTATTAAAAATCATTCATTATTACGCTCTGATTCATTTTAGGAATCTAAGTTTAATCAACTAATCCCGGTGTCACGACGGGCAATTAAACTAGTTGCATGGATTATGATCTATCCTAACTTCTCTCCGTCGAGTTTCCATTAAGAATCGAATCATTACACAATTGGCCAGATTGAATAAAGCATTAAGCACATCCATACAAATAATTAGGAAAAAAAGGGCAAGAGACAGGTAATTATAACAACATTTCAACTATAATTTCATTCCAAGACCCCAAATTGGGGTTTAGCTATACATAGCTAAAATATCCACAACATTTACAATAGAAAGCATAATTAAGAGCATAAAAGGAAAGGAATTGACAGTCGAAGAACCCCTTCGCTGACGCTCAGAGCTCTGCCGAACACTCCTTGAGCCTCATAGGATGCTCCCCAAAATTCCCCAAATATTTCCCACTAAGAAATCTCTCAAAAAGGCTAGAAAGCCTTGAGAGAGGCTCCAAAGGAGCCAAAGGAAGGAAAGAAAGGATGGATTCAAGAATGATTTGATTGATGCAAAATGAGGCACCAAGAGGTGCCTTTTATAGGCCTGGATTGGGGGTAGCGTCGCGACGCTGCAACGCACACGTCTTGTTGCCCAAGAAATGGATAGCGTCGCGACGCTACCTTCACAGCGTCTCGACGCTGACCCAATTTCCAGAATTTCCCAGCTTCGGTTTGGGCTGATTTTTGGGCCTTCTCTTCACTTCTTTTTGGGCTTTTCTATCATGATTGGCTTCTTTGACTCCCCTATTTATCCAAGCTTGGATTTGGGCTTGATTGGCTTCATTTTGGGCACTTTTTCCCCAAAATCCACAACTTTACTCCTAAGGACCAAATAACGAAATACATTAAATATTTTCATTAAAAACACGATTAAAGCACAGAAAAGCTTAATAAATTGGGACTAAAATAGCGACATTTTTGCTCGCTATCAACATGATGGGATCAATTCATTGTTTGCGTTGGCTACCACTGTCATTCCTCCTTTTTTTGGTACGCATTGCACTGGGCTCACCCATCTGCTGTCTGCGATGGGGTAAATTATACCTGCGTCGAGCCACTTGATAATTTCTTTTCGCACGACTTCCATCATCGCTGGATTTAGCCTTCTTTGTCGCTCAATAAATTCATTGGATTCGTCTAGCAAGCGAATTTTATGCATGCAGTATGAAGGGCTAATTCCCTTAATATCTGCTAGACTCCATCCAATGGCCTTCTTGTGCTTTGCGAGGACCTGCAATAAAGGTGTTCTTGCGGTTGGTTAAGTTTTGATGAAATGATAACTGGGAGTGATTCTTTTTCTCCTAAAAACCTGTACTTCAAATGCGTTGGGAGTGGCTTAAGTTCTAGCACAGGGGGTTGCGCTATGGAAGGCAAGGCGGGGCTTCTTTCTTTCAGATCCAGCGCATGGATAATTTCTTCATGTTGCGCTAGGTTGCAATTTTCTTCCACCTGTTCTTCTTTGTTCTCCTCTCTCATGGAGCTGAGCGCATTTGATTGTAGTATTTCCTGTGGGGAGCATACATCTATGCGAGCTACCATGTTGCATTCTTTGTTGTCATCGGGGTATTTCAATGAAGTGAGAACATTAAAAACCACTTTCTGATCATTCATATGCATTGTCAGTTCTCCTTTTTGCACGTCAATCAATGTTTGGCCGGTGGCAAGGAATGGTCTTCCCAAGATGATGGGAACTTCTCTGTCAGCTTCATAATCGAGTATGATAAAATCTGCAGGGAAAATAAACTTGTCAACTTTTACCAAAACGTCTTCAATTTTTCCCTTGGGGTGGACCTCAGATCTGTCTGCCAACTGAAGTGTGACAGTGGTTGGTCTTGCTTCTCCGATCCCTAGGCGCTTGTTGACAGATAATGGCATTAAGTTTATGCTTGCGCCAAGGTCACATAATGCTCTGCCAACATCGATTCCTCCTATTGAACAAGGAATCGTTAAGCTTCCAGGATCTTTCAATTTAGGTGGAAGTTTGTTGGCAAGTATTGCGCTACACTCACTTGTCAGCGCAACAGTCTCAAACTCTTTCCACGGTCGTTTATTCATCAGAATGTCTTTCAAGAATTTTGCGTAGCTAGGCATCTTTTCAAATGCCTCCACCAGTGGAATGTTGATGTGTAGCTCTCGCAAGACACTTAAAAATTTCTTAAATTGGGCCTCATCATTTTTCTTCCTCAATCTTTGAGGGAAAGGTATTGCGGGTTTATATGCGTCAGGCTCCTTTTATGCGTGAGTCTCCGTCTTTTTGGGTTCTCCTTCTTCAACTACTTTTTGTTCTTGCGTCTGGTTGTTGTCTCCTGCGGTTGCAGTTTTGGTCAAGTTTTCCTGCGTTGATGTAGGGTCATTTGCCTGCAACTGTTTGCCACTGCGAACTGTCACAGCATGGCAGTGCACCTTCCTCTTTGGATCTTCTGTATTGTTGGGCAATGCTCCCGCAGGTCTATTCTTTAGCTCTGACGCAAGCTGTCCTACCTGCATCTCCAGATTGCGCAAGGATGCGGCCTGGCTCTGAACCACTGCATCATTTTTTGCCATATACTCTTTCTGACTCGCCATAAATTCTTTCATCATAGTTTCCAACGCATTTGAAGATGATGCTCTTTGGTTTCCACCGTCTGTGTTGATGTTGCGTTGAAACTGTCCCTGTGAGGATTGTTCATTGTTAGAATTAAATAATCTGGGCGCAGGGTTTACATTACCTTGTTGTGGCTGTTTATTTGCGCCACCATTCCATGAAAAGTTGGGGTGATTTCTCCAACTTGGATTGTAAGTGTTTGAAAATGGGTTGTTGCGCACAGCCCCTTGTGGTCCCACGTAGAAAAATGATTCTGGGTTTGAAGGACACTGGTCATGCGTGTATCCTTCACCGCAGATCCCACACCCAACTGTGTTGAGTTGCGCGATCAAAGGTGCCGTGCTAGCCGTGAGCGCATCCATTTTCGTGGTTAACGCATCTATCTTTGCGTTTACTGAGGTTATTGGATCAACTTCAAAACTTCCCGAGCTGGTTTTAACGGGTCTCATTCATCTATCTTCCGCAGTGCCCCACTCGTAATTGTTGCGTGCAATCCGATCGAGGATTGCGTGAGCTTTGTCATACGTTTTTCTGAGTAGTGCACCATTTGCGGACGAGTCTACCAAGACTTGCGAGTTCTTGTTAAGTCCCACGTAGAAGCTTTCTAATTGAATACTTAGAGGTAGTCCATGATGCGGGCACCTCTGTAGCAAGCTCTTGAAACGTTCCCACGCCTCACTCAATGTTTCATCTTCCATTTGCGTGAAAGTCATTATTTCCTTCCTCAATCTAGAGTTTGCGGTGGGTGGAAAGTATTTTTCCAAAAATTTCTCGGCCAGATCATTCCATGTTGCGATGGAATTGGCTGGCTGCTGATTGAGACAAACTTTCGCCGCATCTCTTAATGAATAAGGAAATAAGATGACTTGCAATTGCTCATGCGTTACTTTTGGAATAATAAATTTATTACAAATGTCCAAAAATGACTTTAGGTGAGAGTGTGGGTCTTCTGCTGGACTTCCTCCAAACTGTCCTGCAGCTGTCAGCATTTGAAACATAACGGGTTTTAATTCAAACCTTTCTGTCTCTAGAGTGGGCTGTACAATCCTTGGATTAAAGTTACAATTCGTAGGGGCTGCATAGTCTATGATCCCTCTGGCCCTATCATCGACCATTTGGATGGGATTCAATGGTCTGTTTGGTTGGTTGGGTGCTGCCATTTCTCCTAATTGTCTTTGTGCTCTTCGATTTCTTCTTCTTCTATGATATGTTCTATCGATTTCAGGATCGACTTCGAAATCGATTTGTCGCGCAGCACGCATGCAACCTCTAGTTACCTGGAGAAACTTACTCAACAGGGAACACAGTAAATAATATCAACGGAGTGTCAGATGAGAAAAATTATAAAGAATTGTTGCCCTTCCCCGGCAACGGCGCCAAAAACTTGATTGGGTAATTCTGAATGGTTGATAATTGAATATAAAACTGTCGTGGATTTTAATCAATCCAAGTATAAATTGACCAAATCAAGTAATACTTGGTAAGTCCAGGGTCGAATCCACCGGGAAGGTTATGTGCAAAGCTTTAATAATTTTTACTGATCTAAACTCAAAACGTGTGATATTATATAAAAGGATAAATAATAGAGCTGGAAAGATTTTTTTAAAAATAAAACTTGAAAAAAGATAAACATGCGACAAGAGTTGAAGGAAAAGTATTAAGAAGAATGGTATCAAGGCTGTTGCGGTTGCAACCTCATGCGTTTATAAAAACCTTGTAGCGCATACTTTGGTTAATTGATCCATTAATGCCTAAGTGAGAAAAAAATCATAAGTTTCCCTTCCGGTACTACTTCTGCGTTTGACATAAAACTATCAATGGGTTATTTGGCTAGTTCATGCGTGGGGCTTAGTTCTCTAATACTTACAAGGGATTGCGTTAGTCCTAACGAAATCAAAGCTCATGCATGCATTATCTTTTAGAGGTAGTATTTCATTGCTACCAAGACTACATGTCATGCGCTAACTTGTTCTACTTAGAGATGTCCGCATGCATTACCTATCAGGGATTTAGCATACTGCTACCGCATCCGGCTGGCCAAGCGGGAGTTAGTAATGGAAAGAGTATCGCAACTAAGTAGAAGACAATTAATGTTTCATTTAAATCAAAATATGCGCTTACAAAATATACTTATCACCGCATGAGGTTCTCGCGTTAAGCCTTGAAGAAGAAATTAGCTCATGCGAGCAAAACAATACATTATGCAATAATACATTGCCAACGCAAGTCTACTCTAAATCACAGTTCTCTGTGATTTCTCTTTCTCCTTGATCTTCGTCCTCTACTCTCGTCCCTCAATTCTTCTGAATATTATGAGTTCCCAGTTCTTGAGCAGGTGGCTTCTATTTATAGGCGAGGGAAGCTAACTTCTCTAAGTAATTGGCCACTTGCTCCAGTCATCATCAGCCAACTTGTAACTTTTCAGCCCCTTTTTCCGCCCACTTGCGTTAGTTTTCTTAGTTGTGTCAGCGTTTGTCTTTTCATCCGTCTTGTCTGTCTCTTGATCGTCTTGGAATGTGTGCCTGCGCTGAGAAGAAACTTTGGAAAACAACTAGATTAGTTGTGTTAGTGCCCTATATTTTATAATTTCTCACCGCATACATGAATATAGCTCGCCGCATAAAATTATCACATTTTCCTTTCTTATTGCGCTGAAGCAACGCATCTTTGTTTCTTTTGGCCTTGATTTAGCTTAAGTTTAAAGGACAAATAACTTGCTTTTTGCAAGTTATCAGATATGTTTATGAATCTAACTTTAGGGAATCAAGTTCAAGTTGCAGCTGTGAACCAAGTTTCAACCCCCATGTGCACTACTTGCAATGAAGAACACTCATTTGAAGATTGTCCTCAAAATCCAGCTTCAGTATGTTTTGTAGGTGCGTGGAATAGAATAAATCCTTAATCCAACACATATAATCCAGCATGGAGACAGCACCCTAACTTATCTTGGGGAGGACAAAATGCAAGTACATCCAATGCAACCCCTTTCGTTAAGTAGGGAGGACCACCAGGATTCAATGGTCAAGCTCAACTGAAGATTGCGCAACCATTGCAGCCGCAAATGTAGCAGCAACCAATGCAAGTACTGAAGGATTAAAGTTCATTTGGCAGCGGAAACAATCAAGACCATACTCGAATTGAATTTCAATTCCGAAAAAACAATATGTTGGGAAAGTTAAAAACATAACAATTCAATAGATTTAACTATATTAGATTAAGCATGCCTTCCAAAATTCTAAACCTTTTAGAATTGGAAACTTACTTGTTGAAGAACAAATTTCTTCTCTGCATTCCTTCCAACGAACACCACCAAAAGCATTCACCCGCTGTATCTCTTGGGTTTCTGAGATTTGGTTGGTGGGAACCAGAATCTTGAAAGGGAATTCAAACCTACAGCAAGGTTGCTGTAACTTTTCTGGAAACAAACTGAGAGAATTCTTTGGAGAGATCCTTAGAGAGAACCACGCCTGTAACCCCCATCTGGCAACTACTTGCCCCACTCCCCAACAACTGTTGGGGAGTTTTATTAATTAAATTAATAAATATTAAAAAAAATATAATATTAATTTAATTAAATCGAAATTTAATTAATTTTAATTATATACTTTTAATTTAATCAATTCAATCAAATTATATTTGATTGAATTAATCTATGCCAACCAATTAATTCTCAATTAATTGTTCCCCATATTAATTAAATATCATATACTTAATTAATTTTAGAATTGAATCACATTCAAATGTGTCTTTCTCTTTTAACCTATAGTTTTAATGTGCATCAAATGTACATTAATTATAAACTATAGTATTAATTTAAGTAAATCATATTTAATTAAATTAAATTAAATTAATTCTCCAATTAATTAATTTATGAATTAATCAAATATCACATATTTAATTAAATTCATATTCTCTCATATACTATAGTTTTAATATGAATCCATATTCATATTATTTTTTAAGCTATAGTTTAATATGAATCAAATTCATATTTAATATTTGAACTCCTTCAAATATATAATTCTCTCATTAATTAATTTTGAATCATATTCAAAATTAATTTTATTATAAAGTTTAATTCATTAATTAAACTTATAATATAATGTATCTCCATACATTATATTAATTCCCTTAATATTCAAGACTAATTAATCTTAGTACTCGTTATGAGCTAGCAGGTGGACCTAATGGACCTACAAATCAGAAGCTGCAATGATACGAGATTAACTGGCTCAACTCATTAACCAAGTTAATCAACATTCGTTAACTGTGGGTCACTCCACTAAAGACCCCCAGCTGCACTCTTCTCACTGTAGAATATTTCTGTGTCCATGGATATTGACCAATACAGTAAGTCAATCCTTTACAAGTGTTCTAATGCCAGTTGGGTCAAATTACCGTTTTACCCTTGGGTTACCTCTGGATCCTTAAGTACCACTGATCCCTCTAATGAACAACCTGTTTAGGGTCCAACCACTAAACAGAAATTCCTCTCGGGCTAGGAGAGGACAACACGCTTTTGTTCAAGCCCCAGAATAAGCCCTTAAGGGAACACATCTACTTACCACAATAGGGGAAGGAGTGAATTCCATCTTGTACTGTTATGTTCCCAGCCCCCACTCGGTCTTGCCCCTAAAATAGTAGGATTATTGAGTCGGCGAACTGGCCACTCTCACCCATACAGATCTAAGGGCAAACCCTCCTGAAAAGGGGTTCATAACAGACTTAGGATTGAGATTGAGTTACCTAGGTCATCCTATTGAAATAGAAACATAAACTAGTCAATGGTGTTACATCTAGTGGTTACTATTTCGTGGTTCGGTCTTATGCAAACTCATTGTAAACCCGAGACTTCCCTAGGATCATTTTCTCTTGTCATCTATTGTGGTTTCATGGTTAAATTTAAGTTGTTGGGATTTACTAAGTTAAAAGAAGAAAGAAAAGAAAAGGAAAAGGAAAAGGAAAATGGAAGAAAAAAAAAAAAGAAAAAAATCACAAAAGGAAATGAAAAGCAAAAAAAAAAAAAAAAGAGAGAAAATGGGAATGGACAGCACAAACCCACCACCGCCTAAGCCAACTCCTACCCATTTTCAGCCCACTTCCAGCCACATTCCTCATCATTTTCCATCAAAATTTTCAGAGCACTTGAGGGAGAGAGTGAAGGAAGAAGAAGAAGAAGAAGAATTTCGTGGTTTTGAGATTGAAGAAGATAGGAAAAGCTCATGCAAAGCCAGCCATAGCAGAATCTGAGTTCAACCTGTCAACCTCTGGTTTTTGATTCGGTTTGAGCTACACAGAAGGAACTAAGAGGTGAGGTTTGATTTTCTTGAAAGTTAGTTCACTTTCTAACAAATTTAATGAAGGAAGCTTGAGCTAAATCGTATGACAAGTTAATGGTTTTTGGAATGGAAAACAGAGCACAGGATTTTCGAGCAAAGCAGGAGGATCTCTGGTTTTCTCTGATTTTTTCGAGCATTCTGGGGTGTACAAGTTGAATCCGAAGCTCTATTTGGTATGGTTGGAAAGCTTATTCAATTTCCTACAACTTTCATGAAGAATTCGTGAGCCAAAAATGACTTGAAGTAGGTTTAATTTCAGAAGGAAGATAAAAGGTAGCAGAAAACCTCGAATCTGTCTAGTCTGTGTTCGGGGCGTTTCTGGGCCAATTGGTTGGGAATCTCGTTTTCATTTCTTGAGGTAAGTTGTAGAGTGTTCGAAAATGAAGAGTTTGATGTATATTACATTAATTTTGGTTAAGTATTTAGGACGTTATGGGTGTTGGAAGGTGTGGTATTGAATCTGGAAAATCTGGAAAGTAGAATGTGGAGTGAGATTTCTTATTCAAGTGTTTAGAATTCATGAGCATGGAGAGACAAAGCTATCTATGGTTCTAATGCTCGGTTTTGGTTGTTTGACAGGCCAAGAGGAAATAGGTCGAGTCTACAAACCAGGGAACTAGCTAAGACTGTGAGTGACAAAATGAATTTCGAAAATTGTTTCCAACGGTTGTTCATGTTTAGATGTTTTACATGCTTTTCTATAAATGATACATGGTTTTTATGAATGGTTTCAAGCTTAAGTTATGAGCTAAGATTTTCTAATGAGATTTATAAATGAGCACGTGATTATTGAGTTTCAGAAAAATAGTTGAAACGACATCCTTTTAAGTCAAACATGTATTAGCAAGAATTATTTAAAGATTTTCGGTTTTTCCACGAGCAAGCTGAATAAGCTTGAGTTTTACGAGAGATAACGATAAGCAGGCATGTTCTAATGTTTTCATTGAAGGATTGGAATTCCATAATTCCGTAAAGCGGAAGCGTGATTGGGACCGATTCGTAATTAATTTTGTTTAATCTAAAATACCAATACATTGGCAATAATATTAGAACTATTCTAAATATATATTAAGGCTAAGCATACAAAAATATTAGATCTAAATCTAATTTATAAAATAACAAATTACTTACTCTCGTTGACGACTCATATTAAATTCACCAACTGCTTGTGAATTAATCACGAACTAGTGTGAACACCACCACTATGGCTACATCGGTATGACTCTGAGACTTCTAGAGGCAGGAGACTTGTGGGAGCCTTTGGGAGAATTCTCTGAGAGTAGGAGAATGAATGGGATCCCTTTCACCCCACCCCAGGGGTCCTATATATAGTAAAGGCCAAGACCTTTTTCCTAATAGGAAAAGGGAGACCTTTTCCTAATAGGAAAAAGTCTCCAATTTTAATAAATAATTAATGAATTCCATAATTAATTAATTTCCCAATTAAATATCATATATTTAATCTTAGGGATTTTATTAAAATTAAAATTAATATGAATCCAATTCATATTAAATTTATTTGAACTCTTTCAAATATTTTCTTTCCTAATAGGAAAAGGTCTCTAATTTTAATAAATAATTAATTAATTTCCATAATTAATTAATTTACCCAATTAAATATCATATATTTAATCTTAGGGATTTTATTAAAATTAAAATTAATATGAATCCAATTCATATTAAGTTTATTTGAACTCTTTCAAATACTTTCTCTCAAGAATTATTTAATTCAAAAATTATATTATAAAGTTTCATAAACTTTATATTATAATGCATCAATATACATTATACGATTCCCCAAATAAATTGAACACTTTCAATTTACAATTTATACTTAATTGCCTCAAGTCTCTTTACGAGCTACCAGTGGGACCTAATGGACCTACAGATCAGAAGCTCCAACGATATGAGACTAATTGGCCAAACTCATTGACCAAGTTTAGTCAACATTCGTTAACTGTGGGTCACTCCACTAAAGACCCACAGCTGCACTCTTCTCACTATAGAATATTTCTGTGTCCAGGATATCGACCAAGCAGTAAGTCAATCCTTCACGTGTGTTCGTAACACCAGTTGGGTCAAATTACCGTTTTACCCCTGGGTTACCTCTGGTTCCTTAAGTACCATTGATTCCTCTAATGAACAAGTTGTTTAGGGTCCAACCACTAAACAGGAGTTCCTCTCAGGCTAGGAGAGGACGGCGCGCCTTTGTTCAAGCCCTAGAATCAGCCCTTAAGGGAACACACATCTACTTACCCCAATAGGGGAAGGAGTGAATTCCATCTTGTACTGTTATGTTTCCAGCCCCCATTCGGTCTTGCCCCTGAAATGGTAGGCTTATTGAGTCGGCGAACTGGCCACTCTCACCCATACAAATCTAAGGACAGTCCCTCCTGAAAGGGGTTCATAACAGACTCAGGATTGAGATTGAGTTACATAGGTCATCCTATTGAAATAGAAACCTAAACTAGTTAACGGCGTTACATCTAGTGGTTACTATTTCGCGGTCCGGTCTTATGCAAACTCATTGCATAGGATACCCCCACCCGCATGTCTCCTACATGGATGCTTTGGATCATTGCATCTGTATCGAATACAAGGTGGGCCGTATCACATAGTGTCACCAGGATAAGGTACCCAGCCTTATCCCTATACTATAGACCATTTAGGTTGTTACTTGGACACTGATCCCCGTATGTCCCCACATACTAGTCCAAGTTTCATTTAAACAACCTTGGATCTTAGTTTATTGGATTTAGGGTTTATTAATGCAAACTCGATTATTGAATAGCCAAATTACTGAATTACTCAAATAACACTTTATTGAGATCAATTAATTTGTTTCATTTACTATCTACGAGTTTTAGGGCATAAAACCCAACAGTAACTTGCCGTTATTGGTCGATATCCATGGACACAAAAATATTCTACAGTGAGAAGAGTGCAGTTGTGGGTCTTTAGTGGAGTGACCCACAGTTAACGAATGGAGACTAACTTGGTTAATGAGTTTACGCCGATTAGTCTTGTATCGTTGGAGCTTCTGATCTGTAGGTCCATTAGGTCTGACTGCTAGCTCGTAAAAAGACTTGAAGCAATTAAATATAAATTGAAAATGTTCAATTTATCTGGGAATCGAATAATGTATGTTGATGCATTATAATCTAAAGTTTATGAAACTTTATAATATAATTTTTGAATTAGTTTAAAAAATTAATTCTTGAGAGAAAATATTTGAAAGAGTTCAAATAAATTTTAATATGAATTGGATTCATATTAATTTTAATTTTAATAAAATCCCTAAGATTAAATATATGATATTTAATTGGGTAATTAATTAATTATTTATTAAAATTAGATATTGTTCATATAATAGATTTGAACTTATTAATAAACCTTTTCCTATTGGGAAAAGGAGACATTTTCCTATTAGGAAAAGGTTTTGGCCTTTACCTATATATAGGACCCCTGGGGTGGGGTGAAAGTCATCCCATTGTCTCTCCTTCTCGCAGAGATCTCTCCCAAAAGACTCCCACAAGTCTCCTGCTTCAAGAAGTCTTAGAGATATACCGGTGTAGCCGATTGGTGGTGTTCGCACAAGAAGGTTGCTGCGTTTTCGATCTCATTAGCAAGAAAAGGCGAATCGATCAAGGCTTTCTACAAAAGTAAGTTTTCTATGAAATCCTTGATCACTAGGATTAATCTAGTTAATCATTTAGCATGTTTATAGCCTACATACAACCCATTAAATATAGATTTATTGCTGTAATATTTTTACAAATTGTATTGGTATTTCAATTAGAATCTAAGACTCTGAGTAGGTTCGGTAATACTTTCCGCTGCGTAGGGCTTTTATCCCTTCAATTAGTATCAGAGCCAACTCAGTTGTTCTTGATTTTAAATTGAAATTTGCAATTTGTTTATGGTGGGATTTATGCATTGTGAATGTTATGGTTTGCGTATAAATGGTTTCGATTAATTTGGCCATAGATTTACGCTTTCTTGAATGGTTCAATGTAAAGGCCCCTGCGTTTTTGGGCATATTTTGTAAATCTATTATCCTCTGTAAGTCCGGGTCTAGAATAGGGTGTTCGATGATGAAGATCGTTGAAATTCATGTCCAGAATCGAGGCCAAACACGAAGAATAGTCGCTGGAATTACTGGATTTTGCCTCAAGACGCAACACCGTCGCGACGTTGTTCATCGAGCGTCGCGACGCTCTCGCGGTTTCGCGAAGGAGTTATGCGATCGCATAAGCGTTGCGACGCTAACGCGATTTCATGCGGCGTGCGACTAGGGCTTTATGAAGTGGCTGAAAGAGTTTTTGAGGTCCGGTTCGACTTTTATGGATGGTCTGGGTCGGTTTGGCCCGGTCTAGCCCGGTTCAAGCTTGTTTTGGTGATTTGGAGTCCGGTTCGAAGCAGTTCGGGTCGGTTCATGCGTTCTAGCCTGGTTCTGAAGTTGCGGAAGGATATTTTTAGGATAAAATAGCTTAAATTATTGTAATTTATGTGCTTTATTTTATCCTAGGGGCCAATTAATCGGTTTATACACTATTTAAATGCTTTATGGATGTCATTTAGATTTAAAATCCCACCATAGGTTATAAAGCATGCTCATGCATTTTATATATATTATAATTAGTTATAATGTATAGATTGAAATGCATGGTTTATTTTCATGAGTTTTTAATATATAGTTGAGTTATATTAATATCATGAAAATGGATAAGCATGATGCATGCAATTACTTAATTAAATGTAAAGAGTTATATTTAATAAAATTGTTTGCAGCATGCTACTTTGATTTACCATTTTTGGCAATAATTTAAATGTTAATTTATTAATAATGGAAATCAAAGTTGCATTGAGCATGAAACATCCATAGTTTAATATAATTGTTATACTAATTTCATGCAATGCAATCCAATAGTTTTATTATATTAACTTGAATATGATTGTTAATTATTTTAAAACTATACTATGCATGATTATAGGGCTAATCATTAAAATTTGAATAGTTTAAAATTGATGATTAGAAACCGTCAACCTATAATAAAGATTGCATGCAAACATAGTATCATAGGTAAATTAATTAATTTTAAAATGTTTAAAATTAATTAGACCTAAGATCTCGTTAATTCCAATAGGATTAGAATTAAGTCTTGCTTAGTTTTTTAAAATAGTTTTAACCTACTAAGTAGGACAAACATTACTATGATTATAAGGGAACTCTCCCGGAAAAGTTCTGTCTAAGGTTGGGGGTACTTAAGTTGAGGGTTTACGGAACACCTCCTACCTGAGAACTGACCTGGAATACCGGAGTTGAATTGATCATGGTTAAATGTTAGCATGCAATTTCACTAGGTTTATTAAAAGAGTTTAATACACCTAGATCTTTAGAGTAAAGACTTTACATTACTATGGTTAAAAGGGAACTCTCCCGGTTACGTTCTGTCTAAGGCTGAAGGTATTTAAGTTGACGGTTTACGGAACACCTGCTACCTGGGAACAAACCCGGAACCTGAGTTGAAATAACCATAGTCATGTTAGCATACGGTGTTGCTAGGTTTGTTAAAAGAGTTTAATTCACCTAGAACATTACAATTCTCATTATAATAGTTATAATAGGATTAGACTTAGATAAATTGAATTAGCCGGATTTATCTAGGTTAATAAACCCTAAAATGTACGGTAGGTCACTTTAGTGGGAGGTAAATTTTTCTTTTACTCCTACGTCCCTATAATTACAACGTGAGATCCATGCTCGGCTTCGTGTTGTTTTAGCGCGACCTCCCTTCAGAAAGTGTTTGCATGGGTCAATAACAAGGTGAATGGGAAAATTCCCATAGTAAGTGGGAGCGGGGCACGTGTCAACGTATCCCTCGGTCTCCACCCATAGGTCACACTGTGAGAGTCTTATGATCCGCCTGCGTGTTGTCCTGGAGCAACCATCCCTTCGGAAGGCCTGATCATAGGATTCGTAACACCGTGAACTCCTGAAAAAGATAGGGTCACTTAGGCTAATTACCAACAGTTGTCTTTCCCTTCGGTAGCCTGTTGGTGCGTGCCTCTGGGATCTGAAAGTGGGAGGGTTACACTTACGAGGATGAGTTAAGTGTGTTAACAAATCCTTGACCAAATAACGGTGGCTAATGTCTATAGGAATATGAGTTATTCCAAAATTAGAATTAGCTGAGAAATATCTCATTTCAAAGGAGGAGTAGCTGATCACCCTTCGGTGGCTGTTGCTCTAAACCTCTGAAACATCGTTGCAAAACTAAATCAATAGTCTTAGGGTTCTATGATTGCTTGTTTTTGCTAAACTAATTGGAATGTATGCAATTGTTTGTATTGCTCTTGTAATGGGTTAGTGCAATAAATAATCAAGTAATTTGTTATTTTAGCGATTCAATGATTAAATACGTGCATAGTCTTACGCCTATTTAATAAATAACAGTGATTATACAACGAACTTAAACGATTAATTCGTGGCAAATAATTTAAGATTAGTCTTAACAGAGAAATGTTCTCATGCCCCAAATGGTCAATTCATTAAGAAGTGTTATTAATGAATGTGACAGTAAGCCTTGCTCAGCCAAAGAAGACTTGTCCAAAGACAGTAAATTCGATTTACTAGTCTTGGAAGCGTAATTTGTGAGGAATGGTGATTCTACCCGAATACTTGATTCATACTCACAAATCACGTTTGTTCTTCTTATTAAACGGAATGAATTCCTAGTAAGAGCTTCATGCTATTGAGTTAACTCTCAAAATTTTGAATTAGAGAGGTTGTCTTGGCTGTAGCATTGGGGAACGTTAAGTTATTTTTCCCAGTGGGAGCAAATACATATTATTAGATAATGTGTATATAATTCCTAAGATCAAAAGAAATTTGATTTCTGTATCTTATTGGCTGGAACAATGTCACTCTTTACCTTTCCCTGCTAACGCAGTTCATTTCAAGAAATGGAGTTAACTTTTGTTCAGCTGAACTGAAAAATAACATAAATGTTTTTAAGACTAATCAAGAGTAAGACAGTCATGAACACTGCGTTGCCAGAGGCTGCTACTACTCAAAGAAATGAAAGGCAAAGGATTCCTCCTAAAGGAAAATACCTTTCTTTGGCACTTAAGGTTAGGACATATTTACCTCAATATGATTGGGAGATTGGTCAAGAGTATACTTCTAAGCAAGTTAGAAGATAACTCTCTGCTACCTTATAGGTCATGCCTTAAGGGCAATATGACTAATAGATTCTTTTGCTTGAAAAGAACTATAGAGCCAAAGAGCCCTTGGAGCTTGTACATTTGGATCCTTGTGATCCAATATGTTAAAGCAGTGGGAGGGCATGAATAATTCATCTATATTATAGATAATTATTCAAGGTATGGGTATCTCAACCTAATGCAACTTAAGTCTAAAGCTCTTGAGAAATTCAAAATGGTTTGAGACTGAAGTTGGAAACTTGTTAGGTGAGACGATAAAAACACTTCGATCTGATCGAGGTGTAGAGTATATGAGACTTGAGATTCCAAGAACTATTTGATAGAACATGGAATTACATCTCAACTCTCAAACCCCTGAAAACACCTTAGGAAAACGTTGTATCAGATAGGAGAAATAGAACCCTATTGCATATGGTTCGATTCATTATGAGCTATGCTCATTTGCCTGACTCGTTTTGGGGTCATGCAGTGTAGACTGCAGTGCATATTTCGAACAACGTTCCATCAAAAGTGTTTCTGAAACATCTTTTGAATTGTGGATGAGGCGTAAAAGTAGTTTACGTTATTTTTGGGGAGTCCAACACATGTGCTTGTGGCCAACCCAAAAAGAAATTGGAACACTGTTCAAACAGTATACCTATTCTTAGGCTACCCCATGAAAACGAGAGATGTGGATCATTCTTCAATCCGCAAGAGAATAAAAAATTTGTACCGACAAATGCTACATTCTCAGAAGAATACCACATAAGAAATAATAAGCCACAAAGTAAGATCGTTTTACGTAAATTAACTGATGAAGCTACAGAAATATCAACAATAGTTGTTGATAAGTCAACAAGGGTTGTTGATGATGCTGGACCTTTAACAAGAGTTGTTGATAAGTGTTAATACCGACGACTACTATTCGCCGTTTTACGACTTTCACACCGCAAGCGCACGGGTCGTCACAAGTAATATAAAACGGTAGGTAATACCGAGTATCGAATCCACAGGGAGGCGAAGCGAAATTTAAGCAAGCAAAGATTCCTAGAGCACTAAAAATACTTGGGATAAATAATATTTAGGGACCAGATCATGCAATCAAAGAAAATTAAAAATCAAAACAATTAAAGAGAAAATTTGATCAATCGAGAAGAATAAAATACGGAGAAAGAGTTTTCTAATGGGAAGAGGGGTCTTGAAAATCAATTATTAGCTAAACAATTGCTACAATTGTCCTATCTCATCGCCCAACTAATTATACTCCTAGAATCTCCGTTATTAACATAGGTTCTCCTGTCGGTCTCCCCTAATTGTAATTAATTCATTTTAACAACCTAAGTGTTCTTAGCGCCATTAAAAATCATTAATTATTACGCTTTGATTCATTTTAGGAATCTAAGTTTAATCAACTAATCCCATTGTCACGACGGGCAATTAAACTAGTTGCATGGATTATGATCTATCCTAACTTCTCTCCGTCGAGTTTCCATTAAGAATCGAATCAATACACAATTGGCCAGATTGCATAAAGCATTAAGCACATCCATACAAGTAATTAGGACAAAAGGGCTAGAGATAGGCAATTATAACAACATTTAAACTATAATTTCATTTCAAGACCCCAAATTGGGGTTTAGCTATACATAGCTAAAATATTCACAATAATTACAATGGAAAGCATAATTAAGAGCATAACAAAAGGGAAGGAATTGACCGTTGAAGACCCCCTTGCTGACGCTTGGAGTCCCTCCGAACACTCCTTGAGCCTCCTAGAATGCTCCCCTAAATTTCCCAAAAGTTTCCCACTAAAGAAACTCTAAAAAAGGCTTGGAATCCTTGAGAGAGACTCCCAAAGGAGCCAAGAAAGCAAGAAAGGAATGGAAGAATATGATGATTGATGGTAAAATGAGGCACCAAGGGGCGCCTTATATAGGCTCGGAAAGGGGGTAGCGTCGCGACGCTATACGGCACAGCGTCGCGACGCTGTGACGTCATCGACTTGCCGGCCAACAAATGGACAGCATCGCGACGCTGTCCTTACAGCGTCTCGACGCTAGGCCTTTTCCAGATCTTTCAGCTACAGATTTGGGCTTCAATTTGGGCCTCTCCACATTTCTTTTTGGACCTTTTCCTTCATAGCTGATCTCTTTTGATTTCCCTTGACCCAAGCATGGAAATTGGGCTTGAATGGCTTCATTTTGGGCACTTTTATCACCAAAATCCATAATTTGCTCCTAAAGACCAATTAACAAAATACATCAAATATTTTCAATAAAAACACAATTAAAGCACAAAAAAGCCTAATAAATTGGGACTAAAATAGGGACATTTCTGCTCGCTATCAATAAGGCCAATACAACTGGTTAGTTACATCTATCTCAAGAGTTGAGAGTGCCTCAATGAAGTGGGAGGATTGTTCTACAATCTGACCATTACATGGGCTTAATTGAAGCCCAGATCGTCATACCTGATGATGGCTTTGAGGATTTATTGTCTTAGAGCAAGACAATGATTGATGTTAACAAGAACCAATTGGATTAAAGCAATGGACCTTTAACAAGAGTTGTTGATAGGGCCAACACAACTGGTTAGTTACATCTATCTCAAAAGTTGAGAGTGCCTCAATATAGTTGGAGGATTGTTCTACAATCTGACCGTTACATGGGCTTAATTGAAGCCCAGATCGTCATACCTGATGATGATTTAGAGGATTCATTGTCTTAGATCAAGGCAATGAATGATGTTAACAAGAACCAATTAAAGCAATGGACCCGGAATTGAAATATGTGATTTCAATTCCATCTAGAATCTTGTAGATCTATTTAATGGGGTAACACCTATGGATTACAAAGGAACCTACAAGAAGAAACGAGACGTAATCTTATAGTTAGACTTATGGCAAAGGGTTATACCCAGAGACAGGGGACTGTAAGAAATTCTATCTCCTGTCGACATGCTGAAGATTTTCAGAACTCTTGTCCATTTTGAATGCATGTCAAGACTACCCTTTTGAATGGTAATCTTGAAAAGAGTATCTACATGTCTCAAGTAGAATGGTTCATTTAACAAGATCAGAAGCAAAAGGGTTTGCAAGCTTAAGTAATCTATTCATGGATTCACCTAAGCAATTTGATCTTGGAATATAAGATTTGATACTGTGATCAAATCTTTTGGCTTTGATCAAGAACATTGATGAATCTGAAGGATTGGAATTCCCAATTCCGTTACAGCAGAAGCAATTGGACCGTTCGTAAATTAATTTTGTTTTACAAAATACCAATACATTGGCAAAAGGTTAAGCGGTGAAAAACATACCTCCGTTGACGACTCTGAATACTTCAACGGACACCACCACGAGGCTACCCTGCTATTCTCTGAGATTAGGAACGTAGTTGTGGGACTACTAATCTTGATTGGGAAAAACTCTTAGAGAGAAAATTTCTCTCTAGAGTTCTTGAGAGAATATGTGAGGGAGGCTAGAATGAGATCTTAGGGCTAGGGTTCTCATAACATTTCCTTTTATAAGAGAGGAAACCCTAATGTGAGATTAGGAAACAATCTTGACCGTTAGATCAAGATCAATTGATTAATTGATTAAATCAATTAATTAAATGATAATTAACTAATCATATTAATTAATTAAATGATAATTAACTAATCATATTAATTAATTAAATGTTAATTAATTAATCATATTAATTAATTAATCTCATGCACATTTAAATCTTATTTAAATGTAATTTCCTCACATAATATATTTTAATTAAACTTAATTAAATCACATTTAATTAATTCAATTAAACTAATCAATTAATTAATTTCAATAATTAATTAATTTTACAATTAATTAAATATCTCCCATATTCAATTAATTACATATTAGAATCATATTCTAATAATTCCCTCATAGACTATAGTTTAATTAAATCTCATTTAATTTAAACTAAATTGAATAATTAATTAATTCATAATTAATTAATTCATCTTCTAATTAAATACCATATATTTAATTAGACATATATTTGAACTCTTTCAAATATATCAATCTCTCAATATAATAAAGTTTAATTTCAAATTAGACTTTATATTTTAATGCATCACTATACATTTGTATCTCAAACAATTAACTTAATTCCCAATATGAATTTGAACTATTCAAATTCTCTCAAGATATATTTGTTCCTAATTACTCTTTACGAGCTAGCAAGGGGACCTAATGGACCTACAGATCAGAAGCTCCAATGATATGAGGTTGACTGATTAAACTCATTAATCAAGTTAACCAATATTCATTAACTGTAGGTCATTCCACTAAAGACCCACAGCTGAACTCTTCTCACTGTAGAACATTTCTGTGTCCATGGATGTAGACCTATGCCGGTAAGTCAATCCTTCACAAGTGTTCGTAATCACAGCTGGGTTAAATTACCGTTTTACCCCTGTGTTACATCTGCCTCCTTAAGTACCAGCGCTCCTCTAATGAACAACCTATTTATGGTCCAACCATTAAACAAAAAGTCCCTCTCGGGCCAGTGAGAGGGCGGGATCCCCTTGTTCAAGTCCCGGAGTCACCACTTAAGGGAACACTCATCTACTTCTCCTAGAAGCGGGAAGGAGTGAATCCCATCTTGTGTTGTCATGTCCCCAGCCCCCCATTCGGTCTTGTCCCCAAGAAGGTAGGCTTATTGAGTCGGCGTGCAGGCCACTCTCACCCATACTAATCAAAGGACAATTCCTCGTGAGAAGGAGTTCATGACACACTCAGGATTAAGACTGAGTTACCTAGGCCATCCTATTGAAACAATAACCTAACTAGTTAACGGTGTTACAACTAATGGTTGACTATTTTATGGTTCGGTCTTATGCAAACTCATTGCATAGGATACCCTCGCTCGCATGTCTCCTACATGGACGCCTTGGATCAATACGTCTGTATCACATACAAAGCGGGCCGTATCACATAGTGTTACCAGGATAAGGTACCCAGCCTTATCCCTGTACTATAGACCTTTTAGGTTGTTACTTGAACACCGATCCCCGTATGTCCCCACATACTAGTTCAAGTCACATATAAACAACCTTGGATCTTAGTTTATTGGATTTGGGTCAAATTGTGCAATATTTAACAATAACACTTTATTGTAGAAACTCAATAACACTTTATTGAAAACAAGTATACAATTTGCTTACATTCACTATCTACGAGTTTTAGGGCATAAAACCCAACAGAATCTTGTCTTAACAAGAAGATCGTCAATAGTTCAGTAGCTTTATTAGTGTTGTATGTGATTGATATCCTAGTCATTGGGAATGATGTAGGTTATCGTAATGACTAATAAAATAAACTAGCAGCTCATTTCCAAATGAAAATTTTGGAGAAGCTAAGTTTGTTCTTCGGATCCAAATCGTTAGGAACCATAAGAACAAAAAGCTAGCCTTGGCTCAAGTGTCTTATATCTTCAAGATGTTAATTAGATATAAGATGTAAAATTCCAAGAAGGGTTCACTACCTTTCAGGCGTGGAATTCATTTTGTCTAAAAAAAATTGTATCCTGAGACACCTCAAGAAGCTGAGGACATGAGACAAATGCCCTATGCAATAGGGATTGTCAGTAAGTATCAATCTAATCCAAGATTTGATCACTGGAAAACCGTTAAGAATATCCTCTAGTATGTGAGGAGAAAGAGGAACTATATGCTCGTGTATGGGAGTAAGGATTTGATCCTTACAGGATACACTGACATGGATTTTAAAGACTGATAAGGATATCTGTCTGACGTAAAAGAATGGCTAGCGGCCCAATTCCAAATGAAAGATTTAGGAGAGGCCGAATATGTTCTTGGAATCCAAATAATTCGGGATCGGAAGAACAAAACGCTAGCCCTGTCTCAAGCAACGTATATTGACAAAATGTTGTCCCGATATTCGATGCAGAACTCCAAGAAGGGCTTATTGCTTTTCAGGCATGGGGTTCATTTGTCTAAGGAATAGTGTCCTAAGACACCTCAAGAGATTGAGGATATGAGACAAATTCCCTACGCCTCCGTTGTGGGCAGCTTAATGTATGCAATGCTTTGCACGAGGTCTGACATCTGTTATGCTGTAGGGACAGTCAACAGATATCAATCAGTATCCATGGTCAAACTTTACAAAGGAGCTATAGTGTAGCATAATTACAGGCTTGACTATATAGGCTGGAAACATAGTTGCTTGTGAAGCAACGATTGAGACTGTAAGGCTTAGAAAGTTCTTGATAGATTTGGAATGTGTTCCAAATGTGAACTTGCCCATCACACTTTATACTGATACAGTGGTGCTGTGGCAAATTCATAAGAACTTTGCAGCCCAAGACAAGCAAGCACATTGAATTAAATTGAAATATTCACGAAGGCTCTCTCGGCTAAAGGGTATGAGGGTCATCTAAAAGGTCTAGGTCTACGAGTTATGTACAAAGATGGTATCTAGGGCAAGTGGGAGAAATGTAATGGGTATAGTGATACCATTATGTAATGGGTATAGTGATGCCCTAGTTTATTGTATTTGTAAATTGTATATGTTTTATAAATGTATTTATACACCCACTGCTAAATAGATTGTTGTACATCCCACTAAACTAGAGTTTTAGTTCAAGTGGGAGTTTGTTGGGTTTTATGCCCTAAAACTCATAGATGGTGAATGTAAACAAATTTTATACTTGTGTTTAATAAAGTGTTATTTAGTTTCTACAATAAAATGTTATTGTTAAATATTGCACTATTTGACCCAAATCCACTAAACTAAGATCCAAGGTTGTTTGTATGTAACTTGAACTAGTATGTGGGGACATACGGGGATCGATGTTCAGAGTAACAACCTAAAAGGTCTATAGTACAAGGATAAGCTGGGTACCTTATCCTGGTAACACTATGTAATACAGCCCGCTTTGTATTTGATACAGACGTATTGATCCAAAGAATCCATGTAGTAGACATGCGACTGGGGGTATCCTATGCAATGAGTTTGCATAAGTCCGGACCGCGAAATAGTAACTGCTAGCTATAAACACCGATGACTAGTTAGGTTTCTATTTCACTAGGATGACCTAGGCAACTTAGTCTGAATCCTGAGTGGATTATGGACTCCTGTTCACGAGAGATTGTCCTTTGATTTGTATGGGTGAGAGTGGCCAGTACGCCGACTCAATAAGCCTACCATTTTGGGGACAAGACCGAGTGGGGAGTTGGGAACATAATCACACAAGATGGAATTCACTCCTTCCCGACTTTTGAGGAAGTAGATGAGTGTTCCCTTAAGTGGTGTCTCCGAGTCTTGAACAAAGGGCCCTACCCTCTCACTGGCCCGAGAGGGGTTTCTGTTTGATGGTTGGACCACAAACAGGTTGTTCATTAGAGGAGCACTGGTACTTAAGGGGGTAGAGGTAACTCAGGGGTAAAACGGTAATTTGACCCAGCTGGAGTTACGAACACTCGTGAAGGACTAACTTGCAGTTATTGGTCGATATCCGTGGTGACAGAAATATTCTGTAGTGAGAAGAGTGCAGTTGTGGGTCTTTAGTGGAGTGACCCACAGTTAACGAATGGAGACTAACTTGGTTAATGAGTTGAAGCCGATTAGTCTCGTATCGTTGGAGCTTCTGATCTGTAGGTCCATTAGGTCAGACTGCTAGCTCGTAAAAAGACTTGAAGCAATTAAATATAAATTGAAAATGTTCAATTTATCTGGGGAATCAAATAATGTATGTTGATGCATTATAATATAAAGTTTATGAAACTTTATAATATAATTTTTTAATTAATTTAAAAAATTAATTCTTGAGAGAAAATATTTGAAAGAGTTCAAATAAATTTTAATATGAATTTGATTCATATTAATTTTAATTTTAATAAAATCCCTAAGATTAAATATATGATATTTAATTGGGTAATTAATTAATTATTTATTAAAATTAGATATTGTTCAGATAATAGATTTGAACTTATTAATAGACTTTTACCTATATATAGGACCCCTAGGGTGGGGTGAAAGGCATCCCATCGTCTCTCCTTCTCTCAGAGATCTCTCCCAAAAGACTCTCACAAGTCTCCTGCTTCAAGAAGTCTTAGAGATATACCGGTGTAGCCGATTGGTGGTGTTCGCACAAGAAGGTTGCTGCGTTTTCGATCTCATTAGCACGAAAAGGCGAATCGATCAAGGCTTTCTACAAAAGTAAGTTTTCTATGAAATCCTTGATCACTAGGATTAATCTAGTTAATCATTTAGCATGTTTATAGCCTACACACAACCCATTAAATATAGATTTATTGTTGTAATATTTTTACAAATTGTATTGGTATTTCAATTAGAATCTAATACTCTGAGTAGGTTCGGTAATATTTTCCGCTGCGTAGGGCTTTTATCCCTTCACTAGGCCTATCAAGGGTCGTCACTCCGTAGAGATTGTCTTGCCTCAGCCTAGTGGCTATCTAAAAATAACTGATAGAATACAGAAGTAGTAATCGCCTAGGGTCGTCAAGCCTAAGAGACTAGTCTCACGTATTGGTTTAAACGGGATAACATGCAAAACTCAATAAAAATACAGCAAGAACAAAATTGAAATACCAGAAATTCTGCAAAGTTTAATAACAATCAAGATATAATCCCAATCCAACGATGCAAAAGCGTTTAGCTACTCATAAACAAGGTAAAACCATAAACTAATACAATGATTTGCATAAGATATGACCTAACAATGTTTATACAACAGTTGGAAAGTAAAGAAGACGAAACAAATCGAAAAGAGACCAAAATTCTAACCTAACGGTGGAGTAAACTGAAGCCTAATATTTATAAAAACGTCTCAGCGTCGAGACGCTATGCTCGGTGTCTCGACGCCACAGATTTTAGTCTCCGTGTCGAATTGGCGTCGGTGTCGAGATGCTAGTGGCAGCGTCTCAACATCGCCCTTAATCCGAGCATGCTATCTTTTTTCTCGACTTTGTCTCGCTAAATCTCGGTACGGGGCTTCAATCTTCAGCTCTTGGTGTCGTTCCTCAGGTCCGCTTCAATACACTTGGGTCTTTTCACCTCCTCGCCGTCTAAGACACCGAGATGGCTCCAAAACTCCATAATTGGCCCAAATTAACACCAATTAAGCGTGGTTGGCTCCCGACTTCGACTAAGCTCAAAGTACCTGTAAGTAAGACAAATAAAACATAAAATTCCTCTAACAAGTTTAGATTAGAGGTGATAAAATAGGACTATTTTGGTCCTATCAACCTTATCCTAAGAAAAACTATGTGATGCGACCCACTTTGTTTTAATACAAACGATGTGATCCTGAATCGTTCATGTAGAGACATGTGAGTGGCGGCGTCCTATGCAAAAGAGTTTGTGTAAGACCGAACCGTGCAATTAGTCACTTTCACTTTATAACGTCGTTTAGTGTGAAACTGACTATTTCAAGCGATGACCTAGGTAACTCGATCTTAATTCTGAGCTAACTACGAACTCCTGTTTATTCGGGATATCCTTTGATTTGCATGGGTGAGAGTGGCTCAACATCATCGCCGACTCAATAAGTTCCTACCATTTTGGGGATAAGACCGGGTAGATGGAATTCACTCCTACCAGACTTTAGGGATAGTGTAGAGGTTGTTCCGTTAAGTACTGACTCTGGGACGTGAACAAAGGCGCGTCGCCCTCTCATTGGCCCGAGAGGTTTTAGGTTTAGTGGTCGGACCACAAATCAATTGTTCATTAGGGACTCAGTGGGGGCTTAAGGAACAAAAAGTGCTATGGGGTAAAACGGACTTTTGACCTAACTATAGTTACGAACAACCTGTGAAGGATTGACTTACTGATCACGGTTATATCAGATGGACAAAAATATATCTACAGTGGGGGGAGTGCACCTCCGGGCTATAGTGGAGTGTCCTGTTAGTTAACGAATGTTGATTAACTGGGTTGAAAGAGTTTAACCGGTTAATCTCGTATCGTTGGAGCCCATGATCTGTAGGTCCATTAGGTCCCCCCAGCTAGCTCAAACGGACTAAACCTTAGAAAAAGTGATGAAAGAATTTGAAGCGTTCAAATTCAAATTAGGGAGTCAGCGTTAATTATATGCGATATATATTTAATTTATTATAGTTTAATTACGAATTGAACTATAGAGAGAATAAGATATATTTAAATGTTGTTTAAATATAGATAATATGTATACGATACATATTTCGGTTTGTATATGAATAGGGATTCACAATCGAACGATCGGTTTTGAGAGGAGTATGGATTTGTACAATTATTTAATTTGGTTTTTTGAAATTGAATTAAATAAATATTTAATTAATTAGATTATTTAAAATTAGTTGTTTGAATTAATTTTAAATTAGAATTAATTAATTTAATTAATATGAAATTCAAAAGAGGTAAATAAATTTTTAGAAATACATGAAATGTTCATGCATTTTTCCTTCAATTGACACCTCCATATGTGATAATAAAAAGACCATCATCTCTGTTCTCTTCATATATATATGTGTCTTGCATGAGATATAAAAAGGGGCTGAGATTTGAGTGGAAGACTCCATGGAAACCTTGGTAAATTTCTCTCAAAACAGATCGTAAGAAACCCATTATTTTCTCATCAACTATCAACATTCTCTCCCTAAATTCATCATGTTCAAGCTCCCACAAGCTCATTCTAAGGCTGGAGAATAGCGGAGAAGATCTCGGTGGTCGTCCACGACTCGATCGTGCTGAGAATCATCCAAAGAATCGCTTGAATCGAGCTCCAAGAGGTAAGTTTCTGAAGCCTCTATTTTCGAGCATTTTTTTCAACATGTTTTCTTCAAGAAATTAATGAAATTAAGTGCCTAAGATCAGTAATCGCTACCACTCAGGTGTTCTTCACTCCTTCATGATCCATGATCAAAATTGAATTTTATCTTGTTTCTTTTTATTGCATGTTCTCCTGCTTTGCCCTATTTACATTCAGCTCTTTATTTTCTATTTTCACCTATCCATTCCAACCTCCCTGTTGTGTGTGTAGGGATAAAAGCCCTAGGCAGCGGAAACGTATCAGAGACCTTACTCAAACAAAACATCGATAGGAATACTCATACGACGACAGCAATTATTGATTGGTTGTGTCAGTATGTTTAGAAATATAGTCGTTGATAGTAATCAATCCAAGTATAAATTGACAAAATCAAGTAGTACCTGGTAAGTCCAGGGTCGATTCCACAGGGAAGGGATATTCACAAAGTCTTTAACAATATTTACTGATCTAAACTCAAAAACGTATGATACTATTTAAAAGAATAAACAAAAGATTTGGTATATTTGAAAAGTAAATACTTGCATAAAACAACACATGCGAAGAGAGTGAAAGGAAAATTTATAAGGAGAATAAAATCAAGGTTGTTGCAGTCGCAACCTCATGCGTTTACAAGAACTTTGTAGCGCATACTTTGAGTACTTGATCCATTAATGCCTAAGTGAGAAAAATTCATAAGTTTCCCTTCCGGTACTCCTTATGCGTTTAGCACAAAACTATCAATTTTGGCTAGTTTATGCGTGAGGCTTAGTTCTCTAAAAACTTACAAGGGACTGCGTTAGTCACAATGCAATCAAAGCTCATGCATGCACTATCTTTTAGCAGTAGTATTTCTGTGCTACCAAGACTACATGTCATGCGCTAACTTGTTCTACTTAGAGATATCCGCGTGCATTACTTGTCAGGGATTTAGCATACTGCTACTGCATCCGGCTGGTCAAGCGGGAGTTAGTAATGAAAAAATTATAGCAACTAAGTAGAAGGCAAATAATGTTTCATTTATCTCAAAATATGTGCTTACAAAATATACTTATCACTGCATGAGGTGCTTGCGCTAAGCCTTGAAAAAGAATTTAGCTCATGCGAGCAAAACAAGACATTATGAAATAGAACATTACAAACGCAAGCTGCTCCTAATCACAGTTCTCTGTGATCTCTTTCTTTCTCCTTCGTTCTTCTTTTCTTTCTCCTCAATCAAATGCCCCTTTCTTGGAATATGGGGCTTCTATTTATAGGCGAGGGAAGGAGACTTCTCCAAGTTATTAGCAACCTGGGTTAATCATCATTAGACAACTTGCTCACTTTTCAGCCCCTTTTCCATCCACTTGCGATAGTTGCAGAAGTTGTGTCAGCACTGTATTGTCATCATCTTACCTGTCTCTTGATCATCTTGGAATGTGTGCCTGCGCTGAGAAGGAACTAAAACAAACAACTGAATTAGTTTGCGTTAGCGCCCTATATTTTATAATTTCTCACCGCATACATGAATATAGCTCGCCGCATAAAATTATCACATTTTTCTTTCTTTATGCGCTGATGTAACGCATCTTTGATTCTTTTGGCCTTGTTTTAATCTAATTTTAAAGGACAAATAACTTGCATTTTGCAAGTTATCAAACCCCCAAACTTAAACTATTGCTTGTCCTCAAGCAATGCCTATCAACTAATAGTGACTCAGCTCTTCAGTGCTTGCGATCATAGCATCCTCTGTTCTCTTTTTCTTGCCCGTCTTATTAAACCAGGTTAATTTTTGCCAAATTTCCTTCATTGCTTAAAGAATGCTCCTTGCGCTTAGATTCTTCCTTGCGTTAACTCAGCCAATCTTCTCCTGTATGTCCTGAGCGCATGTATATATATATTATTTTTCTTTTCTCATTTTTTTTAGAAGGCAAATATTTGTCAAAACCATAGACATCAAAACGTATGCTTTCGTTTTGGCTTACCCACATTTGTGATGAAAGGTATCCAACTTCGGGCATTACATTTTTTTACTGTCTTATACGCTCATGGGATGCGTTTGTCTTCGCGCAGTGGCAAACTATGGGTGTCATAAATGCCCCTGGCTACAAACATGCCACATACCTAGAGGAACGCATGTATTATTTATTTATGCGATGACTCCCCCAAACTTAAATCGGACAATGCCCTCATTGTCCCCCAAATTTATACTTGAGCGCAGGGAACCATGGAGATCAAAGCTGAGTTGCGGCAAGTCGAAAATGTGAAGGAATTTTCCTTCAGGTCTGAGGAAATAAAAACAAAGGTTAAACTAATTTAAGAAATGTGTTTAAGAAAATTGCGAAAGTCAGATGTGTGGATAGAAAACAAAGGAGCTAACGCAGAGAATTTGATAGATAAAGACATTATAGTAAGGCAGAGAGAAAATTTGCGATGAAAAAGAGCGATATATATTAATGTAATGCGATACAAAATTTATAAGACAAGGGCGCATACATTAAAGGTAACAAAAGAAAGTGAGAAAAGTAAGTGATTGACTTCTATTCCTGCGGCGGTGGAGGTAAAGGTGCTCTTGGGCCCCTGGGCACAGGTGGAGGCATGGTTCCGCGCATTTGAGATGGGCCTACGCTTGGAGGTCTTTGTTGTCCAGCTGGCCGAGCGAATAAGTTGGTTGCTACTAGTAAGCGGGCAAAACCTTCAGTCCATCTCATTAGAAAAAGGAGCAAGGCATTCACTCGCTGCGACAGCTCGTCCTGTTGTGTGCGTAGCAACTCTTGTTGTTGGCATAATCGTTCTTGCTGTTGTCGCAGGGGTTGAATGACCTCGTGGATTATCTGCCGCATCTGAGAAAAAATCAGAGTTGCGTCTACATCTATGGTTAGATCAAGTGCAGCCGGATGTGTGCTCGCAGAAGCTGTGGCTTGCGGCGTGGGGATTGGCGTAGGAACTTCTGTGTTGATGCGAGGAGAGTCTGGCGATGGTTCTTCAAAATGCGTCTCCTCCTGCCGCAAGTCTTCGTTGTGCTGCGGAGGAGGTATGTTCTGGTCGATTTCTGGTGGCGGCGGCGGTGGTGGTGGCAAGCTTTCTTGCAGTGGTGGCAAGGAGCCTTGAGGTTGAGCGCAGACAGTGCTTTCCTGCGCTGGAGGAGTAGTTTGAGGCGTCCTTGCGCCTGGGCGAGGGTTTCTGCCTGCGGTTTGCTTGCGCCTTTTCTTCTTTTGTACTTCAGGTGCAGACGTGGGCTCGGTAGGTTGGGATGCGGGGGCTATGGGTTGCGAGCTACCTTGCAAACGTTTGTTGCGAGTGCTTGTGACACGCGCCCACCATTGCTCATGGAAGTCCTTCCGCATTGTTCGGATTTCTTCATCTGGTGCAGGCAAAAGATTTGACGCGCGGCAAAGAGATGTGACAAGGCCAGGACAAAATTTTGCACCTTTTGGTTTTGCTGCGGTCTGGCGCAATGTTTCGACGAGAATGCGGCCAAGGTCAATTGGGGTCCCTTTCATGATGCAATAGATAAGGATCCCTTTGCAGGCTTAGGGTGGCATCATCCGTGGTGGGCATGATGCGATTCTTCACCCAATTGATAGCGAGCATAGCTAGCTATCTTTACTTATTTAATTTAGCTAGTCTTTGATGATTATTGGCCATTTTATTGCACTTTATTGTTTATTTTGTAGGAAATGGTTGATTGGAGCTATAGCGCAATATTGGAGTTAATCGGATGCTCGGGACGTGAAAAGATGCAAAGAAATGAAAAAGAATCAAAGAGAACAAAGTCAACATTCGGTCAACATTTGACCAGCGTCGAGACGCCATCCCTTGAGCGTCTCGACGCTGGCATTCCATATCAGAATAGGCGCAAAAAGGTCACAGCGTCTCGACGCTGCGACCTTAGCGTCTCGACGCTGCGTAATTTCCTTTCCAGAATACGCGTGATTAGAGGCAGCGTCTCGACGCTACGACGAAAAATCAGTATTTATAGTTCTTTTCGGCTAGGTTTTGGGGGGATTCAATTTTGGGACCTTTGGGAGCCGTAAAACAGAGGAGAAAACAGAGGATTGAGGCTGAACAAGAGGGAGAAAAGCGGAAATCAACCCATCGTTCGTGGGGATCGTGACGGGGACGTTCGGTCTCGGCCTACATTGAGTTTTCTTTTCCCTTTCCTTTTCTCTAGTTAGATTTATGGCTTCATTATGTTTAGTTGAGCTTGTAATTACATTCATGAGTAGCTAAACTCATAGCTTAGGGATTGATGTAGTTGATTTTGTTTATGGATTGATTTATGGTTTAAGTTGTGCAATGTTGATTATGTTTGCACTCTTGATTTAATGCTTTCAATTAATTGGCCATTAGTTGAATGATTTAAGTTTTGAATCTAGCTCGGGAGAGGGGGTTTAATATAGACTTACTCAAGATTGCATGACTAAAGTTTACTTTCTAATTCGTGACGATTTTAGATTAACTTTAGAATTGGTCAAAAGATCTCATTGCCTTGCATGTTAACCAACTTAGATAGGGATATCAAGTAGATTAATTTGCATGAGAATCAATTATACTCGGGAGAGGTAGTTGTGATAAAAGGGTCTTAGGCTCATAATTTCATTGTGCATAATAACTTAATCCTTAAAATCAATCCTAGACTAAATCGGCGAAATCAATTCCGTAAGTGTTTTTCCCAATTGAATTTCCACACTTTTTACTTGTTTTGATTTAGTTTTCATATCATCTATTCATCACTTTTTGATCCCTAAATAAAATTGAGCAAGATAATTCACAATACTTGATTTGCTTAAAAATCCAATCCAGAGGACGACATTCGAATTACATTCACTATATTATTACTTGACCCGTGCGCTTGCGGTAGGAAAAGTCCACATCACCAATGCATCCAACAAGTTGCCTCAAAATCGAGCAGCGGCGACTTCAAGGTCCTTGCAGCTCCGTGCCCGTCCCATTAGCCTCAGGTCTGGCCACCGCAAGAAGGACTGCGCTCAGAAAGTCATCATCGAGGCAGTCGAGGAGCGCATTCCCTTTTGCGTTTGGGATGTCTTGCAGCTCATATATGTTGTTGATGTGCTCGGAGGAGAACGCGACTGTGTGGCCTCGCACCAGGACTTCATGGATTTCCTCTTGCCATTGCGCTCGGTAGAAGTCATGGACTAGCGCAGGGGCGTAGCTGCGAGGGTTTTGGCAGACGTTTTCCCATTTGCGCTGGGAGATCTGCTCAGTCATTGTTTGCGGTATGGGGCAGCTGAATCCACGTTCTTCTTGAAATTTGCCCCAGTTCCTGCCCTCCTTTTCATTGGCTGCACCCACTTTGGCTTTGCCTTTGTCTTTGGTTGCGATGGGTGCTTTCTGTTTCTTGTTGGGGGCTTCCGTAGGCTTTTCAGAAGGCTCGCGAATGACTACCCTTGTGGACTGGATATTGCGGCGATGAGTGAGGGGAAGCTCATCCTCCGAGTCAGAAATTTCAACTTCCATAGCTGCCGCAATTATTGCTAGGTTGGTTGCGGCAATCGGGTCCTCCGCCTGCTTACTGGGGCCCTCTTGTTCTTTCGCCGCACTTGCGTTTTCTTCTGTTGCGGCCTTGTGCGCATTCTCTTCTGCGGCAGCCTTTTCTTGCGCTTCCCGCAAATGAATTGCTTCTCATTCTTCTCCTAGTTCTCCCATTAGGGAGTTCCATGCGGCCACTTCCCGCTTAGAAAACTGCGGTGAAGTGGGTTGCGTTGCGGTGGCTGGTGTTTGAGAAGTTTTTGTGGGGGAAATGAAGGAAGATGAAGGGTTGCTTGATGATGCGAGGGAAGCCGAGGCATCTGGACGTGGAGAAAGAAGGGGCGTCGAAGGGAATGGCGATGGAAATGGGGTTAGGTTTCGAGGGGTGGGAATATTTTATGCGGGCTGAAGGTTGACGGGTTGGATGACGAAGGTCGAGGTATCCAGAGGTGCAATGTCGAGCACCTCCGGAGGGTTGGTCGCGGACATGGGTGGTTGCTTGAGGTTGATAACCTCGTTTTCCTTGGTTTCCATGGGGTTTTGTTGTGGCTCCCCTTCATTTCGATTCGTATTCTCCTCGCTAGACGAGGGACTTGCGCTTCTGAGAGGACCTTCAACCTCTGGTGAGGACGGTGAGGCGTCATCGGTGTAGCCACCAACGGAAAGGTTTTGGGAATCTGACATTGCAAGGGTTTGGTGAAGCTTAGAGAGATAGAAACAAGGGTTTTGAGCTTTTGCAAAGATGAAGAGGATGAAGGAAATGAGGAAGAGAAAGAGAAACCGCATCCCTATTTTATAGCTAACGCAAGACACTGCGTTCTTTGGTACTGGTGCCCTTTCGCATCCCACGTAGGTCGGTTATCATGATTATCATGGGGGGATGTGAGCGGTTGCCTTGGTTATTGTGCAAAGACAGTGATTAGTGCGGCTCATTAAATGAAAACATGATTATGGCTGCGCCTCCAATGCGAGAGAGATACAGATGGATTGGGACATGCGATGGGATTTCCTTCTAAGGCTCTCTCGCAACAAAAGCTACTATCGCAATGATTCTATCAAAATGCTGACACAACTAATGCGAGTCAATCATGCGATGTGATCTAGATTACTAAAATATTAACGCAATAAAATAAACATGCGGAAAGAAACAAATAATTACAACTTCTAACTTGTTGTGTTCTTACCTTACGCTAGGTCCTGACGCAACTAAGAGCACTTTTTGTCCTGGACCTATTTTGTCTTGCTCCTTTAAGGCGGATCTTTTAGAAGAATAATCTCAACTACCTCGTCCAAGGTCCCTTCAATGTTTGGCTTAATTCTTTGCCCATTGACCTTGAAAATTCTCTTTCCGTCAGTAGAATGGAGGTCCACTGCCCCATGTGGATATACTTTATGGATAGTAAATGGGTCCGACCATCTGGATTTTAGCTTACCTAGAAAGAGACGTAAGCGAGAATTAAATAGCAATACTTTCATACCTTCTTTAAGATCCTTTTTGCATATTCTTCGATCATGTCATTGTTTCTGTTTTTCTTTACTGATCTTGGCATTTTCATATGCACATCTTCTGAATTCTTCCAATTCTGATAGCTGACGCAATCGTTCTTGTCCTGCCACCTCTAGATCAAAATTTAGACGTTTCATTGGCCAATGCGCCTTGTGCTCTAATTCCAAGGGTAAATGACATGCCTTGCCAAACACCAACGCATATGGAGATGTTCCTATGGGTGTTTTGAAGGCTGTGCGGTATGCCCATAGTGCATCATCTAGGTGTTGCGCCCAGTCTTTCCTGCTTGTGCTGACAACTTTCTCGAGAATTTTCTTAATTTCCCTATTCGACACTTCGGCCTGTCCATTGCTTCGTGGGTGATAAGCTGTTGCGATATGATGTTTAACATTGTATTTCTGCAACAACTTATTCATGACCTTATTTATGAAATGGGTCCCTTCATCACTAATCAGTCTGTGTGGCACACCAAACCTTGTAAAAATATTCTTTTTGAGAAATTTTGCTACGGTCGCCGCATCGTTCTTAACGCAAGTGATTGCCTCCACCCACTTTGTGACGTAGTCAACTGCGAGGACGATATATTGATATCCTTGCGACGATGGGAAAGGTCCCATGAAATCAATACCCCATACATCAAACGGCTCAATTTCTATTACATAGTTTTGTGGCATCTCATTCCTTGCGTTGATATTGCCAGTGCGTTGGCACTTGTCGCAACTATCCACATATTTCTTTGCTTCCTGGAACAAAGTTGGCCACCAATAACCACTCTGTAATACTTTAGCCGCGGTGCGTTGACCTCCAAAGTGTCCCCCATATGGGGCTTCATGACAAGCTTCCAAAATTCTCATCGCATCCCTATGTCCAACGCATCTCCTAATGATCTGGTCAGGTCCCCTGCGATAGAGATAAGGGTCATCCCATAAATAAAATTTTAATTCATGAAAGAATTTCTTACGGTGTTGCGCTGAGTATTCCTCAGGTAAGACCCCTGCAACAAGGTAGTTTGCGAAGTCCGCAAACCAAGGTTCTTCATCTTTAATCATCAAAAGCTTCTCGTCAGGAAATTCTTCTGCGATAGGGATTCTTGACGCATCTACCCTTTCAGGATTCTCCAATCGTGACAAATGATCTGCGACCAAATTTTCACTCCCTATTTTGTCTTTGATCTCTAGGTCAAATTCCTGCAACAATAAGATCCACCTGATCAACCTAGGTTTCGCATCTTTTTTGTGATCAGATATCTTATCGCCGCATGATCTGTGTAGACAATGACTTTGGAGCCAATTAAATAAGCACGAAATTTGTCAAATGCATACACAACCGCTAATAAATCTTTCTCGGTTGTTGTGTAATTTGTTTGTGTTTTATTCAATGTTCTGCTGGCATAATAAATGGGATGCAGAATCTTGTCCTTTTTCTGTGCCAGCACTGCTCCAACTGCCACGTCACTAGCATCGCACATCAAGACAAAAGGCTCCTTCCAATCGGGAGTTGCAAGAATGGGTGCACTCACTAGCGCAAGCTTTAAATCCTTGAATGCCTTGACGCATTCCTCTGAAAATTCAAATTTTCTATTCGCTTCCAGCAACGCGCATAGTGGCTTTGTAATATGTGAGAAGTTCCTGATGAATCTGCGATAGAATCCTGCGTGTCCCAAGAAGCTTCGAATTCCCTTAACAGAAGTTGGTGGTGGCAATTTTTCAATAACATCAACCTTTGCCTTGTCGACTTCAATTCCTGAGGTTGATATGCGGTGACCTAGGACGATGCCTTCTTCCACCATAAAATGGCATTTCTCCCAATTCAGCTCTAGGTGAGTCTCTTCGCATCTTTCTCGCACTTGTTCTAGCTGCGTTAGACAGTCTGCAAAGGACTTTCCATAAACTGAGAAGTCGTCCATAAAAACTTCCACGGATTTTTCTAGTAGGTTTGAAAAGATAGCCATCATACATCTCTAGAATGTTCCTGGGGCATTACACAACCCAAAAGGCATCCTTCTGAATGCAAAGGTGTCATAAGGGCAAGTGAATGTAGTTTTTTCTTGGTCTTCTGGCGCAATGGTAATTTGATTGTACCTAGAGTACCCATCAAGGAAACAATAATATGCTTGTCCCGCAAGTCGATCCAGCATTTGATCAATGAATGGAAGGGGGAAGTGATCCTTCTTAGTAATTGCGTTCAACTTGCGCTAATCCATGCATATGCGCCATCCTGTAGTGGTACGAGATGAAATCAACTCATTGCTTGCGTTGGTTATCACTGTCATTCCGCCCTTCTTGGGCACGCATTGCATTGGGCTCACCCATCTGCTGTCTGCGATGGGATATATCACACCTGCGTCGAGCCACTTAATAATCTCTTTTCGCACGACTTCCATCCTTGCAGGATTTAGCCTTCTTTGTCATTCAATAAATTCATTGGATTCATCTAGCAACCGAATTTTATGCATACAGTATGAGGGGCTAATTCCCTTAATATCTGCTAGGCTCCGTCCAATGGCTTTCTTATGCTTTGCGAGGACCTGCATTAAAAGGTGTTCTTGCAGTTGATCAAGCTTCGATGAAATGATGACTGGGAGTGATTCTTCTGCTCCTAAAAACCTGTACTTCAAATGCGTTGGGAGTGGTTTAAGTTCTAGCGCAAGGGGTTGCGCTATAGAAGGCAAGGTGAGGATTTTTTCTTTTAGCTTCAACGCATGGATAATTTCTTCGTGTTGCGTTAGGATGCAATTTTCTTCCACTTGTTCTTCCTCGTTCTCTTTTCTCATGGAGCTGAACGCATTTGATTATATTATCTCTTGTGGGGAACATACATCTATGCGAGCTACCATATCGTATTGTTTGTTGTCGTCAGGGTATTTTAATGAAGAGAGAACATTAAAAACCACTTTATGATCATTCATTCGCATTGTCAGTTCTCCTTTTTGCACGTCTATCAGTGTTTGTCCGGTGGCAAGGAATGGTCTTCCCAAGATAATGGGAACTTCTCTGTCAGCTTTATAATCTAGTATGATAAAATCTGAAGGAAAAATAAATTTGTCAACTTTGACCAAAACGTCTTCAATTTTTCCTTCTGGGTGGACCACAGATCTGTCCGCCAATTGTAGTGTGACAGTAGTCGGTCTTGCTTCTCCGATCCCTAGGCGTTTGTAAACGGATAATGGCATTAAATTTATGCTTGCGCCTAGGTCGCATAATGCTCTGCCAACATTGATTCCTCCTATCGAACAAGGAATCGTGAAGCTTCCAGGATCTTTCAATTTGGGTGGAAGCTTGTTGGCAAGGATTGCGCTACACTCACTTGTCAGCGCAACAGTCTCAAACTCTTTCCAAGGTCGTTTATTCATCAGAATGTCTTTGAAGAACTTTGCGTAGCTAGGCATCTTCTCTAATGCCTCTACAAGTGGGACGTTGATGTGCAGCTCTCGCAAGACACTTAAAAATTTCTTAAACTGAGCTTCATCATTTTTCTTCCTTAATCTTTGCGGAAACGGTATTGCGGGCTTATATGCGTCAGGCTCCTTTTCTGCGTGAGCCTCCTTCTCTTTGGGTTCTTCTTCTTCAGTTACTTTTTCTTCTTGCGCCTGGTTGCTGTCTCCTGCGGTTGCGTTATTGATCAAATTTTTCTGTGTTGGCGCAGGGTCATTTGCCTGCAACTGCTTTCCACTACGAAGAGTCACCGCATGGCAGTGCTCTTTCCCCTTTGGGTCTTCTGTATTGCTGGGCAACGCTCTCGCAGGTCTATTCTTTAGCTCCGACGCAAGTTGACCTACCTGTATTTCCAGACTGCGTAAGGATGCGGCTTCGCTTTGTACCACCGCATCATTCTTTGCCATATACTCCTTCTGACTCGTCATAAATTCTTTCATCATGGTTTCCAACGCATTCGAGGAAGATGGTCTTTGATTTCCATTGTCTGTGTTGCGTTGAAACTGTCCTTGCGAGGATTGTTCATTATTAGAATTATATAATCTGGGCGCAGGATTTACATTACCTTGTTGTGGCTGTTTATTTGCGCCACCATACCATGAAAAGTTCGGGTGATTTCTCCATCCTGGATTATATGTGTTTGAAAATGGGTTATTGCGCACAGCTCCTTGCGGTCCAACGTAGAAAACTGATTCTGGGTTTGAAGGACACTGGTTATGCGTGTGTTCTTCACCGCAAATCTCGCACCCAACTGCGTTGAGTTGCGCGATCAGAGGTGCTGTGCTGGCTGTGAGCGCATCCATCTTCATGGTCAACGCATCAATCTTTGCGTTTACTGAGGTCATTAGATCAACTTCAAAACTTCCCGAGCTGGTTTTAATGAGTCGCCTTCTTCTATCTTCCGCAGTGCCCCACTCATAATTGTTGCGTGCAATCCGATCGAGAATTGCGTGAGCTTCATCGTACGTTTTTCTGAGTAGTGCACCATTTGCGGATGAGTCTACCAAGACTTGCGAGTTCTTGTTAAGTCCAACATAGAAGGTTTCCAGTTGAATGCATAATGGTAGTCCATGGTGCGGGCACCTTTGTAGTAAGCTCTTGAAACGTTCCCATGCCTCACTCAATGTTTCATCTTCCATTTGCATGAAAGTCATTATTTCCTTCCACAATCTAGAATTTGCGGTAGGCGAAAAGTATATTTCCAAAAATTTCTCGGCTAGATCATTCCATGTTGCGATGGAATTTGCTGGCTGCTGATTGAGCCAAACTTTTGCCGCATCTCTTAATGAGTAAGGAAACAAGATTACCTGCAATTGCTCATGCATCACTCCTGGAATAATAAATTTATTACAAATATCCAAGAATGACTTGAGGTGAGAGTGTGGGTCTTCTGTTGGACTTCCTCCAAATTGTCCTGCAGCCGTCAGCATTTGAAACATTACGGGTTTTAATTCAAACCTTTCTGTTTCTAGAGTAGGCTGAACTATCCCTGGATTAAAATTACACACTACAACAATTTTGGGCTTAGATGTCAGTTTTGCACCGTTATTAAACCCCTATGATCATGGATTTGAATCCGTTGTTGTTCTGGGTGTGATCTAACCCCTACGATCACGGATTACAACAATAACGGTTTAAAACCGTCATCAAACGCCTCCGTGATCTTTCATGTATAATCACGGATTACAACAATAACGGTTTAAAACCGTGGTTGTTCTGAGTGTGATTGAACATGTACGATGACAGATTACAACAATGACGATTTAAAACCGTGGTTGTTCTGGGTGTGATTGAACCCGTACGATGACAGATTACAAAGATGACAGTTTAAAACCGACATCTTTGTCGACCCCTATGATAACGGTTTACAACAATGACAGTTTACAACCGACATATATGACTACATTAATGACGGTTTTAAAATGACATCTTACCCTCAACACGTTCGATTACGGTATAATGACAATACGTTATGATGACGTTATATAACTGTCATTATAGTGTCATAAGATTTTCATTGATCCAATCTATAGATACTTCAAACCAACATTTGAGAATATTATTTCATTCAATCCAAACACAACAATTGAGAAAACATCAAATACTTTATTTCATTCGATCCAAAAAACTCCAAACGTCACAATACAATATCCAAAATCACTAAATTTTTCTAATCTATATATTAAACTGAAAGATTTACAAAAAGAATAAAATTTAAGCACAATCGCTTTTTTGTCCATTCAAACTAAGAAAACCTATGCATCCTATATCTAAAAGGAAACAGCTACCACAAGGATAATGGATACTTCACGTGAAGTTTGACACATGTCCCACCCATTCAACTCGTACCCCGTCTAGTTGTTCTTGTGTGAACGGATTCTTAATATTAAACTACAAAAAAAAAAAAAAACAAAAAATAGATATTAGGATTATAACTAATTTAAGAAAAAGTACAATATATATACACAAGACTAAATTTGGAAATATCCAACTTACGAGAGCAGTGATGGGGTCTCTAGATTATGTAGAATTTTCCTTATAAACTTCATCACGTAGTACCCACATTCAATGCAACCTTGTTGGCGAGGACACTTAAAAAAAAACTCATAACAGTATTTAAAATTTATTCAAACACACAATAAAAAAAAAAAAACATTATAAGTCATTTACTACTTACCTTTACAGATATCTAATAAGATGTCTTTCGTTGCTGCTTCAATGTACTTTGTGCCATACAAATTCTCACTGCTCTATATATGAAGTCAAACCAGTTCCGTATTTGAACACAACTGCAAGGAATAAAGCCATTTAACCATAGCCACAAAGATGACAAAAGCCAGAGTGCCAACAACAGCAGTAAGGAAGATTTAGAACAAAAAGGATACTCACCAGTTGCCACCTTTATCATGCTTTCCAAGTTGTTGCAACACTTCAATTTCTATCATAGCTACATCACGATATTTCCTTATTCCACGCACAATTTTTATTGCAACCATTTTCTTTCTTACTCTGTCCCAACATTCTAAAACCTGCCCAAAGATACCTTCACCATTTTTCTATGTATTTTATCTGCCACAGAAGAAAAAATAGACAGAGTAAGAAGAAGAAACAACCATAAGAAAAGAGATTATAATTACCAAAACCTCACTAGTCCTAAACCATTCCAAGAAGCAATAATTTTGAAAAACATAATGAGTGGCAGATGAGTTCAATTTTGAAAAATAAAATAAATAAATGTAGGTGACAATGATGGATACTGTTTTAAATACAGTCTGTCTTCAGTTGGAAGATTATAGTCATCATTTAAATAAGCAGAGGAGCTAATTTACAAGAGAAGAAAATCTATGATGATCAATTCTGATAGCACATAAAAATTTCTTTAATCATAGTCAAGTGTATTTACAGCGAGAAGTTAAATTTTTCTCCAAGCGCAAACATGTAATGCCCATCTTTGTCATCTTCTGGCTAGGGTGGAAAACCATTTCGAGCCACTCCCTTAACAAATAGTGGATTAGAAGAATGATCTGAAGGTGCTCTTGAAGATGCAAAGCTTGGCATATTCCTATCTTCTATTTACAATATATAAGTATATTTCATTCTATTCTAAATCATGTGTCCCGTTGTAGTGCAGTATAGCTTGTAACGTGCCTCCGCCCTTAAAGAAGTAACAAGCTTGTCATCTTAAAGTGGACCGTACATTGTGAAACACTAGATGAAAACTTCCATCCTATATATAGAGAGAGAGAGATCCAATAACAATAAGCCTAAGCATAGAATTAGCACTATGTCATTAAGATGGACTCTCAAAAAATGACATAATCACATTACTAGAGAGGAAATCCCGAAATGGAATGATCAGAATGGACTCTGAATCAAAAGCTTGAATGGAAATATACCTCTAAGTTTCCATGCAAAGAAGTTATAACCTGAAAGGTTTGATGAACACCAAAGTACATTATTCCAACATCGAAGGAGACTAAAAGCAATAAGAATATTTGTAAATTCTAAACATGTAAAATAAAGCAAATATCATGCTGCTAACCATTGAAGAAAGATATGGGATTTGCACATGCAACAAAATTAAGGATCCACGCAAGAAAACGTCCAAGAATTATATTAAAAGAAACTCAAGATCTCCAGTTTTAAATTAAAGCATATTACAGTATGCCCTTATGATGTTTATTTGCTTTCAACTCAGCTTTCCTGGCGACATAAAAGAGCAGCAAAATAGTACCTGAATGAAAAGACGATGAAGATGTTCTTGCTCCGCAGTTATAAATCTCGAAAAGCATTCCCGAAACTCCTTATTTATGTAACAAGAAAGCACAACTATACAAATATTACCATCTCGTTCAAAAGAAAAGTAGCCTAAATATACCTAGGATAACCAGCCGTCGAACTCGCGCAGCCGCGGCCGTTAGTCGAAACAGAAGCGCCGTCAGTACTGATATTTGCTTTACTTTAGCTTATACTGATATTTCTATAATTACACAATCAAAACATAGATTATACAAACTTTAGCTTTCCAACCTCAAAATTCATAAGTTCAAAGGAAAGGTCATTGGCTTTCAACTCCCACAACTCCTTCTCTATTGATTATATACTCACAAGATGATTTAGGCAAATGGGGTGCAAAAACAACATGAAGTCATCTTCTAGTTCTTCTCTGTACTAATTCACTTCCATTCATCACACCATCACTTTCTCTAACAACTTCCTCATTTCTTGACAAAAACAATCTCGAATTAACCCAATTAGCCCACGCGAGCCCCAACGCCGGGCAGACTCGTCGTCCCGACGAACACAGATACTTCAAATTCCCAATTCTCAAAGCATTCAATCCATCAGAAGAACCCATCAAATCAACCACCTGATTCGTCAACACCACAACCAAAGAATACCTCTACGCCAGCAACTTCAACTTCCCAGAAATCTTGAAGAACAGAGCCGATCTCCGCTTGAGATCAGATGGGGTGTTGTCAAAATCGGATCGAAACAACGCGGCAATCGAAACGATGACAATGAGCCTGGTGGGCAATCGAGAATTTCGATTTGCAAGGAAGGATTCTATCTTGGGCATTATGTCGAACAGTTGGTGGGCAGAGTGAACAAGCTCGACAAAGATATGATCGGAGGGATTGGAAAATTGGGGGTATGAAGAGGAAAATGCTTGAGAAAGCTGTTGAAGGCGACGAAAGGGGAAAGGGAACTCGGTGTGGATTAGAGATGAGACGATCAATGGGTAAAACAGAATCTGGGCGTATTGGGGACCCTAATACCGATTGCAAAGTGGGTTTTGGGGAAATTCCAATGGAAGTGGAAATTGAAGGGAATTTGAAACTGGGTTGAAGGAGCTGTTTTGCATAAGGGAGTGATTAGGTAGGAAGTTCTAGAGGTCAAGATTCTTGCTGTGTGAGAGAGAAGGTGCAGTATCGTATTAGGGCGTAATGGGTATGGGAGAAGTAAAAGAAAATCGTATACCTAGGACACAAACCGTTATTAAAGCCCATCATACAATAACGGGTCGTAACCGTTATTAAAATCCATGTTAGATGTCGAGCCAAAACCGTCATTGAAGCAAACATTTAATCACATTTTAAATCCGTCATCTATAGATTGGCCCAATACTTTAATGAAATAGGACCAAAACCGACATAGAAGCCCATCATACGATAACGAGCCTGAACCATTATTGAAGCCCACCATGGATGACACGTTATATGACAGGCGAAAACCGACATCGAAGGTCTACCTTTGATGACGGGTCTAAACCGACATCGTTGATAAAGTTTTCCGAAAATTTCCGCCTTTCTCCGAAAAATGCGGCGCCTTTTTTATACACATCTTTAATGACGGGCAAAAACCGACATCGAAGGTCTACCTTTGATGACGGTTTTAAACCGACATCGTTGAGCAATCTTTTCGCACCCTTTTTAAATTACATATAATAACGGTTTAAAACCGTCATCGTAGGTTTCCATTTTTTTACAAACATTAGATGACGGCTAAGAACCGTCGTGGAAGGGTCTTCTTTAATTACGGTTAGAAACCGTCATTGTATCTCAAATTTTCGAAAGTTAACGTTTTTTTTTCGGAAAAAGTGGCGTTTTTCTCACAATGCGTTATCTTAGAGTCAATCCGTCATTGTTGTAAAAATGTCAACCGACATCGTAGCCCAGAATTGTTATAGTGACAATTTGCAGGGGCTACATAGTCTCTAATCCCTCTAGCCCTATCATCGACCATCTGAATGGGATTTAATGGTCTGTTTGGTTGTGCTGCCATTTCTCCTGATTGTCTTCGAGCTTTGCGATTTCTTCTTCTTCTATGATATGTTCTGTCAATTTCAGGATCGACTTCGAAATCGATTTGTCGGGCGGCACACATACAACCTCTGGTTACCTAGAGAAAAAGTACTCGACAGGGAACACAATAAATAATATCAACGGAGTGTCAGATCAGAAATTTTTTTTTCTTTTTAAATTTTTGTTGCCCTTCCCCGGCAACGACGCCAAAAACTTGATTGGTTGTGTCAGTATGTTTAGAAATATAGTCGTTGATAGTAATCAATCCAAGTACAAATTGAAAAAATCAAGTAGTACCTGGTAAGTCCAGGATCGATTCCACAGGGAAAGGATATTCACAAAGTCCTTAACAATATTTACTGATCTAAACTCAAAAACGTATGATACTATTTAAAAGAATAAACAAAAGATTTGGTATATTTGAAAAGTAAATACTTGCATAAAACAACACATGCGACGAGAGTGAAAGGAAAATTTATAAGGAGAATAAAATCAAGGCTGTTGCGGTTGCAACCTCATGCGTTTACAAGAACTTTGAAGCGCATACTTTGAGTACTTGATCCATTAATGCCTAAGTGAGAAAAATTCATAAGTTTCCCTTCCGGTACTCCTTATGCGTTTAGCACAAAACTATCAATTGGTTATTTGGCTAGTTTATGCGTGAGGCTTAGTTCTCTAAAAACTTACAAGGGACTGCGTCAGTCACAACGCAATCAAAGCTCATGCATGCACTATCTTTTAGCTGTAGTATTTCTGTGCTACCAAGACTACATGTCATGCGCTAACTTGTTCTACTTAGAGATGTCCGCATGCATTACCTGTCAGGGATTTAGCATACTGCTACCGCATCCGGCTGGCCAAGCGGGAGTTAGTAATGAAAAGATTATAGCAACTAAGTAGAAGGCAAATAATGTTTCATTTATCTCAAAATATGTGCTTACAAAATATACTTATCACCGCATGAGGTGCTTGCGCTAAGCCTTGAAGAAGAATTTAGCTCATGCGAGCAAAACAAGACATTATGAAATAGAACATTACAAACGCAAGCTGCCCCTAATCACAGTTCTTTATGATCTCTTTCTTTCTCCTTCGTTCTTGTTTTCTTTCTCCTCAATCGAATGCCCCTTTCTTGGAATATGGGGCTTCTATTTATAGGCGAGGGAAGGAGACTTCTCCAAGTTATTAGCAACTTGGGTTAATCATGATTAGACAACTTGCTCACTTTTCAGCCCCTTTTCCATCCACTTGCGATAGTTGCAAAAGTTGTGTTAGCGCTGTCTTGTCATCATCTTATCTGTCTCTTGATCATCTTGGAATGTGTGCCTGCGCTGAGAAGGAACTAAAACAAACAACTGAATTAGTTTGCGTTAGCGTCCTATATTTTATAATTTCTTACTGCATACATGAATATAGCTCGCCGCATAAAATTATCACATTTTTCTTTCTTTATGCGCTGAAGTAACGCATCTTTGTTTCTTTTGGCCTGATTTTAATCTAAGTTTAAAGGACAAATAACTTGCTTTTTGCAAGTGATCAATTATACGGCAGTAACAACACATTTAATATACTATATAAGGCTATAAAACATGCTGTAAATTTAAAGGAAACTACCTAGATCTAACCTAGATATGATCCTATTGATCAAAGATCAAAGAAAAGTTACTTTGGCTTGAAGTCTTGAACGTTTCACCAAATCCTTGATTTTTCCTTTGCTGGAAAGTTCTCCACGAACACCACAAAGTTGCACCGGTATTCTCCAAGGCACAGTTGTGAGGAATTGCTTGTGGGAACAAAAAATCTCTAAAGGGAGGTTTTTCTCTACCGTGAGTTTAGAGAATCAGAGAGATGTTCAGCAAAACAGAGAGAGTCTTGTTGAAGAAGTTAACCTCTCTCTCTATTCTACAGTAGATAAAAAAGGAACCCTAATCGTGCAAGCACACGATTAGGGGTTAACTGACAAAGTCAGTTTACTGAAATTTTAGTTTTGAAATAAACTAAAATTAAAATTAAAATTAATTTAATTTAATTAATCAATATTAATTAAATTCAAATTATTTAATTAAATCATATTTAATTAGAAGAATAATCCTTATTTATCTTATAGTTTTAATGAACTTTTAATTAAATCAAATTTAATTAAAAACAAATTAAACCATACAATTAATTAATTATTTAATTGAATATCACATATCCAATTATATTTTTCTCGTTTAAACTATAGTTTTAATGTGCATCTAATGCGCATTAATTTTAACCTATAGTTTCAATATGAATCCAATTCATATTTTAAACATAATATTTGAACCCGTTCGAACATTCAATTCTCCGTTAGAAATTTTACCTCAGTACCTCAAATGAGCTACTGGTGGGACCTAATGGACCTACAGATCAGAAGCTCCAAAGATATGAGATTAATTTGCTAAACTCATTAACCAATTTAATCAATATTCGTTAACTGTGGTTCACTCGACTATAGAACCATAGTTGCACTCTTCTCAGTGCAGATATATTTTATGTCAACGGATTTTGACCAATGATGACAGCAAGTCAGTCCTTCACGTGTGTTTGTAACCCCAGCTAGGTCAAATTACCGTTTTACCCCTGGGTTACATCTATGTCCTTAAGTCCCAGTGCTCCTCTAATGACCAACCTGTTTGAGGTCCAACCTACAAACAGAAGTCCCTCTCGTGCCATAGAGAGGGCAGGGCCCATTGTTCCAGACCCAGAGACACCACTTAAGGGAACACACCTCTGAAAGTGTTAATATCTAAAAAGCGAAAACAATTTTGGATATTAGGCACTTAATTAGTTCAATTTGATCATTCTTTGCATGTTGTTCATAAGAAGAAAAACATAGTAAGTTTACAAACCTTGCTTCTATGGAGAAATTGGTTGGATTTCTTTGTTGTTTTTCTTCACCAATCGATCACGAACCACCACTGGATCTTCCTTGCTATCCTCAAGCCTTTGGAACGGATTGTGGGATCCTCAAGTGATGGAATTGAAGGGAAAAAGAGAGTGTAAGTGAGTTTTGTAACTATGGTGTTTTGTGAAGATAATCCAGCAGCATAACAGCAAACAGCACTCTAATTTCAGCTTAAAACACCATCATTTATAGAGATATCATCATGTAAACTCTTCATGAGAGTTAGACACTTCACAAGGAAGTGATTTAAGTTGGCAATCAAATGGGATTTAGTGGGTTTAGTCATAAACCACTCCAACTCCTAAAATTCCCTTTTAATTGAATATTGAAAATTCAAGATTTATCTTGAATTTAATAATAAAATATTTCATGTGCATTAATCTGAAAACTTGAAAATTGAATTTCAATTTTTCAATTTTAAATTAATTCAAAAATCAATTTAAAATAATTAAATAATTTATTATTAATTTAATATCTAATATTAAATTAATATTTTGCCACCATTCTCGAACATTTCCAAAATGTTATTTTAAATCATGAATCCCTATTCATGTTTTTGGTATTTAAATCATATTTAAATATTTAAATTACTTACATACTTGGTTTTCACAAAAACCTGACGTACCGACAACGCCTTTCACCTCTTCTCATTTTTCTCAACATGAACTTAAATTAATTCATATTTTAATCCATCATATTGTTCCAAAGGTTAATCTCGAGCAAGCAAGGGGACCTAATGGACCTACATATCATGGGCTCCAACGGTACGAGGTTAAACTAGTCAAACTCTTTTAACCTAGTTAACCAACATCCGTTAACTACCGGGACACTCCACTATAGCCTAGTAGTTGATCTCCCCTCACTGTAGATATATTTGTGTCCACTCGATGTAACCATGATTAGTAAGTCAATCCTTCATAGGTCGTTCGTTACTATAGATAGGTCAAAAGTTCGTTTTACACCTATAACACATCTTAGTTCCTTAAGTCCACTGTTCCTCTAATGAACAATTTTGTTCATGGTCCAACCATTATACAAGATCCCTCTCGGGCCAATGAGAGGGTGGGGCCCCTTGTTCAAGTCTTGGATTCAGCACTTAAGGGAACAACCTCTCTACTATCCCTAAATGGGGTAGGAGTGAATTCCATATTGCATTACTATGTCCCAAGACATCCATCTAGTGTTATCCCCAAAATGGGAGGTTTATTGAACAAAATTTTATGACCACTCTCACCTATACAGATCAAAGAATAAGCCTAAACAAACAGGAGTTCATTGTAAGCTCAGGATTAAGATCGAGTTACCTAAGTCATCGCATGAAATAATCAGTCTTAACAGTAAACGGCGTTATAAAGTAAGAGTGACTTATTTCTCGATCCTAGTCTTGTGCAAACATCTTTTACACAGGATGCCCCTACACGCATGTCTTTACATGAACGATCCAGGATCACGTTGTTTGCCTTATTCGCAAAGTAGGCCGCATCCATACTGTTACCAAAACAAGGTACCCAACCTTATTCATTTACTATAGACCATTTAGGTTATATACTCGAACTTGATCCCTGTCCATATTCACTATATACTTTGAGTATCTCATGTTATAACCATGGATGTTTCTTATTGGATTATTAGTTATAAATAAACAATTTCACTGAATAACATCTTTATTTATATAAGGGAAAAATACACTTTTGGTCCTTGAGGTTTGGGTTAAGTTACACTTTGGTCCCTGAGTTTTAAAACTCAACAAAATTACCCCTGAGGTTTGGATTTCGTTACACTTTTGGTCCCTCCGTCTAATTTTCTGTTAAACCCTAACAGTTTGCTGACGTGACACTACTATTTTAATTAAAAAAATTATTTTTTAAATTTTCTAAATAAAAATATTATTATTTTATCTTTTTTTTAATTCTTTCCCCTCCCTCTTATTCTTCTCCTTCTTCTTCAACTCCAGTGGCCGGCAGCCGCCGCGGTTCGCCGACCGGCCACCGCTGACCGCCGGTTAAGTTTTTTTTTTTTTTTCTTATAGACTCTTCCATTTCTCCGTCTTTTTTCTAAAAAAAATAAAGAAGAGGGAGAGGGAGGAGGCGACGAGCGAAATGGTTTTAGATCCCTTCTCTTCTCTTCTCTCCTCTTAACACTCTTTCTCTTCTCACTCTCAAGTAACACTCAAGTGCAGAAATCTCCTCCCTCGTCGGAATCAACTATGGCCAGCGCCACAACAACCTCCCTCCGTCGCTGGATTCTGTCAATTTAATCAAATCCCTAAATGCCCAAATCATCAAAATCTACCACTCAAATCCCTAAACAACACTGACCTCAGAGTCTCCGTCATGCTCCCCAACCAACTCATCCTCAACATTTCTTCCGATCAGAACCTCGCCGACGACTGGATTCGTACCAACATCCTCACGTTCTACCCGCACGTCAAAATCTGCTACCTCCTCGTCGGAAACAAAATCATCTCCTCCACCAGCAACAAAACTTGGTTCAGTTTGGTTCTAGCGATGCGCCGGATCAAACGTTCTCTGAGAACTTACGAGATTCGTAAATTGAAAGTTGGAACCCCCTCCGCCATGGATGTTCTCCAATCGTCGTTTCCGTCGTCGAACGACACTTTCCGAGCGGACATTGTTGATCAGGTCATGAAACCGATGTTGCAGTTTCTGAACTGGACGAAATCGTTCTTCTTCCTCCATGTGTACCAGTATTTCCCTTGGGCTCTGGATCCGATCAACATCAAGCTCGATTACGCTCTGTTCGAATCGATGAACATCACGTATTTAAAAAAAATAAAGAAAAGAGGGAGAAATGGAAAAAAAAAAAAAAAAAACTTCACCGGCGGCCGACCACCGAAGTTGAAGAAGAAGAAGTTGGGGAAGAAGGAGAAGAATAAGAGAGAGGAGGAAATAATTAAAAAAAAAAATAAAATAATAATATTTTTATTATTTTAATGTATTTTTATTTAGAAAATTTAAAAAATAATTTTTTTATTAAAATAATAGTGTCATGTCAGCAAACTGTTAGGGTTTAACAGAAAATTAGACGGAGGGACCAAAAGTGTAATGAAATCCAAACCTTAGGGGTAATTTTGTTGAGTTTTAAAACTCAGGGACCAAAGTGTAACTTAACCCAAACCTCAGGGATCAAACATGTATTTTTCCCTTTATATAAAGGATAACAAAACTTGAGTTGTAGGACATAAACCCCAACAAACTCCCACTTGGACTATAACTCAAGTGAGATTACAATATTTTGTGAGGTAACTCATTATATATCATATTCTAAAAGCTCGTAGTCCTAAATTCTGGAGATGTCCCTCAAACACTTTAGCCATGAGGGGTTTTGTAAATGGATCAGCCATGTTCTGTTTTGAAGCTATCTGGGTGATGATCACGTCTCCTCTCTGCACTATCTCCCGTATGAGATGGTATTTGCGTTAAATGTGCTTTCCTCGTCTATGGCTTCGAGGTTCCTTTGAATTTGCAACTGCTCCACTATTGTCACAATAAAGAGTGACTGGCAAGTGCATGTTTGGAACAACTTCTAACTCAGAAATTTTCTAAGCCACACAACTTCTTTTGATGCTTCACAGGCCGCAACATATTCAGCTTCCATTGTGGAGTCGGCAATATACGTTTGTTTAATACTTCTCCATACTATTGTCCTCCATTCAGAGTGAACACAGATCCCGATGTAGATCTCCTTGAGTCTATGTCGGTTTGAAAATCTGAGTCAGTGTATCCAGTAAGGATCAAATCCTTAGATCCATACACTAGCGAATAGTCTCTTGTTCTCCTCAAGTATTTTAGGATATTCTTAACGGCAGTCCAATGTGCTTGACCAGGATTGGACTGATATCTGCTGACAACACGTATTGCATAGCATATGTTGGGACGTGTGCACAACATTGAATACATAATACTTCCGACCGCCGATGCGTAAGGAATTCGTTTCATATCCTCAACTTCTTGAGCTGTTTTTGGACTCTGTTCCTTTGATAGGTGCAATCCATGTCTAAAGGGCAACATTCCCCTTTTGGAATTTTGTAACGAATAACGATTCAGAATTTTATAGACATACGATGCTTGAGAAAGTGCCAGAAATTTTTTCTTTCGATCTCTAAGTATTTGGATCCCCAGAACATATTGAGCTTCACCCAAATCCTTCATTTGGAATTGAGCTCCCAGCCACTACTTCATGTCAGACAATACTCCCACTATATTTCCTATAAGTAGGATGTCATCAACATAAGGAATTAAGAAAACTACAGTAGAATCAATGATCCTTTTGTATACACAAGGTTCATCTACATTCTGTTCAAAACCATAAGATTTGATTACAGTGTCAAATCTTTTATTCCTAGGATCTTGAGGCTTGTTTTAATCCATAGATGGATTTTTTTAGCTTGCAAACCTTTTGTTCTTCTCCCTGGACTATGAACCCTTCTGGTTGGACCATGTAAATACTCTCGTCAAGATAATCGTTCAGAAACGCAGTCTTGACATCCATTTGCCAAATTTCATAATTATAGAAAGCGGCAATGGAAAGGAGTATTCTTATCGATTTCAACATCGCTACTGGTGAGAAGGTTTCATCAAAATCAATTCCTTCCTTTTGGTTATAACCCTTAGCCACCAAACGGACTTTGAAGGTTTGTACCTTCCTAGTTTGGTCTCGCTTTCTCTTATAGATCCACTTGTAACCGATAGGTTGTACATCACTTGGTTGATCTACGAGTTCCCAAACTTAGTTAAAATGCATAGATTCTCTCTCAAGGTTCATGGCTTTGACCCACTGGTCCTTATCCTTATCTCCCATTGCTTGTCTATAAGACAATGGATCCACCACTTCATCATCAGGTATGATGAATTGAGTTTCTGTCAAACCCATGTAGCGGTCAGGTTGAATTATAACCCTCCCACTACGACGAGGCATACTCACATCCTGAGATGTTTTTGAAGGACAAGCTTCGCTAACAACTTTGGTTTGTTTGTTCGTAGTTTCCCCGGTAATTTCTTTAAGTATCAGTTCACTGCGTGTTTGATGATTTTTCATATGATCTTCTTCAAGAAATGTGGCATTGGTCGAAACAATGACCTTGTTGTCTTGAGGATCATAAAACAGACCTCCTTTTGTTTCTTTAGGGCATCCTATAAAAAGGCTTATTCTTGAACGTCGTTCCAATTTCTTTGATTTCTGCACCAACACGTGTGCCGGGCAGCCCCAAATTCTGAAGTGTCGTAAACTCTCTTTACGTCCTCTCCATAACTCACAAGGTGTTTCTAGAATACTTTTAGAGGGAACCATGTTCAGAATATATGTAGCAGTTTCGACTGCAAAACCCCATAATGAATCAGGCAATTGTGCATAACTCATCATAGACCGAACCATATTCAATAGGGTTCTGTTTCTCCTTTCTGACACACCATTCCCATTGTGGTGTACCAGGTGCTGAAAGTTGTGAGGATATTCCATGTTCTATCAAGTAGTCTTGGAATTCTAAATCCATGTACTCTCCTCCTCGATCAGATCTTAGAGTTTTGATTGGTTTGCCTAATTTATTTTAAACTTCAGCTTTATACTCTTTGAATTTTTCAAGAGCTTCTGACTTTTGAACCATTAGGTAAAGATACCCATATCTTGAATAATCATCAATGAAACTGATGAAGTATTCATATCCTGCACGTGCTTTAACATTCATAGGACCACAGAGGTCAGAGTGTATAAGCTCGAGAGTTTCTTTGGCTCTTTGACCTTTTTCAGAGAAAGGTGTTTTGGTCATTTTACCTTCTAGACAGGATTCACAAGGTGGTAATGAGTCATCTTCTAACTCATTTAGAAGTCCACTCTTAACTAGCCTTTTAATACGTTTTTGATTTATGTGTCCTAGTCTTAGATGCCAAAGAAGAGTATCTTCATAAACTTTTTGTCTTTTATTTTGGGTCTGAGCTATTTTGAACATTTCAGTATTATGAACAACTTTTATTTCATTCGGTCTTAACACATACAGATTGTTTTTTAGTTTAGCAGAACATATGAAACTAAGTCTTTTGAATATAAACACTTCATTGATTTCAAAAGATACTTTATATTCAGGTTCTATTAAACAGGAGATAGATATTAAGTTCGTTTTCATACTAGGAACATACAAAACATCTTGCAACAAAATATATCCATCTCTAAAACAAAGTTGTACTTCTCCCATTGTTGTGGCTGAGACGACATCTCTCGTTCCTACTTTGAGTGTCACCTCGCCTTCTTCAAGAGTTTTCCAAGAACTAGTTTCGTGTGTAGAAGAACATACATGATTAGTCGCTCCTGAATCTAATATCTGTCGAAACGTCATCGCGACGTGGAGCAGCCGACGTCCTTCCCTAAGGGTCTCTTCCAAGTAGAAAGGTTTGGAGTCGCCACCAATCATCATAGGGTGTGATTGGTCACCCATTTTAAGATAAAAACTAGTCTTAGAAACCAGAAATTAGGCTCGGGAGTCGATTGAGTGTAGGAAAGGTATTAGCACGCCTACAACACCCGTTTAAAAACGGTTACCATATTTTATTTTAAAACTACCCTTTTATTCTATCATAAATTGGTCCTTTATTTTGAAAAACAAATAAATAAATAATTAAACGACAAATGTCTAACTCTATCTTGCCTTAACTTTAAAAAAATAAAGTAAGGATAGGATATGGTGAGTGGGGTTATGTCCAATAATTTGACTTATCATGTTGAAATTTCCTTTTAACTAAAAGAAAATTTATCCAGCTTTAGAGTGTGAGAAATTACATTATTTCAACTCTATCGTAGGTCACATGATTTTCTTTTCCAATAAATGTCTCATGTTTATTATTTCACATTTTAGAAATAAAATGTGAATTAATAATTATAAGTGATATGATATTATTTAAAAAAACATTTTTTTAATTTTCCTAAATCAAATCCAATTAAAAGTTCATTATAAAATTCCAAATTAAAAAATTAAACCAACCGAAGGAAAAGTTTAAAATTATTTTTTTTTTAAAAAAAATCAAGTTAAAATCAAATCGAAATCCAATTGAAAATTTGAGTTCAAAGGTCATTTGTTCGAAATTCATTTGAGCATTTCAAACACTCTAAAATTCATTTGGAAGGTTCAGATTAAAATCAAATTGAAAACATTAAAATTCCACATTTAAAGCAAATTGAAATTTCTAATTACAATCCATTGGAAATTAATTACAGAAATACAAATCCCAAATTCAAATTAGAAATTTAAAGTTCGAATCCAATTAAAATTAATAAGAAAGACATTTAAATCCAGAAATTTCATATTAAAATCCAATTGAAATTGATAAAAGAAATTCAATTTAAATCCAATTAAAATTAGTTTGGAAACTGCCAATTAAACTCTAATCGAAAGTAGATTTGAAAACTTCCAACTAATACCCAATTAAGAGTTAGATTGGGAAATCTAAAATAAATCAACTTATAATTCTAATTAGAAATTTAAAATTAAAACCTAATTGAAGTTGATTTGGGAGAATCTCAATTGAAGTTAATTTGGAATTAATTTATGAATTCCAACCCAGAATGTTTAATAAAATCAAAGTGAAAAGGAAAAAGAAAAAAATCAAAATTTTAAATGGAAAAAAAAAAACACTTTAAGCAAATAAAGAAAAGGATAGATAAATTGAAAGAAAAGGGGAAAATAATAAATGAATAAATGAGAAGAAATGGGTCCCACCAACTTTCTTCCTCTCATCTTCCCCACGAATCCCTCCTCCTTCCTTTTTCTTTTTTTCAACTTCCTCTTCTCCTCCCTTTTTCTTTTTTCAACTTCCTCTTCTTCTCCTCTTCAATTAATTTGTGGGTGTAAGGTCGTCGGAATGCCGCTAGTTGGTCACCAGAGATTGTGCGCGAAGATTCGCTATAGCTGGGAGTTCGGGTCGGGCACTCGCATTGCCGGTGACGGGACTGCTCGACTGCGGTTCAATGTGGGTTTTGTGGGACTGTGGTTTCATTCCAAGGAGCTCGTGGGTTCGTGTAGGTGGTAAGCTTGGAGTTGCTATCGCTCATCAGAATTCAAAGTGTGTGGGTTTTTTGGAGGAAGAAGAAAATGGGTTTGGGTGGAGGAAGAAAACAATTTTCATGGAGGAAAGGAAAGGAGAGGAGAGAGAAAGTGGGGGTTCAAAATCAAGATGCCAATTTTGACCCAAATTTCCTCTCATTTCAACCTTTACAATCTCTATATTATCTTTTTATCTCCAAAACTCCTCCCTCCTTCCTTTGCTTAGGCCTCCCCCATTTATAAGCGTCATCACTCTCCAAACAGTACGGTGAGTAGAGAGAAAAGAGAGGGGAACGTGGTAATGTGGGTGAGAGGGTTGAGATTTTGAGGGAGAAAGATACGTTAGTGGGGGGAAGGATGAGAAAAATATGGGAGAAAAAAAAACATTAAAAAGAAGGTGGTTGGAAGATTTGTTTTTTAATTTGTTTTGTTTTTAGTTTTATTCTTCCTTTTTTTTTTTTTTTTTTTTTTTTTGCTAGCAATAACAAATATCAAAAATATTCATGATAATAAAAAGCATAATATTAAATAAAATAAATCTAGCCGGACCAAATACAGTGCCTACAGTTTGCCCCCCTTTTTGTATCCTTGAAGGATTGCAAGTGTAGATATCGGAAAGAGACAAAGTTTTGGGGAGGCGAAGATTTGTTTGGTAACAATGCAAAAGGGTTTCATTGACTACTCAGGTTTGATTGAACCAGAGGAAAACTGAAAAAGGACCTAGATTGACATAGGCTTCGACCTCGACTGAGTAGTCGGGTTCGATTTAACCGAAAGAAAAAATGAAAATGGACCTGGATTGACACAAGCTTCGACCTCGACTAAATAGTCGGGTTCGATTTAACCAAGAGAAAAACTGAAAAACGAACCTAGATTGACACAGGCTTCGACCTCTACTGAATAGTCGAGTTCGATATAACCGAGAGAAAAACTTAAAACGAACCTGGATTGACACAGACTTCGACCTTGACTGAATAGTAGGGTTCGATTTAACCAAGAGAAAGGCTTAAAACGGACCTGGATTGACACAGGCTTCAACCTCAACTCAATAGTCGGGTTCGATTTAACCGAGAGAAAGACTTAAAACGGACCTGGATTGACACAGGCTTCGACATCATCTCAAAAGTCGGGTTCGATTTAACCGAGAGAAAAACTAAAAACGGACCTGGATTGACACAGGCTTCGACCTCGACTGAATAGTCAGGTTCGAATTAACCGAGAGAAAGACTTAAAACGGACCTGGATTGACACAGACTTCGACCTTGACTAAATAGTCGGGTTTGATTTATCCGAGAGAAGGACTTAAAACGGACCTGGATTGACACAGGCTTCGACCTCAACTCAATAGTCGGGTTCGATTTAACCGAGAGAAAGACTTAAAACGGACCTGGATTGACACAGGCTTCGACATCATCTCAAAAGTCGGGTTCGATTTAACCGAGAGAAAAACTAAAAACGGACCTGGATTGACATAGGCTTCGACCTCGACTGAATAGTCGGGTTCGAATTAACCGAGAGAAAGACTTAAAACGGACCTGGATTGACACAAACTTCGACCTTGACTAAATAGTCGGGTTTGATTTAACCGAGAGGACTTAAAACGGACCTGGATTGACACAGGCTTCGACCTCAACTAAATAGTCGGGTTCGATTTAACCGAGAGAAAAACTAAAAACGGACCTGGATTGACACAGGCTTTGACCTTGACTGAATAGTCGGGTTCGATTTAACCGAGAGAAAGACTTAAAACGGACCTAGATTGACACAGGCATTGACCTTGACTGAATAGTCGGGTTTGATTTAACAGAGAGAAAGACTTAAAACGGACCTGGATTGACACAGGCTTCGACCTCGACTGAATAGTCGGGTTCGATTTAACCGAGACAAAGACTTAAAACGGACCTGGATTGACATAGGCTTCGACCTCAACTCAATAGTCGGGTTCGATTTAACCGAGACAAAGACTTAAAACGGACCTGGATTGACACAGGCTTCGACCTAAACTCAATAGTCGGGTTCGATTTCACCGAGAGAAAAACTAAAAACAGACCTAGATTGACATAGGCTTCGACCTCGACTGAATAGTCGGGTTCAATTTAACCGAGAGAAAGACTTAAAACGGGCCTGGATTGACACAGTCTTCGACCTCGACTGAATAGTCGAGTTCAATTTAACCGAGAGAAAGACTTAAAACGGACCTGGATTGACATAGGCTTTGACCTCAACTCAATAGTCGGGTTCGATTTAACCAAAGACAAATTTTCTTCAAAACAAAACAGGGATTTCACATTTCAGAAATTTGCTTTAAAAGGAGACAATGATTTTGATTTCAAAACTGAGTTGCCAGAAAAAAAAAAGAATAAGAAAAAAATAGTCCTTGTGAACACATTAGAAATTCTCACGTATGGAGAATTCTACATGCATGAGATGTGAGTTTTAATACACGATGTGAAAACTATTTTTGAAATGATAAACGACATTCGAGGGAGGCTGAGTGGAAATTCAAATGCAAGCTACAATACTTATGCAAATGTTGCTATGCAAGATCCCATGGATATGACGCATATAAAATAGATGTGTGTATTTGCCCCAGTGTCATGGATTAAACATGCTCATTGATCACTCTGTGCAATGATAATGCAACTAACCATGTATGATGACTTATGCCCCGATGATGAATTGACTAAGTAAATAAATTTGACTCTAAGGCATGATGCAGTAATGCATATGCATGCTAAAGGTAGATTAATGAGTGTCATGGATGCAGCATGTATGCATGATGTTCATATGACCTATTTTCCCATTTGACCATGATATGAAAATGGTTTTTTTCATAAGGAATAGTGATGTAAATGATGTCGAACTGAAATGCACAATTTGTTAAATCAATTATGATAACAAAATGTTTTTTCTATACTTGACAAAATGATCATTTTTGCTTACTTTCATTCTTCTTATCAACCAATATTTAGCAAATAATCAACAAAGAAAAATATTGTCATCATTGGAGGAAACATGTCCTTTTTTTTTTCTTCCCCTTCCCTCCACTTTTCTTTTCTTTTCTTTCTTTTCTCTTTTTTTTTTTTTTTTTTTTGAATGCTTTCACCTGAAAGGGATCGTGGATGTCACTTATAGATTGCTCAACCATATCAGGCATGGTAAGTTTTTTGGAAGTGTCTCATGTGCTACTCTAGAGAATTATCAAAGGTAATTCATAGCATTGAACGTCTTCCTTGATTAAATTGCTTCATATCGTTTGCCTTGTAGTGGACAAGAAAGTTGGATACAAGAAGATGAATTTGGCTTAGAGACAAATAGGGGTGATAGTCGACAAAGAAAGAAACAAAGTCACTTTCAAAGAGAGAGGAATATAAAAGGAAAACTAGTTCACGAATGCCTTCATGAAAAATCTCCTGAACAATAAGAGATTGTACATATTTTTGAGAATTTGAATAATTAGAATATGACTCAAATGGAAACATGAGCTGAAGTGACCCATTTCTTTGGACAACTAGTATGAGAACAAGGAATAGCTCTTCAATAGTACATCTCATATATCTCATTCTTTCTGTATGTAAGCTCAAGGTCTTTAATGAAAAATCCTCTTTAGTACTGTTTTTATTCTTTCTCTGCATGCAATTCTTCTATGAAAATGTGGTTCAGCTTTCTATTCTTAAACGTGAAGAACCACTCGAAATTGAAAGATTTTTCATAAGAGAAGTGTGATTCTCTTAACTTGGTATTTGCCCCAGTTTAAAACAACTTACATAAATGGTGAAATGACTTTGCCCCAGTGAAGTGATAAAGGCTCTTGCCCCAGTTTAATAATGACAACTTTGCTTCAGCATAGCAATGAAAGCTTTTTCCCAGTGCATTGTCGATGGCTTTGCCCCAGTGTGATGATTTGCACAGAAGACCTTTAAAGCATTTGAAACTGTAGCTTCTTGATCTACATTGATTGCTCAAATCTTGCAACTTAAGACTTGTCGTGGCCTTAAATATTTCTTTTTTTTTTTCTTTTTTTCTTTTCTTTTCTTTTTTCGTTTTTTTTCTTTCTTTAGGCCAGACATACTTGTACAAGTTACTTGTTACATGATTAGCAAAATAAGGTGTAGATCACATATAGAAGATTGATCATGTGTAAATCATCTTTTGCAACTCCAATAGTCACTTCATGATATTTCTTTGTCAATGCTGCTTAGTATCATGATAAGGTTGTCTTTCGAGAAAAACTCATTGAAAGAAATTGAGATTTCGAGACTATTTCTCAAGTTAAAAACTTCTTAGTTCTCAAAACTATTATCCTCAGTCTTGGAGTCACTTTCTATTCAAGGAAAGAGAAAAGATAGAGATAGAGACGGAAAGAGATGTGTATCAAAGCAGTTGAAATAGAAATTATTCAAAGAACTACAAGACTTAATGATGAAGCAGTGAATCATAAGAGTTCAATACTATTTCATTACCATCGAAACCCTCTCGGTGACATTGGATGGATAATTTTGGAATGTTTGCCACATGGTTAAATGTGACAGGCTTAACAAAAGGCTCTTAGGTGGGTTGACCAATATATGGAAATTCACCATCGTTGTGCTTGATGAGCTTAGCAGATAGTTTGACGGTGAATCAATAATTCAAGTTTGTTTACCACAAAAATCACATGTGCGGTGAGCTAGGCTCGAGATTTTCATAGTGAGTAATTTTGGGTCCTCACTTCAAGAGGGGTATTTGCCCCAGTGTGTGATAGTTGAAACATTGTTTGATGAGGTATGGTAATATGATTCTTTAGCACATGAGAAATGTAGAGGTCAAGATAAAATTTCCTTTAATTAATTGAGACTATGGTTTGGCAACAATGAACCTTGAAACCCATTCAAAAGGCGACAAAAAGGTTGAGGCTTGACCATTTCCCCTTTTTCTCAATGAGAGTAGTGAGAGCATTCATTTTTCTTTTTTTCTTTTCTTTTTTTCCTTCCTTTTGTTCCTTTTTTTTTTTCTTTTTTTTGCCTCATTTTTTTTCACATTTCCTCCAAATGAAAACTCACTATGGTTGACCAAGATTCCTGCTAAGCTCTTGACTGACAAGAATGATCAAAATAATCTTTGATCCTCGAAAAGAAAAAAAAAACATGTGACTTTATTTTTGTTTGCAATGCAATGCAAAAAAAAAAAAAAAAAAAAGATCACTTTTGAAAAACCATATGAAATGAATATGCATAAATGCATTTATGATGAAACCATGGCCCCTTTCTGAAAAGCTCAATTTTCACATAGTCATATTCTTCCCAATATTTAGCAAAGTAATGGTTTGATGATATCTCATGGCCCTTTATAAAGCTAGGAGTTATTTTTTTTACCTTTGAGATTTCATAATTTCACAAATAATTCAAAGGAGTTAGACTTTATTGATGATGAAGAAGGACAATATATTACATTGGTTTCCATAGTCATGTATAATAGATGTTTCTTTCCTCGAAACATAAATTCCTAACCCCAGTGATTGACACTTGAAGAATTTAGTCATTCTGTTTTGATTAGAGTATGGACTTTATGTTTGAGGCCAAGGCAGTTTGTTGTTGAGTGCCTCATAACTCCTGTATCGCAATGAGTGCTTAAGTCATACCATATTGGATAAGATGGCTAATGGTTCTATATCTTTCCTTGTAGGATCTTCATTGTTCCTAAAGGGTTATTGAATTTTTGGCTCCTTTAAAGGCACTTGTTGCATACCCAACTGATCATCAACTATGTTTAGATTATGCCTGCATTTTTCTGGAAGAATAATTTCTTCAATTTCTTCAAACATTCCAGAATTGTCTATGTCATTAGTATTGGGTAGTTCTTCTTTTTGCTTTCCAATTTGACAACTTGCATGAGCTTATGGACTTGCCTTGGAAAATACAGATTGACATTGTCGAGCACAAAACAACTTTGTTGGGTGAACCCTTTTGTTGGTAAGTCATAACTAAGTAAATCATGAGATTCACCAACTGGTTTTGTAGGTTGAAAAATGTTTGTAGTTTTTCAACATTCCCTAAGGCATTAAGAATTTTCATTACTTTGGATCTTGTCAATGTCTTGTCTTAGACTTTAGCTCTGGGTTTTCAATTTCCAAAATTTTTTCTTGGATTAGACCGAACTTCCCTAGCTCAACATTTTGGATTTTTATGACTAACTCTTGAACCCAACCAATGACTTGTTTCATCTTCTTCAACTCATCATTTTGTTCCTCCATTATTTTTCCTTGTATTTTATAAGAATGAGAACATGTGGTTATGGAGCTATTTTCTTTTAAATAGAGAACCAAGGAGCTATGCAAGTTTTTTTTTTTTAAAAACAAAAAAACTAAAATAAAATGCGAGTGAATGAAATGATAGGATAACGTGATAAAAAAAGTGGAAATTGTATGGTAAAATTTGCATGCATGAAAAATGATACTATGTCATTATTAAATCATAAATAGAAAATGATATCTTTTTTTTTAAAAAAAAAAAAAAAAAACTTGACATGCAAAATGAGATAATGATGCATGAGAGAAAAAAAAACGTGTACATGGATCGAAATTCATGAAAGTGCAATCTGAGGTCCTAAATGCATCTCAGAAAGGGAAAAATGTCTCTCTTAATCATAATCATGAGTGAGATTTTGTGTTTGCATGAGAGTCAATGTTATAACTCTATACAAGTGTGAACACGAGTTGAAAAGCATGACACTTTTATTCTAAGGTACATCAAAATAAAGATGAATTCCTTGGGATTTTTATGATGCACGAGTAGGTATGAGAAAAGATCTTACATGTGAGGGTATTAAAGATCAAAACTACTCTATCATATGTTGGATGATGGTGTATGAGAGGAAAATGTTATGAGTTTTTTAAATAAAATAAAAATCTAAAATGAATGTGAATAGTGAAAAAAAAAGTGAGAATATTTCTAATCTTAGATGAAAATGGTTCAAAAATTAATTTCAATGCTATAAAATAACAAAGAATTAATCTCATAAGACAATCATATACCCTTAAAGGTTGACACTACTTTATCTTAAATAAAAAATGATCCCCAAAGGCTATGTATGAACCTAGATTACGCAAAATGTGTGATGTGCAACATTTAATCAAGAAAAAGGAATATATATTTTTTTTTTAAAAAAAAAAACATGGAGAGTCAAATTCAAGGTGAAAATTTATCTTCACAATTTATTTCAAATTTATGAAAAAAAAAGCGTAAAATATTCAACAAAAGATTCACACAAATTAAAGGGAAAAATTTTCTCTTTTTTTTTCTCTCTTCTTTTTTTTTTTTTTTTTAAAAAAACCAATAAAAGGAAATTCTTTTTTCCTTTTTTCACAATAGATCCAACAAATATTCTTTTTCTTTTTTAGGAGATATTATTTACAAATGAAGGCAACCAAAAGATATTGAACAAAGAATAAAAATGATGGAGGATAATTTTAATCCTGATACATGACCCCAAATTAATTTCAACGTTATAAAATAACCATTGAATTAACTTGAGTGGTCAGAATAATGGGAGGTTAAAATTCTAATTCTAGAAAACAAAGGATTTCAAATCAATTTCAATACTATAACAATTGAACTAATTTGAGTAGTAAAAATGTGTGATATAAGGATAGAATTCTAATGGACCCCAAATTATTTCTAATGTTTTAAAAAAATTAACAATGAATCAATTTGAGTGAGAAATTTTCGTGTGCCTACACGAGGACAATCATGTCCTTTTGAAGGTCGACACTACTATATCCTCAATTCCAATCACAAAGAATATAATTCAAGCATAGAGTTGTGATTGGAGCATTTTGGAATTTATAAAAAAAAACAATACAATAAATATACACACTAAGTTATAAACTTGGGATATAACTAATGAGATAATCACAATGCATGTGAATCAAACATGTAATATAAACAAATAGGTATATCCTAAAGTTCAAAATTTCAACAATTATTGATTGGCTCTAGAATGCATCACAGTGTAAATTTGGGTTCTAACAATCCTAAAAAATGAAACGGTTCTCAAGTTAACCCATTTGCTAATCTGAGTCCAGAATAACAAGGATTTGCTTGAGTGAGGAATTTCATGCTCCTACACGAGAGTCGTAACTCCACGAAGGTAACACTACTCAGTCCTCAAATCTAACCTTAAAGGGTAAAGCCCGGGTAGGAGGCTTGTGAACATGTGTGAAAAAATATAAATATAAATCTATGTACAAAAGATTAACTGCAAATTACAAGCAATAAGAATACATGGACCAAACAATAAGGATAATATAAAATAAAATAACGGCCTGACTCTCTTCGGTATAATCACCTATTATCCCTAGTGGAGTCGCCAAGCTCTGTCGCAACGTCATCGCGACGTGGAGCGGCCGACGTCCTTCCCTAAGGGTCTCTTCCAAGTAGAAAGGTTTGGAGTCGCCACCAATCATCATAGGGTGTGATTGGTCACCCATTTTAAGATAAAAACTCGTCTTATAAACCAGAAATTAGGCTTAGGAGTCGATTGAGTGTAGGGAAGGTATTAGCACCCCTACAACACCCGTTTAAAAACGGTTACCATATTTTATTTTAAAATTATCATTTTATTCTATCATAAATTGGTCTTTTATTTTGAAAAACAAACAAATAAATAATTAAACGACAAATGTCTCACTTTATCTTGCCTTAACTTTAAAAAAATAAAGTAAGGATAGGATATGGTGAGTGTTATGCCCAATAATTTGACTTATCATGTTGAAATTTCCTTTTAACTAAAAGAAAATTTATCCACCTCTAGAATGTGAGAAATTACATTATCTCAGCTCTATCATAGGTCACATGATTTTCTTTTCCAATAAATGTCTCATGTTTATTATTTCACATTTTAGAAATAAAATGTCAATTAATAATTATGAGTGATATGATATTATTTAAAAAAACATTTTTTTTTTAATTTTCCTAAATCAAATCCAATTATAAGTTCATTATAAAATTCCAAATTAAAAAATTAAACCAACCGAAGGAAAAGTTTTAAATTTTTTTTTTTAAAAAAAAATCAAGTTAAAATCAAATTGAAATCCAATTGAAAATTTGAGTTCAAAGGACATTTGTTCGAAATTCATTTGAGCATTTCAAACACTTTGAAATTCATTTGGAAGATTCAAATTAAAATCAAATTGAAAACGTTAAAATTCCACATTTGAAGCAAATTGAAATTTCTAATTAAAATCCATTGGAAATCAATTACAAAAATACAAATCCCAAATTCAAATTAGAAATTTAAAGTTCGAATCGAATTAAAATTAATAAGAAAGACATTTAAAGCCGAAAATCTCATATTAAAATCCAATGGAAATTGATAAAAGAAATTCAATTTAAATCCAATTAAAATTAGTTTGGAAACTGCCAATTAAACTCTAATAGAAAGTACGTTTGAAAACTTCCAACTAATACCCAATTAAGAGTTAGATTTGGAAATCTAAAATAAATCAACTTATAATTCTAATTAGAAATTTAAAATTAAAACCTAATTGAAGTTGATTGGGGAGAATCTCAATTGAAGTTAATTTGGTATTAATTTATGAATTCCAACCCAGAATGTTTAATAAAATCAAAGTGAAAAAGAAAAAGAAAAAACTCAAAAATTTAAATGAAAAAAAAAAACACTTTAAGCAAATAAAGAAAAGGATAGATAAATTGAAAGAAAAGGAGAAAATAATTAATGAATAAATAAGAAATGGGTCCCACCAACTTTCTTCCTCTATTCTTCCCCACGAATCCCTCCTCCTTCCTTTTTCTTTTTTCAACTTCCTCTTCTTCTCCTCTCCAATTAATTTGTGGGTGTAAGGTCGTCGGAATGCCGCTGGTTGGTCGTCGGAGATTGTGCGCGAAGATTCGCTATAGCTGGGAGTTCGGGTCAGGCACTCGCATTGCCGGCGACGGGACTGCTCGACTGCGGTTCAATGTGGGTTTTGTGGGACTGTGGTTTCATTGCGGGGAGCTCGTGGGTTCGTGTAGGTGGTAAGCTTGCAGTTGTTATCGCTCATCGGAATTCAAAGTGTGTGGGTTTTTTGGAGGAAGAAGAAAATGGGTTTGGGTGGAGGAAGAAAGCAATTTTCATGGAGGAAAGGAAAGGAGAGGAGAGAGAAAGTGGGGGTTCAAAATCAAGATGCCAATTTTGACCCAAATTTCCTCTCATTTCAACCTTTACAATCTATATTTTATCTTTTTATCTCCAAAACTCCTCCCTCTTTCCTTTGCTTAGGCCTCCCCCATTTATAAGCGTCATCACTCTCCAAACAGTACGGTGAGTAGAGAGAAAAGAGAGGGGAACGTGGTAATGTGGGTGAGAGGGTTGAGATTTTGAGGGAGAAAGATACGTTAGTGGGGGGAAGGATGAGAAAAATATGGGAGAAAAAAAACATTAAAAAGAAGGTGGTTGGAAGATTTGTTTTTTAATTTGTTTTATTTTTAGTTTTATTCTTTTTTTTTTTTTTTTTTTTTGCTAGCAATAACAAATATAAAAAATATTCATGATAATAAAAATCATAATATTAAATAAAATAAATCTAGCCGGACCAAATACAGTGTCTACAATATCCATATGGAGTTATCATTTTCTACTAAGCATGATTCAATAACAAGTAAATCGTATTTACCTATCTTGGCTTCCTCAGCCTTTTCTGCTTTCTTCTCAGCAAGAAACTTAGGACAGTTTCTTTTCCAGTGACTGTCCTGGTTACAGTGGAAGGAGATTTCTTTTTCTGTAATCCTTTTCTTGCCTTTCTTGATTATGGGAGCTTTCCACTTCCCCTTGTTCTTCTTTTTCTTCAACTGAATTCTTTTGTTCTTATAAGTAGAAGACTCAGATTTATTCCCAGAGTTTGATCAAACTTTCTACCCGAAACAACATTTGCTTCGTTTTCTTGTCCTTTACTTTTAGTGAGGGACTGGTTGATCTGAAGCTCGTTCAGGAGAGTCGTCAGGTTGTACTCAATTTTGTTCATAACTAAGTTGGTACGGAATTGTATGAAACTCTTTGGGAGAGATTCCATAATGAAACTGACTTGACTACTTTCATCTATGACAGCGCCGTTTACTTCGGCTGCATTAAAATGCACCATCATGTTTAACACATGTTCTCGAACAGAAGTTCCTTCTTTCATCCGAGAATTATAAACGTACTTGAGGGCCTTATGACGAAGGAATGAGGATGGCTGTCCAAACATGGCCTGCAATGAGTCCATTGTTTCCTTTGCAGTTTGCATGCCCTCATGCTTTTTAGACATAACATCACTTATGCTTGTCAATATAAAGATCTTTACCTTTTCATTGGCTCTAGTCCATCTGTCATAGGCATCTCGATTTACTCGAGTTCCTGTCGGGCCAGGGTTAGGTGGACATTCTTCCGTTAAGACGAATCGAAGGTCATCAATCACTAATACTGTATTTAAATTCGATTTCCAGGTTCCATAGTTGTCGTCGTTAAGTTTTTCTGAAGCTAATAGTTGTACTAATGTGCTAGGCATGCTGAAAAAATAAAATCCTTTATCAGTGAATCGAATATTTAATAAATCCAATTAAGTTTAGCAAAAGTAATAATGTACCCATCTCATTAATTATTTTGCAACGATACCTCAATGAGTCAAAATAACTGCTACCGAGGGGTAGTCAGTTACTCCTTCACTGAACCAAGACATTCTTCACTAAAAATTCTATAACAAAAAATAACTCCTTTATTTTTGTATCAATTTTAGTTATCGCTACTTTGGTCAAAGATAAGCTAATATTAGTTATCTCGTAAGTGTGACCCTCCATTTTTTTGATTTCAGAGAACGGCCCAAGTAATGCTACCGAATGGAAAAGTCAATGCTAGGAATGGCCCTAAGAATTCTGTTATCATTATGTGAATCCACGACGCTACAGTCTCTATGTTACAACCCTCTGAATGGTGTCGCAGCTCCAGGGCATGCTTAGTAGGCGAACATAGAGACCTTGCCTTTGCGAATCAATGGAAGAGACCGTAGGATGCGTTGACACGCTTCCTTCACCCACTTACTATAAATACTCTCTCCATTCACCTTGATATTGATTTATTCCATCACCTTCCGAATGGAATGGTTACGTTAGTAAGTAACAATTGGCTATGCATAGATCTCACCGTGTGAATTTTAAGGAGAACGTGAGAAAAAATTTCTTTTCTCCCACTAAGTATTTTAACGGTGTTGGGTATATTGTTACTTAGGCATATTCCGGCTAATTGAATATAATCCTAAGTCTAGGTTATAATTAACCTACAATGTCTAGGTGTTTTATAACCTCACATCTCTCACGTGCATGCTCATAAATTCTAGGTTAGCCTAACTTAAGTACCGGCCCGATACCTAGGAAGGAGGTGTTCCGTAAACCGTCAACTTAAATACCTCCAGCCTTAGACAGCATCGAACCGGGTGAATTCTCTTGTAACCTTAACTTTACAAGTTATCGACCTATTCTAAGAGATTGATCGATTTGGTTCGTTTTAAACCTAAGTGAGCATGCATTTATCTTTGTTATAGATTTTACGTCTATCTCATTTTATAAATCGATTATAATTGAGATCAACCTATAACATGCTTTCTATTCGACGTTAACGCTTTAAAATCGAGCTAAGGAGGTTTCATGTTGCATGCTTGTTCATTTTCGTTTAAATAATATAACGATTATAATTAACGAGAACTAAACATTCAGCATGCTTCTAACATGAAACCTAAATCACGCATACTTATATTATAACTTCTTATAACATACTTAAATGAATGAAGCATGCTTCCTATGGTGGGATTTTAAATCTATATGACATACTCTTATGCATATCTCATTCATAATTAATTATAACATGCATTCATAAAGCATAAATCATTAAACACACTGAAATGGACCGATTTTAGCAATCTAAGCATGCAATTAACAAAATTATTACAAATAATAATTAAATATTGAGTTGAGAAGTTCCCAAGATTCTCGAACCATCACAAACCGGCTTGGAAGGCATCGAACTGGACCTCCAATAGTTTGAACATCAATGAACCGGTTTAAAATGAGATTGAACCGGTTTGAACATGCTTGAACCGGCCTCTAGGACAGAATTCTCGGTCAGCTTCTCGGTTCCCGGTCCCGACCACGGTCTCCGTCCCTGTCGTATGCATCCCGGCCGGGATTCAAACCAGAAACCCAGAATTTTGATGCTCTGTTCTTCGGCCAGCTTGAGTCGTTCTCCTTTCTTCGATCAATTACAACACTAAATGGACTCTAATGACTCTCCAAAAATTACAGACTCTACTCAACACATTAATGCTCATAAACATGTGAGCAATTACATTTTCATCAACAAATTGAAGAGAAATTAATTGCCAAAACCGTAATATATCCATTTCAGCACCCATGCAAATTGAATTTCAAAATGCTACCCACCATGATCAAATTAAAGCAAATTAGGTGCCCAAACCATGCTCTGATACCAATTGAAAGTGTTAATATCTAAAAAGCAGAAGCAATTTTGGATCTTAGGCTCTTAATTAATTCAATTTGATCATTCTTTGCATACTGTTCATAAGAAGAAAAATAGATTAAGTTTACCAACCTTGCTTCTGTGGAGAAATTGGTTGGATTTCTTTGTTGTTTTTCTTCACCAATCGATCACGAACTACCACTGGATCTTCCTTGCTATCCTCAAGCCTTTGGAACGGATTGTGGGATCCTCAAGTGATGGAATTGAAGGGAAAAAGAGAGTGTAAGTGAGTTTTGTAACTATGGTGTTTTGTGAAGATAATCCAACAGCATAACAGCAAGCAGCACTCTAATTTCAGCTTAAAACACCATCATTTATAGAGGGATCATCATGTAAACTCTTCATGAGAGTTAGACACATCACAAGGAAGTGATTTAAGGTGGCAATCAAAAGGGATTTAGTGGGTTTAGTCATAAACCACTCCACCTCCTAAAATTCCCTTTTAATTGAATACTGAAAATTCAAGATTTATCTTGAATTTAATAATAAAATATTTCATGTGCATTAATCTGAAAACTTGAAAATTGAGTTTCAATTTTTCAATTTTACATTAATTCAAAAATCAATTTAAAATAATTAAATAATTTATTATTAATTTAATATCTAATATTAAATTAATATTTTGCCACCATTCCCGAACATTTCCGAAATGTTATTTTAAATCATGAATCCCTATTCATGTTTTTGGTATTTAAATCATATTTAAATATTTAAATTACTTACATACTTGGTTTTCACAAAAACCTGACGTACCGACAACGCCTTTCACCTCTTCTCATTTTTCTCAACATGAACTTAAAGTAATTCATATTTTAATCCATCATATTGTTCCAAAGGTTAATCTCGAGCTAGCAAGGGGACCTAATGGACCTACAGATTATGGGCTCCAACGGTTCGAGGTTAAACTAGTCAAACTCTTTTAACCTAGTTAACCAACATCCGTTAACTACCGGGACACTCTACTATAGCCTAGTAGTTGATCTCCCCTCACTGTAGAAGTATTTGTGTCCACTCGATGTAACCATGATTAGTAAGTCAATCCTTCACAGGTCGTTCGTTACTATAGATAGGTCAAAAGTCTGTTTTACCCCTATAGCACATCTTAGTTCCTTAAGTCCATTGTTCCTCAAATGAACAATTTTGTTCATGGTACAACCATTAAACATGATCCCTCTCGGGCCAATGAGAGGGTGGGGCTCGTTGTTCAAGTCTTGGATTCAGCACTTAAGGGAACAACCTCTCTTCTATCCCTAAATGGGGTAGGAGTGAATTCCATATTGCATTACTATGTCCCCAGCCATCCATCTAGTGTTATCCCCAAAATGGGAGGTTTATTGAATGGAATTTTATGACCACTCTCACCTATGCAGATCAAAGGATAACCCTAAACAAACAAGAGTTCATAGTAAGCTCAGGATTAAGATCGAGTTACCTAAGTCATCGCATGAAATAATCAGTCATAACAGTAAACGACGTTATAAAGTAAGAGTGACTTATTTCTCGGTCCTAGTCTTGTGCAAACATCTTTTACACAGGATCACGTCGTTTTCCTTATTCGCAAAGTAGGCCGCATCCATAGTGTTACCAGAACAAGGTACCCAACCTTATTCATTTACTATAGACCATTTAGGTTATATACTCGAACTTGATCCCTGTCCATATTCACTATATAGTTCGAGAATCTCATGTTATAACCATGGATGTTTCTTATTGGATTATTAGTTATAAATAAACAATTTCACTGAATAACATCTTATTTTATATAAAGGATAACAAAACTTGAGTTCTAGGACATAAACCCTAACAACCTCTACTTACCCTAGAGCCGGGAAGGAGTGAATTCCATCTTGTGTGATTATGTTCCCAGCTCCCCACTTGGTCTTGTCCCCAAAATGGTAGGCTTATTGAGTCGGCGTGCAGGGCACTCCCATCCATACAAATCAAAGGACAATCCCTCGTTAACAGGAGTCCATAACCCACTCAGGATTGAGACCAAGTTGCCTAGGTCATCCTAGTGAAATAGAAACCTAACTAGGTAACGGTGTTACAGCTAGTGGTTAACCATTTCGCGGTCCGGTCTTATGCAAACTCATTGCACAGGATACCCCCACTCGCATGTCCACTACACAAACGCATTGGATCATTGCGTTTGTATCAAAATACAAAGCGGGTCGTATCCATAGTGTCACCAGGATAAGGTACCTAGCCTTACCCCTATACTATAGACCCTTTAGGCTGTATCTTGAACAGTGATCCCCGTATGTCCCCACATAGTAGTTCAAGTCTCATACTAACAGCCTAAAATTTTTAGTTTATTGAATTATGGTTATTAAGACAAAATTACTCAATACAAACAAGATAAATGAATAATACATCATTTTATTAATGTTCGGTCAAATGTTACATTTACTATCTGTGCGTTTTAGGGCATAAAACCCAACAAACTCCCACTTGAACTAAAACTCAAGATAATGGGAAGTATATACAAAATAATCCAAAGCTGGAAATGGTAATTGTATACTGTACATTACATAAAAGGTAAATATACAAAATACAATAAACTAGGGCATCCTTACCCATTACACATCTCCCAGTTGCCCTAGATTATACTATATACATATCTCGCAGACCTAGATTCTCGAACACTTTGTAAATGGATCAACAATGTTGTGCTCCGAAGCGATCTTGGTAACGATCACATTTCCTTGTTGCACAATCTCCCGTATCAGGTGATGCTTCCTCTCGATGTGCTTTCCTCGTTTGTGGTTGTGAGGTTCTTTAGAATTGGCTACAGCCCCACTGTTGTCACAGTATAATGTTATGGGTAAGTTCATATTCGGAACAACTTCCAAATCTGTCAAGAACTTCCTTAGCCAAACTGCTTCCTTCGCTGCTTCACAAGCAGCTACATACTCAGCCTCCATGGTTGAGTCCACTATGAATCCTTGTTTGATGCTTCTCCAAACTACAGCTCCCCCGTTAAGGGTGAACACTGACCCTGACGTGGATTTCCTAGAATCCTTGTCAGACTGGAAGTCAGAGTCGGTGTATCTTGTTAGAACTAACTCTTTAGCCCCAAACACCACCATGTAGTTTCTCGTTCTCCTAAGATACTTGAGGATTTCTTTAACGGCGGTCTAGTGGTCTAACCTTGGATTTGACTGATATCTACTGACTATCCCTACTACATAACAAATATCAGAGCTAGTGCAGAACATAGCATACATTAAGCTGCCCACAGCTGAGGCATAGGGAATCCGTCTCATATCCTCAACTTCTTGAGGTGTCTTATGACATTGTTCCTTAGACAAGAGAACCCCATGCCTGAAAGGCAATAAGCCTTTCTTGGAATTCTGTATCGAATATCAAGACAACATTTTGTCAATATACGTTGCTTGAGACAGGGCTAGCATTTTGTTCTTACGATCTCGAATAATTTGAATCCCGAGAACATATTGGGCCTCTCCTAAATCTTTCATTTGGAATTGGGCCGCTAGCCATTCTTTTACGTCAGTCAGATACCCTACATCATTCCCAATGAGTAGGATGTCATCAACATATAGCACCAGGAAACCTACTTTGCTTTTGTTGATCTTCTTGTAAACACAAGACTCATGAACGTTTTGGTCAAAGTCAAAAGATTTGATCGCAGTATCAAATCTATTCCAAGATCTAGAAGCCTGTTTCAATCTATAAATGGATCGATTCAGTTTACAAACCTTTTGCTCCTGACCTTGGGTTATGAACCCTTCGGGTTGAGACGTAAAGATGTTCTCTTATAGATTACCATTCAAAAAGGCAGTCTTGACATCCATTTGCCATATTTCATAGTCATAATATGTGGATATGGATAAGAGAATTCTTATTGACTTTAACATAGCAACAGGAGAAAAGGTTTCCTCATAGTCAACCCCTTCTCTTTGGGTATAACCCTTTGCTACAAGTCCAGCTTTGAAAGTCTGTACTTTCCCAACTGCATCTCTTTTTCTATTATAGATCGAATTACACCCTATGGGTTTGACCCCTTCAGGTGGATATACAAGTTCCCAAACTTGATTGAAGTACATAGACTCCATCTCAAGGTCCATTGCTTTGACCCATTGGTCTTTATCTACATCATTCATTGTCTGACGATAAGACAATGGATCCTGAACACCATCATCAGGTATGACGACCTGAGTTTCAGTTAAACCCAAGTAACGGTTAGGTTGTATAACAACCCTCCCACTGCGTCGAGGCAATCCCACTATGTGAAGAGGACGAGATTGACCAGAAGAACTGGCTCCTACATCAACTCTTGTTAAAGGGCCAACTTCATCAACAACTCTTGCTGACTCTTTAGTAGCTTCTCCTAATATTAATTTACTACATGGTTTATGATCTCTAATGTGGTCTTCCTCCAAGAAAGTAGCGTTTGTCAATACAAACACTTTGTTTTCTTGAGGGTTGTAGAAAAGACCACCTCTTGTTTCCTTAGGATATCCAACAAATTGGCATATTTTTTAACGAGGTTCCAATTTCTTAGGATTTATCACTAACACGTGTGCTGAACAACCCCATATACGGAAGTAACGCAAACTAGGTTTACGCCCCTTCCATAGCTCGAAAGGTGTTTCAGAAACACTTTTCGAGGGAACATTGTTAAGAATATGTGTTGCAGTCTCTACTGCATACCCCCAAAACGAGCTAAGCAATTGAGCATAGTTCATCATTGAACGAACCATATCAAATAAGGTTTTATTTCTCCTTTCTGATACACCATTTTATTGAGGTGTACCAGGTGTTGAGAGTTGGGATTGGATTCCATGTTCTATCATATAATCTTGGAATCTTTGATCCATATACTCTCCACCTCGATCTGATCGAAGTGTTTTAATAGTCTTACCTAATAGGTTTTCTACTTCAGTCTTAAACTCTTTAAACTTTTCAAGAGCTTCAGATTTATGACCCATTAGATATAAGTAGCCATATCTTGAATAATCATTTATGAAAGAGATGAAATATTCATAACCTCCTCGAGCTTTTACATTCATTGGACCACAAAGATCCGAATGTATCAACTCTAGAGGTTCTTTGGCACGATAACCTTTTCCAGTAAAAGGTCTCTTAGTCATTTTACCCTCGAGACACGATTCACAGGGTGGTAATGAATCATTTTCTAACTCAGTTAAAAGTCTATTCTTTACCAAACGACCGGTCCGATCGATGTTAATATGACCAAGACGTAAACGCCAAAGATATGTATTGTTACTTTTTTGAGAAATTCTTTGCCTTTTATTTTGTGTTTCAGCTGTTTTAAACATCTCATTATTTAAAATAGCTTTAGTGTTGGTTGGTCTTAAAACATACAAGTTGTTTTCTAGTTTAGCAGAACATATGAGTACTCCAATTCGTGAAATGAACGCTTCATTTAACATAAAAGAGATAGAATAATTTTGTTCCAATAATCCAAAGAAAGAAATAAGGTTCCTTTTAATTTTAGGAACAATATACCGGTTTTCTAAAAACAAGAACTTATTTCCAATGAACAACTTCGCAGCTCCCACTACACTTGCTGAAATGACATCTCCCGTTCCAACATTGAGTGTCATCTCACCATCTTGAAGCTGCTGAAAACTATTTCCCTGAAAAGAAGAACAAACATGATTAGTTGCTCCCGAATCTAATATCCAGGAATACTCATCATGTTCAACAAGGCAAGTTTCTACATCAAGTAAATCATATTTACCTTCCTTTTCTCTCTTCTTCTCAGCAAGGTATCGACGACAGTTCCTCTTCCAGTGACCATCCACATTGCAGTGGAAGCACTTGCCCTTATCGGCCACGACCTTGGCCTTTCCCTTGCCTTTTACAGCCTTAGCAGGAGCCTTCCCCTTGTCACCCTTCTTCTTCTGAATTTGCTTCGATGAAGAAGCTTGAGGTACAGGTTTGGTTCCTGAGGATGAACCCTTCAGAAACTTTCTTTTTGAATGGGCCACATTGGCCTCTTCTTTAACAACACTTTTGCCCTTGCTTTTCTGCATGGACTCATAAACCTGTAGCTCATTCAGAAGGGTGGTCAGGTTGAATTTTATCTTATTCATGCTAGCGTTTGTTCGAAACTGCATGAAGCTTTGTGGAAGCGACTGCATTATAAACGCAACCTGACTCCTCTCGCAGACGACCCCACCATTAGCCTCCGCAATGTTGAATTGTTTCCTCATGTCGAGAACGTGTTCCCGAACAGATTGTCCCTCTTCCATGCAGGTGTTGAAAACATTTTTTAGAGCTTCGTGGTGGAGCTGGTAGGATGGTAATTCAAACATCTCCTGAGGGGAATTCATAATTTCCCTTGTAGTTTCCACGTTCTCGTATCTCTTGGCCAAAACTTCAGTTAAATTGGCCAATATATAGACACGGCCTTTTCATTGGCCTTAGTCCAGCGGTCGTATGCATCCCTTACTGCTTGGGCTGCATTGCAAGGGGGAACTGGAGAACACTCCTCCGTCAAGACGAATCGGGGATCTTCAACAACCAAAATCGTATGAAAGTTGGATTTCCACGTAGGGAAGTTCTCGCCGGTTAGTTTTTCATTTTTTAATAAAGCGATGATTGAGGAAGACATTGCTGAAAAAAAAACAAACATTTACCGTATTAGTTATCTTTGCCTTAACCCATCACACAAGCAATACAAACAATTGCACAAATCCAATAAATTTTGGAAACAATCAATCAAAGAACACTAATAAACTATTGATTGTGTTTAGCAACAATGTTTAAGAACTTTTTCCTTTGCTGGAAAGTTCTCCACGAACACCACCAAGTTGCACCGGTATTCTCCAAGGCACAGTTGTGAGGAATTGTTTGTGGGAACAAAAAATCTCTAAAGGGAGGTTTTTCTCTACCGTGAGTTTAGAAAATCAGAGAGATATTCAGCAAAACAGAGTGAGTCTTGTTGAAGAAGTTAACCTCTCTCTCTATTCTACAAGAGATAAAAAAGGAGCCCTAATCGTGCAAGCACACGATTAGGCGTTAACTAACAAAGTCAGTTTACTGAAATTTTAATTTTAAAATAAATTAAAATTAAAATTAAGATTAATTTAATTTAATTAATCAATATTAATTAAATTCAAATTCTCTAATTAAATCATATTTAATTAAAAGAATAATCCTTATTTATCTTCTAGTTTTAATGAACTTTTAATTAAATCAAATTTAATTAAAAACAAATTAAAACCTACAATTAATTAATTCAATAATTAATTAATTATTTAATTGAATATCACATATTCAATTATATTTCTCTCGTTTAAACTATAGTTTTAATGTGCATCTAATGCCCATTAATTTTAACCTATAATTTCAATATGAATCTAATTCATATTTTAAACATAATATTCGAACCCTTTCGAACATTCAATTCTCCCTTAGAAATTTTACCTCAATACCTCAAATGAGCTACCAGTGGGACCTAATGGACCTACAGATCAGAAGCTCCAATGATATGAGATTAATTGGCTAAACACATTAACCAATTTAATCAATATTCGTTAACTGTGGTTCACTCCACTATAGAACCATTGTTGCACTCTTCTCACTGCAGATATATTTTATGTCCATGGATTTTGACCAATGACAGCAAGTCAGACCTTCACGTTTGATCGTAACCCCAACTAGGTCAAATTACCGTTTTACCCCTAGGTTACATCTATGTCCTTAAGTCCCCAGTGCTCCTCTAATGAACAACCTGTTTGAGGTCCAACCTACAAACAGAAGTCCCTCTCGTGCCATAGAGAGGGCAGGGCCCATTCTTCAAGACCCAGAGACACCACTTAAGGGAACACACCTCTACTTACCCTAGAGTCGGGAAGGAGTGAATTCCATCTTGTGTGATTATGTTCCCAGCTCTCAACTTGGTCTTGTCCCAAAAATGGTACGCTTATTGAGTCGGCGTGCAGACCATTCTCACCCATACAAATCAAAGGACAATCCCTCGTGAACAGGAGTCCATAACCCACTCAGGATTGAGACCAAGTTGCCTAGGTCATCCTAGTGAAATAGAAACCTAACTAGCTAACGGTGTTACAGCTAGTGGTTAACTATTTCGCGGTCCGGTCTTATGCAAACTCAATGCACATGATACCCTCACTCGCATGTGCACTACAGGAATGTGTTGGATCATTGCGTTTGTATCAAAATACAAAGTGGGTTGTATCCATAGTGTTACTAGGATAAGGTACCTAGCCTTACCCCTATAGTATAGACCCTTTGGGCTGTATCTTGAACAGTGATCCCCGTATGTCCCCACATACTAGTTCAAGTCTCATACTAACAACCTAGGATGTTTAGTTTATTGGATTATGGTTATTAAGACAAAATTACTCAATACAAACAAGATAAAAGAATAATACATCATTTTATTAATGTTCGGTCAAATGTTACATTTACTGTCTACGAGTTTTAGGGCATAAAACCCAACAGTGTGAACACAAAATACTGTATCCACTAGATCCCCCTTCCCTGTGTTCCCGACCACTAATTCTACAAAATAGTTGTAGTGCCGTGGATTATAAATTTTATTTCGCTCGGACCTTCAACAAGCCCCACAAAAGCTTCAATGTCAGGTTCTGCGCAAGGGAGGGAGAAGGGGACTTGGTGGCTGCCGGCGTGACTAAAAAGCAGGCGGGGGGCTGGCGTACGAGAGAGATAAAGAGATGGAGGTAGATGATGGATCTTGGGCTTTCTTTTATTTATTTTTTCCTTAATTACATAACTTCCAATGAAAACGGGAGAAATGCACGACTTCCACTCCCACGTAACCTCCCAATTTTAGATCGATTCCAACTGTCCAACCACTTACGCAAGGAAGAAAAATAACTCGATTAACCTCCAAATTAAAACTCCTAAATGGTTTGGGAGATTCAAATAGATTGGGACTATAATTAATTAAGGAACTTAGGTCCCTTTATGGATTAGAAAAATTAATTCCAACCCAAGGGACTAGATTGAAAATTATAATTTTTCAAATTAGAATAAAAACTCAATAAATCCCAAAATAGTTCGATATTGAAACGTGGGGCGTTACAGTTAGAGCTTCCCGAAAGCACTTTTAGACATCAAACCCGAGTGTTTGTAATGATTTTCACCCTATTCCCACTTGTAAAGGAGAGTAGAGTGTCGAGCGAACTCTAGAAGGATTGGATAAAAGAAAAAACCCTAGTTTTAGCTACTTCACCTTATTTCCAGCAATTGTTCTTTTCATTATTTTTGTATTTTTACTTCATTTATTTCAATGAAAAGTTATTCTTTTGCATCTTATTCCATCATGCATAGCTAAATTCCATTGAGGGATTCGATATAGTGAATTCCCTTATGGTTTAAATAGCTTGAAAGTGTTTATTTGCTTAAGTTCTATTCACTGCATGTCACTCTTTATTGAATATCATTCTGAATCTTGCGGAGTTTAAATTCATCACTTAGACTTTGCATGCTATGTGAGTTTGATCTCGAAAGGGACAAACAATACTGGTTTTCATAAAGGTGATATAGGAGAAATGGCTCGAGAGAGGGTATCCAGTGTTATAGGGAAAGGCTGCCTAAGGTCGCCTTATAACAACTATAGTGTTATAGATTGCATGCATGAAATATCTATGTCGGAGTCGAGTCACATAAATGTGCATAACGGTACTCGCTTAGCCTTCTAACGATTCTTAGGAGCAAGGCCAAATAGAAGTTAAATCTAACCCAATGCATGAATAGACTTCGGTTAAATAAGCCATGATTAGGGTTGAAGCTATATTGAATACCTCATTTATTTATTATTGTTATTATTTACTTGTTTATTTTGCTTGATTTACAAAACCCATCATCAATTATTTCTTTGGTTACCTTTTTCAAAAGCAATCTTTGAGCAGTTTCTTCTTCAAACATGTGTTTCCAATTTAGTCCCTATGGGATCGATACCTTTGGAATACTTCCAGAGATTTTTATTACTACTTGCTATAGTGTATACTTGCACTTAGTTGGCTGAATTATTCATAATCTATATTTATCATCTTTCTCTATCATCCACATTTCAGCCCAACACCGCATCAAGTTTTTGGTGCCGTTGTCGGGGACCAAAAGTGAAACCAGTTTTGTTTATTGAGATTGTGATTCGATTGCGACCACATTTCTGTCTCAAGAAGGATTTGACTTTGATTTGCATTTTTTCTTTTGCAGGTTGAAGTTAGTGCATGAACAAGGGGTGTCAACTCCTTGATATAGATCCTGAGATAGAAAGAACCTTTCGTCGACGTCGGAAGGAGCAAAGACGAAAGAAGAGGGAACAACAAGAGTTGAGCGCACAAGAATCTCTTGAAGAAGCTTCTTACATACAAGAATTTCCGATAGACCAACCTGGAGTCGATCCTCAAGTTGACCCACAGAATCGTGGAAGGGAGCAGAATGGTGGGAGAATACCCCCAGCACCTCCAGTTCCACCGGTGCCACCACATGAAAATCCAATTTATATTGTTGAAGACCACAATCGAGCAATAAGGGACTATACCTTAACCGTATTCCAAACTCTGAATCTAGGAATTCTGGAGCCACCAATAAAAGCTCCACAGTTTGAGCTGAAACCAATGATGTTTCAAATGCTCAATACCATGGACCAGTTTTTCGGACTTCCGAGTGAAGATCTACATAAGCACATCAAGCTATTTTTGAGAATTTGTAGTTCTTTTAAGGTAACAGGAGTACCTGAAGATACATTAAAACTAAAGCTTTTTCCTTTTTCATTGCAGGGAGATGCTGAAGCTTGGTTGGACTCATTTCCTCCAAACTCCATCACATCCTAGAATTACTTGGCTGAAAAGTTTCTAGAGAAGTTTTTTTCCTTCCAATAAAAATGCTAATTATAGAGCTGAGATTATTTATTTTAGACAGTCTTATAATGAACCTTTAGATGCAGCTTGGGAGATATTCCAAAGGCTGGTTGGAAAGTGTCCTCATCATGGATTGCCAGCATGTATCATCATAGAGCATTTTTACAGTGGATTGGACCAAGCTTTAAAAGCTCTAGTCAATGCATCTGCGAATGGATCCTTCTTAAAGAAATCTGCAAATGAAGCACATGCCATATTCGACACAATAGCCACGAACAATAGACATTGGGGAGAGACTGAGCCGAAAATTTTAAAGAATCCAGTTAAAGCAGTAGAGACTGAGGCGAATTCAACCATAATCGTCATTCGCTGTAGTTGGATCCTTGGAATCATAAGTACATTATGTTTTTATGAAATTTTATCATTTTACTATACTGAATGCATTATCTTCTTGAGGTTTCTTTGCTTCATGTATGATTTACTTGTTGCTTGTGATTTTAGATTCCCGCTCATATGATTAGCATGCACAGTAGGTTAGATTGACGCCATAACTCGTAGCTTGCATGTTAATAATTTGCTAAGAAATTAAGTTTCACGAAGCTAATGAAATCTTAATTCATGGTTAGCGAATAGACTGATTCATGGGCACGGGTCCCAAGAGAATTTCTCTTACTTTGTAGTTTGCATGATAGGTCTAGGGTCTAAAGCGGTGTTCATAATTAATTTAGGTTTTTCATAGTTAATTAGAAGCATTCTAGCCTAGAGCACCAATTTCGTTAATTTATTAATCACTGCAAGGTTAATTTATCAATTAATTGGATGTTGGTTCGACGGGCTCGTCGGGTTAGAGCTCTAGGGGTATCTTGGTCTCAATGCAATTATTTAATTGATTAATCTCAACGGGTTAGTAGGGGTTAATTAATTAGTAATTAGTAATTGAATCGATGTACGATAGGATCGAGTCAATTGATTTAGAGTACCAACTAGACACATGCATTTAAATCATTATTTGCTAATCAATGAGTAAAAAAAAATGTACTGAAATCCGAGTGTCTCCAACTACACTGATCGCCAAGGTGAGATTAACCAACCACCATTTACTTTTCTGTCATTTAATTTTCCACCCTTTACTTTCTCGCACTTTATATTCCCTGTGATTTATTCTCTTCTTCAACCCCCTAATAGCATGCAATTATGCTATCTATTTCCTAGTTATTTTAGCTAGTTTTGTGCGTTAATTGTGAGCCTTAATGTCTGTTTATGTTTCAATTGTAGAAAACCGAACTTGTGATGCATAACCAGAATTTTACTCAAATTTGAATCAAATTGGAGGCTTTGAACCATAATTGAAGAATAGAGAAGAAAGCAATTGAAGAGGAGGCCCAAAAGCCCAAAAGAAAGAAGTGTTGAAGGCCAAATTACCGTCCAAAATAGGCTTCTCGAAGGACCAACGTCTCAACGCTGTCCTTAGAGCGTCTCAACGATGGTTGGATTAGGCAGAAAGAAAATTGTGTCACAGCGTCGAGACACTATGACATCAACGCCTTGACGCTGGTCGACTTGGGCAGCAAGCAAGGCTCGATTTGGCCTCTATAAATTGTCCATTTTTCATTCCTTGAAGGAATCCAATTCAGGCGATTTTCCCCAAACTCAATAGAGAGGAAAGAGTGAGTAAAAAAGAGAGAAGAAGGGTGGATTTGATCGGGAATCCAAGGCTCAAGACTCGAGATGATCATGACGGAAGCATTGGATCAACACACGACGGTTATTTCCTCTTAATGTCTTTGTAATTTCTTATTATCTTTGAGTTAGGTTATGGACCAAGATTGTTGGGCTGAATTTATTCCCATTTTAGATTAAATCTTGAGAGCTAGGGTCGTTAATTTAGCCAATTGGATTATGTAGCTTAATTATTTGGATATTGTAACAAATTTCTTCATATTTCATCTATGCAATTTATACTTATTGCTTTTAATCCCTTGATCACGGATTGATTTGATTTGTTGGTCTAAATTGATACTCGACAGTGAGAAGTTAGATTAGATCCCAATTGCACGTCTAACTATTGCTTGCAACACGAAAGTGAAAAAGAACAGTTAGAAATTTATCATGAAGTTGTTTAATATGCCATATTGTAATTAACTAAGGAAATGGACACATAAATTAGTTAATTTAATATGAGATGTGTAGGAGCTTGAAAAAGAAATCCACTTAAATTACTTCTAGATTTATGAAATAGAAGATTATTAATTAACATGCCTTCGTTTAGTTGACTTACAAATCCAAAAAGCTAATTAACACCCTAGGTTGAGTCCCCTTGATCGAGATTCCCATTTACTTGCATGCCTTTTCTAATTGTTATTTTCTTAGCATTTTCATAATCATTCGAGTTGGAGTTCTAGATAAAATCGAGCATGACAATTCTTTGTAATTAATGGATTTAATTCAAATTTCCTCTGGATTCGATTCTCGGTAATACCTACCGTTTTATATTACTTGACCCGTGCGCTTTGCGGCCATGTCGGGGAATTTGATTATTTTTCCATTAATATTGAGAATTTAGCGTTTGATTTTAATTTAGAAATTTATTTTTGCATTTTAATTTTAAGTTTAATTTGAGAAGTTGTGGCAAAATCATGAAGTTATAAGGTGGATAATTGTGTCTTGGAGAATTTTAGTAATTAGTCATGGCGGATCAAGAAGACAAGGCGATTCTAGATTACTTCTTGCCAAAATTACCACTAAAGTACTCTAGGATAACATATGAGCCAATTGCTGAGCATTTTGAGCTGAAGGCTAGTCTCATTCAAATGGTCCGAGAGAATGCTTTCAAAGGACATCCATGATAGCGAGCAGAAATGTCGCTATTTTAGTCCCAATTTATTAGGTTTTTTGTGCTTTAATTGTGTTTTTATTGAAAATATTTCATATATTTTGTTAATTGGTCTTTAGGAGCAAAGTTGTGGATTTTGTGGAAAAAGTGCCCAAAAATGAAGCCATTCAAGCCCAATTTCCATGCTTGGGTCAAGAGGAGTCAAAAGAGGACAATTATGAAGAAAAAGCCCAAAAAGAATTGAAGTTGGCCCAAGAAAAGAAGCCCAATCCGCAGCTGGAAAGTCTGGAAAACGCCTAGCGTCGAGACGCTGTAAGGACAGCGTCGCGACGCTGTCCATTTCTTGGCCGGCAAGTCGATGACGTCACAGCGTCGCGACGCTGTGCCATGTAGCGTCGCGACGCTACCCCATTTCCGAGCCTATAAAAGGCACCCCTTGGTGCCTCATTTTAGGTATCAATCATCATTTCCTCATTCCTTCCTTTCTTTCTTTGGCTCCTTTGGAGCCTCTCTCAAGGCTTTCTAGCCTTTTGAGAGCTTTCTTAGTGGGAAACTTTTGGGGAATTTTGGGGAGCATCCTAGGAGGCTCAAGGAGTTTTCGGAGGGACTCCAAGCGTAGCAAAGGGGTCTTCTACGGTCAATTCCTTCCCTTTTATTATGCTCTTTATTATTCTTTCCATTGTAATTATTGTGAATATTTTAGCTATGAATAGCTAAACCCCCATTTGGGGTCTTGAAATGAAATTATAGTTCAAATGTTGTTATAATTGCCTATCTCTAGCCCTTTGTCCTAATTATTTGTATGGATGTGCTTAATGCTTTATGCAATCTGGCCAATTGTGTACTGATCTGATTCTTAATGGAAACTCGACGGAGAGAAGTTAGGATAGATCGTAATCCATGCAACTAGTTTAATTTCCCGTCGTGACAACGGGATTAGTTGATTAAACTTAGATTCCTAAAATGAATCAGAGCGTAATAATTAATGATTTTTAATGGCGCTAAGGACACTTAGGTTGTTAAAATGAATTAATTACAATTAGGGGAGACCGACAGGAGAACCTATGTTATTAACGAAGATTCTAGGAGTATAATTAGTTGAGCGACGAGATAGGACAATTGTAGCAATTGTTTAGCTAATAATTGATTTTCAAGACCTCTCTTCCCATTAGAAAACTCTTTCTCCGCATTTTATTTTTATCGATTGATCAAATTTTCTCTCTAATTGTTTTGATTTTTAATTTTCTTGATTTCATGGTCTGGTCCCTAAATATTATTTATCCCAAGTATTTTTAGTGCTCTAGGAATCTTTGCTTGCTTAAATTTCGCTTCGCCTCCCTGTGGATTTGATACTCGGAATTCTTCCGTTTTATATTACTTGCGATACCGTGCGCTTGCGGTAGCGACCAACAATCCATCAGATGATCCACACAATCATTTGCATCCATTTCTGGATATCTGTGGAACGGTAAATATTAATGGAGTTAGTCCTGACACTCTTCGCTTGCAATTTCCTTTTTCCTTACAGGACAAGGCTAGAGATTGGTTAGATTCTTTAACACCGAAAAACATTTTTAATTGGAATGATTTGGTTAAGGATTTTCTTACAAAATTTTTCCCATTAGCAAAAATTACAAAGGTCAGAATTGAATTTGGTTTATTTAAACAAATGGAAGATTATAAGGACATGTTAAGGAAATGCCCACAACATGGGTACCCTGATTGGCTTCAGGTACAACTCTTCAATAATGGTTTGACTCGTAATTTTAAAACAATTCTTGACACTGCGGCTGGAGGAAACTTCTTAGCTAAAACTATCAAGGATGCTCGAGCCTTAATAGAATAGTTGGCACTAACAAGTTACCAGTGGCCATTTGAGCAGTCAGAGTCCAAACCAAATGGGGGGGCCATGTGAAACCGACGAGGTAAGTTCTTTGAAATTTCAGGATTAGAGATTCCAAGCTCGCTAAAAGCTTGCAAAGGAGACTCTCAATAGAAAATGGAGTCTCAGCCTGAAGAAACAGTTCATTAAGAGAAGAAGAATCCATTGGAAGACATGTTACTAAGGTTTATTGAAGAGACCAAGAATTTGTCAAATAATGTGCGAGGAGCAGTGCCAACAATGCAAGCAAGAGTAGAGAGACAAGAAATTGTCATTAGTAAAATGGAAGCAAAGATCGATCAAATGACAATTTTCATGGACAAAACTCAGCAAGGAAAATTCTCTAATGTCTTCGCCATATACCCACAAGAGCATTTCCCTACTATATCATTAAGAAGTGGGAAGCAATTAAAAGAAGTTAATGAGTCCAGCACTAGGAAGATACTGGATGAAGATGATGATAAAAATATACTAGAGGAAGAGATAGCGCAACCAGTGCCGGATAAGTCTTCTGATTCTATTCCTTTAGTTTTTAATCAGATTCCATATCCTCACCGATTTCAAAAGAAAAAGTTGGATGTTGAGTTCTCTAAATTTCTTGATATTTTTAAACAGCTCCACATTAACATTCCTTTTGCTGATGCTTTGGAACAGTTGCCTCACTATGCCAAATTCATGAAGGAGACTCTGTCAAAGAAGAGAAAGTTCGAGAATCATGAAACAGTAAACATGATTGCCGAGTGTAGTGCCATCATTCAAAAACATCTGCCACCAAAATTAAAAGATCCAGGGAGTTTTACTCTTCCTTGTACTATTGGTAGTTTGTTTATTAAAAAGGCTTTGTGTGACTTAGGGGCGAGTATTAACTTAATTCCTTTTAGTGTCTACAGGAAACTTGGTTTGGGAGAATTGAAGTCGACCACCATTGTCCTACAATTAGCAGATCGTTTAATGACGTATCCAAAGGGTATTTTAGAGGATGTTTTGGTTAATGTTGACAAATTCATTTTCCCTGTAGATTTTGTAGTGCTAGACATGGAAGAGGACCTCGAGGCACCAATCATTCTTAGGAGGCCCTTTTTGGCAACTACTCCTGCTTTAATAGAGGTACAAAAAGGTTCCTTGACTCTCAGAGTGAAGGACGATGAGGTAGTGTTGAACATTTTTAAAGCTTTAAAACACCCAGAGGAGGTCAGTTCTTGCTATAAAATTGATTCAGTTGACTCTATTATTGATGCATGTGTAGAGTCAGAGTCTCCTGTTGATTGTTACAAGATAAGCATGCCCGACGTGTTTAGTGAAGAACTAATAGATGTTAATCAGGATTGTGCTTTAATGTGTGATGAGATTGTGATAGCATGTAGAAATGCAATCTATTTCCTATTAATTTTAGCTAGTTTTGTGCTTAAATTGTGTGCTTTAAGGTGTTTTTATGTTCAAATTTCAGAAAACTGAGCCAAGGAAGCAAAATCAGAGTTTTGAGAGATTTTGGATGAATTTGGAGGCTTTTGGAGCATTGTGAAGAAGTCCTTTGAAGATCCAAGCCCAAAAGCCCAAGAAAAGCAAGTTGGAGGCCCAAGTTGAAGACCAAAGGGCCATTTTGAAGAGGTGATTTGAGGCCTAGCATCGAGACGCTAGCCTTGGGCGTCTCAACGCTCTGCAGCCATGAAGAAAAATCTGGAAATGGGACACCGTCTCGACGCTGAGGCTTCGTGGGCACCAAGCATATGACATAATAGCGTCGCGACTCTATCGCTGCTGGACACCTATAAATAATGCATTTTTTTGCCAAGTTTGGGGAGCCAATTTGACGGTTTTCACCATATTCTCGATTCAATACTGAAGTTGGGGGTTTTGGGAGAGTTTTGGGATCCTTGTTGAAGATCTTTGGAGCTCGGGTTCGATGGAGGTCGCCATGGTATCGTTAAATCTCGCTTGTGCAAGTTAATTTTGGAAAACGTTTGATTTGTCTCCTTCATTGAGTCGTATGTGCATGTCTCTTTATTGCTTGAGGATTGAGTCATGTTTGTTGCATCCAGTCTTTAACTCTATGCTTGATTTTTTGTTTGCTCGAGGACTAGCAAAAGCTTAAGTTTGGGGGTGTTTGATAGCGAGCATAACTAGCTATTTTTCTCTAATTAATTTAGCTAGTCTTTGATATTTAATTGGCCAAATTCATGCCTTTTATTTTTTTATTTGTAGGAATCAAGTATTGAAGCTAAATCATGAAAATGGAGTTGATCGTGTGTTCAGGACACGAAAAGAGGCCGAAGAACCGAAAATAATCAAGTTAGAAGCTTCCAAAATAGGTCCATCTGAGAGCCAGCTCGAAACGCTACTCTTTAGGCGTCTCGATGCTGGTTTTCCTTGTTTGTTTTTGGCGGTGGCAGGGACAGCGTCGCGACGCTATCGATAGATTTTCTATATATTCTTTCTTTTGAGCTACGGATTGGGGGAGTCCAATTGATTAGATTTTAGCCCTAATTTCGACTAGAGACCTTTGGTGGGAGCTGAAGCAAGGCCAAGGAGTGGGAACCAAGCTTGAAGACGTGCAGATTGTGACGGGGACGTGTCGGTTTCAACGGATTCAAGAGTTTTCCTTTTCTTTCCCTTACCTCTTGTTGTTTTTATGGTTTTTCTTTCAATTAGTGTTTGTAGTTTCAATACTATGAATTGCTAGTTGTTTGTCTTAGGGATTGATGTAGTTGTTTTAGTTTGTTGGATTGAATTTTGGTATGAATGTGCTTTTATTTTATTTATGCAATTATGATTAAATGCTTTCAATTACTTGATCACTAATTGAATGCTTTGAGTGTTGAATCTAACTTGGGAGAGAGGATTTAGCCTAAGACATACTTTACTAATTGCATGACTAAAGTAGAATTTCTAAGTTTGTGACGGGATTTAGAATTACTTTAGAAGTATAACAAGGACTAAACCAAATAATGTCTTGCATGCTAATAAACTTAGATAGGGATATTGGGTTTATTGTATGCATGAGAATCAATTATGCTCGGGAGAGATAATTGTGATAAAAGTTTCCTTGACTTGTAAAACAATTGCACACTAAATTCATTCCACTAATTAATCCTCAATTTTAATCAATGAAATCAATTCCCGAAGAGTCTTTCCATTTGAGTCTCCACCTTTTATTTTATGCTTTTGTCTTTAAATTTATCTTTTTCATTAAGTTTTCGCTCCCTAAATAAAATTGAACAAAAGTATTCATGGTACTTAGTTTAACTTAAAAACCAATCCAGAGGACGAGACTCGTTTTACACGAAAACACTATATTATTACTTGACTCGTACACTTGCGGTAAGCAAATCGCGCATCAATTATTTATTAAAACGCATGAGAATAGAAGGAGACCGACTGGAGAGTCCTTGATATTAGGCTTCTAGACTTATGAATTGAATGATTAATTAATCTGAATTAGCTAATTGATTAAGCAATTAAAGGTCCAATTAACGAAATCAACACCCTAGAATTATCCCTCCAAATCGTGTCTCCATTTATCTTTTTCTTTCTAGATTAGCTTTTTAGTTTATCTTTCTGGCATTAGATTGTGTTCTCTAAATAAAGCTAAGCACATTAGTATTCGCAGTAGTTAAGTGAATAAATCCAATCCCTGTGGAGACGATACTCACATACTCACAAACACTGTGTTACTTGACGACCCGTGCGATTGCGGTATTGCGGTGTTATCGCATCAGATTGATAGACCTTTAGGTCTAGGAAGGGAGGATAAACTAACCTTAAATGTTTGTGCTCAAGTTGACACCCCTCCCCCTGATATGAAGCAATTACTTGTTCACCTACGTTATGCTTTCTTAGAAGAATCTTCTACTTTTCCCATTATTATATCTGCTGATCTAAATAAAGTAGAAGAGGAAAAATTGTTGGATGTTTTAAGGAAACATAAACCTGCTCTAGGATGGTCTATTGGTGATATTAAAGGTATTAGCCCTTCTATCGTCATGCATAAAATCTTAATGGAAGATACCTTTAATCCAATAGTAGAACACCAAAGAAGATTAAATCCAACAATGAAGGAAGTGGTAAAAGCCAAGGTGTTAAAATTGTTGAATGCAGGAATTATATATGCCATATCTGACAGCCCATGGGCGAGTCTTGTTCAAGTAGTGCCGAAGAAAGGAGGGATGACCGTTGTTAAAAATGAAAAAGACGAATCAATTTCTACAAGAACGGTAACTAGTTGGTGTGTCTGTATCGATTATAGGAAATTAAATAAGGCCACCAGAAAAGATCATTTCCCTCTCTCTTTTATTGATCAAATGCTAGATAGGTTAGCTGGATATCCTTATTATTGTTTTCTCGATGGCTACTTAGGCTATAATCAGATTGTGGTTGCGCTTGAAGACCAAGAGAAGACGACATTCACGTGTCCTTATGGCACCTATGCATTTCAGCGTATGCCATTTGGACTGTGTAATGCTCTAGCTACCTTTCAACATTGCATGATGGCCATATTTTCAGACTTTGTAGAGGAGATTATGGAGGTTTTTATGGACGATTTTTCTGTGGTCGGTTCATCTTTTGATATCTGTTTGCATAATCTCTCTCGTGTTTTACAGAGATGCCAGGAAACAAACCTTGTCCTAAATTGGGAGAAATGTCATTTTATGGTAAAAGAAGGTATAGTTTTGGACCACAAGGTATCTGAAAAAGGTTTGGAGGTAGATTGGGCTAAAATCTCTGTTATTGAGCAACTGCCTTCGCTTATTAATGTGAAGGGAGTTCGTAGTTTCTTACGCCACGCAGGGTTTTATAGTCGTTTTATACAAGATTTCTCTAAAATTGCTAAACCCCTGTGCAACCTGCTTGAAAAAGATTCTCCATTTGTGTTTTCTAAAGATTGTTTGCTAGCATTTAATCTGCTTAAGGAAAAATTGATTTTTGCACATATCATTGTGGGGCTTGATTGGAATCAACAATTTGAGATCATGTGTGATGCTAGTGAATATGCTTTAGGAGTTGTTTTAGGGGGAAACGTCGTGATAAATTCTTTAGGGCTATATATTATGCAAGTAGAACTCTAGATAGTGCTCAACAGAATTACACCACTACTGAAAATGAGATGCTTGCTGTTGTGTTTGCATTTGATAAATTTAGGCCCTATCTGCTTGGTACCAAGGTAATAGTGCATACTAACCATTTTGCTATTCAAAATTTGAGTAGTAAGAAGGATTCAAAACCTCGAATGATAAGATGGATTCTTTTGTTGCAAGAATTTGATTATGAGATCAAGGATAGAAAGGGTTGTGAGAATGTGCTAGCAGATTACTTGTCTAGGATAGAGCATGAAAAAAATCTCCCAGCTTTTCCTATTAAAGAAGTTTTCCCAGACAAAAGGTTATATACAGTAAAAGCTTTTTTTCCTTCGTATGTTGATTTTGTGAATTTTCTTGTATGAGGAGAATTGCCACCCAACTTAAATGCTCGGAAAAGAAAGAAGTTTTTACATGATGTGAAGTCCTACCTGTGGAATGACCATTTTCTCTTCAAGGTGTGTTCCGATAAAATAATTAGAAGGTGCATTCCAGCAGAGGAAGCATGTAAGATTTTACATGATTGTCATGCCTCTCATTATGGTGGTCACTTTGGACCAACCCATACTGCAACAAAGGTACTTCAATCTGGTTTTTATTGACATAATTTGTTTAAAGATTGTTATACCTTTGTGAAAACATGTGATAGATGCCAGAGGACAGGTAACATTTCTAGACGCCATGAAATGCCCCTAACCTCTATTCTTGAAGTAGAACTTTTTGATGTTTGGGGCATAGATTTTATGGGCCATTTTCTCTCTTCCAATGGATACTAATATATTCTTGTTGCTATTGATTATGTATCTAAATGGGTAGAGGCGATTGCTACTAAAACGAATAATGGACGTGTTGTGGTGCGTTTTTTGCATAAAAACATTTTCACTAGATTTGGCACACCACAGGCTATAATAAGTGATCAAGGGTCCCACTTTTGCAATAAATTGTTTGAAGCAATGCTTCAGAAATATGGTGTCAAGCATAAAACTTCTTTAGCTTATCATCCCCAAACTAACGGTCAAACTGAAATTTCTAACTGGGAGATAAAGCAAATTTTTGAGAAGACAGTTCACATCAATAGAAAAGATTGGGCATTCAAGTTGGATGTGAAAGTGTTAATATCTAAATTACGGAAGCAATTTCGGATCTTAGGCACATAATAAGCTTAATTTGATCATTTATTGCATGTTGTTCATGAGAAGAAAAACTGAGACTGTTTACCAACCTCTTTTAAATGGAGAAATTTGTTGGATTCTTTTGTTGTTTTTCTTCACCAATGAATCACGAACCACCACTGGGTCTTCCTTGCTATCCTAAAGCCCTTGAAACGGATTGTGGGATTCTCTAGTGATGGAATTAGAAGGGAAAAACTTGAAGAACAAGCTTATGGAGGTGGGTTTAGTGTGTCAGCATTTTGGCAGCAATTCAGTAATGAAAAAGCCTCAATTCTTCAACAATCTTCTTCTCTTTTATAGAGGGAAGAAAGTTGAATAAAAAACTCCAGGGATTAACACCAATTAACCACAATAAAGTGGGAAATTAAGTGGCTTAAGTGAGGGGAGTGCATGGGTTTAGTCACCATGCACTCCACCTCCAAAAAATCAAAATAATTTTGATTTAATTAAATCAATAATTATCTTGAACTAATTAGATAATTATTTAATTTTCAATAATCTAAAAAAATGAATAAATAAAATTTCAAAATTTCAATTTTAAATTAATTCAAAATTAATTTAAAATAATAATTAATTAAATAAGAAGCCTACATTATTCCCAATAAGTAGGATATCATATACGTACAGAACTAGAAAAGCTATAGTAGAATTGACGATTTTCTTGTAAACACAAGGTTCGTCAACATTCTGCTCAAAGCCATATGTTTTGATCGCAGTGTCAAAACGTATATTCCAGGATCTTGATACTTGTTTTAACCCATAAATGGATCGTTTAAGTTTGCAAACGTTTTGCTCATCACCCTGGACTATGAACCCTTCTAGTTGAGCCATATAAATAGTCTCTTCAAGATTGCCGTTCAAAAAGGCCATCTTGACATCCATTTGCCATATTTCATAATCGTAAAATGTGGCAATAGATAAGAGTATTCTAATCGACTTAAGCATGGCAATAGGGGAAAAAGTTTCTTCAAAATCCACTCCTTCCTGCTAGGTAAAACCCTTTGCCACAAGTCGAGCCTTAAAGGTTTGAACCTTACCGGGCTGGTCTCATTTTCTTTTGTAGATCCACTTGCAACCAATAGGTTTTACCCCATCCGGCTGCTCTACAAGTTCCCAGACCGAATTGAAGTACATTGACTCCATTTCGAGATCCATGGCTTTAATCCACTGGTCCTTATCTACATCATTCATTGCCTGTTTAAAGGTCAATGGATCCTCTATACCATCATTAGGCATGATGGTTTGAGTTTCAGTTAAACCCATGTAACGGTCGGGTTATATTATAACCCTCCCACTATGTCGAGGCTCTCTCATTTCTTGAGATGGATGTGTTTGATCAATAACTTTTGATGGACCAGCTTGATCAACAACTTTTGTAGGTTCTTTTGTAGTTTTTCCTGAAATCTCATCTAATACTAGTTTACTGCGAGGTCGATGTTCTCTTATGTGATCTTCCTCAAGGAATGTAGCGTTTGTTGGTACAATCACTTTATTTTCCTGAGGATCATAAAATAAACCACCTTTCATTTCTTTAGGATATCCCAAAAACAGGCACAGTTTTGAACGTCGTTCCAATTTCTTTGGGTTTTGCACCAACACGTGTGTCGGGCATCCCCAAATTCTGAAGTGATGTAAACTACCTTTACGCCCTCTACATAGTTCATAGGGTGTTTCTAGAACACTCTTAGATGGAACCATGTTCAAAATGTATACAACAGTCTCTACTGCATATCCCCAGAACGAATCAGGCAACTGAGCATAGCTCATCATTAATCGAACCATGCCTAGCAAGGTTTGGTTTCTCCTCTCTGATACACCATTTTGTTGTTGTGTAGTAGGGGCTGAAAGTTGGGACGTGATTCCATGTTCTATCAAATAGTCCCGGAATCGCAGGTCCATATATTCTCCACCTCGATCTGATCGTAGTGTTTTAATTGTTTTACCTAAGTGGTTCTCAACCTCAGTCTTGTACTCCTTAAATTTTTCAAGGGCTTCAGACTTGTGATGCATTAGGTAAAGGTAGCCATACTTTGAATAGTCATCAATGAAACTGATGAAATATTCATACCCTCCTCGTGCTTTGACATTCATAGGACCACAAAGATCTGAATGCACGAGTTCTAAGGGTTCTTTGGCCCTATAACCTTTTTCAGAAAAAAGGTCGTTTGGTCATTTTTCCCTCGAGGCAGGACTCACATGGTGGCAACGAGTCATCTTCTAACTGATTTAGTAGTCCACTCTTTACCAATCTTTCAATCCTATTGCGATTTATGTGGCCTAATCTCAAGTGCCAAAGATAGGTACTGGGAGAAACTTTTCGCCTTTTGTTTTGAGTCTCAGCTACTTTAAACATTTCCGTATTTAACATAACTTTAACTTGAATTGGTCTTAATACGAATAAGATGCTTTCAAGTTTTGCACAACATATTTGCATACCTCTTTTGTTAACAAACACTTCATTAAGATCAAAAGATACTTGGTACATATGTTCAATTAAACAAGAGATAGATATTAAGTTCCTTTTGATATTGGGAACATACAAGACATTTTCAAGTAAAATAAATCTATCTCCAAAAGACAACTTCAGAGTTTCTGTAGCTCTGGCTAAGACAACCTCTCCTGTTCCAACTCTGAGAGTTACCTTGCCATCTGCCAGCATGTGTCAGGAACCAATTTCCTGTAAAGAAGAACATACATTGTTAGTTGCTCCTGAATCTAATATCCAAGCAGAGCTATGTTGCTCAACTAAACATGTTTCAATAACGAACAAATCAAATTTACCTTGTTTCTCTTTTTCTGCCTTCTTTTCTGTAAGGTATTTAGGATAATTGTGTTTCCAATGTTCATCCACATTACAGTGGAAACTTTTTCCTTTATCTGCAGCTTTGGTTTTTGCCTTGCGTACTATCAGAGCTTTTCCTTTTCCCTTTTCCTTCTTTTTCTTGATCTGAATACTTTTATTCTGAGAAGTGGAAGGTCCAGACTTGGTTCTTGAGGATGATCCCTTTTGGTACCTCTTGGAGGTGGCAACGTTTGCTTCCCCTTCTTGTCCCTTTTTGGTGAGACTTTGGTAGGTCTGGAGCTTGTTCAGTAGAGTAGTCAGGTAATAGTCTATTTTGTTCATGACAGCATTGGTCCTGAACTGAATGAAGCTCTTCGGAAGAGACTCCATTATAAAACAAACTTGACTACACTCGTCTATGGTAGCACCGTTTACTTCGGCCACATTGAACTGGACCATCATGTTCAAAACATGTTCCCTTACAGAAGCACCTTCCTCCATACGGGAATTGTAAACATTTTTTAGAGCTTCGTGTCTAGTTTGTGAGGACGGTTGTCCAAACATTCCTTGCTGCGAAGTCATGATCTCCCTTACGGTGACCATCCTCTCGTGCTTTTTAGACAAGACATCTGAAATGCTAGATAAGATATAGACTCTTGCCTTATCATTGGAACGAGTCCATTTATCATAAGCCTCCCGAGCATTTCGGTTCGTCGACGAGCTAGGGTTTGGTGGACACTCTTCAGTTAAGACAAATCTAAGATCATCGATTACTAGTATGGTATTCAGATTTGACTTCCAAGTTCCATAGTTATCCCCGTTAAGTTTATCCGAAGCAAGTAATTGAATTAGTGAGCTAGACATGCTGAAAAAATTAAACAAAACTATTAGTGCAATTACTTTTAACCATTTTTTATAAAAAAAAAATCCAATCGGGTTTTAGCAAAAGTAATAATGTACCCAAGATTAATTTTTTGCAACGACACTTTAGTGAGTTAGAGCAACTGCTACCGAGGGGCAGTCAATCACTCCTTCACTAAACCAAGACGTTCTTGACTAAATACTAATGCTAGAATAACTCTTATTCCTATAGTGGTTTAGTTATCGCTACTTTGGTCAAGAATATACTAACACTTAGTAACCCTTGTAAGTGTGACCTGCCGTTTTAAGATCCCAGAGGATGGCCCCAACAATGCTACCGAATGGAAAAGCTAATGTTGGGAATGACCCTAAGAAATCCTATCCATTTCTGGAGTTTGCGTTGTTCCGACTCCATGTTACAACCCTCCGAATGGTTAGTAGCTCCAGGGCATACAAGCCGACGGAACATGGAAATCTCACGGTGCAACCTAACGGAGGAGACCGTAGGATGTGTTGACACACTTCCTTCACTCACTTACTATAAATACTTTCTCCATTCACCTTGTTATCGATTTATGCAAACACCTTCCGAATGGAGCAGTTGAGGTATAATCAACACGAGGCCAAGCATGAATCTCACGTCGTGAACAAAGGGAGAACGTGAGAGGAAAATGGATTTGATATATCTCTCTCCTCCCACTAAGTATTTTAAATGGATTTGGGTATACTTATACTTAGGTGTATTCCGGCTAATTGAATAAATCCTAAGTCTAAGTTTGATATTAACTTACGATGTCTAGGTGATAACGATTTATAACCTCACATCTCACACGTGCATGCTCATAAAACTGGGTTAACTTAACTCAAGAACCGACTCGATGCCCAGGTAGGAGGTGTTCCGTAAACCGTCAACTTAAATACCTCCAGCCTTAGACAGCATCTTGCCGGGTGAGTTCTCTTGTAACCTATGTTTTACAAGCTTATCGACCTATTTGAATCTAATTGAAATTGATCGAAAAATTGGATTCCATTTAACCCTATGTGAGCATGCACCTTATCTTTGTTATAGATTTTAGATGTCTATGTGATTTATAACAATTATAAATCTAATCTATAACATGCTTTCATTGAATATAACTATTATAAACAAACGAAAGAAGTTTCATGCTTCATGCTTGGTTTATTTTCTCTTTAAATTTATATAGCTTTTATATCAATTAATCAATTTGGAAAATAACCATTCAAGTATGCATCTCCCTAAATTAATACAACATTTATATTAATTATCATGAAACTTCAACATGCATTAGAAATAATTATTATAACTCCTACAATAATTGTATTAATGCATGATCATGCTTTCCTATGGTGGGGCTTTAAAACTATATGGCATGCTCATAATGCACATACATTTAATTTCAATTTAATTATACATTCATCAATGCACAGATAGATAAAATCAAGCTAAAGTGGATTGGTTTGGCATTTTCAATCAAACAATTAACTAATTATTACAATAACAATTATAAATAATGCTTGAAACGATCCCGAGCTTCACGAACCATCCCGAACTGCCCCTCCAAGGACTGAACCGGACTTCTAATGTGTGTAAAAGGGCTGAACCAACTGCTTTTTGACCGAACTGGTCCCAAACGAACCGCCTGGACCAAACAAGATCTGGAAAAAAACATGCCTGGATGAATCTGATGAACAGCGTCCCGACGCTGTCTCGACCAGCAGCCACTACTTTCGTTTCCAACTTGCGTCTTCTCCAGATTTCTTCGAAATTACAGCCTATATGGACTCTATTGACTCTATAAAAATTACAGACTCTTGTTCACACATTAAAGCTCTTACATTACCGAGCAATTACATTTTCATAAAGAAATTAAAGCTCAATAAAATGCCAAACCAGAAAGCATCCACTTTAGCACACAGAAAATTCATCTTATGAAAGGTACCCACCACAGTAAAATTAATGCAAATTAAGTGCTTTAATCATGCTCTGATACCAATAGAAGGTGTTCATATAACACATGCGGAAGCAATTGAAGATCGAAAGCACTTAACTACATCAATTTTACTCCTAAAGCATGCATGTTCTAAACATCCAAAAACAGAGAGTATAGAAAATAGCAACCTTTTTCAGCTCAATTGATGGATCTCCGTGGATTCCTTTGTTCTCTAATCAACTTGGACTACCGCTAGTATCTTCCCCGCTATTCTCCGGGCCAAGAACGACTTGTGGTTATCTATAGAGATAGGGAATGGGAAGGGAATGCTTGAAGGATCAAGCTCTAGAGAGATCTTTGAAGGTGAGAATATTTGAGACAATATTCCAACAACATAACAGTATGGAAATTGCTCTACACCAGCTCAATCTGATTTTGCATCTACTTATAAAGCAAATTCATGCACATGGAGTCTCAAGATGAAGGACACTTGGTGAAGAGCTAGGACAAAGTGGATTCTAGGTGTCCTCATCACATTACATGCAAGGATGCATGGATGTGTTGTAATTCCACTATGGATTTACATGCAAGAGTGGGATTCCATGAAATTCCACTACCTCCACTTGATATAAGATTAAATCCCAGCTTGCAATTTAATTAAAAACCAATTCTAAATAGCTTTTAATTATGCAATTGACTGAAATAATTTTTCAATCAATTTTAATGTGATTAATCAAATTAATCCAATTACCTGATGCAATCCACTAATCATGAATCCTTATTCATGTATATTGTATTTAATTCATAATTAAATTATTGTGTCAATAATATCAAATATAATTGACATTAATTCCCTTTCCCGATTTTTGAACGATTCAAACTTTCCTATCTTATTGTTCTAAGCTTTATTCCGATATGAGCTAGCAGGGGGACCTAATGGACCTACAGATCATGGGCTCGAACGATTCGAGGTTAACCGACCAATCTCATTAATCAAGCTAACCAACATTCGTTAACTACCGAGACACTGCACTATAGCCCTGTAGCTGCACTCCCCTCACCATAGATCCGTCCACTTGATATAACCATGTTCAGCAAGTCAATCCTTCACAGGTTGTTCGTAGCTATAGTCGGGTCAAATGTCTGTTTTACCCCTATAGCACGTCTTGTTCCTTAAGTTCCACTAATCCTCTAATGAACAATTGGTTTGTGGTCCAACCATCAAACGTAAGTCCCTCCCGGTCCAACGAGAGGGTGGGGCCTCTTGTTCAAGTCCTGGAGTTAGTACTTAAGGGAACAACCTCTCTACTATCCCTGAAATGGGTAGGAGCAAATTCCGTCTTGCGAGATTATGTCCCCAGCTATCTATTCGATCTTATCCCCAAAATGGTAGACTTATTGAGTCGGCGAAGTCTGGCCACTCTCACCCATGCAGATCAAAGGATAGTCTCGTCTAAAACAGGAGCTCATAGTTAGCTCAGGATTAAGATCGAGTTACCTAAGTCATCTTGTGAAATAGTCAGTTTCTACAGTAAACGACGTTAGAAAGAGAAAGTGACTTATTTCGTGGTCCGGTCTTATGCAAACTCATTGCATAGGACGCCCCCACTCACATGTCTCCACATGAACAATTTAGGATCACATTGTTTGTACTTAATACAAAGTGGGCCGCGTCGATAGTGTCTCCAGGATAATGTACCCAACCTTATCCTTATACTATAGATCGTTTTGGCTATATACTTGAACTTGATCCACTTTTATGTCTCTACATATAGTTCGAGTTTTCACTTTATAGCCAAGGATCTTTAGTTTATTGGATTTAGGTTAAATATTTGTAACTGCACATTCAATAACACCTTTTACTGAATAACCTCAATAACGTCTTTATTGAAAATAGAATATGTTTAATGTTTTTACAAAACTACGAGTTTTAGGACATAAAACCCAACAAGTAAAAGGTTATTTAAGGCATCTTACCCTTAATACATGACTTTGAGGTAATGAGTCGTTTTCTAACTTGTTTAGAAGTTCATTCTAGACCAATCCTCAATCCTATTAAGAATAATATGGCCTAACCTCAAGTGCCAAAAAAGGTACTTTGAGAAATACGTTGTCTTTGAGTCTCAGCGGTTTTAAACATCAAATGAGTTAGAAGCCGCTCTAGACTCTATCAGTCTTAAAAACATATATGTTATTCTTCATGTTTGCAGAACAAATATTGGCATCCTTTTGAAATGAACAGTTCATACATTAAAAGGTAACAGAATAGCCTTGTTCTAGCAAATGAGATATAGAAATTAAACTTCTTTTAATCTCAAGAACTATGTACATCAAATAATAATATGTACCGTTCCTCGGAGAAGAATAGCTTTATATCTCCCACTGCCATTGTCGAGATGAACTCTTCTGGTTCAACTCTAAGAGTTGTCTTAACTAGCTCAAAGCTTGTGCCATGAACTCATTCCTCGAGAAGAACATACGTGATTAGTGAGCCCTGTATCGAATATCCAGGTTGAATCACTATTCCTACTAAGCACGTCTTCAAGACAAATAAATCTTATTTTAGCGTCTTGGATTATGTTCTTATTGACTAGGCATTTTGCTATGTCATGAATATTTTGAAAACGAATTTAAACATAGCATCTTGAGGACATTCCATATTTTTAAGACCGTTTCCAAATCACTCACCATGATCTCAATGTTTTAGTTTGTTTTCTTAGTCGTATGTTTTTATACGAATAATGTATTTGGCGTATAGGCGATGCTTTATAGAACTATACTGCTGAAAATAAACAAATAAACTTAAACTGGTTGTCTAATATTTAACCTCTAATCCAATCAATTTAGCAAAAGCAATTAAGCGCCCTATAAATCTTAATTCTTTTGCAATGATACTTCAGAGGTTTAGAGCAACTCCCACCGAGGGGTGATCAGCCACTCCTCCTCTAAACTGAGATGCTCTCAACCAAACGCTAACACCATAATCACTCATATCCTGTAAGTGTTTAGTTACCACTGTTTGGTCAAGAAATCATTAACAACCTAATAATTTCCCGTAAGTGTGACCCTCCATTTTCAGAAACCAGAGGACGACCCTAACAATGTTACCGAATGGAAGAGCTAATGTTGGGAATGGCCTTAAGAAACCCTATCCATTTCTGGAGTTTGCGTTGTTCCGAATCCCATGTTACATCCCTCCGAATGGTTTAGTAGCTCGAGGGCATACAATGCAGGCGAAACATGGCAATATCAAGGTGCAACCCAATGGAAGAGACCGCAGGATGTGTTCACACACGTCCTTCACCCACGTACTATAAATACTTTCTCCATTCACCTTGTTATTGATTTATGCAAACACCTTCCGAATGGAGCAGTTCCGTTAGTAAGCAACACGAGGCCAAGCATAAACCTCACGGTGTGAACTTTAAGGACAGCGTGAGTAAGTAGCACGAGGCCAAGTATTTTAATGATTAGGATCTTTTACTTAGGTAAATTCCGACTAAACGAATCTATCTATGTTTGTGCCTTATATTTAACTTTTTAAATAAGGTCTTTTACTCTAATGTTTAGGAAAATTAAACCCTTTTAATTTCCTAACGACATTGCATGCTAATAAGACCATGGTTAGTTCCGCTCAGGTTCCGGTCCATTTGCCGGGAGAGTTCCCTTATAACCAAAGCCTTATATCCTATTTAACATATTTTAAAACTATTATAAAATACTAAGTAGGACAACTTTCTAATCCTATTAGAAAAATGTGATCTTAGGTCTATTCAATTTTAAACTGTTTTAAAATTAATTCATTTTTCTAAGATCCTATGTCAGCATGCAACTCTTTGTTATATGTTGACGGTTTCTATTCATTAACCTTATAACTATTATAATTTTTAATGAATTAATCCTATAACATGATTCTAATGGTAATGAAAGCATAACAATCAAAATTCAAGTTACAGAAATCATCATTCATAAAGCATAAACTTTTTGAAACTACCTACGTCTAGGTGATTTTCAAGGGCATAACTATTACGCAATGATGTCTAGGTGATATGATAAGTCCAATTTATTATACACTTAGAATCTCCCAATTTGCTTATCGTAGTTGAATTCCTTGCAAAAAATGCTTTAAAATGAGTATAATATGTCTATACACTTAGAATCTCCCAATTTATTATACACTATGTTGGAATTTTTCCTTGTTTAAAGACCTAATTCAGCACCATTCTACCACGAATTCAAGGCCAAGAAATACTATAAATAGAGGGTCTTGGTGTAGGTTTAGAATCATCCCTCAACACATAATTCACTACAACATTGTAGTCCATCTCTCTCCCCCTTTCCACCATTCTTCTTAGTTTTTAGTCTTTCTTTCTTTTCTTTATGTATCAAGCTTGTTCTTACTCCATAAAAGGCTAGATTCTTCATTCATGTAACCGGGGTGTCAAAGAGTAAGTTCATATTCTTTTAATGAAATTTCTTGTTTGAATTATCAAAGCATGTTTATGTGATTTTAGTTTTTTTTATATAAGTTTAGATTGTGGTAGGAAAGATTGACAACCTTGACTGCGCCCTCTCTAAATTTACTTGCTAAATCTAAGTAGCAAATAGGTTAACGTTATGATTATACGCATGCGTCCCTAGAACTAAATGATTTAATCAATTGTAACTGTGGTTTGTTGCCCGTTGCATGAGAATTAATTCGGCTAGATCCCAATTCGGTTTAGATTAGTTAAAAGGCATATTAACTAATTTAAACTAGAATCAAACTTAGCGTTTGCATATTTGTGATAGTTGGATCATGGTTCTCGTTTTGTTGCCGGAATACGCCAGACTTAAACTTGGTTTGACTTATTAGTGAAATTAATGATTTAATTGAATTGAACTTACCATGACTAACCCGGTCGCATGATCTTTGAGGTATTGATTTCTTTCTTTAATTCTTCTACTTTCCTTTTCTATTATTTTCCTTAATTACTTTTATATCCTTGTTTACTTTCTTTCCAAATATAAAAACCCCCCAGTAGTCTGGTCATCACAATAGATCTAAGATAAACAAGTTATAATCGAGCTCCCTGTGTTCGACCCCGGCCACTACTGCTACAAGTTAGCTTTAGAGGTTGTGGATTATAAATTTATTTGACAAGAGACCGCGACAATCTCTTCTGTCATGATAAAACCTCACATCTCTAACGCATGCTCATAAAACCGGGTTAACCTAACTCAAGTACCGACTCGATGCCCAGGTAGGAGGTGTTCTGTAAACCATCAGCTTAAATACCCCCAACCTTAGACAGCATCTCGCCGGGCGAGTTCTCTTGTAACCTTAGTTTTACAAGATATCGACCTATTCTATGTGAATTGTTCGAGATTGAATTTCGTTAACCCTAAGTGAGCATACATTTATCTTTGTTATAGGTTTTAACTTCTATCTCGATTTTATAACACTTTATAATATAGACTAACATTCATCTATGCTAAGGTGGTTTCATGTTGCATGCTTGTTCGTTTTCGTTTATTAATATAACGCTTATATTTAAACATTCATAAACAAGAAATAAAACATCCAACATGCATCTATAATGCAACCCTAACATGCATTCCTTTTATTGTAACTCTTATAATTAATTACTAATGAATGAAACATGCTTTCCTATGGTGGGATTTTAAATCTATATGACATACATTATGCATATTCAACTCTAATGTAATTGTAACATACATTCCTAATGCATAAATAATTAAACACACAGAAGTGGACTGGTTTTGGCATCCAAACAACTAAACTAAGCTAACATTTATTACATTAATAATTAAGTAAAAGTTGAACCGCCTTGGACAACTCCCGAACCGACCCGAACCATCCATAATAGGCTTGAACTGGACTCCAAAGCTTCAAAATTGGGTTGAACCAGCCGAACTTGGTTGAACCGGGCCGGGAAACGGTGAACCAGACCGAGAATCAAGCATCTGAACCGAACCACCGCAAAAATTCAAACAGTTTGAATTGGTTCATCAACATCGAGACGTTGTGCATACAGCAGCAGTAGTTTCTTCATCCTCTGTTTTTTCGGCCAGCGAACATCTCCTCTTCTTCGATCGATTACAACCTACTTACAACTCTATTGACTCCCAAATTTATACAGACTCTAGGCAAGACATAAAAGCCCATATACATGTAGGGTATTACATTTTTCATCAACAATTGAGAGAGAATTTTGATGCCAAAAACCGAAATTATCCACTTTAGAAACCAACCTTATTCATCTAATGAAATTCACCCACCAAACTCAAAATTAATGGAAATCAAATGCCCAAACCACGCTTTGATACCATTTGAAGGAGTGAAGAACACTCGAGCGGAAATGATTACGAATCTTAGGCCTTGATTTTCATTATTTTGTTGAAGAAAGCATGTTGAAATTTTAACCGAAAAAACAGAGTATTAGAAAACCAACCTTGAAAGCTTCAATCCATGAGTTTCGTTGGATATTTCTCTTCATGATCGAGTCATAGACTACCGCTAGAGTGTTCCCCGCTATTCTCCAGCCTTAGAATGAGCTTGTGGGAACTCGAGGAAAGAAACATGTGTTTTGAGAGCTATCCTTATGGTTTTTGAGAGAAAATGAACTTCAGCCTTTTGTGAATTTTTCCAACATCACACCTACTGATTTCATCGTCTTCAAATGCTTATTTAAAGCATTAACATGCATCATCTTTGTTCCAAAATTGACAGCAAGAAGAGGTGAATCAATTATGAAATCATCCATTTTGAAATTCAATTAATTTTTAATTTCAAAATATAATTTCAAAGTTTTAATTTTAAGCAAAATTAGTTCCAACAATTAATTTCTATAAAATTAATCTTGAATAATTAATTAAACAAATTTAATTAATTATTTTAATTTAATATCACATATTAAATTAACTATTTACACCATTCTCGATAATTCTCAAAACCAATCTTTCGAACGTGAATCCCTATTCACGTGTGTAATATTTAAATCATATTTAAATAATTATAAGTCTCTCAAAATATGGTTTACTACACAATTAAACCGACATGCTTAATTGTATCAAATATAATTAACGATATCTCCTTAAATTGAATTTGAACGCTTTCAAACTCTTTCCATCACATTGTTCTAAAGTTTAGTCCGTTTGAGCTAGCAGGGGGACCTAATGGACCTACAGATCATGGGCTCCAACGATCCGAGATTAACTGGCTAAACTCTTTTATGCCCTAAAACTCGTAGATAGTAAATGTAACATTTGACTTGCTTCAATCAAGTATTATTTCTATATATTTGTTTTGCCTAAATATAACCACAAATCCAATAAACTAAGAACCCATGGCTATATTATGTATACTTGAAGTTTATGTGTGACATAAGTATGGATCAAGTTCAAGTAAATAGTCTAAACCATCTATAGTATATGGATAAAGTTGGGTACCTTAATCCTGGGGACACTATTGCGCGACTCGCTTTGTTCTTTAGAGACAGACGATGTGATCCTAATCGTTCGTGTATAAGACATGTGAGTGAGGGTGTCCTATGCAAAGAGTTTGCATAGAGATTGGACCAGGAGATAAGTCACTTTCACTTTACAACACCGTTTACTATTGAAACTAAACATCGAATACATATAACCTAGGTAACTCGATCTTAATCCTGAGCTAACTATGAACTCCTGTTTATTTAGGATTATCCTTTGATTTGCATGGGTGAGAGTGGCCAAACATCGCTGACTCAATAAGCCTACCATTTTGGGGATAAGACTAAATGGATAGCTGGGGACATAACTTTGCAAGATGGAATTCACTGCTACCCGTTTTAGGGTTAGTAAAGGTTGTTCCCGTAAGTACTTACTCCGAGTCTTGAACAAGGGGCCCCGCCCTCTCATAACCTTGAGAGGGACTTGGTTCAGTGATTGTATCGCGAACTAGTTGTTCATTAGAGGATCAGTGGAACTTAAGGAACAAGATGTAACTATAGGGGTAAAACAGACATTTGACCTAGCTCTAGTTACGAACAACCGGTGAAGGGTCGACTTACTAATCATGGTTATCTAAAGTGGACAAGAAATATATCTACAGTGAGGGGAGTGCAGCTACAGGCTATAGTGGAGTGTCCTGAAAGCTAACGAACGATGAATGACTAGGTTAATGAGATTAATCGGTTATCATCATTTCGTTGGAGCCATGATCTGTAGGTCCATTAGGTCCCTCTACTAGCTCAAAAGGAATAAAACTTGGAACAATATGATAGGTTAATATTTGAAACGTTCAAATTCGGAAAAGGATACAAAAGTCGCATATATACGATATTTAACGACATATTAGTTTAATTATGAATTAAACTTAAAATGAGAGTTATATATTTAAATATGATTTAAATATTAAACACGTGAATAGGGATTCATGGTCGAGAAAATTAGTTGGGAGAAAGAAACCAAGATTGCACAAATGGTATTAATTTAATATGAGATATTAAATTAAATAATTTTATTTTAATTAAATAAATGATATTTAAATTAAAATAAAAATAAAAGAAAGTGGGATTATTCATAATTTTATTTGCAAATTTTGAATTTAAAAGAAATTCAAAAGTTAGCAAATTTTGGAGGTGGTGCTTAATGACTAATCACTTGTAATTAGCCTTATTGCACCACCTAATCTTGTGACTCAAAATGATCCCTATTTGTTGTCAATTTTTTGTGCAATTCTTGTGCATGATTTTCTTCTATATATAGAGGATGAGCTGATGAAAATTAGTGGATTTCTTCAACCTAAAATGCTGCCAAAATTCTCTCAAGAACTTCCATGTTCATACTCTCAAGCTTGCTTATACCCATAAGCTTTCCTTTCCAATTCCTATCAATTGAGGATCCCACAATCCGTTCCAAGGCCTGAGGATAGTAGAGAAGATCCAAGTGGTCGTCCAAAAGCTGTTCGTGTGAATTGTAAAGCAACAGATTATTCGAATTGGGAGCTCCAAGAGGTAGGTACCTTATTACTCTATTTTTTGTTCTTATGGACAGCATATCTTCTAGGATTAAATTGATCAATTTGTGTGCCTAAGATCCAAAATTGCTTTCGCATGTGTGATATTAACACCTACAATTGGTATCAGAGCATGGGTTGGGCACCCAATTTGCATTAATTTGATCATGGTGGGTAGCATTTGCATATTGAATTTTTCTGGGTGCTAGAATGGATATATTACGGTTTTGGCAATTTAATTCTCTCAAATTTGTTGAAATAATTTTTAATTGCCTACATGTTTATGGGCATTAATGAGTTAATATTGAGTCTGCAAATTTTGAGAGTCATTAGAGTCCATTTAGTAGTGTAATTGCTCGAAAGAAGAAGAAGAACTCAAGCTGGCCAAAGAAGAGCAGGCTGACCAGAGGGGCTGACCATTCGGGCTGACAGATGGTTGACGGGTTGACCAGATGGTTGACAGCTTGACCAGACGGGCTGACCAGATGGTTGACAAGCTGACCAGATAGTTGACAGGCTGACCAGATGGGTTGACCAATCGGGCTGACCAGATGGTTGTGGGGCTGACCAGACATGGATAATTTAAGCAATTTTTTAATTATTAAATGCAATAATTTAGTTGTTGCTTGTTAGAAATTGCCAAAACCGGTCCATTTTAGTGTGATTTAGTTAATTATGCATGGAAGGATGTATGTTTTAATTAAATAAGCCGATAATATGCATAAAGCATGTCATATAGATATAAAATCCCACCATAGGAAGCATGTTACATGCATTAAGTATGTTATAACTAAGTTATGATATTAAAATGCATGTTTAGGTTTCATGATAGATGCATGTTGAATGAAGTAATTATGTTATCGTTTGATTGTATAAGCGTTATATTAACTAAACGATAACGAACAAAGCATGCTGCATGAAACTTCCTTATCTCGATTTAAAGTGTTTCAATCAAATAAATGCATGTTATAGGTTAATGTCGTTTTAATTGTTATAAAACCGACATAGACATTTAAAATCTATAACAAATATAAAAGCATGCTCACTTAGGATTAAAATTAACTCAAAGATCAATCAATGCAAAATAGTTTTAGGTCGATAACTTGTAAAGCTAAGGTTACAAGAGAATTCACCCGGTTAGATGCTGTCTAAGGCTGGAGGTATTTAAGTTGACGGTTTACGGAACACCTCCTACCTGGGCATCAAGCCGGTACTTGAGTTAAGTTAACCCGGTTTTATGAGCATGCGTGAGCAATGTGAGGTTATAATATGATTTTTTCACCTAGACATTGTAGGATAAGTTCGTTTATGGACATATCACCTAGACTTAGGTAAAATTTATTAGCCGAATTCTATCTAAGTCAAAATTAAAAACCCTAAATATAATAGGACACTTCAGTGGAAGGAAAAGTAATAAAAACGAGATATTCAAAATCAAGTTTTTACTCCCACGTCCCCCTGTGTTCACACCGTGAGATGCATGCTCGGCTTCGTGTCGCCCTGGGAGCGGCCTCCCTTCGGAGAGCATTAAGCATGCATCAATACCAAGTTGGATGGGGAAAGTGTTCATAGTAAGTGGGAGAAGGACGCGCGACAACGTATCCTATGGTCTCCACCCCTAGGTTGCAACGTGAGATTCCTATGATCCGCCTGCGTGTCGCCCTGGGAGCGACCATCCCTTCGGAGGGCCTGATCATAGGATTCTGAACTCCAGAAATGGATAGGATCACTTAGGTCAGTCACCAACAGTTGTCTTTTCCTAACGGTAGCCTGTTGGTGCATACCTCTGGGATCTGAAAGTGGGAGGGCCACACTTACAAGATTGAGTTCTTGACCACACAAACGATAGCTAATAAACTAAAGGAATATGAGATGTTCTGGTTTTAGATATTGGCTGAGATAAGTCTCAATTCAGTGGAGGAATAGCTGATCACCCTTCGGTGGCTGTTATTCTAAACCTCCGAAGTATCGATGCAAAACTATATCGATAGTTTATTAGGGTTACTTTGATTAAATAGTTTTTCTAAAATTGATTGGATTGTTTAAATGGTTAAAGGAAAAAACTAATATAGTCAATTGTTTATTTTCAGCATGTCTTCCTCAATATTACAACTGCTTAAAAACGATAAGTTAACCGGCGCAAATTATGCAACGTGGAAATCTAACCTGAACACGGTTCTGGTTATTGATGATTTGCGGTTTGTCCTGATAGAGGAATGTCCTCCAGTCCCTATTCGTACTGCATCTCAATCTGTTAAAGATGCATATGATCGTTGGATGAAGGCCAACGAAAATGCCCGAGTCTATATTCTGGCTAGTTTATCTGAAATTTTAGCCAAGAAACATGAGGGAATGGTCTCAGCAAGAGAGATCATGAATTCACTTCAAGAAATGTTTTGACAGCCGTCCTTTCAACTCCATCATGAAGCCCTCAAATACATTTACAGTTGTCACATGAAAGAATGCCAACCTGTTCGAGAACATGTTCTTGATATGATGGTCCATTTCAATGTTGCTGAAGTAAATGGAGCGGTCATCGATGAACGTAGTCAAGTAGCCTTTATAATGGAGTCACTTCCAAAAAGCTTCCTACAATTCCAAAGCAACGCTGTAATGAATAAGATTCAATACAATTTGGCTACGCTCCTGAATGAGTTACAGACATTTCAATCATGAAAGGTAAGGAATTGAAAGAAGGAGAGGCAAATATAGCCTATTCCAAGAGAAAATTCCTGAAGGGTTCATCCTCAAGAACAAAGTCTGCACCTCAAAATTCTGGCTCTAAGAATATCAAGAAAAAGGAAGGAGTAAAGGGAAAGGCTCCCGCTACTGCTAATCGAGGAAAGAAGAAAGCAAAGAAAGCTGATAAAGGCAAATGCTTCCATTGCAACGTTTAGGGGCATTGGAAGAGAAATTGCCCCAAATACCTCACTAAAAAGAAGAAGGAAAAATAAGGTAAATTCGATTTACTCGTTTTAGAAACTTGTCTCTTAGAACATGATCAAAATACCTGGATACTTGATTCCGGAGCTACTAATCATGTCTGTTCTTCTTTGCAGGAAAATAGTTCATTTCGGCAGTTAAAGAAAGATGAAATGACGCTCAAGGTTGGAACAGGAGACGTCATTTCAGCTTCTGCAGTGGGAGATGTCAAGTTGTTTGTAGGAGATAGGTTTTTGCTTTTCGAAAATCTGTATATAGTTCCTAAAATACGTAGGAATCTTATATCTATCTCCTGTCTAATCGAACAAGGGTATTTTGTAAATTTTGAAGTTAATGAAGCGTTCATCTCTCGAAAAGGAATGTTCGTCTGTTCAGCAAAATTAGAAAACAACTTGTATGTCATAAGACCAAACGTAACAAAAACAGTTGTAAATCACGAGTTATTTAGAACTGCTAATACTCAAAGAAAAAGGCAACGCATTTCTCCAAATAGTAACGCTTATCTTTGGCAACTAAGGCTAGGCCACATTAATCTTGATAGGATCAAAAGATTGGTAAAGAATGAACTTTTAAATGAGTTAGAAGACGATTCATTACCTCCATGTGAATCTTGCCTAGAAGGAAAAATGACTAAACGACCGTTTACGGCAAAAGGTTATAGAGCCAAAGAACCTCTAGAACTTATACATTCAGACCTTTGTGGTCCAATGAATGTAAAAGCTCGAGGAGGATAAGAATATCTCATCTCTTTCATAGATGATTATTCAAGATATGGTTACTTGTACCTAATGGCGCACAAATCTGAAGCACTTGAAAAGTTCAAAGAATATAAAGCTGAAGTTGAAAACCTATTAGGAAAAACAATCAAAACTCTTCGATCTGATCGAGGAGGACAGTATATGGATTTACAATTCCAAGACTATATGATAGAACATGGAATCAAATCACAACTCTCAGCACCGGGAACACCGCAACAGAATGGTGTAAGAGAAAGGATAAATAGAACATTGATGGAAATGGTTCGATCAATGATGAGCTATGCTCAGTTGCCCGGCTCGTTTTGGGGACATGCAGTAGAGACTGCAGTAGAAATTTTGAACAACGTTCCTTCGAAAAGTGTTTCCAAAACACCTTTTGAATTATGGAAAGGACGTAAACCTAGTTTGCGCTATTTCCGGATCTGGTGATGTCCTGCCTATGTATTAGTAACGAATCCTAAGAAATTAGAACCACGCTCAAAATTATGCCTATTTGTTGGATATCCAAAAGAAACGAGAGGTGGTCTCTTCTACGACCCACTAGAAAACAGAGTGTTTGTTTCTACAAACGCTACTTTCTTAGAAGAAGACTATTTGAGAGATCATAAACCACGAAGCAAATTAGTATTAAAAGAAACTACTGAAGAAACGACAAAAGTTGTTGATCAAACTACTTCACCTACTTTCGATAGTGCTGGAGCTAGTTCTTCTGGTAAATCTCGTCCGTCTCAAACGTTGAGTATGCCTCGACGCAGTGGGAGGGTTATAATACCGCCTAACCGCTACCTAGGTTTAACTGAAACACGGGTCGTCATACTGGATGACGGCATCGAGGATCCATTGACTTTTAAACAAGCAATGAATGACGTTGATAGAGACCAATGGGTCAAAGCAATGGACCTTGAAATGGAGTCAATGTACTTCAATTCAGTATGGGATCTTGTGGATCCACCTAATGGGATAAAACCCATCGGATGCAAGTGGATCTATAAGAGAAAGAGAGACGCAACTGGAAACGTGCAAACGTTCAAAGCTAGACTCGTAGCAAAAGGTTTTACCCAAAGGGAACGAATTGACTATGAAGAAACTTTTTCCCCTGTTTCTATGCTTAAATCCATTAGAATTCTCCTGTCCATAGCCACATATTATGATATGAAATATGGTAAATGGACGTCAAAACTGCCTTTCTGAATGGCAACCTTGACGAGAATATCTCTATATGTCTCAACCCGAAGGGTTCATTTCCAAGAATGAAGAACAAAAAGTTTGTAAACTAAAACGATCCATTTATGGATTAAAACAAGCTTCAAGGTCTTGGAATCTTCGATTTGATACAACGATCAAATCATTTGGCTTTGACCAAAATCCTGATGAACCTTGTGTTTATAAGAAAATCATCAAGAATAAAGTAGCTTTCTTAACACTATATGTAGATGATATTCTGCTTATTGAGAATAATGTAGGATATCTTACCGACGTGGCTAGAATCACAATTCCAAATGAAGGATTTGGGAGAAGCACAATTTGTTCTTGGCATCCAGATCATTAGGGATCGCAGGAACAAAACCTTAGCCATGTCTCAGGCAGCATATATCGACAAAATGTTAGCTCGATATTCGATGCAGAACTCCAAGAAAGGATTATTACCTTTCAGGCACGGAGTTCATCTGTCTAAAGAACAATGTCCTAAGACACCTCAAGAAATTGAGGATATGAGACATATTCCCTACGCCCCAGCTGTCGGCAGCCTAATGTACGTTATGCTATGCACTAGGCCAGACATTTGTTTTGCAGTGGGAATAGTTAGTCGCTACCAATCAAATCGAAGGTATGACCACTGGACTGCCGTTAAAAAACATCCTCAAGTATCTCCGAAGAACGAGGAATTATATGTTGGTGTATGGTTCAAAGGATCTGATCCTTACTGGTTACACCGACTCTAACTTTCAAACTGACATAGATTCACGGAAATCTACATCAAGGTCAGTATTTACTCTGAATGGAGGAGCAGTAGTATGGCGAAGCATTAAACAAGGATGCATCCCTGACTCCACCATGGAAGCAGAGTATGTTGCTGCATGTGAAGCAGCCAAAGAAGCAGTATGGCTACGGAAGTTCCTGATAGACCAAGAAGTTGTTCCAAACATGAACTTGCCCATCACTTTCTATTGTGATAATAGTGGGGCAGTAGCCAATTCTAAAGAGTCTCGCAGTCACAAACGAGGCAACCACATCGAGAGGAAGTATCACCTAATTTGGGAGATAGTGCAGCGTGGGGATGTGATAGTCACGAAGATCGCTTCAGAACACAACATTGTTGATCCATTTACAAAGACTCTCTCGGCTAAAGTGTTTGAGGGTCATCTACAGAACTTAGGTCTACGAGAAATGTATATAGCATAACCTAGGGCAAGTGGGAGATGTACATGGTATAGGAGTGCCCTAGTTTATTGTATTTGTAACATTTCCTTGCTTTGGTATTATTAAATGCGTATACATTTCCACTCACTAGAGTTTTGTAAATAGTCTAAACGATCTATAGTATATGGATAAGGTTGGGTACCTCAATCCTGGGGACACTATTGGTGCGACTCGCTTTGTTCTTTAGAGACAGACGATGTGATCCTAATCGTTCATGTATAAGACATGTGAGTGAGGGCGTCCTATGCAAAGAGTTTGCATAGAGATCGGACCAGGAGAAAAGTCACTTTCACTTTACAACACCGTTTACTGTTGAAACTAAACATCTCATACATATAACCTAGGTAACTCGATCTTAATCCTAAGCTAACTATCAAATCCTGTTTATTTAGGATGATCCTTTGATTTGCATGGGTGAGAGTGGCCAAACATCGCCGACTCAATAAGCCTGCCATTTTGGGGATAAGACTAAATGGATAGCTGGGGACATAACTTTACAAGATGGAATTCACTGCTACCCGTTTTAGGGTTAGTAAAGGTTGTTCCCGTAAGTACTGACTCCGAGTCTTGAACAAGGGGCCCCGCCCTCTCATAACCTTGAGAGGGACTTGGTTCAGTGATTGTATCGTGAACTAGTTGTTCATTAGAGGATCAGTGGAACTTAAGGAACAAGATGTAACTATAGGGGTAAAACGGACATTTGGCCTAGCTCTAGTTACGAACAACCGGTGACGGGTCAACTTACTAATCATGGTTATCTAAAGTGAACAAGAAATATATCTACAGTGAGGGGAGTGCAGCTACAGGCTATAGTGGAGTGTCCTGGAAGCTAACGAATGATGAATGACTAGGTTAATGAGATTAATCGGTTATCATCATTTCGTTGGAGCCATGATCTGTAGGTCCATTAGGTCCCTCTACTAGCTCAAAAGGAATAAAACTTGGAACAATATGATAGGTTAATATTTGAAATGTTCAAATTCGGAAAAGGATACAAAAGTCGCATATATACGATATTTAACGACATATTAGTTTAATTATGAATTAAACTTAAAATGTAAGTTATATATTTAAATATGATTTAAATATTAAACACGTGAATAGGGATTCATGTTCGAGAAAATTCGTTGGCAGAAAGAAACCAAGATTGCACAAATGGTATTAATTTAATATGATATATTAAATTAAATAAATGATATTTAAATTAAAATAAAAATAAAAGAAAGTGGGATTATTCATAATTTTATTTGCAAATTTTGAATTTAAAAGAAATTCAAAAGTTAGCAAATTTTGGAGGTGGTGCTTAATGACTAATCACTTGTAATTAGCCTTATTGCACCACCTAATATTGTGACTCAAAATGATCCCTATTTGTTGTCAATTTTTTGTTCAATTCTTGTGCATGATTTTCCTCTATATATAGAGGATGAGCTGATGAGAATTAGTGGATTTCTTCAACCGAAAATGCTGCCAAAATTCTCTCAAGAACTTCCATGTTCATACTCTCAAGCTTGCTTATACCCATAAGCTTTCCTTTCCAATTCCTATCAATTGAGGATCCCACAATCCGTTCCAAGGCCTGAGGATAGTAGAGAAGATCCAAGTGGTCGTCCAAAAGCTGTTCGTGTGAATTATAAAGGAACGGATTATTCGAATTGGGAGCTCCAAGAGGTAGGTACCTTATTACTCTATTTTTTGTTCTTATGGACAACATGTCTTCTAGGATTAAATTGATCAAATTGTGTGCCTAAGATCCAAAATTGCTTCCGCATGTGTGATATTAACACCTACAAGAAAGTGCTTGAGGAGCTGCGAAGCAAGTGACATGGAATCAAGTAAACATGTTTTTCAAGATCGTTTTCTAAAAAGTTTGCCTTTCAGGAGAGGGATCTACTCTAGTGCCAGTCACAACGTCTGAGTTTCCTAAGCATGATGATTTCTATTGTTCTTTTTCAAAGCAAAACTCTCCCTAATCCATCCTAACCAATGTGCTTAAACTACCTAACTTCTACTCATAGAGCCTAGTGTAGTCCTTTTAGTTAAGAAAAACAATCTTCAGGTAAAAATGAGTATACATGAATGACTAGACCTTTTCTATCTCCCCCAAACTTATTTGACTGCTGGTGCTCTTTTTATTCAACTTATTTTTCTCCCAAGAGTATCCTTGTTGTCATATTTACCTTCGTTCTAGCTTATCGACACTTTGTTGTGAAGATATCTAGCTACGAGCAAAGTTCAAAAGCTTGGAATGTGTTGGGATTGGTGCCCTAAAACTCGTAGATAGTGAATGTTAAACGAATTATATACTTGATCGATAAAGTCGTTGTCGAGATTCATTCAGTAAAGTCGTTACTGAATAAGTAAATTGCACGTTAAATAACCCAAATCCGATAAACTAAGATCCCTGGTTATAGGATGAACACTTGAGCTTTATGTAGAGACATAAAAGTGGATCAGGCTCGAGTAATAGCCAAAACGGTCTATAGTATAGGGATAGGGCTGGGCACCTTATCCTAGGGACACTATTAGACGTGGCCCACTTTGTAGACAGTACAGACAATGTGATCCTAAATTGTCCATGTAGAGACATGCGAGTGGGGGCATCCTATGCAATGAGTTTGCATAAGACCAGGACCGAGAAATAAGTCACTCTTGCTTTATAACGCCGTTTACTGACAAGACTAACTATTTCATGTGATGACCTAGGTAACTCGATCTTAATCCTAAGCTAACTATGAACTCCTGTTTATTCAGACTTATCCTTAGATCTGCATCGGTGAGAGTGGCTCAGCATCGCCGACTCAATAAGCCTCCCATTTCAAGGATAGGAACGGGTAGATAGCTGGGGACATAGTTCTGCAAGAAGGAATTCGCTCCTACCCGAATTAGGGATAGTAGAGAGGTTGTTCCCTTCAGTGTTGTATCCGGGGCTTGAACAAAGGGATCCCGCCATCTCATTGGCCCGAGAGGGACTCGGTTTGTTGGTTGGACTATAAACCAATTGTTCATTAGAGGATCAGTGGGACTTAAGGAACAAGAAGTACTATAGGGGTAAAACGGACATTTGACCCAGCTATAGTTACGAACAACCTGTGAAGGATCGACTTACTAATCATGGTTATATCAGGTGGACAGAAATATATCTACAGTGAGGGGAATGCAACTACAGGGCTATAGTGGAGTGTCCCGGTAGTTAACGAATGTTGGTTAGCTAGGTTAATGAGATTAGCCGGTTAACCTTGGATCGTTGGAGCCCATGATCTGTAGGTCTATTAGGTCCCCCTGCTAGCTCATACGGATTATACCTTAGAACATAGTGATAGGAAAGTTTGAATCGTTCAAATTCGGTTTAGGGAATTAGTGTCGATTATATACGATATTATCAACACAATAGTTTAATTATGGATTAAACTATTAATTGAGAGAGTAAAGTATTTAAATATGATTTAAATACAATATATATGAATAAGGATTCATATTAGGTGCATAGTATTAATTTGATATATGATATTAAATTAATATTACATAATTGATTAAATTGTTTAATTAATTATTGTTTTAATTTAAAAATGATTATGAATTGTTTCTTTTTTTAATTAAAATTGAGATAGAGATTTCAATCTTGAATTTATGGAAATTCAAGATTAGTGGATTTAATTAGGTGATATGAATTAATTTGATTAATGCCACATGATTAGTTGAAATAGTTCAATTAATTGATAATTTGAAAGGCAATTGAGAATTGCATTTTAAATTAAATCCAAGAGTAGAAATTAACTCTTGTATAGATGGAGATAGTGGAATTACACAACTAAATCCACTCTTGCATGGATGAAGAAAGTGGAATAACACCTCCCACATGCAATCTTGCATGTAATCTCCATAGAACACCTTGGTGAATCTTAGATGCATGGAAATCCTCTATAAATAGGGGATTAGAAGATGGAGAAGTATGGAATTTTGGAGTAATGTTATGCTGCCAAAATTCACTCTCAACCTCACTCTCTCAATTCTCTCTAAAAGCTTGTAGTGTTCAAGCATATCCCTTCCAATCCCTATCGCCATAGACTCCCACAATTAATTCTAAGGCCGGAGGATAGCGGGGAAGACACTAGAGGTGGTCCACACACCGTTCGTGATCAAAGGAATCAAAAGGAGTTGTTGAACCGGTCTCGAAAAGGTTTGTACAAATTTTGCTCTCTGTTAATGGTATTTGGACAACATGCTTTCATTTTCTAAAATTGATGTAGTTAAGTGCCTCCGATCCTAAAATTGCTTCCGCATGTGTTATATGAACACCTTCAGAGTGATACTCACTTCCCTAGGTAAACCTTTCATGCAGTGGCAAACCATGGGTGTCATGAATGCCCCTGGTGACTCAGTAAACCCTAGGAAGGAGGTGTAACTCTCGGTTTTTTTTTTAAAGATAGATACTGAGCACGTTCTTATTCCAGTAGTACAAATTTACAAAAATATTTACATAGTAAAGCATAAAGCACCCCCCAAACTTAAAGGTAGACAATGTCCTCATTGGCTTGTTTTGAGGCATGGGCTTAACATGAGGCTTTTTATTTTTCAAAACTTCAAGGCTAAACTCTCCTAGAGTGTTAGAAAGGTTAAACACGAGGAAGTTTAGACTTAAGAAAATTTTGTGAAGAAAAAGACTAATGGAAAGCCTATGACTAGAAAACAGTTCAGATGTGACGGTGGCACTTTTGAGATAGAACAAAGCTCTAGTTTTCATCATCAAGGGCTTAAAAGAAAACTCCTTTGAAAACATGCTTTTCTTCCAAAACATTTTAAAGCAATTTTTCCTTAAAGTTGATTTTTTTCTTCCAAAAAGTTCATAGGTTAAGCTCAAAACAGCAAGCAGATTTTTAGAGAAAATACTTGAAAAACCCAAGTTTATCTATCCTAAACTATCAACAAGCTCTTTAAACTACCATATGATCAAAATTATTAACAAATAACCAATTTAAATCAATCAAAACAGCAACTAAGCGATAAAAACCGAATTTAAAACATGCTAAAACTAAAAAAACAGCAAGTAAAAAAACAGGAAACAATATTATTCACAAAAAATTTCAGTCAAAGGGGATCGGAAAACTCCCATAGTCCTCGTCCGAGGAACTCTCTCTCTCTTCATCATCTTCATCATCATTTTCTTCTTCATTCTCTTCATCAGAATCGTTGTCTTCCTGAGGCAGCAGCGATTGAGGGAAATTTGGAAAGACTGAAGCGATACTCAGGGCAATAGAGATAAAACTCTCTAATGGCTTCATCCCTCTCCTTTGCATATACCCAATATGTTCTCAGGTTCTCCCTGATTTGATCTAGCTGGCAGTAGGCAATGGCTAGGGTCTCTGGTGATGGTGAGGGCCTTGTAAAATGAGTGCTCTATGATGGAGAAGCTACATTCGGCCCTGATTGAGGAGTAGCCTGAGATGTGGAGGCTTTATCTTTCCTCTGGATGCTGTCCTGTTGGAGCTTTCCAATCAAGGACAGGTCAATAGTAGGCTTGAAGAAGTGACGCTCCTCGTCCTTGCCTAGAACGATCTTCACCCTCTGGCAAAGCTGGGTAATGAGTGATCCAAAGAAAAGCTTGATGCTCTTTTTCTCCCACAGGCTAAAATCTCATCCCTGATAATGCTCCCTACGTTGATCTCCAACCCCTTCATAATGCAATAGAGTAACATAACTCTATCCACTAAGATGGTGCTATCGTGGGTGGTTGGCATCAAACGGTTCTTGATGAAGTGAAGCCAAACTGCCGATTCTGTCTTTAAGTCGCTTGGCACTAGAGACTTCACCTTTGTCTAGGATTCTTTCCATTGAACCCCCTTATTGGCCACAAGTTTCAATGCATCTTTCATCTGCTTGGCCGAAGGGTTCCTTATCACATCATTCCCTCTCGGATTCAGGGGTGCCTTGATCTTGTACACCCTATTAATGTCGACTGAGGAGAAACTGACCATCTTCCCCCTCACTACCGCCATGCTAATGCTCTCCTCCCTCAGGCCGGCATAAAATTCATGAACTAAAGGCACTACAGCCTCCTGAGGGTGAGCACAGAAGTCCTGCCATTTGTACTGCGAAATGATCCTGCTCACGAACTCTGGCAGTGCTCCTGCTCTATTAGAGAATCCCTTCTCGTTGAGGAAATCCCTTTTCTTCATGATCTCCACCCGTTCCTGAAAATTGGCATCTTTAAATACCTCAGTAAATGGATTTTTGGGAGATGCAGCCTTAGGTGATTTGCCTTTTGGCTTGGCGGGTGAGATGGTGGGAGGAACTGCAGGAGAGGCATCCATGGACCTCGTCCTCGACCTCTTGGCAAAGATTGGATCATTCTTGTTCTTTGTCTTCCTTTCAGCCTTAATCTCTCTCTTTCTCTTTCTCTTTCTCCTCAATGCTGCAAAGATAGAAACTTGGTCGCCATCTAGTTCCCTTATCTCTGAATCGAATTCTGTATCAGAGTCAGTGGAGGTCTCGGCCTCCTCGTCTTCTTTTTCCTCTTAATCCTTCTTCTCTCACGAAGAGGTGCTGTCAGCTGCTGGTGGGTCATTTGTGAATAGAGGTTCGAAAACCTCTTCAGCAGGCTGAGCTTCAGTGGCCTCGGTTAGGCCTTCCTCAGAATGCGGCCCAGATGAGGTTGCATTCTGTCCTTCATTTACTTCTCATTCTTTTTCTTTTTCTAAATTTTCTTCTCTTAGCCCCTGTTGGGCCTCTTCTTCTACCCTCCCTTGCAGCGCTTCAACCTCACTTTGAGCCTTGTGGAGTGGCTCAAAAGCTGCAAGGAAGTCATCAGCTTCCTTCCTTCTTTTCTCATCTTCTTTTCTCATCTTCTCTTCTCTTTTTCTCTTCCTCAAGGAGTTGCAAATCAATGGCTGCCCTCCTGAGGTTTTCCTCAAACTTTCTTTCTTCCTCAGCTTCTAAGGCCCTCTCGGCCTCTTATTCTTCTTCTCTCCATCTTTTCTCTTCTTCCTCATCTCTTCTCTTCGCAAAGTCATCCTCCTGCATCATATGTTGATTTTCCATCTCTCTCTCAGCTTCTATCTCTTTCGAAGCATCCTATTCAGCCTTGTACCCTTCAGCAATCACAAGAGCCTTTTCCACAGCTTGGCGAATTATTCCTTCGAATACGTCCGGAGGCATTCTTGCGGTTTTGAGAGGCTTGATAACAAGCGACTTTTCAGGCACAACCTTTTTTGGGCTCCTCTTTCTTGCGTTATAGGTAATAACGGACCAATGCAAGATGAAGAGGGGTTAGTTTAAGGCTCGAAATTTTTACCCGTTGAAGCTTCTCATTGCCGAGAGCTTCCAGCTGCCTTCGCGGCTTCTTCTTCATCTCGCCTATTCCCTTCTTCTTCAAGGGCAGCACGTCTCTAGGCTCCCATCTCCCGGATCATTGCAAACCATTCCCGCGAGCATTTTCTAAACTGTTGAGTGGCGGGTTTTTGGATTTGGCGGACATCAGTGGCGCGCGTGAACCTTCTTGGTGTAGACGAACTCGGCATCTCGCTCGAATTGGCCAGCATTGCCGAAGAAGATGGAGTTTGAGCGTTGGGTCCAACGTTCACGATCGCCGGCGAGAATCCCGTGGGTCTCGTCCTTCCCGTGTCGTGCATGGGCGTTTTTGGTTGCTCTTCTTGCCGTCGCACGCTAGCTTCAGCTTCGTGGGCGGTCGGATTACTCTGGGAACAAGTAATCTTGCGTGAGGATGATGGCTTTTGAGTGTTCTTCATCTTCTTGAATATGGGGTCTTTCGGTTTCAAGATGAGAGAATATGGAGAGTTGAGGTTTTGACTTGAGTGCAAAAGACTTGAGTGGTTGGTGAAGAGAAAAAGAACATAAGTCAGCTATTTATACTTTTCCAATTAGGTCACGTGCAGGTCAAACGAAATTCGTGACTCCCTACTTATTCTTGAAAATGCGATCGCATTCTCAAATACACTGGGGAGAAATGCGGCTGCATTTCACCCAGTTTTTCTGCCTTCTCTGATTTTTTTTTTTTTTTTTTGTTCTGACTTTTCATTTTCCTTTGCTTTCTCCTCTTTGCTGAAAAACTCATAAACATGTCAGAAAGCTCACATCCTTAATCATGATTTATTTTATTTTATTTTTTTTATTTTCTTAAAAAGAATTAAGGAAACGTTTTGATCAATTCAACTTCCAGGTAAGTCCCCAGGTAGAGGTGTTCCCTACGGTCAGCTTAAATACCTCAGCCTAGGCAAGACTTGCCTCAGACAAAGTTCCCCCTTTATCAAAAATCATTTATTCTAAACAAACTTACAATTTTTCCCATTTTTCTACATTCATTTTAACACAAGACAAGGCACAAAATAATATGGACTTTTCAAAACTCCCAGGTAAATCCCCAAGAAAAGGTGTTCCCAATGGTCATCTTAAGTACCTTTTCCTAGACAGAGTTTTTTACTCTTGTCTAGATATTTTGGAGTTCTTGTCTAGATTATTATTTTATAGATCCATATAATATACAAAAATTAATTCTTTCAAGGTGTATAAGTCATACCAAATCAATCACGGAGACATGGGCTTCTTCATCCTCGAAGCCTTTCCCCCAATATGGTTTGATCCTTTGTCCATTTACCTTGAAGTGCATGCCCTGATTATCTGTCAATACCACAGTTCCATAGTCGAAGATTTTCACAATCTTGAAAGGCCCTGACCATCTTGACTTGAGTTTTCTTGGAAATAATTTGAGTCTGGAATTAAAGAGTAATACTTTCTGGCCTTTGTACAACTCCATTGGGTGAATTCTTCTATCATGCCATCGCTTGACTTTTTCCTTATCTCTTGCATTTTCATAGGAGAAATGTCAGAGTTCTTCCAGCTCGTTAAGTTGCAATTTCCTTTTGATCCCTGCTTTCTCCATGTTGAAGTTAAACTTTTTCAATGCCCAATAAGCCTTGTGCTCTAATTTGAGTGGAAAGTGACAAGCTTTTCCGAATATGAGGCGATACGGAGACATCCCTAATGGCGCTTTATTTGCAGTTCGGTGGGCCCATAGTGCTTCATCGAGCCTTAATGACAAGCCCTTGCGAGTGGGATCCACTGTCTTTTCCAAAATAGCCTTAATTTCCTTCTTAGAGAGTTCTGCTTGTCCATTAGTTTGGGGATGGTAAGCAGTGGCTACCCTGTGTTGAATGTTGTATTTGGAAAACAAACTGGCTATTATTTTATTCAGGAAGTGAGATCCTTCGTCACTTATGATGAAGCGAGGGGTTCCATATCTTGTGAAGATATTCTTCAGAAAGAATCTCTTCACCACCTTGGCATCATTTGTTGCGGTCGCTATTGCCTCAATCCATTTTGATACATAATCAACTGCGAGCAAGATGTAGATGTTCCCAAAGGTTGGTGGGAATGGTCCCATGAAGTCTATCCCCCATACGTCAAAGATTTCCACTTCAAGTATGAAGTGTAGAGGCATTTCACTTTTAGCTGTTAGGTTCCCTGTCCTTAGGCATTGATCACAATTTTTCGTGAAGAGGTGCTTATCTTTGAAGAGACTGTGCCAAAAATAGCCGGATTGGACGACTTTGGTCGTTGTCTTGAGTCCTACGAAATGTCCTCCGTATGGAGCTGCATGACAGGCTCCCAATATCAAAGGTATCTTCTCTTCCGGTACACACCGTCTTAGTATTTGATCAGGCCCTAGCTAATACAAATACGGTTCATCCCAGTAGTAGTCTTTGACGTCTTTTAAGAACTTCTTGAGTTGTTGAACGGTTGCCTCTGGTGGTTTTAGTCCACTGACTAGATAGTTTACATAATATGCAAACCAGGGAAGTTCAACAGTTCTGACCGCCAGAATCTGCTCATCCACAAACGACCCTTGAATGTCCAGCCCTTTTTCTATTTGTGCTTCCTCTCCAAGTCTTGATAGATGGTCTGCTACCTAATTTTCTGTTCCTTTTCTGTCTGAGATCTCTATGTCAAACTCCTGCAAAAGCAAAATCCATCGAATTAGTCGGGGTTTGGCATCTTTTTTCGAAAGTAAATGCTTGAGGGCTGAATGATCTGTGTGAACTATGACTTTAGTTCCCACAAGGTAGGATCTAAAATTTTCAAAACCAAACACTACTGCCAGTAATTCCTTTTCTGTGACTGTGTAATTCAACTGAACCTCGTTCAGCGTCTTGCTTGCGAAGTAGATAGGTTGCACTATTTTTCCTCTTTTTTTGACATAGGATTGCACCAACTGCAAAGTCACTAGCGTCGCACATCAACTCAAATGGTTTAGTCCAGTCTGGTTCAATTATGATTGGCGATGAGCTGAGTGCCTTCTTTAAAGTCTCAAACGCTTGTTTGCAATCTTCATCAAAGTCGAACGGTCTATCTATTTCTAGTAACCTGCACAAGGGTTTGGAAACTTTAGAAAAGTCCTTAATGAATCTTCTATAGAAACCTGCATGGCCTAGAAAGCTTCTGATATCGCGCACTGTCTTTGGAGAAGGAAACTTGGATATGATCTCGATCTTTGCCTTGTCCACCTCAATTCCTTTCCTGGAGATGCGATGTCCAAGGACTATACCCTCTCGTACCATAAAATGGCACTTCTCCCAATTCAGGACTAAATTGGTTTCCTCACATCTTTCTAGCACTTGGTCTAGATTTCGTAGACATGCTGTAAATGATTCACCGAAGACAGAGAAGTCATCCATGAATACTTCCATGGTTCGCTCTACCATGTCGGAGAATATAGCCATCATACACCTTTGGAAGGTGGCTGGGGCATTGCATAACCTGAATGGCATTCTCTGGAAGGCGAACGTTCCGTATGGACATGTGAACGTTGTCTTCTCTTGGTCTTCTGGGGCTATAGTTATCTGATTGTAACCAGAGTAACCGTCTAAGAAGCAATAATAGTCTTTCCCTGCAAGCCTGTCTAGCATCTGATCTATGAATGGCAACGGGAAGTGGTCTTTCCTAGTTACTTTATTAAGGCGACGATAATCTATGCAGACTCGCCATCCTGTAACCGTCCTTGTTGGGATCAATTCATTTCTCTCGTTCTCTACGATGGTCATCCCACCTTTTTTTGGAACGCATTGCACTGGGCTAACCCAGCTACTGTCTGCAATTGGGTAGATGACTCCTGCGTCCAGCCACTTTAAGATTTCCTTTCTAACAACTTCCTTCATGATGGGATTTAATCTCCTCTGACTCTCAATGGAATTCTTAGCTCCTTCTTCAAGGTTTATCCTGCATGCAAAATGAGGGGCTGATTCCTTGAATGTCTGCAATGGTCCATCATATTGCTTTTTTATGTTTGGAGAGGACCTGCAACAAAGAAATTTCATCTTGTTCAGTAAGGTAAGTTGAGATAATCACTGGTAATGTCCTGTTTTCACCAAGAAAGCTATATTTAAGATGCTCTGACAGAGGCTTGAGTTCCAATTCAGGAGGACTGATCAGAGATTGTTGTAATGGCCTGATTTCTTATTGGTCTGATGACTCCCTTAATGCCTCTATACTCGCTGCTGTAGAATTATTTGTGACTGGTATTTCTTCATTCCCTTTCAGTGGTTCTCCCTTTAATGTTTCCTGCAAAATAGATACAGAGAGTTCGTCAACTTCTTTAATCATAGAACACCTCTCAAGGTATCCTGGATATTGCATTGCCTTCATCACGTTAAACGTGACTTGCTGATCGTTGACCCTAATGGTCAATTCTCCTTTCTGCACATCTATTAAGGTTCTGCCAATGGCTAGGAACGGTCGTCCTAAGATGATTGGCACGTCCTTGTCAGCTTCACAATCTAAAATGATGAAATCTGCAGGGAAAACAAACTTATCAACTTTAACCAATACGTCTTCAATCTTTCCAATGGGATGTGTAATTGATCTGTCCGCCAACTGTAAGGTCACAGTTGTTGGTCGTGTTTCACCTATCCCTAACTGTTTAAAAACCGAGTATGGCATTAAGTTGATGCTTGCTCCTAAGTCGCACAGGGCTCTACCTACATCCCTGCCTTCGATAGAGCATGGAATGGTGAAGCTTCCTGGGTCTTTAAGCTTGGGAGGAATCTCGTTCTTCACTAGTGCACTGGATCATTCTGTGAGTGCAACCGTTTTGTATTCTCCCAACCTTCTCTTTTTTGACAGAATATCTTTCAAGAACTTCACATAGGTAGGAATTTGTTCAAGTGTTTCTACCAATGGGATATTGATGTGCAACTGCTTCAATACATCTAATCTAAAAACTTTTTGAAATTACATCTTGTGAGGCATGTTTGAATCTCTGCGAGTACAGAGGAGGTGGTCTGTAATTTGGGTCTATCACAAATTTTTGGGGTTTTGCGGTTGCATTTCCCTGTCTTTTCTCCAACTTTGATTTTTCTTCTTTTTCCACCAAGGCTTCATGCTCCTTGGTCTTTTCTATTTTATCTTCTTTATTCTGTAAACTATCCGAGGTAATGTCTGACTTCTTTTCACAAATCTTTTCTCGAGCTTCAACTGGGATCTCTGCTTCTTGATTGACTGGATAGTTTGGTCCATCGTATTCTAATCCAATTCTTAAGGTCACTGCCTTGCATTGTTCCTTTCCTTCTCTGTGCGGGATCTCGGTCTTGCTAGGCAACGTCCCTTGCAGTCTATTCTTAATCTCCTGAGAAATTTGTCCAAGCTGAACTTCCAAATTCCTGATTGCAGCATCGTTCCTTTCCATGTACTCCTTCATAAGAGTCTATAGATTTGACTCTTGACTCTGCACTGGAACTTGTTGGATGTTTTTCTACGGCTGTTGTTGTGTAGGTTGCTTTCCAAACTGATGAGTGTTGGAATTACTTGACCCGGCTTGTCCTCCCCAAGAGAAATTTGGATGTTGTCTCCATCCTGGGTTGTACGTGGCCGTATACGGATTCCATCTATTTTGGTTCTGATTTCCTTGTCGACCTACATAAAAAACAGTTGCAGGGTTTAGTGGACAATTATCAGCGATGTGTTCCTCACCACATATTTCACAACAGAGAGAAGAGACAGCATTGGCAGGGGCTATGTTGGCTTGATTGTTCATGGTCATGCCCATCATCATGCTATGGATGGCCTTGATCTGGGCTTGCTTCGGAGAGTTAGCCTCTGTTTCCACTGCTTTCACTGGATTTTTCAAAATGGTTGTTGGTTAATTTTCTCCCCAATGTCGATTGTTGGTGGCTATGGTGTCTAGAATAACATGCGTCTCATTAGCCAACTTCTTCAGGAAAGATCCGTTTGCAGATGTGTTTACTAGTGCCATTGAAGCTTGATCTAATCCACTATAAAAATGCTCCAAAATAATGCAAGCAGACAATCCATGGCGTGGACACTTCCGAACCAGACTTTGAAATCTTTCTCAAGCTGCATCCAAAGCTTCATTGTAAGACTGTCTGAAAGCAATAATTTCAGCTCTGTACATGGCATTTTTATTGGAGGGAAAAAACTTCTCTAAGAATTTCTCTGCCAAATCATTCCAAGAGGTGATGGAGTTTGGAGGAAATGAATCCAACTAGGCTTCAGCATCTCCCTGCAAAGAAAATGGAAAAAGCTTTAATTTTAACATATCTTCTGGCACTCCTGTGACTTTAAAAGAATTGCAAACTCTCATAAATAGTTTAATATGTTTGTGTGGATCTTCGTTTGGAAGTCCAGAGAATTGGCCCATTGTATTCAACATCTGGAACATCACTGGTTTAAGTTAAAACTGTGGAGCATCAATTGGTGGCTCCAAAATTCCTGGATTCTACGTCTGGAAAACTGGTAAAGCGTAGTCCCTTATTGCTCTATTTCGATCTTCAGTAATGTACATTTGATTTTCTTGTTGTGGCACCGGTGGAACTGGAGGAACAGGAGGAATTCTCCAGCCATTCTGCTCCCTTCCACAATCTTGTGGATCAACTTGAGGATCGACTCCAGGAGGTTCCATGGGAAACTCTTGAATGTAAGAGGCTTCTTCAAGAAATTCCTGTGCGCTCAACTCTTGTTGTTCCTTTTTCTTTCGTCTTTGTTCCTTCCTTCGACGACGAAAGGTTCTTTCTATCTTTAGATCAATGTCAAGGAGTGGACACCCCTTGTTCATGCACTAACTTCAACCTGCAAAAGCAAAAACAAATGCAAACCAAAGTCAAATTCCCTTAGAGACACAAAAGCGGTTGCAATCTGATCGCAATTTCGAAAACAAATCTGGTTTCACTTTTGGTGGGCAACGGTGCCAAAAACTTGGTGCGGCCGTCAGCTGAATGAATAGATGTAAGAGGTAGAAAGAAACTCAGCTAACCCTTAGTGCAAGTATACACTGTCGCACAGAGTAATCAAAAAAACCTTAGAAGTATTCCAAGGGTATCAATCCCACGAGGACTAAACTGGAAATTCATATTTGATGGAGAAACTGCTCAAATGATTGCTTTTGAAAATGTAACCAAAGAAATAAGTTGATTGATTCGGTTTTTGAAAAGATAAATAAAACAAGCAAGTAGGTAAAAGAATAACAATAAGAAATAAGCGAGGTATTCAACATGGATTCATCTCAAAGGCAATAACCTTAATCATGAAGTATTTAACTTAAACCTATTCAATGCATTTCTATTTGGCCTTGGTCCCAAGAACCGTTAGAAGGCTAAGCGAGTACCGTTATGCACATTTCTGTGACTCGACTCCGACATAGATAATTCACGAGTGCAACCTATAACCCAGTCGATATAGGGTGCCTTAGGCAGCTTGCCCTATACTGTCGAACAATCTCTTTCGAGCTTTTTCTCCCATATCACCTTTACGAGAACCGATATCGTTTGTCCCTTTCGAGATCAAACTCACATAGCATGCAAAGTCTAAGTGATCAAGTTAAACTCAACAAGATTAGAGTGATAATCAATAAAGAATGACATGCATTGAACAGAAACTTAAGCAAATAAAACACTTTCAAGCTATTGAACCATAAGAAAATTCACCATATTGAACCCCTCAATAGAATTTAGCTACTCATGGTGAGATAAAGTGCAAATGAATACACATTTCCATTGAAATAAGAATTTAAATAATACAGAATAATGAAAAGTATCAAGAGCTGGAAATAAGGGATATAGCTAAATATTATGGGTTTTCTATTTACTCAATCCTTCTAGAGTTCGCTAAGACACTCCACTCTCTCGCTTTTATAAGTGGGAATGGATGAAAATCCCTACAAACCCTAAGGTTTGATTTCTAACTCAGGTTAGAATTCAGTCATCTAAGAAGGACCTCGGGCATCCCTACTCATAGGCGTCAACTAGGGTTCTGTCACCACCCTCTTCTTCCAAATGAGTTCTACTTGAATTTGACTTCGAATCTCGACCTTATATAGTGTAGAAAGTGGTTGAGGAGCTACGAAATAGGTGCTGGAAGGTAGCCCAGTAAGTTTCGGGGTCAAAACAACCGGTTAGGTGAGAATAAGACTCGTCAACAACGACCCGCGGACGACTCGGAACGGCTTCAATTTTCCAGAAATGCGGTCGCATTTCATTTTTGCCTTTCCAGAAATGCGGTCGCATTTCTGGGAAATTCCAGCTTTTCCTCTATTTTCCCGCACAACAACAAACTAAGTCAAATTCTCTTAAAATCAAGTCTTTTTAAGCACAAATGAGCATAATTTGACAAAAGTGATTTTCAACACCCTAACTTAACAACTTAAGCATATTTTGAGCTCGGGAACGATAAATTGATCACAACATACAACATTTGACCAACTAAATGTAAGGGTAAAATAGGTATATTTTTTACCCTTATTAGTGGGCAGCATAGATAATGTTTCTTAGTCGACTGCATTGCCTGAGTAATTTGCAAACGCATAGGTGGGAGTAATCTAAAGCTCGAGGTTAAAACTATTTGAATTCCCCTGTTTATCTCATAGTTTTATTTATCTTTATTTCCTTGCTTAATTTATCTTTTTCTTAAAACCAAAACCTCAATCATTTATTTTTCTTGGTTACCAATCGTGGCAGCAAATTTAGAGGTTCCTATTTTGCATAATCGTGTATTAACTTGACTAGTCACCATCTCCCTTGGGTACGATATTAGGAATACTTTCCACTTTATTACTTGATAGTGTATGCTTGCACTTTGCACAACCCAACCAAACCACAAACAGCTTGTTCACTAGAGGAGCACTGGTACTTCAGAAAGGTAGAGGTAACTCAGTGGTAAAACGATAATTTGACCCAACTAGAGTTACAAACACCCGTGAAGGACTAACTTGCTGTTATTGGTCTATATCCGTGGACAGAGAATTATGTCTGCAATGAGAAGAGTGCAATTGTGGGTCTTTAGTGGAGTGAACCCACAGTTAACGAAAATTGATTAATTGGTTAATTGGTTTAGCCAATTAATCTCACAGCGTTGGAGCTTCTGATCTGCAGGTAAATTAGGTCCCACTGGTAGCTTGTAAAGAGACTTGAGGCAATTAAGTATTAATTGTAAATTGAAAGTATTCAATCTTTTTAGGGGAATCATATAATATATGTCGATGCATTATAATATAAAAGTTTATGAAACTTTATAATATAATTTTGAATTAGTTTCAAAATTAATTTTTGAGAGAAAATATTTTAAAGAGTTCAAATAATTAATATGAATTGGATTCATATTAATAAAATAAATAATTTAATAAAATCCCTAAAATTAAATGTATGATATTTAATTGGGTAATTAATTAATTAATTAATTAATTAATTAATTATTAAAATTAGATATGAATAAGATAATAGATTTGATTAGATCTTATTCATGACATTTTCCTATAAGGATTAGATCTTATTCATGGCATTTTCCTATAAATATGACCCCTAGGGTGGGGTAAAAGACATCTCATTCATTCTCCTACTCTCAGAGAATTCCCCTGGAGGCTCAAACCAGTCTCTTGCCTCTAGAAGTCTCAGAGTCATACCGGTGTAGCCATAGTGGTCGTGTTCGAAAGACATGGTCGTTGAATTTCCAGTGAAAGATCTTGCTTAGTTGTTGTGTTCTTCATCTAAGAGAAGGATCAAGAGTTTAGGTGAAACAGCATGCTTTAGATATATTTACAGTAGATTATGCATGATAATTATTGTAAATTTTGCCCATCGTATCGGTATTTTAATCTAGATTAAAACACAGTCATAGGTCCTCTGATAAATCTTCCTCTGCGCTAGGGATTTCATTCCTACAATTGGTATCAGAGCATCGTTGTCCCTTTTAATCAAATTAAAATTTGTGATTGGCTCTAATAGGTGGGATTGAATGCATTATGAATGTTGGGATTGCATTGAACTGTTTAGGTTTATTTGGCCATAGATTTTGTTATTTTATGTGAATTGTGTTGGGTTTTTATGCCCTAAAACTCGTAGATAGTGAATGTAAACAGATTGTATACTTGTTTCAATAAAGTTGTAACGACCCGACATAAAAGAAGCTAAAATACACTGAAGGTCGCTACTAAACCAAAGGAGTCCAAAATTTTGTTTTGATAAGAACAAAATCAAGCAAAAGAAAACAATAACTTTCATTTAATAAATGGGCCCAAAACGTAACTTAGTTCGTAAAACATAAAAGGAAAACTCAAAATCATAGAGCGGAAAAATATTCATAGTTTCAACGTTCGAGTCTAAAACAAGAAATCGATTCTACGACATCAGAGTCTAGGAAATAATCAAAGGCAAAAAATAAATTGCAGCTGCGATCCCATAGCCAGTGCAGTCACAGCCCTCGCCATACGCCAGTCATCCTCAAGTACGACCTGAAAAGGAAAATCGAGTAGCATGGGTGAGTATATAAGAATATACTCAGTAAGTAGCCCACTTAAGAGTTGAATATGATAATCATAAAATCAAGTAACATGAAACTTAGTTCCCAGATCTCTACGTCATAGGGACCTAATCTGGAAACATCCATTCGGGTTTCTAACCCCAAGGCCTTATTCGGGTTCAGGTAAGGATCTACCCAGGGTGGTTTCCTGCCCCAACCTATGCCAACTATGGTGTTGTGTGAGTCAGTCAAGTAAGGTGAGTAAACTAGGGACTAGCTGGCAATCTCTAGCAGAACTACACTTATCCCTACACAACACCCTGAATCATAAAGTCAAAGTACAGTGGAGCAACCTGAGCATGAAACATGCCCGAATGCCATCTGGCGCACAATCCTGTGCCTAGCTCGACACTGTCCTGATGGAATGCACAATCTCGTGGCAGAGAAGTAAGCTCTATCAGTCACCGATAGGGTGCACAATCTCGTGCCTGTAGGTAGTATCCATCAGTGTCCTAAGATGGGGAAGGAAACGAACCTAGCTAGACATAAGGCTTAACGATCTGCTAAGTCTACCTGTGACCCTAAATCACCTCTAAGGCCCCCATTCTAGGAATTGCCCTTTCCGTACATACGACTATCGAGCGTAACGTATCGACGTATCCTACTAAGCTTAGTCTAATCAGGGAAGGTTCTACTAAGCTTAGCCTCCCTCCTGCCGTTGTGCTACCGAAAATTCAGCAGCATAACGTCATACATAAGACAAATCCAAAAATTTCCTGACACCTGAAAGAGCAAAGAAAACACTCCCAATATCGATACGGCTCACCCACAACTCCAGAATAGAATGAGCCACCACAACCAAATCAGACATACAGGGCAATCAACCATACTGATTAATCATGCTTCCAAGATAATTTCAAAAGGAATCCCAATCCATCCAGAAACAGAACCAAATATATTCCATAGCTAGAAAGAACATACTTTTCCACAACATGCTTAAACGAACTATCATGCTCATCGAAATCCAAGGACAATTTAAAGGCGCACAACTAACTCATGCCAACATGCCAATTCTCAAAAGAAACTAATTCAAGCTTTAGACTAGTCATTTATCAATTCCAACAAGCATGCTATAGGGCCAAGCTTGAAACTGAAATCCAATAGCTACTTAGCTCTCAAGCCCCTAAACAATTAAACATAAAGGGGGAAAAATAATCTTAACTCATAAACTTGATTAAACCAAGGGAATAAGGAGTCAACTAAATTCGGGAATGATTTAATTCTCGAAAACTCACCTAAACAGCAACAAAGTTTGCTGTCCAAGCTCACAACTCCACCTAAGATAGGCAATTTAACCACCGAACGCAATGAGCACCTTGGAACACAAAGCCAATATCAATGGGTATCCTTTTAATACAAACAAACCACCCAATGCTTGACTAGATTCACTTACCCAAAGGTGAAAACGCCCAACACTGCTGAAAATAAGAAGCCACTACTCGAACTGCCAAAAATGGAAGGGAAACGCCTGCTGAACGAAGGTAAAAGCGAGTGGGTAATTGTTTAAGCACAAAAAATAATCAATACAAGCCTCAATCCAACTTACCCACGCTGAAACTCACCTAAAAACACTAGTAAAGCCAAAAAACGCCTTAGAAAACTGCTACTCGCGCCTAAGAGAAAAATCGTCAGAAAAACGCTGCTTTTCGACCAATAAACGTGCTGGAAATTACACAAGAGAGATCGAGAGTGAGAGAGAGAAAGCAAAGGAAGAGAAACCGACCTTGAGGAACAATAAATCGAGAGAAACGAACCCAACCTGCTTAAAAGCACAAACTGCCGCTGCACTACACTCCGACGTCGCGCCCCACTGCTGTCGTCACGCGAATCCTGCTTGCCAGAGGGAGAGGAGACGCTGTCGATGAGAGGAGGATGACCACGACTGAAGAAGATGAAGAACGAAAAAGGCGAAGGTACTCTGCGGCTGCTACACGAAGAAGGGAGGAAGAAAAATGATGTTGAACGGCTGGCTGGCGTGAGATGAAGGAAGGGGCTGCTTACTAAAGATAAATACCTAAGGAGGGACTTAGGGCTTGACTCCAATTTCGGGGTAATTACAAAAATGCCCTCTCATTTGATACCTACAACAAAAACGACAAGGGTCCTTAAAATAAATCCTATATCTCCACCAATTACACAATTTGATTCAAATTGGAGAAAATAAGATTTACCTTTAATGTAGTCGTTACAAAAGTAGTGTTGAGTTTCTACAATAAAGTGTTATTGTTAAATATTGCACAATTTGACCCAAATCCAATAAACTAAGATCCAAGGTTGTTTCTCTGTAACTTGAACTAGCATGTGGGGACATATGGGGATCGATGTTCAAGTAACAACCGAAAAGGTCTATAGTACAAGGATAAGATTGGGTACCTTATCCTGATAACACTATCCTATGCAATGATTCAAAGCGTCCATGTAGTAGACATGCGAGCGGGGGTATCCTATGCAATGAGTTTGCATAAGACCGAACCATGAAATAGTAAACCACTAGATATAACATCGTTAACTAGTTAGGTTACTGTTTCAATAGGATGACCTAGGTAACGCAGTCTTAATCCTGAGTGTGTCATAAACTCCTTCTCATGAGAGATTGTCCTTTGATTAGCATGGGTGAGAGTGGCCAATACGCCAACTCAATATGTCTACTTTTTTGGGGACAAAACCGAGTGGGAGGCTGGGGACATGACAACACAAGAAGGAATTCACTCCTTCCGACTTCTAGGAGAAGTAGATGAGTGTTCCCTTAAATGGTGACTCCGAGACTTGAACAAAGGGATCCCGCCCTCTCACTGGTCCGAGAGGGACTTTCTGTTTAATGGTTGGACCATAAACAGGTTGTTCATTAGAGGAGCGCTAGTACTTAAGGAGACAGATGTAACACATGGGTAAAACGGTAATTTGACCCAACTATGATTACGGACACTCGTGAAGGATTGACTTACCAGTATGGGTCTATATCCATGGACACATAAATGTTCTACAGTGAGAAGAGTTCAGCTGTGGGTCTTTAGTGGAATGACCCACAGATAATGAATATTGGTTAACCTGATTAATGAGTTTAATCAGTTAACCTCATATCATTAGAGCTTCTAATCTGTAGGTCCATTAGGCCCCCCTGCTAGCTCGTAAATTGTAATTAGGAACAATTATATCTTGAGAGAATTTGAATAGTTCAAATTCATATTAGGAATTAAATTAATTGTATGAGATACAAATTAATATAATTTATAGTGATACATTAAAATGTAAAGTCTAATTTGAAATTAAACTTTATTATTATGAGAGAAATAAATATTTGAAGAAGTTCAAATATTAATATGAATTTGATTCATATTAAATTTATAGGGTATAAGAGAATTTGAAGGAATTCAAATTTTAATATCAATTTGATTCATATTATAGAATTAATTAATTGAATGCCTGAAATTAAATATATGATATTTAATTGGGTAATTAATTAATTAACTAATAGAAGGTCTGAAATTAAATATATGATATTTAATTGGTGATTAATTAATTAAAGAATTAATTAATTGGAAATTAATCAATTATGGAAATGATTAATCACTTATGGAAATAATTAATCATTTATGGAAATGATTTAATGCGTATGGAAGTGATCAATCATTTATGGAAAAGATTAATCAATTATGAAATTGATTGGTTATGGAATTGATTAATTATGGAAAAGATTAAATCAGTTATGGAAATAATTGATTTTAAATGAATATTTTATTCATGGCCTTTCTCCTATAAATAGAAAATTAAACCTAGGGTTTAGGTACTACAACATAAGGCCACAACAATGCACTCTTGCATCCTCTCTAGCCTCCCTAACCATTCTCTCATATTCTTTCAACCAAGTACACAAAGAGGAACTTTTTCCTCTTGTGTTTTTTCCCAAGCAACATGGGTAGTCCCACAACTACATTCCTAATCTCAGAGTCATAACAGGGAAGATCAATTGGTGGTGTTCCAATTGTTGACGCTTGGTCCAAAATAAAGAAGGACGTTCTTGATATTTCAGAGACGACAACGACGGTATGTTGCTTCTCCCCATTAGATTAGTTCTAAGGTTTTATGCTTAGCCTTAATAATATAAATCTAGAATAGTTCTAAGTTTATTGTAAATGTATTTGTATTTTAGATTAAACAAAATTCACTACGAATCGGTCCCAATTCGCTTTCGCTTTACGGAATTATGGAATTCCAATCCAACAAATTGTTCATGTAAGGGCCCTATGTTTTGGCCATAAATTGCAAATTCAGAGTCTGTAAGTCCAGGTCTAGCATAGGGATGTCGATCGTTGAAATCCTAGATGAATTCGAGCCCGAAATCATTAAGAATAGTCGGGGATCGTGCTCAGAAATTTCTCCAGACGCAACAGCATCGAGACGCTGTTCATCAGCATCGAGACGGTGCTTGTAGTGTCGAGACGCTGTCACGTAAAGCGGCAGGATTAGAGTTTTGAATTGCACCCTAATTTGCGGTTCGATTGGTTGGGACCTATTTGGTCCGGTTCAACCCGGGTTTAGCTCGATTCATGGTTTTCGAGGCTGGTTCGAAGAGGTTCAGGTTAGTTCGGGCAGTCTAATCCAATTCTGAAGCTGCAAAATTATGTAATAGGATAGAATTTAGCTTTATTTTATCCTAGGGGCCAAATAAATCGGTTCACTTGCTATTTATATGCTTTATGGATGTCATATTAGAATCCCACCTTAGGTTATAAGCATGCACCTGCATTTTATTATATTATAATTGTTATAATGTATGGATTAAATGCAGAGAGATTTTCATGAGTGATTTAATATAAGTGTATATTAAATATATGAAATGAATTAAGCATGAAACATGTCATTACTTAGATTAAATATAAAGAGTTATGTTTAAGGTGATGAATGCATCATGCTTGTGTGATTTTCTTGTTTGGTGATTATATAATTTTTATATTAATAACAATAAGAAAATCAACGATCGATGCATGGAGCATGAAACATCCATAGTTATTAATATAATGGTTATATTAAAATTCATGTGATGCATATTACATGGATTGATAATTTAATTTGAATTTGATTGTTAAATATCTTGAACCATAGAAGCATGATTATAGGTCTAATCATAAAATTTGAAAATTAGTTTTAAAATTAATGATTAGTCACCATCAATCTATAATCAAGAATTGGATGCAAACATAGGATCACATGTTTAATTAATTAATTTTAAATTGGTTAAAATTAATTAAACCTAAGATCATGTTCCAATAGGATTAGAATTTATTCTTACTTAGTATTAAATAGTTTAATTAAACTAAGTGGGAAAAACATTGTTATGATTATAAGGGAACTCTGCTGGTCAAGTTCTGTCTAAGGCTGGGGATACTTAAGATGACGGTTTACGGAACACCTACCTGGGAACTGACCCGGAATACCTGAGTTGAATTAATCATAGTTTAATGTTAGCATGCAATGTCACTAGGTTAATTAAAAGTGTTTAATTCACCTAAAAGATAGTTGGTCGTGCGGTGGCTTGGGTCGTGTGCGCAACACCAGCCTATTGGAGTGCAAGTATACACTATAAAGTAATAAAGTGGAAAGTATTTCGGATATCGTACCCAAGGGAGATGGTGACTAGCTAAGTTAACACACAATTCTGTAAAATATGAACCTCCTCTAATTTGCGGCCACGATTGGTAACCAAATACAAATAGATGATTGGGGTATTAGTTTTAAGACAAAAACAAAGAGACAAAGACTTAAAAGAAAACATATAAAAATATCAATGAGACAAGCAGGGAAATTCAAATAGCTTCAACCTTGAGCATTAGATCACCTCCACTTATGCGTCCGCAATTTGCTCAGGCATTGCGGACGGCTGAGCCATACTAACTATGTTGCCCACATAGACATGGTTCAGTTAGCATAACTCAGTTTGCGCCCGCAATGCCCTGACAACCAGATTGTGGTTAAGTCAAACTCCTATTCAGTTCTGCTGTAGGTGCCTTTAGGAGACTAAGCCAGCTAGAGATCTATTTCTAGGGCTAGCTGAAACTTAGATAAATAGTACTCACGACTCTCAAAACCATAGTGGTTCCGATCCTATTTCTACAATGCAAGAAATCAAAGTCCTATTTCTAGGATCTTTTCCACTATTGTTTTGCGAACCCATGCCTTTAACTCCAACCTTTTGGCCATCAATTAAATGCAAACTATGCTAACCTAAGTGATCAGTTTAAGCTAGCATTTAAACCTTAATTTTAACAAAGACAAATAATGCTAGAGGGATCAAGGTTGCTTTTGCATAGCTGGGGCTTACTTCTATTTAAGGAATCCACATATTTGAACCCCTAAATAGAAGCTTAGCTCATGATAGGAATTAAATTACAAGACATAATGAAAGACAAACTTGACATGGAGAAAAACAATGAATTATTATTAAAGAATAAGCTCAATACAAAAGGTTTAACTTACAACCAGAAAGTAAATGATCAATGAAAACAACTTGCTAAAAACCAAAGAGTACAGAACATAAAACAAATACTCGACTCAACTAAGGATCCCTCTCTCTCTATCTAGCTAGCTCTTGCTCTTTTTTAAGGAGAGACTAGCCTTTTTCTTCTTCTTCTTTCGAATAAAAGAGATGACAGAGCCTGAGGGATCCGAAACTCAGACTGGTTACAAGGTGAGAAGAGAGAACTAAAATAAATCCTAAGGACGAAAACTCCCAAGCACTGAGTCCTTCTTACTTCTTGCACCTTGGTCCCCTTTTATAGACCATGGAAGGTAAGGTCGTCTGCAAGATCAGTGTGAGAAAGCCTTGGAAGGCTTATCAACGATCCTCAGAGATTTGATGTTGGATTGGGGAATATTCAGATGATTCTGCGCAAATCCTGCGAATCTCGAAATTCTGTCGAAAAGCCCAGTTGCGGCCGCATCTCGGGCACATTTTCCTCTGTATTCTACTTTGACAATTATGTCTTCAGCATGGGTCATTTTTCCTTATATGGCTTTGCGGGCACAACTTGATCGCATTCCTTACATCCTCAGGTCCAGATGCAGGCGCAATCTTGCAGCTTTTAATTCATTTTTGCTTCTCTAACCTTTATCTCCTCTTCTAGGTGTTTTCTCCTCTCAAGGACTCCTGCACAAAAACATTATTTGGATAAATTCTTTACAAAATAACCTCTTTTGTACAAAATATGCTTAAATTCTATAATTCTAAGATTTCCTTCATGCTTCAACAACTTTTGCTAAAAAGACTTAGAATGATAAGATTTTAGGCATAAAGTCCTTGCTTTCTGATAGGACCTAAATAGTCCTATTTTATCGCCTCTAATCTAAGCTTGTTAGAGTTATTTTATGCTTTACTTGTCTTATTTACAGGATATTTGAGCTTAGGCTATGTCGGGAGCCAATCACACTAATCAGTGTTAATTCGGGCCAATTACGAAGTTTTTGAGCCATCTCGGTGTCTTGGACGACGAAGAGGTTACAAGGTGAGAGGAGAGAACTGAAATAATAAAATGATATTTGATGGATTGTTCATTTATTTTGTTACAAGGTGAGAAGAGAGAACTAAAATAAATCCTAAGGACGAAAACTCCCAAGCACCGAGCTCTTCTTGCTTCTTGCACCTTGGTCACCTTTTATAGATCATGGTGTTGGGTTTTATGCCCTAAAACTCGTGGATAGTAAATGTAACATTTGACCGACCATTAATAAAATGATATTTGATGGATTGTTCATTTATTTTGTTAGTATTGTGTATATCTTGCCTAAATAACCCTAATCCAATAAACTGAACATCCTAGGCTGTTAGTATGAGACTTGAACTAGTATGTGGGGACATACAGGGATCGTTGTTCAAGTTACAGCCTAAAGGGTCTATAGTATAGGGATAAGGCTGGGTACCTTATCCTAGTGACACTATGGATACGACCCGCTTTGTATTATGATACAAACGCAATGATCCAACACATTCATGTAGGGGACATGCGAGTGGGGGTTATCCTGTGCAATGAGTTTGCATAAGACTGGACTGCGAAATAGTTAACCATTAGCTGTAACACCGTTGACTAGTTAGGTTTCTATTTCACTAGGATGACCTAGGCAACTTAGTCTCAGTCCTGAGTGTGTTATGGACTCCTGTTCACAAGGGATTGTCCTTTGATTTGTATGGGTGAGAGTGGCCTGCACGCCGACTCAATAAGCCTACCATTTTGGGGACAAGACCGAGGGGGGAGCTGGGAACATAATCACACAAGATGGAATTCACTTCTTCTCGATTTTAGGGTAAGTAGATGTGTGTTCCCTTAAGTGGTGTCTCCGGGTCTTGAACAAAGGGCCCTGCCCTCTCTATGGCACGAGAGGGACTTCTATTTGTTGGTTGGACCTCAAATAGGTTGTTCATTAGAGGAGCATTGGGACGTAAGGATGTAGAGGTAACTCAGGGGTAAAACGATAATTTGACCTAGCTGGGGTTACGAACACACGTGAAGGACTGACTTGCTGTTATTGGTCAATATCTGTGGACACAGAAATATATCTGAAGTGGGAAAAGTGCAGTTGTGGTTCTATAGTGGAGTGAATTGCAGTTAACGAATAGTGATTAACTTGGTTAATGAGTTTAGCCAATTAATCTCATATCGTTGGAGCTTCTGATCTGTAGGTCCATTAGGTCCCACCGGTAGCTCATATAAGGTGTTGAGGTAAATTTACTAAGGAAAATTAATATGAATTGGATTCATATTAAAACTATAGGTTAAAATTAATGTGAATTGGATGTACATTAATACTATAGTTTATGTGAGAGCAAAATAGTTGAATATGTGATGTTCAATTATATGATTAATTAATTTAAGAATTAATTAATTATAAGTTTTAATTTAGTTTATTTAAATTCGATTTAATTAAACGATATTAAAACTATAGGGTAAAAAGGAGGGAGATTCATTCATATGAATAAACTAATTTAAATATGATTTAAATTTGTTAATGTTAATGTTAATTAATATTATTAATTAAATTAAAATTAATTTTGTTTTTTAATTCTATTAAAATTCAAAATTATCAGGTAACTGATTGTTCAGTTACCTAAGCGTGGGACACCAGTTGTTCCTGAATCTTCTCCCTTTTTTTCCTATCGATAAGCAAAGGTCGTTTGACCTTCTTCCTCACTCTCACATTCGCCTGGTGAAGTTCCAGAGAAAAATTCCAGAGCCTTTCTCCCTTCCCAAAAGATCCTTAGTGTTTGGATTTCCACAAGCCTCTCAACGAAAGCTTAAAGTTGAATATCGGTGTCGCCTTGTGGTGATGTTTCGTGGAGATCCGTCTAGCAAAGAACAACGAAGGGGCTGCTGGAATTTTGTGCAAGGTCACGAGAAATTGTCGATTACGATCAAGAACTTCAACGCAATTAAGTTTCTTTGACCCTTAGATTGTTAGGGATAAATTATAATCTAGGCAATTTGATATCCAATTCAACATGCTAATAACCTATTTACAGTAGTTTTTTCATAAAATTTGTTGTTGTATTTTTTGTCGTCGTATCGGTATTTGAATCATAAATTTAATTGGGTTTGACTCTCTGATGGTTTCCGCTGCGTAAGGGTTTTAATCCCTACAATTGGTATCAGAGCCATCCTAATTTAAAATTTTTGATTTAGAATTTGCGATTGGCTAATTAGGTGGGATTAAATTGCATTGTGAATGTTAATTTGCTATGAACTGGACGTTTTTTGGCCTTAGATTTACTGTTTTTGATGCGATCAAAAGTGTAAGGGCCCCTGTGTTTTTGGGCATTTTGAGTAAATCGAGTCTCTGTAAGTCCGTGTCTATCAATAGCATTTAAATCGGTGAAAATCAGGAACAAATTTGGCCAAAAAAAACGAAAAATGGAGGCTGGAACGAAGAACACAGCGGCTGGAATCGCAGAGAAAAAAAATCGGAAAAGCGTGAGGGCTGACGTCTGCATGACGTCATGAGGCGCGGTCCAGGCGGCCGATCTGGTTCTTCGGCGGTTCAGACGTTCGCACGCTCATTGACTGGTCCACTGGTTCGTTGACTATTTGATCGGTTCGTTTACTGGGCAGGCGGTTTTGACTGGTTTAGTGGCTTTTTTTCAGTTCGGTTCGAGCGGTTTTGACCCGATTCGAGTGGTTGTGGCACATTTTTTAGTGGTTTTGGTCCGATTCTGAGCGGCTGAAGGCTTTTAGGATAGAATTTTGTAGAATTAATGTAATTTTATGCTTTAATTGTTGGGTTTTATGTCCTAAAACTCGTGGATAGTAAATGTAACAAAGTTAATCGATAAAGAGTTATTGAGTTTATTCAATAAGTAGTTATTGAATGGTTGTTTAATTGTGCATTAATTAACCCAAATACAATAAACTAGAACCCATGGCTATATAATGAACACTTGAACTTTATGTGTAAACATAAAAGCAGATCAAGTTCAGGTGATAGCCAAAACAGGTCTATAGTATAGGGATAGAGGTTGGGTGCCTTATTCTGGGGACACTATGTGACGCGGCCCACTTTGTATTTATTACAAATGATGTGATCCTGAATCGTTCATGTAAAGACATGCGAGTGGGGGCGTCCTATGCAAAGAGTTTGCATAAGACCAGGACCGAGAAATACGTCACTTTCACTTTATAACACCGTTTTACTATGAAACAGACTATTTCATGCGATGACCTAGGTAATTCGGTCTTAATCCTGAGCTAACTATGAACTCCTGTTTATTCGGGATTATCCTTTGATTTGCATGGGTGAGAGTGGCTCAACATCGCCGACTCAATAAGCCTACCATTTTGGGGATAAGACCGGGTAGATAGCTGGGGACATAGTCTTGCACGATGGAATTCTCTCCTACCCGCCAGGGATAGAAGAGGTTGTTCCCTTAAGTGCTGACTCCGAGTCTTGAACAAAGGCGCGTCGATTCTCTCTTGGCACGAGAGGATTTTTTGTTTAATGGTTGGACCATAAACAAATTGTTCATTATAGGATCAGTGGTACTTAAGGAACAAGATGTAACTTCAGGGGTAAAACGAACTTTTGACCTACTATAGTTACGAACAACCTGTGAAGGGTCGACTTACTAATTATGGTTGTATCGGGTGGATAGAAATATATCTATAGTGAGGGGAGTGCAACTACGGGCTATAGTGGAGTGTCTCGTTAGTTAACGAATGTTGGTTAACTAGGCTATAGAGTTTAGACCGGTTAATCTTGGATCATTGGAGCCCATGATCTGTAGGTCCATTAGGTCCCCCTACTAGCTCATATGGAATTAACCTTAGAATAAAGTGATTAAAGAATTTGAAATGTTCAAATTCGATTTAGGGAGTACACGTTAATTATATATGATATACTTAACACTTTATAATTTAATTATGAATTAAATTGTAAAGAGAGTTCAAATTATTTAAATATGATTTAAATATTGCAAATATGTACATATACATATTTCGGTTTGTATATATGAATAGGGATTCATATTCCGGGTTATTTGAGAGTTTAGAATTGGGCAATTATTTAAATTAATATTTGATATTAAATTAAATAATTATAATTAATTAAAATTTTAAATTAATTATTTAAAATTGATTTTAAACTAATTATATGAATTAAGTTTGTTTAAAATTAATTTTGAAATTAATTTATGAAATTAAGTTGTTAATTTCATTTTAGTTGTCATGCAAAATTCTAGAGAATGACACTCATCTTCATGACAATGCCAATTCCACTATGTCTTGCCTCCATATATATATAGTTTGCTGGATGTCTTTGAAAAATAATGGTAGTGGAATTTGCTGAAGTTTTTTCCATGGGCAGCAAGCTTTGAAAGCTCTCTCATGAACACGTGAACTCTCAAAACCCATTCTTTCTTCCTTTCAATTCATCACCTTTTAGCTCCCACAAGCTAGTTCTATGGCCGGAAAATAGCGGGGAAGATCTTGATGGTTGCCTACAACTTGTTCGTGTGAAGAAACATCCATGGAGTTGCAAGAATTTGAGCTTCAAAGGTAAGTTTTATCTTCCTCTGTTTTTCAGTTTATTTACATGCTTTAGTTAGAGAAATTAATGAAATTAGACGCCCAAGATCGTCAATTGCTTCCGCACGAGTTATGTAAACTCCTACATTAATTTTATCCTAGGGGCCAATTAACCGATTCATATGCTATTTTATATGCTTTATGGATGTCATATAATTTTATAATCCCACCTTAGGTTATAAAGCATGCTCATGTATTATATATATTATAATTGTTATAATGTATGGATAGAATGAATGATTATTTTCATGAGTAATTTAATGTATATGAGTTATATTAAATACATGAAAATGAAAAGCATGATGCATGCAATTACATAGTTAAATATAATAGTTATATTTAAAAATGTAGTTTGCAGCATGCTTGTATGATTTTCTTGATTGGCAATAATATAATAGTTATAATTATTAACAAGAAAATCAAAGTTGCATTGAGCATGAAACATCCATAGGTTAATATAATTGTTATATTAATTTCATATAATGCAAACCTAATGTAGTTTAATTAATTAACTTGAATATGATTGTTAGTTGCTTTAAACTATAATATGCAAGATTATAGGACTAATCATTAAAATTTGAATAGATTAAAATTAATGATTAGAAACTGTCAATCTATAATCAAGAGATGCATGCACACATAGGACCATAGGTTAAATTGATTAATTTTAATGAGTTAAAATTAATTAGACCTAAGGTCACATTCTAATAGGATTAGAATATTTTATTACTTAGTTTTAAAATAGTTTTAATCAACTAAGTAGGACAAACATTACTATGATTATAAGGGAACTCTACCGGGGATGTTCTGTCTAAGGTTGGGGTATTTAAGTTGACGGTTTACAGAACACCTCCTACCTAGGAACTGACCCGAAACACCGGAGTTGAATTAATCATAGTTTAATGTTAGACTATGGTCTCTAGGTTAATTAAATGTGTTTAATTCACCTAGAAACTAGATTAAAAATCTTATTATAATAGTTATAATAGGATTAGACTTAGATAGATTGACTTAGCCGGATTTATCTAAGTTTAATAAACCCTAAAATTAACGGTAGGTCACTTTAGTGGGTGGAAAATTACAAAACTTGATTTAAATCGAGTTTTGCCCCTACGCCCCTATATTCACAACGTGAGATCCATGCTCGGCTTTGTGTCGCTTTAAGCGCGACCTCCCTTCGGAAAAGTGTTTGCATGGGTCAATAACAAGGTGAATGGGGAGAGTGTCCATAGTAAGTGGGAGCGGGACACGTGTCAACGTATCCCTCGGTCTCCACCGCTAGGTCACATCGTGAGAGTCCTATGATCCGCCTTCGTGTTGCCCTAGAGCAACCACCCCTTCGGGGGGCCTGATCATAGGATTCAGAACACCGTGAACTCTTGAAATGTATAGGGTCACTTAGGCTAATTACCAACAGTTGTCATTCCTCACGATAGTCTGTTGCTACGTGCCTTTGGGATCTGAAAGTGGGATGGTAACAATTACGGGGATAAGTTAAATGTGTTAACAAGTCCTTGACCGAACAACGGTGGTTAACGTCTATAGGAATATGAGTTATTCTGGAATTAGAGTTGACTGAGATGAGTCTCATTTTAGAGGAGTAGCTGATCACCCTTCGGTGGCTATTCCTCTAAACCTCTAAAGCATCGTTGCAAAACACAATCAATAGTTTATTAGGGTTCTTTGATTGCTTGTTTGAAAAACTGATTGGATGTTTGCAATTGTTTGTATTGCCTGTGTGATGGGTTAAGGCAAAGATAACTAATACGGTAAATGTTTGTTTTTTCAGCAATGTCTTCCTCGATAATAGCACTCTTAAAAAACAAGAAACTTACCGGCGAAAACTTTCCTACGTGGAAATCCAATCTAAATATGATTTTGGTTGTAGAAGATCTCTGGTTTGTCTTAACGGAGGAATGTCCTCCAATCCCTACTCGCAATGCATCCCAAGCGACAAAGGATGCAAACGACCAGTGGACAAGGGCCAACGAAAAGGCCCGCGTCTACATTTTGGCCAGCTTAACTGAAGTATTGGCCAAAAGGTATGAGAACGTGGAAACAACGAGAGAGATTATGAATTCCCTCCAGGAGATGTTTGAATTACCATCCTACCAGCTCCACCACGAGGCTCTAAAACACGTCGACAATGCCCGCATGATGAAGGGTCAGTCAGTTCGGGAACATGTTCTCGACATGATGAACCAATTCAATATTGCTGAGGCAAACGACGGGGTCGTGTGCAAGAGAAGTCAAGTTGCGTTTATAATGGAGTCTCTTCCAAAAAGCTTCATGCAATTTCGAACAAACGCATTTATGAATAAGATTCAATACAACCTGACCACCCTTCTTAACGAGCTACAGGTTTACCAATCCCTGCTTAAGGGCAAGGGCAAGGGTACTGCTGAAGGAGAGGGCAATGTGGCCCATTCCAAAAGAAATTTCCAAAAGGGTTCATCCTGAGGAACTAAACCTGTACCTCAAACTTCTTCTTCAAAGAAAATATAGAAAAAAAAGGGTGACAAGGGAAAGACACCTGCTGCTCCTCAGGGCAAGGGTAAGGCCAAGGTGGTGGCCGACAAAGGAAAATGCTTCCATTGCAACGTTGATGGGCATTGGAAGATGAATTGTCCCAAATACCTTGCTGAGAAGAGGAAAGAAAATGAAGGTAAATTTGATTTACTTGTTTTAGAAACATGCCTTGTAGAGCATGATCAGTATGCTTGGATATTAGATTCGGGAGCAACTAATCATGTTTGTTCTTCTTTTTAGGGAAATGATTCTTTCCAACTGCTGGAGGAAGGTGAAATGACGCCCAGGGTGGAAACAAGAGACATTGTTTAAACCAGTGCAGTGGGAGCGGCCAAGTTGTTTTTCAGAAATAAGTATTTGTTTTTAGAAAACTTGTATATAGTTCTCAAAATTAAGAGGAACCTTATTTCTGTTTCTAGTTTGTTGGAACAATCTTATTCTATTTCTTTTCAATTGAATGAAGCGTTCATTTTTCGAAATGGAGTACTTATTTGTTCTGCTAAATTAGAAAACAACTTGTATGTCTTAAGACCAACCGACACTAAAGCACTTTTAAGTCATGAGATGTTTAAAACTGCTGAACTCATAATAAAAGGCAAAGAATTTCTCCTAAAAGTAACAATATTTATCTTTGGCATTTACGACTTGGTCATATTAACATCGATAGGATCGGTCGTTTGGTAAAGAATGGACTTCTAACTGAGTTGGAAGGTGATTCACTGCCATCTTGTGAATCGTGTCTCGAGGGTAATGACTAAGAGACTTTTTACTGGAAAGGGTTATCGAGCCAAAGAACCTTTAGAGTTGATACATTCGGATCTTTGTGGTCTAATGAATGTAAAAGCTCAAGGAGGTTATGAATACTTCATCTCTTTTATAGATGATTATTCAAGATATGGTTACTTATATCTAATGGGTCAAAAGTCTGAAGCTCTTGAAAAGTTTAAAGAGTTTAAGGCTGATGTTGAAAACCTATTAGGTAAAACAACCAAACACTTCGTTCAGACCGAGGTGGAGAGTATATGGATCTGAGATTCCAAAATTATTTGATAGAACATGGAATCCAATCCCAACTCTCAGCACCTGGTACACCTCAACAAAATGATGTATCGGAAATGAGAAATAGAACCTTGTTAGACATGGTTCGTTCTATGATGAGCTATGCTCAATTGCCTAGCTCGTTTTGGGCGTATGCAGTAGAGATTGCAGTACATATTTTGAACAACGTTCCCTCGAAAAGTGTTTCTGAAACACCTTTCAAGCTATGGTGGGGGCGTAAACCTAGTTTGCATTATTTCCATATCTGGGGTTATCCAAAACACGTGTTTGTGACAAATCCTAAAAAATTGGAACCCCGTTCAAGATTATGTCAATTTGTTTGTTACCATAAGGAAACGAGAGGTGGTCTTTTCTACGACCCACAAGAAAAAAAAGTGTTTGTGTCAACAAACGCTACTTTCTTGGAGGAAGACCATATGAGAGATCATAAACCACGTAGCAAATTAGTATTAGGAGAAGCTACAGAAGAGTTAACAAGAGTTGTTGATGAGGCAGGTCCTTCTACAAGAGTTGATGAAGGAGCCAACTTTTCTGGTCAACCTCGTCCTTCTCACATAGTGAGAGAGCCTCGACGCAGTGGGAGGGTTGTATTACAACCTGACCGTTACTTGGGTTTAACTGAAACTTAGGTCGTTATACCTAATGATGGTGTTAAGGATCCATTGTCTTATCGCCAGGCAATGAATGACGTGGATAAAGACCAATGGGTCAAAGCAATGGACCTTAAGATGGAGTCTATGTACACTTCAATCAAGTTTGGGAACTTGTAGATCTACTTGAAAGGGTAAAACCCATAGGGTGCAAATGGATCTATAAGAGAAAGAGAGATGCAGCTGGGAAAGTACAGACTTTCAAAGCTAGACTTGTAGCAAAGGGTTACACCCAAGGATGAAAATATCGATATCGGTACTAATATCGACAACTCAGATTTATGGATATATCGACGGATATTTCGGTAAAAATGACGGATATCACGGAAACTCATAAAAATATTCTGAATTTTTTTATGAAACTTTGAACTAAGCTTATTTAAGTAATAAACTATTAGTTTAAGCATATATATCAATAATTATAAGCTAAATATGAATAGTAGTACAATAATAGATAACATTGAAGATCGAAAAATGAACATGAACTTGAATATTTCATTGATAAAAATTTGTAGTCATACAAGTACATGTTTTAATAATAACATGACGAACTTGGAGGTTCTAGACCAACATTGATATAATTGATTTGATAATGACAATATTGTTCCCAAGTCATGGTATGCTCAAAATTCATGTTTGAAGTGAAAAAACAATGACAATATTGAAAATTGAAATCAAGTGTGGGAAATACCAAAAAATATATAGGAAATTGTACAAGGTCACAGGTAACAAAAAGAAATTGAAGAGGAATTAAATCAAAGTTTAAGGGAAAGGAGGATAAAATATTTATCTACAAAATTATTCCAAATATGCTATTTATTTATTAAAAGATGAAAACAATAAGTATTCTATATAAATTAAATTTAAAATTATATTATAGTATTAAAAAGGTATAATATAAAGTACAATGTGGTTGTAGTGCAATGAAAGAGAGAAGAGGAAAAGAAGAGGGAAAGAAAAAAAAACAAAAAAAATTGTAGAATATCAAGATCGAACTCTTGCATTAAAGGATCAAAGCTATGCAAGCTAGCCAATGCAGCAAATTTTCAGATGTTGTTAAAAATGTCTTATTAAATATTTATCTTCGACTTTTCGCTTCAATTTCCCCGATTTTGTACCGATATATCCGCGATATATCTTCCAATCTCCGCGTTTTTCATTGCTTCCATCCGATATATCGTCAAAACGATATATTGCCGATATATCCACGACATTTGCGATATATCCACGATATTTTGGTAAAAACGATCTTACCCCCCCATATCCATATCGCACCCTCAAGATTTTGGATATATCGGCGATATATCGCCGAAATATCGCGATTTTTTCATCCTTGGTTACACCCAAAGAGAAGGGGTTGACTATGAGAAAACCTTTTCTCCTGTTGCTATGTTAAAGTCTATAAGAATTCTCTTATCCATAGCCACATATTATATCTATGAAATATGGCAAATGGATGTCAAGACTGCCTTTTTTAATGGTAATCTTGAAGAGAATATCTTTATGTCTCAGCCCGAAGGGTTCATAACCCAAGGTCAGGAGCAAAAGGTTTGTAAACTGAATCGGTCCATTTATGGGTTGAAACAGGCCTCCAGATCTTGGAACATTAGGTTTGACACTGCGATCAAATCTTTTGGTTTTGACCAAAATGTTGATGAGCCTTGTGTTTACAAGAAAATCAACTAAAACAAAGTAGCTTTTCTGGTACTATATGTAGATGACATCCTACTAATTGGGAATGATGTAGGGTACTTGTCTGACGTTAAAGATTGGCTAGCGCCCAATTTCAAATGAAATATTTAGGAGAGGCCCAATATGTTCTTGGGATCCAAATCATTCGGGATCGTAAGAACAAAACGTTAGCCCTGTCTCAAGCAACGTATATCGACAAAATGTTGTCTTGATATTTGATGCAGAACTCCAAGAAGGGTTTATTGCCTTTCAAGCATGGGGTTCACATGTGTAAGGAGCAATGTCCTAAGACACCTCAAGAAGTTGAGGACATGAGACGAATTCCCTACGCCTCAGTTGTGGGAAGCTTAATGTATACTATGCTCTGCACTAGGCCTGACATATGTTATGTAGTAGGGATAGTCAACAGGTATCAGTCTAATCCAGGGTTAGACCATTGGATCCCCGTTAAGAACATCCTCAAGTATCTCTGGAGAACGAGGGACTACATGCTGGTGTATGGGGCTAAGGATTTGATCCTTACAGAATACACCGACTCTGACTTCCAGTCTGATAGGGATTCTAGGAAATCCACGTCAGGGTCAATGTTCACCCTTAACGGGGGAGCTGTAGTTTGGAGAAGCATCAAACAAGGGTGCATAGCAGACTCCACCATGGAGGCTGAGTATGTAGCTGCTTGTGAAGCAACTAAGGAAGTAGTTTGGCTTAGGAAGTTCTTAACAGATTTGGAAGTAGTTCCATTATACTGTGATAACAGTGGTGCTGTAGCCAATTCTAAAGAACCTCGCAGCCACAAACGAGGAAAGCACATCGAGAGGAAGTATCACCTGATACGGGAGATTGTGCAACAAGGAGATGTGTCGTTACCAACATCAATTCGAAGCACAACATTGCTGATCCATTTACGAAGGCTCTCTCGGCTAAAGTGTTTGAGGGTCATCTAGAGAGTCTAGGTTTGCGAGACATGTATATTGTATAATCTAGGGCAAGTGGGAGATGTGTAATGGGTATAAAGGATGCCCTAGTTTATTGTATTTTGTATATTTACTTTTCATGTAATGTACAGTATACATTTACCATTTCTAGCTTTGGGTTATTTTTGTATATACATCCCATTATCTGAGTTTTAACTCAAGTGGGACTTCGTTGGGTTTTATGCCCTAAAACTCGTGGATAGTAAATGTAACATGTGACCGAACATTAATAAAATGATAATTGATGGATTATTCATATATTTTGTTAGTATTGTGTATATCTTGCCTAAATAACCCTAACCAATAAACTGAACATCCTAGGCTGTTAGTATGAGCCTTGAACTAGTATGTGGGGACATACGGGAATCGTTGTTCAACTTACAGCCTAAAGGGTCTATAGTATAGGGATAAGGCTGGGTACCTTATCCTGGTGACACTATGGATACGGCCCGCTTTGTATTATGATAAAAACGCAATGATCCAACGCGTTCGTGTAGGGGACATGCGAGTGGGGGTATCCTGTGCAATGAGTTTGCATAAGACCGAACCGCGAAATAGTAAACCACTAGCTGTGACACCGTTGACTAGTTAGGTTTCTATTTCACTAGGATGACCTAGGCAACTTAGTCTCAATCCTGAGTGGGTTATGGACTCCTGTTGATGAGGGATTGTCCTTTGATTTGTATGGGTGAGAGTGGCCTACACGCCGACTCAATAAGCCTACCATTTTGGGGACAAGACCGAGTGGGGACCTGGGAACATAATCACACAAGATGGAATTCACTCCTTCCCGATATTAGGGTAAGTAGATGTGTGTTCCCTTAAGTGGTGTCTCCGGGTCTTGAGCAAAGGGCCCTGCCCACTCTATGGAACGAGAGGGACTTCTGTTTGTTGGTGTTGGTAGGTTCGACTATCCGCAAGCGCACGGGTCGTCACAAGTAATAGTAAAACGGAAATATTTCAAGTATCGAACCCACAGGGAGGCGAAGCGAAATTTAAGCAAGCAAAAAGATTCTTGAACACTAAAAATACTTGGGAGAAATAATATCTAGGGACAAAAACATGCAATTAAAATGAATTAAAAAATTAAAGCAATTAAAGAGGAAATTTGATCAACCATAGAAAAAATAAAATGTGGAGAAATAGCTTTTAATGGGAAGTGGGGTCTTGAAACTCAATTATTAGCTAAGTAATTATTATAATTATCCTATCTCATTGCCCAACTAATTATACTCTTAGAATCTCCGTTAATCACATAGGTTCTCCTGTCGGTCTCCCTTAATTGTAATTAATCCATTTTAACAACCTAAGTGTCCTTAGCGCCATTAGAATTCGTTAATTATTACGCTCTGATTCATTTTAGGAATCTAAGTTTAATCAACTAATCTCGTTGTCACGACGGGAAATTAAACTAGTTGCATGGATTATGATCTATCCTAACTTCTCTCCATCGAGTCTCCATTAAGAATCGAATCAATACACAACTGGCCAGATTGCATAAAGCATTACGAGCATCCATACAAATAAATAGTAAACAGGGCAAGAGATAGGCAATTATAACAACATTTAACTATAATTTCATTTCAAGACCCCAAATTAGGGTTTAACTATACATAGCTAAAATATCCATAAAATTTACAATAGAAAGCATAAATATAAGCACAATAAAAGGGAAGGAATTGACCGTCGAAGACCCCGTCGCTGGCGCTTGGAGTCCCTCCGAGCAAACCTTGAGCCTCCTAGAGCGCTCCCCAAAATTCCCCAAAATTTCCCACTAAAGAACTCTAAAAAAATGAAGGAATGAAATGATGGTTGATGGTGAAAAAGGGCTCCAAGGGGCGCCTTATATAGGCCCGGAAATGGGACAGCGTCGCGACGCTATCGGCACAACGTCGCGACGCTGTGACGTCATCGACTTGCCGGCCAAGAAATGGGACAGCGTCGCGACGCTAGGCGATTTCCAGAACAGTCCATGAGGGCTGGGCTTCATTTCTTGGGCCAACTTCAATTCTTTTTGGGCCTTTTCCTCATGGATGACTTCTTGGGCTTCCCTTTGACCCATGGATGGAAACTTGGCTTGGATTGCTCATTTTTTGGGGTTTTTTCCACAAATTTCCATAAAGTGCTCCTTAGGAATAGATAATAAATTAAATGAGAATTTTTCAATAAAAACACAATTAAAGCACTAAAAAGCTTAATAAATTGGGACTAAAATAGCGATATTTATGCCCGCTATCACACCCCCAAACTTAAGCTTTTGCTAGTCCCGAGCAAAATAAATTCTAATGATGCATGAAATAGAATCACTCAAGCCTCAATGATTTTTGAACTTTTAAGATAGAATGGAAAACATGCAAGTGGAATAAGCAAGCACCGCATACTCATGAAGAAATCCTAAAATAGTTTGTGCATACTCATGAAGAAATCCTAAAATAGTTTGAACTTAAGATTAATGAATAGCATGCTCAAGACTTATCTAATGATTCTTTTACTAACCTAGATTAGACTTATGGCTTTCTCCATTTGTTTTCCCCCTACACTGGCTAAGAGCCCCTAATAGGTCGGAGTTCTTCTATCATGCAAAAAAAAAGAAACTAGGGCGCCTGTCATTTTTCTTTTTCATGGGGGAGCAAAACTCTCAATTGATTTTTCAATTTCTTTTTCTTTTTCTTTTGCTACTCCCCCAAACTTGCATTTTGATATCTAATGGTACTAGCTTTCACACTACGGTGCAGGGACCCTTAACCCGAATTTTATTCTCTGGTTGGCCTAACTAATCACACCGCAGGTAGCTCTTTTTACCCCTAGGCTTTTTCTTTTGTGCAAACAAAAATATTTTTCTTTTTCAACAGATTTTTCTTTTCTCTCCTTTTCTTTTCTTGCTTTTGCTTTTCTCTCAGCAGGCATAGCATTTTTTTTCTACCTAGCTCTTTAGAACAATCAAGCATGAACTTCCTAGTATTAGAAACTAAGCCTATCGGGGTGACAACAAACTTTAAAAATCATAATAAGAATCTAGATTTTCAAATACGTCATTAGATAAGTCTATCACATGCTTTAGACATCAAAACTAAGTGTCAATTTTTTTTTAAAAAATTTCACAATTTCTGCTATGCTCCCAGATTCCACAACATATAAACCATTTTCTCCCAAAACTTCTAAAATCACATCCTCGGCTATCATAGCTATCTATTCATGCATCCAACAGAATTCAAATATGCTCAACACAGCGAAAGCCTCCCCCCCAAACTTAAATTAAACATTGTCCCTAATGTTTAAAAACAGTAAAGCATAAAAAGGGATACTGAGACTTCCCTGAGTTAGGAGCGATTCATCCTCTTCCTTTGGATCTAGAAAATGGGAATTATGGAGTTTTGGGATTTGCTAAGGTGATCCTGCAGAACAAAATTGGATCACAAAGCAAAGAAAATTATTTACCGCAAAAACAACTACCTAAACTAAATCCTTGGATTGCCTCCCAAGCAGCGCTTTCTTTAACGTCTTTAGATAGACGAGGCTTGTCACGATCACGGAGGCTCGAAATAAAAGTTTTCATCATCCTCCGGGCCTTGTAGAAAATCTCGCACCGAATTGCACACTGCAAACAGGGGAGAAAAAAAACTTTCCCCTAGCCCATCATCACTAAAGAGATTGTTATAATAACGTTTCAGAAAATATGTAGCAGCATCAAATCTCTTTTCTAAATCTCTATTCACAAAACAATTGTTAACAGAGTCACCAAGCGTTATGATATCTACCGGTCTAGGATCTAAAGGTGGCCTATCAACCATGCCAATCCATTCATCAGATATAAAATCTATATGCTCAGAAGATTCCTCAGACTCAGAATTAAAAAATTATTCAACCAAGCTATCATATGACTCACTATCAGAATAATTAAAGAATATAAGCTCCTCTGGGTCAGATTCTATACTATCTACATCATCAGGACCCGAATCAACACTATTCACACTTTCAGGGTCTGACTCTATATACTCATCAGGATCAGACTCAATAGATTCAACATTATCATGATCAGACTCAAAATTATCATCTATCAAGTAGTCATCTCCATGCAAATTATGCACATTATCAGACAAATCATGCTCATTGTAATAATCAGGCAATTCAATCTCATTATCAAAATTATCAATTTCAGGCAATTCCAATTCATTCTCAAAAGAAGGTAAGTCATCAATTGCAGACATTTCATTCTCAAAAGCAGGCAAGTCTAATTCATTCTCAAAATTAGGCAAATCTATATCAATTAGCTCATTCTCAAACAGAGGGTCATCAAAGAATGCATTATGATTCAAATTCTCATCATCCATAGGCGCCTCTCCTAATCCTAGGCCAGGATTATATTCTACCTCCTCATCATCATCAGTCAAGTATTCAGGACCAATAGAAAAACAAGTATGTAGACTACATACAGATTCATCATGCCCAAAAATACTAAAAACGACTTTTTCATCATCAACGTTCAAGGCAAGCTTACCAGTATGCATACTAATCTCAACCTTACCAGTTGCTAAGAAAGGTCTGCCTAAAATAATGGATACCTCTCTGTTTTCCTGCATGTCGAGTACCACAAAATCTACAGGGAAGATAAATTTGTTGACTTTCACCAACACGTCCTCCACAACACCCATCGGGTGGGTAATCGATCTATCAGCCAACTGGAGAGTGACGTCGGTGTCCTTCATTCCTGTTAAACCAATCTTCCTGTACACAGAATAGGGCATCAAATTTATACTAGCACCTAGATCACATAAAGCCCTATTGAAAGATACTTCTCCTATAGTGCAGGGAACAGTAAAACTCCCTGGGTCTTTTTGTTTAGAAGGCATCTTTCCAGAAACTATGGTACTACTGCTCTCAGATAATTTAAAAACTTATTTTTTCAAGCTTTTCTTCCTAGATAGCATCTCTTTCATAAACTTCCCGTAATTAGGCATATTATATAAAGTATCAACTAAGGGAATATTCACAGACAATTTTCTAAACATCTCTAGGAATTTCTGAAACTGCTAATCTAATTTAACATTTTTAAAGCGCTGAGGAAAAGGTAACTCTCTGTAGTCAAAGGTAGGACATTCGCCCCTCCTCTTGGGCGGGCTAATGTGCGAGCCTTTGTCATGATGGTTGCATGGAACCACTTCTTCCTCGTTCATCTTCACTTCATGCCTTTCATCCTGCTTTTCATCTTTTTTCTTTCCTGCAAAAGAGTTAGAAATATCATAATTCAAATCAATAGAGTTAGGAGGATGTTGGGACCTTTCAGAGGAGGCTTTCTGTGCCTCAGCCCTTTCATCTTCATCCTTGCTCTTTTCTTCTTTCTTCTTTTCTGAACTGATCTCCAACTGTCTACCACTTCTCAGTGTCACCATCTTGCACTGCTCTCGAGGATTGGGTTCAGTATCGCTTGGAAACTTCCCTTTCTGAAGGGCATTCACTACTGACGCTATCTGACCAATCTGAACTTCCATATTCTTTAGAGTCGTGTCGTGGTTATTAACTGCTATTTGAAGATTTACATTTAACACCTTCTGCTTTTTGATAAACATGGCCACCATCTCCTCCAGGTTACTCTTCTTTTATGGCGAACTTGATGATGCAAAACCTGGCGGTGGCTGCAAAACATTCTTCGTGTTTGAGTACGAAAAGTTCTCATGATTGCGCAGACTGGGATGGTAGAAGTTCGGTACTCCTTGAGTAAATGGTTTGTTTTCTACATACTGAACTTCTTCCACATCTTGACCTTCCTTCTTTGAATATCCTTCAGCTAAGGTGGAAATGGACTTGACCACCTCAGATGAAGTCAGCTTGTTCAGGGCGTTTGTCAAAGATGCCATCTGTGCTTTCAATGAACTTGACTCATCTAATTCATAAATTCCAGCCTTCTTGGAAACTATCCCCCTCTCAGTCGGCCACTGATAACTGGTTGCTGCCATTTCCTCTAACAGATCCTTGGTTTCCGTTACTGTTTTGGAAAGAAAACTCCCACCTACTGATGTGTCTAAAACTGTCTTGGTGGATGGATTCAATCCATTGTAAAATAACTGCACCTGGAGCCAATCTAGGTATCCATGCTACGAACATCGTCTAAGCATCTCCTTATATCTCTCCCATGCCTCGTACAACTGCTCCTCGTCAAGCTGTCTAAACGTTCCGATCTCAGTCCGGAGCTTCGTAGTCTTGGCAGGCGAGAAAAATTTTGTCAGGAAAGCCTGGGCAAGCTCGTCCCATGTGCTGATACTGCCCGTCTCAACTGATTCGAGCCAATCTTTTGCATTATCTTGCAGAGAAAATGGGAATAACCTCAATCTTATAGCGTCGGCCATAACTCCATTCATCTTTACAGTCCCGCAAATCTCCAAGAATGATCGCAGATGTGAGTGTGGGTCCTTCGAAGGGTGTCCCTTAAAAGAATTATCGCGTGCCATCTGAATCAATCCTGTCTTCAACTCAAAATTAGTAGCTTGAATCGGGGTGTAAACGATTCCAGAATTCTCGGTTGGGAGAACTGGCTGTAAAAAGTCTCTGATTGCCTTAGGAGCTTCTTATTGGGCCATTGCTTCTGCTAATCTTTTCTCTCTACGAAGGGTTCTAAGAGTCCTGTCAATTTCAAGATCTAGCGAAAACAAATTAATCACCTTGTCTCTTCGCATGCAACACTCCCAAACAATCAAAAGAACTAAACAAAAACAAAAATAAAATAATATTCACAAAGAAAAAAAAGTATTTACACCTAAATTACTATTTATCCCTATCTTTTTTATGTCAAGAAAAATTTAATTTGCTTAAAAATCAAGCCTCACCGGCAACGGCGCCAAAAATTTGTTGGTACGTTCGACTATCCGCAAGCGCACGGGTCGTCACAAGTAATAGTAAAACGGAAATATTTCGAGTATCGAATCCACAGGGAGGCGAAGCGAAATTTAAGCAAGCAAAAAGATTCTTGAACACTAAAAATACTTGGGAGAAATAATATCTAGGGACAAAAACATGCAATTAAAATGAATTAAAAAATTAAAGCAATTAAAGAGGAAATTTGATCAACCGGAGAAAAAATAAAATGTGGAGAAAGAGCTTTTAATGGGAAGTAGGGTCTTGAAACTCAATTATTAGCTAAGTAATTATTATAAGTATCCTATCTCATTGCCCAACTAATTATACTCCTAGAATCTACATTAATCACATAGGTTCTCCTGTCGGTCTCCCCTAATTGTAATTAATCCATTTTAACAACCTAAGTGTCCTTAGCGCCATTAAAATTCGTTAATTATTACGCTCTGATTCATTTTAGGAATCTAAGTTTAATCAACTAATCTCGTTGTCATGACGGGCAATTAAACTAGTTGCATGGATTATGATCTATCCTAACTTCTCTCCGTCGAGTCTCCATTAAGAATCGAATCAATACACAACTGGCCAGATTGCATAAAGCATTACGAGCATCCATACAAATAAATAGTAAACAGGGCAAGAGATAGGCAATTATAACAACATTTAACTATAATTTCATTTCAAGACCCCAAATTGGGGTTTAGCTATACATAGCTAAAATATCCACAAAATTTACAATAGAAAGCATAAATATAAGCACAATAAATTGGAAGGAATTGACCGTCGAAGACCCCGTCGCTGGCGCTTGAGTCCCTCCCAGCAAACCTTGAGCCTCCTAGAGCACTCCCCAAAATTTCCCACTAAAGAACTTTAAAAAAGGCTAAAAGCCTTGAGAGAAGGCTCCAAAGGAGCCAAGGAAAGAAAAGAATGAAGGAATGAAATGATGGTTGATGGTGAAAAAGGGCTCCAAGGGGCGCCTTATATAGGCCCGGAAAATGGGACAGCGTCGCAACGCTATCGGCACAGCGTCGCGACGCTGTGACGTCATCGACTTTCCGGCCAAGAAATGGGACAGTGATCCCCATATGTCGGTACATATAGTTCAAGACTCATATTACAGCCTAGGATGTCTAGTTTATTGGATTAGGGTTATTTTAGGCAAAGACAAATATAAAATAACTAATAACATTTAATGGAAAAAATATATCAATATTATTTCATTAAATATCCGATCAACGGTTACATTCACTATCTACGAGTTTTAGGGCATAAAACCCAACAACATGGTGGAAGCAAACGGCGTGGTCATAGACGAGCGTAGTCAGGTGCGTTCATCATGGAATCTCTTCTGAAGAGTTTCCTACAGTTTCGCAGTAATGCGATGATGAACAAGATTGTCTTCAACATGACAAGCCTCTTGAATGAGCTACAACTCTATCAGTCTATTTTGAAAAGCAAGGGACAGATAGAAGGAGAGGCAAATGTTGCCCACTCCAAGAGAAAGTTTGAGAAGGGTTTAACTTCTAGAACTAAAGTTGTGGCCTTTTCTTCAAAGAAAATTCAGAAGAAGAAAGGAGACAAGGGGAAGGCTCCCGCAGTGCTGGTTGAGGGAAGGGAAAAGCCAAGGTTGTGGCTGACAAGGGCAAGTGCTTCCACTGTAATGTGGATGGGCACTGGAAAAGAAATTGCCCAAAGTACCTCGCTGAGAAAAATAAGGAGAATGAAGGTAAATTTGATTTACTTGTTTTAGAAACATGCCTTGTGGAGCATGATGAGTTCACATGGATACTTGATTCAAGGGCAACTAATCATGTTTGTTCTTCTTTTCAGGAAAGTGGTTCCTTTTGGCAGCTGGAAGATGGTGAAATGACGCTTAGGGTCGGAACAGGAGACGTCGTTTCAGCCAAGGCAGTGGGGAGCTGGGAAGTTGTTTTTTAGAAATAGATTTTTTTTTTCTTTTAGAAAGCTTGTTTATTGTTCCTAAGATTAAGAGGAACTTAATTTCTATTTCATGTTTGATTGAATAATTATCTACAGTTTCCATTGAGATGAATGAAGCGTTCATTTATAAAAATGGAGTACTTATTTGTTTAACCAAATTAGAAAATAACTTATATATATTAAGACCAATTGAATCTAAAACACTTTTAAATCACAAATTATTTAAAACTGCAGAAACTCAAAGAAAAAGGTGACGTATTTCTCCTAGTAGTAACGATACCTATCTTTGGCACTTAAGACTTGGTCATATAAACATCGATAGGATCGGTCGTTTGGTAAAGAATGGAATTCTAAGTGATTTAGAAGATTATTCCCTACCTCCATGTGAATCATGTCTTGAGGGAAAAATGACCAAAAGACCTTTTATTGGAAAAGGCTACAGAGCCAAAGAACCTTTAGAGTTAATACATTCGGACCTCTGTGGTCCGATCAATGTAAAGGCTCGAGGAGGGTACAAATACTTCATCTCATTTATAGATGACTATTCAAGGTATGGTTACTTATACCTAATGGGGCATAGGAATGACGCCCTTGAAAAGTCCAAGGAGTGTAAGGTTGAAGTAGAAAAACTATTAGGTAAAACTATTAAAACACTTCAATCAGATCGAGGTGGAGAGTATATGGACCTGAGATTCCAAGACTACATGATAGAACATGAAATTTAGTCTCAACTCTTAACCCCTGGTACAATCAGCAAAATGGTGTATCAAAAAGGAGAAATAGAACCATGTTAGACATGGTTCGTTCGATGATGAGCTATGCTCAGTTGCCTAGCTCATTTTGGGGGTACGCAGTAGAGACTGTAGTTCACATCCTGAACAATGTTTCCTCGAAGAGTGTTTCTGAAGCACCTTTCGAGTTATGGAGGGGACGTAAACCTAGTTTACGTTACTTCCGCATCTGGTGTTGTCCAGCAGACGTGCTTGTGACAAATCCTAAGAAACTGGAACCTCGTTCGAGAATGTGCCGATTTGTTGGTTACCGAAAAGAAACGAGAGGTGGTCTTTTTTACGACCCAGAAAAAAACAAGGTGTTTGTATCGACAAATGCTACTTTCTTAGAGGAAGACCACATGAGAGATCATAAACCACGTAGTAAGATAGTATTAGGAGAAGCTACTAAAGAATCAACAAGAGTTGTTGATGAAGCTGGACCTTCAACAAGGGTTGATGGAGGAGATAGTTCTTTAGGTCTGTCTCGTCCTTCTCAAACGTTGAGAGTGCCTCGACGCAATGGGAGGATTATATCACAACCTGACCGCTACTTGGGTTTAACTGAAACTCAGGTTGTCATCCCTGATGATGGCATTGAGGATCCATTGTCTTATTGACATAAAATGAATGATGTAGATAAGCACCAATGGGTCAAAGCCATGGACCTTGAAATGGAGTCTATGTACTCCAATTCAGTTTGGGAACTTGTAGATCTACTTGAAGGGGTCAAACCCATAGGGCGTAAATAGATATATAAGAGGAAGAGAGATGTAGCCGGAAAGTTACAGACGTTCAAACTAGACTCATAGCAAATGGGTATACCTAGAGAGAAGGGGTTGACTATGAGGAAACTTTTTCTCCAGTTGTTGTGTTAAAGTCTATTAGAATTCTCTTGTCCATAGCCACTCATTATGATAATGAGATATGGCAAATGGACGTCAAGACTGCCTTCTTGAATGGTAATCTTGAAGAGAATATCTTCATGTCTCAACCCGAAGGGTTCATAACCCAAGGTCAGGAGCAAAAGGTTTGCAAGCTCAATCGATCCATTTATGGGTTGAAACAAGCGTCTAGATCTTGGAATATAATGTTTGATACTATAATCAAATCTTTTGGTTTTGACCAAAATGTTGGTGAACCTTGTGTGTACAAGAAAATCAACAAAAGTAAAACATCTTTTCTAGTACGAAATGTGGATTATATCCTACTCATTGGGAATGAAGTAGGACCTGACTGATAGCGCAATTTATTGAGCTATATTTAATGTTATTTTAGTGTTAGTCTCGAGTATTATTTGGCCACTTTTATGTCTATTTGGTTTAATTTTGTAGGAATCAGATATTTCGATGGAGATTGAAGTTTCGGTGAATTAGTAGCGAAAGAATGAATTTTATTGAAGAAATTTACAAAAGAGCATAAGGTTCAAGGCATCTATATAATAGGGCAGCGTTGAGACGCTACCATTGGAGAGTCTCAACGCTGGCCGCAGCAATCAGGAGGCGCGCAAACGAGGCAGCGTCGAGACGCTACCTCCACAGCGTCTCGACGCTGTGAGTATTCCGGAAATAAATTAGGGCATATCAACACAGCGTCGCGACGCTGTGTCCTTAGCGTCGCGACGCTGTCGCACAGAAAGTTCAGTATTTATACGTTGCGATGCCATCTGAAATGGGAGAGCTGTTTTGGAGAGAAACACGACTTTAGAGAGGGAAAAACGACCAGAACAGGGCAGAAACGAAGGGAGCTTGATTTTGGGAGCTTGGATCGTGAGAATCGTGACGGGAACGCTCGGGAATCACGGCTAGCGAGTTTAATCTTTCTTCTTTGTCTCTTGTACTGATTTTTAGCATGTATTGGACTGATTTTTATTGTATTTTTAGAGACATGAGTAGCTAAATTTCGTTTCTTAGGGGCTTGATGTAGCCATTAGTTTGTATGGATTAATTTACGGATTTTTTAGGACGTTTCGTAACGCGGTTTATTTATGCAATTGTATGCTTAGTGCTTATAATCTCTTGATCACGGATTGTATGATTCTTGTTTCTGAACTAATTGCTCGGGAGAGGGTAGTTTAGATTAGACCATCAATTGCATAACTTTGGTAATTCTACAATTGGGAGATTTGGGATTGCTTGAGAAACAGTTATGAGGATGGTTCTTTAATGCTTATGCTTGTTGTTGAAATTAGATAGGGATATCAATTTCTTAATTTGCATAAAGAATTAATTGTACTCGGGAGAGACTTTTAATTATCGATAATCCTTGGTTTATGAATTTGTTACGAGTTTGTTCCTAATTATTCTTTGAATTAATTCATGCATCTAATAGGTGAAATCAATTCCCTAAGGTTTTTCTCCATTGAGTTTCCACACTTTTTATTGCTTTGATTAGTTTTTCATTGATTTGCATATTTCTCAATTAGTTTCTCTAAATAAAATTGGGCAAATATACCTTTAATAATTAGGGGAACTAGAAAACCAATCCAGAGGACGACATTCGATTTTTAATCACTATATTATAACTTGGGCCCATACACTTGCGGTTAGCAATTTGCGTATCAAGTTTTTGGCGTCGTTGCCGGGGATTGGCAATTATTTAGTTCGCTTAATATTTTGGGGAATTTGCTTGGTCTTACTTTAGAGTGTATTTTATTGTGTTTTTCTTATTTTTCCTTTTTGTTCTTTATTTTTGTTGTTTTTGTTTTATTTTTCGTTTTTTGTTTTTGTTTTATTTTAGGCTGTGATTGTGTATGCGAAAGGATAAGGACGCTTTGTTAGTCCCTTTTGATTTTGAAATTGAAAAGACTTGCAAAAAGAACAGGAAGGAGAAAAGGGAGAGACTTGCAGCGATGGCCAATCCAAATCCACAGGAGGAACTGAAACCGATACGGGACTATTTCCAGCCTACCTTCCCTGATCAACAATCTGGAATAGTCTACGCGCCAATTAATGCAAATAATTTCGAGCTAAAAACTGGCCTTATCCAGATGGCTAGAGATAGTGCATTCAGAGGATTCCCCTCCGAGGATCCTAACTCTCACTTGAAATCCTTTCTGGATATATGTGGAACTGTGAAATTAAATGGTGTTTCTGAAGATGCCATACGCTTACGATTGTTTCCCTTTTCTTTGCAGGACAAAGCTAGGGACTGGCTCCGATCACTTCTACCTGGGAGTATTACTACGTGGGACGCGTTGGTTCAGGCTTTTCTAGCCAAATATTTCCCACCTGCAAAGACGAAGCTTAGGACTGAGATTGGGACATTCCAGCAGCTAGGCGATGAACAATTATTTGAGGCTTGGGAGCGCTATAAGGAGTTACTGAGGAAGTGCCCTCAGCATGGATATCCTGATTGGCTACAGATCCAGTTGTTTTACAATGGTCTAAATCCAAATACTAAAACCATTGTTGATGCAGCTGCAGGTGGGACTCTGTTGTCCAAGATCGTAGAGAACGCACGTACATTACTAGAGGATATGGCCACAAACAGTTACCAGTGGCCAACTGAGCGGTCTGCACCTAAGAAGATCGCAGCTGGGATCTATGAGATTGACAATGTAAGTTCTCTTCAAGCCCAGATGACCTCCCTTGCTAATGCTTTCTTGAAATTCTCAGGTACAGGGAGTGCACAATCTATTGAGTCAGCTGCTCTTGCATCTCAGTCTCAAGAGGAGACCACTACAGAACAGTTTCATTATGTTGATAGAAATTCTAACTATAGGGGACACCATAATTCTGCACCCACACACTACCACCCTAATGTTAGAAATCATGAAAATTTCTCATATGCTAACAATAAGAATATCTTGAACCCTCATGGATATACATCTCAAAAGGCTGAAAATAAACCTTCTCTTGAAGATACAATTCGAGCTTTTATTGCAGAGTCCAGCAATAGAACTAACAAGTTAGAGGAAGCTGTGATAGCAATAAATACCACTGTGACAGGCCACAGTGCAGCAATTAATAACATTGAAACTCAGTTGGGTCAATTGGTGAATGCTGTAAACACTATGCAGAAAGGTAAAGCCACAGCTGAGCCAGAGAAAACCCAAATGGAGTATTGCAAGGCCATCACAGTGCATCAAATGGAGGAAGTTCAAGTAACTGAGGCACAGGAGATTCATGAGCCTGAAGTCACTAAGGAAGAAGTTGAAAAGGGTTCATCCTCAAACGAAGCTGAAACGCTTACTTCTGACCCTCTTAAACCTTCTCCTAATGTTCTGGTTCCAAAGCCTAAGAAAAAGAAGAAAAAGAATTACTCAACTCAATTTAAGAAGTTTCTTGATATCTTTATGAGTTTAAATATTAATCTATCGTTTGCAGAGGCTTTGGAGCAGATGCCCAGATATGTACAATTCATGAAGGAATGGCTTTCGAGGAAAAAGAAGTAAAAGAAAGTGGAAACAATATTCCTCACCTTTACATGCAGTGCCCGACTTCAAAAGAAAGTACCTGACAAACTTGCTGATCCAGGGAGTTTTTCTTTTCCCTGCAACTTTGGTACTCATTCTTTTCGTGCTTTATGTGATTTAGGCGCTAGTATTAACATAATTCCTTTATCCTTATGTAAAAAGTTGAACATAGGAGAGATTAAACCTACTGTAGTGAAACTCCAGTTAGCTGACCAATCTGTAGTTAGTCCATACGGAGTAGTAGAGAATGTTTTAATCCAAGTTGGGAATTTTTTTCTGCCTGTTGACTTCTTTGTGATGGATGTAAAGGAAAATCCTTTAGTGCCTCTTATTTTAGGGAGACCATTCGTCGCAACTGGGCGAGTTATCATTGACATCGAGCGTAGGGAGCTGACTTTGCGAGTCTTACATGAAAAAGAAGTTTTCAAAGCAGTCGGAACCTTTACAGATCATGTTGAGGTAATGATGATCGGTTATAGAAAAGGTGCAAGCAAGAGCACCTCTGGTGGATCCCGTAATAATAGACCTCCATGAAGCATACACGGTCAAGACGTCGAGCTAACGACGTTAAACAAGCGCTTTTGGGAGGCAACCCAATTGTTTTTATTTTAGTTTATTTCCTTTTTGATTAAATTTCATTCTTTTCTATTTTCTTCTGTTTTTTTTCCTTTGTTTTGTAGGTGAAATTTTACTTGAATTGAAGAAAAAAAAAAAGAAAGATGAGAGAAAAAAGAAAGAAGCGGAAAAAAAAATACTGCGAAAACGCGCGTTTTGGGCAAAAAAGGCGACAGCGTCGCGACGCTGTGGTCCAAAGCGTTGCGACTCTTCCGCGATTCTGGAACTAAAATTCCAGAATCGCGAATCAGGGGAGTTTATTTTTTTTCTTCAAACCCTAGCCGCCTAAGGCGTTCTTCCTCTGATTTTTGCCATTCTCAAGTGTTTTTCTTCAAATTTCTTACTTAACATCATCGATTTTGCCTTCCCTTTGCCGATTTTTGCAGAAAAAACTCGTGGGTTTGTTCGTTTGAGCCGATTTCGCCGCGGGTATTGGCGTTGTTCTTAGCCTTCTAGCCGAGAGGTTCGAAGATGTCGGATTCCAGCAAGGTGTGAGGGAGTTTTGGAGCGTTTTATGCGTGGGTTCCTCAGATTTCATCAAGTTTCGGGATTCTCTACATTGTTGGGGCGATTTTTCAGCTTGTTTTGGCCGTGGGTGTGCATTTTTGGTATCATTCTTCCAATTTCAGCTCCCATCCTTACTATAGCTTCGTTTAAAGTTGGTTTAGAAGTTTGAATATATGATTTTGGGGCTGTTTATTGCCTTCTCGTCGATGTGTGGTGTGTTGAGCTGAATATTGAAGTTGGTTGCTGCTGTTTTTAGGTGTTTTGGCAAGAATAGATTGTTGGTTTCCATTTAAGTATCTTTGTGTGAGCTCTTGGTGAGGTTTTATTGGATTATTTTCACTGTGTAGAGTAATTTGGCTCATTTGCTGTTGTTTTTGAGCTCTGTTGCTACTGTTTTTACATTATATTTGTGGCGGACGGGTTATAATTGTAGTTGGTGGCTGTTTTTGTGGCTTGGGACTGTTTTAAGCAATACCTCCTTTCCTAGATCTCTTGTACCCTTCCATTAGTTACCATGAGTAAAAGATCTAGGAGAAGCACTGCTGCTTCCTCCACCTCCTCCGCTCCTTTTGATCCCAATAGGTTCATAAGTAGTAAGGCCGCAGAACGATTTGAGGGATATGTGGAGAGTAGAAACTTTATCCCTTAGAGAGGCTTTAGTCCCGACCCTGAGGTTCAACCAAATTTAGTGAATAATATCGTTGCGCGGGGTTGGGGCCACTTTGTTCGACATCCTGAACCTGGGGTAGCATCAGTAGTGAGGGAGTTTTATGCCAACATGGAAGAAACATCTTCTTCATTGTTTGTTCGGGGACACTTTGTCCCTTTCGACTCCCACACTATCAACAGATTCTATAGACTACCCGACATTGAGGGGGACGGCTATTATACATACCTTAGTGGTCAGTTAAACGTCAATCAGGTCATACAGACGGTATGTAGGCCAGGGGCATAGTGGGTTCTGAACGAAGCGGAGGTTGTGAGATTTAAGACCACCGACTTGTTCGTGGATTACAGGGCTTGGCACACATTTCTCTGTGCCAAGTTGATGCCTGTGGCGCATCTCAGCGACGTTACGAAGAGTCGCGCTATCCTTTTATTCGCTATCGCCACAGGTCGCTCAGTGAATGTCGATCAGGTCATTCATGAGTCCATGCGCCACATCTTCCGGCGTAGCACGACAGTGGGGCTCGAGCATCCATCATTGATCACATCTCTTTACCGAGCCGCTGGTGTCGTTTGGGACGCCCAGGAGGAGGTTGTCCACCCCGGAGCGATTATAGACAAGAACTTCATCAGTCGATATCGAGGGCCTGGACCAGCGGTTGCACAACCAGCTTTCCCCATTCCTGCACCGCCAGAGCATCCTGAGCAGCCTGTTGAGCCCGAGCATCAGGAGCAGGAGGTTCCACCTCCCACAGTCGAGGAGCAGTTGCAGCAGCTGCGCATGGAGTTCCAGAGTCACCAGCGAGATTATCAGAGAGAGCGGTGCAGGGATCGACGTCACTTCCTCTACACCACGAGCATGTATGCACATTCTTATCAGTGTCAGATGGCTTCTAGTACGGGTCAACCTTTGCCGCCACCTTTACCACCGTACGAGTCACCTGAGGACGAGGACGAGTGATGCCCTGCCGCCTTCCTTTTGTACACTGTTGTTTCTTTCCCCCTCTTTCTTATTTTTCATTGTATTTGTTCTCATATTTGTCTGTATCTCTTATTTATTTTACATTGAGGACAATGTAATTTTTAAGTCTGGGGGTGGAGAGTATTTGTTTTTGTGTTGGTCTGTAATTAATTGTTATATTTTCTTTGACCATATCTGGGCTATGTGATTGATTATGATGATTATCTTGATTTTATCATTGTGGATCAAATTTTTTTAGTTTCATTGAGACCTGGGTTAAAAGTGATTTATGTCTGAGTTGTTTTTCTTTGAGGGTGTTGTTATGATTATGACAGCCGATGAGGATACTTAATTTCAGAAAGCAGGTAAGTTATTCTGTGCACTAATAATTAAAGACAGGATTCAAGATAGTTTGATTTTATTTCATGAGTCTTTTGCACCACTTGAGCACGTAGTCTCCTGTCTTAGTTTGGCGAGCTTAGAATAGGGTTATGTGATCTAGGCCTTGTTGTCACCTCGAAAGGTTTAGGGACTGGTTTGATGGTTAATCTGCATGATAGTTAGTAATGTTACACTTAGGAGAAAATTATGCCATATCTTGCATGTTAGTGAAAAAAAAATGATTGAATGAAAAGAAAAGAAAAAAAATGATGAGCTAAGTAAAGGAAAATTGAATTAAGGTCAAAAAGAGCTACCCCTGTTGTGATCAGTTAGGCCAACCAGAGAAAACTCAGGTTAAGGGTCCCTGCAATAGGAATGTGAAAGCTAGTGACCACCATTAATGATGATTGTGAAAAAGCTCAAAGTTTGATGGTTGTGTACCCCATTTAGGCACCCTAGTTGCATATTACCATCTTGAGTGTGGAGAGGCTTGATGATTGGAACTTAGGACCAGAGTAGGGGGAAAACGAGCGAAGGGTTGCATAAAACTATTCCGAGCTTAAAGGATTGAGATAGGGAGGACTAGTCACACACACACGTGAGAGAGGAATGAAATAAATGAGGCTTATCTTGATGAATGTGTGTAATCATTAATGTTTCAGTGTGATGTATCTGTGATTTGAGATTCCGAAGGCAAGAGTCATTAGCAATGCCCCCTCAATTATTTTTATGACAGATTATTTTGATTCTTACTTTGCTCGGGACTAGCAAATGCTTAAGTTTGGGGGGTATTTGATAGCGCAATTTATTGAGCTATATTTTATGTTATTTTAGTGTTAGTCTCGAGTATTATTTGGCCACTTTTATGTCTATTTGGTTTAATTTTGTAGGAATCAGATATTTCGATGGAGATTGAAGTTTCGGTGAATTAGTAGCGAAAGAATGAATTTTATTGAAGAAATTTACAAAAGAGCATAAGGTTCAAGGCATCTATATAATAGGGCAGCGTTGAGACGCTACCATTGGAGAGTCTCAACGCTGGCCGCAGCAATCAGGAGGCGCGCAAACGAGGCAGCGTCGAGACGCTACCTCCACAGCGTCTCGACCCTGTGAGTATTCCAGAAATAAATCAGGGCATATCGACACAGCGTCGCGACGCTGTGTCCTTAGCGTCGTGACGCTGTCGCGCAGAAAGTTCAGTATTTATACGTTGCGATGCCATCTGAAATGGGAGAGTTGTTTTGGAGAGAAACACGACTTTAGAGAGGGAAAACGACCAGAACAGGGCAGAAACGAAGGGAGCTTGATTTTGGGAGCTTGGATCGTGAGGATCGTGACGGGAACACGCGGGAATCACGGCTAGCGAGTTTAATCTTTCTTCCTTGTCTCTTGTACTGATTTTTAGCATGTATTGGACTTATTTTTATTGTATTTTTAGAGACATGAGTAGCTAAATTTCGTTTCTTAGGGGCTTGATGTAGCCATTAGTTTGTATGGATTAATTTACGGATTTTTTAGGACGTTTCGTAACGCGGTTTATTTATGCAATTGTATGCTTAGTGCTTATAGTCTCTTGATCACGGATTGTATGATTCTTGTTTCTGAACTAATTGCTCGGGAGAGGGTAGTTTAGATTAGACCATCAATTGCATAACTTAGGTAATTCTACAATTGGGAGATTTGGGATTGCTTGAGAAACCGTTATGAGGATTGTTCTTTAATGCTTATGCTTGTTGTTGAAATTAGATAGGGATATCAATTTCTTAATTTGCATAAAGAATTAATTGTACTCGGGAGAGACTTTTAATTATCGATAATCCTTGGTTTATGAATTTGTTACGAGTTTGTTCCTAATTATTCTTTGAATTAATTCATGCATCTAATAGGTGAAATCAATTCCCTAAGGTTTTTCTCCATTGAGTTTCCACACTTTTTATTGCTTTGATTAGTTTTTCATTGATTTCCATATTTCTCAATTAGTTTCTCTAAATAAAATTGGGCGAATATACCTTTAATAATTAGGGGAACTAGAAAACCAATCCAGAGGACGACATTCGATTTTTAATCACTATATTATAACTTGGGCCCGCACACTTGCGGTTAGCAATTTGCGTATCACTGACTGACATCAAAAATTGGCTGGCAGCTCAATTCCAAATAAAAGATTTGGGAAAGGCGCAATATGTTCTTGGAATCCAAATCATTAGGGATCGTAAGAACAAAACGCTAGTGTTGTCTCAAGCAACGTATATCGACAAGATGTTGTCTCGATATTCGATACAAAACTCCAAGAAAGGGTTGTTACCTTTGAGGCATGGGATTCACCTACCTAAGGAACAGTGTCCTAAGACACCTCAAGAAATTGAGGATATGAGACGCATTCCCTACGTCTCAGCTGTGGGCAGCTTAATCTTTGTTATGCTCTGCACTAGGCCTAACATATGTTATGCAGTGGGAATAGTCAGTAGGTACCAGTCCAATCCAAGGTTAGGCCACTGGGCAGTGGTTAAGAATATCCTCAAGTATCTTCAAAGAACGAGGAACTACATGCTGGTGTATGGGGCTAAGGATTTGATCCTTACAAGATACACCAACTCTGACTTTCAATCTGACAAGGATTCTAGGAAATCCATGTCAGGGTCAGTGTTCACCCTTAACAGGGGAGCTGTATGATGACGTGTTTACCGCAAGCGTACGGGTCGTCACAAGTAATATAGTGATTTTGAGTATAGAGTATCGTCTCCACAGGGATTGGATTTATTCAATTAATTACTGAGAATACTCTTGCTTAGCTTTATTTAGAGAACAAAATCCAATGCTGAAAGATAAACTAAAAAGGTAATCTAGAAAGCAAAAGATAAATGGAGACACAATTTGGAGGGATAATTCCAGAGTAATAATGATTTCATTAATTGGACCTTTAGTCTCTTAATCATTTCACTAACTTAGATTAATTAATCATTCTATTCATAAGTCTAGAAAACTAATTTCAAGGACTCTCCTATCGGTTTCCTCCTATTCTCATGCCTTTTAATAAAGAATCTCCTTTCGGTTTCCTCTTTATTTACTCAGCATGGCATTACGACCCTTCAATACAACTTCTAACGCTATTTATCTTATCCCGTGTCACTCGGGTAAATAAACATTAGTCATGCATTCAGTTCTAGTCTAAGCTTCTCTCCGTTGAGTTTCCACTTAGTAACAACTCATTTAATCAGTGATCAGTTGATTAAAAGCATTAAGGACAGAATGCACAAATGAACGATAATGACAATTAAACCAAATCAAGCAAAGGTTCAACAGATTAAATCAAACTCGTAGAATTTAGGAATTAACTACTCATAATCACTAAAATCCAATAATTCCTAATCACAACAATTCTAGGAACTAAAACATAAAGGAAAAGGGAAGAGGAATGCTCATAAAAGCGTCGATCTCCTCGATCCCACGGCGACCTCCATCGATCCCGAGCTCCAAAGATCTTCAACAAAGCTCCAAAACTCTCCCAAAAACCCCCAATTTTAGTGTGGACTCTAGAATGGGGTGAAAACCCACAAATTGGCTCCCTTAATCCGAATGCAAATGGCCCTATTTATAGTTGTTCACTAGGCATAGCGCCGCGATGCTGGGGCCACAGCGTCGCGACGCTATGACGTCATCTTGGCTTGGGCGCCAAGAATAGGACAGCGCCAAGACGCTAGGGGACAGCGTCAATGCTGTCCCAGTTCCAGAACGTTTTAGAAGCGGATTTGCATGGAATTTCGGGCCTCCTTCATTTCCTTTAGACCAAATACTTCATGTAATGGATCTTGGGCTCTTTTCTTGACCCAACTTGATAATTAAAGCTTGCAATCCATGAATTTGGGATTCTAACTCATTCTTCTTGGGCTTTTGGACTTGGATCAACAATGGACTTCTCCAAATTGCTCCAAAAGCCTCCAAAATCATCCAAAATCTCTCGAATTTCCGATTTTGCTTCCTTGGCTCAATTTTCTGAAATTTAAACATAAAATAGCATCAAGGTACACAATTCAAGCACAAAACTAGCTAAAAGAAATAGGAAGTTGATAGCATTTTTGCATGCTATCACTGTAGTTTGGCGCATCAAACAATGATGCATAGCAGACTGATGACCGCAAAGTGCACGGGCCGCAAGTAATATAAAACGGTAGGTAATACCCAGTATCGAATCCTCAGGGAATTTGAATTATATCCATTAATTACCAAGAGCATTCATGTTAATTCTATTTAGAAGTCTAACTCGAATGATAAAGCGAAAATTAAAGAAACTAATAAAAAAAAACATGCAAGTAAAAGGGAATTTTCCTATCAAGGGGGACTCAACCTAGGGTGTTAATTAGCCTTTTGGATATGTAACTCAAATACATGGGTGCATGTAACTAATGATCTTCAATGTCATAAATCTAGAAGTAATTATAAGTGGATTTCTCTTTCAAGTTCCTCCACATCTCATACTAACATAACTAATTTATGTGTCCATTTCCTTAGTTAATCATAGTATGGCATTAAGCAACTTCATCTTAAATTTCTAACAATTCTCTTTCACTTTCGTGTTCCAAGCAATCATTAGCCATGCAATTAGGATCTAATCTAACTTCTCTCTATCAAGTATCAATTTAGACCAACAAATCAATCAATCTGTGATTAAGGGATTAAAAGCATTAAACACAAATTGCATAGATGAAATATGAAGAAATTCATTACATAACCCAAGTAATTAAGCTACAATATCCAATTAGCTAAATTAACGACCCTAGGTCTCAAGATCTACTCACAAATGGGAATAATTTTAGCCCAACGATCTTGAATCATGGTTCTAACTCAACAATAATATGAAATTACAAAGAAAACAAGAAGAATTAACTGTTGTGTTGATCCAAAGCTCCCTTCATGATCATCTCGAGCCTCAAGCCTTGGAATCCCGATCAATTCCACCTTTCTTCTCTCATTCTTTCTCACTTTTTCTCTCTATTGAGCTAGGGGAGAACCTCCCAAGATGGGATGATTTGAACCATTGGAAAGGAGGCTATTTATAGGAGAGGATTTGGAAGATTTCTTGCTGCCCAAGATGACAGCGTCGCGACGCTACGTCACAGCATCGCGACTTTCTTGCCGCTTACACTACCTAGCGTCGCGATGCTAGGCCTTCGAGAAGCCATACACGCGGATTTTGCCTTCAATCTTCATTTCTTTTGGGCTTTTAGGCCTCCACTTCAATTGTTCTCTTTTATTTTCTTCTTTTACGGTCCAAAGTCTTCTTTTTATACCCAAAATTGGTAAAATTCTTGGTTTTGCATCTCGAACTTTGTTTTCTACAAAATTGACATAAAAAGAAATTAAAGCTCACAATTAACGCACAAAACTAGCCAAAATATATAGGAAAAAGATAGCATATTTGCATGCTATCAAATACCCCCAAACTTAAGGTTTTGCTAGTCCCGAGCAAAATAAAGTAATGCATATGAATCATAAACTACATATCAATAACTCTACCCTCAATGCTTCTAGCCATGAATGCAAACTATTGAAACAAATAAGTAAGTATGAACATTGATAAGGGTCAAAAATATACCTATTTTACCCTTATATTTAACTCATTTCTTGGTCAAATATTGCATGTTTAGATCAATTTTACTGTTCCCGAGCTCAAAATATGATAAATTTGATAAGTTAGGGTGTTGAGATTCACTTTTGTCAAATGATGCTCATTTGTGCTTAAAAGGACTCAATTTTAAGAGAATTTGACTAAGTTTGTTGTTGTGCAGAAAAACAGAGGAAAAGCTGGAATCTGCCCAGAAATGCATCCTCATTTCTGGGAAGGCAAAATGAAATGCGACCGCATTTCTGGAAAAACTGAGACAGTTCCGAATCGTCCGCGGGTCGTTGTTGACGAGTCTTCTTCGCACCTAACCGGCTATTTTGACCGCAAAACCGACTGGGCTACCTACCAACACCTATTTCGCAACCCCTCAACCATTTCCCACACTATATAAGCTCGAGATTCGAAGTCAAATTCAAGCATAACTCATTTGAAGAAGAGGGTGGTTACAGAACCCTAGTTGACGCCTATGAGTAGGGATGGCCAAGGTCCTTCTTAGATGACTAAATTCTAACCTGAGTTAGACATCAAACCTTAGGGTTTGTAGGGATTTTCACCCATTCCCACTTGTAAAAGCGAGAGAGTGGAGTGTCTAAGCGAACTCTAGAAGGATTGAGTAAATAGAAAAACCCATAGTATTTGGCTACTGTCTATATTTCCAGCTTTTGATACTTTTTCATTTATTTGTATTATTTACATCTTATTTCAATGGAAATGTATTCATTTGCACTTTATCTCACCATGAGTAGCTAAATTCTGTTGAGGGGTTCAATATGGTGAATTCCCTTATGGTTCAATTGCTTGAAAGTGTTTTATTGGCTTAAGTTTTGTTCAATGCATGTCATTCTTTATTGAATATCATTCTGATCTTGCTGAGTTTAAATTGATCACTTAGACTTTGCATGCTAGGTGAGTTTGATCTCGAAAGGGACAGACGATATCGGTTCTCATAATGGTGATATAGGAGAAAAAGCTCGAAAGAGATTGTTCGGCGGTATAGGGCAAGTTGCCTAAGGCACCCATATCGACTATAGGGTTATAGATTGCATTCGTGAATTATCTATGTCGGAGTCGAGTCACAGAAATGTGCATAATGGTACACTCTTACCCTTCTAACGGTTCTTGGGAGCAAGGCCAAATAGAAGTTAAATCTTACCCAATGCATTGAATAGACTTAGGTTAAATAATCCATGATTACGGTTATTGCCTTTGGGATGAATCCATGTTGAATACCTCGTTTGTTTATTATTATTATTCTTTATTCGCTTGTTTTATTTATTTCTTTAAAAACCAATCAATCAAACTTATTTCTTTGCTTACCTATTTTTAAGCAATCAGTTGAGCAGTTTCTTATTCAAATCTGAATTTCCAATTTAGTCCTCGTGGGATCGATACCCTTGGAATACTTCTAAGGTTTTTTATTACTATGTGCGACAGTGTATACTTGCACTAGGGTTGGCTAAATTATCTTTATTCTTATCTTATCTCACATCCATCATTCAGCCGACGACGCGCCAAACATCCATCAAGAAGTTTAAAATTTAATCCTATCCTCCCTTGCAAAAATGAATCATCATATGCCTTATCATAATTTCTACTAGCTCGGAATCATTTATACACTCCTCCATTCATCTTCCCCCTACACTGGCACTAAAGCTCGCCCTTATAGTCATCTTGCTTATCTAGCAAGCACTACCTTACTGAGGTGCCCATAATTCCTGGGGCGTCCCCCAAACTTGCATTTTTCTGAAGAAATTAATGGCACTAGCTTTCACACTACGATGCAGGGACCCATAACCCGAATTTTATTCTTGGTTGGCCTAACTGATCACACCGTAGGTAGCTCTTTTTACCCCTAGACTTTTAAGCATATTGCAAGCTGACACAATGATTTTCTTTTCAAGTAGCTAGCTAGGTTTTTTTTTTTTTTTTTGGCAAATCAAAGCATTTCTTTTTCCCAAAGCTCAGTATTACTTACTATTACACAAGAAAGCTATCTAAACAAACTTTACACCTATCGGAGTGACAAAGAACTTCTAAATCATATAACTTTCATCTAGGCTTTCAAAATCATAATAAAACAAGTGAATCATCATACTTTGCAAGGGAATCAAGGAAAAATTTTAAATTTTCTTGAATTTAGACAAGATTTCAAATTTGCAACAATAAGAGAGAATCATGGCTAAAAGCAAATCATCAGACGTCATCATCATCAATATGCATTTAATCATCATAAGCATTACCAAAGCAAAACCTAAGCAGAGCAGATCTCAACCCCAAACTTAAAATATACATTGTCCCCAATGTATGAACATTTAATCAGATAAAGAGAGATCGATACTGCCCTGAAAAAGCAAGAGAATCTGAAACGTTTGGAATTGTCGTCCGAGGAGAGAATGAGAGGCTAGGCATGAATTCACGAGCTTCCTGCATAAGGATCGATCTCAAGGGAGCATTAGGATCAACATACTAACAAATAAAACTACAAAAACTTTAAAAGCTTGGGTTGCCTCCCAAGAAGCGCAAATTTTTAACCTCGATTGCTCGACGGGATTCAACTTCTTCAATCGAAGTCCACTTCTTTGATCCTCAGAGGATCTTTCTTCTTTTTCTTTATCAGTTCCTGCATAAAAAAACTTAATTTGCACACAGGTTTCCCAACAAAAGTAATTTTAATCAAGTAATCCTCAGCCTTCCCAAACATATTCTTCAAATGCCATCTAACCCTAATAGCAAGGGGATCAGGTACTGAAATTACTAAGCCTAAATCATGCATTTCAGAGTTATAATTCTTAGGAGAACAAGAAATAGGCATGGAATGATATGAATTTGTCTCAATATCCACCTCTCCTAACTTGCATGAAATACTACCTGAACTAGGATCATAATGGAAGGAAGAATTAAGTTCAAGCTCACTGACTTCGATGGGATTTTCTTTTAACTTACCTTCCTGCTGCTGCTTTGAAACTTGGCATTCTAACTCATCATGGGAGGTGACACGGAACTGAGTGTTTTCTGTCAGTTTTTCACTGATTTCACATGCCTCATTGGGTGTTGTACCAAGCACATCACCACCACTAGCTGAATCTAGCATCCTTCCATCGTCAGGCGTTAATCTTTCGTAGAAGCTTTCAATCAAGGCCTCCTCGGCTAGTGGGGTGTGAGGTACCATGCAATATCCACTGAAGCGGTCTACGAACTCTTGGGACATCTCTTCAAGTGGTACTAGTTGCGCTTTCTCCTCCTCTTCTGTGTTTTGATCATCATCTTCATCCAGTATCTTCCTAATACTGGTCTCTTTGACTTCTTTTCTTTTAACTTCTTCTAATTTCTTTCCACTTCTCAATGATATGGCATGACAATATTCTTGAGGCTCTATAGCAAAGACATTGGATAGCTTTTCTTGCTGAATTTGATTCATGAATGCTTCCATCTTACTAATGACAAGATCTCGCTTCTCTACTCTGGCTTCCATTGTTGACACTACTTCTTGCACATTTATCATCAAATTCCTAGTCTCATTTATAAAGTTTCCTAACATTTCTTCCAAAGGGTTTTTCTTCTCTTGAATTATTTCCTCAGATTTAGACTTCACTTTTACTTCAACTTTAGGTAAACTTGGAATTTCTGATCCTAGGATCTTGTTTAGAGCCTTGGTTAAAACTTCAACTTGGAATTTTAAAGCACTCACCTCATTGGTTTCACATGGTCCCTCCTTTGGTTTGAACTCTGATTGCTCAGATGGCCACTGGTTACTTGTCAAGGCTAACTCTTCTGCTAGGACTCGAGCATCCTTGACAGTTTTGGCTAAGAAGTTTCCTCCCGCCGCTGTGTCAAGAATTGTTTTAAAGTCCAGACTCAACCCTTTATAAAAAAAAGTTGTATTTGAAGCCAATCTGGGTACCCATGTTGTGGGCACTTCCTTAACATGCCGTTATATCTTTCCCAAGCCTCATATAATTGCTCTTCATCTATTTGTTTAAACGTTCCAATTTCAGTCCTAAGCTTTGTTATTCTAGCTAAGGGGAAAAATTTTGTAAGGAAGGCTTTGACCAAATCGTTCCAACTTAAAATATTATTTGGTGTCAAAGAATCTAACCAATCTCTAGCCCTATCTTGTAAAGAAAATGGAAATAATTTCAAGCGAATAGAATCAGGGCTCACTCCACCTATCTTTACCGTTCCACAGATATCCAAAAATGATCTTAGATGATTATGTGGATCCTCTGATGGATGGCCTTTGAAAGCACTTTCTCTTACAAATTGAATGAGACTAGCTTTGAGCTCAAAATTATCGGCAGCAATTGGCTCATAAGCTATTCCAGAGTAGTTCAACGGTAATTCAGACAAGAAATAATCTCAGATTGCCTTGTCTTCTTGATCTGCCATAATTAATTCTCAAAGAACAGATTATCCACCTTATATCTCCACAAATTTTTTCACACTTCTTAAAACTAAAAATTAAAATGCAGAAAATAAATTTCTAAATTAAAATCAAACACTTAATTCTTAATATTAATGGAAAAATACAAATTCTCCGGCAACGGCACCAAAAACTTGATGACCGCAAAGAGCACGGGCCGCAATTAATATAAAACGGTAGGTAATACCGAGTATCGAATCCTCAGGGAATTTGAATTATATCCATTAGTTACCAAGAGCCATCATGTTCAATTCTATTTAGAAGTCTAACTCGAATGATAAAGCGAAAATTAAAGAAACTAATAAAAAAAACATGCAAGTAAAGGGGAATTTTCCAATCAAGGGGGACTCAACCTAGGGTGTTAATTAGCCTTTTGGATATTGATAACTCTCCAAAAGGGAGTTATTTAGGCCTTAGTTTTATAGTGTTTTGTGTGTCATTTGTGCTAATTAGGGTTGCTTTTAGATGATTATTGCATGTTCTAACCTATTTGGAATAATGGATGCTTTGGAAGTTATTTTGTGCAGAATATATTGCTGAGCGACTTGAGAGAGCAAAATCTGCGCTGCAGCAAAGTAGGGAGCAAAACTGCCACGTCACAGCTCGTTATCCATTTTAATGAACTGAAGTTAGTTAAGCTATTCTCGGACTAAAGGAGCAAGGAGAGCCATCCGCGTGTCTAGGTCAACCTAATTCAAGCGTGTCTTCACTCTATAAAAGGGAAGAGCCGTTCAAGTCAAATTCATTCCACTCTTGGGGGAAGAGATCATTTCTCATTTCCATCATTGGGAGCCGAATAGAGGAGGAATATTGGAGATTACAAGAAGACCATCAATTACGAAGTTGATCAAGGGAATTAGTATTTTCTTGTATTATTTTGTAATTATGGATGCACTTACTCAGATTGTAACGTGTGTTGCTATGCACTTTATGAACTAAGTAACTTTAGGTGTTGGTTAGGAGTTATGTAATTGTCGTGCTTAATCTCTATGCAATATATGTTGATTTGATGCATCTTGATTATTTGTTGTGCTTATTTATATTTTGTGCCCGCTTGGCCAGCCGGTATGAATATCACTTCCTAGTTTCAGGGATGATTTGGGGAGTGTGTGGCATTTAATCACACTAGATCATTGTGTATTGGTGAACACCAGTGACTGAGCTAGGGATAGCCAGTTGCCTAGTGCTTGATCGGTAGTGTGTCATTGGAGTTGAAACATATTCTAAAAAATCCAGAGTTCCGGGAGGATCTTGCTAATAAGACTGCAAGAGTTTTGCCTGATCAATAATATTGCTAGAGCATCTTCTAAAACAATTACTAAATCCTGACCAGCGCCTGTTTCTAATCTGTCTGCTTTATTTGTTTACTTTCTGTTCCGTCATTTCTTTTGCTTCAGCATTCTATAAAAATCAATCATTTTAACCACCTTGAAACCATTGAAAGGTTATACAAAATAGATAAAGTGAGATCTAACTCGGACCTTGGATTCGATAAATACTTATTACTTGCTGCGGATTGTGTATGCTTGCACAGTGTTCTAGAGTCTAATTTTCACCTTATTTTTACTCACTCTAGGAACCCAAAAAGTTTTTGGCGTCGTTGCCTGGGACTTGAATAAGTTTTTTATCTGATCTGTTTTGTGTATGTGTTTTAGTGGTTTGGTGCTAGAACTTTTTTATTGTTTCTTTTGTTTTTGCAGGTGTGAGTTTGGTGCATGAGCGATCCGCCTAGGGTAAGGTTCGAGCTTGATCCAGAAATCAAGAGGACATTCAGGAGAAGAAGGAGAGAGCAGCGTAAAAACCAAAATTCAATGGTTGATGTGTCGCGTCTCCCGCAGGGTCCAGAAAATCCAGTGAACCCCCAGCAGAATCGTGTGCTGCAGCAAAATCCACCGCTGGAGCAAAATGGACAGCAAAATAATCAGGCTGAGAATCCTATCTTGGTAGCAAACGATAGGGCCAGAGCCATTCGAGCGTATGCTTTTCTGATGTTTGATGAGTTAAATCCAGGGATTGCACGTCCTTAAATTGAGGAAGCAAATTTTGAAATGAAACCGGTAATGTTTCAGATGTTGCAAACCGTGGGTCAGTTCCATGGTTTGTCATCTGAAGACCCTAATTTACACCTTAAGTCTTTTCTAGGAGTTAGTGATTCTTTTGTAATTCAAGGAGTGCCAAGAGATGCCCTTAGATTAACTTTGTTCCCGTATTCTCTTACAAATGGAGCAAAGGCATGGTTAAATTCTTTTTCTCCAGGATCAATTAGGACATGGAATGAGTTAGCGGAAAAATTTCTTAGTAAATATTTCCCACCAAATAGGAATGTTAAATTGAGGAGTGAAATAGTAGGGTTTAGGCAACTTGAAGATTAAACTTTTAGTGAGGCTTGGAAGAGGTTTAAGGAGCTTTTGCGAAAGTGTCCCCACCATGGTTTACCTCATTGTATCCAAATGAAAACATTTTACAATGGGTTAAATGGAGCAATCCAAGGTATGGTTGATGCTTCGACTGGAGGGGCCCTTTTGGCAAAAACTTTTAATGAAGCCCATGAAATTTTAGAAAGAATATCAACTAATAGTTGTCAGTGGTCGGATGTTAGAGGCACAAATAAAAAGGTTAAGAGTGTGTTAGAGGTTGATGGTGTGTCTACCATTAGGGCTGATATTGCAATGTTAGCTAATGCTCTTAAAAATGTAACAGTGGTTAGTCATCAGTAGCCACCAGCTGTGGAGCCTGCTACAGTGGTGAACCAAGTTGCAGAGGAAGCATGTGTCTATTGTGGTGAAGAGCACAACTACGAGTTTTGCCCCAGCAATCCAGCTTCTGTGTTTTTTGTAGGTAATCAGAGGAATAACCCTTATTCTAACTTTTATAATCCAGGTTGGCGCAACCACCCCAACTTCGCATGGGGAGGACAAGGAAGTAATGTGCAAACACAGCAAAAGGTGAACCAGTCGGGGTTTGCTAAAGCACAGGTATTGCCCCCGCAAAATAAGCAGGCTTTGCCCCAGCAAAATTCAGAGAATTCTCTTGAGGCAATGATGAAAGAATATATGGCTCGTACAGATGCCGCAATTCAAAGTAATCAAGCTTCAATTAGAGCCCTGAAATTGCAAATGGGCCAGCTAGCTAATGAGCTGAAGGCAAGGCCTCAAAGGAAACTTCCTTCTGATACTGAGCACCCTAAAAGGGAAGGTAAGGAGCAGGTAAAGGCCACTCTAAGGAGTGGTAAGCCACTAGAAGAGAGAAAAGAGCCTAGTAAACCCCAGGATATAGAGAAAAATTGTGACAAAAATATTGTTATTGAGAATGAGTTGGAGTTTGGTCAGGGTGTTGGAAGCAGAAATAATTATGCTGGAGCATCTGGTTCTGTTCCAGATGTGGAACCACCTTTTGTGTCGCCCCCGCCTTATGTACCACCTCTACCTTTTCCACAAAGGCAAAGGCCTAAGAATCAGGATGGTCAATTTAAGAAGTTTTTAGAGATTCTTAAGCAGTTGCATATAAATATCCCTTTACTAGAAGCTATAGAGCAAATGTCTAATTATGCTAAATTTCTTAAGGATATTTTAACTAAAAAGAAGCGGTTAGGTGAGTTTGAAACTGTATCTCTTACTGAGGAATGTAGTGCTATTCATAAGAATGGGCTACCAACCAAGGCTAAGGATCCAGGGTCATTTACTATACCTGTATCTATAGGTGGGAAAGAGTTAGGAAGAGCACTTTGTGATTTAGGTGCAAGCATTAACCTTATGCCTCTTTCGGTCTATCGAAAGTTAGGTATTGGTGAAGCTAGGCCTACCACAGTCACACTCCAACTAGCTGATAGGTCTATCACATATCCAAAGGGTAAAATTGAGGATGTCTTAGTAAAGGTAGATAAATTCATATTTCCTGTTGATTTTATTATCTTAGATTATGGAGCAGATAAAGATGTCCCAATTATTCTTGGCCATCCATTTTTGGCTACTGGTAGGGCATTAATAGATGTTCAAAAGGGGAATTAACAATGAGGGTTTATAATGAGGAAGTAAAGTTCAATGTTTTTAAGGCCATGAAGTATCCAGACGAAATGGAAGATTGCTCTTTCATTAGGATTCTGGAGAACACAATTGTTGAGACAGCAATACAGGATTCAGCTGACAAGCATTTGGAAGATCATGGAGAGGTAAGTGTAGAGGATTTAAAAGTTTGTTTTTTAGAAAGAAAAAGTGAAAAAGAAGTGTCTAGGTGTGAGGATGTTTTTGAGTCTTTAGATTTGAATGAAAGGAAAGCTCCTCCTATTAAGCCATCCCTAATTGAGGCACCCACTTTAGATTTGAAGCCCTTGCCGAATCATCTAAAGTATGTGTATCTTGGGGAGGGTGAGACGTTGCCCATTATTGTTGCATCAGATTTAATGCCGGAGCATGAAGAGGCCTTAATAAAGTTGCTGCAGTAATATCGCAAGGCAATTGGTTGGACATTGGCTGACATTCAGGGAATTAGCCCATCTTTCTGTATGCACAAAATCATTCTAGATTAGGGATCCTTTAGGAGTATTGAGCAACAAAGAAGGCTCAACCTTGCAATGAAAGAGGTTGTTAAAAAGGAGGTGATTAAATGGTTGGATGCTAGGATCATTTATCCAATTGCAAATAGCAATTGGGTGAGCCCTGTCCAATGTGTTCCTAAGAAAGGAGGTGTCACGGCGGTAACCAATAAAGACCATGAGTTGATCCCAACCAGGACAGTAACTGGCTGGAGGGTTTGCATGGATTACAGGAGGCTTAATAAAGCCACCCGTAAGGACCCTTTCCCTCTACCATTTATTGACCAAATGTTGGATAGATTGACTAGTTAGGCCTACTACTGTTTCTTAGATGCTTATTCTGGGTATAACCAGATTACCATTTCTCTTGAGGATCAGGAAAAAACCACTTTCACCTGCCCTTATGGGACGTTTGCTTTTAGGTGAATGCCTTTTGGCCTTTGCAATGCTCCAGCAACATTTCAGAGGTGTATGTTAGCAATTTTTTCTGATATGATTGAATCCACTGTTGAGGTATTTGTGGATCATTTTTCAGTTTTTGGAGGGTCTTTTCAGAGTTGTTTGGATAATTTAAGTAAGGTGTTAAAAAGATGTGAGGATACCCATCTAGTTCTTAATTGGGAGAAATGCCACTTCATGGTAAAGGAGGGCATTGTGTTAGGTCATAGGATTTCAAAGAACGGTCTAGAAGTAGATCGAGCAAAAATTGAGGTTATTGAAAGATTAGAACCACCAAATTCAGTGAAAGGGATTCAGAGCTTTTTAGGTCATGCTGGATTCTATAGAAGGTTCATAAAGGATTTTTCAAAAGTTAGTAAACCTCTTTGTAACTTATTGTGCACTGATCATGTTTTTGACTTTAATGCAGATTGTAGGAAGGCTTTTGAAACTTTAAAGGTTGCTTTAATCTCGGCACCCATTCTGTGTGCACCTAATTGGAATTTACCATTTGAGGTAATGTGTAATGCGAGTGATGTTGCAGTAGGTGCTATGCTGAGGCAAAAGCAGGGCAAATTTATCCATCCTATATATTATGCAAGCAGGGTTTTGAATGAGGCACAAGTCAGCTATACAACTACTGAAAAGGAGTTGTTAGCAGTTGTGTTTGCCTTTGAGAAATTTCGCCCATATTTTGTTGGATCCAAAGTCATGGTTTTAATGGATCATGCAGCAATAAGGTACTTAATGTCTAAGAAAGATGCAAAGCCTAGACTAAGTCGTTGGGTTTTATTATTGCAGGAATTCGACTTGGAGATAAAGGACAAGAAGGGATTAGAAAATGTCATTGCAGATCATTTGTCTCGTCTTGATCAAACATCATCTTTGTTGTAGCAATCTGCCATTTCAGATTCCTTTCCAGATGAACAGCTCTTTGTTGTTGATGTAAAGGTAGTCAAGGATGTCCCTTGGTATGCTGATATTGCCAACTTTATGGTAAAGGGAGTCACTCCTATTGATATGGATTGGAGGCAAATGAAAAAGTTTAAGCATGATGCGAAATTCTTCTATTGGGATGAGCCATTTATGTATATGCAATGCTCTGATGGTATTATTCGTAGGTGTGTTTCAGGTGAGGAAGCAAAGGAAATCCTGGAGCAATGTCACTCTTCGCCGTATGGAGGCCATTTCAGCGGTCAGAGGACAGCTATGAGGATTTTGCATTGTGGATTCTTCTGGCCTTCCTTATTTAAGGATGCCCACTAGTTCTACAAACAATGTGATGCTTGCCAAAGAACAGGAAACTTGGGGCCTAGAGATGAAATGCCTCTAACTTACATTTTGGAAGTGGAATTATTCGATGTGTGGGGTATTGATTTTATGGGGTCATTTCCCCCTTCTAATGGTAATATTTTTATCTTATTGGCAGTTGATTACGTGTCCAAGTGGGTGGAGGCCATTGCATGCCATCAGAATGACGCCAAGACAGTATCAAGGTTTCTCCAATCGCACATTTTTGCGCGGTTTGGGACACCTAGAGCTCTAGTGAGTGATGAGGGTACACATTTTGTTAACAATGTCTTAACTAAGCTTTTAGCTAAGTATGGAATTAAGCATAGGATAGCTACCCCGTATCACCCACAAGAAAATGGTCAAGCTGAAATTAGCAATAGGGAAATTAAATCTATTCTAGAAAAAGTAGTCCATCCATCTAGGAAGGATTGGTCTTTTAGGTTGGATGAGGCTCTTTGGGCTTATAGGACAGCCTATAAGACTCCTCTAGGTATGTCTCCCTATAGGTTAGTATATGGGAAAGCTTGCCATTTACCGTTAGAGCTTGAGCATAAAACGTTTTGGGCTTTGAAAAAATTAAATTTTGATCTGAGTCGTGCAGGGGCAATTAGAATGCTGCAGCTTAACGAGCTAGAGGAATTTCGCCAATTTTCTTATGAAAATACGGAAATGTATAAAGAACAGACTAAGCAGTGGCATGATAAGAAAATTAAACCTAAAGAGTTTGTCAAAGGTCAGAGGGTTTTGCTTTATAACTCTAGATTAAAATTGTTTCCTGGGAAATTAAAATCCAAGTGGTCGGGTCCATTTATTGTGATTGAAGTTTTTCCCCGTGGAGCAATTACTTTGCTGGATGAAAAAGATGGGAGAGTGTTCAAAGTTAATGGACAATGTGTGAAACATTATTGGGGAGAGGAGTTCCAGTAGAAATATCCTTCCCTAAAGTTGGTTGATGAATGAGACAGCGAGACATTTGCGGGAGCATTTCACAAAGCAATATTTTGAGCTCCCAGTGGTTGTTTTGATTTTATTTCTCGCTGATTTGGTTTGATTTTAATTTGAATTATTTTAGATTTGGGCTGTTTAAATCTTGCATGTTTTATTTTAATTCGTTGTTAGTTTTAATTCAGTAGATTTTATTTTTGAGTATTTTTTTTTTATTTTTGCTAAGTTTAGTCTTTATTTATTCCGATTAGATTTAGTTAGATTTTATTTAGGTTTGTAATTTCGGTTTTTTTAATTTCTGTTTAGATTAGGTTTAATAATATTTCCTGATTTATTCGGCTGAAGTTAAAAATATGATATGATTTTGGTGATTTGATTTGAATTTGAATTCTTCCGTATCCAAGATTCTTCTAGAAGGTAATCTTTGTTCAAAAGGTTGTTACGGCAATTTTATGGCCGAATCAAATATTTCGTTCGATTAGGAAGGGTGTTGTTGTGGGTTAATTATTTTTACCGTTTGATTTTGAATTTTCCGTGGGTAGGTAAATTGCATGAAGAATTCTGATGCTGCCACGTGTTGGCAGGGGAAATCCAAGGGCGTAGCCGTTAGACAGCGCATCATCATTTACAATGGGCGTTTGAACTTCAGATTTTACCGTTTGATGGTTTTAATTCTACCGATTGCATGCGATTTAAAACGGTAATTTTATTTAATGGAGAGCAAAATCTTTCGGTTGAGATTTTATTTTGCTGAAGTGATGACATGCAAAAATGTCATCATTTTCCTATTAATTTTAGCTAGTTTTGTGCATGAATTGTGTACTTTAATGCTATTTTATGTTTAAATTTCAGAAAACCGAGTTAAGGAAGCAAAACCGGAATTTTGAGAGAATTTGGATGATTTTTGGAGACTTCTTGAGCATTTTGAAGAATTACCTTGAAGATCCAAGTCCAAAAGCCTAAAAAGAATGAGTTAGAAGCCCAAGAATCATGGATTTCAAGCTTAAATTATCAAGTTGGGTCAAGAAAAATGCCCAAAACCCATTGCATGAAGTATTTGGGCCAAAAGAAAGTTGGAGGCCCAAAAATGGAGTCAAAATCGGGCCATTATTAAAGATTCAGGGCCTAGCGTCGAGACGCTAAGCCTGGAGCGTCCCGACGCTAGGCAGCCGCGTGGAGAGTTCTAGAATCGCGATAGCGTCGCGACGCTGTCTAGGTAGCGTCTCGACGCTGCGACGTCTTGGAGCCCAAGAAAAGATGACGTCAGAGCGTCGCGACGCTGTGACGTAGCGTCTCGACGCTACGCCTGCTGGGAGCCTATAAGAGGGGCCATTTGCATCCAAGTTTGGTGTGCCAATTTGTGGGTTTTCACCCCATTCTAGAATCCACACTAAAATTGGGGATTTTTGGGAGAGTTTTGGAGCTTTGTTGAAGATCTTTGGAGCTCGGGATCGATGGAGGTCGGCGCGGGATCGAGGAGATCGACACTTTTATGAGCATTTCTCTTCCCTTTTCCTTTATGTTTTAGTTTCTAGAATCGTTGTGATTAGGAATTATTTGATTTTAGTGATTATGAGTAGTTAATTCCTAAATTCTATGAGTTTGATTTAATATGTTGAACCTTTGCTTGATTAATGAATTGATGTGCTTTAAATGTCATTATTGTTCATTTGTGCATTTTGTCTGTAATGCTTTTAGTCAACTGATCACTGATTAAATGAATCGTTACTAAGTGGAAACTCGACGGAGAGAAGCTTAGACTAGAACTGAATGCATGACTAACGTTTATTTACCCGGGTGACACGGGATAAAATAAATAACGTTAGAGGTTGTACTGAAGGGTCGTAATGCCATGCTAAGTAAATAAAGATGAGACTGAAAGGAGATTCTTTATTGAAAGGTATGAGATAGGAGGAGACCGACAGGAGAGTCCTTGTCATTAGGCTTCTAGACTTATGAATCAAATGATTAGTTAATCCACATTAGTTAATTGATTGAGCATTAAAGGTCCAATTGATTAAATCAACCCCTCTAAGAATTATCCCACCAAATTGTGTCTCCATTTATCTTTTGCTTTTTATTAGGTTTATGTCTATTTTATCTTTTTGGCATTAGATTTTGTTCTCTAAATAAAGCTAAGCAAGATTATTCGCGGTAATTAATTGAATAAATCCAATCCCTGTGGAGACGATACTCTATACTCAAAATCACTATATTACTTGTGACGACCCGTACGCTTGCGGTGAGCGACCAACATGAAGCCCTATTTATTCAAAGCCTTCGGTAAGTTTCTTTTCACTTCATCTTCTCGCTTTCATCCCTTGCCGTTTTTATTTTTCCTTTTTGCTTCTGTTTACTGTAATTCTTTTGAGTCTCCAATGGTGAAAACAAGAGGAAGAAAGGAAAGAGACAATGAGGAAGAAGAAGTACCAGTTACCCCTGAGGTACAAAAGACGAAGGCAAAGAAAAAGAAAACGCCGGAGGAAAAGGAAGCTAAAAGAAGAAGAAGACAACAGAGGGCTGAGGATCAAGAAATTGTACAGAAGGTAGTGGATGATATTGCTGCCGAGGTAGTTGAGGAAGAAAATTCGAAGGAACCTGAAGGACAAAACCTTGAACAGACTGACCCGATAGTCGAGGATACGCAAGAAGTTCAAGAAAAACAGACAGAGGATGCGCAAGAAGAACAGACAGAGGTTGTGCAAGAATAACAAAAGAGGTTGTGCATGAAAATGGCAATGAGCAGGAGGCGCAAGTGCAAGAGGCTCGAGTCGAGGTTATTATGCCGGAGGTACCCCGTCGTCGCCGTCGGAAGCAAAAAGCTGGCCGAGTCAAGGTGGTCCGGACTGATACCCCTTCACCGCCGACAACTGATTCTGAGAAAGAAAATGCAGAACGAGAAGAACAGGAGAAGAAGGAAGCCAAGGACAAAGCAAAAGAGGAAGTAGAGAAAAAAGCGGAGGAAGAAATTTTGCCCAAACAAAGGGAAGACAAGGGCAAAGGTATCGCCGAAGCATCGCCGGAACCTGAAGATAGTGAAACAGAGGAGCCACGGTTACCGTACAATCGCTTCATCAACAATCTTGCCAGAGCAAAGTATGTCGAGATGCTAAGAAGAGACTTTTTGTTTGAATGAGGATTTGGCGATGATCTGCCACGGTTCTTGAGGACTGGAATAGCGAACCATGGCTGGAGTCAGTTCTGTGCAAAGCCGGAGCCGGTCAATTCCAACATTGTTCGAGATTTTTATGCAAATATTGATGATCAAGAGGGATTTCAGGCTATCGTCCGAGGAGTGCCCGTTGACTGGAGCCCAGGAGCTATCAATTCTTTATTCAACCTCCAGGACTTTCAGCACGCAGGCTTCAATGAGATGGTGGTGGCACCATCGAATGATCAATTAAATGTGGCTGTCCGAGAGGTTGGCATCCAAGGGGCTCAGTGGAGACTCTCGAAGACAGAAAAGCGTACATTTCAAGCTGCTTATCTAAGGAGTGAAGCCAATACATGGATGGGCTTCATCAAGTTGCGCTTGCTGCCGACAACTCACGATTCAACGGTGTCTCGGGACCGGGTATTGCTTGTTTTTGCTATTCTTCGTTCGATGAGTATTGATGTGGGCAAAATCATTTCTTCTGAGATTTATGACTGCTGGCGGAAGAAGGTAGGGAAGTTGTTTTTCCCCAACACTATCACGATGTTATGCCAGAGGCCAGGGGTTCCAGTGAATGCGGATGATGTTACTCTAATAGACAAGGGAATAATCGACACACCAAATTTTGCTAGGCTTCAAAGGACACAGGAAGCACGCCAAGGAGGTTTGGTGTGCGGCATCCATCAAATGCAGGAGCAATTACAGCTGCATTCCAGCAGGATGGAGTTTGCTGAAAGGCAATTCCAAACCTTCTGGAATTATGTAAAAATGAGGGATGTCGCGTTAAGGGGGGCCCTACAATCTAATTTTTCAAAACCATATCCGACCTTCCCGATATTCCCTGATGATCTGTTGAATTTGTGGATCCTGCGCCGCCTGTCGAGAGAGAAGGAGATGAAGAAGAAGATCCTGGTCAGGAAGACTGAGGAAATTTGGGCGCGTAGTTATTTTGATGAAATATTTTTGTTGCTCGCGCATTTCTGACCACATCTTTTTCTGTTTTTCTGTTTTTGTTGCTTGTCTTTGCTTGTTTTTAATTTCTTTGCTGCTGGGTCACCGGAAAAAAATATATATATCTGCTGATGTACTGTCTTTCTTTTTCTTTTCAATGAAATTTCCAATAGTTGCTCTGTTCTCTGGCACTGAGTAATTCTAACTTAACTAATTCTCTTCTGAATTTTTGAAGCTTGGACTGGTTAAGCTTAATTAGATCAAGGTATTCTGATCTCCAGAAACCTTTTGCTTGAGCATTTCTTCTAGCCTGGTCGTTGCTGCGGCAAGAAGATTCTGACGTAGTGTCGATTTATTTGATCCACTTTAAGCTTACTTCTAGTCCCACGCTTAGTTTAAAAATTCAGATAGAAAAATTTAAGTTTGGGGGTAAAATTCATAAAATTAATGATTCATTGAGGACAATGAATAATTCAAGTTTGGGGGACCTTTTGCTACTCCAAATGTTTTGCTCGAGCATTCCTCTCCTTCATTAAATAATTTGCTAGGTTGTTGAGTAACCAGGGACATTTGTGATACCCACAGTTTGTCTTTGCGTCAAAAGATAACCCAGGAAATGTGAAAAATGATGAAAAAATTATTATTTCCTGAAAAAAAAAAAATCGATTGTTGAAAATTTTGCTGAGAAAATTCATGGAGCAAAAGTTTGAAGGATGAATGATAATCCAGCAGTTTTTCTGTTTCCCAGGACTTAGGTGAGCTTCATCATAAAATGTCGTCATTCTGAGGAGCAAGGGATAAATTAACTAAGGATTTTTTTAGCTTTACAATGAGTATATAGCCTAGTTGGTGATGAGTTTGAGGCAAGGGTATTCTGCACCATAAAGTGGGTCATCCCATGCTTAAGAGCTTATGACTGTAGGGCTGCTCTAAGTCTGAAAAACAAAAATATAAATCCCTTAAAAATGTGTTTTAATATGTCTGATAATAGAGCTAGGCAGTGACAAGTTCTTAGAATTGAGTTAAAAGTGGTGATTATTTGTCCATGCCGGAGGAATTATATTGTTGCAACAGTCCTTGGTTTTGTAGAATGCTCAGGTAAAGGTTGAAGGTAGTGTTGGATTATCTGTTTTGATTAAGCTATACTTTGTCTAACGTTTTGATTTCTTAAGGGGAGGTTGGTTAGTATTGCTCGGGACGCGCAATAGTTCAAGTTTGGGGGTATGATAACTGTCACACCCCCTCCCGGACCACCTGCTAGCTTAGTCCAGAAGATGGCGTGAAGCCAACAAACATAGTCCTCCTCTAACGATACCCGTTAACCCTCCTGGAACGTTGAACCTGATAAGCATACTAATCTTAGATATAAAATATTCTACGTGAAACACAACACAGTGGAATCCTTGAAAACCTTTCAACATACACGAGGTGCCGCCCTGACATAACTCGGTTTGGAAAATAACCTGATATAGATATCACAACCAAAAACATATACAACCGGGGTTTATACAACCACGACCTCTAGGACTAAATTATCCAATCCTTACAAAACATTTACAATATAGACAGACTCAATATACAACTCCACCCACGTACTGGAGCTTGATCTGGAACTTTCAGCAGACGTTGGCAGTGTATCAGGCACCGGGAGCTCGATCTCTACCTGAAAAGTGGGAAAACATTTTGAAAGAATGAGCTACGAAGCCCAGTGAGTGACTAAATTTAAAACTGTACATTCGAAAATCAGAACACGTGATAAAACTTTAAACGTATAAAGCTGCTCAACCAAGGCGTTAAACATAAACGTGCAATGATAAAAGCTTTCTCAAAAACATCGCAGGTTCATCATTAAAAATCTAGCAAGGCATATCAAGTACATCAAACGTTTTAACTAACATGACCGATCTACGTTGTGTAGGGCACGCCCAGTACAACCAACGTTTACTAGTCGTACGATGTAGTGGGGCCCGCCCAGCACTCCCATCGTCTTTGTCGTAGTGGGGCCCGCCCAGCACTCACGACAGCATCGTTGTCACGGAGTACACTCAACGTCAACAACGGAATATAACCTGTGTGCACACGATACCATATAGCCTCGGGCTCAATATCTCAGTCATGTAGTCAATAGAAATCTCAGAAAATCACATGAAAACGTTTAAACATGCCTGCTTATCGTTATCTTTCGTAAAACCCAAGCTTACTCAGCTTGCTCGTGGAAGAAAAACCGAAAATCTTTAAATAATTCTTGCTAATACATGCTTGGCTTAAAAGGATGTCGTTTCAACTATTTTTCAGAAACTCAATAATCACGTGCTCATTTATAAACCTCATTAGAAAATCTAAGCTCATAACTTAAGCTTGAAACCATTCATAAAAACCATGTATCATTCATAGAAAAGCATGTAAAACATCTAAACATGAACAACCGTTGGAAACAATTTTCGAAATTCATTTTGTCACGCACAGTCTTAGCTAGTTCCCTGGTTTGTAGACCCGACCTATTTCCTCTTGGCCTGTCAATCAACCAAAATCGAGCATTAGAACCATAATTAGCTTTGTCTTTCCATGCGCATGAATTCTAAACACTTGAATAAGAAATCTCACTCTACATTCTACTTTCCAGATTTTCCAAATTCAATACCACACCTTCCAACACCCATAACTTCCTCAATACTTAACCCAAATTAATGTACTATACATCAAACTCTTCATTTTGGAACACTCTACAACGTACCTGAAGAAAGAAAAACGAGATTCTCAACCAATTTGTCCAGAAACGCCCCGAACACAGACAACACAGATTCGAGGTTCTCTGCTGCCCTTTATCTATCTCCTGAAATTAAACCTACTTCAAGTCATTTTTGGCTCACGAATTCTTCATGAAAGTTGTAGAAAGGTGAATAAGCTTTCCAACCATACCAAATAGAGCTTCTGATTCAACTTGTACACCCCAGAATGCTCGAAACACCAGAGAAACCAGAGATCCTCCTGCTTTGCTCGAAAATCCTGTGCTCTGTTTTCCATTCCAAAAACCATTAACTTCTCATACGATTTAGCTCAAGCTTCCTTCATGAAATTTGTTAGAAAATGAACTAAATTTCAAGAAAATCAAACCACACCTCTTAGTTCCTTCTGTGTAGCTCAAACCGAATCAAAAACCAGAGGTTGACAGGTTGAACTCAAATTCTGCTATGGCTGGCTTTGCATGAGCTTTTCCTATCTTCTTCAACCTCAAAACCACGAAAATCTTCTTCTTCTTCCTCCTTCACTCTCTCCCTCAAGTGCTCTGAAATTTGGATGGAAAATGATGAGAAAATGGCTGGAAATGAGCTGAAAAGGATCATTGTCGGTGGTGGGTTTTTTTTTTTTTTGCTGTCATTTCCCACTTCCTTTCTTTTCTTTTTCCTTTTTTTTTTGTTTTTCCTTTTCCTTTTCCTTTTCTTTTCTTGTCTTTTCTTCTTTATTTCCATTCTTTTCTTTTCTTCTTTTCAATTAGTAAATCCCAACAATTTAAATTCAACCATTAAACCACAATAGAGGACAAGAGTAAATGATCCAAGGCAAGTCTCGGGTTTACAATAACTCTCCAAAAGGGAGTTATTTAGGCCTTAGTTTTATAGTGTTTTGTGTGTCATTTGTGCTAATTAGGGTTGCTTTTAGATGATTATTGCATGTTCTAACCTATTTGAAAGAATGGATGCTTTGGAAGTTATTTTGTGCAGAATATATTGCTGAGAAACTTGAGGGAGCAAAATCTGCGCTGCAGCAAAGTAGGGAGCAAAACTGCCACGTCACAACTGGTTATCCATTTTAATGAACTGAAGTTAGTTAAGCTATTCTCGGACTAGAGGAGCAAGGAGAGCCATCCACGTGTCTAGGCCAGCCTAATTCAAGCGTGTCTTCACTCTATAAAAGGGAAGAGTCGTTCAAGTCAAATTCATTCCACTCTTGGGGGAAGAGATCATTTCTCATTTCCATCATTGTGAGCCAAATAGAGGAAGAAGATTGGAGATTACAAGAAGACCATCAATTACGAAGTTGATCAAGGGAATTAGTATTTTCTTGTATTATTTTGTAATTATGGATGCACTTACTTAGATTGTAACGTGTGTTGCTATGCACTTTATGAACTAAGTAACTTGAGGTGTTGGTTAGGAGTTATGTAATTGTCGTGCTTAATCTCTATGCAATATATGTTGATTTGATGCATCTTGATTATTTGTTGTGCTTATTTATATTTTGTGCCCGGTTGGCCAACCGGTATGAATATCACTTCCTAGTTTCAGGGATGATTTGGGGAGTGTGTGGCATTTAATCACACTAGATCATTGTGTATTGGTGAACGCCAGTGACTGAGCTAGGGATAGCCAGTTGCCTAGTGCTTGATCGGTAGTGCGTCATTGGAGTTGAAACATATTCTAAAAAATCCAGAGTTCCGGGAGGATCTTGCTAATAAGACTGCAAGAGTTTTGCCTGATCAATAATATTGCTAGAGCATCTTCTAAAACAATTACTAAATCCTGACCAGCGCCTGTTTCTAATCTGTCTGCTTTATTTGTTTACTTTCTGTTCCGTCATTTCTTTTGCTTCAACATTCTATAAAAATCAATCATTTTAACAGCCTTGAAACCATTGAAAAGTTATACAAAATAGATAAAGTGAGAGTTAAGTCAGACCTTGGATTCGATAAATACTTATTACTTGTTGCGGATTGTGTATGCTTGCACAGTGTTCTAGAGTCTAATTTTCACCTTATTTTTACTCACTCTAGGAACCCAACAGATATGTAGCTCAAATACATGGGTGCATGTTGATAAGGGTAAAAAATATACCTATTTTACCCTTATATTTAGCTCATTTCTTGGCCAAATGTTGTATGTTGTGATCAATTTACTGTTCCCGAGCTCAAAATATGCTTAGTTTGATAAGTTAGGGTGTTGAGAATTACTTTTGTTGAATCTAACACATTTATGCTTAAAAAGACTTGATTTTAAGAGAATTTGACTTAGTTTGCTGCTGTGCAGAAAAACAAAGGAAAAGCTGGAATTCCCCCGCATTTCTGGAAAAACAGAGGTTGTTCCGAGTCGCACGCGGGTCGTTGTTGACGAGTTTTCTTCGCACCTAACTGGCTGTTTTGACCCCGAAACTGACTGGGCAACCTTCCAGCACCTATTTCGCAGCTCCTCAACCAATTTCTACACTATGTAAGCTCGAGATTCGAAGTCAAATTCAAGCAGAACTAACTTGGAAGAAAAGGGTGGTGACAGAACCCTGGCTCGATGCCAATGAGTAAGGATGCCCGAGGTCCTTCTTAGATGACCAAATTCTAACCCGAGAGAGAGTTAGACATCAAACCTTGTGGTTTGTAGAGAGTTTCACCCATTCCCATCTTGTAAAAGTGAGAGAGTGGAGTGTCTTAGCGAACTCTAGAAGGATTGAGTAAATATAAAAACCCATATTATTTAGCTATCTCCTTTATTTCCAGCTCTTGAATCTTTTCATTATTCTGTATTCTTTACATTATTATTTCAATCAAAATTTGTTCACTTGCTTTTTATCCCATCATGAGTAGCTAAATCCCGTTGAGGGGTTCAATGTGGTGAATTCCCTTATGGTTTAATGGCTTGAAAGTGTCTTATTTGCTTAAGTTGTGTTTAATGCATGTCATTCTTTATTGATTATCACTCTAATCTTGCTGAGTTTAATTTGATCACTTAGACTTTGCATGCTATGTGAGTTTGATCTCGAAAGGGACAAACGATAACGGTTTTTGGAAACAAGGGCCAAATAGAAGTTAAATCTGACCCAATGCATTGAATACACTTAAGTTAGATATTGCATGACTATGGTTATAACCTTAGGGATGAATCCATGTTGAATACCTCGTTTTATCTTATTGTTATTCTTTATTATTTACTTGCTTGCTTTGTTTATCTTTTCAAAAACCCAATCAATCAACTTATTTTCTTTGGTTACCTTTTTCAAAAGCAATCATTTGAGCAGTTTCTTCATCAAATCTGAATTTCCAGTTTAGTCCTCGTGGGATCGATACCCTTGGAGTACTTCTACGGTTTTTTATTACTACATGCGACAGTGTATACTTGCACTTAAGTGTTAGCTGAATTATTCTTTATTATTTCATTTATCATCTTAACTCTTATCCATCTATTCAGCTGACCACGCACCACATGTAACTAATAATCTTCAATTTCATAAATCTAGAAGTAATTATAAGCGGATTTCTCTTTCAAGTTCCTCCACATCTCATACTAACATAACTAATTTATGTGTCCATTTCCTTAGTTAATCATAGTATGGCATTAAGTAACTTCATCTTAAATTTCTAACAATTCTCTTTCACTTTCGTGTTCCAAGCAATCATTAGCCATGCAATTAGGATCTAATCTAACTTCTCTCTGTCGAGTATCAATTTAGACCAACAAATCAATCAATCCGTGATTCAGGGATTAAAAGCATTAAGCACAAATTGCATAGATGAAATATGAAGAAATTCATTACATATCCCAAGTAATTAAGCTACAATATCCAATTAGCTAAATTAACGACCCTAGGTCTCAAGATCTACTCACAAATGGGAATAATTTTAGTCCAACGATCTTGAATCATGGTTCTAACTCAACAATAATATGAAATTACAAAGAAAACAAGAAGAATTAACTGTTGTGTTGATCTAAAGCTCCCTTCACGATCATCTCGAGCCTCGAGCCTTGGAATCCCCGATCAATCCCACCTTTCTTCTCTCATTCTTTCTCACTTTTTCTCTCTATTGAGCTAGGGGAGAACCCCCCAAGATGGGATGATTTGAACCATTGGAAAGGAGGCTATTTATAGGAGAGGATTCAGAAGTTTTCTTGCTGCCCAAGACGACAGTGTCGCGACGCTGTGATGTCACCCTTTTCTTGCCGCTTACACTACCTAGCATCGCGACGCTCTAGCCCTAGCGTCACGACGCTAGGCCTTCTAGAAGCCATACACGCGGATTTTGCCTTCAATCTTCATTTCTTTGGGCTTTTGGGCCTCCATTTCAAATGTTCTCTTTTCTTTTCTTCTTTTATGGTCCAAAGTCTTCTTTTTATACCCAAAATTGGTAAAATTCTTGGTTTTGCATCTTGAACTCGGTTTTCTATAAAATTGACATAAAAAGACATTAATGCTCACAATTAACGCACAAAACTAGCCAAAATATATAGGAAAAAGATAGCATATTTGCATGCTATCACAGACTCAACCATGGAGGCTTAGTATGTTGCTGCTTGTGACACAGCTAAGGAAGCAATGGCTCAGGAAGTTCCTGAGGAATTTGGAAATTGTTCCAAATATGGACTTGCCCATAACATTATACTGTGACAACAGTGGGGCTGTAGCCAATTCTAGAGAACCTCGCAACCACAAACGAGGAAAACACATAGAGAGGAAGTATCACCTGATAAGGGCGATTGTGCAGTGAGGAAATGTGATCGTCACCAAGATCGCTTCGGAGCACATTATAGCAAATCTGTTTACGAAGGCTCTCTCAGCTAAAGTGTCTGAGGGTCATCTAGAAGGTCTAGGTCTACGAGATATGTATGTAGTATAATCTAGGGTAAGTGGGAGATGTGTAATGGGTGGATGCCTTAGTTTATTGTATTACTTGTATATTTACTTTTCATGTAATATACAATGTACTTTACATTCCCAGCTTTAGATTATTGCATTCACTTCCCATTGACTAGAGTTTTAGTTCAAGTGGAAGTTTGTTGGGTTTTATGCCCTAAAACTCATAGATAGTAAATGTAACAATTAACCGAACATAAATCAAGTATTGTTTGATGTTTTTTCAATAATGAGTTATTGTCTATATTATGTACATCTTGCCTAAATAACCCTAATCCAATAAAATAAACATCCTAGGTTGTGGGATGAGTCTTGAACTGTATGTGGAGACGTACGGGGATCACTGTTCAAGAGACAGCCTGAAGGGTCTATAATATAGGGATAAGGTTGGGTACCTTATCCTGGTGACACAATAGATACAGCCCACTTTGTATTTGATACAAACGCAATGATCCAACGCGTTCGTGTAGGAGACATGCGAGTGGGGGTATCTTATGCAATGAGTTTGCATAAGACCGGACTGCGAAATAGTAACCGTTAGCTGTAACACCGTTAACTAGTTAGGTTTCTATTTCACTAGGATGACCGAGGCAACTTAGTCTGAATCCTGAGTGGATTATGGACTCCTATCCACGAGGGATTATCCTTTGATTTGCATGGGTGAAAGTGGCCAGTTGATAGTGCGCATAGTGATGCATTTTTATGCATTTTTATGCATTTTTATGCATTTTTTGCACATAGCGTTGATAGCGCGCATAGTGAGAGTGGCCTATGATTTTTTCCTGTTTATTTTAGTTAGTCTTTGAAATTAAATTTGCCAAAGTTATGCATTTTTATGTTCTATTTGTAGGAATTAATTATTGGAGTTAAATGGAGAAAACGGAGTAGATCGGGTGTTTGGGACGCTAAACGAGGCCAAGGAAACGGAAATGAATCAAAGTTGGAGGCTTACAAATGAGCCTAATACGAGAGCTAGCGTCAAGACAGTGCTTTCTGGGCATCTCGATGCTAGTAATTTCCTTATTTAATTCAGGCAGTAAAGAGCACATCATCGAGACACTGTGATGATAGCGTCTCGACGCTATCGATTTTTCCTTAAACAGAATAGGCAGTAAAGGGACAGCGTCGCAACGCTGTCCATAGTGTCTCGACGCTGTCGACAAATTTCTTATAAATAGAAAGCAATTTTCTACGACCAAGGGGAGTTCATTCGATGCAATTTTAGCCCTAAAATCGACTAGAGACCTTCTGTGGGAGCTGAAGCAAAGTGGGGGAGTGGGATTCAAGGCTTAGCTCGTGGAGATCGTGACTGGGACGTGCGGTTTCGGTGACAATAGTGTTTTATCTCTTTTCTTTCCTTTCTTTAGTTGTTTTTAATGGCTTTTTCAGAGTTAGCTTACATCGTAACGTCTTGTATGAGTAGCGAGGTTCATTTTCTTAGGGATTGATGTAGCCCTTTGGGCGTTGTTGAATTATTTTGATGGATGTTTATTGTTTTTAACTCATTTATGTAATTCATGTCCTTAATGCTTTTAATTTACTTGCCATGAGTTAATTGATGCTATCTCTAATTCTTGCTCGGGAGAGGGGACTTAGTTTAGATAAATTAATTGCACAACTATAATAATCCTAGAATTGGGAGATTTAGGATAGTTGTAGAAATTGTTAATAGGATTCAACGTAAACCATGCATGTGAATGAATCTAGATAGGGATATCGGGTTAGTCATATGTGTGAGAATTATTTATGCTCGGGAGAGATAAATATGAGAATAGAAAATCCTAGATTTATGAGTTATTGCATGTCATACATCCATTAATTAATTCAAAATAACAAATGCATTAACGTCACTTCATTAAAGTTTGCATGTGCATGAACTTGCATTGAGAATCAATTTATTATCATGCATTATCATAATGTTTATAAGCATTCATCCATAAAAAATTATTAAAAAAAATGATAAGCATTCATTTGCTTGTTTTATGTCACATTAGAGTTTCCAATCATTCGACATTGTGCCTAACTTTTTTCCCTTTAAAATTTCAATAAACATTCATATTATGCTTTATAAAAGTTTGCATTTGCATTAGGTGTGAAATGAACCTTTTGTTTTGAAACCTTACATGCATACACTTCATATTAGTAATAAGAGCTTAGGCTAATTTAATCCATTTCTTTCTTTAATAAAATTAAAAAAAGTTAAAATTCTGCAAAATAACTCAAAGATCTTCACTCCATCATCATCATTGAACTAGAAGAAAGTTAGGTTCATGGAAGATCAGTTTAGCAGCCAAGTAAAACAAGTCTGACAAGATGCGAAAGGGTTAAAAGAGCAGACGACAGAGGTTCTAGGATTACTCACTTCAAGACAAGAAGCAGAAGTGACAGGGGCACTGTAACAAGAAGAATTGGGACAGAACCAAGTATCAGTTTATCTCCTTACTTACCCTCCTAGATTTACACGCCTTAGAAGTTGTCTAATCGACAATTAGAAAGAGTGATGTCGTACCTTGCATCGTTTTCGATGCAAACTCCTAATCAAGCCATTATCGAGGGAGTCATGTGGATGACTCAATGTTCACCCTAGGCATGGAGATCGATAAGAAATTTTCTAATAATTCAACCGATAAAGAAAGATTAGAATTTCTAGAAAAGAGACTACGCAAGATAGAAAGTTATAATGTATATATGGATGCAACGCATCTGCATTTAGTCTTAGACGCCATATTTCTACTCAAGTTCAAGATGCCAAAGTGTGACAAGTTTAATGAGACCACTTGTCTGAATAGCTACCTCATCATGTATTGTCACAAGAGTTGGATTGCTCACAATTTACAGATGGAAGGATTCAGCAGATGCACTCAGGAAGCAGTATAAGTACCACATTGACATGGCACCAGATCATTATAGATATCCAACACATGGAAAAAGAAGGCATTGAAACTTTCAAGAAATATGAAGAGAAAAGGTGCAACCCTCATTGGTAGATAAAGAAATGTTGACAATGCTCATAACCACTCAAAGAGCCTGTATTATGACAAGATGATTGGTAGCGCCTTAATGAACTTCTCTGACTTTATATCAATCAGAGAGAGAATTTAACATGGAGTTAAAAATGGGGAGATTACAGATGCAGATGAAATGCAGAAGCCACCACCTTAAAAAGTATGGAAGAAGATGTGAATGAGATTATTTTGGGGCAAATAATTATTAGCCACATTTCATCACCAGCATTTAAATTGGCGAACTACTCTCAGAGTCCTCATCAAAATGGACAAAATCAGTCAAATGCACCAAATCAATAAAGATGCTAAGAATAATTCAAGATTGATGCAATTTAATCTCATTCCAATGACATACACTGATCTCTTGCCACAATTGACAGAGGAAGACCCCATATGACCTCCATATCCTAAGTGGAGATCGAAGACACAATGTGAGTACCATGCAGGGGCAGTGCGAAACTCTACAGAGATTTGTCTCCCATTAAAATTTGAGGTGCACTGTTTAATCACAACTGGATGGCAAAAGTCTGATAAGTAGAGGAGGAGCAAAGTATCAATCAAAATCTTCCCCCAAATGATGAGAATTCTACTATAAATTTGATTGAAATAGGTCATTGAAGAACTTCAAGAATAATTATACTTTGGTTATTCCTAAGGCCTCGAAGATGTCTTTGTAACAAGGGCAGTTTAATCTTGATGAAGCATTAATGCCACTTGTATCCAATTTTGTGGAGTGAAATAGATTGTTAGTTTTCATTATACAAGTCCCCTTTGTTTATCCATCATAAAGGATAATACATGATTAGTAAATAAGATATTAAGAATGAAAATGACGTTTGATAACTTGCAAAAAGCAAGTTATTTATCCTTTATACTTAAGCTAAAACAAGGCCAAAAGAAACAAAGATGCGTTGCTTCGGCGCAATAAGAAAGGAAAATGTGATAATTTATGCGGTATGCTATATTCATGTATGCGGTGAGAAATTATAAAAATATAGGACGCTAACGCAACTAATTCAGTTGTTTTTCCAAAGATTCTTCTCAGCGCAGGCACAGATCCCAAGGCGATCAAGAGACAGACAAGATGGATGAAAGGACAAACGCTGACACAACTGATACAACTAACGCAAGTGGGCTGAAAAAGGGCTGAAAAGTTGCAAGTTGGTTGATGATGACTGAAGCAAGTTGCTAATTACTTGGAGAAGTTAGCTTCCCTCGCCTATAAATAGAAGCCACCTGCTCAAGGACTGATAACTCATATTTAGAAGAATTGAGGGACGAGAGTAGAGGACGAAGATCAAGGAGAAAGAGAAATCACAGAGAACTGTGATTTAGAGTAGACTTGTGTTGGCAATGTATTATTGCATGATGTATTGTTCTGCTCGCATGAGCTAATTTTCTTCTTCAAGGCTTAGCGCAAGCACCTCATGCGGTGATAAGTATATTTTGTAAGCGCATATTTTGATTTAAATGAAACATTAATTGCCTTCTACTTAGTTGCGATACTATTTTCATTACTAACTCCCGCTTGGCCAGCCGGATGCGGTAGCAGTATGCTAAATCCCTGACAGGTAATGCATGCGGACATCTCTAAGTAGAACAAGTTAGCGCATGACATGTAGTCTTGGTAGCATGAAAATACTACCGCTAAAAGATTGTGCATGCATGAGCTTTGATTGCATTAAGACTAACGCAATCCCTTGTAAGTATTAGAGAACTAAGCCCCACGCATGAACTAGCCAAATAACCAATTGATAGTTTTATGCCAAACGCAGAAGGAGTATCGGAAGGGAAACTTATGATTTTTTCTCACTTAGGCATTAATGGATCAATTAACCAAAGTATGCGCTACAAGGTTCTTATAAACGCATGAGGTTGCAACCGCAACAACCTTGATTCTACTCTCCTTAGTACTTTTCCTTTCACTCTTGTCACATGTTTTTCTTTCTGCAAGTTTTATTTTTTTTTAAGTATACCAAATCTCTTATTCATTTCCTTATAATATCACACGTTTTCGAGTTTAGATCAGTAAATATTGTTAAAAACTTTGCAAATAACCCTTCCCTGTGGATTCGACCCTGGACTCACCAGGTACTACTTTATTTTGTCAATTTATACTTGGATTGATAAATGTCTACGGCAAATTGTTATTAATTTGTTAAGCATACTGACGAACCATCAACGTTAAGAGTTGGTTCCAATGTTCCACCTTCAATCTCAAGCAAAGCACAATCATTTTGACCCTATGGCTCCTCTTCATGAGTATAAGGATGTTTTTTCACAATTATATCAGATATGTCTGGCTTGGATATGTAGATTGACTTGAAACTAGCCAGTGCATTATTGGAAGTTTTGAATGAAATATCAAGATGTTGCCATTTGCCTACGCATCAACTGGGACAGTTCCATTTTCTTTACTATATAACATGAAGGTTGTGTTGCCTATGGAAGCTGAATAATCATCCTTCAGAGTATGGCTTCATTAAGTAGAAGACAACAAAATTTTGTTAGCATTTCTTGCAAGAAGGGAATTTAATTTTAAGGGGGATCCTCCCATTTTATTAAGATCATCAAGGAAAGTGGACACCAAATTATGAAGAAGTCTACGTAGATAAAAGGCCTTCTCTGATGAAGTTGATGAGAGGACGAATCATCAAGTTTGACAACTACGGATCTTGTCAAGGAGCTATTATGAAGTTTTCAATCAATTGACCTTCATTGCATCCACCATTTTATCATCAATTTCAAAGTCTTGAAATGACATTTATTTGGAAGTCATGTGAGTTCTTGAGATTTATGGAATCTCATATGAAGCATTGTCATTAATCTTGTCTTAAAGTTTTAGCGAAGACAGAAGTCAAATTATAGTTCCAAGATCATGATACCTAACCAAGCTATATGGAGAAGTATCAATGATTTTGTTTTGTACACTTTAAACTTTTTCTTCTTTTCAAAAGAATAAAAGATGGATAAAAGATAGTAGTAAAATAAACATATATATCATATACGTTCATGCATACATCCATGAGTGTCATTTATCTATATTTCTTTCTCTGTGTCATGAGGCGTTTGTTTATCCCTGACCCTTCACACCTTTACTGTGATGTTGCTTGTTTATCCTTGGCCTCCAGCTTTTCATCTTTTGCTGCAATGGCGCTTGCTTATCACTGGCCCTCAACAATTTCTTTAACTATGTCATGTGGCTCTTGTTTATCTCTAGCCCTCGACACTTTTGCTGTGATGGTGCTTGTTTATCCCTGGCCTCCAGCTTATCTCTTTCGCTGCAGTGGCGTTTCTTTATCCCTGGCCCTCAACATTTTTTTTAATTATGTCATGTGGCGCTTGTTTATCCCTGGCCCTTGCCACCTTTGCTGGGATGGCGCTTGTTTATCCCTGGCCTCCAGTTTATCTCATTCGCTGCAGTGGCGCTTGTTTATTCCTGACCCTCAGCATTTTCTTTAATTATGTCATGTGGCGCTTGTTTATCCCTGGCCCTTGACACCTTTGTTGTGATGGCGTTTGTTTATCCCTGGCCTCCAGCTTTTCATTTTTGTTGCGGTGGCGCTTGTTTATCCTTGGCCCCTAGCCTATTTTATTGCTGCAGTGACGCTTGTTTATCCCTGACCCTTAGCATATTTCTTTCTTTGTGTCATGTGGTGCTTATTTATCCCTGACCCTAGACACCTTGGTTGCGGTGGCGCTTGTTTATCCTTGGCCCCCAACATATCCTTTGTTATGGTGGTGCTTGTTTATCCCTGGCCCCTAACATTTATCTTGTCCTCTAGCGTTCATAGTGTTGGTTGTATTCTTGATTTCCAAGAAACAACCCATCTTCTTGAGATATTCAATTGCCTCTAAGCTTTAGCCGGACAAAATAGTGTTTATACCTTCGTCCACCTTCTACTTTTTCCACCTTCGTCCACCTTCTACTTTTCTACTTTTGCTAGGTGTGGCGCTTGTTTAACCCTTACCCCTAGCATTTTATATTTTTCTCGTCGTGGTGGCGCTTGTTGATCCCTGGCCTCCGACGTCTTAGTTGTGACATGTGGTGTCGGTTTATCCCTAACCCGTGTCAGTTTTGCTGCAGTGGTGCTTGTTTATCCCTTGCCCCCAGTTTCTTTTTGTTGTGATGGCGCTTATTTATCCCTGGCCTCCAGCGTATCACGTTTGCTGTGGTGGTGCTTGTTTATCGCTGACCCCCCAGCATTTATCTTATCTCTTTTGAGTCTAGCATTGGTTGGTTTTTGGTTTTCAAGAGACAACCATTTTCTTGCGCATTGTGATATTTGAATATGCCTCTAAGTTTAGCCAGACAAAATAGTGTCTATACCTTCGTCCACCTTTACTTCTACAAGGATGTACGAAGGGGGGCATGCTGTAGCCACGTATTTTGTCCGGGTATTAATTGATTAATATTATGCATGTGTAATTGAATTTTCCAATTTGATTAATTTAAGATTGGATATCCTTAATCCTTGTTATTTTCTTGTCCATTTTCTATTTAGTTAGCGGAACCAATTTGGTTAGGTTTTAGTTACAAATTGATAAAAATGGTAGGATTTTGAATTTTTTGTTGATGAACCAAAATCAGTTTCCTATTTTTGTGAAAATTCATTTGTAGCATGGATTTCAAATTTGAGCACTTGTTCAGCAAAGTTAAGGCTCAAATGGGGTAATCAATGGGTCTTTATAACCCCAATCTTCTCAATATGAATAGAGATTCGGCCACAAAAACAAAAAAAAAAACCCCAGAGAGAAAAAGAAAAGAGTTCACTCACCACAAAAACCCTAGAACAATATCCATACTCTTCCAATCCATACAAAAAAGAGAGAGCTACACAGTGAGCTTGAACCCAAAAAACTACACAGCACACAAGCCAAGCATACACAATGAAAACCAAGTAGCTTAGTTGGAGGTTGCACTTTGGTAGGTCCCAAGGATCCGCACCTCAAACAACAAGCCGGTTTAGTGCTAATCTTGTGCTAAAACTTCCATCAATCCTCTCTTTTTCTTGTTGAGCACCCTGAAAAGCTATAATTGAGTAAGGGTATTAGAAGTTCGTTTATTGCCATTTCTTACTTCTGTTGTTACTTTTTTATGCTATAATGTAAGCTTTTATCTACCCATGTTCTTTTTCTCCTTTGTTGTATATATCATTCTCCCATCTTTATTTTCTTTTTTTTTTCCTAGTTTTTTGCTCTTGTTGCTCTATTTACCGAAAAATGAAAAGAAAATGAAGAGCGAGTAAAAAAATGTTGTGAGATCAAAAGAAAAGAAAGTGCAACATACCTTAGTTAGATAGTTGGAATGAACTTTCGTTTTCAAAAAAAAATTGTAGCAATGGTTGTAAGAGAGAAGAGTTGAAGAAGAAGAGAAGAACAACAAAACGAGTTGAGGGAAAAAGAAAGGTATGAGTCTTGAGAGAAAAAGAAAGATTGAGAAAATAATAAATTAGTTCAAATGAAGAAAGAAAAAGTAAGTAAAAATAGTGTTAGTTTTAATTTAAACTTTTTTTAGCTTCTTGGGATTGGGATGGACAGACTGATTAGCCATCCATCACCTCTCAGTTTCTTTTTTTTTAATTTTTATTTATGCTCTATGTTGTCACATCGTGCAGTGCAATGATGCATTTTTTTTTTCAATTTATTTGCCTTTGGTACGGTTTTTTTTTTTTTTTTGGGAAATTGCAATGGGTAGCAAAAAATATTAGGATATTTGCAAATCTATCTATGATTTTTTAGATTTGCAAACATAGCAAAATTTTAAAAATCTTATTTCCGTTTTTTTATTATTCCACTTTTACCCTTGTTGGTATATCAACAGGTATATTAGTAGTATATCTGATATACTTTATATTTACTGATATACAAAATATAAAGTATATCAGTTAACTGATATACCAAATTTGATATACTCGAATGAATACAATGATATACCTAATATACTAATGATATGTTGGGTTTAATGTCCTATAAACTCGTAGTTTGTAAATCATTCGTTATTGAGGTTATTCAGTAAAAGATGTTATTGAATATGTAAATTGCGAATGATTAACCTAAATCCAAAAAACTAAGATCATTGGCTATAAAATGAATACTCGAACTATATGTAGGGACATATCGAAGGATCAAGTTCAAGTTTATAGTCAAAATAGTCTATAGTATAAGGATACGGTTGGGTGTCTTATCCTGGGGACACTATGGAGGCGGCCCACTTTGTATAAAGTACAACCGATGAGATCCTGAATCGTTCATGTGGAGACATGTGAGTGGGAGCATCCTATGCAATGAGTTTGCATAAGACTAGACCACGAAATTAGTCACTTTCTCTTTATAACGCCGTTTACTGAAGAAACTGACTATTTCTCAAAGATGACCTAGGTAACTCGTTCTTAATCCTGAGCTAACTATGAACTCCTGTTTATACGAGATTATCCTTTGATCTGCATTGGTGAGAGTGGCCAGCATCGCCGACTCAACAAGCCTACCATTTTGGGGATAAGATCGAATAGATAGCTGGGGACGTAGTCTCGCAAGACGGAATTCGCTCCTACCCATTTCGGGGATAGTAGATAGGTTGTTCCCTTAAGTACTAACTCCAGGACTTGAACAAGGGGTCCCACCCTCTCATTGGATCGAGAGGGACTTAGGTTTGATGGTTGGACCACAAACCGATTGTTCATTAGAGGATTAGTGGAACTTAAGGAACAAGAAGTACTATAGGGGTAAAACGGTCATTTGACCTAGCTATAGTTACGAAAAACCTGTGAAGGAACGACTTACTGAACATGGTTAAATCAAGTGGACGAAAATATATCTATAGTGAGGGGAGTGCAACTATCGGGCTATAGTGAAGTGTCCCGGTAGTTAACGAATCTTGGCTAGCTTAGATAATGAGATTAGTCGGTTAGCCTCGAACCGTTGGAGCCCATGATCTATAGGTCCATTAGGTCCCCATACTAGCTCATATCGGATTAAAGCCTAGAACATATTGATAGGATTCTTTGAATTGTTCAAAATCGGGAAAAAGGGTATTATCGTAAAATTGTGTTTGACACAATAATTTAATTATGAATTAAATTAGAAAATGAGAGATAAAGTATTTAAAAAGGGTTTTAATACTATATACCTGAATTATTTTCAAAAAAAAAATACTATATACCTGAATTGAGATTCATATATAAAGGATGCACTTTATTAAGATGATTAATTTGATTAATCATTCATAATTAAGTGGGGCAAGCTTCAAGATTGATTAAATTCAATTTAGAATTGAAATTAAAATCAATTGTGCCTAATTAGAATCTGATTTTGAATCATAAAGATAGTGGAAAAACTTGGAAATCCACTCTTGCATGAAGACTCAAAGTGGAATTACACCACATTCATGCAATGGTGCATGTAGTGTTGTTTGAACACCTAGCTTCCACTTTCTCCATAAAGACAACCATGTGTCTTGCATCTTGAGGCTTCTTCTTGCATGGATTCTCTCTATAAGTAGAGGAAGAATCAGATTGTGCAAAAATACAGCAATTACCTTAGTGTTATGTTGCTGGATTTCTTCCTCAATCACTCTCTCATCTCATATCTTCATAAAGCTTGAACCTACAAGCATTCCCTTCCCATTCCCTATCACTATAGACTCCCACAAGTCGTTCTTGGTCCGGAGAATAGTAGGGAAGACTCTAGAGGTTGTCCAAGAGAGATTGGAGAAGAAATCATCACAAGGAGGATCACCCAAGTGAGCTACAAAGAGGTTGGTGTTTTCTTTCTTTCTGTTCTGTTTTTGTAGAACAAGCATGCTTTAGGAGTAAAATTGATAGAGTTAAGTGCTTTCGATCTTCAATTGCTTCCGCATGTGTTATATGAACACCTTCATGATATACATAATATATAATTGATTTGATAAGCATAACATTTGATATACCTAATTAAATGTTGATATACCAATGATATACTTGATATGTTACTTTCTTTACTTATATTTGTTATGTTTTCTTTTCTCTTTATTGAATTATGTTGTGTTATTTACATATTTTAAATGAAATGTTTGTCTTTTATAACATAAATGTTTGTCTTCTATACCTGTTATGAATGTTGATATACCATTGATATACCTCATTTGTTTTTTTTTTTAACTTACCTAATTTTTTATACTACTCAAATAATTAATAACATTGATATACCTGATTATGAGTAGCTAAATACATCAATGATAGACTTGTTATTAAAAAAAATCACTAATATATATTTTTAATTTTTTGTGTATTATGAAGGTCATGAAATGCAAAATTTGTTATAAGTATATCAATTAGATGCAATTTTAAGTATATCATTAGTGTATTAGTACTCACTAAAAATGTAATTTCAAGTATATCATTAGTGTGTCAGTAGTATATTATTAAGATGATGTATAGTATATTGATGACATATTTGCCAACATGAGCATGACTCAACTAGCATAAGATATACACATTTAACCAAGAGGTTAGAGGTTTAAATCCCCTACCACACATATTGTCCCAAAATAAAACTAATAATTTAATTATGTATTGATGAAGTATATCAAAGATATCTAAACTAATGAAAGCTCATGTGTATACTTCATAAATGAAGTATATTATATTCACGAAATATACATCTAATAGGACCAAATTAGTCCTATTTATTTGTTGTTAATCTAGACTTGTTAGGGTGCACTTTACACTTTATTTGTCTGTTTTGTAGATTATTTGTGCATTCGGGCATCAGGGACGAACTACACAAATTGGAGCAAATTCGGGAAATCTAAAGAGTTTTCAAGCTTACTTGAGGGCCATGGATCTTAAGGAGGTGAGAAGACTGTGAGGATTGTGACTAGCCCAAAGAATGGTTCCAAGGAGTCAAAGGTTCGAGACTTGAATCAACCAAGAAACGAAGAAGATTGAAGTCAAAGCACGCTGAAAAGAGGCCAGGCGTCGAGACGCCATTCTGGCCCGTTTCTAACCCTAGGCCCATACGGCACGGAGTCGAGACGCCATGCCCAGCGTCTTGACGCCGCGATCAATTTTTCTATAAATACCCTCTTTTATTTCCACCGAAAGGGAGAACTTTTTAGGGTTTGTTTTTGGTCTTCCTCTTGTTTCTCTCTGTCCTTCAAGACCAGAACTAAGAGGTGTAAGTTTTCTTATTGATTTTCTTTGTATTTTCTAGTTATTGTAGCATAGGGTCGCAGGTTTTAGTCGGCTTAACTGCCGTCTAAACCCGTTGACGCCGATTGGATGATTATTGGGTTATAAATGAATTTCTTTGTGAGTTTCATGTTCTGAATGTCTATTTGATTCCATATTGCAATTGTATTTTGGATTCAGTTCGTATTATTTGAATGCGCAGTAAGTTAGATTGACGCCCTAACTCGTAGCTCGTATGTTAATAACTTGCTAAGAAATTGATTTCCAAGTAGCTAATGGAACATTGGTTTAATAGTTAGCGCATAGACTGATTCATGGGCACGGGTCCCAAGAGTAGACTCTGACTTTGTTGCTTGACAAGATAGGTCTAGGATCCAAAATAACGTTAGACGTAATCTAGGCCTAATTATTTCTAATGTCCTAATCAATCCACTAGACTTAAGGCAATTGGTTGATTATTTGATTTTGTAGTCTAATCAGATTAATTAATTAGTCAATTAGAGTCTAATTCGATGGACGTTGAATGATCGAGTTAGATGGATTAGGTGGGCTTTGGGTCTTTTCTGGGTTCAGATTAGATCGATTGGGCAATTAAGCAATTTAACTTAGCCTTAATAAGGTAGGAAGACAATGATCAAAGTAAATCATTCAACCCCAATAATCTCTCCAATCGGCGTCACCTAATTTAATTAATTTTCTCGTGTGTTTATGGTTTCTGCTTATTTATATTCTTTGTCCCCTTTTAATTTCCTGTCATTTGAATTCTTTTATTCCTTGCACGTTCATTTATCCAATTTTCCAATCCCCCCATTTATCATTTATCCAATTTTCCAATCCCCCCATTATCGCTTTCTTAACTCAAAGTAAATAGGAAATAAATAGCCAACCGCCACTCCCTGTGATCGACCCCGGCCACTACTACTGCAAGTAGTTTAGTGTTCGTGGATTATAAATTTGCTTTGATTCGGACCTTCGACAAGTCTCGTCAAACTAGCGTCATTACGGGGGAGTGCAAACGGTTAATTATTTTCTTTTTATCTTGAGTTTTTTATTTTTAATTTAGTTTGGTTTTTATTTTTTCTTTCCCTTAATGGCTGAGAGAACAAGTCCAGACAGCGACGTAAGCAAGTTCAAATATGAACTGTCTGAGCTTAAGGCTCTCATTAATCAGTTGGCTACAGAGCCAGAATCCTCATCTGAATAGAATACATGTAAAGGATTTCCAGCAATGCAGAGCCAACAGAGACCAAACTACTATTTCCAGAACAATCGTAGCCTAAATATGCAGCATGGATCGAGTTCAGGTATTTTAGAATTTTTGGTTTAGTATTTATCTGATAGCATTCGAGTTTTGCAGGAAGGTCAATTCAAATTTCAAGAGGAGACCAGAGCTGGGATGCAGTAATTGGAGCCCAAGTCTCTCAATTGGTTGACACTGTCAGAAAATTGGAGGCCAAAATTGACAAACTGCCTGTTCATCCTGAGATCCCGAGAAGAGAAGAAGTATGTTCGACCACGTTAAGGAGTGGGACAGTCCTGAGTCCTAGTCCACAATTCCCTTCTTCGCCTACATTTGAAAGGAATAGAGAGGCAAGGAAGCCTGAAGAGAAGACAAGCAATCTCAACTTTCCAAAGAAGCGAGGGGTACATTTTGATCCTCCTATTGATTTTAATTCTTATGTTCATAAAGCTCCTTTCCCTAGCAGGTTAGCGTTGCAGCTCGAACCTCCCAAGGAAAAGGAAGAAAATGACATACTTGACCCATTCAAGAAGGTGGAGGTCAACATCCCACTTCTGGACACCGTAAAGCAAATTCCTAAGGTAGGAAAATTTTTAAAGAAATGGTGCTCCAAGAAAAGTAAGCCTGAGGTATGTGAAAATGTTTCTGCTATTTTGAAGAAATTACCTAACGAGAGTTTAGATCATGGTATCTATACTTTGCCATGCATTCTAGGGGATTTAGAGATTAAACATGCCATGTTAGATTTAGGATCCTCTATAAATGTCATATCTCATGCACTCGCTATAAAGTTAAATTTTTCCCATATTAAGAAAACAAGTAATTTAATTCAATTGGCAGATAGATCTTTAATTAGACCTCTAGGGCTTTGTGAGAATGTCTTAGTTAAGGTAGATGAGCCTAATGCCACGTCAGCTATTTTGGATCGTCCATTCATGAAAACGGCCAAGGTTAAAATGAATTTAGGCAAGGGAATCATCTCTGTTGAATTTAATGGAAAAAGAGGTTGCTTTATTTCTGACATTTTAGGTCATCTTAACCCTTCTCTTGTCTGTTCAAATATTTCCCATAAGATACAGGTGAACAGGTACAAGACCTCTAGATCCAGGAGAATTAAAGTTCTGGAACGAGAAAATTTGGATCCCGGATGAGTTCACAAGGGACTCCATCGAGTTCAAGACATTAAACAGGATGCTTTTTGGGACGCAACCCAAAGTTCTTAAGTTTTTCTTTCCTTTTTGCTTTTTATAATTTTCCTTAGCATTGATTGTTTAATTTTTAAATCCCAATCTAATTTAATCCTTCTTTCTTTATTCTTCAAGTTGCATATTTATTTAAAAAGAAGATTAATTAGATTCAAAAAAAAAAAAAGTTCAACTTCACCAAGATTATTTTCTCTCGAGATTTTTCACTTCTCCTTCAATCTCCCACCTATTTTCACCAAATTTCTTCATCTTTTCACAAATTATTCACGATTTCAAGCCTCATTCACCAAGATTTTCAGATTTTCAACCTTGAATTCGTGGGTTTTTCACACATTTGGGCGATTTTCCTTGTTCAAGAGTGGGTAAAAGCGATTTTCTTCTTTTTCTTCTTATTTTTGCTTTGTTTTCCATGTTTAGATTCATTTGCTTAAGATTAGAAGTTGAATGAACTTGTTTAGAACATGATTTTTACATTCTCTAGCTGAGAATCGTTGTAATATTTTGTTGTGGCTGCTATTTTCCTATTCTTTGAGCAATTTTCTGCTATTTTTGTTGGGATTTTCCTGTTTGGCAGGTTTTATTTTGTTTATAAGGAGAAGGGGCTTATAAGTGTTGGAGTTTTTGGAGCTTCAACCCTTAGTTTCCTTAGCTTCCATCTTGTTTTAGACTCTTTTTAGGAACCCCTTTTTCCTATTCCTTTAGAATTTTTAGTACTCTTCCTACCCATTCCACAATGAGCACCAAGAGATCTAGGAGAGCTACAGTTTCTTCATCCTCCGCACCCTTTGATAGGTGAAAATTTATTAGCAAGGATGCTGAAGATGTATATAACTCTTATGTGGTAAGTAGGGGAGTAGTTCCTGAGAGAGGGCTAGTCCCAAGTGCCCAAAACCAACCTGAGCTCACCCATAGTATAGCTGAGAGGGGTTGGGATAGGTTCACTAGGCACCTTGAGTCCGTTGTAGTCCCCATAGTTAGGGAGTTTTACGCTAACATGACGGAAGGATCCATTACTTCCTTTGTTAGGGGTAAAATGATCCCTTTCGACTCGGCCTCCATTAACCAATTCTATGGCCTCCCCAATATTGATCGGGATCGGTACAATGATTACGCAAGTAATCACTTTGACGCCCATCAAATTATAGAACATTTATGTAGGCTGGGGGCGGTTTGGGAAGGGGTGAAGCAATAAACTTTAAATCCTCTGACCTGACAGTGGATAACAGAGCATGGCATAGTTTCCTGTGTGCCAAACTCTTACCTGTGATGCATCTCAGTGATGTAACAAAGGAGAAAGCAGCTCTGTTATTCGCTATAGCGACCGGCCGCAGTATAGATGTAGGAAAAGTTATATATTCTTCCATGCGCCGGATTCGCAAAGGAGTGACCACAGTAGGTCTAGGGCACCCCTCCCTCATCACAGCACTCTCTAGAGCCGCTGAGGTCGTGTGGGACCCCCGTGAGGAGATTAGCCATCCTGCAGCTGCGATTGATGGGAACTTCATCACAGTTAGACTTAGGGAGCCTGGACCTAGGATAGCCCGTCCCCCACCTCCACCCCAACAGGAAGAGCCAGAAGATGAGCCCTTAGATCAGGAGGATCAACCTCACGATGATCATCCCCCCTCACACTTGAGGCGTTAAACGAGAGGATGAATCAGATGAGACTCGCGCAGCTGCGCCAATACGAGAGTCAGCAGCGGAGAGAGGCTAGGCACTTCAAGGGTTCTGAGGCACAGTTCGCCTACATCCAGCAGTATATGGTTGCCTCAGTGTCTGGACAGCCCCCTCCTTCGCCGTTGCCGCCTTATGAGTCTCTTGAGGATGAGGAGTGATGCACTTTCATATGAAGCTCATCTGCGGTTTTTTCTATCATTTCCCTTATTTTTCTTTATTCTTATTTCTTAGCTTGTTCTGCTTTTATTTTTCCTGTTTTATTTGTTTTCTTTTTTGTAGATTTCGGCAAAATTAATATGAGGGGATTCAATTTTTGATCCAGCCAGCTCTTGACCATGTACTCAGGGAGGTTTTCTGTTCCCTATTCTAATTGTCCCTTACTCTTTCTACTTGATATATACATTGAGGACAATGTAGAATTTAGGTTGGGGGTGGGGTGTTGTGCTTTGTTTTGCTCTGCTTGCATATGTTTCGTTTGAGTTATGATGCATCTGAGCATAAAACTTCCTTATTATGCATGCATTGATTTATTTGCTTTGCTCTGATTAAATTGAGGCCATGCACCTGAGCATTGGACCTAATTTGTAAGCAAATTTTAAAATCTTGAATGCTTCTCTGTGGATGACATTGTTACTTTTCTTAAAACTATGAAAATCTATGACATGCCATTTATGTTTATCTCATTGCTTTTATTGAATTGTAAGCATGTTGCCCAAAAATTGAGCCTTTTTAAAAATTTTCTAGTACTTTTCTTGCAAGAGTAAACCTTAGCATGCCTAGGATTAGTTTGAAAGCTTAGGAGCGAATTATAGAATCCATATGCTTGTTGTCACCTCGATAGGTGTAGGGATGAGCTAGAAAGTCAAATGCCTGCAAATTAGCATGTAATATCTTGCCTAGGAGAAAAGAAAGAAAATATGCCAAAGAAAAAGAGAAAGAAAAGAAAAATGAGCGCGCGAGCTTAAAAGAAAAAAATCATATGCTCGTCCATTTATATTTTGAGAAAAAAAAAGCATGCTATAAATAGGGGGTAAAAAGAGTTGTCTGCGGTGTGATCAGTTAGGCCAACCAAGGGTTAAACTCGGGTTATGGGTCCCTGCATTGTAGTGTGAAAGCTAGTGCCCCGCAAAAAAAAAACAGAGAGAGAGCGAAAAAAAAGAAGAGCGTAGAAAGAAAATGTCTTTTATTTTTCAGGCACCTGGGTAAAGAGAAAAACAGTCTAATTTGTTTTGTTTGCTCCTTGGTTAATTCCTAGTGCCAGTGTAAAGGGAAGATGAGTTGAGGGTTATATAATCCAATCCAGGGTCAGTAAAATTGATTCTAAGTAGGTTAAGTGTGAGCTTTAGCGAGAAACTTCATGAAAAATTTTGATTTGTCTCTTTATCGGGCAATGTGTGAATGATTCTTAATTGCAATGATTTCAACATCTTTAGCATTGAGATTTGAATTTATAAGAACTGTAACTATTGAATCCTATACTTTTGTTTTATATGCTTGCTCGAGGACTAGCAAGGTATAGGTTGGGGGTATTTGATAGGACCAAATTTAGTCCTATTTATTTGTTGTTAATCTAGACTTGTTAGGGTGCACTTACGCTTTGTTTGTCTATTTTGTAGATTATTTGTGCATTCAGGGCATCGGGAAACTACACAAATTGGAGCTAATTCGGGCAATCTAAAGAGTTTTCGAGCTTACTTGAGAGCCATGGATCTCAAGGAGCTGAGAAGACCGTGAGGATCGTGACGAGCCCGAAGAATTATTCTAAGGAGTCAAAGGTTCGAGACCTGAATCGATCAAGAAACGAAGAAGATTGAAGTCAAAGCACGCTGAAAAGAGGCCAGGCGTCGAGACGTCGTGGCCAGCGTCGACGCTGGCCCGTTTCTAACCCTAGGCCCATTGACGGAAGAGATTGTCGCGGTCTCTTGTCAAATAAATTTACAATCCACGATTCCTAAAGCTAACTTGTAGCAGTAGTGGTCGGGGTCGATCACAGGGAACAATCGGTTTATTTCTAAATTCTTTTGTGTCTTTGAGGTAACCAAAAAGGGGGGTTTATTGATAAAAATATTAAGACATAAAGTAAAGACATGAAAATAAAAAAGGAAAATTAAATGCAAGGAAAGTAAAGGTGGGGTTAGTTGATCTTACCACGAGGATCACTGTAATCGGGGTTGAACTCGGCGTTACGTTGATTAATTTCATTCATCGATTATCAATTGATTTTAATTAACTATCTAAGTCCGGCGTACTCCGGCAACAAATCGAGAGCCATGATCCAACTATCACAAACATGCAAACGCTAAGTTTGATTCTAGTTTAAATTAATTAATTGGCCTATTAACTAATCTAAACCGCATTGGGATCTAGCCGAATTAATTCACATGCAACGGGCAACAAACCACAATTACAATTGATTAAATCATTTAGTTCAAGGGACGCATGCGTAAAATCATAACGTTGGCCTATTTGTTACTTAGAATTAGCAAGTAAATTTAGACAAGGCACGGTCAAGGTTATCAATCTTTCCTACCACAATCTAAACTTGTATGCAAAGAACTAAAATCACAAAGACAATTAACTAAGTAATGAAGAATATAAATCTCATAAAATTGAATCAAACTTACAAACCGAGGTCCCGATTACAACGATCCGAGCTTAGTTGGCCATAGACAAGCACCTCCAAGCTCGAGGCTCGATCAACCAACCCATGGACTAAGAAAGCTTACAAGAACTCTAGAAAAGTAAAGAGAAAGGTGACTACAATATTGTATTGTGGGATGAATTGAGGGATGATGGGATGATTCTAAACCTACACCAAAGGCCTCTATTTATAGAGTTTCTTGGCCTTCAATTCGTGGTAGAATGGTGCTGAATTGGGTCTTCAAAGAAGGAAAATTTCCAGCCAAAATAGGAAAAAATTAATTCTGGAAAACAGCCTAGCGTCGCGACGCTGTGCGGCAAGCGTCTCGACGCTGTCCCTTCAATTTTGGAAAATATTTCTCAGATTGCCCTAGCGTCTCGACTCTGTGAGGCAAGCGTCTCGACGCTGCGACGGCTCCAGGGGCAGAATGGTCATTTATGCTCCGGTTTTGCTCGTTTTAGCCCCAAATTGCTTCCAAAGCTCCGGTGAGGACCTATAGACATATTATACTCATTTTAAAGCATTTTTTGCAAGGAATTCAACTAAGATAAGCAAATTTGGATATTCCAAGTGTATAACAAATTGGTCTTATCAAATACCCCCAACCTAAACCTTGCTAGTCCTCGAGCAAGCTAATATTATAATGAGAGAGATTATTATGCAATGCAATATTCATGACTCAATTTCTCAAAGATAAGCATGACCAATATTTTACTTGAGAGAATTAGATGCGAGACTAACATAGTTGGAGACAAATTAAAATTAGCCAAATTCTTCTTTATGCAAAATACGAGCTAAGTCTTCCCTAGAGATGTTTTGAAAAGTTCGAGAATGATTTATAAAATTCCCTATTCCATCTTCCCTCTACACTGGACAAAGGCACAATGCATTAAAGGAAAGGAACAAACTAACTTGTTTAAAGATGCAACAAGGTTTTTTTTTTCTTTATTTTTTTTTTATTCAAACAAGAAATTTAAAGGGCCCTAAGCTTGCATACATATATGATTTTTAAGGGTACTAGCTTTCACACAACTAATGCAGGACCACATTTCCCGAGTTTTCTCTGGACGGCCTAACTGATCACACTAGAGGTAGCTCTTTTTACCCTGGCAAGCTAATTTTTTTTTTTTTTACTCCCAAGCATTAAACAAGCTGTTTTGCAAAAATTTCCTCTAAACATGCTACCTATCCTATCGAGGTGACAACGGAGGCGTGAATCTTATAAAGCCATCTAAAACCAACAAAACTACGCTAGGAAGGACTCATGCTCAATTTAGTTAAGGAAGATTTCGAAATATTTTTAATTAAGTCTCTAAAGATGCTAGAATGCATGCAATTCAACTATATACTCGTGTTTTTCTTATCCTAGAAATTTCATAATCAATTTTAAAGCAAGGCATAAAATCTCAAATCTTTAAAGTTTGCTCAATTTTAAAAATAAACTTAAACACCGATTCAGATCAGTTCCCAGGTAGGAGGTGTTCCGTAAACCGTCAACTTAAATACCTCCAGCCTTAGACAGAACTTCACTGGCTCGGGTCAGTTCCCAGGTAGGAGGTGTTCCGTAAACCGTCAACTTAAATACCTCCAACCTTAGACAGAACTTCGCCGATTCAGGTTCTCATCATTTTTTAAAAAAAAATTGCTTAAAATATCAATCCAATAAAACACAAAGCAATAAATCAAGCATGCATATAAAATAAAGTCTGCGCGCAAAGACTCGATGAAAATCTAACATGAAAGATATTTCTTCCACCCCCAACCTAAACGTTACATTGTCCCTAATGTAAATTAAATATGGAAAGTAAGGGACAAAAAGTAAAAGGGAACAAAAAACCTCCCCTTTTTAAGCATTGGGTTAGCAAGGATGGAAACTCCCACGATTGGCAAAAATTGTAGACATTTGGTGTAGGGATCCTACCAAAAATAAAACAAAAACAAATTAGGAAAACAACTAAATAAGGAAAGAAAATAAAAAAGGAAGGGATAGGATTTCCATGAAGCTCAATTCCTTTTCCTTGCTTCTTGGTGTGCAACAAGCTTGCTCTTGCAAAAGGATTTGTCACGGAAGCCTACAAGAAACAAACTACAAAAAACAAGAAAAATGGTGAAAAACACAAAAGGAGATAGAAATAATACACCGTGTTCCCCGACAACGGCGCCAATTTGACGGAAGAGATTGTCGCGGTCTCTTGTCAAATAAATTTATAATCCACGATTCCTAAAGCTAACTTGTAGCAGTAGTGGTCGGGGTCGATCACAAGGAACAATCGGTTTATTTCTAAATTCTTTTGTGTCTTTGAGGTAACCAAAAAGAGGGGTTTATTGATAAAAATATTAAGACATAAAGTAAAGACATGAAAATATATAAGGAAAATTAAATGCAAGGAAAGTAAAGGTGGGGTTAGTTGATCTTACCACGAGGATCACTGTAATCGGGGTTGAACTCGGCGTTAAGTTTGATTAATTTCATTCATCAATTATCAATTGATTTTAATTAACTATCTAAGTCCGGCGTACTCCGGCAACAAACCGAGAGCCATGATCCAACTATCACAAACATGCAAACGCTAAGTTTGATTCTAGTTTAAATTAATTAATTGGCCTATTAACTAATCTAAACCGCATTGGGATCTAGCCGAATTAATTCACATGCAACGGGCAACAAACCATAATTACAATTGATTAAATCATTTAGTTCAAGGGACGCATGCGTAAAATCATAACGTTAGCCTATTTGCTACTTAGAATTAGCAAGTAAATTTAGACAGGGCGCGGTCAAGGTTGTCAATCTTTCCTACCACAATCTAAACTTGTATGCAAAGAACTAAAATCACAAAGACAATTAACTAAGTAATGAAGAATAGAAATCTCATAAAATTGAATCAAACTTACAAACCGAGGTCCCGATTACAACGATCCGAGCTTAGTTGGCCATAGACAAGCACCTCCAAGCTCGAGGCTTGATCAACCGACCCCTGGACTAAGAAAGCTTACAAGAACTCTAGAAAAGTAAAGAGAACGGTGACTACAATATTGTATTGTGGGATGAATTGAGGGATGATGGGATGATTCTAAACCTACACCAAAGGCCTCTATTTATAGAGTTTCTTGGCCTTCAATTCGTGGTAGAATGGTGCTGAATTGGATCTTCAAAGAAGGAAAATTTCCAGCCAAAATAGGAAAAAATTAATTCTGGAAAACTACCTAGCGTCGCGGCGTTGTGCGGCAAGCGTCTCGACGCTGTCCCTTCAATTTTGGAAAATATTTCTCGGATTGCCCTAGCGTCTCGACTCTGTGAAGCAAGCGTCTCGACTCTGATGATGAGCGTCTCAACGCTGCGACGGCTCCAGGGGCAGAATGGTCATTTACGCTCCGGTTTTGCTCGTTTTAGCCCCGAATAGCTTCCAAAGCTCCGGTGAGGACCTATAGACATATTATACTCATTTTAAAGCATTTTTCGCAAGGAATTCAACTAAGATAAGCAAATTTGGAGATTCCAAGTGTATAACAAATTGGTCTTATAACCCATACGGCACGGCATCGAGACGCCATGCCCAGCGTCTTGACGCTGCGATCAATTTTTCTATAAATACCCTCTTTTATTTTCGGCGAAAGGGAAAACTTTTTAGGGTTTTTTTTTGGTCTTCCTCTCGGTTCTCTCTGTCCTTCAAGACCAGAACTATGGGGTGTAAGTTTTCTTATTGATTTTCTTGTTATTGTAGCATAGGGTCGCGGGTTTTAGTCGGCTTAACCACCGTCTAAACCCGTTGACGCCGATTGGATGAGTATTGGGTTATAAATGAATTTCTTTGTGAGTTTCATGTTCTGAATGTCTATTTGATTCCATATTGCAATTGTATTTTGAATTCAGTTCGTATTATTTGCATACGCAGTAGGTTAGATTGACGGCCTAACTCGCAGCTCGTATGTTAATAACTTGCTAAGAAATTGATTTCCAAGTAGCTAATGGAACATTGGTTTAATAGTTAGCGCATAAACTGATTCGTGGGCACGGGTGTTGGGTTTCCAGAGTGAGTAAAAATATAGTAAAAAGAGACTCTAGAACACTATGCAAGCATACACAATCCGCACAAGTAATAAGTATTTATCGAATCCATGGTCTGAATAGTTCTCACTTTATCTATCTTGTATAATTCTTTAATGGTTTCGAAAGTGGTTAAAATGATTGATTTTGAAATAATGCTGAAGCAAAAGAGATGACAGAACAGAAAGTAAACAAATAAAGCAGACAGATTAGAAACAGGCATTGATCAGGATTTAGTAATTGTTTTAAAAGATTCTCTAGCAATATTATTGATCAGGCAAAACTCTTGCAGTCTTATTAGCAGGATCCTCCCGGAACTCTGGATTTTTTAGAATATGTTTCAACTCCAATGATGCTCTACCGATCAAGCACTAGGCAACTGGCTATCCCTAGCTCAGTCACTAGCGTTCACCAATACACAATGATCTAGCGTGATTAAATGCCACACACTTCTTAAATCATCCCTGAAACTAAGAAGTGGTATTCATACCGGCTGGTCAGGCGGGCACAAAATGTAAATATGCTCAACAAATAATCAAGATGTTCAAATCAACATATATTGCATAGAGAATTAGGCACAACAATTACATTACTCCTAACCAACACCTAAGTAAATTTAGTTCATAAAGCTCATAACAACACACGCTACAATCTGAGTATGTGCGTCCATAATTACAAGAAATTACAAGAAAATACTAATTCCCTTGGTCAAATCCGTAATTGATGGTCTTCTTGAAGTCTCCAATCTTTCTCACCTATTCGGCTCCCAATGATGGAAATGAGAAATGATCTCTTCCCCAAGAGTGGAATGTCTTTGACTTGAACGACCCTTCCCTTTTATAGAATGAAGACAAGCTTAAATTAGGTTGACCTAGACACGTGGATGGCTCTCCTTGCTTCTTAAATCCGAAAATAGCTCAACAAACTTCAGTTCATTAAAATGGATAACGAGCTGTAACATGGCAGTTTTTGCTCTCTGCTTTGCTGGATCGCAGATTTTGCTCCCTCAAGTCGCTCAGCAATATATTCTGCACAAAATAACTTCCAAAGCATTCATTCTTCCAAATAGGTTAAAAGATATAATAATCATCTAAAAGCAGCCCTAATTAGCACAAATGACACACAAAACACTATAGAATTAAGGCCTAAATAACTCCCTTTTGGAGAGTTATCAACGGGTCCCAAGAGCAGACTCTGACTTTGTTGCTTGACACGATAGGTCTAGGATCCAAAATAACGTTAGAAGTAATCTAGGCCTAATTATTTCTAATGTCCTAATCAATCCACTAGACTTAAGGCAATTGGTTGATTATTTAATTTGGTAGTCTAATCAGATTAATTAATTAGTCAATTAGAGTCTAATTCAATGGACGTTGTATGATCGGGTTAGATGGATTAGGTGGACTTTTGGTCTTTTCTGGGTTCAGATTAGATCGATTGGAAATTAAGCAATTTAACTTAGCCTTAATAAGGTAGGAAGGCAATAATCAAAGTAAATCATTCAACCCCAATAATCTCTCCAATCGGCGTCGCCTAATTTAATTAACTTTCTCGTGTGTTTATGGTTTCTGCTTATTTATATTCCTTGTCCCCTTTAATTTCCTGTCCTTTGAATTCTTTTATTCCTTGCACGTTCATTTATCCAATTTTCCAATCCCCCCATTTATCGCTTTCTTAACTCAAAGTAAATAGGAAATAAATAGCCAACTGCCACTCCCTGTGATGATCGACCCCGGCCACTAATACTGCAAGTAGTTTAGTGTTCGTGGATTATAAATTTGCTTTGATTCGGATCTTCGACAAGTCCCGTCAACATCTGATATACTATTTAGTATATCAGTTGATTGATATACCAAATATCTAGTATATCAATACATTAAATAAATGAATGATGTATCTGATATACAATATATCAATAACACCATTGATATACTTTTTAAACTTCCAACTTCCAGTGTGTTTTAGGGGTTTTTTTGACTTTTCAACTTTAATGTTTAGGTGGGCCCACATTTTTTTGCTATATTTGCAACATTAAAAAACTGATGACATGGTTGCAAATTCCATTTTATGTTTTGCTATTATTGCGACTGCCCCTTTTTTCTTTTATCTTGCCTTTTAGTTTTTCTTATTTGTTTTTTTTTCTTTCACTCCTTTATTAATGGAGGCAAAACTATATATATATATATATATATATATATATATATATATATATATATATTATTGGAGGCTTGTTTAGTTGTCTTTCAACACTGTATTTAATTATTTTAGCTTTTTTTTCCTTTGTAGTCTATAATTGGTTTATGTGTGTTATTTACTTAATTGACCATTTTGCAAATTTATCATATTAGTGTTATGGTATGTGAAAAGGTGTTAATAGCACTACTATCCATTTCTTTTTTTATTAAAAAATATCCGACGACGGAATTTAGAAATATTTGGAAGTCTGATTTTCTAGTTTTCCTGAAACGAGGAGTCGATTCTTTGGGAGTCCGAGATCGATTTCAATATGTTTTTTTTTTAATTTTATCATAATTTAATGTGTATTTCACTTATTTGTTTATCGCTTAATTATTACATTACTTTATCATATGTTAGAATTGTAATTTTTTGCCCATTGTGTTGGTGTATGTTAATCTTGCATTAATTATTATTGTTGTTATTATTATTCAATGTTTTGATTTCTCAATCGTTTTAACTTTTCCTTTATCTATTCTAAACTATTTTCCAAACTTATTTTCTCATTTTCCTAATATTTTTGCTCCTTTTGAGCTTATAAAGGTTTTATCATTAAAATGTTAGTTCCAAAACTTTTGTAATACTTTTTCTTAAAATTGATTTTTAAGACTGTTTTTCCTTAAAAAAATCCTATTATGGAATTCAGAAATATTTTGGAGTCTGATTTTCTAGAATTCCTAAGGTGAGGGATCTTAATCTTTGTTGGGAGTCCGAGATTTTGATCCTAAGAAAAAATGAATTTAATAAAAAAAATGTTTTAAAAAAATCTTTCCCTTGAGAAATGCTATCCTATGACGGAATTGAGGAATGAAAAAAATTTCTCATATTCTTGAGGTGAAGAATTTTAATTCTAATAAAGCAAAAATCAATGGATAATTTTTCACTTATTTTATGGGATCATTACTCCAAATATTGAAGTAATGAGGGGTAAAATAAGACATTTTTTTAAAAAATATCTTTTTCCTAAATAATATTTTCTTCTAAAATTATTTTCAATTCAAGATAAAATTTTGGCCACCGTTTTTAACGGGTGTTGTGGGGTGCTAACACCTTCCCCATACACAAACAACTCCCGAACCCAAATCTAGTTTTCGCAGACCATTTTTTTTATTGTTTTTTCTTAAAATGATAGTTTTATCTTATTTTGGTGTCCAATCACATCATAAAAAAGATTGGTGGCGACTTCTTTTATTTTATCCCTTTTCGAGGATGTCGGCCGCTCCGCGTCGCAGGCACGTGGCGACAAACACCACTTGAATGACTCTAGCATGCAAGATCTAAAACACAAGACATTGCACAATTTGGAAAACTCAGCTTGACAAAGCTAAAGGGAAACTCAATTCATTTCACTCAAATATTTTGGTTACAATGGTAGAAAAAGAAGGCTTTATATACCAAGAGACACGACTTTAATTGACTAATTCAATGGGTAAATGTCACAGACGTCTAAACACAGCTGATATTCTCCAGCACAAATTCAAGAACATGATGATTAGCCCCAACATTTGTGTCGTTTGTGGTTTGAATTCTGAAGCTTTGGACCACTTATTCATTCACTGCCAGATGGCTCAACAATTGTGGTCCCTTCTTCATCAAGGATTAAACCTCAGCCTCCCTCTACCGTCCTCGGTGGTCTCTCTCCGTGAAGAGACTTTTGTTGTTAAAAGTAAATCTCAAAGGGGTTTTTTACATGTCAATCTCTTTGTCGCCATCATATGGAGCCTCTGGATTGAAAGAAATGATCGCATCTTTCGGGATAAAAAGCCCGACCTATCTATATTCTATGGGAGGATATTTTGTCTTTGGTTGCTTTATGGTCTTCAACTTCTAGGGTCTTCTCTAACTATAGTGCTTCGGACATTGCTCTTAATTGGAAGGCATTTCTTTAGCCTTTGTATGTTTCTCACATACGCAATAATATAAGTATCCTCTTTCTAAAAAATTCAATGGGTAAATGTAAAACCTACGTGAGTTACAATGGTTGGTCATATTCAGCTATAACTCTCATATTAAATGGTTTGATGACAAAGCAAAACTGAAATATAAGCTATCTTGTAAACCATCCATGGAGTAATGAATGACTTGGAGTAGCTTGAACTTGAGTTCCATAATTGAAGCTTAGTTTGTCTTGAATGAAAACTTGGAATGATACTTGACTTCATTAAATGCATCTCCACTTCATTGAATGCAACTTGAGTTCAAACTTCACCTTATTTAATGTAACTTTAGTTCAACTTAGTTCTTTGGGAAAAATATACTTTTGGTCCCTCAGGTTTGGGTTAAGTTACACTTTGGTCCCCGAGTTTTCAAACTCAACAAAAATACCCCTGAGGTTTGAGATAAGAAGCAATTTGGTCCCTGCCGTCCATTTTTCTGTTAAACCCTAACGGTAAGCTGACGTGGCACTATTATTTTAATTAAAAAAATAAAATTTTAATTTTTTAAAATAACAATATATAAAAATATTTAAAATATTATTATTTTATTATTGTTTTTTTAAATTCTTTCTCTCTCTTTCTTCTCCATCTTCTTTCTTCTCATCTTCTTTCTCCATCCATCTTCTTCCTTCCCCATCCCATCTTCTTCAGCTCCAGTGGCCGGCCGCCGCCGGCTGCCGGCAAACGGCAGCGGCTGCCAGATTTTTTTTTTTTTCCTTTTTTTTTTCCGTCATCCATTACCACTTTCATCGCAATCCCAAAATCTTCAAAATCAATTTACACTTTCCTTCTTCATCTTCTTGTCTCTTCTTCTTCCTCCCCCATTAATTCCCTACACGCAGCCCCATCTCAAAACATATGCAAGAACTCGTTGAAAAAATCAGCCCAAAACGGCCAATCGAAGAAGACGCCCTCGATGATTTTTCTTTCGTTTGTTTGAATCCAGATGGCTCTCCGATCAGTGCCGAAGAAGCCTTCGTTAACGGCCAGATTCGCCCCGTTTTTCCCATGTTTGATCCACGGATTTTGCCTGATGTAAACGAAACGACGCCGGTTCGAGTTCGACCCTAGTTGAAGAAGCTATTCGGAGGAATTAGTCTGTTCGACTGAGGATCGGACTAGGGCTTCGCCGGCGGAGTCGGAGCTGGGGAAGAAGAGCTATTCGACGAGGTTCTCGAAGCTGCTGAGGTTCGGGGAGAAGATTCGGCGGAGCAGCAGCGCGATGGGAAGGAGGCTTTGGTGTTTCTGAGAAGTGCTTCGTCGGGAAGCGGCGGAGAGAAGGCGAAAGGGAAGGCGAAAGGGAAGGGAGAGAAGCGGACGAAAGGGGAAACGACGTCGGATTGTCATGAGCGGCTTTAGAAAGCGGACGAAGAGAGATCCTCCCCTTCCGTTTAAAGAAAGGAAGAGAAAGAAGAAGAAGAGAAGAAGAGAAGAAGAAGAAAGAAGGGGAAAAAAAAAATCCGGCGGCGGCCGGCCACCGGAGCTAAAGAAGATGGGATGGGGAAGGAAGAAGATGGAGGGAGAAAGAGGATGAGAAGAAAGAGAGAGAAAGAATTTAAAAAAATAATAAAATAATAATATTTTTTTTATTTTTTATTTAAAAAAATAAAAAATTCATTTTTTAATTAAAATAATAGTGCCACGTCAGCTTGCCGTTAGGGTTTAACAGAAAAATAGACGGCAGGGACCAAATTGCTCCTTATCTCAAACCTCAGGGGTATTTTTGTTGAGTTTGAAAACTCAGAGACCAAAATGTAACTTAACCCAAACCTCAGGGACCAAAAGTGTATTTTTCCCTAGTTCTTTTAAGTGAACACCAAGTTAAACTTAAGTTTCATAAAGCCAACTATAAGTTCATTAAATACAAGTCAAAATGCATTTAATGCGTCTCCATCTTAAATCTCAACTTCGGAAATCATGTAGGGAAAGAATCCAACATCTCCTTGAACGTCCTTTGTCGAGCTCACCATAGCTTGAATATAGGTGATTAAAGCTTGTTGTAGCTTCTTGGCTCTCGACCTTATAATTGGACCTTGAGGCATGACAATAGATGTTCCTTGGTTCCCATCAAAGTTTCTTCTCTGTTCCACCAGATCTAGAACGAAGGCAGAGTCCCTTCGCTGGAGGAAACAAAACTTCTCTGGTATAAAGTCACTTCCTTAGCCTGAGTCAAGCTCCATATCGCTGTCGAATATGGTGTCTAGATCTTCATGGTGGAACCTATGGAAGAAGCGTCTGCAATGAGTATCTCTGCATTTTGTTAAATCTGAAGATTCACTATATGCTCTATTCTATTTGACCCAAATCTCAAATGGGTTTGTTTTTACATTTTCTTTCTCAACTTTCCAGAGTTGGAAAAACATAATCTTTCTATTAAAACATCATTTGGTCTGAAATTGAGAGAGATGTGATTTCACTTTGATTAGAAAACTAAAAGTAAGATAATTTCATGGACATGGGTATCTCATAAATTCAATGGAGATCTATCCAAAACCCAACTTAAATCTAGTGCTAGGTGACGTTGGAATTGTATATTTTTTCCATTTGATTTTTTGGATTTCTTGTTCCCTGAGAGCTTATTGCAACGTTAATTTCAAGCAGGAATCGATTTTAGTCGATATAAGCCTCGAGAAGCAGTTGTTTGAAAGAACGAGTTCCATGAGCAAGTTGAAAGATCCAAAACTCAACTTTGGCGTTTCTTCAATTATATTATTTGAGAGATAGAGCAAAGAAAGTTGATTGAGCGACAGCAGAGTTGGAGAATTTCGGCTAGAGACACGAGAAGGGCGACAGGTCAGCAAGCTTCGGTGGAGGATCGAGAGAGGAATGAGAAGAAGAAACAAGAGAGGAAAAAAGGCCAAATGTTTTTTTTTCTTCTTTTTTTTTTTTTCTGGGGTAAAATACCCTTTTGGTCCCTGAAACAGGTCGTTTCCAATAGGTCCTTAGGTTTGAAAATTGAACAATCAAGTTCCTACTGTTTAAAAAATGCTTCTATTGAGTCCCTAGACCGTTAATTTTTTTAACGGTGATGACGTGGCGGTAACGGTGCTGACGTGGCATATTTTTAAAAATATTAATTTTTTAATTTTTAATTAAAATAATAATATATTAATATATTAAAATAAAAATAATAATAAGTTTTTTTTTAAAAAAAAGAAAAAACTCTCTCTCTCCCCCACCCACCCCTGCTTCCCGAACCCCCTTTCTTCCCCTTTCCCTTTCTTTCCCTTTCTTTCACTCTTCTTTCCCCCTCCCTTCCCTTGCCGGCGATGGACGCGACGGCGACGGCGACAGCGGCTTCTCCATCTACTTCTTCTGCTAACTTCTCTTCTTCTTCTGAGTTTTTATTATTTTTAGATTTCAAGTGGGGTGGGTTATTAATTTTTGTTTTTTGGGTTTAGATTTGAAGAAGAAAAAGGGCATGGGGTTGGGTTTTTAAAGAAGAAGAAAGGGGTGGGGTGGTAGGATTCTGTTTTTGGGGTTTGATTTGAAGAAGGGGGTGGGGTGGGTTTGGGCTTTTGAAGAAGAAGAAAGGGGTGAGGTGGGTTTGATGTTTTGAAGAAGAAGAAGAATAGAAGGGTGGGGTTGGGTACTGTTTTGAAGAGGAAGAAGAAGATAAATGGATGGGTTCGTTTTGAAGGAGAAGAAAAAAAAAGGGGTGGGTTTGATTTGGAAAAATTAAAGAAGAAAAAGAAGGGGTGGGTGGGGGTGGGTTTGGTTTTGAAGAAGAGGAAAAAGAAAGGGAAGGGGGTGGGTATTCTGAAGAAGAAGAAAAAGATAAGGAGGAGAAGAAAGATGTGGCGTGGTCATCGGCGACGATAGGCTTGTAGAGGCAGCGGGCCACTGGCGGCGTCGACAGCGACGACGGCGATGGTGGTGGGTCATCGGCAATGACAGCGGTAGGGAAGGGAGGGGGAAAGGAGGGAGAAAGAAAAGGAAAGAAATATAGGGAGGATTCGGTGGTGGGGGAGGATGGAGAAGCCGCCGCCGCCGCCGTCGCCGTCGCGTCCATCGCCGGCAAGGGAGGGGGAAATGAGATAGAAAGAAAGGGAAAGAAAGGGAAAGGGGAAGAAAAGGGGTTCGGGAAGAAGGGGTGGGTGGGGGAGAGAGAGAGTTTTTTCTTTAAAAAAAAACTTATTATTATTTTTATTTTAATATATTAATATATTATTATTTTAATTAAAAATTAAAAAATTAATATTTTAAAAAATATGCCACGTCAGCACCGTTACCGCCACGTCATCACCGTTAAAAAAATTAACGGTCCAGGGACTCAATAGAAGCATTTTTTAAACAGTAAGGACTTGATTGTTCAATTTTAAAACCTAAGGACCTATTGAAAACGACCCTGAAACATGAGGGACAAAAAGGGTTACCCTTTTTTCTTTCTTTCTTGAAACACCACTAAATGCAGCAAACCAAACACCAACCACCTAAGTACTCACCCTCTTAAAACACGATGAAAAATCCTCCTTCCAATACTCACACCCCTCCAAGACGCCATGGCAGCTTAGGTTTGAGCAACCAAATTATCTTGTTTTAAACTAGTATAAATAAAGGATGTACGGATTCATTGTTTTTAAAAAAAAAAAAAAAAAAAAATCTTGGAAATATGAATAGACTGCTCTATTTAAAAAGGGAGAATACGAAAAGACAATGCGGAAGAAAAAAGAAAAGAAAAAAATAAAAAAGGAATACGAATACACAATAATCTTGGACAGAGAGTATAAGACATGCAGTTGCCTTGCCTACTCTTTCTTGTGCCGAAGAAAACAAGGCAGACCCAGATGCGCTTGTTTAAAACTAGAATAAATAAAGGGTATAATGATTTTAAAATCTTGGAAATATGAATAGAGTGCTGTAGCTACTAATTAAAATGGAGAATACGAAAAGACGATGCAAAAGAAAAAAGAAAAGAGGAATACGAATAGACAATCTTGGACAGAGAGTATAAGACATGCAGTTGCCTTGCCTGTTCTTTCATGTGCCGAGGAAATTAACAGACGGATATGGAAGAGCAAAGGAAGAAGAATGACGTCATCTCTCCTTCTCCCACACCACACCCAGATTCTGCTTCTGGTATACACATTCTCTTTCTCTCTTCCTCTCTCTCAATATACATATATTAGATTATTTATTTATTTTTAGAGTTATTTTAATTTCTATGGTTTATTTTTGCAGTTGTAAGGTCCAGCAGGGACCAAAAACCCCTGCATTATACTTTACAAATCTAATCCTTTTCGTTGCTGAAGGCCGCACTTGCTAGTTCCGAGCGTGACAGATATGAATCCCAGACCTTCAATGCTAGCGGTTATAAATGGTACATTATTATAACTTATACCTCCATTTGCTTCTTCTCATTTCTCACTATTTTTGTTTGCTTTGGCAGGAAATTAGCTCTCTATCCCAACGGACATGACAAAAGAAATGGTTCTGATCATATCTCCCTCTATTTGGTAATGGTTGAGGATGACGTTCTATGGACTACTACTTCTGAGGTTAATGTTGTGTTTACATTTCTTGTTTACGATCATCTCAAAGACAAATATTTGACAGTCCAAGGTAATCAAACCAAATTAATTAGATCTCGTTTGATAATCATTTCGTTTTTGGTTTTTTTGCTTTTGAAAATTAAGTTTATAAACACTCATTCCACCTATCCATTTCTTTGGTTTGAACCTACATCTTTTTTATGTTTTCAAAAACCAAGTCAAATTTTGAAAAAAAAAAATAGTTTTCAAATGGAATTTGGCTAAGAACTCTAATGTAAAACCAAAAACCAAAAACCAAATACCAAATGACGGGCCTTAAAAATTTCAAAACATGTTTTGATATGTTTGCTTTCTTTGAGGTTTCGTTTGATTGTCTTAGATTTTTATGTTGCTAATTCAGATGGGAAAGTACGACATTTTCATGCCATCAGGAAAGAGTGGGGTTTTGAAAAGTTGGTATCACTTGACACTTTCAATGATGCTTCAAATGGATTGTTGGTTGACGATTGTTGTGTATTTGGAGTTGATGTTATTGTTATGGGAGTGGGGAGGTCATTTCATTGATCAAACAACCAAAAAATTACAAATATACGTGGAAATTCACCAACTTTTCACAAAAAAATTTGAATCGGTATGATTCCGATCCTTTTACAGTGGAAAATTACCGTTGGTATGTAAATTCTTTTGATTATATATTCAATTATTTCAGAAACTTGCATTTGCAGTAGGCTATTATATATTTACATATCTATCTTTCAGGAAAATACGCCTTTACCCGAGAGGAGACTCCCAAGCGAAGACTGGTTTTTTGTCCTTGTACTTGATGTTTGATAGTCTCAAGGAGCTTCTCCAAGGTCTTCAAGTTTACATTGAATGGGAGATCGGTGTATTGAGCCAACTTGGAGTTGGGCACATAAATTGTACAGGTAATTAACTACTCTTTACGTTAATTTGCAAATTAATGTCCCGTTTGATAACCTTTTTTGTTTTTGGTTTTTCAAAATTATGTTTGTTTTCTCCTAAATTCCATAGCTTTCGTCCTAGTTAAGGTTGTATTTTTGAATTCCTAGCCAAATTTTAAAAATAAAAACAAGTTTTTGAAAACTACTTTTTTTTTTCCAAAATTGGACTTGGTTTTTGGAAACAAGGTAGAAGATTGATACTAAAACCAAGAAACTTATAGGTGGAAGTATGTGTGCATAAGCTTAATTTTCAAAAACCAAAAATCAAACTTCTAAAAGGGTGACAATGCATTTAACTAAATAAAACCTTTTAAAGATTTTTATTGTGTTTGATACATAGTCAAAAGTGATACTGAAAATAACACTTCGTTTGAGAGGGAGCGCTAAATCAAAGGCTAATTCTACTTAGAAAAAAAAAACGGTGTTACTTTAGGACATTATTCTCAAGAGGGTTTTTTTTTTTTTTTTTTTTTTCTTTTTTTTAATTTTTTTAATTTTTTAATTTTTTAATGCGCAGCTAAACAGTGGTTTGATGATAAAGAAATCGGCTGGGGTTGGCTGGATTTCATGTCATTGAGTGAACTGAAGGAATCAACGGAGGACTTTCTTCGTGATGATACTCTGACCATTGAAGCGAAAATTAATGTTATTTCTACCATGAAAAAATGTTTATAAAAAGGAAAATGCTGCTGCCTACTAGCTAGATCGTAATGCTGTCTTGGATGCAACTTGAAATTTTTGTACAAGTATATGAACTGAAGTTTTAGGTGGATGCCATTTGAAGGCTAAGCTGTATAGAGCCTCCAGCCAGCTTGCCTAGTTTTTCTTGTTGTGGTTCGAAACATATATATGTGTTAGCTGTGGTACTTAGAAGATGTGGTTGCAGCCTTATATGATTTATAACTAATTAATTTCAGCGTTGCTATATCTTGTTTTGTTATTAACTGATATAAAAAGTTGTGATCTCATAATGGTTGAGTTAGTTAGTTATATGAAGGAGTACTTTCGCAGGTAAGAGTTAGTGTGAGTTTCCATTTGCCCGTTTCCGGCAGCAAATAGCAGAATTTGTTGAGTTTAGGTTTACCATCCTGAGTTTGACTCTACACAACTGTTGAATAAAAAAAAATGGGTAAAAATCATTTTTAACCCTAAACTTTGGGGGTTGTATCAAATTTAACCCTGAACTTTCAATTTCATCAAATTGAACCCTAAACTTAACAAGTTGTATCAATTTTAACCCTGAACTTCCAATTTCATCAAATTGAACCTCAAACTTATTCGATCATATCGATTTTAACCTCAAACTTGCATAAGTGTCATGTTACAATGTATACCTTTGGTTAACTTTTCATTTGAACCACCATACGTAATTGATTATTTCTTCATTTTTTTTCTTAATTCACATTACACCTGAATTGGTTTCTTATAAATAAAATATTGAAGAAACTTTATTTTAGATGACTTTTTCTTGTTGTTGAGAACTTTAATTGTGAAGGTCTTTTTGTTGCTATTTAAGATAACAAAAACAAAAAAACTTTGAAGGTTTTTTATCTTCAAATATTTGCTGGTTTTTATTGTTGCTGAGAATTTTGTGAGATTTTTTTTCTTCTTTTATGGTTTTTTTCTTGCTACTTAGAAGAATGTACAAATGTAGGAAACAAAACTAAAGAAATTTCGAGTTTTTTATTTCTCTTATTTGCTGGATTTTTCTTGTTGCCAATAACTCAATAAAATCATCTTCCTTTCCAATTGTTGATTTCAAACTTTCTTTGTAGGGGAAGAGATTAGTGATAGGACCCAAGTAGTATATTAACTACCCACTAGGATCACCTCCAAGACAATCAACCAATTAATAGTGCTCCAAAAACACAACAGATTAATCACCAATTTATCACCAAGAAAACAACCAACCACGGACAGCAATCAACCATAAAATTCAGAATACTAAAAACACAAAAACACGCACGATTTATACGTGGAAAACCCCTTCGATGTGAAGAGTAAAAACCACGGGACTTGTGAGGAGTCCACCCTTGTCACCTTCTCTTATTATGATAAAATTGAGGGAAAAAGAATCCAAATCAGTCATACAAAGATTCACAACCCACCAATACTTTCATACATAAGAGATCAACACAAAAGAGATAAAGAAGATGAAAATATCTCCAGTTTTACAGGTTCTGTCCAGCAGCGATTACGAACAAACCAGAACTCCAAACGACGATCCAACCGTTCCAAATGAGGCCCTATGTGTCCCCAACAAGCTGACCAAATTTCAGCAAAATCCAACGGTTAAAACTCCGGCAATCGACAATTTTGTGAACGCTGTCGCTGAAAATCCGAACTGCACTGCTCTCCCTGCTTCTCTCCGTTTTTCTGTGTATTTTTCTGTATTTTTCTTGCTGCCGTCTTCCTTAGGTCATCCCATATCAAAGGAAAAAAAAATCCTAGACTTACAAGACAAGCCCACTCATTTAACCCCAATTGGGCTAAACACATAACCCGACATATTGGGCTCATAAACACAAGTTTTTTTTAAAAAAAAACTCTTGCTTGTGCAACAAGTGGGCTGGACACCCACAACAATCTCCCCCTCCAGCCCATCACGGGGAAGACACAATCACATCCATGATCACTTGAACCTCATCCCGACAAGCTTACTACAAAGCTCGATCTTGCTTCCGGGAACTACTTTAGTTAACATATCTGCACTGTTCTTGTCAGTGTGGACTTTCTTCAGTTTCATTCTCTTCTCTTCAATCACATATCGCAACCAATGATATCTAATGTCAATGTGTTTGGTGCGAGCATGATACATCGAATTCTTGCTCAAATCCATAGCACTTTGACTATCACAGAATACTACATACTCATGTTGCTTCAAACCCAACTCTTGAAGAAACCTTTTAAGCCATAACATTTCCTTGCTTGCTTCCACTGCTGCAATATACTCTGCCTCAGTTGTGGACAATGCTACACATTTTTGTAGCTTGGATTGCCATGAGATGGCTCCCCCTGAGAATGTAAACACATAACCTGAGGTAGACTTTCTATTATCAAAATCACCTGCCATGTCTGCATCAGTATAGCCTTCAAGTATAGGTTTGCCACCTCCATAACACAAACTCAATTTGGAGGTGCCCCGCAAGTATCTGAAAATCCACTTGACTGCTTCCCAATGAGTCTTACCTGGATTGGATAAGAAACGACTCACTAAACCAACTGCATGTGTAATATCAGGTCTAGTACACACCATAGCATACATCAAAGAACCAACAGCAGAAGAGTAAGGAATGGATGACATAACTTCTTTCTCCTTCTCTGTTGTAGGGCAAGCTGTCTTACTTAGCTTGAAATGAGTTGCTAGCGGTGTACTAACAGGCTTAGCATGCTTCATATTGAACTTTTCAAGCACCCGTTCAATATACTTCTCCTGGGATAACCATAATTTCCCAGCTTTCCTGTCACGAGCAATCTCCATGCCTAAAATTTGCTTTGCAGGACCTAAATCTTTCATGTCAAATGACTTGGACAAGTCTTTCTTCAAACTTTGAATCATATTTGCATCCTGTCCAACTATCAACATATCATCTACATATAGAAGAAGAATGATGAAGTTACCTCCAGGGAACTTTCTAAAATACACACAAGAATCAGCTGTAGTTCGTTTATAACCATTGCTTATCATAAACGAATCAAATTTCTTGTACCACTGCCTTGGTGCCTGTCTAAGCCCATAAAGACTCTTCTTCAACTTGCAAACAAGTTTATCTTTTCCTTTTTCTTCAAATCCTTCAGGTTGCTCCATGTAGATCTCTTCATGCAAGTCACCATGTAAAAAAGCAGTTTTTACATCAAGTTGCTCCAACTCAAGATCAAGACTTGCTGCTAAACCCAACACTGTTCTGATAGATGTCATTTTGACCACTAGAGAGAAGATCTCATCAAAGTCAATGCCCTTTTTCTGGTTGCATCCCTTTACCACTAATCTGGCTTTGAGCTTCACTATCTTCTCACCATTCTTCTTGTACTTGAAAACCCATCTATTTCTCAAGACTTTCTTGCCCTTTGGAGGTTTCACTAGCTCATAGGTTTCATTCTTTTTCAGGGAATTCATCTCTTCCTTCATTGCATCGAGCCACTGGTCTTTTTCATCATGAGACAAGACCTCTTGATAGTTCTCTGGCTCTCCATCTTCACTAACTAGAATGAACTCTGAGCTTGGATATCTTGTTGAAGGTTTACGCTCTCTAGGGGACCTTCGAACCTGTGTATCCTCCACTTGAGGGGTAGGTTGCTCCCCCTGCTCATGAACTTCTTCATGAATCACTTCCTCATGTACATCTTCCTCATGGATTTCTTCATCAGACGAAGACTTGTCAAGATTATCATCATCAACATGATCTGGTACAGTACCATCAGGTTGTATCTCACCAACATCATCGTGTACATCATCAAGTACATCTTCAACATTCTCATTTGTTGGCTGAATAACAGAGGGAATAGAGGTAGAATCATTAGTAGTATCAATAAACAACTCTGAAGTAGAAGTGTACCTTGTACTCAGAAGATCTGCACCCTTCTGGTGCTCAAAGAATACTACATCTCTGCTTCTCACTACCTTCTTCTTTTCTGGATCGTAGAGCCTGTAACCATACTCTTCATCCCCATACCCAACAAATACACACGGATTGGTCTTCGAATCAAGCTTTGACCTCTGTTCTTTAGGCACATGCATGTATGCCTTGCTGCCAAAGACTCTCAGATGTGAATAAGTAGGATTGCGTCCCTTCCATGCTCTCTCTGGAATGTCTAGACCAAGAGGAACCGATGGAGATCGATTAATCAAATGCACGACACATTGCACTGCTTCAGCCCAAAATGTCTGAGGAAGATTAGACATTCTAAGCATGCATCTCACCTTCTCTACAATGGTTCTGTTCATCCTCTCAACAACTCCATTGTGTTGTGGTGTGCCGGGCTCTGTCTTCTCATGTCTAATGCCATGTTGTGAACAATAATACCTGAACTCATTCGAAGTATACTCACCACCATTGTCAGATCGAAGACGCTTCAACTTTCTTTCGGTCTCCCTTTCTACCATGGCATGAAACTTTTTGAAAATCTCGAACACTTGGCTTTTTGTCTTCAACATATACACCCAAGTTCTCCGAGTAGCATCATCAATGAAAGTGACAAAATATCTATTGCCACCAAGAGACTCAACCTCAATAGGACCACAAACATCGGAGTGAACTAACTCCAACTTTCCTTGCCTTTTGATGGACTTCCTAGAAAAAGAAACTCTATGCTGCTTGCCTGCCAAACAATGATCACAAGGGTCAAGAGGAACTGTTTTATCAACATGGATAAGAGATTTACCTGCCAACAGTTTAATCCCCTTGTCACTCATATGCCCCAGCCTTCGATGCCACAAGTTAGGAGAATTCTTTTCTTCAACTGCATTCAGCTCAGAAGAACATACATTCAAGTATGTTTTATACAAAGAGCAACATAACTCACCACGAGCAACTGTTATTGAACCCTTAGACAATTTCCATTTACCATCTGCAAAGGTATGTCGAAATCCTTCTTGATCAAGAACATTTGCAGACAACAAGTTAAGGCGTAAATCATGAATATGGCGCACATTCTTTAATGTAAGCATGCACCCAACACTTGTCTTCACACGAATATCACCTAACCCAACAATGCTAGCTGAGCTCTGGTTTCCCATCTTCACACTACCAAAATCACCAGATTGATAGTTCATGAAATACTCCCTTTTGGGAACACAATGGTATGAAGCACCTGAATCTATCAGCCACTCTGTATCTGAACTCTCTACATGATGACACTCACTAGTTGCACAAATCAATGTGACATCATCATCACTCTTAGAAGTGATTGCTGCAGTATTTCTATCATCTCTCTCTTTTTGTGAGTCTTGCTTCTTACCTTGTTCTTTCTTCCATCGGTAGCAAAACTTTTTTATATGGCCAGGCTTGTTGCAGTAATGACATGTCCTAGTCTCTTTGTCTCTAGACTTGGACCTCCCTTTTGAGTTACCACGACCTTTGGGTCCCCTACTCTTGTTTCTTCCACGATTCTCAACAACAAGAGCATGTGAATTATCAACTCCCATCTCCTTTCTTCTTATCTCTTCATTGAACATGCTTTCTTTAATAACATTCAAAGACAAAACACCTTCTGGAGCAGAGTTACTAATAGTCACAACTAAAGTTTCCCAACTGTCCGGCAAAGAACTCAACAAGAACAAAGCTTGCAATTCATCATCAAGAACAATCTTCATAGTAGTCAACTTGTTAATAATATCTTGGAAGTCACTCAAATGCTCAGAAACAGACTTCCCACCCTTCAATTTCAAATTAACAAGCCTCTTGATTAATGAAGCTTTGTTATGCGCGGTCTTCCTTTCATAAAGACCTTCCAATTTCTTCCACAACGCATATGGGTCGGACTCTTGAGACACATGGTTGAAAATGCTAATATCAACCCACTGCCTAATAGTCCCCAAAGTTTTTCTCTTTAACTTTCCCCAATCTCTCTCTTCCATTTTCTCTGGTTTTGCAGGTTTAACAATGGTGCCATCAGCTCCTGTGGTTGCTTCAATTGGATCAAACAAATCTTTACAATATAACAAATCCTCCATCGTCGGTCTCCAAATGGAATAATTGGTTGATGTCAATTTAATCATTGAACTACCTCCACTACTACTAGTAGACTCCATAACAATGATTAAATTAAAACCTTGCTCTGATACCAACTGATAGGACCCAAGTAGTATATTAACTACCCACTAGGATCACCTCCAAGACAATCAACCAATTAATAGTGCTCCAAAAACACAACAGATTAATCACCAATTTATCACCAAGAAAACAACCAACCACGGACAGCAAACAACCATAAAATTCAGAATACTAAAAACACAAAAACAAGCACGATTTATACGTGGAAAACCCCTTCGATGTGAAGAGTAAAAACCACGGGACTTGTGAGGAGTCCACCCTTGTCACCTTCTTTTATTATGATAAAATTGAGGGAAAAAGAATCCAAATCAGTCATACAAAGATTCACAACCCACCAATACTTTCATACATAAGAGATCAACACAAAAGAGATAAAGAAGATGAAAATATCTCCAGTTTTACAGGTTCTGTCCAGCAGCAATTACGAACAAACCAAAGCTCCAAACGACGATCCAACCGTTCCAAATGAGGCCCTATGTGTCCCCAACAAGCTGACCAAATTGCAGAAAAATCCAACGGTTAAAACTCCGGCAATCGACAACTTTGTGAACGCTGTCGCTGAAAATCCGAACTGCACTGCTCTCCCTGCTTCTCTCCGTTTTTCTGTGTATTTTTCTGTATTTTTCTTGCTGCCGTCTTCCTTAGGTCATCCCATATCAAAGGAAAAAAAAAACCCTAGACTTACAAGACAAGCCCACTCATTTAACCCCAATTGGGCTAAACACATAACCCGACATATTGGGCTCATAAACACAAGTTTTTTTAAAAAAAAACTCTTGCTTGTGCAACAAGTGGGCTGGACACCCACAACAATTAGTTAGTTTGATTATCATTCAATTTTTGTGATATTCAAATATCAAACCACTTGAAGTCATTCTTCGAAAGAGACGATCATTGGCGAAGTATTTCGCTCAATCACTTTGAAGGACTGTTGCGAAGGACTGTTGCAGTCGGGTGTTCTAGGTCGTAAGATGCGTTGAAGCGCAGTAAAGCCGTTGGTAAGCCTACCTTGCCTTCTTGCCAAAAGAGTGATTAGGGGTAACTCTTCTGGTAATCTATTTTTAGAAGTTTAACTTTATTAGGTTGGTAATTATTTGGATTGACACCCTAATTAAATGGTAGTCTACAACTAAATCAATGTCTCTTTTAAGAAAGATTTTGTTTATAAAATTTCCCTCAAAAGAACTTACTCAAAATGAGGTAGATGACCAACATATGGCCTCTTCAAATTCTAGAGAAATCTCAAATGAAGCTTGCATATAGCAAAGATTGAAAATAATCTTAAAAAATGGGGTCTACCCAAACTTGATAATAAAACTATCTATCTTCATAATACTTTCAATTTCAGAGAACAACAATGTATCAAAATTGTTGAAAGGAAAATTCCTATATATGGAGATATAGATTCAATTCAATTATTTCCAAAAGACGATATAATTAAACATCGAAAAGAATTTCAATTTCTCCATATACGAGCAATTCAAGTTGCTCTTAGACCTATGTTCCGAATAGGACTAGACACGCCAGGATTAGCTATGTTTAGAGATAAACGTCATAAAGACTTTACAAATTCCCTGTTAGGAATTATTGAGTCAAACTTAGCAGAGGGGTCAGTCTATTTTACTTGCTATCCCAATTTTATGGTAGCTCTAGACGATCCCCATATTCTCAAAACTTTAAGCCTTGATATTACAGGTCAAGGATTAAATCTAGAAGAAGGTGTTAAAAAGATGACACTTATTTACAAACTCACTTATAAGACTTTAACATCTTCAATGGAACCAAAGGCATTAGTCCAATCTCCAAAAGGGAAAACAATGCTTATTGAGACCAATATTAATAAATTATCTGTTAGTATCCCTAAGATGCTCTCATGGGACGACATAACGAGAAATCCAAAGTGGACAATCAATAATGCCTTTACTCCCCAAAAAAAAGACAAGGAACTATCCCATATAGTTGAACACCCTGATGGGAGAGTAGATATCAAATTCGAAGATGAAATTCCTCAATTCCCGTTGATTAAAGAGAACAAAAATAGAAAATAATTCGTGAGTTTGAGACCAAGTACTTCTGGTATTAAACCATAATCTCATTCTAACCTTATTGGAACTAACTCCTTAAGAATAAGATCTGTAAGATTGGAACACAGAGTTTTCCAAATCTCCAATATGAAGAAGAAAAACCACCCTCTCCAACTCAAACAGATATGGAGACAAAATCAATATTTAAAAGTCAATTGAATGTAATAATATTAGAAAATGAATTTAAAATAGATAAACAAGCCCTTCAAAAGGAGTTCATGGCTCAAGAAAATAAAAAAGATAGGAACCTCTTCTTCAAATCATATACAGAAACACAAAGAAAAGCCTTTAAGGAAGAATACTTTAAGGTTTTAGAAAACCTACAAGAAAACATATCCTTTTTTAGATGGTTTAATCAAAGAGAAGAATATTCTCATATCTGCACCATTAAAGAAAGGGAGAAATGGAAAACCATGAGAAGAGGAGAAATCCAAGGAGATTTCCCTCCAATGGAAGATATTGAATTTAACCGTTTCTATATTGAGAAAATAGTTGCAAAACTCTTTCAATTGATAAAGCAATCAAAAGAAAATAGGTCTCCTACAAATAAAGAAATTAAAAGTTTACAAGCTCAAAATAACTATTCAAACAGAATGTTAACCTCAATAGCAGAACAAGTTTATAAGCTAGAAGAACTGATAGAACCTCCAAAACGAATAATAAAGCCAACGTTTAATCTACCATAAAAGATAAAATTTAAAACACCAAAAACTCATATAATGAACGAAATTGATAGAAGGTTAAAAGCCTTAAATCTATCAGGCGAATCTTCAAAACAGATTAATGTTCTCAATGATAGTGACGTAGAATCTTTAATAGAACAATTTTCATCCCTTAAAAATGAAGAACCATTAAATTTAAATCGAATAAGAAATTTCAAACCAATCAATGAAAATGATAGAATAAATTGGTATCACCGACCAATAATGCCAGACTTAAATTACAAACAAAATTACAAATTCCGGAAAAATATTCAATATGATGGCAATTCCATATATGAATGGAATATAGATGGAATGTCGGACAAACAAATAGAAGATACTCTCCATGAAATACTTATGGCTGCTGCAGCCTATGAGGCAAATGATCACTCAGATCATACAACAGTAAAGTTATTTATCAATGGATTTACTAGAATGCTTAAAGCATGGTGGGATTCTTTATGCCCATCCGATAGAACCTACATCAAAGAACATAAGAATAAAGTCCAAAAGACTAAAGAGATAAAGGTAGAAACCACCGACATAAAAACAAGTGAACCAAGTACCTCTACTACAAAAAAGATAGAGGTAGAAGAAGAAATAGAAGACGCAGTAGCAACATTGATTTATGCCATAACTGTACATTTTACACCAAGAAGTAGCTCAGTAGGTGCAGAAAATCAAAGAAAAATTAAAAAAAAAAATTAAGATGTACAAATCTAGCCAATTTTAAATGGTATAAAGACATGTTCCTAGCTAGAGTTTTCTTTATGTCAGATTGTAACTCACAACACTGGAAAGAAAGCTTTATAGGTCTTCCAAGTTATATTGCAGAAAGAGTGTAACTCTCTTAACAAACAATATGATCATAAAATCCCATGGACAGAAGTAACATTTGGACAAATCACAGCCTACATTATAGATAGCGGATTAGAAATTTGCAATGAAATAAAAGTACAAAAGAAAGTACAACAAAATAACAAACTACATAAAAGAGAAATGAAAACTTTATGTTCTCAATATGGATGTGAAAGAATAGAGGAACCAAACACCTCTAGGAAACGAATTGTTAAACGACATAATAGTAGACGATATTATAAAGACTATTATAAAAAATTATATAGACCTCCTCAAAGGGAATATATCCCCAAAAAATATTATAAAAGGAGAAGTCGAAAAGAAAACTCTCGCCCAACTCAAAATACTAAATCAAAAGGTAAACGAAAAGTCTCATGTTACAAATGTAACAAAGAAGAACATTATGCAAATAACTGTCCGAATAGGAAAATAAATGAATTAGATATCAATGAAGAATATTCATCGAAATATTCTGATAGTTCTGAAGAGGAACTAAGAATTCAAGAATTAGAAGAAACAGATTCTGATATATCAAGTCAAAGTAAAAGTGATATTGAAGGAGTTAAAGCCTGTGCATGTGAAGGACAATGCATAAATGTCCTAACAAACGAGCAAGAAGCTCTCTTTCAATCAATAGATCATATAAATGACGAAGAAATGAAAAAGTCAATTCTAAAAACTCTAAAACAATCTTTAGAGTCTACTAGTAGTCCAACTGAGCCAGTTAAAAAGAAAGAAATAAGAGTAAGGAATCTCCATGAAATTCTTCAAAGAAAAGATGAATTAAAACCAGCTTCAATTCAAGATTTACAATTTGAAATCAACAATCTCAAGAAAGAAATCCAACAACATAAAGAAGAAATTCAAGAAATAAAACAGGAGATAAATAGTCTCAAAATAAATAGAGAAATTCAAAATTTTGAAGAAGGGACAGACGAAGGAGAAAACTTTCCGATAAATCAAGTTACAAAGACACAATACCAAAAATGGTATTCTCTTGTGACTCTAAAAATAGAAGATTTTAAAATAACTCTAAAAGCCTTGATTGATTCAGGAGCAAATCAAAATTGCATATAGCAAGGATTAATACAAACCAAATACTTTGAAAAAACTATTGAAAAATTAAGCAATGCTAACGGACAGAGTTTAAACATCCAATTCAAGCTACCAAATGTCCATATTTGTAATGAAGAATTTTGTTTTATAAATTCCTTTCTCCTAGTAAATGATCTAAAACAAAAACTGATTTTAGGAACCACATTCTTAACTCAGTTATATCCAATAAAAATAACTGAAAAAGGATTAGTCAGTAAAATAAACGATAAGGAAATAATTTTTGAATTCAAAGCTCCAATTCTTCCATATGAAATTATGGAAATAAGTGAATTAAAAAATGAAGAAATAAAAAGAAAACAAAAACAAATCCAATTTCTGAAAGAAGAGATTAGTTACAAAAGGATAGAAGAAAATCTCAATGATCCTTCTATCAAAATAAAAATAAAAGAAATAGAAAATAGAATCGAAAAAGAAATATGTTCGAATCTACCCAATGCATTTTCAGATAGGAAAAAACACATTGTAAAACTTCCATATATCAAAGATTTTGAAGAATCAAATATTCCCACAAAGGCACGACCTATTCAAATGAATATAGAATTGCTAACATTTTGTAAGAAAGAAATACAGGAATTAGTCAACAAAGGACAAATCAGACCATCGAAGAGCCCCTGGTCATGTGTAGCCTTCTATGTCAACAACGCAGCCGAACAGGAGCGTGGTGTGCCCAGGTTAGTTATCAATTACAAACCTTTAAACAAAGTTTTAGAATGGATAAGATACCCAATTCCAAATAAGCAAGATTTACTTAAAAGAATTTCCAATGCTAAAATATTTTAAAATTTTGATATGAAATCTTGATTTTGGAAAATTCAAATTTTCAAAAAAGATAAATACAAAACTGCTTTTAATGTTCCGTTCGGACAATACGAATGGAATGTAATGCCTTTTGGGCTAAAAAACGCCCCATCAAAATTTCAAAAAATTATGAATGATATTTTCAATGATTTCCAAAATTTTACAATAGTTTATATTGACGATGTTTAAGTATTTTCATCTAATATCGATCAACATTTCAAGCACCTTAATATCTTTATAAACATAGTCAAACAAAATGGTTTAGTTGTATCTTTGCCAAAAGTCAAACTATTTCAAACTAAAATTAGGTTTTTGGGCTTTGACATTCATATGGGCTATAAAACCCATTCAAAGATCAATAAATCTTGCATCCAATTTCCCAGATCAGATTCTAGATAAAGCCCAACTACAAAGGTTTTTGGGCTGTCTAAATTATGTGTCTGATTTTATTCAAAACCTCAGACCCATCTGTAAACCACTTTTTCAAAGGCTTAGAAAAAATCCAAAGCCTTGGTCAGAAAAACACACCAAAGCCGTTCAGAAGATAAATACTCTAGTCAAATCAATCCCCTGTTTGAGTCTTATAAATCCAAAAGCCAGTCTGATAGTAGAAACAGACGCGTCAGATATAGGATATGGAGGAATCCTCAAACAATGTCTAGATAAGAACGAATCAATAATCTGATTTCACTCAGGAGTCTGGAACAGTACTAAAAAAAACTATTCCACAGTAAAAAAGGAATTACTTGCTATCGTTCTTTGTGTTAAAAAATTCCAAGGTGAATTAATTAATAAAAAATTTACTCTCAAAACTGATTCCAGAGCATCGAAATTTGTTTTTGAGAAAGATGTTAAAAATCTAGTTTCAAAGCAAATTTTTGCCAGGTGGCAAGCAATTCTCTCTTGTTTTGATTTTGAAATTTTGCCTATAAAAGGAGATCAAAATGCCTTAGCTGATTACCTCTCAAGGGATTTTCTAACTCCAAAACTCTCTTCTCTATATCTCTCTCTCTGAGCGAAAAAAGAGCGAATGAGCGACAGAAAGGCAAAAGCCTCATCTTCAAAGGGCAAAAGCCAATCTTCATCCTTAGCACCTCCGCAAATGAGTGTTGATCAATACGCTATGGAATGGATCTAGTGTTTACTCTGGTAACCCGTTCCAGAGCAAGGTCCGTCAGTACACAACCCGGATCGACCATGGAGTCATCTACTCCACCTCCAAGGCCTTCGGCTAATCTGGTCCGTCCTTCTGGCGAAATCATTCAAATGAGACCTCCTGACTAACCTGATTCAATAATAGGATCATCAACCCCATCGTCCTCTTCATATTCTCAAGCGGTTACTCTTGAAAAGAGGTTTGTACCTCGTTCTGAAATCAAAGCCTACTTTCAAAAATCCCTGGTCATCAATGAACCTATCATTAAACCAGAATTCCAAGGTCTCAACCTTGAAGAGACCGTTTCAAACATGTACCCTTCAGGCTTCAACTTCATGCCTGAAGATCTGAGAAAAACCCGAACTTTCTATGAGTTTATTCTTGTTGACACCAAATCAGCAGAAATAACTCATATTCCAGACAAAAATGATCCTTCAAAAATTGCATATTCAAAGCTTAAAATATTCAAAGCCTCGACTCACAACCCATGTGAGCTCCGAATCAATTGAAATTTCTTGTTTCACAAAGAAACAAATGATAATCATAAGGGTTGCTTCATAAAGAAGTATTCCTGTCATAATTAAAAAAAAAGTATAAAAGTATAAAAGTATAAAAAAAAATGTATATCCTTATCTTTATAGACTTAATGGGTGTAAACTTTGTACATATTCTAGTTTACACTGTAAATTTATGCCAGTCAACTTGGGAAAGAAAATATTTTGAAGCAGCAGAGTAATCAAAGTAGAAGATTTTGACATTTTGAAGACGAAGATTATTGATAATTCTCCTAGTTCGTGAGGACCTAGTTTGGTGTTTCAGGCTGTAAGTCCCAAGATGAGGCAGTAAGACCGTTGGTAAACCAGTAATCAGCCTAGGGTGATCAAACGAAGAGAAGAATCAATAATTCAGCCGACAAGATATCAGATCACAAGAATGGAAACAATTGTGTCATCTCCAAAATTAGCTGGCAATATTCGATTTTATCTTTATCTTTTGTATTTCCAAGTATTTTGTCTTTTTACATTTCCAAGTATTTTGTCTTTTTAGATTTCCAAGTATTTTGTTTGTTTATATTTCCAAGTATTCCTTGTATTTCCGAGGTTTTGTCCTTTTTATCTTTTTATTTCCAAGATTTGTATTTCCAAGCTTTATATTTCCAAGTTTTGTCTTTTTACATTTTGTATTTCCAAGTCTTGTCTTTTCCCTTTTAGATAAGATTTATCTTTTGTATTTCTCATGTTTGTATTTCCAACGAATCTATCAGGGGTCCTGTCCTGATGATTCGATCTTAGCTTTTAGTTTTCTGTATTCAATTAAATTTGAAGTTAGGGGTCTATAAAAGACTTCCAAATTGTAATACAAAGGCATCATTCGAAATCCTTCAAGCTATCCTCTCTTGTAAAGCTTGATTTCGAACTTCTTGCCATCCTCTTGCACTATCGATCCTGATTCTAATTCTCTTTGCAGTTAGCATCGAGCAATTGGTATCAGAGCCGTTACTCAATAAAATCATCTTCCTTTTCAAACCAACTAATCTCTTCCCCCGCAAAGAAAGTTTGAAATCAACAATTGAAAAGGAAGATGATTTTATTGAGTAATGACTCTGATACCAATCGATTCGAATGTTCAAGCTTTACAAGAGAGGATAGCTAGAAGGATTTCGAATGATGCCTTTGTATTACAATTTGGAAGTCTTTTATAGACCCCGAACTTCAAATTTAATTGAATACAGAAAACTAAAAGCTAAGATCGAATCATTGGGACAGGACCCTTGATAGATTCGTTGGAAATACAAATATGGGAAATACAAAAGATAAATCTTATCTAAAAGGGAAAAGACAAGACTTGGAAAAGTAAAAAGACAAAACTTGGAAATATAAAGCTTGGAAATACAAATCTTGGAAATAAAAAGATAAAAAGGACAAAACCTCAACAATACAAGGAATACTTGGAAATATAAACAGACAAAATACTTGGAAATCTAAAAAGACAAAATACTTGGAAATACAAAAGATAAAGATAAAATCAAATATTGCCAACTAATGGCACTTTGGCTATCACTAAATACATAGAGAGAATCAGTTATACCAAGCAATTCAATGGATAAACCTCTCAACCATATACCTTCTTTCACTGCTTCTGCCAAAGAGATGTATTCAGACTCTGTTGTCGAAAGTGTTGTTACTGATTGGAGATTAGATCTCCAGCTCACTGTGTTTTGGAACAAGGTAAATACATAACCTGAGGTGGACCTTCTTTTATCCAAATCTGCAACGAAATCTACATCAGCATACTCTACTAAACAACTCTGTTTAGAACTCTCTCTTGAGTATATCAATCCGTGATTTGAGCTTCCCTTAATATACCTTAAAATCCGTTTTACAGCCTCCCAATGAGGCTTACCTGGATCACTCATATACCTACTCACCACACTCATAGCAAAAGCTATGTCTGGTCTAGTGCAGGTCATTCCGAACATTAGGCTTCCTACGGCACTAGAATAAGGGATGAGTTTCATTTCGGTTCTTTCATCCTCTGTGGTTGATGAGTGGTTTTTCGAGAGTCTGAAATGTTGAGCTAAGGGAACACACACGGCTTTAGCTTTATCTAATCTAAATTTCTTTACAATTTTCTCAAAATAATCTGACTGTTTTATTTTTAAAATCTCAGCCTTACGGTCTCTGCTAATGTTCATTCCCAAAATTTTAGTTGCTGGCCCAATATCCTTCATCTCAAATTCATTCTTAAGCTGTGATTTTAGTTTCTCAATCTTATCTATATCATGAGAGGCAATTAGCATGTCATCTACATAAAGAATAAGGTATAAAACAGCCATTTCATTCTCCCTTTTTATGTAAACACAACTATCATACATGCTTTTTTCAAATCCACAAGCCTGAATGAAGTTGTCAAATCTCCTATACCACTGTCGAGGTGATTGTTTTAGATCGTAAAGTGATTTCAGTAATCTACACACATGATTTTCCTTCCCTTTTACTTCAAAACCGAGAGGTTGTGCCATGTAGATCTCTTCCTCAAGTTCTCCATGTAAAAAGGCAGTTGTGACATCCATTTGTTCTAATTCTAAGTCAAATTGTGTAACTATAGACAGCATCACTCTAATGGATGAATATCTCACAACTGGGGAGAAAATCTCTGTGTAATCTATGCCATACTGCTGTGTATACCCCTTGGCCACAAGCCTAGCTTTAAACCTAGGCTTTTCTTCCCCCTTAATGCTTGGTTTTAGTTTATATAACCATTTACAAGCGACTAATTTATGATCTAGAGGTTTTTCAACTAATATCCATGTTTTATTTTTGGCCAAGGAGTTCATTTCCTCTTGCATAGCATTCTGCCACTGATCTTTATATTCTGAGTTTATGGCTTGTTCAAATGTAAGAGGTTCTAGACTTTCATTTTCTTCATTACACAGTAATGCATAGGCTGCAGACTCAGGGAGTTCTACTGCACATTCAGCTTGTTCGAATCTAGATGGAGGTCTAATTGTACGCCTTTGTCTATCTCTCGTAAGCTGGTAGTCTATTAAATTTTCGTGAGTTTGAGTAGCTTGTGTTTGGAGATCAGGTGTATTTTCAACAAAAATATCTTCTGAGATGTTTTCAGGCTGTAGATTTTCATCTTCCACAAACTGTCCTGAAGAGGAAGCTTGTTGTTCATTATTAGTTTCTTCATTAGCAAGTTGAATATCAAATGTTTCTTCCTCTCCTGAGATCTCCTTTTGATAACTAAGGCTACCTTCCTTTTCCCATGGCATTTCATATTCATTAAACTTAACATCTCTTCTAATTATACATGTAGATTCTCCTTGGGTGAATGTCCACAACTTATATCCTTTAACCCCATCCGGATAACCAAGGAAAACACATTTTTGAGCCCTTGGATCCAATTTATCTTGCTTAATATGTGCGTATGCTGAACATCCAAATATTTTTAAGTGACTTAAATTTGGAGGTTTTCCGGTCCATAATTCTTGTGGTGTTTTAAGGTTCAATGCCAAAGAGGGACTTCTATTAATTAAGTAAGTTGTCGTATTGACTGCCTCTCCCCAAAACACCTTCGGAAGCTTGGCATTAGCTAACATACACCTTACTCTTTCTAAGATTGTTCGATTATACCTTTCAGCTAAGCCGTTCTGTTGTGGTGTATGTGGAACAGTAAAATGCCTCTGAATACCGGATTTAACACACAATGTTTTGAAGCTTTCATTCAAGTACTCTAGCCCATTATCTGTGCGAATCTTCTTAATTTTTTTGTTTGTCTGATTTTCCAAAAGTATTTTCCAGTTTGCAAAGGTTTCAAACACATCTGATTTGTTTTTAAGGAGATACACCCACAATTTTCTTGAATAGTCATCTATAATACTTAGAAAGTATTTTGCTCCTCCTAAAGTTGGAACTCTAGCTGGCCCCCATAAATCAGAGTGTATATAATCTAAGATCCCATTAGTTTTATGTACTGACCGATTAAACTAGACTCTTGTTGATTTCCCTAACGTGCACTGCTCACAGAAAGGTAAGTTTACTGATTTAGTTTTTCCTAACAGCCCTTGCTTTTGCAGCTCAGCTAGACCTTTCTCACTCACATGTGCTAAGCGTTTGTGCCATAACAAAGCTTCATCATGTGTTTCAGTAGGTGCAACATTAGCTGTTTCGGTTATAGATGATCCATTCAAAGTATATAGGCCATTTTTCAAACTACCGGTCATTATTAATAGGGACCCTTTTAAAATCTTCATGACTCCCCCCTCAGATCTATATTTATACCCGACTTTATCTAGTGTCCCTAGTGAGATTAGGTTTCTCTTTAAATCAGGGACATAGCGAACAGAGGACAAAATTTTCTGAGTTCCATTTGACAAATTCAATTTTACCGAGCCTACACCTTTTATCATACATTGTTGATTATTTCCCATAAGAACCTTTCCTCCATCAAGTTCCTTAAGGTCTAGGAAATAATGTTTATGGGGGGTCATGTGATAAGAGCAACCAGAGTCTAAAATCCACTCATCTGTTGGGCTAAGTTCTGAAACAGTGAGTACTTCGGCTGAGTCATAACTTTCATGGACATTTGCTGAATTTTGGCCCTCTTTCTTATTCTGATGCTTGTTTTTATACTGAAGTTTTCGACAATCTTTAATCAAATGTCCTGGTTTGTGGCAGTAAAAACATTCCCTAGTTTCTTTACCCTTTGACTTGGATCTATGCTTACTTTGATCTCTTTTGTTTGTCTTAGGAGTATTAGGTCTTGTTTCAGTTCTGCCCCTTACAGTTAAAGCTTCACTTTCTTTTTTCTGTGTTCTTGTTTCCATGTCCTTAGATCTAAGTGCATCTAGGACTAATCTTAGGGTTAAAGAATCTCTCCCATATTTAATAGCAGCTTTTATCTCTTTGTAATTATCTGGCAGTGAATTCAACAGAATTATCGCTTGGTTTTCATCATCTATTTTCTCTCCAATGTTGGTCACATCTAGGCAAATTTTAACAAACTCATCTAAGTTATCTTCTAAAGGCTTCGAGGGGTCCATTCGATAGCCAAATAGTCTTTCCTTTAGAAGTATTTTGTTTGTCAGTGATTTATTCAAATACATGGACTCTAGCTTTTTCCACAACTCAACTGCACTATTAATCTCATCTACTTGCCGAAGAACAGAGTCTGAGAGATATAAGATCATAGTGCTAAAAGCTATTTCGTCCATTTCTTTCCGTTTGACTTCGGATAATGGTTCAGGTAGGTCCTCTGGTTTGTCTAAAATCCTAGCGGCTTTTAACTGTACGAGCATTGCCCTAAGTTTCTTTCTCCAGAGGCTAAAATCACCCTTACCGTCGAACTTCTCTAATTCAAATTTTGCAGACATGCTTTTAATTTCACAACTCAGACAGAGACGACAGATATCACTGAATTCAATAGCAAACCCTAACTAATCGATTTTGGGTACTAACCTCTGTTTTAGCAACGAATAATTCGATCGAGCTTAGCCATCGAATCTCCAATCCTCTCTTCGAAAAACTGTTGCGAATGTCTGAACTTCATCACCGAACCACTGCTCTGATACCACTTGTGATGAAACTGAAGCAAAAAACCAAAACTAAATCAGAGAGAAAGGATAAGAAATACACAATTGTTTATAGTGGTTCAACCATCAGTGTGATGGTCTACGTCCACTGTCAAAGGCAGCATCGATCGATCTATTATTCATCCATGGAAAGAACTCAGAAAATGAAGGATTACAAATATCGGAGAAGGACCCCAATACATAACCTCTCATCCCAGAAGGATTCTTTTCCCAACTTACCTTCACTCTGCACACACCCTGAGCTTCTCTCACTCTCGAATACAGAATGCCGCACTGATTTTATAAGGCATTTTGTTACAACAGATTTTGAAAATGGTGGGGCCAACAAAAAAAAAATATAGAGTAAAGATACAAAATAATAATACAGGGAAATATCTATCTGGAATAAAACTTGCTCAATCCTTCGTGGCTTCTCTGACGTGGATAAGTATATGTGACATGGCATAAAGGGCTTCTTCTTCTTCACAGTCTCTAATGGAGCGGCTTGGGTTTTGGATGTTGAAGATCCCACGTTGAAAAGATAAATGGAGATCTCACAATTTATAAGATAATTATCTAATATTTGAACACATTCATATTTTTTGTGACATAAGAGCGGTATGTGAATGACTCAAGACCACACTTGAATGAGGGGAATCCAATTCCCAAGATTAGTGAGGAGGGCTATATAGAAATAATTTGACTAAAATAGCATCTTGGTTCCTATATTGAGTTTTGTTTCATTTTAGTCTTTGTATTTTTAAATGTTCGATTTTAGTCTCTATACTTTCAATAAAGCTTAAAAGGGTCACTGTCGTAAGTTTAAAGTTTTTTTTTTATCGAAATTGATTAAACAATAATAATAATTTTCATATGATAAGAGACGCAATGTGAACATATTTCTAAAACTTATAAATTTGAGACTAATAGAAATCTTTTTTTTTTAAAGAAAAATTGATTATAAACTCACTATAAAGAGCAATTTTAAGCTTTATTGGGAGTACACGATTAAAATTCGACATTTCAAAGTACATGACTAAAATGACACAAAACGTACAGTACAAGAACCATGATATCTTAACCAAATAATTTTGAATATATTGATATATGGTGATATCAGTTTGTATATCTTACTATTAATTTGGTTAAATTATAAATTTAGTTATTGGATTTTCTAGAATATGCTCAATAAGTCACTTACTTAAAAATAAAATAAAATACCTAAGTTCCTAAACCCTTTTTTTTTTTGTCTAATAGGTCCCTAAATTTTTCATTTTTGTATCGAATAAGTCTTTGAACTAAAAAAAAGAAAAATCTATTGGGTAAACATAATAGTAGACGATATTATAAAGACTATTATAAAAAATTATATAGACCTCCTCAAAGGGAATATATCCCCAAAAAATATTATAAAAGGAGAAGTTGAAAAGAAAACTCTCGCCCAACTCAAAATACTAAATCAAAAGGTAAACAAGTCTTATGTTGCAAATTTAACAAAGAAGGACATTATGCAAATAACTGTCCAAATAGGAAAATAAATGAATTAGATATCAATGAAGAATATTCATTGGAATATTCTGATAGTTCTGAAGAGGAACTAAGAATTCAAGAATTAGAAGAAACAAATTCTGATATATCAAGTCAAAGTGAAAGTGATATTGAAGGAGTTAAAGCTTGTGCTTGTGAAGGACAATGCATAAATGTCCTAACAACACGAGCAAGAAGCTCTCTTTCAATCAATAGATCATATAAATGACGAAGAAATGAAAAAGACAATTCTAAAAACTCTAAAACAATCTTTAGAGTCTACTAGTGGTCCAACTGAGCCAGTTAAAAAGAAAGAAATAAGAGTAAGGAATCTCCACAAAATTCTTAAAAGAAAAGATGAATTAAAACCAGCTTCAATTCAAGATTTACAATTTGAAATCAACAATCTCAAGAAAGAAATCCAACAGCATAAAGAAGAAATTCAAGAAATAAAACAGGAGATAAATAGTCTCAAAATAAATAGAGAAATTCAAAATTTTGAAGAAGGGACAGACGAAGGAGAAAACTTTCTGATAAATCAAGTTACAAAGACACAATACCAAAAATGGTATTCTCTTGTGACTCTAAAAATAGAAGATTTTAAAATAACTCTAAAAGCCTTTGATTAGTTCAGGAGCAGATCAAAATTGCATACAACAAGGATTAATACCAACCAAATACTTTGAAAAAACTATTGGAAAATTAAGCAGTGCTAACGGACAAAGTTTAAATATCCAATTGATTTTAGGAACCCCATTCTTAACTCAGTTATATCCAATAAAAATAACTGAAAAAGGATTAGTCAGTAAAATACATGATAAGGAAATAATTTTTGAATTCATAGCTCCAATTCGTCCATATGAAATTATGGAAATAAGTGAATTAAAAAATGAAGAAATAAAAAGAAAACAAAAACAAATCCAATTTCTGAAAGAAGAGATTAGTTACAAAAGGATAGAAGAAAATCTCGATGATCCCTTTATCAAAATAAAAATAAAAGAAATAGAAAATAGAATCGAAAAAGAAATATGTTCGAATCTACCCAATGCATTTTGGGATAGGAAAAAACACATAGTAAATCTTCCATATATCAAAGATTTTGAAGAATCAAATATTCCCACAAAGGCACGACCTATTCAAATGAATATAGAATTGCTAACATTTTGTAAGAAAGAAATACAGGAATTAGTCAACAATGGACTAATCAGACCATCGAAAAGCCCCTGGTCATGTGCAGCCTTCTACGTCTAACAACGCAGCCGAATAGGAGCGTGGTGTGCCCAGGTTAGTAATCAATTACAAACCTTTAAACAAAGTTTTAGAATGGATAAGATACCCAATTCCAAATAAGCAAGATTTACTTAAAAGAATTTTCAATGCTAAAATATTTTCAAAATTTGATATGAAATCTGGATTTTGGCAAATTTAAATTTCCGAGAAAGATAAATACAAAACTGCTTTTAATGTTCCATTTGGACAATACGAATGAAATGTTATGTCTTTTGGGCTAAAAAACGCCCCATCAGAATTTCAAAAAATTATGAATGATATTTCCAATGATTTCCAAAATTTTACAATAGTTTATATTGACGAAGTTTTAGTATTTTCATCTAACATCGATCAACATTTCAAGCACCTTAATATCTTTATAAACATAGTCAAACAAAATGGTTTAGTTGTATCTTTGCCAAAAGTCAAACTATTTCAAACCGAAATTAGGTTTTTGGGCTTTGACATTCATATGGGCCTTATAAAATCCATTCAAAGATCAATAAATTTTGCATCCAATTTCCCAGATCAGATTTTAGATAAAACCCAACTACAAAGGTTTTTGGGCTGTCTAAATTATGTGTCTGATTTTATTCAAAACCTCAGACCCATCTGTAAACCACTTTTTCAAAGGCTTAGAAAAAATCCAAAGCCTTGGTCAGAAAAACACACCAAAGTCGTTCAAAAGATAAAGACTCTAGTCAAATCAATCCCCTGCTTGAGTCTTATAAATCCAAAAGCCAGTCTGATAGTAGAAATAGACGCGTCAGATATAGGATATGGAGGAATCCTCAAACAGTGCCTAGATAAGAACGAATCAATAATCTGATTTCACTCAAGAGTTTGGAACAATACTCAGAAAAACTATTCCACAGTAAAAAAGGAATTACTTGCTATCATTCTTTGTGTTCAAAAATTCCAAGGTGAATTAATTAATAAAAAATTCACTCTCAAAACTGATTCTAGAGCATCGAAATTTGTTCTTGAGAAAGATGTTAAAAATCTAGTTTCAAAGCAAATTTTTGCCAGGTGGCAAACAATTCTCTCTTGTTTTGATTTTGAAATTTTGCCTATAAAAGGAGATAAAAATGATTACCTCTCAAGGGAGTTTCTAACTCCAAAACTCTCTTCTCTATCTCTCTCTCTCTCTGAGCGCAAAAAGAGCGAATGAGCGACAGAAAGGCAAAAGCTTCATCTTCAAAGGGCAAAAGCCCATCTTCATCCTCAGCACCTTCGCAAATAAGTGCTGATCAATACGTTATGGATCTAGGGTTTACTCCGATAACCCGTTCTAGAGCAAGGTCCGTCAGAGCACAACCCGGATCGTGTTGGGTTTTATACCTTAAAACTCGTAGATAGTAAATGTAACATTTGATCGAACAATTAATAAATTAAAATGATGTATTATTCATTTATCTTGTTTGTATTGAGTAAATCTTGTCTTATTAACCCTAATCCAATAAACTAAACATCCTAGGCTGTTAGTATGAGGCTTGAACTAGTATGTAGGGACATACGGGGATCAATGTTCAAGATACAGCCTAAAGGGTCTATAGTATAGGGATAAGGCTAGGTACCTTATCCTGGTGACACTATGGATACGACCCGCTTTGTATTATGATACAAATGCAATGATCCAACGCGTTCGTGTAGTTGACATGCGAGTGGGGGTATCCTGTGCAATGAGTTTGCACAAGACCGGACCGCGAAATAGTTAACCACTAGCTGTAACATCGTTAGCTAGTTAGGTTTATATTTCACTAGGATGACCTAGGCAACTTGGTCTCAATCCTGAGTGGATTATGGACTCCTGTTCACGAGGGATTGTCCTTTGATTTGTATGGGTGAGAGTGGCCTACACGCCGACTCAATATACCTACCATTTTGGGGACAATACCGAGTGGGGAGCTGGGAACATAATCACACAAGATGGAATTCACTCCTTCCCGACTCTAGGGTAAGTAGAGGTGTGTTCCGTTAAGTGGTGACTCCGGGTCTTGAACAATGGGCCCTACCCTCTCTATGGCACGAGAGGGACTTCTGTTTGTTGGTTGGACCTCAAACAGGTTGTTCATTAGAGGAACACTAGGGACTTAAGGACAAAGATGTAACCCAGGGGTAAAACGGTAATTTGACTCAGCTGGGGTACGAACACACGTGAAGGACTGACTTGCCGTTATTGGTCGATATTCGTGGACACAGAAATATTCTGTAGTGAGAAGAGTGCAGCTGTGGGTCTTTAGTGGAGTGACCCACAGTTAACGAATGTTGACTAACTTGGTTAATGAGTTTAGCCAATTAGTCTCGTATCGTTGGAGCTTCTGATCTGTAGGTCCATTAGGTCCCACTGGTAGCTCGTAAAAAGACTTGAGGCAATTAAGTATAAATTGTAAATTGAAAGTGTTCAATTTATTTAGGGGAATCATATAATGTATATTAATATATTAATATAAAGTTTATGAAACTTTATTTTTTGAATTAATTTCAAAATTAATTCTTGAGAGAAAATATTTAAAAGAGTTCAAATAATTAATATGAATTGGATTCATATTAATATTAATAATTTAATAAAATCCCTAAGATTAAATATGTGATATTTAATTGGGTAATTAATTAATTATGGAATTAATTAATTAATTATTTATTAAAATTAGATATGAATAAGATAATAGATTTGATCTTATTCATGACCTTTTCTTATTAGGAAAATGTCTTGGCCTTTTCTTATAAATAGGACCCCTGGGGTGGGGTGAAAGGCATCCCATTCATTCTCCTTTTCTCAAAGATCTCTCCTAAAAGACTCCCACCAGTCTCCTGCTTCTAGAAGTCTCAGAGATATACCGGTGTAACCGATTGGTGGTGTTCGCACAAGAAGGTTGTTGCGTTTTCGATCTCACAAGCAAGAAAAAGGCGAATCGATCAAGACTTCAAACGGTAGTAAGTACCTAACATCCTTTGATCATTAGGATCAATTTTTAGATTAGATCTATAGGTTTTTCATTAAAAATCAACATGCTAATAGCCTATTTACAGTAGTTTTGTATGATTTAAATTGCTGTAATTTGCCTCTGTATTGGTATTTAAAACAATTTTAAAAACAGTGTTTGGTTCTATAAAAATCTTCCATTGCGAAACGTCTTTTATCCCTTCAGATCGACCATGGAGTCTTCTACTCCACCTCCAAGGCCTTCGGCTAATCTGGTTCGTCCTTCTGGCGGAATCTTTCAAATGAGACCTCCTGTCTCACCTATCAACCCCATCGCCCTCTTCATATTCTCAAGTGGTTACTCTTGAAAAGAGGTTTGTACCTCATCTTGAAATCAAAGCCTACTTTAAAAAATCACTGGTCATCAATGAACCTATCATTGAACCAAAATTCCAAGGTCTCAACCTTGAAGAGACCGTTTCAAACATGTATCCTTCAGGCTTCAACTTCATGCCTGAAGATCTGAGAAAAACCCGAACTTTCTATGAGTTTATTCTTGTTGACACCAAGTCAGCAGAAATAACTCATTCCCGACAAAAATGATCCTTCAAAAATTGCATATTCAAAGCTTAAAATATTCAAAGCCTTGAATCCAACAAAAATCACTGGTCATCAATGAACCTATCATTGAACCAAAATTCCAAGGTCTCAACCTTGAAGAGATCGTTTCAAACATGTATCCTTCAGGCTTCAACTTCATGCCTGAAGATCTGAGAAAAACCCGAACTTTCTATGAGTTTATTCTTGTTGACACCAAGTCAGCAGAAATAACTCATATTCCCGACAAAAATGATCCTTCAAAAATTGCATATTCAAAGCTTAAAATATTCAAAGCCTTGAATCCAACCCATTGGAACCAAAGTCTCTATACTGGTAAATCCTTCTCAAAACCCTTTGCACCACAAACATACTCTTACTGAGATTACATAAGAGCTTGGTATAATGTTATGTGGTATTCAAACTATAACCATTCATGGTTCATATCTTTCTGTCAAAATGCTTATAAAATAAATCTCCCTCTTTGGTTCATTCAATGGTGGAATACATTCGGAATGACGGATGATATTTTGCCAACACCCTTGCAGGAATCTTATTATCATTTTGCAAGGAATATTAAAAGAACAGCATTTCATAATTCTATGAGATTCTGTTTATACTTCCAAATTCCATGGATTTTTTGTTGGAATTTCTCTACCAGCAACCATCCTCAATACAAAACGATCACAAAGATCTTAAAAATCAAATGGTTGGATAAATATAATTTTCAGCATGCCACCCTGAAGCAAATAAAAGAATGGTTTGCACAGAACGGTTATCTCCAAGATATCGACATCAAAAGGAATGTCGAATTCCTAAATGACAAGTCCAAACTTTTAGCAGCTCTTGCTCAGACGACATCTGTTGCAGACTTCCAAAGGATTCTTCAAATGACAACTTCTTCAAGAAGTGAATCTCCAGCTTCTTCTGCAAAAGGAGAAGAGAACGAACCAGACTATGAACTGGATGATCCATGTCTCGACTCACAACCCATGTGAGCTCCGAATCAATTAAAATTTCCTGTTTCACAAAGAAACAAATGATAATCATAAGGGTTGCTTCATAAAGAAGTATTCCTGTCATGACCGCTCGAAGAATCCTCAATATCATGACCGCTCGAAGCATATCGATATTAGGTATCATTACCTAAGAGAGAAGACTATAAATGAAGAAGTGAAGCTGGAGAAAGTGGCATCTGTGGACAACCCAGCCGATATGCTTACTAAATTACTACCTGCTTCAAGAATGCATCTCCTTATGAACCTACTTAAGGTAGGTGTTGGCTAACATCATGAATAGAGGATTCGAATAACAAAGGCAGCAGCTGAAAGAGAAATTCAGAATGTATATGTTACATGTCAAGAGGGAGATTTGTGAAGAAGAAGAAGCCCTTTATGCCATGTCACATATACTTATCCACGTCAGAGAAGCCACGAAGGATTGAGCAAGTTTTATTCCAGATAGATATTTCCCTGTATTATTATTTTGTATCTTTTACTCTGTATTTTTTTTGTTGGCCCCACCATTCTCAAAATCTGTTGTAACAGAATGCCTTATAAAATCAGTGCGGCATTCTGTATTCAAGAGTGAGAGAAGGTCAAGGTGTGTGCAGAGTGAAGGTAAGTTGGGAAAAGAATCCTTCTGGGATGAGAGGTTATGTATTTGGGGTCCTTCTCCGATATTTGTAATCCTTCATTTTCTGAGTTCTTTCCGTGGATGAATAATAGATCGATCGATGCTGCCTTTGACAGTGGACGTAGACCATCACACTGATGGTTGAACCACTATAAACAATTGTGTATTTCTTCTCCTTTCTCTCTGATTTAGTTTTGGTTTTTTGCTTCAGTTTCATCACAGAGACACCATGGCAGCTAAACTATCACATCTTGAAATGTGCTAATCATTTTTTTGAAACATGCGCTTGTTTAAAACTAGAATAAATAAAGGGTATAATGATTTTAAAATCTTGGAAATATGAATAGAGTGCTGTAGCTACTAATTAAAATGGAGAATACGAAAAGACGATGCAAAAGAAAAAAGAAAAGAGGAATACGAATAGACAATCTTGGACAGAGAGTATAAGACATGCAGTTGCCTTGCCTGTTCTTTCATGTGCCGAGGAAATTAACAGACGGATATGGAAGAGCAAAGGAAGAAGAATGACGTCATCTCTCCTTCTCCCACACCACACCCAGATTCTGCTTCTGGTATACACATTCTCTTTCTCTCTTCCTCTCTCTCAATATACATATTAGGGGTGTAAAAAAGTCGGGTCGGGTTGGTTGTACGGACAAACCGACTCGACCCGACACGTGTCGGTTGTACGGACAAACCGACCCGACTTGACCCGAACGGGTCGGGTCGGGTCGGGTCGACCCGACATGCTTCATCGAATCTTCTTCTTCCCTATCGAATCCTTCTCAAATCGTTCCCTTTTTTTTCTTTGGAACGGCGGCAAGGCAGCCGGCGAAAAAGTGGGCGGTGGAGGGGAGGAAATAGATCGGCGGAGAAGAAAAAAAAAAACAAAACCAGATGAAGAAGAAGAAACAAAAAAACAAAACCAGAAGAAGAAAAAAAAACCAGAACATAAACAAAATCAGAAGAAGATAAACAAAAAAACCAATTGCAAAAACAGATCGAAGGGGTTGAAAGCCTAATTTATGAAAAAACCCCTTATTGATTTCTTGATCTTACGCATGCAAAAACAGATCAAAGAGCTTCAAGCCTAATGTAGCCTAATTTTTAAGATAAACAAAAAACCCACATCCCCGTTCGTGCTTCGTGGTGGAAGAGACGACGGCGACCATTCGTGTTACGTGGTGGAAGAGACGACGGCGTCCGTTCGTGGGCTTCGTGGTGGAAGAGACGACGGTGGCCGTTCGTGCTTCGTGGTGGGAGAGACGACGGCGTCCGATCGTGGCTTCATGGTGGAAGAGACGACGGCGGCCGTTCGCGGCTTCGTGGTGGAAGAGACGACGGCGGCCGTTCGTGGCTTCGTTGAGCAGAGCGTCGAAGAACCCGAGAGAGATTGAGAGAGAGAAACTCGAGAGAGAACGAGAGGAGGCGGGCTGAAAAAAGAAAGAAACCCTAACTTTTCTATTTATGTTAAAAGCGAGAACCGAACCGAACCAGTCGGTTCGGTTCGGTTCGGCCTGTATTTATGTAAAAACCGAACCGAACCGACTCGGTTCGGTTCGGTTCGGGTATTTTCACCCCTAATACATATATTAGATTATTTATTTATTTTTAGAGTTATTTTAATTTCTATGGTTTATTTTTGCAGTTGTAAGGTCCAGCAGGGACCAAAAACCCCTGCATTATACTTTACAAATCTAATCCTTTTCGTTGCTGAAGGCCGCACTTGCTAGTTCCGAGCGTGACAGATATGAATCCCAGACCTTCAATGCTAGCGGTTATAAATGGTACATTATTATAACTTATACCTCCATTTGCTTCTTCTCATTTCTCACTATTTTTGTTTGCTTTGGCAGGAAATTAGCTCTCTATCCCAACGGACATGACAAAAGAAATGGTTCTGATCATATCTCCCTTTATTTGGTAATGGTTGAGTATGTTAATGTTATGTTGTGTTCACATTTCTTGTTTACGATCATCTCAAAGACAAATATTTGACAGTCCAAGGTAACAAAACCAAATTACTTAAAAGTAATTTCGAAACATGTTTTAATAATGTTTGCTTTCTTTGAGGTTTCAACTTACACTTTCATGTTACTTAATTCAGATGGGAGAGTACGGCGTTTTCATGCCATTATATAGGAAAGAGTGGGGGTTTGAAAAGTTGGTGTCACTTTGAGACTTTCAATGATGTTTCAAATGGGTTGTTGGTTGACGATAGTTGTGCATTTGGAATTGATGTTATTGTTATGAAATGTGAAGGGAATGGGGAGGTCATTTCCTTGATCAAGCAACCAAAAAACTACACATATACGTGGAAATTCACCAACTTTTCACAAAAAAAAATTGGATCTGTATGAATCCGATCCTTTTACCGTGGAAAACTACCGTTGGTATGTAAAATCTTTCCTACTTTTTACTACTTTTTGTTTTTACTCTAAATTGCAAATTAAAAGCTTTCCTTCAATCGTTTTTGGTCCACGTTTAATAGTACTTTTAAAATGGTGAAAATGTTTGTAACTACCCTAAAGCCTATTTTAAGATTTTCTTTATGTTTTTGGGTACATAGTCAAATGATATTGAGAATTCTCTAAACACTTAAGATGTACTCTTTTACTCTTCAAAAAAAAAAAAAAAAAAAAGTACTCTTTTAGAGGATCACTTAAATCAATGTTTCTTAAAAAAAATATTTTTAGGGGATGTGTTTTCATCTAAGATTATGTAAATGCTAGAAGTTTGATGGGTCTAAGGTCTTTTTCTAATCTGTTTCTCCATCATAGAAATCAGTATAAGAAGAAAGTTCCTCCAAAAGAAAAAAAGAGTCGTACTATTTAGATCACGTAATTCAAAAGTAAAACGGATATTGATTGAATTCATTTGATTCAATGAATCTGAAAACAAAAAAGAGAGCTTCAATTGCGCACTGAACATGCCCACATTTGAACCTCAAGTTTCAAAAGAATGAGTATATGTAACTTGTCTACAAATCTCAGCTACTTGCTAAAACAGATTTGTTGCAAGCTGTGGAGGAAATTGGTGTATCAATCAGGACTGATATGGATCCGTTGGGGGAAGGATTTGCTAATTGTTACTGAAAGTTTTTTTTTTTTTTTTTTTTTTTGAGGAATTATAAGCTATTTTTACCACCGGTAATTTTGAGAAAACCGTAACTGTTTTAGAGATTATAATTCCTATCTAGGTAGGGATCTTCATTTTATAGATTTTATCCGTTGAAAAGATTGAAAATATATCTAGAAATTTTACTACATTATTCAATTATTGTTTGAAATAATAAATAAATATATATACATTTAAATTTAAAATTATGACAAAAAGGAAAAATCTTTCCATTAAGCCACGTTTAGATAGTACAAGTGTCAATAGTATAGATATATATATACATACAGATACTGTCAAACAAAAAAAAAAATATATGGATATAGATTGATGTATTATTATTATTTTTTTTTAATTTCCGTAAATAGACTTTTTTTTTTTTGAGTTCATTTCCTTAAATAGACTTGTATAAGAGCCAATATATATATATATATATATATATATATATATATATTTTTTTTTTTTTTTTTGAGAAGGTATAAGAGCCAATTGGTTCGATTGATCTTCCCTGTTCAGTTGTTGCGAGGAAGAAGAAAACACAACATGGGAATTACGAAGACGAAACATGCAGAGGCAGACGAAAGGAAGAACACCATTTTCAATTCTTTTTCAGTTGTAAGGTCCACTAGAGACGAAAAACCACTCCATTATACCCTCAAAATCCAATCTTTTTCGATGCTGAGGATGACACTTGTCATTTCCAAGAATCAGAGATTCGAATCCCACACCTTCAATACATAGGCGGTTATAAATGGTAACTCCATTTTTAACCTTTAGTAATATTAATATACTTGGATGTTCATATTGGATCACTTTTGTTTCATATTGTAGGAAATTAGCACTTTACCCCAATAGAGATGAGACGAGAAATGGATCAAACTATATTTCCCTCTATTTGGTAACCGCTGAGGATAGCATTTTATCAACTACTTCAGAGGTCAACGTCGTGTTTACGTTTCTTGTTTATGATTATCTCAGAGACAAGTATTTAGCAATCCAAGGTAATCTAATTTGTAATTAATTTGTTAGCTTTCTTTCAAGTTTTTGTTGGGTTTTTCTTTGAGGTTTTGTTTGATGGTTCAGATGGGAAAATGAGACGATTTAGTGCAATGAAAACGGAGTGGGGATTTGAGAATTTGCTTTCACTTGACACTTTCAACGATGCTTCAAACGGGTTCTTGGTTGACGATTGTTGTGTATTTGGAGTTGACATTTTTGTCATGAATTGTAAGGGGAAAGGGGGAGGGGAGGTCTTTTCCTTGATCAAGCAACCAGAAAATTACAAATATAAATGGGAAATCAACAAATTTTCATGGCGATCCCCGATGAATTTCATTGAATCTGGTCCTTTTACAGTGAAGAGCTATCGTTGGTATGAAAATTTACCTTTTTTTTTTTAAAAAAAAATGGAAATACTTATTTAGTTACATAATTTATCCTTTTTCAGGAAGTTATGGTTGTATCCTAGAGGATGCTCCCAAGCAATACCTGACTTTTTGTCCTTGTACTTGGTGTTAGATAGTATGAAAGAGCTTCCTCAAAGTTCTCGAGTGTAGGTTGAATATGAGCTTGCTGTATTGAGTCAACTTGGAGTTCAACCAAAAAAAAGTTGCATGTAAGCTTTAAATATTCAAGCTTTATTTAGATATTGGATTTTTTTTTTTTTTTTTTTTTTTTTTTTTTTAATAGATTGAGTTTGTGATGGTGTACTAAATTTCATCCATCTTCAAGATCAATTTTTATTTTGTCATAAAACACTATGAAAAATTTGAAAAGTTCGAAAATTACACCAAACTCATCCTATTTTAGTACTATGGTAGTACTCTTATACTCTCTTACATTATGATTTTGTCTTCATAAATATATATCTTTAATACTCGTAGACCAATTTTGGTGTGCATCCAGGTAGGTGTTGGTTTGGGTTTGATGATAGTGTAAAAGGCGCTGTGGGTTGTCCAAGTATCATTTCATCGAGGGATCTCCAAGAACCAACAAAAGGCTTTATTCTTGATGACACTCTGGTTGTTGAAGTGAAAATTGATGTTATTTCTACATTGAAATTTATTTCATAGGAAGGAAATACACTGATCTTTGAGATCCTAATGCTTACTTAGAATCAACCTTTTATGAGATTAGTGATTGAAATTTGGCAACAATTTAAGCTGTAGGTTCCAGCTTTAATTTGACAGCTTTTGTGGTTATAAATATGTGGCTAAAAATGCTACTATTATGGCAAACGATGAAGGGAGAGGTATTATGGAAAAGTTTTTAGCATTACTAGAATTTTTTTTTTTTTTTTTTTTTTTTTTTTTTTTTTTTTTTTTTTTTTGTGATTGCAACCTCATATCTATTAAAATGTTCATCCAACTATTTCGATTGATGTTCATACATAACTATATTGCTACCATAACGAAGCAAAGTATCAAAATTTATCTAGTTTATCATAACTTATAACAAAAAAAACCAAATTGAACTATAAACAATACAGAAAGAGAGAGGAAAGATAGTATAATTTGATTCAGTAATTCAATGATGTAATAACAATGAACAGTGCCCACATATATAACAAAATGAAAGGACAGGTGGAGCACTATAATAGGTAACCAAACTAACAGACTTTACACAATGAAATCAGAAAAATAACACCGGAAAGTATTGGATAAATGACATTTTGTCATCCCCCAGCAAGCGAAACCGGCTGAGATTGGACTGTGAGCTTGGTACAAAGACTCTGAAACCGAGCAGTGGCAAGAGGTTTAGTCAAAATATCAGCCAGTTGGTCCTCAGACGGAACAAAACGAACAAGAAGCTGTTTCCTCAAAACCTTTTCCCTAATAAAATGATGATCAATCTCTATGTGTTTAGATCGGCTATGAAGAACAGGATTAGCAACAAGATAGGTAACGCTGATATTGTCACAAAGCAATAAAGGAGGGGAAGAAGGAGAAAAACCGAGTTTAGAAAGTAAAGATTGGATCCAAACAATTTCTGCATCGAGAAACTGAAGGGTTGAAATCCCTTTGGCAGCGGAAGCAATCAAGAGCGATCTCGAATTGATTTTCAATTTTAGAAAAACCGGTACGTTGGCAATAAAATAGAAACAAATTTCTAAATTAAACTAGATCAAGCATGCTGTAAAATTCAGATCTAAACTATTTAGAACTCCGAAAACTTACATGAATGGAGACCTAAAAAACACCGCATGATGCTCCAATTCATGTACTTCTTCCTCCCAACGAACACAACCACTCGAGAGCACCCGCTATGCTCTTGGATCTCTGGCTTGTGGGAACCCAAAATTCGTCTCGGAAGGGAAAAATTCTAGCAAGGAGGTTGCTGTATTTTTTTTTTTTGAGAGAAAAGAGAGAGTATTGCCTTCTCTGTATCTTGCGTGAATCAGAGTGAACCGATCAATTGGGTAACCCCTCTCCACTTAACGATAAGTGGGGAGGGAGTTAAAACCCTACTCAATCTAGATCGTTGGATCAAATCCAAACGATCTTGGCCGTCTATTAATTAAATAATAAATATTTAATTAATTTAATTTCATTAATATTAATTAAATCAATTATAACATAAGGTATTTAATTCAATTTGAATCATATTAAATTGAATTAAATTGACCATTCAATTAATCTCATTAATTGAATCCACATTAATTAAATATTAAATATTTAATTAATTTTATAATTGAATCATATTCAATTTTATCTCTCTCATTTAACCTATAGTTTTAATGTGCATCAAAATGTACATTAATATAAACTATAGTATTAATTTGATTAAATCACATTTAACCAAATTAAATTTAAATTAATTAATTCCCCAATTAATTAATTCATGAATTAATCAAACATCACATATTTAATTAAATTCATAACTCTCTCATTAATTAATTTTGAATCACATCCAAAATTAATTTTACTATAAAGTTTAATTCAATAATTAAACTTGTACAATAATGTATCTCCATACATTATATTAATTGTATCAAAATACAATTAACTTAAATTCCCTTTAATATCAAGACTATATTATCTCAGAACCCGTTATAAGCTAGCAGGTGGACCTAATGGACCTACAGATAAGAAGCTTCAACGATACGGGATTGATCAGCTAAACTCATTAACCGAGTCAATCAACATTCGTTAACTGTGGGTCACTCCACTAAAGACCCACAGTTGCACTCTTCTCACTGTAGAATATTTCTGTGTCCACGGATATCGACCAATGCAGTAAGTCAATCATTCACGTGTGTTCGTAACACCAGCTAGGTCAAATTACCGTTTTACCCCTTGGTTACCTCTGGTTCCTTAAGTACCACTGATCCCTCTAATGAACAAGTTGTTTAGGGTCCAACCTCTAAACAAGAATTGCTCTCGGGCCAGGAGAGGACAACGCGCCTTTGTTCAAGTCCCGGAATCAGCCTTTAAGGGAACACACATCTACTTGCCCCAATAGGGGAAGGAGTGAATTCCATCTTGTATTGTCATGTCTACAGCCCCCCACTCGGTCTTGTCCCCAAGAGGGTAGGCTTATTGAGTCGGCGTGCAGGCCACTCTCACCCGTACTAATCAAAGGACAATCCCTCGTGAGAAGGAGTTTGTAGACACCGTATTTGGTCCGGTTTGATTTTTAGTAATAATGTTCGAAGTTTTTCAATATTTGGTTGCAATTTGTTTTTTTGAATTCCAACAAGAGCATAGCTCAACTGGTATAAAAGTGTACTGATAACCACAAGATTTGTGGTTCGAATCCCTTTCCCCACATTTTATCAAAAAATTTGTTTTTTGGTTTTCATTGTTTATTTTCATTTTCATTTTACTTTTTTTATTTAATTTATTTATTTATCTTTTTATTTTATTTTATTTCATTTAATTTTATTAATTTAATTTAATTTTATTTCTTTATGTCATTTTATTATTATTATTATTATATTTATTTATTTATTTTATTATGTTTTATTTTTATTTTTGTTTTGTTTTATTTTTACTTACTTTATATTTTATTTTCATTTTTATATTTTTATATTATTTTATTTTTTTTTTATTATTTTTTATTATTTTTTTATTATTTTTATTTATTATTTGTATTATTATTGTTTTTTTTCTTTTTTTTTTCCCACGTTTCCCTCTCCCATTTTTTTTCTCCAACTCCCCACTCTCTCCCCTATTCTTTCTCCCATTCTTTCCCCCTTCTTCTCCATTCCCCCCTCCTTCTCCCAACCTCTCATTCTTTCCCTCTCTTTCTCAACTCACTCCCCCCTCCTTCTCCCAACCTCCCATTCTTTCCCCCTTTTTCTCAACCCCTTCCTCCAAGCTCTACTATATAATGAGAGCTTATGGAGGATGAGGGGGACACAAAAAAAAGAAGAAGGAGAAGAGGTGTGAAAGAGTTTAGAGAGAGAAGGACACACAAAGAAACAAGAGAAGAAGAGTGAAAGAGCTTAGAGAGAGAAAGGGAAGAAATTGTAGAGTGAGAAAGGGGGACAAAAAAAAGAAAAGAAGAAGAGTGAAAGAGTTTAAAGATAGAAAGTGAAGAAATTGTAGAGAGAGTGTGTGAATTTGAAAGGGAAAAGTAGAGTTTTTGAGAAAGATTTTAAAAAAAACCAACCTTCCGCCGCCGCCGTGCCGCCACCACGCCGCCGCCGTCAAGGACTCACTCCGCCACTGCCGTCGTCGAAGACTCGTGCCGCCGCCGCCCGTCCTAGCCGTGAGAAGCTCCTTTGCAACAAAAAAAAATACAAACAAAAAAAAGAAGAAGAGGGAGCTGGAAAAAGTGAGGAAGAATAAGAGGTTGGGGGAGAGAGGAAAGGTAGTGGGTCCCACATTTTAAATTCTTTATTCTTCTCGCTTCTCTCTCTTATTTGTCTCATTATTATTATTATTACCATCATTATTATTCCTCTAATTAAAACAAGAAAAGAAAATGGTTATTTCTTTTTTATGGATCCAAACTTTTCCATTTTTCATTTTGGCTATGAATTTAAGTTTCCAAATCAATTGCAATTTATTTTATTTCATTTATTTATTCTTTTTTCTCTCTTTTCTAAATTAAAGCATCTAATTGGATGTAGTTTGGTTCTAATTTGAAATTTCTAAATAAAACTTCAATTTTTCTTTGATGATTTAATTTGATGTTTTCAAATTGGATTTCAATTCCCCTTTATTTTCCAAACAAGTTTCAAATTGATTTTAGATTAAACAAGATGGAAAGAGAGAAAAGAAAGAGCATTGATTATGGAAATTTTTAGCCTAAAGTTTTGAAATTAGCCTAAGGTTTTGTTTTGAAATTAACTTCAATTTACTTTAAAATTAATTTCTTATTCAATTTTTTTTTCAAAATTGGATTTCATCTAGGAAAGTCAAATAGAGTTTGATTTGAAAATTTGAATTGGAGATCAATTTGGTTTTAAATTAAATTTTCAAAAGCCTTCAAAATATTAAGTCATTTTTTTTCCTTCTTCTTAAATGGTTTTTTACTACTCATCATCGTTAATTTACATTTTTTTTTGTTGAAATGTGAATTAACAAGTATGAGACAAAATAATTCATGTAGAGCCTGTGACGGAGTTTAAATAATTTTCAAATTCTTGAGGTAAAATTTTTCTTTTTTTCCTTAATTAGGAAATTTCTACGTGATAATAAAGTTATGGGTTAACCCCACTCACAAAATTAAATCCTTGCTTTATTTAAAGATAAGGTAAAATTAGTGAGACATTTAATTTTCGATTTTCTTTTTTTTTTTTTCTTTTTTCTCAAATTTTATTTGTTTATTTCTTGTTAAGACATGGACCTTTGTTTAATGAATTCGAGTAATAAAATAAAATGTTTTCAAATGGGTGTTGTAGGGTGTTAATACCTTCCCTACACACAACTGACCCCCAAACCTATTTTTGGTTTTTAAGACCAGTTCATTTTTTTTTTAAATGGGTGACCAATCACACCCCAAGATGATTGGTGGAGACTCCAAACCTTTAACCTCGAAAGAGACCCTTAGGAAAGGACGTCGGCCGCTCTGCGTCGCAATGACGTTGCGACAGCTTGGCGACTCCACTGGGGACTTTTCTTAAGAGGGTCAAAGCCGTTTTCATTTTCTTTGTATTCAATTCATTTTGTTATTGATTTATTTATTTATTGTGTGGTCCATCTTATTATCTGCATAGTTATTGTTGGAGAGACTTGTGTGAATATATTTTGTGCTTTAATGAATGCATTGTTAATTCATGTTATATTGTCATGCATTTCACACACAACCACAGCTCTATACCCGGGCTTTACCTTTAGGATTAGGATCGAGGATGTAGTAGTGTCGACCTTCAAAGGGACATAATTGCCCTAGTGCAGGTGCATGAAAAATCCTCACTCAAGTTAGTTCATTTGTTATTTTATAACACTTGGATTAATTTGGGGACCTTTTTATCCATTAGGGTTAGAATTTCTCTACCTCACTTCATATTCATATCATCATTTTGTATCGTCATCTTTAGTTTGAATAAAAGGGTAAATCATGGAAAATAGGTTTCAAAGTCCACTCTTCTTAGTGTCACTTGTTTTTTTCTTGTTTTTTTTCCCCTTCATTTCTTTTTTTTAAAAAAGCTTAAACTTTAAGTTTTCTTTAAAAGAATTTAAGTTTTGTCAAGGAAAATTCTTTAAAAAAAAAAAGGTTAACTTTGTTTAAACAATGTTTTCTTTTCAAGAATTTAAGTTTTTGTCAAGAAAAATTCTTTAAAAAAAAGTTTAACTTTGTTTAAAAAAATGTTTTTTTTAAAGGGTTTAAGTTTTTTCAAGAATAAAATTCTTTGAAAAAGCTTAGATTTTGTTTTAAAAAAATGTTTTCCTTTAAGGGTTTAAGTTTTTGTCAAGAATAAAAATCTTTGAAAAAGCTTAGACTTTGTTTTTTTAAAAAAAATGTTTTCTTTTCAAGGATTTAAGTTTTGTCAAGAATAAAAATATTTGAAAAAGCTTAGACTTTGTTTAAAAAAAAAATGTATATTTTCAATGATTTAAGTTTTTCAAAATTCTTTGAAAAAAAAGTTTAACTTTGTTTAAAAAATGTTTTCTTTTAAAGGGTTTAAGTTTCTGTCAAGAATAAAAATTCTCTGAAAACTAAAGTTTAGACTTTATTTGAAAAAACTCTTTTATAAAGAGTTAAATTTTGTCAAGACAAAGAAGTTTTTTTTTTTAAAAAGATTAAAGAGTTCAATTTTTGTTTTAAAAAAATGGGGTTTTAAGAAATTTAAATCTTGCCAAAACAAGAAACTTTCTTTACAAAGGGAAAAGCTTGTTTTCTTAAAAAAAAAAAAAGGTCTTTCTATTTTTTAAATTGGAGAAGTAAATATTTCTATATTCTTTTCATTTTAGATTTTTACTCTCCATTTTCTCTTCTTTTGAATCTTTATTTTCTTAAAAAAGAATCTATCCCAAGGAGCGTTCTTTCGCCTTTCCATTTGAATTATTATTATTATTACTATTATTATTATTATTATTTTCCTTTCTTCCTTTCTCATTCCATTTGAAGTCGCTTTGGTATTTAGTTTATTCATGTCATTTAGTCATACATCATATTTTGGAATTAGTAGTGTCGACCTTCGAGGGGATTGCGAATGCTCCCGTGTAGGCGCATGAAAGGTCCTCCCCATTCTTCATGACATTAAAAGTAGTTTTCTCACATTTTTTTTTTTAATTTCATTTCTCCATGGCATTATCTTACTTTTTTTAGATGAAGTATGTCGACCTTCGAGGAGATTGTGAATGCTCCCGTGTAGGCGCATGAAAAATCTATTTTAGTTTAAAGTGGAAGTTAATTATTATTTCCTTACATTTTCTTTTTCTCCAAAAAGGAAAAAAAATGAATGTCGACGTACCCATAGAGTCGATATGGTCATCTTCCTCTGAATATGATGAGCTGGGTACTATGCTACAATGGGCAGAGCAGACACAACTAAAACATGGGGATAGTCTGCCTTATAAAAGCCTCGTGTCATCATCTTTCTCAGGTCAAGTTCAAGTCATTTCAAATGAGCTAGGGGAGTTGAAGACCATCTGGGAAGGTTTAACGCCGGAAAGAAGATTTCTGTTCTCAAAGAGATACGGCCATATTGCAGACCTCATGTATATTCCAATTAACCGGTTCACCATCCAGGCTTTATTAGAATTCTGGGACCCGACCTACAAGTGTTTCGCATTCCAAGATTTTGACTTGGTCCCGACCATTGAGGAGTACCACACGATGCTGAACATTGAAGAAAAAGGTGGAGAAATGATCTATTGTTTCAACCCACAGTTAACTGCGAAGAGAACTTTATCCAAATTTCTAGCTGTACACCTGAAGGAAGTGCAGAAAAATGTGAAAGTGAAAGGGGTTGAAGAGTATATCTGCAGATTATCTAACAGAACTCGCTCGCAAACACATAAATGAAGAAAAGGGCCTGGTTCTGTTACCTTTGTGCATCTACGGGATGGTCTTGTATCCCAGAGTTAAAGGATATGTGGATGGTGATGTCTTGAAGCTATTCTTCAGCATTGAGCAAGGGGTGGATGTAGCCATACCTCTTCTAGCGGAAACGGTTCGGGCGCTGAATTATTGTAAGTCCAACAAAGGCGGGAAGTTGAGATGTTGTGTGCCCTTACTCTATATTTGGGTGCATAGCCATTTTAAGTTCCCAGAAGATTATGGCTGTCCAAAAATCAACTTCAGCAGCACCTGGAATCTAACAAGGAGTACAATTGCAGAATTTGGCACGGCCCCATGGAACTCAAGTTTTCCGAGGAAAGAAGCATGGGTTTCCTTCTTTTCGAATTCCAAATTAGAGCATGTGATTTGGAAGGCACATTGGATGCCCCAAAAAGTCTTAATCTACAGATGCGGGAGCTTCCACACAGTTTCTTTAGTAGGCCCTTGGGGATGCGTCCATTATGCTCCGTTGTTGGCCTTGCGGCAAAGTTGGTTTAAACAGTTTATACCAGCAACTCATGGTCTACATAAATTAGAATTTTCCTACAGTTGCGGGGATTCTAACGAAAAGAAGCGACAAGTGCTGACTTCCTGGAGAACAGTTAGAAGGATATATGGCAATAGTCATTATGAGGGAGTTAATCCAGAATATTTGCAATGGAGCATTAAGAGGTGCAAGATCCCAATTACGACTCGTGACAATGTGGGAGAATCATATAATAGAGCAGTAGATAAGCCTAACCAGCTAGCGACAGAGCGGAAAGAGTTAGTGTGAAGAAATCAAACATTGAAGCTAGAAAATGAAAAGTTACAGCAAGAGGTCAAACGTTTGATGAACCAGGTAACTCAAGCTAGTGGCAAACTCGAAGAAGTAGAGAGAGTTTCAAAAAATCAAGCCAAGCGAGAAAGAGATTATGATATATTGGACGAGGAGAATAGAAGGTTGATTAAGGAGAATCATGCTCTTAGGAATGAAAATACTGCATTACGAAGAGCAACTCGTTCACAAGAGGACAGGGTCAAAGACCTTTCAAGAGGCAAAGAGACTCGCTTAGAGTTAGTTGCGGAATTAAATGAAACCATCAACAAGCAGAAAACGCAACTTATCGAGTTTGAAGAAGCCAATACCGCTCTAAGGCGGACGCTGGACAATCTACGCGTGAATATGCAGGCTCAATCAGAAGAGTCTGAAGCTTTTAAAAGTTATTCAAGCTTGTTGGAACGTCAGCTCCAAGCATTTCAAAGGGCAAGCGAACAGTTGTCACTAGAGAGAGGACAACTAGAGGAAAAATACTCCTCATTAAGGGGAGATTATGCCATTATGAGAGAGGACATGCAAATAATTCTTGGGAAAGTAAATCAAACCATGAACACTATCAAGATCATGGTTAGGAGAGCCCGAGGATTTGCAGAATGGGCAAGGGATCTGCGAGAGAATACATCACCTATGGCCTCTAATGCGGAGGAGTTGTTTGAGTTTTTAGGGATGATTCGTAGAGACCTTGGGTACTTTGGTCACTTTCATTAATGTTCTCTGTCTCCTTGTTTTCCAATTCCCCAATTGTTTATTTTGTAGATATATTCATTTTTTTCCCTCAATAATAAAATTTCATTCATTCATGCATCTCATATTGTTCTTTCTTCTATTTCTTTTTTACTTACTCTAAGACTTTTCTCTTAAAAATAAAAACAGAACAATAAAATAGCTCGTTCAACAAGAGTCTACCACACTAGGCGTAGAAGAAGGATTATGGAAGAAAAGGGTGAACAGGAGAAGACTAAGTGGGACATCGAGGAAATCAGGGGAAAGGTTGATGCAATCATTGCCGCTTTAGAAAAGGGCAAAATGATTGCAGATACGATTACACCAGACACTCCAATTGGAAACACTCAAGCTGGCCTACCATTTCCACCCAGCTTCGCTTCACATGTTCGTACGACAGCAGAAGCGTCCATGCCACAACATACTACCTATAACCCCTTATATGACATACCTGTTGGGCAATACCCTTTTCCATCATTTAAAGAAGGCCAAATCCCCCAAATACCCATGGCTAGCCAAGCTGGTGCTTCTTATTTCAAGCCAGAGTTTTCAAAAATACCTTTTGCAGTCCCTAACTTGGACGACCCAGAAGTAAAGAAGGAGTTAGCCGCGCCCTCTAATGAAAAGCTTGAAGTTTTAGAGGAAAGGTTGAGGGCGGTTGAGGGCACTAGTGTTTTTGGGAACATGGATGCCACTCAATTATGCTTGGTCCCAGACATTGTAATCCCACCGAAATTCAAATTGCCGGAATTTGAAAAATATGACGGGACGACATGCCCTAAAAGTCGCATTGTTATGTACTGTAGGAAGATGGCAGCGCACGTTCATAATGATAAGCTTCTCATACATTGTTTTCAGGACAACCTAAAAGGTCCAGCCGCTCGTTGGTATATGCAGCTGGATAGTTCACATGTTGTCACATGGAAGAACTTGGCTGATTCCTTCCTCAAACAATACAAGCACCATATTGATTTGGCTCCCGACCGACTGGGCTTACAGAGGATGGAAAAGAAGAGTACTGAAGACTTCAAGGATTATGCTCAAAGGTGGCGGGATACGGCAGCTCAAGTCCAACCCCCTTTAACAGATAAGGAGCTTTCTGCCATGTTCATCAATACCCTAGGGTCCCCATTCTATGAACATATGGTTGGAAGTGCGTCGACCAATTTCTCCGATATCATGACAATTGGGGAAAGAATTGAGTACGGGATCAAACATGGTAGAATAGCCAAAACCGCTGAATCCTCAAGCACAAAGAAGGGCAACACTTCAAAGAAGAAAGAGGGAGAAGTACAGATGATAGGGAAGGTGGATAAGTCCCATCGACAAATCCACCAACCCATTGCACAATATCCTTTGAATTATTTACCTACATACGGATAGTATCCACACCAAGTGAATAATGCTTCAGCGCAGTACTCCCCATTTTATGGCCAAAATACCAGACCCCAAATGAATCAGAATTTTCAGTCTCGTAGACAACAACAAACAATCACTCCAGGTCAGCAAAATAATCGAGCACCTTATAAGCAAGCCCAATTTGATCCGATTCCGATGACATATACTAAGCTCTTGCCTCAGTTAATTCGGAACCATCAGTTGGCACCCAAGTCTGTTGCTCCACTGCAACCCCCTTATCCAAGATGGTATGACCCTAATGCAAGGTGTGATTACCATGCAGGTGTTGTTGGGCATTCTACAAAAAATTGCACTGCTTTGAAGTATAGGGTGCAAGAGCTCATTAAGGCCGAATGGTTAAATTTCAAAAAAGAGGAGGGACCCAATGTTGATAATAATCCTTTACCAAATCATCAGGTGAATGCAATAGATCAATGTCAGGATATTATCAAGAAGATAGATGTTGCAGAGATCATGACTCCTAAGGAGAAGCTTTTTGAGATTCTCCTTGTTAACGGATATGTATCAATAGAGTATGCACACAAGGACCTTGTTCAAGAAGGATTCGATGATAATTTGACTTGCCTATTTCATGCTGGGGCAAAGGGGCATTCTTTGGAACAATGTCGTCATTTTCATAAGAGGGTCCAAGAACTGGTGGACTCAAAATTTCTTATGGTCACCCAAGCCCATAACCAGGAGGAGGAAATAGACGTCGTGGAAGAATTGCTGCCTAAAGAAAGTTTGAATTCAGCTTTCAAACTGAAGCCACTCACGATCTATTACCGTGAGAGGACTACTACTCATGATCCAAAGTCGATCACCATTCAGGTGCCGGCTCCTTTCAAGTACAAGAGTTCTAAGGCAGTACCATGGAGTTATGAGTACAAAGTAACTATTAACTCAGAAACGCCACCACTTCCAGTTGACAACATTTTCGAAACGGGAGGCGTAACACGGCGTGGGAAATGCTACACTCCAGATCAGTTATTGAAGTGTTCAAAGAATACAATAGAAGAGAAAAATGAGAAAGTTGAAGGTAATACTGATAGCAATGTCAAGCCTAAAGAAACAACAGTGATGAAGAAATCAAGGGGCAAACAGACTGTGTCCGAAGAAGAAACTCAAGAATTTCTAAAGTTGGTTAAGCAGAGTGAATACAAAGTAGTGGAACAGCTAGCTCAGACGCCTGCTAAGATTTCCATATTATCTTTGTTGTTATCCTCTAATTCACATCGAGATACGATATTGGAATCTTTGAATCAAGCATATGTTTCCCAAGACATCACTTTAGATGGTCTAGATAATATCGTGGGGAATATAACTGCTCACAACACCATAACTTTCACTGATGATGAGATACCGCCCGAAGGCACAGGACACACGAAGGCACTGCATATTACAGTCAAGTGCAAGAACTTTTTAGTAGCAAAAGTCCTGGTGGATAATGGGTCTTCTTTGAACATAATGCCAAAATCAACGTTGGAAAGATTGCCAGTGGATATGTCCCATATGAGGCCAAGTACCGTAGTAGTAAGGGCCTTCGATGGGGCACGCAGTCAGGTGGTGGGTGACATTGAGATTCCAATACAAATCGGCCCATGCACATTTAACATAACCTTCCAAGTTATGGATATCCCCACTGCTTACAGTTTCTTATTAGGGCGGCCTTGGATACATTCTACAGGAGCTGTCCCATCATCGCTGCACCAGAAACTCAAGTTTTCAATTGGAAGGAGCCTAGTAATTGTATCTGGTCAAGAGGATATCTTGGTTTCTAGGCCAGCTTCAATGCCATATATTGATGCAGCAGAGGAAACTTTTGAGTCGTCGTTTCAAACATTCGAGGTGGCAAGTGCCACGACGCTATATGGGGAAGGCAAGAAATCTAAATCTCGATCTTCAGCCATGACGTTCAAAGAAAGCAACAATCGTTTAGATGACGTTTTAAGCCTATCGAAAAATACAAAAAGATTTGGGCTTGGGTATAAGCCGGATAAAGCAGATATGATCAGGGTACAGAAGCGAGAAAAAGAGAGGCGTTTGGCTAGATTTGAAAGTCGAGAACCAGAATATGGAGAAAAAATCATCCCTCATCTCTACCACTCGTTTGAAAGTGCTGGTATAATTCGTCCAGGTGATTTTGCAGTTGCAGTAGTGGCTAAAGAGGAAGAATTGGGTCCATGGATCTGCCCGTGCCCAAAAAACTTCGAGCTCAACAATTGGAGTACTATTGAATTACCGTCATTTGCTGTTAAGATGTGAAAGTAATTGACCACTTTTTATTGTTTTTTGCAATTTCAATTTTCAATTTCAAGTTAGGTTAGTCATTTTACTCATTTCATTTTCCAGACTTCTTTCTATGTGTTCAAGTAAATTTCATCATTCAATGAAGATTTTAGTTCATTTCCTTTTGTTATTGCATATTACACTCTCCATGGCAAAATATTTACTCTTCTTTTCTTCTCTTTTCTCTCTATGTCAAATTATCAACATCTTAAGCAGTAATACTGAGATTGAATGTGCAAACGATTCTCAATACGAACTTGATATTCCTATACACAATGTTGAGTCTGACGAGGAAGAAGAAGATTTTGAACCTAGTGCTGAGTTGTTAGAAATGATAGAGGAAGGGGAAAAAGCGTTGGGCCCCCATGAAGAGTTAACAGAGATAATTAACCTGGGATCACAAGCGGAAGTCAAGGAGGTTCAAATTGGCACTAATGTCTCTACAGAAACTCGCAAAAAGCTTATTGATTTGCTCACAGAGTATGTCGATATTTTTGCTTGGTCCTATCAAGACATGCCTGGGCTAGACACGAATATTGTAATGCATCATTTACCACTCAAACCTGAGTGCAAACCAGTAAGGCAAAAGCTGCGAAAGATGAAGCCGGACATGTTAATTAAGATAAAGGATGAAGTCCGAAAACAAATTGATGCTGGATTTTTTACTGTGTCCAATTACCCTGAATGGGTTGCAAACATTGTTCCTGTGCCAAAGAAGAATGGGCAAGTTAGGATGTGTGTGGATTATAGGGATTTAAACAAAGCAAGTCCTAAAGATAATTTTCCACTCCCTCACATTGATGTGTTGGTAGATAACACTGCTGGTTTCTCTACCTTATCTTTTATGGATGGTTTTTCGGGCTACAATCAGATAAAAATGGCACCTTAAGATCAGGAAAAAACTACATTTATTACATTGTGGGGAACATTCTGCTACAAAGTTATGCCGTTTGGTTTGAAAAATGCTGGGACCGCCTACCAGCGAGCCATGGTTACTTTATTCCATGATTTGATGCACAAGGAGATTGAAGTGTATGTAGATGATATGATTGCCAAGTCAAAAGAGCAGGAAGAACATACAACCGTTCTTCGCAAGTTGTTCGATCGATTGAGAAAGTTCCAGCTCAAGCTCAATCCGAGCAAATGTATATTCAGGGCAACCTCTGGTAAATTGTTAGGATTTGTGGTTAGCCAAGAAGGTATCAAGGTCGACCCTGACAAAGTCAAAGCAATTCTGGAAATGCCGCCTCCGCAAACACAGAAAGAAGTTCAAGGATTTTTGGGTCGGATAAATTATATTGCTAGGTTCATAGCACAATTGACCACAACATGTGAGCCTATTTTCAAGTTGCTTCGCAAAAACAATGATGGCGTTTGGAATTAAGATTGTCAAACAACATTTGATAAAATTAAGCAGTATTTACGAAACCCACCGATCCTCGTACCACCAGTGCCTGGACGTCCGCTCATTTTGTATCTCACCGTAACAGAAAGTGCAATGGGATGTGTACTGGGGCAACATGATGACTCTGGTAGAAAAGATAGAGTTATATACTATTTGAGCAAAAAGTTCACCAGTTGTGAAACCAGGTACTCTTCGATGGAAAAAACTTGTTGTGCTATAGCCTAGGCTGCACGTCGCTTAAGGCAATACATGTTGTATTACACGACGTGGCTTATTTCAAAAATGGATCCCGTGAAATACATCTTCGAGAAGCCATCTTTATCGGGACGAATTGCAAGGTGGCAGGTTCTTTTATCCGAGTATGACATCACATATGTGACTCGAAAGTCGGTAAAGGGGAGTGCTTTAGCTGATTATCTGGCACAACAACCTATAGAGGATTATGAGCCGATGAAGTTCGACTTCCCTGATGAGCATATCCTCACTGTAGCAACAAAGAAAGAAATATCAAATCCAGATATGTGGACCATGTTCTTTGATGGGGCTTCGAATGAATTGGGTCACGGAATAGGCGCAATATTAATATCGCCTCGAGGAGAATTATTCCCTCTCACTGCTAAGCTGTGTTTTGATTGTACGCACAACATGGCTGAATACGAAGCTTGTTTAATGGGCATTCAAGCTGCTCTAGATTTGAAGATTGAAAGGCTCCAGGTCTTGGGGGACTCTTTGCTAGTGATTCATCAGCTAAGAGGAGAATGGGAAACCAGATATGCTAAATTATTGCCTTACAAGCAACTTATAACAAGATTATCACAACAGTTTGATCAAATTACTTTTGATTATTCCCCAAGAGAGAATAATCGGATAGCAGATGCATTGGCTACTCTAGCAGTCATGTTCAATGTGGATTTAGATGAAGGGGTCCAACCAATTAAAATTGAAAAGCGAGATGTTCCCGCCTCCTGCATGAACATTGAGAAGGAGTCAGATGACGAGCCGTGGTTTCAAGACATCAAACAATATCTGAAATGTGGAACCTATCCTCCTAATGCATCAGAAAATGACAAGCGAACTCTGAGAAGATTGGCAGTGAAATTCTTCTTGAATGGGGAGATACTTTACAAAAGAAACTATGACATGGTACTGTTAAGATGTGTGGATGCCACAGAGGCTAATCAGATTATGAAAGAAATCCATGAGGGAATTTGTGGTACCCATGCAAATGGGCATATGATGGCTAGACAAGTTTTGAGAGCTGGTTATTATTGGCTGACTATGGAAACAGATTGCATTAAGTATGCAAGAGAATGTCATAAATGTCAAATTTATGCAGACAAGACTCATGCTCCTTCATCCAAGTTACACATTTGAACTGCTCCTTGGCCTTTCTCTATGTGGGGAATGGATGTGATTGGACCCATTGATCCTAAAGCTTCAAATGGACATCGATTTATCTTGGTGGCCATAGATTACTTTACCAAATGGGTAGAGGCAACCTCTTATCGTGATGTGACGAAAGGGGTCGTGATCAAATTCATCAAGGAGATCATTTGTCGATACGGCCTCCCTGAGACCATAATAACAGATAACGCTAGAAACTTGAACAATAAGATGATGAGTGAGCTATGTGAGCAATTCAAGATTAAACATCTCAATTCCACCCCCTACAGACCAAAAATGAATGGGGCTGTTGAAGCTGCAAACAAAAACATAAAAAGAATTGTTGAAAAGATGACTGTAATGTACAAAGATTGGCATAAAATGCTTCCCTTCGCTCTACACGGCTATCACACGTCAGTTCGTACATCTACTGGGGCAACGCCTTTTTCCTTAGTATATGGTATGGAGGTTGTGCTCCCAATTGAGGTGGAAATTCCATCACTAAGAGTTTTGATGGAAGCTAAATTGGAAGAGGCTGAATGGGTCCAGAATCGCTATGAACAACTCAATTTCGTTGAAGAGAAGAGATTAACAACATTGAGTAGAGGTCAGCTCTATCAAAGAAGGATGATGAGCGCATATGATAAGAAAGTTCGCCCAAGAAGATTCAGAGAGGGAGATCTGGTGCTGAAAAGGATCCTTCCATTTCAAAAGGATCATCGAGGAAAATGGACTCCAAATTATGAAGGACCATTTGTGGTGAAAAAGGCTTTCTCTGGAGGGGCATTAATCCTAACCAATATGGATGGCTGTGAATTATCAAGCCCAGTCAATTCAGACTATGTTCGGAAGTATTATGCATAGATTGTCTGGCTATCTTTCCTAAGGAGACTAGACAAAGTTGCAGAGTATTCAATAAGTGTTTTGAAAGTTTCATTTCAGTCTCAGTATTTTGTTTAAAAAAAAAGTTGTTTATCCCTCACCATCTCCACCCTCTCAATTTGGAGATATTTCTTTTCTTCATTGTGTACTTTGGTGATTAATAAAGGATTTGTTTCCTCCATTTTTGACCAGTATAGTTGTTATTTTTACGCCAATCACAAATACAAATTATGCATGTTACATCTCAAGTTTGGGTATTTCATTGTCCAGCCTCTCCACTATCTTTCAAAAAGAAAAAAGAAAAGAAAAAAGAAAAGAAAAAGAGAAAAAGAAAAAGAAAGAAAATAGATGCTTTCACTATAATCGTTGAGGAAAATTGGTCAATTCTTGACTATTTTACCCTTCTCATGAAAAGTATGTTCGTTATTATCAACTATACTCTCAATCTAATGCAACCTTTATTTTGACCGTCGTTCATGTGCAAAGTTTCATATTGCCATTCCTCCCTAGACAAGGTTCCAATTATCACACTGGGGCAAAACACCCCCTCGGGAAGTAAGAATTCGAAATTACTTACTATAAAACCTTGAGTCTATCCCACCACACGTGATTTTTGTGGTAAACCAACTTGAATTACCGATTCATCATTGTTTCGCTAAACTCATCATGTATAGCTGCAGTGAATCTCCATATTTGTTTACCCCACTTGAGAGCCTTTTGCCAAACCTGTCACATTTAACCATGTGGCAACAATTCAAAACTACCCACCCCATGTTACCAAGAGAGTTTCGATGGTAATTAAATAGAGATGGACTCTTATGATTTACTACTTCATAATTAAGACTTGTAGTTCTTTGAGTATTCCTATATTTCAACTTTTTTTCAATCTACACTTTTCCTATACCATTTCTAGCTTTTGTCTTCTCTCCTTTTGGAAGGTGACTCCAAGACTAAGGATGATAATCTTGGGAACTTGGACTTAGTAACTTGACAAATTGTCTCGAAGTCTCAAATTCTTTCATTGAGTTTTGCTTGAGAAAGAACCCTATCATGGTACCGAGGAACATTGACAAAGAAACAACATGGAGTGATTATTGAAGTCGCGAAGGATGGCTTACAGGTGTTGGATCTTCTACATGTGATTGCATTATATTTTGCCAGTCATGAAAAAATATATTTGGCCTAAAAAAAGAAAGTTATGAAAAAGAAAAGAAAAAGAAAAGAGGAAATGAAAAAGAAAAAGAAAAAAGAAAAAGAAATGTACAAGGCCAAGATAATTCTTGAAATGCATGATTGGGGCAATCAATGTAGATCAAGAGGTCACACCTTCAAACGATTTGAAGATTTTCTTTGTCAATCATCATTTGGAGCAAGAATCTTCATTGCTACACTGGGGCAAAGCTTTCATCGTTATACTGGGGCAAAGCTTTCATCGTTATACTGGGGCAAAACCGTCATTATTAAATTGGGACAAGGGCTTTCACCACTATACTACAGTAAAGTCATTTTACCATTTATTTCACCATTTATGTAAACTGTTTTAGACTGGGGCAAGGGCCAAGTTAAGAGAATCACACTTCTCTTATGAAGAATCTTCCAATCTCGAGCAGTTCTCTACATTCAAGAATAGAAAGCTGAATCACATTTTCATAGAAGAATCACATTCAAGAAAAGGGCGATTACAGTAATAAGGGTTTTTCATCAAAGATCTCAAGCTGACTTAAAGAAAGAACGAGATATATGAGATGATCTTTTGAGACAGCTACTCCTTGTTCTCATAATGGTTGTCCAAAGAAATGGGGTCACCTTAGCACATATTTCCATTTGAATCGTATTCTGATTATGTGAATGTTCAAAATTATGTTCAATCTCTTATTGTTCAAGAGATTCTTTATAAAGGCATTTGTGATCCATGTTTGCCTTCTTCATTCATTTTTCTTCGAAAAAGAAACTTGGTTTCTTTCTTTGTTCGACTATCATTCTCGTTTGTCTCTAAGCCAAATTCATTTTCTTATATCCAATCTTTTTGTCTACTACAAGGCTAAGGTTATGAAGCAGTTGAATCAAGTAAGATGTTTATCGCTATGAATTACCATACATAGTTCTCTAAACTAGCACATGAGACACTTCTAAAAAACCTACCATACTCGATATGATTGAGCAATCTATGGTTGACATATATGTTTCCTTTCGGGTTGAGCAATCTTTGATTAACATACATGATCTCTTTTAGGTTGAGCAACCTTGTTTCACACGTACAATTTCTCTCGAGTGTTGAAAGCATCAAAAGAAGGGAAAAGAAAATAAGAAAAAAGAAAAAGAAAAGAAAAGGAAAAGAAAAAGGAAAAGAAAGAGAAAGAGAGGCAATCAAGATCCGAAGATGTCTATTGTTATATACTTTGAAAGCTTCCTTGACTGATAAATCTTTATTTCCTCTCATTAGATTCATGGGTGGCTTAATGTCTTTATTGTCAATGCAATACCAATTGAAAGTTTTCAATGTCTGCGACATCTAAAGCAATGACATTTATTCAATAGACTTTGATAGAAGAGAATCCGAAGTGCAGAGGGTTTAGTGGGATGAACATTGGAAAATTCCACTCACAAGACGTTTTGCTATGAGACGTTCGGAAGTCTTTAAATCAAGACCTCAAAGTGTTTTGGTTCATCGTCAGCAAACAACCTACTCCACTTCGTCTATGTCTCTCAATCTATAAAGGCGGAACGCAAGAAATGAGCTACTTTATAGTTCTGGTTTTCAAAACTCGCTAATTTTGAAGTTTGTGTTTTTGAAATTTGTGCCCTGCACATTTTCATGCCGCATGTAAATTTGAATCTCATACATTTAAGCATACTCTACATTTTGAGATTTTGCAAGTCTATGATTCACTTCTTTGGTTGGTTAAATCGAACCCTACTAGTCAATAGAGGTCGAAGCCTGGTTGGAGTCAGGTCCATTTCATGTTTTATTTTGGTTGGTTAAATCGAAACCTGCTAGTCAGTAGAGGTCGAAGCCTGGTTGGACTTAGGTCCATTTCATGTTTTATTTGGTTGGTTAAGTCGAACCCTGCTAGTCAGTAGAGGTCGAAGCCTGGTTGGAGTCAGGTCCATTTCATGTTTTATTTTGGTTGGTTAAATCGAACCCTGCTAGTCAGTGGAGGTCGAAGCCTGGTTGGAGTCAGGTCCATTTCATGTTTTATTTGGTTGGTTAAATCGAACCCTGCTAGTCAGTAGAGGTCGAAGCCTGGTTGGAGTCAGGTCCATTTCATGTTTTATTTTAGTTGGTTAAATCGAACCCTGCTAGCTAGTAGAGGTCGAAGCCTGGTCTGAGCCAGGTCCATTCCCCTTTTCTTTTGGTTAAATCGAACCTTATCCTTGATTAGAGATGAAAATCTGGTCAAAGTAAGGTTTATTTTCCTTTTCCAATTTTAGGCTATGCTTGGTTTAAGCATGAAGCCCTTCCTTTTATTTTTAACGAAAAATCTTCGCCTTCCCAATACTTTGTCTTTTTCCTTTGTTTACCCTTTCAATCCTTCAAGGATACACAACGGGAGGCAAACTGTAGACACCGTATTTGGTCCGGCTTGATTTTTAGTAATAATGTTTGAAGTTTTTCAATATTTGGTGGCAATTTGTTTTTTGGTATGCCAACAAGAGCATATCTCAACTGGTATAAAACTGTATTGATAACCACAAGATTTATGGTTCGAATCCCCTTCCCCACATATTATCAAAAAATTTGTTTTTTGGTTTTCATTGTTTATTTTCATTTTCATTTTACTTTTTTTTAATTTAATTTATTTCTTTATCTTTTATTTATTTTATTTCATTTAATTTTAATTAATTTAATTTTATTTATTCTTTATGTCATTTTATTATTATTATTATATTTATTATTTAGTTATTATGTTTATTTTTATTTTTGTTTTGGTTTATTTTTATTTACTTTATATTTTATTTTCATTTATTTTTATTATTTTATTATTTTATTTATTTATTATTTATTTATTATTTATTATTTTTATTTGTATTATTATTGTTTTTTTTCTTTTTTTCCCCACGTTTCCCTCTCCCATTTTTTTTTCAACCTCCCCACTCTCTCCCCTATTCTTTCTCCCATTCTTTCCCCCTTCTTCTCCATTCCCCCCTCCTTCTCCCAACCTCTCATTCTTTCCCCCTCTTTCTCAACTCACTCCCCCCTCCTTCTCCCAACCTCCCATTCCTTCCCCCTTTTTCTCAACCCCTTCCTCCAAGCTCTACTATATAATGAGAGCTTATGGAGGATGAGGGGGACACAAAAAAAAAGAAGGAGAAGAGGTGTGAAAGAGTTTAGAGAGAGAAGGACACACAAAGAAACAAGAGAAGAAGAGTGAAAGAGCTTAGAGAGAGAAAGGGAAGAAATTGTAGAGTGAAAAAGGAGGACAAAAAAAAGAAGAGAAGAAGAGTGAAAGAGTTTAGAGATAGAAAGTGAGAAAATTGTAGAGAGAGTGTGTGAATTTGAAAGGGAAAAGTAGAGTTTTTGAGAAAGAGTTTAAAAATAACCAACCTTCCGCCGCCGTCGTGCCGCCACTACCGCCGCCACCACGCCGCCGCCGTCAAGGACTCACTCCGCCGCTGCCGCCGTCGAAGACTCGTGCCGCCGCCGCCCGTCCTAGCCGTGAGAAGCTGCTTTCCAACAAAAAAAAAACAAACAAAAAAAAAAAAAGAAGAAGAGGGAGCTGGAAAAAGTGAGGAAGAATAAGAGGTTGGGGGAGAGAGGAAAGGTAGTGGGTCCCACATTTTAAATTCTTTATTCTTCTCACTTCTCTCTCTTATTTGTCTCATTATTATTATTATTACCATCATTATTATTCCTCTAATTAAAACAAGAAAAGAAAATGGTTATTTCTTTTTTATGGATCCAAACTTTTCCATTTTTCATTTTGGCTATGAATTTAAGTTTCCAAATCAATTGCAATTTATTTTATTTCATTTATTTATTCTTTTTTCTCTCTTTTCTAAATTAAAGCATCTAATTGGATGTAGTTTTGTTCTAATTTGAAATTTCTAAATAAAACTTCAATTTTTCTTTGATGATTTAATTTGATGTTTTCAAATTGGATTTCAATTCCCCTTTATTTTCCAAACAAGTTTCAAATTGATTTTAGATTAAACAAGATGGAAAGAGAGAAAAGAAAGAGCATTGATTATGGAAATTTTTAGCCTAAAGTTATGAAATTAGCCTAAGGTTTTGTTTTGAAATTAACTTCAATTTACTTTAAAATTAATTTCTTATTCACTTTTTTTTTTTTTTCAAAATTGGATTTCATCTAGTAAAGTCAAATTGAGTTTGATTTGAAAATTTGAATTGGAGGTCAATTTTGTTTTAATTTGGTTTTAAATTAAATTTTCAAAAGCCTTCAAAATATTAAGTCATTTTTTTTCCTTCTTCTTAAATGGTTTTTTACCACTCATCATCGTTAATTTACATTTTTTTTTTCGTTGAAATGTGAATTAACAAGTATGAGACAAAATAATTCATGTAGAGCCTGTGACGGAGTTGAAATAATTTTCAAATTCTTGAGGTAAAATTTTTCTTTTTTTCCTTAATTAGGAAATTTCTACGTGATAATAAAGTTATGGGTTAACCTCACTCACAAAATTAAATCCTTACTTTATTTAAAGATAAGGTAAAAGTAGTGAGACATTTAATTTTCGATTTTCATTTTTTTTCTTTTTTCTCAAATTTTATTTGTTTATTTCTTGTTAAGACATGGACATTTGTTTAATGAATTCGAGTAATAAAATAGAATGTTTTCAAACGGGTGTTGTAGGGTGCTAATACCTTCCCTACACACAACTGACCCCCGAACCTATTTTTGGTTTTTAAGACCAGTTCATTTTTTTAAAAATGGGTGACCAATCACACCCCAAGATGATTGGTGGCGACTCCAAACCTTTAACCTCGAAAGAGACCCTTAAGAAAGGACGTCGGCCGCTCTGCGTCGCGATGACGTTGCGGGCAGAGTTCATGACACACTCAAGATTAAGACTGAGTTACCTAGGTCATCGTATTGAAACAATAACCTAACTTGTTAACGGTGTTACATCTAGTGGTTTACTATTTCATGGTCCGGTCTTATGCTAACTCATTGAATAGGATACCCCCGCTCGCATGTCTCCTACATGGACGCCTTGGATCAATACGTCTGTATCGAATACAAAGCGGGCCGTATCACATAGTGTTACCAGGATAAGATACCCAACCTTATCCCTGTACTATAGACCTTTTAGGTTGTTGCTTGAACACCAATCCCCGTATGTCCCCACATACTAGTTCAAGTTACATGTAAACAACCTTGGATCTTAGTTTATTGGATTTGGGTCATATTGTGCAATTCTAGACTTAATATGACAATAACACTTTATTGCATAAACCTCAATAACACTTTATTGATACAAGTGTATAATTCGTTAATCATTCATTATCTACGAGTTTTAGGACATAAAACCCAACAAACTCCCACTTGGACTAAAAATCTAGTTTAGTGGGAATGTACAATAATCTATCCAAGCAGTGGGTGTATAAATACATGTATAATACATAAAACGTATTTATAATGTACAAATACAATAAACTAGGGCATCACTATACCAATTACATAATGGTATCACTATACCTATTACACTTCTCCCACTTGCCCTAGATTACATCTTTGTACATAACTCGTAGACCTAGACCATCTAGATGACCCTCATACATTTTAGCCGAGAGGGTCTTCGTGAATGAATCAGCAATATATCCTTTAGATTCAATGTGCTTGCTTGTCTTGCAATAGGCTAGTTCATATTTGAAACACCTTCCAAATTAGGCTTGAACTTCCTAAGTCATACAGTCTCTATCGGTGCTTCATAAGCAACTGCTTATCGACCTATATGGTCGAGACTGCAGATAAGTCGTACTATAGCTCCTCCATTAAGAGTGAAGACAGACACCGATGTAGATTTCATCAAATCCTTATCAGTTAAAACATTTGTGTCAGTGTATCCTGTAAGGATCAAATCCTTATCGCCATACACGAGCATATAGAACCTCGTTCTCCTAAGATACTGGAGGATGTACGTAACGACACTCCAGAGATCAAATCCTGGATTTGATTGATACTTACTGACAACCCTACTGAATAGGGCATATGTCTCATGTCCTCAACTTCTTGAGGTGTCTGAGGACACAGTTCCTTAGACAAAAGAATTTCATTCCTGAAAAGGTAGTAAACCCTTATTGGAATTCTGCATCTTATATCTAACTAACATCTTGTAGACATAAGAAACTTGAGACAAGACTAGCTCAGCTTCTCGCAGATTTTCATTTGGAAATGAGCTGCTAGCCTCTTTAATGTCAGTAAGATAACCTACATCATTCCCAATGATTAGGATACCAATCATATACAACACTAAGTGAGCTACCGAATTATTGATGATTACTTGTAAACACAAGACTCGTCAATGTTTTGATTAAAGCCAAAAAATTTGATCACTGTATCAAACCTTAAATTCCAAGATCGAAATGCTTATGTCAATCCATGAATGGACCACTTAAGCTTGCAAACCCTTTTGCTTTTGATCTTCCTTAATGGACCCTTCTGGTTGAGACCTTAAATGTCTCGTTTCTTCTTGTAAATCCACTTGTAACCTATAGGTGTTACCCCATCAAGCAAATTTACATGATCCCAGATGGAATTGAAATGCAAAGACTTCATTTCCAAGTCCATGGCTTTAAACCATTGGTCATTGTCAACATCATTCATTTTCTTTCTAAAAGATAATGAATCCTCTATGTCATCATCAAGAATGACGACTTGAGCTTCCAATAAGCCCATGTAACGGTCAGGTTATAAAACAACCCTTCCACTACATCAAGGCATTCTCAACTCGTGAGATGGATGTGACTGACCAAAAGCACTGGTCTTATCAACAACTCTTGTTGAATAACCAGTCTTATCAACAACTCTTGTTGAATAACCAGTCTTATCAACAACTTTTGTTGATTCATTAACAACTTTTGTTAATGTTTTCATAGCTTTATTAGTTAATTCACTTAAACCGACCTTACTTTATGGCTTATGATTTGTCGTATGTTCTTCTTCTGAGAATGAAGCATTTGTCGATACAAATTCTTTATTCTCTTTGGATTGATGAAGTATGTTCTCCTCGTTTCCTTTGGGATTGCCTACAATTAGGCGTAATTTTGAACGGTATTCCAATTTATTTTGGGTTAGTCACAAGCACAAGTGCTGGACACCCCAAAATTTAAAGGAACGTAAACAATCTTTACGTCCTATCCACAACAAAAGAGGTGTTTCAGAAACACTTTTGATGGAACGTTGTTCAAAATACACGCTGCAGTCACACTGCATGACCCCAAAACGAGTCAGGCAATTGAGCATAGCTCAACCTGGATTGAACCATATCCAATAGGGTTCTATTACTCCTAACTGAGATTTAGGATGTGATTCCATGAACTATCAAATAGTCCTAGAATCTCAAGTCCCTACACTCAACACATTGATCAGATCAAAATGTTTTTATTATCTCACCTAACAAGTTTTCAACTTCAGTCTTAAGCCCCTTCGAATATCTCATGAGCTTCAGACTGAAATTGCATTAGGTAGAGATACTCATACCTTTGAATAATCATCCATAAATGAGATGATTTATTCATGCCCTCCCATTGCTTTAACATACTGGACCACAAGGATCCAAATGTACAAGCTCCAAGGGCTCTTTGGCTCTTAAGTTCTTTTCCAGTAAAAAATCCATCAGTCATATTGCCCATAAGGCATGACTTAATTGGTATTAAAGAGTTTTCTTCTAACTAACTTAGAAGTATACTCATAGACTAAGATCCCAATCATATTGAGATAAAAAATAGCCTAACCTTAAGAACCAAAGAAAGGTATTTCCTTTAGGAGATATCCTTTGCCTTTATCTTTCTGAGTATAAGCAATCTTAAACAACTCAGTGCTCATGACTTGCTTTACTCTCGATTAGTCTTAAAACACATAAGTTATTTTCCAGCAATGCTGAACAACTGTCAACTCCCTTTCTTAAAATAAAACTGCGTTAGCAGAGAAAGGTATAGAGTAACATTGTTCCAGCATATACGATACAAAAATCAAATTTCTGTTAATCTTTAGGAAATTCATATACATTATCTAATAATGTGTATTTTCTCCCACTGGATAAAATAACTTAATGTTCCCTCTGCCAAAGCCGAGACATACTCTCCAGATCAAAATCTGAGAGTCATCCCACCTAATTGCTACTGTTGCCATGAGCTTATTCCTTAAAAGGAAAAACAAACGTGATAAGTGACACCTGAATTAAGGATTCAGGCTGTATCCTCATTTTCCACTATGCATGTTTCAATGATCAATAAATCATATTATTGTCATTGATATTGGCTAGGCAGTTAATGTCATAATCATCATGAACGATTCAAGATGAACTAGACATTTGGGCCTGAGGACATTCCTCACAAAAGACTAATCTTAAATCACTTACCACAAGTTTCGTTTAAGCTAGTTGTATCTTAAGCCGTTATTAATAAAATGACGTGAGACAATGCACATAAAATTTTATATAATTGCTGAAGTAACAAATTACTTGTATTATTAATCGCACTAACCCATTACAAATAATCCAATCAAATTCTGCAAAAACAAACAAGCAATCAAAGAAACCCTATAAAACTATTGATTTAGTTTTTGCAACGATACTTCAGAGGTTTAGAACAACAGCCACCGAAGGGTGGTCAGCTACTCATCCTCTGAATTGAGACAATCTCAACCAAATTCTAACACCAGAATAACTCATATTCCGTTAGAATTTAGTTACCGTTGTTCGATCAAGGATTAGTTAACACATTTAACTCATCCCCGTAAGTGTAACCCTCCCACTTTCAGATCCCAGAGGTACGGACCAACAGGCTACCAAAAGGAAAGACAACTGTTGGTAATTAACCTAAGTGACCCTATCCATTTCTGGAGTTCGCGGTGTTCCAAAACCTATGATCAGGCCCTCTGAAGGGATGGTCTCTCCAGGACGACACGCAGGCAGATCATAAGAATCTCACGGTGCGACCTAGGGGTGGAGACCGTAGGATACGTTGACACGTGTCCTGCTCCCACTTACTATAGACATTCTCCCCATTCACCTTGTTATTGACCCATGCAAACACTTTCCGAAGGGAGGCCGCGCCCAGGGCGACACGAAGCCGAGCATGGATCTCACGGTGTGAACACAGGGGGACGTGAGAGTAAAAACTGGATATGAAAATCTTGTTTTTATATTTTTCCTCCCACTGAAATGTCCTACTGTATTTTAGGGTTATTAAACTTAGATAAACCCGGCTAAGTCAATCTATCTAAGTCTTTGCCTATTATAACTCTTATATATAGGTCTTCAGTCTAATGTCTAGGTGAATTAAACCCTTTTAATTACCTAGTGACATTGCATGCTAACATTAAACTATGATTAATTCAACTCAAGTTCCGGATCTATTCCCAGGTAGGAGGTGTTCCGTAACCGTCAACTTAAGTACCCCCAGCCTAGACAGAACTTCACCGGGAGAGTTCCCTTATAACCATAGTAATGTTTTTCCTACTTAGTAAATTAAAACTATTTTAATCCTAATTTAGACACGGACTATACAAGACTCGATTTACTGAATTAATTGCCCAAAAACGCAGGGGCCTTTACAGTTTTTGATCAAATCAAAACACAGTAAATCTATGGCCAAATATACCAAAACAATTTTTCAGCAAACCAACATTCATAATGCAGAATAAATCCTACCAAAACCAACACAATTTTCATTAATTGAAATCAATTAACGAGATGGCTCTGATACCAATTGAAGGGTTGAAATCCCTTTGGCATCGGAAGGAATCAAGAACGATCTCGAATTGATTTTCAATTTTAGAAAAACCGGTACGTTGGCAATAAAATAGAAAAAAATTTCTAAATTAAACTAGATCAAACATGCTGTAAAATTCAGATCTAAACTATTTAGAACTCCGAAAACTTACATGAATGGAGACCCGAAAAACACCGCACGATGCTCCAATTCATGTACTTCTTCCTCCCAACGAACACAACCACTTGAGAGCACCCGCTATGCTCTTGGATCTCTGAGATTGGCTTGTGGGAACCCAAAATTCGTCTTGGAAGGGAAGAATTCCAGCAAGGAGGTTGCTGTATTTTTTTTTTTTTGAGAGAAAAGAGAGAGTACTGCCTTCTCTGTATCTTGCATGAATCAGAGTGAACCGATCAATTGGGTAACCCCTCTCCACTTAATGATAAGTGGGGAGGGAGTTAAAACCCTACTCAATCTAGATCGTTGGATCAAATCCAAACGATCTTGGCCGTCTATTAATTAAATAATAAATATTTAATTAATTAATTAATTATAATTAATTTAATTTAATTAATATTAAATAAATCAATTATAACATAAGGTATTTAATTCAATTTGAATCATATTCAATTGAATTAAATTGGCCATTCAATTAATCTCATTAATTGAATCCACATTAATTACATATTAAATATTTAATTAATTTTATAATTGAATCATATTCAATTCTATCTCTCTCATTTAACCTATAGTTTTAATGTGCATCAAAATGTACATTAATATAAACTATAGTATTAATTTGATTAAATCACATTTAACCAAATTAAATTAAAATTAATTAATTCCCCAATTAATTAATTCATGAATTAATCAAACATCACATATTTAATTAAATTCATAATTCTCTCATTAATTAATTTTGAATCACATCCAAAATTAATTTTACTATAAAGTTTAATTCAATAATTAAACTTATACAATAATGTATCTCCATACATTATATTAATTGTATCAAAATACAATTAACTTAAATTCCCTTTAATATCAAGACTATATTATCTCAGAACCCGTTATGAGCTAGCAGGTGGACCTAATGGACCTACAGATAAGAAGCTTCGACGATACGGGATTGATCAGCTAAACTCATTAACCGAGTCAATCAACATTCGTTAACTGTGGGTCACTCCACTAAAGACCCACAGTTGCACTCTTCTCACTGTAGAATATTTTTGTGTCCACGGATATCGACCAATGCAGTAAGTCAATGATTCACGTGTGTTCGTAACACCAGCAAGGTCAAATTACTGTTTTACCCCTGGGTTACCTCTGGTTCCTTAAGTACCACTGATCCCTCTAATGAACAAGTTGTTTAGGGTCCAACCTCTAAACAAGAATTCCTCTCGGGCCAGGAGAGGACGACACGCCTTTGTTCAAGTCCTGGAATCAGCCCTTAAGGGAACACACATCTACTTGCCCCAATAGGGGAAGGAGTAAATTCCATCTTGTATTGTCATGTCCCCAGCCCCCCACTCGGTCTTGTCCCCAAGAAGGTAGGCTTATTGAGTCGGCGTGCAAGCCACTCTCACCCGTACTAATCAAAGGACAATCCCTCGTGAGAAGGAGTTCATGACACACTCAGGATTAAGACTGAGTTACCTAGGTCATCCTATTGAAACAATAACCTAACTAGTTAACTGTGTTACATCTAGTGGTTTACTATTTCATGGTCTGGTCTTATGCAAACTCCTGCTCGCATGTCTCCTACATGGACGCCTTGGATCAATACGTCTGTATTGAATACATAGCGGGCCGTATCACATAGTGTTACCAGGATAAGGTACCCAGCCTTATCCCTGTACTATAGACATTTTAGGTTGTTACTTAAACACTAATCCTCGTATGTCCCCACATACTAGTTCAAGTTACATGTAAATAACCTTGGATCTTAGTTTATTGGATTTGGGTCATATTGTGCAATTCTAGACTTAATATGACAATAACACTTTATTGCATAAACCTCAATAACACTTTATTGATACAAGTGTATAATTCGTTAATCATTCACTATCGACGAATTTTATTACATAAAACCCAACAGAAACAACCTTCGTTTAGCTGAAGACCAAGAGACGAGGTTGGGACCAAGGAAAATGTAGTAACCACTCGTGCTACGGCGATCATCGGGGCAATTTGCCCAATCAACATCTGTATAACTCGTCAAAGAGAGGGGACCTGAACTAGTGAAAGATAAACCAAGATTGCTGGTAGTTTTGAGGTAACGAAGGATGCATTTAACCAAGGCCCAATGAACTATTGTTGGGGCATGAAGAAACTGGCATGCTTTGTGAACAACAAAACTGAGGTCCGGTCTGGTGATAGTGCAATATTGGAGGGCCCCGACAAGACTACGGTATTGTTTCAGATCAGGTAACGGATCACCATCACGAGCGAAAAGAATGGAACCAGCTGCCATGGGAGTGTCCATAGATTTACCCGAGGACATGTCTGAACACTGCAAAATATCTTGAAAGTATTTGTGTTGACATAAAAACAAAGAATCAGAGTCCCTGTGAACTTCAATACCGAGAAAATAGGATAAGTCACCAAGGTCTTTCAATGCAAACAAACCATTCAATGAAGCTATGAACTGCTGAATGTAAGAAGCATTATTCCCAGTCACAATAATATCATCTACATAGATGAGGACAACAACAAAAATAGAACCCTTGTGAAGATAAAAGAGGCTAGTATCATACTTTGAAGCAGAAAAACCCTAATTCAACAAACACGAGCTGAGTTTCATGAACCACTCTCGGGGACTTTGTTTCAAACCGTATGAAGCTTTCTGGAGTTTGCAAACATGATGAGGCTTTTCCTTGTCTACAAAATTGGGTGGTTGGACCATGTACACATCCTCATGAAGGTAACCATTTAAGAAAGCATTGTGTACATCAAGTTGTTTAATGGTCCACTTAAAACGCACAGCCAATGACAAGATTATTCTTATGGTAGCGGGTTTGATCACGAGACAAAAGGTTTCAAAATAGTCGATTCCATGTGTTTGATCAAAGCCACGAGCAACAAGTCTTGCCTTGTACCTCTCAATTGATCCATCCGGCTTTAGTTTAATACGATAAACCCACTTGAAACTCACTAGCTTATAATGAGGAGAGGGTGGAACAAGGGTCCATGTATTGTTTTGAACCAAAGCCTTATTCCCCTTATCCATAGCATCTCTCCATTCAACATTTTTAATTGTCGTTTTGAAACTAGTCGGTTCAATAAGAGGGATGGATGAGGGGGAAGAAGAAGCCAACCAACATTTCGGTTTAAAGACCCCGACCTTTGACCTTGTTACGATAGGATGGATGTTGGTTAAAGCAGGTTGAGGGTTAATGGGAGTAGGGGTAGGAGAAAACAGCGAGGAGGATGGTTCCAGTGAAGGTGGGGAAGCTGTAGGAAGGGAGAAAGGAGGAGTAGATGTAGAGGTAGAGGGATGAGATGATGTATCCAATGAGGAAGGTTGGTGGTGAGCCAAATCAGGAGGAATTGGAGCAAAACCTGGTGGAAAAGACGGAGAGGTTGAAGGGGAAGCGGAAGCAGAAGTAGATGGAGGAGTGGGAGCAGTAGGTGATACGGAAAGACAAGGGGAAGTTGGAACAATGGGAGATAAAGGTGGGGGAGGGGGTAGGACCAGTGGATGGAAAAGAAGAGAGTGGAAGGTGAAAAGGGGTTAAATTGAAGAAAGAATGATCAGGGGAAGAGGATTTGACAGGGACAAAACTGAATTTCTTTTGTAAGCAAGGAAAAACTAACTCATTGAATACCACATGACGAGATATAAACAGCCGACCAGACAAAGGATCCAAGCACAAATATCCCTTGTGATTTGGACTATAACCAACAAAGAGACACTCAGTGGATCGAAACATTAGCTTATGCTCATTAAAAGGCCGAAGAAAAGGGAAACATGAACAACCAAAAGCTTTTAATAGAGAGTAATCCGACAATCTGTTATATAACATTTGGTATGGAGATTTGGAGTGAAGAACAGCAGTGGGTAATCTGTTGATGATATACATGGCTGTTTGAAAAGCAAAACTCCAAAAGGGTAAAGGAAGACCGTAATGACCAAGTAATGCAAAACCTATCTCAACAACATGACGGTTCTTTCTTTCAACCCGACCATTTTGTTGGGGTGTATAAGGACAAGATACACGATGATGAATACCATGAGAAGAAAAAAATTTAGAAATGAAGCGAAACTCTCCACCCCAATCGGTTTGGAGGCATTAATATGTTTATCAAATTGGACTTCAACAAGCTTTTTAAAATTGAGAAAGCATGGAAATGTTTCATCTTTAGATTTAAGTAAATAGATCCAAGTAAAACGAGTGAAGTCATCCACAAATAATAAGAAATAACGAGCTCCATTAATCGAAATATGAGGGGAAGGTCCCCATACATCTGAATGAACCAATTCAAAGGGTCCACGAGTTTTAGTTTCGACTAAAGAAAAGGGAAGACGATGACTCTTTGCTAATTTACACGAGTTACAAAATTCAGTGGAATTCAAAGAAGAGACACCACAAATAGAAAAAACTTGCTTCAATGTAGAAGAAGCCGGATGACCCAACCGAAGATGCTAACAAGAAGGAGCTGTGACCGAAGATAAAAAGGCAGTAGGTGAAGAGGCACCAGAGGAGACAGCCGAGGATGATAACTTGTAGAGGCCATCTTCAAGTGTGCCCTTGAGGAGGATTATCTTGGTTCGCAAGTCCTTGACAAGAAAAAAAGAGTCATAAAATTCAATAAAAGCCTTGTTATCCTTACATAACTTAGAAACACTAAGGAGTTTCTTTGTGATATAAGGAGCATGTAAGACATTATGAAGCAAAATAGGCTTAGAAGAAGAATAACAGAGGAACCAATGTGAGAGATGGGAATTTGCTTACCGTTTCCAACCGTGATTTGGTCACCACCACAGTAAGTTATTGGATTGCATAAGGATGATATATTCGGAGTCATATGGTGAGTAGCCCCCGAATCAAGAAACCATGATTCGTCAAGATGGGAAAAATCAGTTTGAGTGAGAGATGAGGTATCCGAGAAGGCCTGAGGAGTAGACACAGAATTCTGGGAGGTGTGTAATAGGGCTTGAGGCTGAGGAGGTGGTGTTTGGTAAGCTAGGTTTGTTCTGTGATGGCATATAAGAGTCGTGTGGCCAAATTTGCCACAAATTCGACATTGAGGGCGAGAGGAATGTGGTTTATTGTTCCAGGAGCTTGGGATTTGTGGCTTACCAAGAATACTAGGGGGAAAGGATGATTGGGTAGGCTGAACAGGGGAAGAAAATGGAGGTTTTGAAAAAGGATTAATGTGATTTTGAGACTTGTTTGCAAAACGACGATTAGAATGATGAACATTGAGACTACTTATATTAGCTTGAGCCAAATTAAGTTGATCCACAGTCGTTTTCTTTTCTAAACGGACTTCATAAGCAAGGAGAAGGCTTCTAACATCCTCTAAAGTGGGATTATCAGCACAATTTTGAATGCTTGTAACAAAAGGGTTATATTCACTGCCTAAACCATCAAGGATGTGAGCTAAATGGTTCTTATATGAAATCGGTTCTCCAATTGCAGCAAACTTATCAGTGATTTCCTTAATTTTAGCCAAATATTGTGTAACAAACAAGCCATCTTTCCTAATTTTCTGTAGTTGAGATTTTAAAGCCATAATCCTAGCAGTAGTGTTCGAATCATAAGATCTAATCAGAGAGTTCCATATAGCAGAAGTAGAGTCAAGACTTACAATCTCTCCCATATTTTCTTCATATAAAGATGAGTAAATCCAACACATGATGAAGCGGTTGTACCTTTCCTAGCCAAGATACTCAGGATTCGGTTGAGTGTTGTTTGCATCCAGAAATTTTGGAGGAGGAAGAGTGGTTCCATCGAGAAATCCAGACAACCCATTCACGAGCACTGCATTCAGGAGCTGATTCTTCCATAATAGGAACTTGTTGTCGTTGAGTTTCACAGCAAGAGGTTGGGGTAGTGTTGGATACGGATTAGGAGTAAAGAAATTAGGTTGAGGGGGGAAATTCTGGGCAGTTGGAGCTGGGAACGGAGGTTTTGGATAGAAATTTTGATTAGGAAAAGCTTGTGGTTGGGTAGGGAAGGGTTGATACTGAGGATAGGGAAAATATCCAGGTGGGGGAGTGTTGGTATTATTGAAGGTAGCTGGAGGATGAACCAGGTTGCGATTTCAATTAGGAGTAGCAGGGCGGAAGACAGGGGTATTTGGTGGTGGCGTAACGTCAACGGGAGGGTTCAAGGGTTGATTCTGAATTGGAGTGATAACTGGAGTGGTTAAAGGAGTGCTGGGTGAAATAGTAGGAATGTTTTGCTGATTTGAGGTAGAAGAAGAAGACCCATCCTCAATGTTCATTTTTCAAAAAAGAGGAAAGTTTACAGCTCTGATACCATAAACAATACATAAAGAGAGAGGAAAGATAGTATAATTTGATTCAGTAATTCAATGATGTAATAACAGTGAACAGTGCCCACATATATAGCAAAATGAAAGGACAGGTGGAACACTATAATAGGTAACCAAACTAACAACTTTACACAATGAAATCAGAAAAATAACGTTGGAAAGTATTGGATAAATGAGATTTTGTCAAACTAACATTTTCAAAATTAATGACATCAAAATTTAACTCAGTTACCATAGTTACAAAACATAACAATTAAATTTACCTAAAATTTTTCAAAACTGAACATAATATCAAAACATAACCCAGTTATCAAAATTTTAAAACATAACAACTAAGATTAAACTAAAGCTTTTCAAAAATTTAAGGACATAACAAGTATTCCTTAGCCACCCCTATCCTCAAACAATCCCTCATCCACCTTCTTACACTAAAAAATAATCAAAACAATCCCTCACCCCTTCACTAGAATTAAAACAATCTCAAAACAATCACACGAGAAAAAGCGTTGCGAGAAACCAATGTTTTTGTTATGTGGCCTATCGTTTCAAAATTTTCAACTTAACTTTTAAACTTGAATATTCCTCACTCTTTCATTAGCTTCCTTGGTAAAATAAAGATATAAATATGATATGGCAGTGAATTGTAAAAATGAAAGTTGTACATGGGCACAACATAGCACTATGAACCGTAAAAGTTGAAGGGTTTTAGTCACATTTGAAATGACAACAATTATGGAGGGACGAAGCATATTTGGGGCTTAAGGTTTTTAGTCCAAAATGTGGTGTTGTTTTGTGGGGAAGCCACATGCGTGTGATAAAAGTCAAGCAGTCTTAAAAATCAACAACTCCATTGGATGTGCAAAGCCACACACTAGAAAGGTCGAAAGAGAGTGGAGTTGAAAGAGAAAAGAGAAAATTTTGTGAGATGAATATGTTAATGGAAGAAAAATCGTGGAGAGAGCGACGGTAGAAAATGTGGGTTTAAGAAAGCTAAGAGAATGGCAACGAAAATGGTTGACTAAAAAATTCAAGGAAGATAAATTACGTCGTCAAAGATAGTCTACGTCTAATTAGTTGAGAGTACCTGTCAGTTAGCTATGCTCGCTTTGGCTATCAACTGAGTTTCTTTTTCACCGTGCAATTAAATGTTATATTCTAAAAATTATTCCATAAATTTAGAGGATAACAACTCAAGTTAAATATTTATGGGAGAAATTACAATAAATCCAATCATTTAAAAGTGCTCTATCATAATATATATTGAACTCAAAATTTTTTAATCATTATATATATATATCTTGTACTTTAAAATAAAAATGAGAAAAAAATTCAATTTTTGACCTGAACTTTCCATTTCATCAAATTGGACCTAGAGTTGGTAATTAAATGTTGCAATTTCTATATCCTGGCCTCTATTCATTTTCCGCTAATTCATCCACTAATTTTAATTAAAATAAAAGCAATGTAAAAATCTTCATACACTCACTAATTTCAATAATATCAACTTATACCTCACAAATTTGAGTTTGATTAATGCATAAATTAACCATTGAATAACTTTGCTAAAACTCATAAACTTTAAAAAAAATTAAGATCAATGTTGTTTTCCTTTTTGAAGTCTTGTCAAAAACATTTTTTTTTAAGATAAATCTTGTCAATTTTGTACCATACAACATAATTAATTGAAAGCATATGAGAATATATACATTTTTTTAATGAATTAAAAAAAAAACTTATGAAAAAGGTTAATATTGATCTGACCCATCGAAAGCTATGCTCATTTTTTACATTTACATTTCTAAAATTCCCACATATTAGAGTTAGAAAATCATGAGAAACATAAATGAGAGACAATATCTTTAAGCGTATGAGGTTGTCTGGGTAGAACCCAAAAACAAAACTATGAGAGTTTTATAGGTCGAAAATTGACAATATCATGAAGATATGTGGTGGCTGTATCTCTACTAGTAAACAAGATTATTTTTTTTGACTTGTAATAGTAACCAAGATTATTGTGCATTTCGTGTTGACATTTTTATTATGAAATGCGATAGGAAGGGGAGATCCTTTTTTCCTCTTTTTCTTCTCCTTTTATAGCCAACTCGAACAAATCAAATAAATTAAACACTCTTATATATATATAACAAATAAGATAATCTAACTAATCAGATCACCTCTCAAGGAAACAAAATACTTCATCCAATTAAAACTACCAAAATTCTGAAATATTTGGTTTGGTTAACTGACTCAATCAAACTTCAAACGATACAAAGATATTTCAATCAAATGTGTCTCCCATATTAATCCAAATCATAAACTAAATTCTCAAATGATAGGATCTTAATTATTTTTTTAGTTCAACAACCTTCCAACTTTTGATCTCTTAATCGATGATGATAAGTTGAGCTATGTTGACCATTACACATTAAATTACAAGCATTAAATAGTTACTCTCACCCAAGTTTAATTATTTAAAAGAAAAAATCTGCCACTAAGGTGCAATTGATCTTCCCTGTTCTCTTGTACCGATTGTCTTAGGAAGAAAGCAAAGAACATGAACAATATCATCTTCCCTTATAAGTTTAACTTTAATATCCCCTCTTAACAGACTTCTACAGCCATCTTGAATGTTTATTTTCAATCCTTTTTCAGTTGTAAGATCCAGTAGAGATGAAAAACCACTGCATTATATCTTGTAAGTGCAATCCACGTGTTACAAGATCAACTTCACCGTGGACTTAGCTTGAGATACTCACCAAAACAGCATGCAAAATAATCTGGAAATTCACCTCGAGAAGAAGACTACCAAGCTTGAAGAGAAGACGAACAACAGTGAACACGATAGAGATATTCAAACACCAAAGATAGAAGGAAAGAAGAAAATCGACACAAGATGTAAGTGGTTCGGCAACTATGGCCTACGTCCACCGTAGAAGAGAGGTACAAAATCTTTATTCAAATCAGAATTATCGAGTTTTACAAAGGCACTCACGCTCACTTTTTACTCACACTGATTTTCTTAATCTGAAATCTAATTGAGTTCCCTTAATTATACTAAGGTAACTCTGGATGCTGAGGATTAATGAGGAACAAGTTGGTTACAACGGCTAATTCAGGTATGTTTCACAATCTCCACCTTTGGAATCAACTGGTTCTGAATTGCCCCCTCTCTTCTAATTAAATTTTCAATCATCCTTTCTCTGGTAGGTAAAATCCTACCATTTCCAAAAAGTGATTGAATTTCAGCTGCGGCAAGGGTTTAGTCAAGATATCAGCTGCATTGTCTGTGGTATGAACTTTAAGAACCTCTATTTCTCCTTTATCAATCTCCTCCCTTACGAAATGATATTTAATATCAATATGCTTTGTTATGTTATGGAATTGGGGATTTTTCGTAAGAAATATAGTGCTATGATTATCACAATAAATCCTTACTGTAGGCTGCTTTATTCCGAAGTCTTGTAGAAGTCCTTTTAACCATATTCCCTCCTTAATAGCTTCTGATAAAGCTATGAACTCGACTTCGGTTGTTGAGAGGGCCACAACTGATTGCAATGTGGCCTTCCAACTTAATAGATTTTGTCCGAGTAAGAAAAAATACCCTGATAGAGACCTTCTTCGGTCTAAGTCTCCTACAAAATCTGAATCTACGAAACCATAGATCTCATTCTCAATCTGATCATTCTTCTTGTAGAGTAGAGTAGCTTGTGAAGTACCTTTTAGATACCTAAGTATCCATTTTACTGCCTCCTAATGTCTTTTTCCCGGATTTGACATATATCTACTTACTAGACTTGTAGAATATGATAAATCAGGTCTTGTGGAGACCATGAGTACATGAGACTACCCACAGCCTGAGAATAGGGTATTTTAGACATGAAGGATTGGTGCTCTGTTTCATCTTCCTTAGGGGAATTTTCTGCATATAGTTTGAAGTGGTGTGCTAATGGTGTTGACACAGTTTTAGCATCCTTTAGTTTGAATTTTTCCAGAATCTTTTTACAGTAATTTGCTTGGCTTATCTGCAATGAGGAGTCTTTTCTTTGCCTGAAAATTTCAACTCCAAGTATCTTCTTTGACTCCCCTAAGTCCTTCATGTCAAAATCTCTCTTCAGGAGGGTTTTAACTTTACTCAAATCTTCTTTAGTCTTTCCTGCCAGCAACATATCGTCAACATATAGCAATAGGTAGACATGATTCTTGAAGGAATTTTTATTTACATACACACAGTTATCAAAGGAGCTTCTCTGGAATCCCAATTTTGAAATGGTCTCGTCAAACCTCTGATACCAACATCTAGGGGACTGTTTAAGTCAGACCAAGTTCTCCTGCCCCTTTTTCACGTATCCTTGTGGTTGCCTCATATAAATTGTTTCTGATAGAAAACCATGTAGAAAAGCTGTTTTGACATCTAGTTGATCCAGCTCTAGATCATTTTGAACCACAAGAGAAAGTAGCATCCGAATGGAAGTCATTTTAACTACTGGAGAGAATACCTCTGTGTAGTCAATACCTTCCTTTTGTGTGTATCCTTTTGCCACCAATCGAGCCTTGAATCTTGGCTTCATTACTCCTGAAATTCCTTCCTTCAACTTGTATATCCATTTGGAGGAGATAGGCTTATATCCCTGTGGCAATGACTTTAGAGTCCAAGTTTCATTTTTCTCCAAGGACTCCATTTCTTCGTTCATAGCCTCAACCCAGCTTCTTGCATTTGTACCATTCACAGCTTCTTCAAAGTTGTTAGGTTCATCATAGTTTAGAGAGTTTGCCACATTCAAAGCCAAGGATATACAATCTGCTTCAGAAAATCTGGCAGGAGGGACTATACTTCTTATTTGTTAGTCCCTGGCCAGAGAATAATTCTAAAGGTCTTGAACCTCGTATGGAGCATCTGTACTTTATTCTTCTTCCTCAGATGTTCCTTTTGCCTCTTGGGTTTCAGCATCTTCTTCTTGATCACCCCTTGAGGTAGAAGGAATCATGCTATGCTCCACCTCAATTTGTGTCTCCTTGTTGGAAGATTTTTCTTCAGATGGTTTATTTTGGAGCATATACATTTCTTGCTCTCTAAAAACCACATCTCTGCTGTTAATGCAGTTTCTCTCAATTGGTTGCCACATTCTAAACCCCTTGACTCCTTCTGTGAATCCCAGAAACAAACATTTGACAACTCTAGGCTTGAGTTTTCCCTGACTTTGATGGACAAACCCCACACAGCCGAATACCTTCAAGTGTTATAATTTCGGTGGCTTTCCTGTCCATTTTTCTTCAGGTGTAAGGAAGTTAAGAGAGTGTGTGGGCATCTATTCAGTGTATACACTGTATAAGATGCTGCTTCAGCCCAAAACTTCTCTGGTAGCATGGCATCTAACTCTTTCCATTATGGTTCTATTTAGCCGTTCAACGACTGCATTTTGTTGGGGCGTATACCTGATAGTCCTATGCCTTTGTATTCCATGTGTTTTGCAGAAATTATCAAACACTTCACTGCAAAACTCAAGCCCGTTGTCTGTTCTGAGGCATTTCAAAACCCTATCCGTTTGCTTCTCAACCATTATTTTCCACTCCTTGAACTTATCAAATACCTGATCTTTTGTTTTTAAAAAGAAAATCCAACTCTTTCTTGAGTAATCATCAGTAAAGGTTAGAAAATACCTTGAATTACTCAAAGAGTTTGTAGATGTCGGCCCCCACAAGTCTGAGTGGACATAGTCCAGAATTCCTTTGCTGGTTTGATGGGATTTTGTGAAATTCTGCCTCTTTGCTTTCCCATATACACATTGCTCACAGAAATTTAAGTTGTTTCCAGTGCCTTGGGAAGTATCCCCTGTTTTGCCAAGACTTGGAGACCTTTGGAGCTAATGTGGGAGAGTCTTTTATGCCATAAGTCTGTCTCTGTTAGGGCTGTTTCAGAGGCTACAAATGCCACATGGACCATCTGCACATCTTTTACAACATATAGTCCATTTATTTTCTCTTCAATCAACACTGTCTTAGAATCCTTCTTTATCTCAATAGTTCCACCTCTACCTCCATACGTACACCCAATGGAATCTAGCATACCTAGGGAGATGAGGTTTCTTTTGAGATTTGGTACGTGCCTCAAGTTTCTTAGGAGCTTGACTGTCCCATCTTTGAGCTTTAGAGAAACAGAACCAATGCCTATAACTTTGCAGCTATGGTTATTTCCCATATACACTATGCCACCATCCCATTCTCGGTATGAACTAAACCAACCCCTTGTTGGAGTCATATGAAACGAGCAGCCAGAATTGATCACCCAGTCATGTTTTTCCGAGTCTTCTAACTGATTACAGCTCTTGTTTGAAGTGGCTAAATCATCGGAGTACGTAATGGAGTTTTCTCCCACAGCAGCCTCAGACTGTTTATTCTTCTTGGACCTATGATACTGGTTAACAGTCCCTTTTTATGTGCCCTTCCTTGTGGCAATAGTTGCATTTAACTTTTGTCTTTCCTTTATCCTCTGATTGGTTTTTGCTCTCCTTATTCTTCGTCTTTCCCTTTACAAAAAGACATTCTGTTGGTTCTCGTTTTGCAGACAAGAGTTCTAATTCTTTTGTTTTAATGGCTGATATGATCCCATCAGTAGTGATCGACTCCCGACCATATTTCAAGGCTATCTTGACTTCTCTGTATGCTTCGGGAAGAGAGTTTAAAAGAACAAAAGCCTTGTTTTCATCTCCTATCTTTTCACCAAGATTTTTGAATTCGGATGTCATCTTCTTGAATTCATCAAGATTTTCTGACATAGTCTTGGCTGCATCCATTTTAAAGGTAAAAAACCTCTCTCTCATATACATCATTGTTCACACGTAACTTCGAAGATGGAGACACGTGGAATAAATGTATATATTTGTATTTATATTTCTATGCGTGTGGATGTACAATCTCTAATGTTAATCCTCTGATTCTCTCTCTTGTGTGTGGATGTGTTTCACTCGAGGGCTGGAACGCTTGATCTCGAGTCTGAAGCTTCAACGGATTCTTGGAGCTTGAAGTCTTCTAATCTTGAAGGAGTCTTCAATCTTCAAGAAGTGTTCAGCACTTTGAAACTTATGGATTTCAAGGAGTCTTCAGTCTTCAGTCTTCAATCTTGGTGGAGTTCCTCTGAATTCTCTAACTCTGGCTTGGAGCTTCAAAATTCTGACCCCCTAAAATGGAAGAGAACCCCTCTATTTATAGAGTTCTCGCTGGATGGGCCCTGTCGACTTTTGGGCCAACAACTTGGGCTTGGGCTTTATTGGTCTTGGGCTCGATCATTTAGTCTTGGGTCTGGTTCATATTTGACCCAAAACCTTATGACCCAAATATTTAAAAGACCCAAATTTGATCCAAATAATAATAATTATTTTTTAATTAATTGGTCAAATTAATTAATTTGATCAAAACAATTTAATTTTAATTAATTGATCAAATTAATTGGCCAACTTTGTCTTCAAATTAAATTTGGGACACATGTCAATTTATAATTGGTCCCAAATTTAACTAATTATAATTTCGTCATTATTTTCGTGTAATGACGTGGCAATTTGTGATTGGTCAAAATTTATCCTTCAACAATCATATTATGGGCACTTTTTGTTTCATACAGTTCATTCACTTGTTGATAAGACCAATTTATTATACACTTAGAATCTCCCAATTTGCTTATCTTAGTTGAATTCCTTGCGAAAAAATGCTTTAAAATGAGTATAATATGTCTATAGGTCCTCACCGGAGCTTTGGAAGCAATTTGGGACTTAAATGAGCGAAACCGGAGCGTAAAATGACATTTCTGCCCTTGGAGCCGTCGGAGCGTCGAGACGCTGCTGTTGAAGGGTCGGGACGCTGCTCAAATAAGGAAAAAAGGCATTGGCGCGCAGCTGAAGTGGTAGCGTCGCGACGCTCTCACCATAGCGTCTCGACGCTATGTGATCTGTAGAATTCTTTCCAAGTTTGAAGGCCTAGCGTCGCGACGCTGTGTCCTAGCGTCTCGACGCTAGGCAGTTTTCCAAAATTGTAATTTTCCAAATTTGGCTGGAATTTTTCCATGTTTGAAAACCCAATTCAGCACCATTCTTCCACGAATTGAAGGCAAAGAATCCCTATAAATAGAGGCCTTTGGTGTAGGTTTAGAATCATCCCTCAATACACAATTCACTACAACTTTGTAGTCCATCTCTCTCCCCCTTTCCACCATTCTTCTTAGTTCTTTCTTGCTTTTCTTTATGTATCAAGCTTGTTCTTGCTCCATAAGAGGCTAAGTTCTTCATTCATGTAACCGGGTGTCAAGAGTAAGTTCATATTCTTTTAATGAAATTTCTTGTTTGAATTATCAAAGCATGTTTATGTGATTTTAGTTCTTTTTCTATAAGTTTAGATTGTGGTAGGAAAGATTGACAACCTTGACCGCGCCCTCTCTAAATTTACTTGCTAAATCTAAGTAGCAAATAGGTTAACGTTATGATTATACGCATGCGTCCCTAGAACTAAATGATTTAATCAATTGTAATTGTGGTTTGTTGCCCGTTGCATGTGAATTAATTCGGCTAGATCCCAATGCGGTTTAGATTAGTTAATAGGCATATTAATTAATTTAAACTAGAATCAAACTTAGCGTTTGCATGTTTGTGATAGTTGGATCATGATTCTCGGTTTGTTGCCGGAATAAGCCGGGCTTAAACTTGTTTTGACTTATTAGTGAAATTGATGATTTAATTGAATTGAACTTACCATGACTAACCCAGTTGCATGATCTTTAAGGTATTGATTTCTTTCTTTACTTTCCTTTTCTATTGTTTTCCATAATTAGTTTTTTTTTCCTTGTTTACTTTCTTTTCCAAATATAAAAACCCCCCATTAGTCCGGTCATCACAATAAATTTAAGATAAGCAAGTTATAATCGTGCTCCCTGTGTTCGACCCCGACCACTACTGCTACAAGTTAGCTTTAGGAATCGTGGATTATAAATTTATTTGACAAGAGACCGCGACAATCTCTTCCGTCACTTGTTCCAGATCTTCAATGGTGTATCCTGATCAATAACTTGCCGCAGTACATTATTGCTCATGTTTAGAATAAGCGTTCCATAGGCTGTAGTATTCATCGCTTCTTTATCTTCTTCAGACAATGACTTTGGAAGTTTGGATGGGTCAGTTAGTGCATGAAGAGCCTTTTGTTGTCCAAGGACCACTTTAATTTTCGCTTTCCATAAATCGAAGTCGTTTTTCCCATCAAACTTCTCAATGTCAAATCTTGCTAATGCCATACTTAGCTCCGAGAATTCCTTTCTTGATCTTTCTTGCAGGCACTGATACCACTTGTAAGTGCAATCCACGTGTTACAAGATCAACTTCAATGTGGACTTAGCTTGAGATACTCACCAAAACAGCATGCACAATGAGTATTCTCTCAGAAGATCAATCTAGAAATTCACCTCGAGAAGAAGACTACCAAACTTGAAGAGAAGACGAACAATAGTGAACACGATAGAGATATTCAAACACCAGAGATAGAAGGAAAGAAGAAAATCGACACAAGATGTAAGTGGTTCGGCAACTATGGCCTACGTCCACTGTAGAAGAGAGGTACAAAATCTTTATTCAAATATGAATTACCGAGTTTTACAAAGGCACTCACGCTCACTTTTTACTCACACTGATTTTCTTAATCTGAAATCTAATTGAGTTCCGTTATTTATACTTTCTGAGGTAGCTCTGGATGTTGAGGATTAATGAGGAACAAGTTGGTTACAACGACTAATTCAGGTATGTTTCACATATCTTAAAGATTCAATCTTTTTCGTTGCTGAAGACCGCAGTTGCTAAATCCCAGAGTGATAGATGTGAATCTCAGAGCTTTCATGCTAGCGGTTATAAATGGTGGGGTAATTTTATAATAACCCCCATTAACTTGCATTTGTTCTTATTTTTATGTCACTGGTTTTGTTTGTTTATTGTAGGAAATTGGCTCTTTATCCTAATGGAGATGTGAAAAGAAATGGGTCTGATCATATCTCCCTCTATTTGGTATCTGCTGAGGATAGCATTTTATCTAGTAATTCAGAGGTCCATGTCGCAAGCAGAACACTCGACGCCAATGCTCGTTTCCACATCAGCTTCATGTGTGTCATAGGAATGACCAACTCAATGTGTGAAGCAAAGCCTCTCAGCCAACCTATTTGGACAAGACAACTCATGAATCAACATAAATGAGCTGTCAATCAAATTCAAATCAATCCTAGAAAACCCAAATTGGAAGGTCACGCATTTAGCTCTCCTAATTCCTACCGTTGAAGATCTCTCTTCCCTATTTTCCTTCTCCTTGATTCTCCTCCAAAAATCTTGCCCATTAATTTAGCCTTCAAATCCTCTGTCCTTTTGAATTTCCTCTCTCTGTTTTCACAAACCGTATATATAAATGTATTCTTTGGTTTTTCAGCAGGTATGGTGAATAAGATTGATTTCTGTTATAGCTTCTTTTTACTCAATGGATCAGGTTCTAATTCTTTCTTAAAAGGCTGTAAAACCGTTTATGGTATCAGAGCTACGGTAGAAAGAAGATAGGAAAGAAATTAGACTGCACTGCAATGGATAAGCAAGAAACGCCCTTGACGATTCAAAGCATCCATTAATGTGCCAGCCTTATATCCATCAAGCTAAACTCTTCCAATTACTTGCTCTGGAAATCACAAGTGTTGCCCCTAGTGAGAACACTCAGTCTTGAGCAACACCTCACAGATGAAGCACTGATGGCAAAAGAGAACAAAGGAAAAGATGTAGCTTTGATCAAGGAGAAAGATGAAGCCACGACTGATGAGACTCAACTAGACACATGGAACAACAATGATGGCCTACTAACATCTTGGTTATTTTGGATCATAGGTGAAGATGTGCTAGCATTACTTGAAGGTATGGATTCAGCCATCAAGGTATGGAAATCTCTTGAAGATCTTTTGTTAACCATGACCAAGGAAAAAGAAATACATTTGAACGCATCTTTGTTGACTTTGAAAAAGGGAAACTTATCCATTGAAGAATACATAAGAAAGTTAAAGCTTTATGTGATAAACTTGCTGCTATGAAAAAGCCCTCAGATGATCTCACCAAAGTTTTTCACTTAGCAAAAGATCTGGGAAGCAAATACAAGGAATTTAGGACAACAATGCTTCAAAACCACCTTACTCGTCGTATAATCAGTTTGTACTTGCCTTAAGAACTCATGAGAAGTTACTAGTTGCTGAGGAAGAAGAAAAGAAAAGCAATCAAATAATAAACTTAAATCAAGTCTTCTATTCTAGCTGAGGAAGAAGCAGAGGGAGAGGCAAATATTTTTCTTCAAGGGGAAGAGGATTCCCCCACAGTCGACAATCATTTTACAAGGATCAGGAGAAATTCTCACAAGGTAATACTACCCCCTTGAACAACAATACCTCAAGTTCTTCAAATGGGCCATTTGAACAAAAATAAGAAGGTAAAGTGGTCTGTCAAATCTGTGGAAGGCAGAATCATATAGCTATAAATTGTTAGAGTAGATTCGATCATGCTTATCAGTCCGATGAAGTTCCAAAGGCTTTAGCTGCTCTAAACCTGAATGAGTCTGTTGATCCCAACATATTTGCTGATTCGGGAGCAACTTCACACATAGTGAATGACCAAGGTAAAGTTCAATCTATTCAATCCTACTATGGGCCAGAAAGATTATATGTAGGAAATGGTGAAGGCTTACAAATCACACACACTGGCCACACTAAAGTTAACACTAAAAATGACCAACTTGCTTTAAATGATGTACTTGTAGTACCTGAAATGAAAACTAATTTGTTTTCCATTAGCAAATTAACTAGAGACAATAATTGTTCCATATCGTTCTTTGCTGATAAGTTTGTGATTAAGGATGCACAGGGATGAATAATAGCTAAAGGATGTGAAAAGAAGGGTCTATATGAGCTTGGCGACCTGGAGTCAAGTCCCTCAAATACCTTTACTGCTTTTACTGCCTCTATTTCCCTTAATAAAGCTCCTGTTTCTGTTTGGCAACAACGAATGGGACACCTAAATGATGCTTCTCTAAAGCTTCTCTCGGAAAGAAAGCTTATAAATGTGTCAAATTGGAAAATGGAACTAAATGTTTGCACTAGTTGTCAATTAGGCAAGAGTTGTAAACTACCCTTTAAGGTTAATGAAAATCATAGTTCAAAACCTTTAGAAAAGATTCATTGTGATTTATGGGAGCCTGCTCCTATAGCTTCTTGTCAACATTTTAAATTTTATGCAAGTTTTATTGATGATTGTTCAAGATTTGTTTGGCTTTATCCTCTTAGAAGAAAATCAAACTTTTTTGACTTTGTTAAACTTCAATGCTTAGTAGAAAATCAACTCGAAAGTAAAATTATGGTTTTCCAAAGCGATGGAGGTGGAGAGTTTCAATCCACCCGCCTAAAACAATTGTTTGAAAAAAAAGGTATACATCAACAATTCTCTTGTCCTTATGCTCCTCAACAAAATGGGGTTGTGGAACGGAAGCATAGACATATAGTGGAAAGAAGTTTGACTCTCTTATTTCAATCTCATATATGCCTTTGAAATATTGCGTTGATGCATTCTTAACTGCAACCTTCTTGATAAATAAAATGCCTACACAAGCCTTAAGCATGGACTCTCCATTTCAAAGATTATATGGAAAACAACCAAACTATAACAACATTAGAATTTTTGGATGTAGATGTTTTCCTTACTTGAGAAACCTTCCAGGGAGCAACAAATTCACTATGAGAACTTACCCTTGCATATTTATTGGTTATAGCAATGCTCATAAGGGATATAGATGCCTAGATCCCACCAATAATCGAATATATATATCAAGACATGTTATATTTGATGAGAGTATTTTTCCATTTAATGAGTCTGTCACTAACACCTCAAACAAGTCTAGTACTCTTGAAATTACAGATTTCACAGGAACAACGGTTGAGACAAGAAAGGACTCAAGTGGCTGCAATATTGTACAAGACAACTCAAGCCTACATAGTCCTCACACTGAACACAACAACCAAATTTTGAGTGGTCACCTCATAGCACCAATAACAAACTTTGAAGCAGCAGAAGAATACAAAGGGAATGTTGACATGAGACATGATGCTACAATCATAAACTTACCTGATGAGACTACAATAGAAGGCATTGAAAAGAGACATGAGACTCCAAGTAACTTGATGAGTCCAGACAAATCAAGCAACTCTGAGTCTCACGACACTACATCCAAGGAGGAAACATCAAATAAAAATAAAACTCATGAATTTAGTGGTGATAGCCCAACCAATGAGATAAGATGTGGTGCTTTATCTCATAAAGAACCTGTTGAGATAGCAAGAGCAAAAGTCGTTGATGGAGCAAGTCAGGGAATATCAAATTTGAGACATGATATTTCCACCTTGCCCTGCGAAGATGTTGAATTTATTGAGGCAGCAAGAACCGAATTGATTAATGCAGCGAATCAAGAAACATCAACTTTGAGACGTGAAGCTTCCACCCCTTCAGACACAAGACAAATTGAGCACACTTCTCTTGAAAGCCAAGACAACAACAACAAATCAACCTCACCTATAGCCCATGGGGAAACATCAGAAAAATAGATCACAGATTTGACTTCCTTTCCTTTGAATTATTTTGATAACTTACCTGATATCAGTAACAAACTACATATTGAGCTACCTATTTCTACTGCAGGAATAACAATAACATCAGAAGCAACTGACTCTGCAACAAATTCTCATCAAATGATCACGAGGAATAAGTTAGCAAACAATCCAACTCTTGACGCTATGCTCACACAGGAAATTAACAAACTCAAATACATCAAGCCTCCACGATCCCTCATTGCCACGAATCATGATCTTGAACCAAAAAATTACAGAAGGGTTCTGACCATGCTGCATTGGAAAGATGCCATGGAAGAAGAGATGAAGGCTCTAGCTCATAACCACACGTGGAGCCTAGTTCAAAGTCCTACAGATGCAAATGTGGTGGGATCAAAGTGGATATTCAAGACAAAATGTAAAGAAGATGGAACCATAGAACGTTACAAGGCTAGACTAGTGGCTCAAGGATATAATCAAGTAGAAGGTCTAGACTATGAAGAAACTTATAGTCCTATCATCAAACCAACGACAATCAGGTTAATTCTATCCCTAGCTACCAGTGCATCATGGCCACTAAGGCAACTTGACGTAAAAAATGCTTTCTTACATGGTTATCTGAAGGAACAAGTGACATGGAACAACCTTCAGGTTTCACTCATCCTCTTAAACCTCATCATGTTTGCAAACTTCATAAATCTCTATATGGACTAAAACAGGCACCACGAGCATGGTTTGATCGATTGGGTAACCACCTTCTTCACATTGGCTTTACTAGTTGTCACTCTGACCCATCTCTTTTTATATTTCGAGAGACATCTACATTAACATTAATGCTCATTTATGTTGATGATATTATTCTCACAGGTAATAGTCCAACGCACATACAACATCTTATCAAGGCCCTTGGCTTAGAATTTTCCTTGAAGGACTTGGGCAATTTGCACTACTTCCTAGGAATTGAAGTAAAGTATACCCCACAAGGCATAATGCTCTCTCAAGGAAAATATGCTCGTGAGGTCATACACAAGGCAAAAATGATGGGAGCTGCCACTATTAGCACTCCAATGGCCACTTCAACTCAAGACTCACCAAGTGACTCACAGATTACCAATGCAAATGAATATAGGAGCATTGTAGGATCCCTACAATACCTCACATTTACAAACATAGTATATGCTGTCAACCGTGTGTGTCAACATTTACAACAACTCACTATGAAAGACATACGAGCTGTGAAACGAATTTTGCGCTATGTCCAAGGAACCTTAGACTATGGTACTTCTTTCTACAAACACAGCTCACTAAATTTGTATGCTTTTTGTGATGCAGATTGGGGAGGTTGTTCGATCACAAGACGAAGCACCACCGGTTTCTGTATATTTCTAGGATCAAATTGCATCTCTTGGTCTTCCAAGAAACAACCTACAGTTGCACGTTCGAGTTCAGAAGCCGAGTATAGGGCAATGGCCGGTACCACTGCAGAACTCACTTGGTTAGGATTTACACTTCGTGAGTTGGGGATTCCAATCCTCAATACTCCACAACTCTTTTGTGACAACATGAGTGCACTACACATGTCAATCAACCCTGTCTTCCATGCCAGAACTAAGCATATTGAGTTGGACTATCACTTTGTTTGAGAAAAGGTCGTTGCTGGAGCACTTATTACAAAATTTGTCCCCTCGCGAGAACAAGTGGCTGACATACTCACTAAACCACTTTCCAAAGCAACTTACAATGATTGAAGGAGCAAACTTGGCGTTCGTTCAACCACTACCGCCAGTTTGAGACATGATATTAAGCAAGCAGAACACTCCATGTCAATGCTCGTTTCCACATCAGCTTCATGTGTGTCATAGGAATGACCAACTCAATGTGTGAAGCAAAGCCTCTCAGCCAACCCATTTGGACAAGACAACTCATGAATCAACATAAATGAGCTGTCAATCAAATTCAAATCAATCCTAGAAAACCCAAATTGGAAGGTCACGCATTCAGCTCTCCTAGTTCCTACCGTTGAAGATCTCCCTTCCATATTTTCCTTCTCCTTGATTCTCCTCCAGAAAATCTCGCTCATTAATTTAGCCTTCAAATCCTCTGTCCTTTTGAATTTCCTCTCTCTATTTTCACAAACCGTATGTATAAATGTATTCTTTGGTTTTTCAGTAGGTATGGTGAATAAGATTGATTTCTGTTATAGCTTCTTTTTACTCAAAGGATCAGGTTCCAATTCTTTCTTAAAAGGCTGTAAAACCGTTTACATGTTGTGTTTACCTTTCTTGTTTATGATAATCTCAAAGACAAGTATATTTTCTTAAAAGGCTATACAAAACATATTTTTTTATTTTTTTAGCCTTCTTTGAAGTGTATTATTGATTAAATTATGATCTTCATGTTTGTGTTTAACAAGTCCTTAACTTTAAAATTGTCAAATAGGTCTGAACTTTCAATATTGTGCTAATAGTTCCTTAGCATATTCAACCTTTTTCAAAAGTTAATGAACCTACTGAGCATACCATTGAAATTTGTGTACAATAGGAGATTAACGAACCTTTCAAATTTTTGTCCTCGAAAGTCAAATAAGAACTTATAATTAGACACAAAATCAATAGTTTAGGGATTTATTAGACATTTTTTTAAAAAATTTTGGTCTATTAAATACAAAATTGAAAGAAAGTTCACTGATTTATTAAATGTATAATTTAACGTGGATTATACTCGATATCTTCCAGATGGGAAAGTAAGAAGTTTTCATGCAATGAAGACAGAATGGGGGTTTGAAAAGTTGATTTCACTTCAGACTTTCAATGATGCTTCAAATGGATTGTTGGTTGATGATTGTTATGCATTTGGAGTTGACATTTTTGTAAAGAAATGGGATGAAGGGAAGGGGGAGGTTCTTTCCTTGATCAAGCAACTAGCAAATAACAACTTTACCTGGAAAATAAAAAACTTTTCACAATTAGACAACACTTATAAGGAATCTGATCCTTTTACAGTGGAGAGCTGGTGCGACAGAGGCTGAATGATGGATGTGAGATAAGATGATAAATAATAATAATGATAAATTCAACCAACCTTAGTGCAAGTATATACTATCACACGTAGTAATAAAAACCTTAGAAGTATTCCAAGGGTATCGATCCCACGAGGACTAAATTGGAAATTCAGATTTGAAGAAGAAACTGCTCAAATGATTACTTAATATAGGTAACCAAAGAAATAATTGATGATTGATTTTTGGAAGATAAATAAAACAATAAGATAAAGAATAAACAATAATAAATAAAACGAGGTATTCAATATAGTTTAATTTCATCCCAAAGGCAAATAACTTTAATCATAGATTATTCAACTTAAGCCTAATCAATGCATTGGGTTAGATTTAACTTCTATTTGGCCTTGCTCCCAAGAACCGTTAGAAGGCTAAGCGAGTACCGTTATGCACATTTCTGTGACTCGACTCCGACATAGATAATTCACGAATGCAATTGATAGCGGGCAGAAATGCCGCTATTTTAGTCCTAAATTAATAGGCTTTTGTATGCTTTTATTGTATTTTTATATAGAAAATTTAATGAAATTCATTATTTTGTCCCTAGGAACAATTTATGGAATTATGGAGAAAAATGGCCCAAACATGAGTAAATCAAGCCATGATTCCAAGGATGGGTCAAGGAGGAAGCCCAAGATTTGTCATGATATGAATTGGGCCAAGAAGGATTGAAGAATACCCAATAATCAGCCCAATCCGTGCTCAAGATGGTTCTGGAATCGTCGCAGCGTCGCGACGCTGTCCCATTTCTTGCCGAACAAGTTGAGTGACGTCACAGCATCGCGACGCTGTCCCATTTCTGGGCCTATAAAAGGTGCCCCTTGGCACCCCATTTTGCCATCAATCAATCATCCATCATTGTTCCATTCCTTTCATTTCCTCTATTTTAGCTTTCTTTCAAGGCTTTTAAGCCTTTTTAAGGGTCGAGTGTGAGAATTTTGTGGGAAGCTTTGTAGCGAGCAACTTAGGAGGCTCAGAGCGTGGTTCGAAGGGACTCCAGGTGCAAGCGACGGGGTTCTCGACGATCACTTTCCTTACTCTTATTTTGCTCCAATTTATGCTTTATATTATGTATTTGTTGGAATTTTTGACCATGTATAGCTAAACCCATATTGGGGTCTTGAAATGAAAGTTCATAGTTAATTGTTATTATGAATGCCTATCTCTTGTCCTTTTACTAGTTATTTGTATGGATGTTCGTAATTCTTTATATGATCTGGCCAATTATATATTGAATTGATTCCTAATGGAAACTCGACGGAGAGAAATTAGGATAGATCATAATCCATGCAACTAAGTTTAACTGCTCGTAGTGACAGCGAGATTAGTTGGTTAGACTTAAATTCCGATAATGAATCAGAGCGTATTAATTAATTATTTTAATGGGGCTAAGGACACTTAGGTTATTAATATGAGTTAATTATAATTAGGGGAGACCAAAAGGAGAACCTATGTGATAGACGGAGATTCTAGAATTATAATTAGTCGGGCAATGAGATAGGATAATTATAATAATTAATTAGCTATATTCTGATTTTCAAGACTCCGCTTCTCACTCGATTCTTTCTCCATATTTTTATTTTTGATTAATCGTTTAAATTTATTTAATTGCTTTAATTCTTAATTTGTTTTAGAATCTTTAATAGGTCCCTAAATAATATTCGGCACTAGTATTTTTGGTGATCAAAATTAATTGCTTTGCTTAATTATCGTATTTGCTCCCTATGGATTCGATACTCGGAATACTTTCCGTTTTAATATTACTTGGGCAATTTCCAGCTTTCCTCTGTTTTCCTACACAACACCAAATTGAGTCAAATTTATATCAAATTGAGTCTTTTTAAGCACAAATAAGCATATTTTGACAAATGTGACTCTCAACTCCCTAATTTATCAACTTTAACATATTTTGATCTCATGAATAGTAAAATTGATCTAAACATGCAACTTTTGACAAAAAAATGAGCAAAATAAAAGGGTAAAATTGGTATATTTTTTACCCTTAGCAAGAGCCTCCGTTGGTATGAAAACTTTTGATCATGCAATTATTTTGGAAACGAACAATACTTTGCTATTGTTGAGGATCCCACATTGAAAAGATAAGTGGAAACCTCACAATATATAAGATAGATGGATTACTTTACTCATTGGCAATTGGTTTTTAGATGGAACCCCATGTAATCTAATAGCTATATATATCGTAAAATTTATCTGTCGCTGTATGGAAATTTACTATCTATCTTTTAGGAAAATCGGTCTGTATCCTCGAGGATGCGCCAGTGGAAAGGATGATTTTTTTTCATTGTACCTCATGTTTGATGGTTTCGAAGAGCTTCCCCAAATTTCTAAGGTGTACGCTGAATTTGAAATTGCTGTGTTGAGTCAACTTGAAGTTGAACAAAAAAAAAATGACATGTAATTAGCAACCCTTTTAATCATAATATATAATTTCCAAAGCCATTATCCTTTAAATCTTAGTTCTTAGATTGCAAAGTTTGCCTTTTTCTATATGCAGATTACCGTTGGTTCGAGTTTCGAGTCAGAGAACATGGTTGGGGCACTCCAAAGTTTATGGCATTGAGCGATCTCAAGGAACCAACAAACGACTTTATTTGTAATGATACTTTGATTGTTGAAGTGAAGATTAATGTTATCTCCAGAAAAATTATTTGTAGAAGAGAAATGATGTCTTAGATGAAGCCTTTTGAGGATGTTTATAGTTAATTTTGTGCCACTGAAATGTAGTCTGTATTAAGATAGCCCATTAGTTATTATTTGTAATTGTATTTGTATCCTGGCCCATTTGTTTTAGGCCCAATATTTCAGCCCTTTTCCTCTCGTTATATCAGTATGTATTAGGGCAGATGATGAAGATTTTGGAAGATGTATTTTTCTGATTATTTTTGCAAGAGTTTTTTATCCCCAGGCATTTATATATGGTGTGAACAGTGTAATCCCCATATATGAATGCATAGGGTTTTTCTCCTGCAAGATTGGTGTCTTCTTCTTCTTTCTTCTTTCAATATGATTTATGCAATGCTATGATGGTATCAGAGCTTAAGTCTAACGACTACGTATCTGCCCTAATTTTTTTCGAAGCTATGTCTTCCCAGAGCGGTACCAATGCGGCGTTGGAAGAGTCTTCTGCTTCCTCTCAAAATTTTGGCCCTAGTAATAAGGTTTCGATTGTGAAATTTATTGATGATAACGTGCTTTTGTGGAAATTTCAGATTCAATTTGCTCTTGAGGCTTACGACTTGGTATCCCATTTGCATGATGATCCGCCTGCTCAATATTTGCAATCCCCCTCTGATTCTGTCATGGGAGAAGGTTCTTCGGTAGTGAAAACTCTGAATCCGGCCTATACTAAATGGAAACGTCAGGACAAAATAATTTCATCGTGGCTTGTTGGTTCAATGACGGAAGAAATTCTCCATCAAATTCTTCATTGTGGTACAACGAAGGAAATCTGGGATTATCTTGCCCAGGTTTTCTCCTCTCGAAATCTTTCCCAGGTTATGAAAATAAAAAAAAAAAATTACAAACTATCCAGAAGGGAGGTGATGCGGTGTCGGTACTGAATGATGGATGTAAGAAAATATGCTAAATAAATATTAAGATAAATTCAGCCAACCTAATGCAAGTATATACTATCGCATGTAGTAATAAAAACCTTAGAAGTATTCCAAGGGTATCGATCCCACGAGGACTAAATTGGAAACACAGATTTGAAGAAGAAACTATTCAAAGATTGCTTAGATAAGGTAACCAAAGAAATAGTTGATGATGATTTTTGGAAAATAAATAAAATAAACAAGTAAAGAAAACAATGATAAATAAGCGAGGTGCTAAATATAGTTTCAACCCTAAGGTAAAATAACTCTAATCATTGCTTATTAAACCTAAGTCTATTCATGCATTGGGTCAGATGTAACTTCTATTTGGCCTTGCTCCCAAGAACCGTTAGAAGGCTAAGCGAGTACCGTTATGCACATGTCTATGACTCAACTCCGACATAGATAATTCATGCATGCAATCTATAACCCTATAGGTTTTATAGGGTGTCTTAGGCAGTCTCGCCCCATAACACCGAATATACTCTCTCAAGCCATTTCTCCTATATCACCTTTATGAAAATCAATATTGTTCGTCCTTTTCGAGATCAAACTCACATAGCATGCAAAGTCTAAGTGATCAATTTAAACTCAGCAAGATTCAGAATGATATTCAATAAAGAGTGACATGCAATGAACATAACTTAAGCAAATAAACATTTTCAAGCTATTTTAAACCATAAGGGAATTCACTATATCAAACCCCTCAATGGAATTTAGCTACGCATGATGGAATAAGATGCAAAAGAATAACTTTTCATTGACATAATGAAGTAAAAATACAGAAATAATGAAAAGAACAATTGCTGGAAATAAGGTGCAGTAGTTAAAACTAGGGTTTTTTTCTTTTATCCAGTCCTTCTAGAGTTCGCTCGACATTCTACTCTCCTTTACAAGTGGGAATAGGGTTAAAATCTCTACAAACACTCGGGTTTGATGTCTAACTAAAGGTTAGAATTCAGTCATCTAAGAAAGACCTTGGGCATCCCTACTCATGGACGTCTACTAGGGTTCTGTCACCACCCTCTTCTTCCCAGTGAGTTCTGCTTGGATTTCTCTTCAAATCAAGGCCTTATATAGTGTGGGGAGTAGTTGAGGAGCCACGAAAATGGTGCTTGTAGGTAGCCGAGTGAGTTTCGGAGTCAAAACAGCCGGTTAGGTGCGCAAAACACTCGTTCAAAACGACCTGCGATCAACTTGGAACTGCCTCTGTCTGCCCAGGAATGCGATCGCATTTGGTTTATGCCTTCCCAGAAATGCGGTCGCATTTCTGGGTTTTTCCAGCTTTCCTCTATTTTTCTGCATAACACCAAATTAAGTCAAATTCTTACCAAAATAGTTCTTTTTAAGCACAAATAAGCATAATTTTGACATACATGACTCTCAACTTCCTAATTCATCAACTTTAACACTTTTAGAGCTCGGGAATAGTAAATTTGATCTAAACATGTAATTTTTGACAATAAAATGAGCTAAATATAAGGGTAAAATAGGTATATTTTTCTACCCTTATCAGGAGGTTTGTCTCTAAAAGAGTATTTCTAAAAAATACAACAATATGTTGATGCGTTGTCTGCTGTTGGTAAAACTATTGAAGTCGAGGATCACATTTTGTATATCTTGTCTGGCCTTGGTTCTGAATACGAATCAATGGTTTTGGTTATTTCGGCAAAGGTAGGCCCTCAATCGGTCCATGAGGTTATGGCCCTCTTGTTTACATAAGAGAACAGGATTGAGAGTAAACTTGCTCACAATGATACATCTCTACCATCTGTTAATCTCTCTATTTAGACTAAACCTATTGATAACGATACTCAAAAATCTAATCCACCTTCGTTTCCTCCGCATTTTATTGGTGGTAACAGAGGGCGCGGGGGTGGTAGGTCCAATCAAGGAGGTAGAACATGGAATAATCAAAATAGGATTCAATGCCAACTATGTGTGAAATTCAATCATACTGCTGCGAAATGCTATTTTCGTTATGCTCCTCCGAGTGCTCCTCCCACTCCAGGTTCGTTTACTTCTTCTTACAAGCAATTTAATTGATCTTCCTCATTTCCTCAGATGAATGCTATGCTCACTGCTCCTGATATTAACCAAGATGCATCTTGGTACCCTGACTCCGGTGCCACTAATCATCTCACTCATAATTTTGGAAATCTCTCCGTTGGAACTGAGTATGGTGGTGTGAATCAAGTCCATGTGGGAAATGGAGCAGGTTTGCCTATAATTAACTTTGGATATTCCTCTTTTTCTTCTCCTCTATGTACTGATCGTATGTTATATTTACATAATCTTCTTCATGTCCCTTATATTACTAAGAACCTAATTAGTGTAAGTCAGTTTGCGCGTGATAATGGTGTATTTTTTGAATTTCATCCCACGCTATGCTATGTGAAGGATCAAGCGTCTAGTCGAGTTCTGCTCCAAGGGACTCTCCATGAGGGGCGCTTTAATGTCTCTATCTCTCAGCAACCATCTTATAAACCAGCGATTCAAGCTCTTCATTCCAACACCACTGTTCCGTTCAATACAACTTATCCTTCTGTTTTCTCTGTTTCAAATGGTTCTGATTTAGATATTTGGCATAAGCGTCTAGGCCATCCAAGTTTGTCCACTGTTAAACATATGTTACGGTTGTTTAAACCAAATATGTCTATAAATAAAACGAAATTGCAATTCTGTGATGCTTGTGCAATGGCTAAATCTCACTCTCCCTTACTCTCCTTCCTCTACTACTTACATAGCTCCTCTTCAGTTAGTTGTTTCTGATTTGTGGGGACCTACTTATATTCCTTCATCAAATGGTTATGGGTACTATGTCAGTTTTGTTGATGTTTTTAGTAGATATATTCGGATTTACTTCTTGAAATCGAAGTCTGATGCCTTTGCTACCTTTGTTAAATTTAAAAACCATATTGAAAAACTTCTTAACTTACCCATTGTTCAGTTTCAAGCCAATAATGGTGGAGAGTTTCTTGCTTTCAAACCTTTTTTAGAGTCTCATGGTATTACAATAGGTTCTCTTGTCCTCAAACGTCCCAAAAAAATGGGATTGGTGAACGTAAGCATAGGCATATTGTTGATACTGGCCTTGCATTACTCTCTCATTCCTGAATGCCTCTCAAATTCTAGGATGAAGCGTTCTCTACCGCTGTGTTTTTGATCAATAGGCTGCCCTGTGATGTTCTTCATGGTAGAAGTCCCTTGGACAATATCTTTAACACCAAACGTGACTATTCTTTCCTTAAGACCTTCGGTTGCCAATGTTTTCCCTGTCTTCGACCATACAATTCTCATAAATTAGCCTACAGATCTGATCCTTGCATCTTTATTGCTTACAGTTCTTCACATAAAGGTTACCACTGTTTATCTGCCAATGGTCGTATTTATGTCTCAAGGAATGTTATCTTCAATGAGTCTATTTTTCCTTATTCAAAATCCTCTTCTGTTTCATTGCCTAAATATCCTTCATCAGTCACTTTACCTACCATTAGGTCAATTTTACCCATATCTCCTCTCATCTCATCTAATTCCTCTTCTGAGTTAAGTGTGGATCCTGCTCCAATTCCCAGCTCACCTGCTTCCCCATCTCTAGGTCCTTTGGTTGAGGTTGTTCAAGATATGCCATATTCTTCTCCCTCACCACCTCCTTCTCCTCCTATTGTTCAAAACATGCATCATATGATTACTCGAGGTAAAAGTGGTATATTTAAACCCAAAGCTTTTGTTTCTGTTTCTACCTCTGATTATGATAATGTTGAACCTCCGAATGTGAAGGAGGCTTTGAAATCTTCTCATTGGCGAAAAGCTATGCAAGAAGAATTTGATGCTTTACAAAAGAATGAGACATGGGAGTTGGTTCCTCCTCTGGATAATAAGAAAGTTGTTGGTTGTAAATGGGTTTTTCGCATAAAGCGAAACTCAGATGGGTCCATTTCTCGCTATAAAGCTCGTCTTGTGGCCAAAGGTTTTCATCAAACGGCTGATATTGTTTATGATGAAACCTTTAGCCATGTGATCAAGCCAGTTACTATTCGGGTTTTGCTCACTCTTGCTCTCACTTATGGCTGGGATGTCAATAATGCTTTTTTACATGGAAAACTAACTGAATATGTGTTTATGGAATAGCCTACGGGGTTTAAAGTTGCAGGTACTAAAAACATGGTTTGCAAGCTCCATAAGGCCCTTTATGGTCTTAAGCAAGCACCAAGAGCATGGTATGATCGCTTAAGTCATTATATTCGATCTCTTGGTTTTATCACATCTAAGGCTGATACCTCTCTTATGCTTAAACATACTGCCCATTCTTGTTGTTATGTTCTCATATATGTTCATGACATCATTATTATGGGGAGCTCATCTTCTGAGGTTGAAAATTTGATATCTTCTCTGAATACTCAATTCTCTTTAAAAGAATTGGGAAAATTGAGTTATTTTTTAGGTCTTCAAGTATCCTATCCTCAGACTGGTGGTATGTTTCTTTGCCAATCTACATATATTTCAGAGGTCTTAAATCGAGCAGGTATGACTGATGCTCGATCTATTACTACACCTATGGTTAGTGGATCTATTATTTTTGCACATCAAGGTGAGTCTTTCAATGATCCTTTTCTTTATAGAAGTATTGTTGGTGCTCTTCAATATGTTACCATGACTAGGCCCAAGATTTCATATAGTGTTAATAAAGCATGTCAATTCATGCATTCTCCAAAAGATGTTCACTGGAAGTTAGTTAAAAGGATTTTGAGGTACTTGAAAGGGTCTATCAATTGTGGGTTTCTTCTTAAGCCTTCTCATAACCTGTCTCTTGTTGGGTTTGCTGATGCTGACTGGGCGTCGAACCCTGATGACCGTAAATCCACTACTAGATTTTGTGTTTTCTTTGGTAACAACTTGATTACTTGGGGATCTAAGAAACAAAGTATAATATCTCGATCAAGTACTGAGGACGAATACCGTAGTCTTGCTACTATTGCTGCGGAACTTATATGGCTTAAATCCTTGTTTATTGATTTGGATATTTGTTTACCTAAACCCCCTCTTGTATGGTGTGACAACTTAGGTGCTGTTCATCTTAGTGCTAATCCTATCATGCATTCTAAGATTAAACATGTTGAGCTTGACATTTACTTTGTGCGAGATCTTGTGCTCCAACGAGCTTCTTATACAACACCTTCTAGCTCATGAGCAAATTGTGGATATTCTTACAAAACCATTATCAGCATCCACTTTCAATCAACTAAAATTCTAGCTCAATGTTCGTGCTGCCACTGCCATTGGCTTGCAGGGGGGTATTAAGATAGCCCATTAGTTATTATTTGTGATTGTATTTGTATCTTGGCCCATTTGTATTAGGCCCAATATTTCAGCCCTTTTCCTCTCGTTTTATCTGTATGTATTAGGGCAGATGATGAAGATTCTGGAAGATGTATTTTTCTGATTATTTTTGCAAGAGTTTTTTTTATCCCCAAGCCTTTATATATGGCGTGAACAGTGTAATCCCCATATATGAATACATAGGGTTTTTCTCTTGCAAGATTGGTGTCTTCTTCTTCTTTCAATATGATTCATGCAATGTTATGAGTCTGCTTTTGCTTTTGTATGGCAAAAGATTAGTGAAAGCTAAGTACAACTGAACATGTAAATTTTGGTTGCATTTTGAGTTGATCAGCAGCTTCCATGTTCTCCTTTTTTTTTTTTTGGTTATAAATATAAATAAATGGGATTAATGAACATTGTTGCTCGAATAGTTTTTAGGGAAAAAAAAGAAAAAAAAAATGAACTCTCATTGGGAGCATCTTGGAATGATTCATTTGGTTTTGGAGCAGAAGTTAGTTGTTCTAAAATTTGAAGGGAAAATGAAAAGGGGAGATTCATTTCACATGATGGGAGAATTTGAAAGTTCTAAATATAATTGGAAGTTCTCATAGTTGAAGGATAAATTTTATGAATCTAACGTTCTCAGTGTTCAAAATTTTGAATTTTGCCTTGTTTTAAATTTTCAAAAACTAAAAAATAATAATAATAATAAAAATCAAAAACTTATTTTTGTTTTAGAATTTGGCTAGTAATTAATTCAAATGAGCCTTTAACAAAAAAAAAAAAAAAAAAAAAAAAAAAAAAAAAAAAAAAAAAAAACATCCTAAGAAAATTAGGAGAAAACAAACATAATTTTAAAAAATCAAATGGTTATGAAACGAGACTTAATTTTTTATTCCTCACCCCTAAGGCCTTTAGGTTGCGTTCTTTCACTTTTGTTATTTAAGTTGTGTTTGACCTTGATTTTGGATATCATAGAAGTGATTATAGAAGAATTTGATTATGTTTTTAGCGTTTGGTTCAACTAAATATAAAATAATTTTAATGAAATCACTTTTTTTTTTTTTTTGAAATAAATGAAATCACTTTTTTTAATTACGTTGTTTTGTAAAATTAAAAAAATAGTAGCGTTTCGAATAAAAATATGGTGGATTTCCAAACTAACTACTTATTCTCTCATTACTCCACGTTATTGAGATGTGATTTATCATCAATCATCACATTTTATTTTAAATTAAATTAATACTTCTACGGTTTTATTTTCATTCAATTGAATTTATTTTTTCTTACTTCTTTTAATTGAAATAATATTCTTCTTTCCCACTAGATTTTTTTTTTCTCCATGGCTGACTAGAAAACTGATACTCTGCCATCAACATTTGTTATGGATTTCAAAAATAGAGAGAGAAATTAGGATTAAAGTGAAAAATCATGGCAAGATCTTTGCATTCAAAGCAAGACCTTTGTAAGGGAGAATTTATATGTCTCAAAAGGAGAACAATACATAAAGTTAACTATATATATTGTGGCTGTTTAGCAAACTAAAGCTAACTTTGTAGGGGAGAATTTCTCTCTCTCAAAGAAAATAGTGAGAGAATTTATATGTTGTGGTTGTTTAGTCAAGATATATTTATAAATCGACTAAAGAACCACAACATAACCACAAAACCAAAACCACTAAGGAAAAGCATAAATTTTAAATTTACAAACTAACATCAACTCAAATGGTACAACATCCTCAAATAGAGTGGCTAGCATGGTTCATTCATATATCACTCTTCTCTCACATCTATCAATTAAAATCATAAAATCAATTTACACCATCTTGTTAGGATTTTTTTTTTTTTTAAATTGTCAATGTATAATTTTCATGTGTATATAAGAATTCATTAAATGTAAGGATTGGCGTAATATTAGAGTAAACTGATTAAATCAAATAAATTGCAGTGACTTTTCATTAACATGATTGGTTTTTCATCTTCTCTTCTTCCTATGTCTTTATTTGTTTAGGAAGAATCATGTAATAAATTTTTTGCTTCTATAGTTACATTTTGGGGGAAAAAGTATTTTTATTTGGGTGCTTTTGAGTTAATTTTAGATGGAATTAAGTGAAAATAGCTATAAATCTCCAACGAAATGTCTAAGTTAATCAGACTTAAAGGAATACAACTATAATTTTAACTAACATAAAGTATATAAGTGCATATGACCATGAGGTCATGAGTTCGAATCCTTCAACACCATATTGTTGAACTAAAAAAGCTATTAGTTTAAGGTTTTAAGACACCACCCAAAAGGCTTTTTTTTTTTTTTGGGAAAAATACACTTTTAGTCCCTGAGGTTTGGATTAAGTTTCATTTTGGTCCCTGAGTTTTCAAACTCAACAATTTAGTCCCTGAGGTTTGATTTTAGTTTCATTTTGGTCCCTCCATCCAATTTTTCGTTAAAACTTAACGAATTGCCGACATGGCAAAATTTTTTATTAGAAAAAATAATTTTTAAGTTTTTTAAAATATAAATATAATAAAATAATAAATATATTATTATTTTATAATTTTTTTAATTTTTTTCCCCTCTCTCCTTCTTCTTCTTCCTTTTCAACTGCGGCTGCCGGCGATCGTCGCCGGCAATTTTTTTTCTTTCTTTCTTCTCTTTTCTTCTCATTTAACTCCATGATCTCTCTCACGTCCCTTCGTCGTCGAGCCAGTCATCCACTCTTCCTTTTCCAGCGAGCTCCGACGATGGGAGAGAAGCAGTGGCCGTTCGTTCGCGAGTAGGACGTCGTGCGACGGTCGTCGGCTGAAACGAAGACCCACGCGAGACCAACGCCGGCGAAAAACCCACTAAAAAACCGCAACAAAACCCACTGAAAACACACAGACCAACGCCGACGAAAAACCCACTAAAAAACCACTGAAAAACCCATTGAAAACACATAAACCAACGTCGGCGAGAAGACGAAAATGAAGACCCACGCCGGCGAGATCTAAAGTCGTGCACGAAAATACTGCCATCTGTTGGGATTGGTGCCCTAAAACTCGTAGATAGTGAATGTTAAACGAATTATATACTTATTCGATAAAATTACTGAATAAAGTAAATTGCACATATAATTACCCAAATCCAATAAACCAAGATCCATGGCTATAGGATGAACACTTGAGCTTTATGTAGAGACATAAAAGTGGATCAAGCTTGAGTAATAGCCAAAACGGTCTATAGTATAGGAATAGGGTTGGGTACCTTATTCTGGAGACACTATGAGACGCGGCCCACTTTATAGATGATATAGACGATGTGATCCTAAATCGTCCATGTAGAGACATGCGAGTGGGGGCGTCCTATGCAATGAGTTTGCATAAGACCAGGACCGAGAAATAAGTCGCTCTCGCTTTATAACACCGTTTACTGACGAGACTGACTATTTCATGTGATGACCTAGGTAACTCGATCTTAATCCTGAGCTAACTATGAACTCCTGTTTATTCGGGCTTATCCTTAGATCTGCATAGGTGAGAGTGGCTCAGTATCGCCGACTCAATAAGCCTCCCATTTCAGGGATAGGAACGGGTAGATAGCTGGGGACATAGTCGTGCAAGAAGGAATTCACTCCTACCCGAATTAGGGATAGTAGAGAGGTTGTTCCCTTAAGTGCTGACTCCGGGGCTTGAACAAAGGGATCCCGCCCTCTCATTGGCCCGAGAGGGACTCGGTTTATTGGTTGGACCATAAACCAATTGTTCATTAGAGGATCAGTGGGACTTAAGGAACTAGAAGGACTATAGGGGTAAAACGGCTTATTGACCTAGCTATAGCTACGAACAACCTGTGAAGGATCGACTTACTAATCATGGTTAAATCAAGTGGACAGAAATATATCTATAGTGAGGGGAGTGCAACTCTCGGGCTATAGTGGAGTGCCCCGGTAGTTAACGAATGTTGGCTAACTTGGATAATGAGATTAGTCGGTTAGCCTCAAATCGTTGGAGCCCATGATCTATAGGTCCATTAGGTCCCCCTACTAGCTCATATCGGAATTAAGCCTAGAACAAAAGATAGGAAGCTTTGAATCGTTCAAAATCGGGAAAACGGGTATTATCGTAAATTGTGTTTGACACAATAATTTAATTATGAATTAAATTAGAAAATGAGAGATGGAGTATTTAAAAGTGTTTTGAATACCATATATATGTATTAGGAATCATATATGATTTATTGCACAAGATTAGAATGATTAATTGGATTAATCATAAGAAATCATTTTGTAATGCCTCAAAATCAATTACCTAATGTTAAATTCAATTTCGAATTGAAATGAACATTAAATTGCAAGCTTGAAATTCGATTTCAATTTGTATTTGGTGGATTTAGTTGGAAATCCACTTATGCATGAACATTCAAAGTGGGAAAGACAACTCACTCATGCATTGTTGCATGTCTTGTGAGATGTACACCTAGAATCCACTTGAACTTGCAAATACACCATGTGTCTTGTGTCTTGAGGCTTGGCTTTGCATGGAGAATGTCTTTAAAAGGAGCTTGAATCAAATTCAAAGCTAAGTGAGAGCCATTTTCCTTAATGTTATGCTGCTGGAATTTGGACTCAAAGTTCTCTCATCTCTCATTCTTCTCCATTGCTTGATGCTTCAAGCATTCCCTTCCCATTCCCTATCTTATATAGACTCCCACAAGTCGTTCTTGGCCCGGAGTATAGTAGGGAAGACTCTAGAGGTTGTCCAAGGAGCATAGGAGAGGCAAACACCACAAGGAGTTCAACATAAGTGAGCTACAAAGGTTGGTGTTTTCTAAACTCTCTATTCTGTCTTTTCTAGAACATGCATGCTTTAGGAGTAAAATTGAATGTCTTAAGTGCTTTCGATCTTCAATTGCTTCCGCATGTGTAATATGTACACCTCCACCATCGACCTTGCACACGTAAGATCTGAAGCTTTCCAGGTCGAAAACGCAACCGTTGAGCTTGCAAATGTCAGATCTGAAACCGCCGAACACAAAAACGCCGCCATCGAGCTCGAACCTGTTGGTATATCCTTTGCTTCCATCGATTTGGTCGTCGGGGCGGTTTTTCAGATCTGAAAACGGGGGAAGAAAAGAGGGAAGAAGAAGATAGAAAGGATGAAGAAGAAGAAGAGAAAGAGGAAGGGAAAGAAAGAAAATGGAAAAGAAAAAAAAAAGGAGAAGAAGATCGGCTCCGGGGCGGTGGTTGGCCGGCGACGGTGGTGGTGGTGGTTTAATGATGAAGAAGAAGGGAGAGAGAAAAGAAAGAAGAAGGGAGAGAGAAAAGAAGGAATAAAAAAAATATAATATTTTTATTATTATTATTAATTTTTATTTTAAAAAATTAGAAAAAGAATTTTTTTTAATAAAAAAATAGGTGACACATCAGCGATCTGTTAACTTTTAACTGAAAATTGGATGGAGGGACTAAAATGAAACTAAAATCAAACCTCAGGGACTAAAATGAAACCTAATCCAAACCTCAGGGACTAAAAGTGTATTTTTCCCTTTTTTTTTAATTGTTTTTCCCCCTAAATTTTTTTATTTAGTATAATGATCTCAATTAAATAATGTTTAAGACTTATCATCAATAATTAATTATTTACATATGCAAACTCCCAAAAATACGTGAATTGCATGGAATATTAACTAGTATATTTAAAGTTTTTTGAAAAGTAAAATTAAGTATATTTAAAGAGTGTTGGACAAATTATTTAATGAGACTATCACAATATGAATGCTTCCATAAAAATTTAAATCTTAATGTTTGTCTGCTCCTAATAACCGTTAGATACAAAATTGAGACACTTTTACAATTTCTCTCTTATATCCGACGGTGCAAAACTACTGGTCTCGGAAATACGAATGGACTGGTGTACTAAAAAAGAGAGAGAAAAGAAGGGAATACGAATAGACAATAACAATAAGTAGTGAAATGTTAGACACAATATATGTAAACCCGAGACTTTCCTTGGATTATTTGCTCTAGTCACATATTGTAGGAAGTTGGATTAAAGTTGTTGTTTCATTGTTGAAGAAAAATGACAGAACTTTTGGTTGAAGTTGTTTTTGATAATTTTGGAATTTATTAATTTTTTTTTTAAAAAAGAAAGGAAATAAAGAAAAAGGAAAGAAAAAAAAAAGAAAACGAAAAGGAAGCTGTCGGTGCTAGTGGTTTTAAGGATAAAAATCCACCGTCTAAGGTCTCCAACCCATTTTCTTTTCATTTCCCATCAAATTTGCAGAACCATTCGAGAGAGGGTTTGAAGGAAGAAGAGGAGGAAGCTTACTGGAGTTTTGAGGTTGAAGAAGAGAGGGGAAAACTCATGCAAGTGCAACCATGGCAGAATCTTGGTTCAATCTGCCCATCTCTGGTTTTTAATTCGGTTTGAGCTACACAAGAAGAATTAAGAGGTGAGGCCTGACTTTCTTGAAATTTAATTCATTTTCTAACAAATTGCATCAAGAAAGCTTGAGCTAATTCTGATGTTAAGTTAATGATTTTTGAAGAGAAAGACAGAGCACAAAATTTTCGCGCAAATCTGAAGGGTCTCTGGTTTTTCTGGTTTTTCGAACGTCCCGGAGTGTACAAATTGAATTAGAAGCTCCATTTGGTATGGTTGAAAATCTTATTCAATTTCCTATAACTTGCATGAAGAACTCATGAGCCAAAAATGACTGAAAGTGGGTTTAATTTCAGGAGAAGAGTATAGGGTAGCAGAAAACACGAATTTGGAATAGTTGTGCTCGGGGGGGGGGGGGTTCTGGACAAATCCGTTTGGAATTTCACTTTCATTTCATCAAGTAAGTTATAGAGGGTTCCAAAATGAAGAGTTGGATATAAGGTACATTAATTTTGGTCAAGTATTGAGGAAGTTATGAGTGTTTGAAGTTAGGGCATTGAATCTGGAAAATTATGGGAAAAGTGTGAAATGTGATTTTATTTCTAAAGTTTAGAATTCAGGAGCGATATCTTTTGTACATAATCTTAAGCTTATTATAGAAAGACAAGACTATTTAAGGTTCTGATGCTCGATTTTGGTTTGTTTGTCAGGCCAAGAGGAGATAGGCTGAGTCTACAGGCCAGGGAACTAGCTCAAGGCTTTGAGTGACAAAACAAATTTCGAAAATGATTTCTAAACTGTTATTTATAATTAAATGTTTCACATGCTTGAATCTAAACTTATGTATAATACATGATTTCTATGAATGGTTTCAAGCATAAGTTTCGAGCTTAGATTTTCTGATGAAATTTATATGTGAGCACGTGATTATTGACTTTCTGAAAAGTAGTTGAAACGATATCATTTTAAGCAAGTATGTATTAGCGAGTATTATTTAAAGATTTTCAGTTTTTCACGAAGAAGCTGAGTAAGCTTGAGTTTTACGAAAGATAAAGATAAGCAGACATGTTTTAATGTTTTCATGTGATTTTCTGAGACTTCTATTGACCATTGTTGGGTTTTATGCCCTAAAACTCGTAGATAGTAAATGTGTACTTTTGACTGAACATTAATAAAGTGATGTATTATTCATTTATCCATGTTTGTATTATGCTATCTAGTCTTATTAACCCTAATCCAATAAACTAAACATCCTAGGCTAATAGAATGAGGCCTGAACTAGTATGTAGGGACATACGGGGATCAATGTTAATGTTCAAGTTTTAGCCTAAAAGGTCTGTAGTATAGGGATAAGGTTGGGTACCTTATCCTGGTGACACTATGGACACGACCCACTTTGTATTTTGATACAAACGCCATGATCCAATGCGTTCATGTAGTTGACATGCGAGTGGGGGTATCCTGTGCAATCAGTTTGCACAAAGATTGGACCGCGAAATAGTTAACCACTAACTGTAACACCGTTAGTTAGTTTGGTTTCTATTTCACTAGGATGACCTAGGCAACTTGGCCTTAATCCTTAGTGGATTATGGATTCTTGTCCATGAGGGATTGTCCTTTGATTTGTACGAGTGAGAGTGGCCTGCACACCGACTCAATAAGCCTACCATTTTGGGGACAAGACCGAGTGGGGAGCTGGGAACATAGTCACACAAGATGGAATTCACTCCTTCCCGTCTTTAGGGTAAGTAGAGGTTTGTTCCCTTAAGTGGTGTCTCCGAGTCTTGAACAATGGGCCCTGCCCTCTCTATGGCACGAGAGGGACTTCTGTTTGTTGATTGGACCTCAAACAGGTTGTTCATTAGAGGAGCACTGGTACTTAAGGACAAAGAGGTAACCCAGGGGAAAACGGTAATTTGACCTAGCTGGGGTACGAACACACGTGAAGGGCTAACTTGCTGTTGATGGTCGATATCCGTGGACACAGAAATATGTCTGCAGTGAGAAGAGTGCAGCTATGGTTCTATAGTGGAGTGAACCACAATTAACGAACATTGATTAATTTGGTTAATGAGTTTAGCCAATTAATTTCATATCATTGGAGGTTCTGATTTGCAGGTCCATTAGGTCCCACCGGTAGCTCGATAAGGGCGTTGAGGTAAATTTATAAGGGAGAATTGAATATTCGAAATGGTTCGAATATTAAATTATAATATGAATTTGATTCATATTAAAAACTATAGGTTATAATTAATGCACATATGATGTATATTAATTCTATAGTTTATATGAGAGAAATATGATTAAATATATGATATTTAATTGTAATATTAATTAATTGGTGAATTAATTAATATTTTTGTTTTAATTTAATTTAATTAAATGTTTGATTTAATTAAGTTATATTAAAACTATGGGTTAAGTGGATTATGTACATATGTTTCAAAAAAAAAGTTGATTATGTACATTAAAGTGTTTTGATGTAAATGTAATTAAATTAAATATTGATTTATTTTAATTCAAATTAATTATTATTTATAATTAATTAACTGATCAGTTGAAAAACTGATTAGTCTTCCACTTCCCTAACCCTACACGCGTGAAGAGGAGAGAAGTAAGGGAAGTGGGTTTTTTTTTCATCGGTTACTTTCTTCCTTCCCCTTAATTCATTCGTGGTTGGTTAACAGAGAGGAGATTCTCATTCACACAAAAGAGCTCTCTCTCTCTCTCACGTTTTCTCTCTGGTTTTTACAGAATACACAGAGATACCAAAATTTTCCATACCTTAGAGATTTATTTTTGGTTCCCACAAGCCACGTAACTCCAATCCCTAGGAGTATACCGGTGATACTGCGTGGTCGTGTTCGTGGGCAATTTGCAGCAATAAAGGAAGGGTTTTGTTGCTGGAATTTTCTGTCAACGCAAAGTTTTTTGGTGATTCGATCAAGAACTCCATTTACGGTAAGTAATTCTTGATCTAGGATCATTAGGATCCAATTTAGATTAGATCTAGATTTTTCCTATTGATCTTAGCATGTTTTATACCTATTTTATAGCCTGCTTAATATATTTTTTTGCTGTAAATTTTATTTGTCGTCGTATTGGTATCCCAATCGACGTTTAATTCGAAAAAGGTCTCTAACGTCTTCCGCTGCCCAGGGCTATTATCCCTACAATCGGTATCAGAGCCTTATCGTTTTTTAAACGTTGTTTTGAGATTTGCGATTGGCTTTGATCGGTGGGATTAATTTGCATTGTGAACGTATGGTTTGCGATAAACTGTTTAGGTTTAATTGGCCTTAGTATTTATGATTTTTGGATGCGATCAATTGTAAGGGCCCCTGTGTTTTTGCATAAAATCATAATTATCGAGTCTGTATAGTCCGAGTCTAGTTTTGGCTTGAAGATCGGTGAAAATCGCGGAGATAATTGATGAAATTCGTGAAGCACAGTCGCAGATTTTCCAAGAAACGAGCTCCAGATGCAACAGTGTCGGGACGCTTGGTGTTGTGCGTCCCGACGCTGTCGCGATTTCACGCTTCAGATGGTTGAAATCGCACCAGAGTCGAGACGCTATTACTTAAGCGTCTCGACGTTGTCACGATTTCACGTTGCGCGGCTGTTTTGCGTGGAGACGTGCTTGATGCCCTAAACCGCTGGTCTAGTTCGTGAAATATGGGTGAGTTGGGATTGGTTTGGTCCGGTTAAACCAGGTTTGGGTGCGGTTCGAGGTTTTCAAGGCCGGTTCGAAGCGGTTTGGGTCGGTTCGAGGGTTCTAGATCGGATTTGGAGCTGCAGATTTTTGTAATAGGATAGTTTTAAAGCTTTATTAGTGTAATTTTGCTTTAATTTATCCTAGGGGCCAATTAAATCGGTTTATTCGCTATTTAAATGCTTTGTGGATGTCATTTAAATATTAATCCCACCTTAGGTTATAAAGCATGCTCATGCATTATGTATGTTATAATATGATTATAATGTATGGTTGATAATGCATGAATTTATTTTCATGATTGATTTATATATGGTTGAGTTATATAATTATCATGAAAATGGAATAGTATGATGCATGCAATTACATAGTTTAAGTATAATTGTTATATTTAAAAATGAATTGTTTGCAGCATGCTACTATGATTTACCATTTTTGACAATAATTAATTGTTAATTTAATAAAAATGGAAATCAAAGAAGCATTGAGCATGTAAGATCGATAGTATAATATAAAAGTTATATTAAATACATGCAATGCTATAATATAGTTTTAATTTCATTAACTAGAATATGATTGTTAATTGTTTTTAAAACTATAGTATGCATGATTATAGGACTAATCATTAAAATTTTGAAATAGTTTAAAATTTATGATTAGAAACCGTCAATCTATAATCAAGATAGGCATGCTCACATAGGATCTTAGGTTAAAATGAATTATTTTAAATGAGTTAAAATTAATTAGACCTAAGGTCATTTTCTAATAGGATTAGAAATCCTTACTTAGTTTTAAAATAGTTTTAATGAACTAAGTAGGACCAACATTCCTGTGATTATAAGGGAACTCTACCAGTAATGTTCCGTCTAAGGATTGGAGGTATTTAAGTTGACGGTATACGGAACACCTCCTACCTAGGAACTGAACTAGATCACCGGAGTTGAATTAATCATAGGTTAATGTTAGATTAATGTCGCTAGGTTAATTAAATATGTTTAATGCACCTAGACATTAGGTCTTATTATAATAGTTATAATAGGACTAGACTTAGATAAATGACTTAGCCGGATTTATCTAGGTTTAACCAAACCCTAAAATGAATGATAGGTTACTTTAGTGGGAGGAAAATTACAAAACTTAATTTAAATTGAGTTTTGCTCCTACGTCCCTGTATATTCACAACGTGAGATCCATGCTCGGGTTCGTGTCGTTTTAGCGCGGCCTCCCTTCGGAAAGTGTTTGCATGGATCAATAACAAGGTGAATGGGGAAAGTGACCATAGTAAGTGGGAGCGGGACGCGTGTCAACGTATCCCTCGGTCTCCACCCCTAGGTCACAATGTGAGACTCCTATGATCCGCCTGCGTGTTGCCCTGGAGCAACCATCCCTTCGGAGGACTTGATCATAGGATTCGGAACACCATGAACTCCTGAAAAGGATAGGATCGCTTAGGCTAATTACCAACAGTTGTCTTTCCTAATGGTAGCCTGTTGGTCCGTGCCTTTGAGATCTGAAAGTGAGAGGGTTACACTTACGGGGATGAGTTAATTGGTTAACAAATCCTTGACCGTACAACGGTGGTTAATATCTAATGGAATATGAGTTATTCTAGGATTAGAGATTAACTGAGAAGAGTCTCATTTTAGACGAGGAACAACTGATCACCCTTCAGTGGCTGTTCTTCTAAACCTCTAAAGCATCGTTGCAAAGCACAATCAATAGTTTTATTAGGGTTCTTTGATTGCTTGTTTGCAAAATTGATTGGATGTATGCAATTGTTTGTATTGCTTGTGTGATGGGTTAAGGCAAAGATAACTAATACGGTCAATTGTTTGTTTTTTCAGCAATGTCTTCCTCTGTTATAGCCTTGCTTAAGAATGAGAAATTAACTGGCGAGAATTTCCCCACGTGGAAATCAAACTTAAACACAATACTCATGGTAGAAGATCTGAGGTTTGTCTTGACGGAGGAATGTCCTCCAGTTCCTCCTCGCACTGCCACTCAGGCAGTAAAGGATGCCCATGAACTCTGGACGAAGGCCAACGAAAAGGCCCGTGTCTATATATTGGCCAGCTTGAATGAAGTCTTGGCCAAGCGTTATGAGAACGTGGAAACTGACAGGGAGATTATGAATTCCCTGCAGGAGATGTTTGGACTCCCGTCCTATCAACTCCACCACGACGCCTTGAAGAATGTCTTCAACGCCAGAATGCAAGAGGGACATCCTATCTGGGAACATGTCCTGGACATGATGAACCAATTTAACATTGCCGAGGCGAACGACGGGGTAGTCTACGTGCGTAGTCAGGTTGCGTTCATTCTTCATTCGCTTCCTCCAAGCTTTATGTCGTTTAGGACGAATGCGAATATGAACAAGATACAGTTCAACCTGACCACCCTCCTTAATGAGTTACAGATTTATAAGTCCATGCTGAAAAGCAAGGGCAAAAATGTGGTGAAAGGAGAGGCCAATGTGACCCATTCCAAGAAAAAGTTCCTGAAGGGTTCATCCTCAGGAACAAAATCTGTACCTCAAGCTTCTTCATCGAAGCAAATTCAGAAAAGGAAGGGTGATAAGGGGAAGGCTCCTGCGCAAGCTGTGCAAGGTAAAAGGGAAGGCTCCTGCGCAAGCTGTGCAAGGTAAAGGGAAGGCCAAGGTCGTGGCCGACAAGGACAAATGCTTCCACTGCAATGTGGATGGTCATTGGAAGCGCAACTGTCCCCGTTACCTCACTGAGAAGAAGAGAGAGAAAGAAGGTAAATTCGATTTACTGGTTTTAGAAACTTGTCTTGTAGAACATGATGAGTTCGCCTGGATATTGGATTCCAGAGCCACTAATCATGTTTGCTCATCTTTTCAGGGAAATGATTTTCAGCAGCAGGCTGATGGCGAAATGACTCTCAAGGTTGGAACGGGAGAGGTCATTTCAGCTCGAGCAGTGGGAGCTGCTAAATTATTTTTTAGAAATAAGTATTTAATTTTAGAGGACTTGTATCTAGTTCCTAGAATTAAAAGGAATCTTATTTCTGTTTCTGCTTTACTAGAACAATGTTATTCTATTTCATTCTTGCTTAATGAAGCTATGATTTCTCGGAATGGAATTTATATTTGTTCAGCTAAGTGTGAAAATAATTTATTTGTGTTAAGACCTACTGACGCTAAAGCTATTTTAAATCATGAGATGTTTAAAATGGCTGAAACTCAAAGCAAAAGGCAAAAGATTTTTCCTCTAAGTAACAACACGTATCTTTGGCACCTTCGTCTCAGTCATATTAACATCGATCAGATCGATCGTTTGGTTAAAAATGGACTTCTAACTGATTTAGAAGATACATCTTTACCACCATGTGAATCGTGTCTCGAGGGTAAAATGACCAAGAGGCCTTTTACTGGAAAAGGTTATAGGGCCAAAGAACCACTTGAACTGATACATTCGGATCTTTGTGGTCCAATGAATGTAAAGGCTCGAGGTGGTTATGAATACTTCATCTCTTTTATAGATGATTATTCGCGATACGGTTACTTATACCTAATGGGCCATAAGTCTGAAGCTCTTGAAAAGTTTAAAGAGTTTAAGACTGAGGTAGAAAACCTGTTAGGTAAAAAAATTAAAACACTTCGATCTGATCGAGGTGGAGAGTATTTGGATCAAAGATTTCAGGACTATATGATAGAACATGGAATCCAATCCCAACTCTCAGCACCTGGTACACCTCAGCAGAATGGTGTATCAGAAATAAGAAATAGAACCCTGTTAGACATGGTTCGTTCTATGATGAGCTATGCTCAGTTGCCTAGCTCATTTTGGGGGTATGCAGTAGAGACTGCAGTACATATTCTTAACAACGTTCCCTCAAAAAGTGTTTCTGAAACTCCTTTTGAGTTATGGAGGGGGCATAAACCTAGTTTGCGTTACTTCCGTATCTGGGGTTGTCCTGCACACGTGCTAGTGACAAATCCAAGAAATTTGAACCACGTACTAGAATATGCCAATTTGTTGGATACCCGAAAGAAACGAGAGGTGGTCTTTTCTACGACACTCAAGAAAATAAAGTGTTTGTATCGACAAATGCTACTTTCTTGGAGGAAGACCACATTCGAGATCATAAACCACGAAGTAAGTTAGTATTAAGAGAAGCTACAGAAGAGTCAACAAGAGTTGTTGATGAACCTGGTCCTTCAACAAGAGTTGATGGAGGAGCCAGTTCTTCACGTCAATCTCATCCTCCTCACGTAGTGGGAGAGCTTCGACGCAGTGGGAGGGTTGTGATACAACCTGACCGCTACTTGGGTTTAATTGAAACACAAGTAGTCATACCTGATGACGACATAGAGGATCCATTGTCTTATCGTCAGGCAATGAATGATGTAGATAAAGATGAATGGGCCAAAGCCATGGACCTTGAGATGGAGCCTATGTACTTCAATCAAGTTTGGGAACTTGTAGATCCACCTGAAGGAGTCAAACCCATAGGGTGTAAATGGATCTATAAGAGAAAAAGAGACGCTGCTGAGAAAGTACAGACTTTCAAAGCAAGACTTGTAGCAAAGGGTTATACCCAAAGAGAAGGGGTGGACTATGAAGAAACCTTTTCTCTAGTTGCTATGCTTAAGTCTATAAGAATTCTCTTGTCCATTGCCACATTTTATGACTATGAAATATGGCAAATGGATGTCAAGACTGCTTTTTTGAATGACAATCTTAAAGAGAGTATTTTTATGTCTCAGCCAGAAGGGTTCATAACCCAAGGTCAAGAGCAAAAGGTTTGCAAACTGAATCGATCCATTTATGGGTTGAAACAGGCCTCAAGATCTTGGAATATTAGATTTGATACAACGATCAAATCTTTTGGCTTTGACCAAAATGTTGATGAACCTTGTGTATACAAGAAAATCAACAAGAATAAAGTAACTTTCCTTGTACTTTATGTTGACGACATCCTACTCATTGGGAATGATGTAGGATATCTGTCTGATGTAAAAGAATGGCTAGCGGCCCAATTCCAAATCAAAGATTTGGGTGAGGCCCAATATGTTCTTGGAATCTAGATTATTTGGGATCGAAAGAACAAAACGCTAGCTTTGTCTCAAGCAACGTATATCGACAAGATGTTGGCCCGATATTCGATGCAGAACTCCAAGAAGGGCTTATTGCCTTTAAGACATGGGGTTCACCTGTCTAAGGAACAGTCTCCTAAGACACCTCAAGTGGTTGAGGATATGAGACGGATTCCCTACGCCTCTACAGTGGGCAACTTAATGTATGCGATGCTCTGCACGAGGCCTGACATCTGTTATGTTGTAGGGATTGTCAGCAGATATCAGTCAAATCCAGGGTTAGACCACTGGACCGCCGTTAAAGGAATCCTCAAGTATCTTAGGAGAATGAGGGACTACATGCTGGTGTTTGGGGCTAAAAAGTTAGTTCACACTGGATACACCGACTCTGATTTTCAGTCTGACAAGGATTCTAGGAAATCCACGTCAGGGTCAGTGTTCACCCTTAACGGGGGAGCTGTAGTTTGGAGGAGCATAAAGCAAGGATGCATAGCATGTTGGGATTGGTGTCCTAAAACTCGTAGATAGTGAATGTTAAACGAATTATATACTTATTCGATAAAGGCGTTATCGAGATTAATTCAGTAAAGTTATTACTGAATAAAGTAAATTGCACATATAATAACTCAAATCCAATAAACTAAGATCCATGGCTATAGGATGAACACTTGAGCTTTATGTAGAGACATAAAAGTGGATCAAGCTTGAGTAATAGCCAAAACGGTCTATAGTATAGGGATAGGGTTGGGTACCTTATTCTGGGGACACTATGAGACGCGGCCCACTTTATAGATGGTATAGACGATGTGATCCTAAATCGTCCATGTAGAGACATGCGAGTGGGGGCGTCCTATGCAATGAGTTTGCATAAGACCAGGACCAAGAAATAAGTCACTCTCGCTTTATAACACCGTTTACTGACGAGACTGACTATTTCATATGATGACCTAGGTAACTCGATCTTAATCCTGAGCTAACTATGAACTCCTGTTTATTCGGGCTTATCCTTAGATCTGCATAGGTGAGAGTGGCTCAGTATCGCCGACTCAATAAGCCTCCCATTTCAGGGATAGGAACGGGTAGATAGCTGGGGACATAGTCGTGCAAGAAGGAATTCACTCCTACCCGAATAAGGGATAGTAGAGAGGTTGTTCCCTTAAGTGCTGACTCCGGGGCTTGAACAAAGGGATCCCGCCCTCTCATTGGCCCGAGAGGGACTCGGTTTATTGGTTGGACCATAAACCAATTGTTCATTAGAGGATCAGTGGGACTTAAGGAACTAGAAGTACTATAGGGGTAAAACGGCTTATTGACCTAGCTATAGCTACGAACAACCTATGAAGGATCGACTTACTAATCATGGTTAAATCAAGTGGACGGAAATATATCTATAGTGAGGGGAGTGCAACTATCGGGCTATAGTGGAGTGTCCCGATAGTTAACGAATGTTGGCTAGCTTGGACAATGAGATTAGTCGGTTAGCCTCGAATCGTTGGAGCCAATGATCTATAGGTCCATTAGGTCCCCCTACTAGCTCATATCGGAATTAAGCCTAGAACAAAAGATAGGAAGCTTTGAATCGTTCAAAATCGGGAAAAAGGGTATTATCGTAAATTGTGTTTGACACAATAATTTAATTATGAATTAAATTAGAAAATGAGAGATGAAGTATTTAAAAGTGTTTTGAATACTATATATATGTATTAGGAATCATATATATGGAATTGCACAAGATAACAAAGATTAATTAGATTAATCATATCAAAATTAATTTGAAAATTTTCAAATTAATTACCAAGCAATCAATTTCAATTTAGAATTGAAATTGGGGGTAATTTGCAAGCTTGAAATTTGATTTCAATTTGAATTTAGTGGATTTAGTTGGAAATCCACTTAATGCATGATCATTCAAAGTGGAAAGACAACTCACTCATGCATTGTTGCATGTCTTGTGTAATGTACACCTAGAATCCACTTGAGCTTGCAAATACACCATGTGTCTTGTGTCTTGAGGCTTGGCTTTGCATGGAGAAAGTCTTTAAAAGGAGTTTGAATCATATTCAAAGAAAAAGAGAGCCATTTCCTTAATGTTATGCTGCTGGAATTTGGACTCAAAGTTCTCTCATCTCTCATTCTTCTCCATTGCTTGATGCTTCAAGCATTCCCTTCCCATTCCCTATCTTATATAGACTCCCACAAGTCGTTCTTGGCCCGGAGTATAGTAGGGAAGACTCTAGAGGTTGTCCAAGGAGCATAGGAGAGGCAAACACCACAAGGAGTTCATCATAAGTGAGCTACAAAGGTTGGTGTTTTCTAAACTCTCTATTCTGTCTTTTCTAGAACATGCATGCTTTAGGAGTAAAATTGAATGTCTTAAGTGCTTTCGATCTTCAATTGCTTCCGCATGTGTAATATGTACACCTTCATAGAAGACTCCACCATGGAGGCTGAGTATGTAGCTGCTTGTGAAGCAGCCAAGGAAGCTGTTTGGCTAAGGAAGTTATTGACTGATTTGGAAATTTTTCCAAACATGAACTTGCCCATTACCTTATACTGTGACAACAGTGGGGCTGTAGCCAATACAAAGGAACCTCGCAACCACAAACGAGGTAAACACATCGAGAGGAAGTATCATCTGATTCGAGAGATTGTGCAAAGAGGAGATGTGGTCGTGACCAAGATCGCTTCGGAGCACAACATTGCTGATCCGTTTACGAAGGCGCTCTCGGCTAAAGTGTTCGAGGGTCATCTAGAAAGTCTAGGTCTGCGAGACATGTATATAGTGTAATCTAAGACCAGTGGGAGATGTGTAATGGGTGTAAGGATGCCCTAATTTATTGTATTTTGTATATTTACTTTTAATGTAATGTACAACATACATGTACCATTTCTAGCTTTGGATTATTTTGTATATACTTTCCCATTAACTTGAGTTTTAGTTCAAGTGGGAGTTTGTTGGGTTTTATGCCCTAAAACTCGTAGATAGTAAATGTGTACTTTTGACCGAACATTAATAAAGTGATGTATTATTCATTTATCCATGTTTGTATTATGCTATCTTGTCTTATTAACCCTAATCCAATAAACTAAACATCCTAGGCTAATAGAATGAGGCTTGAACTAAGTTTTAGCCTAAAGGGTCTGTAGTACAGGGATAAGGCTGGGTACCTTATCCTGGTGACACTATGGATACGACCCACTTTGTATTTTGTATTTTGATACAAACACAATGATCCAACGCGTTCATGTAGTTGACATGGGAGTGGGGGTATCCTGTGCAATGAGTTTGCACAAAGACCGGACCGCGAAATTGTTAACCACTAATTGTAACACCGTTAGTTAGTTTGGTTTCTATTTCACTAGGATGACCTATACAACTTGGCCTTAATCCTGAGTGGATTATGGACTCCTGTCCATGAGGGATTGTCCTTTGATTTGTACGGGTGAGAGTGGCCTGCACGCCGACTCAATAAGCCTACCATTTTTGGGACAAGACCGAGTGGGGAGCTGGGAACATAGTCACACAAGATGAAATTCACTCATTCCCATCTTTAAGGTAAGTAGAGGTGTGTTCCCTTAAGTGGTGTCTCCGGGTCTTGAACAATGGGCCCTGCCCTCTCTATGGCATAGAAATATGTTTGCAGTGAGAAGAGTGCAGCTGTGGTTCTATAGTGGAGTGAACCACAGTTAACGAACATTGATTAATTTGGTTAATGAGTTTAGCCAATTAATTTCATATCGTTGGAGCTTCTAATCTGTAGGTCTATTAGGTCCCACCGGTAGCTCGATAAGGGCGTTGAGGTAAATTTCTAAGGGAGAATTGAATATTCGAAAGGGTTCAAATATTAAATTATAATATGAATTTGATTCATATTAAAAACTATAGGTTATAATTAATACACATATGATGTATATTAATTCTATAGTTTATATGAGAGAAATATGATTACATATATGATATTTAATTGTAATATTAATTAATTGGTGAATTAATTAATATTTTTGTTTTAATTTAATTTAATTAAATGTTTGATTTAATTAAGTTATATTAAAACTATGGGTTAAGTGGATTATGTACATGAAAGTGTTTCATGTAAATGTAATTAAATTAAATATTGATTTATTTTAATTCAAATTAATTATTATTTATAATTAATTAACTAATCAGTTGAAAAACTGATTAGTCTTCCACTTCCCTAACCCTACACACGTGAAGAGGAGAGAATTAAGGGAAGTGGGTTTTTTTTTCATCGGTTACTTTCTTCCTTCCCCCTAATTCATTCGTGGTTGGTTAATAGAGAGGTGATTCTCATTCACGCAAAAGAGCTCTCTCTCTCTCAAGTTTTCTTTCTGGTTTTTACAGAATACACAGAGATACCAAAATTCTCCATACCTTAGAGATTTATTTTTGGTTCCCACAAGCCACTCAACTCCAATCCCTAGGAGTATACCGGTGATACTGTGTGGTCGTGTTCGTGGGCAATTTGCAGTAATAAAGGAAGGGTTTTGTTCTTGGAATTTTCTTTCAACGCAAAGTTTTTTTGGTGATTCGATCAAGAACTCCATTTACGGTAAGTAATTCTTGATCTAGGATCATTAGGATCCAATTTAGATTAGATCTAGATTTTTCCTATTGATCTTAGCATGTTTTATACCTATTTTACAGCATATTTAATATGTTTTTCTGCTGTAAATTTTATTTGTCGTCGTATTGGTATCCCAATCGACGTTTAATTTGAAAAAGGTCTTTGACGTCTTCCGCTGCCTAGGGCTATTATCCCTACAACTACATGACTGAGATATTGAGCCCGAGGTTGTATGGTACCGTGTGCACACAGGTTATATTCTGTTGTTGATGTTGAGTGTACTCCGTGACAACAAAGCTATCGTGAGTGCTGGGCGGGCCCCAATATGACAAAGACGATGGAAGTGTTGGGCGGGCCCCACTACATCGTAGAGCAAACGTTGGTTGTACTGGGCGTGCCCTACACAACGTAGATTTGTCATGTTAGTTAAAATGTTTAATATACTCGATATGCCTTGCTAGATTTTAATGACATACTTGCTGAGTATTTGAGAAAGCTGTTATCCTTACACGTTTATATTTAACGCTTTGATTAAACAAATTTATATGTGTAAGGTTTATCGTGTGTTCTGATTTGCGGATTAACAGTTTTAAATTTAGTGACTCACTGGGCTTCATAGCTCACCCTTTCAAAATGTTTCCCCACTTTCCAAGTAGAGATCGAGCTCCCGATTCCTGATAAACTGCCATAGTCTGCTAAAAGCTCCCAGATCGACTTCTAGTACGTGGGTGGAGTTGTACATCGAGTCTGTTTATATTGTAAATGTCTTTGTAAGGATTGGATAGTTTACGGTTTGTGTAAGCTTTAGATGTTGTGGTTGTGTAAACCCTAGTTGGAGATGTTTTTGGTTGTGATGTCCCTATCAGGTTTATTTTCCAAAGTGAGTTAAGTCAGAGTTGCATTTCCCGTATGTTTAAAGGCTATCAAGGTTCCTCTGTGTTGTGTTGCATGTAAAGTATTTCATATCTAAGATTAGTGATAGCGAGCATAACAAGCTATTTTTCCATAATTAATTTAGTTAGTCTTTGATATTAAATTGGCCAAATTCATGCATTTTGATGTTCTATTTGTAGGAATTATTTGTTGGAACTAAATTGAGAAAATGGGATTGATCGGGTGTTCAGGACGTGAAAAGAGGCCAAAGATTTGAAGTTGAATCGAAGTTGGAAGCTTACTATTGAGTTCAAGCCAAGAGCCAGCGTCGAGACGCTAGTTTCTGGGTGTCTCGACGTTGGAATTTCCTTAATTGATGTGTGGCAGACGACAGCATCGCGACGTTGTGCCTATAGCGTCTCGACGCTTCCGACTAAATTCCTATAAATAGAATGCAATTAGGGCTGGCCAAGGGGACTTCTTTTGATGCAATTTCCGCATAAACTCGACTAAATACCTTATGTGGGAGCTGAAGCAAGTGGAAGGAGCGGGATTCGAAGGCTTGGCTCGTGGAGATCGTGACGGGGATGTGCGGTTTCGGCGACTTAGCGTTTAATCTCCTTTCCCTCTTGATTTTAGTTGTTTTCAATGGTTGTTTTAGACTTAGCTTACATCGTAACGCGTTGTATGAGTAGCTAGGTTCTTTATCTTAGAGATTGATGTAGCCCTTTGGCCAATTATGAATTGATTTTTGGATATTTGATATGATTTCATTTATGCATAATGTTTCCTTAACGCTTTCAATTTACTGGCCATGAATTGATTGATTATTGTGTTTAAATCTTGCTCGGGAGAGGGGGTTTAGCTTAGATCTCATTATGTATAACTAGGATAGTCTTGAGATCGGGAGATAAAAGATAATCTTAGAAATCATTAAAAAGGATAGCCTTAAGGCCTTGCATGTTAATGAATTTAGATAGAGATATTGGATTCATTGCATGTGAGAGAATTATGTATGCATGTGAGAGAATTTAGATAGAGAATTATGTCTGCGCGCTCCAAGTTAAGTTTTGGGGACAATGGGGACATTGTCCATTTTAAGTTTGGGGGAGTGCGATAGTTGGCGCATAAATAAAATACTCATGCATTCCTCTGGCATGAGATGTGTTTGTAGCCAGGGGCATTCATGACACCCATAGTTTGCCACTACGCGAAGACGCATCCGCATCCCATGAGCGTATAGGACAGTAAGAAAATGTAATGCCCGTAGTTGGATACCTTTCATCACAAATGTGGGTAAGCCAAAACGAATAATATATATACTAATATTAATAATTGTTGTGCGCCCAGGACATAAGGAGAAGATTGGCTGAGTTAACGCAAGGTAGAATCTAAGCGCAAAGAACTTTCCTTCAGCAATGAAGGAAATATAACAGAAGTCTAACCCTGTTTAGTAATACGCAAAAGAAAAAGAGAAATGAGGATGTAAGGATCAAGGGCGTTTAAGAGCTAAGTTACCCTCACAGAGTTGATAATAGACATTGCTTGGGGACAAGCAATAGTTTAAGTTTGGGGGTTTGATAACTTGCAAAAAGCAAGTTATTTCTCCTTTGAGCATAAGCTAAAATAAGGCTAAAAGACACATTGTTGAGTTACTTCAACGCAATAAGGAAGGGCAATGCGATGATTTTCTGCGGAAGGCTATATTTTTAGATGCGGTACGAAATTATAAAAATATAAGGTGCTAATGCATTAATAATGCAGTTGTTTGTTGCCCAAGTTTTCTCCAACGCAGGCACACATACCAAGACGATCATGAACAAAAAATATGGATGAAAAGACTATGCTGACACAACTGACGCGCAAGTGCCAGAAGATAACTGATAGCGAGCATAGCTAGCTATTTTTCCCCAAATAATTAAGCTAGTCTTTTATATTTAATTGGCCAAAATTATGCATTTTTGTGTTCTATTTGTAGGAATCATGTTTCGGAGTTAAATCGGGAAATTGGAGCTAAATATGTGTTCGGGACATGAAAATTGGCTAAAGAACGAAAAAGATTCAAGTTAGAAGAAGCCAAAAGAGAGCCATCTGCAGACCAGCGTTGGGACGCTGCTCTTGGAGCGTCTCGACGCTGCCTTTCCTTTTCAGATTCAGACGGCAAAAGGTCATAGCGTCGCGACGCTGTGACCATAGCGTCTCGACGCTGATAGCGTCGCGACGCTGTGACCATAGCGTCTCGACGCTGATAGCGTCGCGACGCTATGGCACTAGCGTCTCGACGCTATGGCACTAGCGTCTCGACGCTATCGACAGATTTCCTATTTAATCTTCTTTTCATGCTACGGCCAAGGGGAGTCCAATTGGTTAGATTTTAGCCCTAATTTCGACTAGAGACCTTTGGTGGGAGCTAAAGAAAGGCCAAGGAGCGGGAATCAAGCGAGAAGACGTGGAGATCGTGACGGGGACGTGTCGGTTTCGACGAATTCGAGTTTTCCTTTCTCTTTCCCTTACCTCTTGTAGTTTTTATGGCTTTTCTTTCAATTAGTGTTTATGGTTTAAAGACTATGAATTGCTAGTTGTTTGTCTTAGGGATTGATGTAATTGTTTTAGTTTTTGGATTGATTTTAGGTATGAATGTGTTTTTATTTTATGCATGCAATTTTGTTTAATGCTTTCAATTACTTGATCACTAATTGAATGATTTAAGTGTTGAATCTAACTCGGGAGGGAGGATTTGGCCTAAGACTTACTTTGTTTAATTGCATGACTAGAGTAGAAATTCTAAGTTTGTGACGGGATTTGGAATATCTTTAGAAGCGTAACAAGGACCGAACCGAATAATGCCTTGCATGTTAATGAACTTAGATAGGGATACCAAGTTAGTTTATATGCATGAGAATCAATTATACTCGGGAGAGGTAATCGTGATAAAAGTTTCCTTGGCTTGTAGAATAATTGCACGGTCAATTCACTCCTATTAATCAATCCTCAATCTTAATCAATGAAATCAATTCCCTAAGAGTCTTTCCATTTGAGTCTCCACTTTTATTTTTATGCTTTTAGTCTTTACTTTTATCTTTATCATTGAGTTTTGCTCCCTAAATAAAATTGGACAAAAGTATTCACGATACTTAATTTGCTAGAAAACCAATCCAGAGGACGACACTCGTTTTACACGAAAACACTATATTATTACTTGACCCGTACACTTGCGGTTAGCAATTTGCACATCAATAACTGAAGCATGTTTCTAGTTCCTTGGAAAAGTCAGCTTCCTTTGCCTATAAATAGAATCCACCTGCTCCAAGGAAAAAAAAGGGAGGTTGAGGAGAAAAAGGAGAGGACGAGGATCAAAGAAGCAAGGAGAAAGAAAAATCACAGAAAGCTGTTATCAAGGGTAGACTTGCATTTGTAATGTATTACACAATGTATTGTTTTGCTCGCATGAGCTAATTTTCTTCATCAAGGCTTAGCGCAAGCACCCATGCGGTCATAAGTCTATTTTGTATGCACATACTTTGATTTAATGAAACATTATTGCCTTCTACTTAGATGCGATACTATTTTCATTACTAACTCCCGCTTGGCCAGCCGGATGCGGTAGCAGCATGATAAATCCCTGACAGGTGATGCATGTGGAAATATCTAAGTAGAACAAGTGAGCGCATTGCAAGTAGTCTTGGTAGCATTAGATAAATACTATCGTTATAAGATAGTACATGAATGAGCTTTGACTATGTTAAGACTAATGCAGTCCCTTGTAAGTTGTTAAAGAACTAATCCTACGCATAAACTAGCCAAACAAACAGTTGATAGTTTTATGCCAAACACATGAGTAGTATCGGAAGGGAATCTTATGATTCTTTCTCACTTAGGCATTAATGGATCAATTAGTCATGGTATGCGCTACAAAGTTATTTATAAACGCATGAGGTTGCGACCGCTACAACCTTGATAATATTCTCATTAAGACTTTTCTTTAACTCTCAACGCATGTTTTACTTTACAACAGTATTTATTCTTCAGACTCATCAAATCTCTTATTTAATTTTTCATAATATCACACATCCCTGAGTTCAAATCAACAAAGTTATTAAAGATTTTCAAATAGCCTTTCCCTGTGGATTCGACCCTAGACTCACTACGTATTACTTGATTGTGTCAATTTATACTTGGATTGATACATATCTGCGATAAGTTCTGTATTAATTTATTGGCACACTGACAACCGATCAAGTTTTTAGCGCCGTTGCCGGGGAAAGGAACCAAAAAAGTTTTTAATAACGTTTTTGATCTGACACTCCGTTTGATATTATTTATCGTGTTTTCTGTTGAGTAATTTTTCTCCAGGCAACCGTAGATTGCATGCGTGCTGCTCGCCAGATCGATTTTGAAGCTGATCCTGAAATTGACCGAACTTATCATAAAAGGAGAAGAAATTGACGTGCTCGAAGACAACCAATTGAACAACTAGGAGAGATGGTGGCACCCAATCAACCAAATAGATCAATAATTCCCATCCAAATGGCTGATGATAGAGCCAGAGGAATCAGAGATTATGCAGCCCCTGCAAACTGTAATTTCAACCCTGGGATAGTACAGCCCACCTTGGAAACAGAAAGGTTTGAATTAAAACCTGTTATGTTTCAGATGCTAACTGCTGCAGGACAGTTTGGAGGGAGTCCAGTTGAAGATCTACACTCTCATTTAAAATCATTCCTGGACATCTGTAATAAATTCATCATCCTGGGAGTAACACAGGTGCAGCTGCAGGTCATCCTTTTTCCCTATTCATTAAGAGACGCTGCAAAAGTATGGCTAAGCCAGCAACCAGCCAATTCCATTGCTACATGGAATGATTTAGCCGAAAAGTTTCTAGAAAAATACTTTCCACCAACAGAAAACTCGAGATTAAGGAAGGAAATGATGACTTTTGCTCATATTGAAGACGAAACAGTCAGTGAGGCAAGGGAACGTTTTAAAAGCCTATTGCAAAGGTGCCCGCTCAAGGATTGAAATTCCCAATTCCGTTACAGCGGAAGCAATTGGACCGTTCGTAAATTAATTTTGTTCTACAAAATACCAATACATTGGCAAAAGGTTAAGCGGTGAAAAACATACCTCGGTTGATGACTCTAAATACTTCAATGGACACCACCACGAGGCTACCCTGCTATTCTCTGAGATTAGGAACGTAGTCGTGGGACTACTAATCTTGATTGGGAAAAACTCTTAGAGAGAAAATTTCTCTCTAGAGTTCTTGAGAGAATATGTGAGGGAGGCTAAAATGAGACCTTAGGGCTAGGGTTCTCGTAACCTTTCCTTTTATAAGAGAGGAAACCCTAATGTGAGGTAAGGAAACAATCTTGACCGTTAGATCAAGATCAATTAATTAATTGATTAAATCAATAAATTAAATGATAATTAACTAATCAATTAATTAATTAAATGTTAATTAATTAATCATATTAATTAATTAATCTCATGCACATTTAAATCCTATTTAAATGTAATTTCCTCACATAATATATTTTAATTAAACTTAATTAAATCACATTTAATTAATTCAATTAAACTAATCAATTAATTAATTTCAATAATTAATTAATTTTACAATTAATTAAATTTCTCCCATATTCAATTAATTACATATTAGAATCATATTCTAATAATTCCCTCATAGACTATAGTTTAATTAAATCTCATTTAATTTAAACTAAATTGAATAATTAATTAATTCATCTTCTAATTAAATACCATATATTTAATTAGACATATATTTGAACTCTTTCAAATATATCAATCTCACAGTATGATAAAGTTTAATTTCAAATTAGACTTTATATTTTAATTCATCACTATACATTATATTAATTTGTATCTCATACAATTAACTTAATTCCCAATATGAATTTGAACTATTCAAATTCTCTCAAGATATATTTGTTCCTAATTACTCTTTACGAGCTAGCAGGGGGACCTAATGGACCTACAGATCAGAAGCTCCAATGATATGAGGTTGACTGATTAAACTCATTAATCAAGTTAACCAATATTCATTAACTGTGGGTCATTCCACTAAAGACCCACAGCTGAACTCTTCTCACTGTAGAACATTTCTGTGTCCATGGATGTAGACCTATGCCGGTAAGTCAATCCTTCACAAGTGTCCGTAATCACAGCTGGGTCAAATTACCGTTTTACCCCTGTGTTACATCTGTCTCCTTAAGCACCAGCGCTCCTCGAATGAACAACCTGTTTATGGTCCAACCATTAAACAGAAAGTCCCTCTCGGGCCAGTGAGAGGGCGGGATCCCTTTATTCAAGTCCCAGAGTCACCACTTAAGGGAACACTCATCTACTTCTCCTAGAAGCGGGAAGGAGTGAATTCCATCTTGTGTTGTCATGTCCCAAGCCTCCCATTCGGTCTTGTCCCCAAGAAGGTAGGCTTATTGAGTCGGCGTGCAGGCCACTCTCACCCATACTAATCAAAGGACAATCCCTTGTGAGAAGGAGTTCATGACACACTTAGGATTAAGACTGAGTTACCTAGGTCATCCTATTGAAACAGTAACCTAACTAGTTAACGGTGTTACAACTAATGGTTGACTATTTCATGGTCCGGTCTTATGCAAACTCATTGCATAGGATACCCCCGCTCGCATGTCTCCTACATGGACGCCTTGAATCAATACGTCTGTATCGAATACAAAGCGGGCCGTATCACATAGTGTTACCAGGATAAGGTACCCAGCTTTATCCCTGTACTATAGACCTTTTAGGTTGTTACTTGAACACCGATCCCCGTATGTCCCCACATACTAGTTCAAGTCACATGTAAACAACCTTGGATCTTAGTTTATTGATTTGGGTCAAATTGTGCAATATTTAACAATAACACTTTATTGTAGAAACTCAATAACACTTTATTGAAAACAAGTATACAATTTGCTTACATTCACTATCTACGAGTTTTATGGCATATAACCCAACACCCGCATCATGGACTGCCACACTGCATTTAGCTAGAGACCTTCTACGTGGGACTCAACAAAAACTCGCATGTATTAGTGGATTCATCTACGAATGGTGCGCTCCTCAGAAAAACTTATGATGAAGCACACGCAATCCTCGACCGTATTGCGTGAACAATTATGAGTGGGGCACCGCGGAAGATAAAAGAAAAAGACCCATGAAGACCAACTCTGGAAGTTTTGAAGTTGACCCATTGACTTCAGTGAACACAAAAATGGATGCGTTGACTACCAAAATGGATGCGCTAACAACAAGCACAGCACCATTGATCGAGCAACTCAACACAGTGGGATGCGGAATCTGTGGAGAGGGACTGTGGGCAGACGACAGCGCTACTATTCGCTGTTTTACGACTTTCACACCACAAGCGCACGGGTCGTCACAAGAAATATAAAACGGTAGGTATACCGAGTATCGAATCCACAGGGAGGCGAAGCGAAATTTAAGCAAGCAAAGATTCCTTGAGCACTAAAAATACTTGGGCGAAATAATATTTAGGGACCAGATCATGCAATCAAAAAAAATCAAAAATCAAAACAATTAAAGAGAAAATTTGATCAATCGATAAAAATAAAATACGGAGAAAGAGTTTTCTAATGGGAAGAGGGGTCTTGAAAATCAATTATTAGCTAAACAATTGCTACAATTGTCCTATCTCGTCGCCCAACTAATTATACTCCTAGAATCTCCGATAATAACATAGGTTCTCCTATCGGTCTCCCCTAATTGTAATTAATTCATTTTAACAACCTAAGTGTCCTTAGCGCCATTAAAAATCATTAATTATTACGCTCAGATTCATTTTAGGAATCTAAGTTTAATCAACTAATCCCGTTGTCACGACGGGCAATTAAACTAGTTGCATGGATTATGATCTATCCTAACTTCTCTCCGTCGAGTTTCCATTAAGAATCAGATCAATACACAATTGGCCAGATTGCATAAAGCATTTAGCACATCCATACAAATAATTAGGACAAAGGGCTAGAGATAGGCAATTATAACAACATTTGAACTATAATTTCATTTCAAGACCCAAAATTGGGGTTTAGCTATACATAGCTAAAATATTCACAATAATTACAATGGAAAGCATAATTAAGAACATAATAAAAGGGAAGGAATTGACCGTTGAAGACCCCTTCGCTGACGCTTGGAGTCCCTCCGAACACTCCTTGAGCCTCCTAGAATGCTCCCCAAAATTCCCCAAAAGTTTCCCACTAAAGAAACTCTCAAAAAGGCTTGAAAGCCTCGAGAGAGGCTCCCAAATGAGCCAAGAAAGCAAGAAAGGAATGGAAGAATATGATGATTGATGGTAAAATGAGGCACCAAGGGGCGCCTTATATAGGCTCGGAAAGGGGGTAGCGTCGCAACGCTATACGGCACAGTGTCGCGACGCTGTGACGTCATCGACTTGCCGGCCAAGAAATGGACAGCGTCTCGACGCTAGGCATTTTCTAGAACTTCCAGCTGCGGATTGGGCTTTTTCTTCATAGTTGTCCTCTTTTAACTCCCCTTGACCCAAGCATGGAAATTGGGCTTGAATGACTTCATTTTGGGCACTTTTATCACCAAAATCCATAGTTTGCTCCTAAAGACCAATTAACAAAATACATCAAATATTTTCAATAAAAACACAATGAAAGCACAAAAAAGCCAAATAAATTGGGACTAAATAGCGACATTTCTGCTCGCTATCACACCCCCAAACTTAAACTTTTGCTAGTCCCGAGCCAAATAAATTCTAAAGATGCATGAAATAGAATCGCTCAAGCCTCAATGATTTTTGAATTCTTAAGATAGAATGGAAAACATGCAAGTGGAATAAGCAAGCACCGCATACTCATGAAGAAATCTTAAACTAGTTTGAACTTAAGGTTAATGAATAGCATGCTCAAGACTTATCTATGGATTCTTTTACTAACCTAGATTAGTCTTTTGGCTTTCTCCATTTGTTTTCCCCCTACACTGGCTAAGAGCCCCTAATAGGTCGGAGTTCTTTTATCATGCAAAAAAAAAAAAAAAAAGAAACTAGGGCGCCTGATTTTTTTCTTTTTCATGGGGGAGCAAAACTCTCAATTGATTTTTCACTTTCTTTTTCATTTTCTTTTTCTTTTGCTACTCCCCCAAACTTGCATTTTGATATCTAATGGCACTAGCTTTCACACTACGGTGCAGGGACCCTTAACCCGAATTTTATCCTTTGGTTGGCCTAACTGATCACACCGCAGGTAGCTCTTTTTACCCATAGGTTTTTTCTTTTGTGCAAGCAAAAATTTTCTTTTTTTTTTTCAACAGATTTTTCTTTTCTCTCATTTTCTTTTGTTGCTTTTGCTTTTTCTCTCAGTAGGCATAACATTTTTTTTTCTACCTAGCTCTTTAAAACAATCAAGCATGAACTTTCTAGTATTAGAAACTAAGCCTATCGGGGTGACAACAAACTTTAAAAATCATAATAAGAATCTAGATTTTCAAAGACGTCATTACATAAGACTATTGCATGCTTTAGACATCAAAACTAAGTATGAAAAAATTTTAAAATTTCACAATTTTTGCCGTGCTCCCAGATTCCACAACATATAAACCATTTTCTCCCAAAACTTCTAAAATCACATCCTTGGCTATCATTGCTATCTATTCATGCATACAACAGAATTCAAATATGCTCAACACAGCGAAAGCCTCCCCCCCAAACTTAAACTAAACAGTGTCCCCAATATTTTAAAAACAATAAAGCAAATAGAGGGGCACTGAGACTTCCCTGAGCTCGGAGCGCTTCATCCTCTTCCTTTTGGATTCAAAAAATGGGAGTTTTGGAGCTTTTGGGATTTGCTAAGGTGATCCTGCAAAACAAATTTGGATCACGAAGCAAAGAAAATTATTTACCACAAAAACAACTACTTAAACTTAAATCCTTGGGTTGCCTCCCAAGCAGCGCTTTCTTTAACGTCTTTAGCTAGACGAGGCTCAGCACGCTTACGGAGGCTCGAAATAAAAGTTTTCATCATCCTCCGGGCCCTGCAAAAAATCGCGCACCGAATTGCACACTGCAAACAGGGGAGAAAAAAAACTTTCCCCTGGCCCATCTTCGCTAAAGAGATTATCATAATAACATTTCAGAAAATATGCAACAGTGTCGAATCTCTTTTCTAAATCTCTATTCACAAAACAATTGTTAACAGAGTCATCAAGCGTTATGATATCAATCGGTCTGGGATCTAAAGGTGGCCTATCAATCATGCCAGTCCATTCATCAGATTTAATATCTATATGCTCAGAAGATTCCTCAGACTTAGAATTAAAAAATGATTCGACTAGGGTATCATATGACTCACTATCAGAATTAAAGAATTCAAGCTCTTCAGGGTCAGATTCTATACTATGCACATATTCGAGTTCCTCTGGGTCAGATTCTATGCTATGCACATCATCAGGACACGAATCAAAGTTATTAACATTGTCAGGATTCATGCACTCAGGAATATCAAGATCAGACTCAATAGATTCAGCATTATCATGATCAAACTCAAAATTATCTATCAAGTAATCCTTTTTATGCAAATCATGCTCATTCTCAATGTCAGACAAATCAATATCATCATCAAAATCATCAATCTCAGGCAAATCCAACTCATTTTCAAAAGAAGGTAAATCATCAACTGCAGATATTTCATGCTCATAAGCAGGCAAGTCTAATTCATTTTCAAAGTCAGGCAATTCCAAATCATTCGGCTCATTCTCGAACATAGGGTCATCTAAATATGCATTAAAATCAAAATCCCCATCATCCATAAGCACTTCTCCTAAGCCTAGGCCAAGATTATACTCTACCTCCTCATCATCGTCAGTCAAGTATTCAGGACCAATAGAAAAACAAGTATGCAGACTACATACAGACTCATCCTGGCCAAAAATACTAAACACGACTTTTTCATCATCAATGTTCAAGGTAAGCTTACCTGTATGCACACTAATTTCAGCCTTACCAGTTGCTAAGAAAGGTCTGCCTAAAATAATGGGTACTTCTCTGTCCTCCTGCATGTCGAGTACCACAAAGTCTATAGGGAAGATAAATTTATTGACCTTCACCAGCACGTCCTCCACAACACCCATCGGGTGGGTAATTGATCTATCAGCAAGCTGGAGAGTGACGTCGGTGTCCTTCATTCCTGTTAAACCAATCTTCCTATATACAGAATAGGGCATTAAATTTATACTAGCACCTAGATCACACAAGGCCCTATTGAAATATACTTCTCCTATGGTGTAGGGAATGGTAAAACTCCCTGGATCTTTCTATTTAGAAGGCATCTTTCCAGAAACTATGGTACTACTACTTTCAGACAATTTAAAAACTTCTTTTTTCAAACTTTTCTTCTTAGAAAGCATCTCTTTCATGAATTTCTCATAATTAGGCATGTTATACAAAGCATCTACCAAAGGAATATTCACAGACAATTTTTTAAACATTTCAAGGAATTTCTGAAACTGCTCATCTAATTTAACATTTTTAAAGCGTTGAGGAAAAGGTAACTCCCTGTAGTCAAAGGTTGGACATTCGCCCCTTCGCTTGGGCGGGTTGATGTGCGAACCTTTGTCATGGTGGTTGCATGGAACCACTTCTTCCTCGTTCAGTTTCTCCTCCTGCCTTTCTTCTTTTCCGGCAAAAGAGTTAGAAAAACCACAATTCAAATTAACAGAGTTAGGAGAATGTTGGGACCTTTTAGAGGAGGCTTTTTGTGCCTCAACCCTTCCATCTTCATCCTTGCTCTTTTCTTCTTCCTTCTTCTTTTCTGAACTGATCTCCAGCTTCCTACCACTTCTTAGTGTCACCATCTTGCACTGCTCTCTTGGGTTAGGTTCAGTGTCGCTTGGAAATTTCCCCTTCTGAAGGGCATTCACTATTGAAGCTATCTGACCTATTTGAACTTCCATATTTTTCAAAGTAGTGTCGTGGTTATTGACTGCCGTCTGGAGATTGACATTCAGCACTTTTTGTTCTTTGATAAACATAGCCACCATCTCCTCCAGGTTATTCTTCTTTTCAGGCGCACTGGATGATGCAAAACCTGGCGGTGGCTGCAAAACATTCTTTGTGTTTGAGTACGAGAAGTTCTCATGATTGCGCAGATTAGGGTGGTAGAAGTTCGGTATTTGAGTAAATGGTCTGTTCCCCACGCATTGAACTTCTTCCACATCTTGACCTTCCTTCTTTGAATACCCTTCAGCTAAGGTGGAAATGGATTTGACCACCTCAGATGAAGTCAGCTTGTTCAGGGCATTGGTCAGAGATGCCATCTGTGCTTTCAATGAACTCGACTCATCTAATTCATACATTCCAGCCTTCTTAGAAATCAATCCCCTCTCGGTCGGCCATTGATAACTAGTTGCTGCCATTTCCTCTAACAGATCTTTGGCTTCCATTACTGTTTTGGAAAGAAAACTTCCTCTTGCTGATGTGTCTAGAACTGTCTTAGTGGAGGGATTCAATCCATTGTAAAATAACTGCACCTGGAGCCAATCCGAATATCCATGTTGTGGGCATCGCCTGAGCATCTCCTTATATCTTTCCCATGCCTCGTACAACTGCTCCTCATCCAACTGCCTAAACGTTCCAATCTCAGTCCAGAGCTTCGTAGTTTTGGCAGGCGGGAAAAATTTAGTTAGGAAAGCCTGGGCAAGCTCATCCCATGTACTAATACTGCCCGTCTCGACTGATTCGAGCCAATCCTTAGCTTTGTCTTGCAGAGAAAATGGAAATAACCTCAATCTTATAGCGTCTACCGGAACTCCATTCATCTTTACTGTCCCGCATATTTCCAAGAATGATCGCAGATGTGAGTGTGGATCCTCAGAAGGATGTCCCTTAAATGAATTATCGCGTGCCATCTGAATCAATCCCGTCTTTAACTCAAAATTTCTAGCTTGTATCCGGGCGTAAACAATTCCGGAATTTTCGGTCGGGAGAACTGGCTGTAAAAAGTCTCTGATTGCCTTGGGAGCTTCTTGTTGGGCCATTGTTTCTGCTAATCTTTTTTCTCTACAAATGGTTCTAAGAGTCCTGTCAATTTCGAGATCTAGCGGAAACAAATTAACCACCTTGTTGCTTCGCATACAATACTCCCAATCAATCAAAAGATCCAAACAAAAACAAAAATAAAAAGAAAACGATATTCACAAAATAATAAAAGAAAAATATTTACACCTAAATTACTATTTATCCCTTTCTTTTTGATGTCAAGAAAAATTGGTTTGCTTAAAAATCAAGCCTCCCCGGCAACGGCACCAAAAACTTGTTGGCAGACGACAACGCCACTATTCACTGTTTTACGACTTTCACACCGCAAGCGCACGGGTCGTCACAAGTAATATAAAACGGTAGGTATACCGAGTATCGAATCCACAGGGAGGCGAAGCGAAATTTAAGCAAGCAAACATTCCTTGAGCACTAAAAATACTTGGGCGAAATAATAATTAGGGACCAGATTATGCAATCAAAGAAAATAAAAAATCAAAACAATTAAAGAGAAAATTTGATGAATCGATAAAAATAAAATACGGAGAAAGAGTTTTCTAATGGGAAGAGGGGTCTTGAAAATCAATTATTAGCTAAACAATTGCTACAATTGTCCTATCTTCTCGCCCAACTAATTATACTCCTAGAATCTCCGATAATAACATAGGTTCTCCTGTCAGTCTCCCCTAATTGTAATTAATTCATTTTAACAACCTAAGTGTCCTTAGCGCCATTAAAAATCATTAATTATTACGCTCTGATTCATTTTAGGAATCTAAGTTTAATCAACTAATCCCGTTGTCACGACGGGAAATTAAACTAGTTGCATGGATTATGATCTATCCTAAGTTCTCACCGTCGAGTTTCCATTAAGAATCAGATCAGTACACAATTAGCCAGATTGCATAAAGCATTAAGCACATCCATACAAATAATTAGGACAAAGGGCTAGAGATAGGCAATTATAACAACATTTGAACTATAATTTCATTTCAAGACCCCAAATTGGGGTTTAGCTATACATAGCTAAAATATTCACAATAATTACCATGGAAAGCATAATTAAGAACATAATAAAAGGGAAGGAATTGACCGTTGAAGGCCCCTTCGCTGACGCTTGGAGTCCCTCTGAACACTCCTTGAGCCTCCTAGAATGCTCTCCAAAATTCCCCAAAAGTTTCCCACTAAAGAAACTTTAAAAAAGGCTAGAAAGCCTTGAGAGAGGCTCCCAAAGGAGCCAACAAAGCAAGAAAGGAATGGAAGAATATGATGATTGATGGTAAAATGAGGCACCAAGGGGGGCCTTATATAGGCTCGGAAAGTGGGTAGCGTCGCGACGCTGTGACGTCATCGACTTGCCGGCCAAGAAATGGACAGCGTCGCGACGGTGTCCTTACAGCGTCTCGACGCTAGGCGTTTTCCAGAACTTCCAGCTGCGGATTGGGCTTCTTTTATTGGGCCAACTTCAATTCTTTTTGGGCTTTTTCTTCATAGTTGTCCTCTTTTGACTCCCCTTGACCCAATCATGGAAATTGGGCTTGAATGGCTTCATTTTGGGCACTTTTATCACCAAAATCCATAGTTTGCTCCTAAAGACCAATTAACAAAATACATCAAATATTTTCAATAAAAACACAATGAAAGCACAAAAAAGCCTAATAAATTGGGACTAAAATAGCGACATTTCTGCTCGCTATCAGGGACACATGCATGATCAGTGTCCTTTGAATCCATAATCCGTATTCTATGTGGGACCGCAGGGAGCTGTGCGCAACAATCCATTCTCAAATACATAAAACCCTGGATGGAGGAATCACCCAAATTTCTCATGGAATGGTCGCGCAAATAAACAGCCGCAGCAAGGTAATACAAACTCTGCGCCAAGATTATTCAACTCTAACAATGAACAATCATCGCAGGGCCAATTTCAGCGCAATTCCAACGCAGAAGACGGAAACCAAAGAGCATCATCTTCAAATACACTGGAAACAATGATGAAAGAATTTATGGCAAGCTAGAAGGAGTACATGGCGAAGAACGATGCGGTGGTGCAAAGCCAAGCCGCATCCTTTCGAAATTTGGAGATTTAGGTAGGACAAAAACTTGATGTGGAATTTTCCTACCGCAAGCGCACGGGTCAAGTAATAATATAGTGAATGTGATATTCGAATGTCGTCCTCTGGATTGGATTTCTAATCAATTTTAATTACCAGAAATACTCTTGCCCAATTTTATTTAGGGAACAAATCTTAGTGATAAAGAATGCAATTCTAACACAAAACAATACGAAAAGTGATAGTCTATTGATGACAACGGTCTTAGGGATTTGATTTCACCAATTGGGATTATGGATTAATTCATTGATTAATGACATGCTATGATTCAAAAATCTTGGGAAACTAAAATCACAAATATCTCTCCCGAGCATACATGATTCTCCCACATGCAATGAACCCGATATCCCTATCTAAATTCATTATACATGCAAGGCATTAAGGCTAACATTTTTAGCGATTTCTAGAATTAACTATTATCTCCCGATTTCTAGCTAAATCCTAGTTATGCATAATGAGTTCTAAGCTAAATCCTCTCTCCCGAGTTAGATTTAAGCCCAAACAACATTCAATTCATGGTTGGTAAATTGAAAGCATTAAACATACATTATGCATAAATGAATCAATAACAACAATCCATAAAAATCAATCCATAAAGCGCCCAACGACTACATCAATCCCTAAGAATTACACTTTGCTATACATAACCCGCGTTACAATATAGCAAAAGTCTAAACATGCCATACAAACTACAAAAGTAAAGGGTAAAGAGAATTAAACGCTAAGTAGGTCGAGACTGCACGTCCCCGTTACGATCCCCATGAGCAATGGTTTGATTCCCACTTTTTCTCCACTTGTTCAGCTTCAATAACCCTTTTTTTCTCTGTTTTACGGCTCCAAAGTCACCCAAAAAGATCCCCCAAAATCAGACCTAATTGTAAAATATATATGGGGAAAAAATTCGGGACAGTGTCGCGACGCTATAGGGGCAACGTCGCGACGCTGTCGCGATACCGCGAAGCTGGAAATTTCAACCGAGAGCGTTGCGACGCTGTGATTTTTTATTTTTTTTTCTCTTGCCTAGGCTGAATTTGACTTCTTCAAACTTGATCCTTTTTCGATCTTTAGCCCTTATTCATGTCCCGAACACGCAATTAGCTCCAATATTTATTTCCTACAAATACAACACAAAAACGTATCATTTTGGCCAATAAATTATAAAAGACTAGCTAAATTAATTAGGGAAAACTAGCTAGCTATGCTCGCTATCAAACACCCCCAAACTTAAGCTTTTGCTAGTCCTCGAGCAAACTAAAAATCAAGCATACAATGGTAGAATGGATGCAACGAACATGACTCAATCCTCAAGGCTCAAAAGTCAATAATCAAGCAATCAAAAGACATGCACATAAACCACTCCCAGCGCACCTGAAGTATAAATTCTTAGGAGAAGAAGGATCTCTGCCTGTGATCATTTCGTCAAAACTAGATCAGCCACAAGAAAGTCTTCTCATGCAAGTTTTAGCGAGGCACAAGAGTGCTATTGGGTGGAGTCTCGCAGACATCAATGGAATCGGCCCCTCATATTGCATGCACAAAATTCGTTTGCAAGATGAATCTGATGAATTTATTGAGCGTCAAAGAAGATTGAACCCAGCAATGATGGAAGTTGTGCGAAAGGAAATCATCAAATGGCTTGACGCATGTGTGATTTACCTTATCGCAGACAGTAGATGGGTAAGTCCTGTGCAATGCGTGCCAAAGAAAGGTGGAATGACGGTAGTCGCCAATGCAAAGAACGAGTTAATCCCATCACGCACCACTACTGGGTGGCGCATATGTATGGACTACCGCAAGCTCAACGCAATCACCAAAAAGGATCATTTCCCCCTTCCCTTCATCGATCAAATGCTAGATAGGCTTGCGAGACAGGCGTACTACTTTTTTCTTGACAGATATTCAAGATATAATCAAATATCCATTGAGCCAGAAGATCAGGAGAAGATAACTTTCACTTGCCCCTATGGAACCTTTGCGTTTAGAAGAATGTCCTTTGGATTATGCAATGTGCCAGGGACATTTCAAAGATGCATGATCGACATTTTCTCAGATTTGCTAGAAAAATCAGTAGAAGTCTTCATGGATGATTTTTGTGTCTATGGAAAGTCTTACACATTGCCTGACGCAACTAGAACGTGTTTTGGAGCGATGCGAATAGAGTAACCTAGTGTTAAATTGGGAAAAATGCCATTTTATGGTCGAGGAAGGAATAGTCTTGGGCCATCGCATATCAAAAGCAGTTATTAAGGTAGACAAAGCAGAGATAGATGTGATAGAAAAGCTGTCACCACCCACTTTTGTGAGAGGAATTCACAGTTTCCTAGGTCACGAAGGTTTTTACCGTCGCTTCATAAGAAACTTCTCGCATATCACCAAGCCATTGTGTGCATTGTTGGAGGCAAACAAAAGATTTGAATTTTCAAAAGAATGCGTTAAGGCTCTTAATGAACTGAAGCATGCGTTAGTCACTGCGCCCATTCTCACAACCCCTGACTGGAAAGAACCATTTGTCCTGATGTGTGACGCAAGCGACGTGGAAGTAGGTGGAGTTCTAGCACAGAAAAAGGAGAAGTCACTTCACCCCCTTTATTATGCCAGCAAGACATTAAATGAGGCACGGAATAATTACACAACAACCGAAAAGGAATTATTGGCGGTTGTTTATGCTTTCGATAAATTCCGTGCTTATTTTATTGGCTCCAAGGTTACTGTTTACACTAATCATGCGGCAATCAAATACCTAATCGCTAAAAAGGATGCAAAACCAAACCTGATTAGATGGATTCTCTTGCTGCAAGAGTTTGATTTGGAAATCAAGGACAAAAAGGGGAGAAACCAAGTGGCAGATCATCTATCGTAGCTTGAAAACCCTGAAAAGGTGGATGCGCCTGATATTCCCATCGCAGAAGAATTCCCTGATGAAATACTGCTAAGGATTGAAGAAGAAGAACCATGGTTTGCTGATATAGCAAACTATCTCGCCGCAGGAGTCTTGCCTGAAGAATACTCCGCGCAGTAGTGATAAGGGTAAAAAATATACCTATTTTACCCTTATATTTGGCTCATTTCTTGGTCAAATATTGAGTGTTTAGGTCAATTTACTGTTCCCGAGCTCAAAATATGCTTAGTTTGATAAGTTAGGGTGTTGAGAATTACTTTTGTTGAATTTAACTCATTTTTGCTTAAAAAGACTTGATTTTAAGAGAATTTGACGTAGTTTGCTGTTGTGCAGAAAAACAGAGGAAAAGCTGGAATTCCCCAGAAATGCGGGGAAAGCAAAAATGAAATGCGACCGCATTTCTGGAAAAACAGAGGTCGTTCTGAGTCGCACGCGGGTCGTTGTTGACGAGTCTTCTTCGCACCTAACCAGTTGTTTTGACCCCGAAACTGACTGGGCAACCTTCCAACACCTATTTCGCAACTCCTCAACCAATTCCTACACTATATAAGCTCGAGATTCGAAGTCAAATGCAAGCAGAACTCACTTGGAAGAAAAGGGTGGTGACAGAACCCTAGCTCGACGCCAATGAGTAGGGATGCCCGAGGTCCTTCTTAGATGACCAAATTCTAACCCGAGAGAGAGTTAGACATCAAACCTTGTGGTTTGTAGAGAGTTTAACCCATTCCCATCTTGTAAAAGTGAGAGAGTGGGGTGTCTTAGCGAACTCTAGAAGGATTGTGTAAACAAAAAAACCCATAATATTTAGCTATCTCCTTTATTCCCAGCTTGTGATTACTTTTCATTATTCTGTATTCTATACATTATTATTTCAATGAAAATGTGTTCATTTGCTTTTTATCCCATCATGAGTAGCTAAATTCTGTTGAGGGGTTCAATGTGGTGAATTCCCTTAGGGTTTAATGGCTTGAAAGTAATCTATATGCTTAAGTTGTGTTTAATGCATGTAATTCTTTATTGATTATCACTCTAATCTTGCTGAGTTTAATTTGATCACTTAGACTTTGCATGCTATGTGAGTTTGATCTCGAAAGGGACAAATGATATCGGTTCTCATAAAGGTGATATAGGAGAAAAAGCTCGAAAGAGATTGTTCGGCGGTATAGGGAAAGCTGCCTAAGGCACCCTATATCGACTATAGGGTTATAGGTTGCATTCGTGAATTATCTATGTCGGAGTCGTGTCCCAGAAATGGGCATAACAGTACTCGCTTAGCCTTCTTACAGTTTTTTGAAATAAAGGCCAAATAGAAGTTACATCTGACCCAATGCATTAAATACACTTAAGTTAGATATTTCATAAGTATGGTTGTTACCTTAGGGATGAATCCATGTTGAATACCTTGTTTTATCTTATTGTTATTCTTTATTATTTTAATGCTTTGTTTTATTTATCTTTTCAAAAACCCAATCAATCAACTTATTTTCTTTGGTTACCTTTTTCAAAAGCAATCATTTGAGCAGTTTCTTATTCAAATCTGAATTTCCAATTTAGTCCTCGTGGGATCGATACCCTTGGAATACTTTCTGAGGTTTTTATTACTACGTGCGACAGTGTATACTTGCAGTTAAGTGTTGGCTGAATATTTCTTTCTTATTATTATCCATCTTATCACACAGTCCATCCATTCAGCTGACGACGCACCAAGCAGCGTAAAATTTTTTTCCATGAACTTAAATTTTATTTATGGGATGACCCTTACCTTTATCGTAGAGGACCAGATCAGATAGTTCGAAGATGCGTTGGACGTGAAGATGCGTCGAGGATTTTAGAAGCATGCCATGAATATCCATATGGAGGACATTTTGGAGGACAACGCATTGCGGCGAAAGTGCTACAAAGTTGTTATTGGTGGCCAACATTATTTCAAGACGCAAAGAAACACGCAGATAAATGCGACAAATGCCAGCGCACAGGTAACATCAGCGCAAGAAACGAGATGCCAAATAATTATATAGTGGAGATAGAACCATTTGATGTTTAGGGAATCGATTTTATGGGACCATTTCCCTCGTCGCAAGGGTACCAGTACATCCTCCTCGCAGTCGACTATGTCACTAAGTGGTTGGAAGCAATTGCCTGTGTTAAAAATGATGCGGCAACCATGGCCAAATTCCTTAAGAAAAACATTTTCACAAGATTTGGAGTGTCACGTAAACTCATCAGTGATGAAGGAACACATTTCGTAAACAAGACCATGACTTAGATCTTTCAAAAATACAATGTCAGGCACCATATCGCAACAACTTATCACCCCCAGAGCAATGGTCAAGCAGAAGTATCAAATAGAGAAATCAAAAGAATTCTTGAAAAAGTGGTCAGCATAAATAGGAAGGATTGGGCGCAACATCTGGACGATGCGTTATGGGCTTATCGCACGGCTTTTAAAACACCCATAGGGATGTCTCCTTATGCGTTGGTGTTTGGAAAAGCCTGCCACTTGCCTTTAGAGTTGGAATACAAAGCGCATTGGGCATTAAAACGTCTAAACTTTGATCCAGTTTCGGCAGGATAGGAAAGATTGCGCCAGCTCTCAGAGTTAGAAGAATTTAGAAGATGCGCGTATGAAAATGTCAAAATCAACAGAGAAAAACAAAAACAGTGGCATGACAAGAGAATATGCAAAAAGGATCTGAAGGAAGGAATGAAGGTATTATTGTTTAACTCTCGTTTACGTCTTTTTCCAGGTAAGCTGAAATCAAGATGGTCGGGCTCATACATTATCCACAAGATATCTCCATATGGGGCCGTGGATCTACATTCTACTGACGGGAAGATAATTTTTAAGGTTAACGGACAACGAATAAAACCATACATTGATGGGACCTATGACGAGGTAGTTGAGATTGTCCTTCTAGAGGATCCACCATGAAGCAACAAGGAAAAGATAGGTCCAGAAAAAGAGTGCTCTCAGCTGCGGCAGGACCTAACGCAAAGCAAGAGCACAGCAAGTCAGAAGTTGTAGTTATTTTCTTTCTTTTCGCATGTTTTTTATTTTATTGCGTTAGTATTTTGGTAGGTTAGAGCCTTAGGAAGAAAACCTAGCGCATGTATAACTCTGAGATTAGGAACGTAGTTGTGAGACTACCTAATCTTGAATGGGAGAAACTCTTAGAGAGAAAAATTCTCTCTAGAGTTCTTGAGTTGAGAGAATGAGAGTGAGGCTAGAATGAGACCTTAGGGTTAGGGTTCTCATAACCTTTCTTTTTATAAGAGAGGAAACCCTAATATGAGGTTAGGAAACAATCTTGACTGTTAGATCAAGATCAATTAATTAAATGTTAATTAATTAATTAATCCCATACACATTTAAATCTTATTTAAATGTAATTCCCTCACATAATATATAGTTTAATTAAACTTAATTAAACCGCATTTAATTAACTCAATTAAACTAATAAATTAATTAATTCCAATAATTAATTAATTTCATAATTAAATATCGCCCATATTTAATTAATTACACATTAGAATCATATTCTAATAATTTCCTCATAGACTATAGTTTAATTAAATCTCATTTAATTTAAAACTAAATTGAATAATTAAATATCATATATTTAATTGAATATATATTTGAACTCTTTCAAATATATTACTCTCTCATTAAAGTTTAATCACAAATTAAACTTTATATTATAATGTATCACTATACATTATATTAATTATATCTCATATAACTAATTTGATTCCCAAGATGAATTTGAACTATTCAAAATTTTCAAGATAAATTGTTCTCAATTACTCTTTACGAGCTAGCAGGGGGACCTAATGGACCTACAGATCAGAAGCTCTAATGATATAAGGTTAACTGTCTAAACTCATTAATCGGGTTAACCAATATTCATTAATTGTGGGTCATTCCACTAAAGACCTACAGCTGAACTCTTCTCACTGTAGAACATTTCTGTGTCCACGGATATAAACCTATGTCGGTAAGTCAATCCTTCACGAGTGTTCGTAACTACAGCTAGGTCAAATTATCGTTTTACCCTTGTGTTACCTCTGGCTCCTTAAGTACCAGTGCTCCTCTAATGAACAACCTGTTTATGGTCCAACCAGTAAACAGAAAGTCCCTCTCGGGCCAGTGAGAGGGCGAGATCCCTTTGTTCAAGACCTGGAGTCACCACTTAAGGGAACACTCATCTACTTCTCCTACAAGCGGGAAGGAGTGAATTCCATCTTGTGTTGTCATGTCCCCAGCCCCCACTCAGTCTTGTCCCGGAGAAGGTAGGCTTATTGAGTCGGCGTGTAGGCCACTCTCACCCATACTAATCAAAGGACAATCCCTCGTGAGAAGGAGTTCATGACACACTTAGGATTAAGACTGAGTTACCTAGGTCATCCTATTGAGACAGTAACCTAACTAGTTAACGGTGTTACATCTAGTGGTTTACTATTTCGTGGTCCGGTCATATGCAAACTCATTGCATAGGATACCCCCGCTCGCATGTTTGCTACATGGACGTTTTGGATCAATACATCTGTATCAAATACAAAGCAGGCCGTATCTCATAGTGTTACCAGGATAAGGTACCCGGCCTTATCCTTGTACTATAGACCTTTTAGGTTGTTACTTGAACATCGATCCCTGTATGTCCCCATATACTTGTTCAAGTTACATACAAACAACCTTGGATCTTAGTTTATTGGATTTGGGTCAAATTGTGCAATACTTAACAATCTAGAAACTCAATAACACTTTATTGAAACAAGTATACAATTTGTTTACATTCACTATCTACGAGTTTTAGGGCATAAAACCGAACAACCTAAGGCACCCTATAACAACTATAGGGTTATAGATTGCATTCGTGAATCATCTATGTCGGAGTCGAGTCACATAAATGTGCATAACGGTACCCGCTTAGCCTTCTAACGGTTCTTGGGAGCAAGGCCAAATAGAAGTTAAATCTGACCCAATGCATTGAATAGGCTTAAGTTGAATAATCTATGATTAAAGTTATTTGCCTTTGGGATGAAACTATATTGAATACCTCGTTTTATTTATTATTGTTATTTCTTTATTTAATTGCTTTATTTATCTTCCAAAAATCAATCATCAATTATTTCTTTGGTTACCTATTTTAAGCAATCATTTGAGCAGTTTCTTCTTCAAATCTGAGTTTCCAAATTAGTCCTCGTGGGATCAATACCCTTGGAATACTTCTAAGGTTTTTATTACTATGTGCGATAGTGTATACTTGCACTAAGGTTGGCTGAATCATTCTTCTTAATCTTTATCTATCATCTTATCTCACATCCATCATTCAGCCTCTGCCACACCAGTTAGCAAATTGCACATCAAGTTTTTGGCACCGTTGCCGGGGATTGACATATTTAATCAAATTAACATCGTAGAAAAATTGTTCGGTCTTAATTTAGGGTGTATTTTTAATTTTTGTTATTTTTGTTTTTATTTTTTTATTTTAGGTAGATTGCATTTTTTCCTTATTTGTTTAAATTTTCCATAGATAGAATTTTTCTTTTTAGTTTTATCCTTATTAGATTAATTCCATATTTGTTAGTTTCCTAAATTGTTTTTGCCATATTTGCTTTTTGCATTCCTTATTTGTTTGTCTTTTCCTCTTATAGAATATATTTTCCTTATTTAGATTTACTTCTTTCATTTTCTAGTTTCCTTCCTTATTTGTTTTCTTTCCTTTTCTTTTATTTTTCCCTTTTTAGGTTAGATTAGTTGGTGCATGCGAAAGGTTAGGGAGTTGGTCTTAGTTCCCTTTGACCCGAAGATAGAGAGGACTTATAATAGACTTCGAAGGGAGAATCGAGAAAATCTCATCCAAATGGCCAACTGAGGAGCCTAAGCCAATTAGGGACTATTTTCAGCCGATCTTTCAGGAGCAACAATCGGGGATCGTCTATGCCCTGATTAATGCTAACAATTTCGAGTTGAAAATTGGTCTCATTCAGGGCTCGAGACTACGCTTACAGAGGATCACCCATGGAGGATCCAAGCTCTCACCTAAAATCCTTCCTAGACATCTGTGGGACAGTAAAGTTGAATGGAGTGTCTGAAGATTCCATTCGCTTACGTTTATTTCCTTTTTCTTTGCAGGATAAAGCGAGAGACTAGTTGCAATCGATTCCACCTGGGAGCATCACCACCTGGGATGCTTTGGTCCAGACATTCTTGAAGAAATTCTTTTCCCCTACTAAAAGAGTCAAGCTGAGGACCGAGATTGGGACATTCCAGCAGCAGTTTGATGAGCAGTTGTTCGAGGCATGGGAGCGATACAAAGAGTTGCTGAGGAAGTGCCCTCAGCATGGTTATCCTGACTGGTTACAAATTCAACTCTTCTATAACGGTCGAAATCCCAACACTAAAACCATTGTTGATGCAGCTGTAGGTGGGACTCTGTTGTCCAAGATCGTGGAAAACACGCGCACACTTCTAGAGGATATGGCCACCAACAGCTATCAGTGGCCATCTGAGCGGTCTACACCGAAAAAGATTGCTGTTGGAGTATTTGAAATCGATAACGTAAGTGCACTCCAAGCTCAGATGTCTTCCCTTGCTAATACTTTTTTGAAATTTTCAAGTACAGGGAGTGCTCAATCTATCGAGTCAGCAGTCGCCCTCGCATCTCAGTCTTAGGAGGAGACCACAGAACAGGTTCATTTTGTGTCTAATTAAAATTTTAGGGGATATAACAATAATTCTACACCTACACACTATCACCCTAATAATAGAAAGGGAAAAATACACTTTTGGTCCCTGAGGTTTGGGTTAAGTTACACTTTGGTCCCTGAGTTTTCAAACTTAACAAAAATACCCCTAAGGTTTGAGATAAGGAGCATTTTGGTCCCTGCCGTCAATTTTTCTGTTAACTCCTAACGGTTGCTGACGTGGCACTATTATTTTAATATACAAATTATTTTTTAAAATAAAAATAATAAAATAATAAAATATTAATATTTTATTATTATATTTTTTATTCTTTCTCCCTTTCTCTTTTTTCTTCTTCTTTTTCTCCATCTTCCCCATCTTCTTCATCTTCTTTCTTCTTCTTCCTATCTCCGGCGACCGGTGGCCACCGCCCGCCACCGCCCGCCGCCGCCGGTTGCCGGTTGCCGGTCACCGGCGACTTTTTTTTTGTTTCTCTTTCTCTTTTCTTCTCTTTTCTTCTTCTCCCTTACCCCATTTTTCTTCTTTTCTTCTTTTTCTTTTTAAATAAACATGGAGGGCCACCCTCCTCCTCCATTTTCGGTCGGATATGGAAGAGGAGGGACCTCCCTCCTCCCTTCCCGTCTAGATCTGGACTTTCTATTTCAAACGTCCTACGATGTCTCTCGCTGTAGGATTTGCCACGAAGAGGAATTCGAAACTACCCTCCAACTTGAAGCCCCCTGTACCTGTTCAGGTACCATTAAGGTAATCAAATTCCAATAACCCATTAATTTTTTCTTCTTTTTCGAGTTTTTAATTTGAATTTCTTTTGGGTTTTCTTTTTTTGTTTTTTCAGTTCGCACACAGAGATTGTATTCAGAGATGGTGCAGCGAAAAGGGCAGCACAGTCTGTGAAATTTGTCTCCAGGTTTGATTTTTTTTTTAATTTTTTTTTTGAGTTTCTGGGTCGGTTTTTTTGTTAAAAAATTCAAGTGGGTTTTTGTTGATTTTTAATTTTAGAGACTCTAAGCTTCTTTTCTGGGGCTCTGTAATGGCTTCTTCTCTGTTATGTTTTGTTCTGCCCAACAGTTTTCGACTTTTTTTTCGGGGGCTTTTCGGTTTTATTGGATTTTCAACGTTGATTTTCTGTTTGATTTTGATTACTTGAGCTGTAAAAATGATTTTGAAAAGGGGATTTTGAAAAGGAAGAAGAAAAAGAAGAGAAGAAGAAAGAAAGAAAGAAAAAAAAAATTCGTCGGCGGCCGGCGGCGGCGAGCGGTGGCCGCCGGCTGCCGGAGATAGGAAGAAGAAGAAAGAGGAAGAGGATTAAGAGGAAGAAGATGAAGAAGAAGAAGAGAGAGGGAGAAATAATAAATAATAATAAAAATAATATTATTTTATTATTTTAATATTTTTTATTTAAAAAAATTAAAAAAAATAAATTTTTTATTAAAATAATAGTGACACGTCAGCAACCGTTAAAATTTAACAGAAAAGTTGACGGCAGGGACCAAAGTGCTCCTTATCTCAAACCTCAGGGGTATTTTTGTTGAGTTTGAAAACTCAGGGACCAAAGTGTCACTTAACCCAAACCTCAGGGACCAAAAGTGTATTTTTCCCTAATAGAAATCATGAAAATTTTTCGTATGCAAATAATAAGAATGTTCTGAACCCTCCCTCATTTGCCCCTCAAAAGCAAGAAAATAAACAATCTCTTGAGGATCTTGTTGGAGCTTTTATTGCAGAGTCAAGCAACAGGACCAATAAGGTAGAGGAGGCAGTCATCGCTATAAATACCACAGTGACTGGCCTCAATGTAGCAATTAAAAATATTGAGACTCAGCTGGGACAATTGGTAAGTGTGGTCAACACCATGAACAAGGGTAAGGCCCCAGCTGAACAGGAGAAATCTCATATCGAGTTCTGCAAAGTCATCGCTGTGCATCACGTGGAGGAAACTAAAGTAGCTGAAGTGCAGAAGATTGATGAACTAGAAGGCATTATGGGAGAAGCTGAGGAGAGCACAACCTCAAACGAAGCTGAAAAGCTTAATCCTGAGCCCTTTATCCCTTCTCCTACTATTCTAGTCCCTAAATTGAGGAAAACGAAAAAGAATAATTCAAAAGCTCAATTTGAAAAATTTTTAGATGCTTTTATGGGTTTGAATGTTAATATCCCTTTTCCAGATGCACTGGAGCAAATGCCTAGCTACAAGAAGTTCATGAAGGAATGGCTCATTAAGAAAAAGAAGGAAAAGCAGTTGGAGACAGTGTACCTTGCATCAACTTGTAGTGCTTGCCTTAAGCACAAAGTACCTGAGAAACTGGCTGATCTAGGGAGTTTTTCTATACCTTGTAATTTTGGTACTGACTCTTGAAGAGAATTATGTGATCTAGGTGCCAGCATAAATATTATCCCTTTGTCACTATGCAAGAAACTAAAAATAGGAGAAATAAAATCTACTTCTGTTAGGCTCCAGTTGGCTGACCAGTCTGTGGTTAGTTCATATGGAATTGTAGAGAATGTGTTAATTAAAGTAGGTCAATTTTTCCTTCCTGTTCATTTCTTTGGATATCAAAGAGAATCATGCTATGCCTATTATTTTAGGGAGACCATTCCTTGCTACAGGGCGAGCCGTAATTGATATTGAGCGCATGGAGCTTATCACTAGGGTCCAACATGAGAAAGAAATTCTGAAAGTGTTTGAGGACCCTCATAACACATCAGAGGCAATAATAGTGGGCTATAGGAAATGTGCTAGGAAGAGCACCATTGATGGAACACCTGACATTAGACCACCATGATGCATATTTGGTCAACACGTCGAGCTAAAGACGTTAAACAAGCGCTTATGGGAGGCAACCCAAGTAAGTTTATTTTTGTTTTTATGCTTTTGATTTGCTTTTTGTTTTTGTGTTGTAGGTATTGTGATCCCGTGGCTCTTGGCTTGCAAACATCCATGAGAAGGTCATCATCATTCCAGGGCAGTATTGTTCACCCCTTCCATTCTTTTATTCTTCTCATGTTTGATTATGCTTTATTTTTTATACATGGAGGGCAATGCATGCTTTAAGTTTGGGGGTGGAATGCTTTGCTTGTGGAGCCCTTGAGCATTTGAGTTTAGGCTATATTTTTGAGCTTTCTATGAATCTAGCATATGATTGTTTTGTGGATGCTATTTTTGCATGACTATGATCTCCTAGGATAGGCTTTCTTGTCAATTTTCAAGCTTTTGATGAGTTGTAAGCATGAGTGCCCAAAAAGGGAGACTTTTTAAACTTTTTCTAGGAGATGTCTTGCATTTGTAGAGTATTTTACTTGGCTAAAATTAGACCTGAATGCTTAGGAACAAATTATTAGGTTCATATGCTTGTTGTCACCTCGATAGGTGTAGGGAAGAGCTAAAGAGTATTTTTTTTTTGCAAATTAGCATGTTTAATCTTGCCTAGGAGGAAAGAAAAGAACATATGCTTATCATGATCTTGAAAGAAAAATCATTCTTGTCTTTTCTTTTGAAAGAAAAATAATGACGTCATATGAGCTAAATATGCAATGTTTAATAATGTTTTAGGCAAAAAGAGCTACCCCTGTTGTGAACAGTTAGGCCAACCAAGGGTTAAACTCGGGTTATGGGTCCCTACAATAGGTGTGTGAAAGCTAGTGCCACTTTTAAATGCTTGATTCAATTTAAATTAAAAAGCACTTAGGTATGGATGAAAACAAACTAATTTGTTCCATTTCCTCATTAGTAAATCGTTAGTGCTAGTGTAGGGGGAAGATGAGTTGAGAGTTTAATAATCCAATCCCGAGCTATTAGAGTCCAATCTAGTTGAGTTAGATATCACTTATGCAAGTTAATTTTGGAAAACTTTTGTTTTGTCTCCTTCATTGGGCCTTATGTCCATGTCTCTTGATTGCTTGTTTATTGACTTGTGAGCTTTGAGGAGTGAGTCATGTTTGTTGCATCTATTCTTCAACCGTTGCTTAACTTTTAATTTGCTCGAGGACTAGCAAAAGCTTAAGTTTAGGGGTGTTTGATAGCGAGCGTAACAAGCTATTTTTCCCTAATTAATTTAGTTAGTCTTTGATATTAAATTGACCAAATTCATGCATTTTGATGTTCTATTTGTAGGAATTATTTGTTGGAGCTAAATTGAGAAAATGGGATTGATCGGGTGTTCGGGACGTGAAAAGAGGCCAAAGAACCGAAGTTGAATCGAAGTTGGAAGCTTAAAATTGAGTTCAAGCCGAGAGCCAGCGTTGAGACGCTAGTTTCTAGGCGTCTCGACGCTGGAATTTCCTTAATTGATTGAGGCGGCAAAAGAGCACAGCGTCTTGACGTTGTGCTATAGCGTCTCGACGCTCTCGGAATTTTCCTAAACAGAATGTGCGGCAGACGACAGCGTCACGACGCTGTGCTTATAACGTCTCGACGGTGTCGACTAAATCCCTATAAATAGAATGCGATTAGGGCTGACCAAGGGGACTTCTTTTGATGCAATTTTCGCCTAAACTCGACTAAATACCTTCTGTGGGAGCTGAAGCAAGTGGGAGGAGCGGGATTCGAAGGCTTGGCTCGTGGAGATTGTGATGGGGACGTGCGGTTTCGGTGACTTAGCATTTAATCTCCTTTCCCTCTTGATTTTAGTTGTTTTCAATGGATGTTTTAAACTTAGCTTATATCGTAACGCGTTGTATGAGTAGCTAGGTTCTTTATCTTAGGGATTGATGTAGCCCTTTGGGCAATTATGAATTTATTTTTGGATATTTGATATGATTTCATTTATGCATAATGTTTCCTTAACGCTTTCAATTTACTGGCAATGAATTGATTCATTATTGTGTTTAAATCTTGCTCGGGAGAGGGGGTTTAGCTTAGATCTCGTTATGCATAACTAGGATAGTCTTGAGATCGGGAGATAAAAGATAATCTTAGAAATCGTTAAAAATGATAGCCTTAAGGCCTTGCATGTTAATGAATTTAGATAGGGATATTGGATTCATTGCATGTGAGAGAATTATGTATGCTCGGGATGAAGGATTGGAATTCCGTAATTCCGTAAAGCGGAAGCGTGATTGGGACCGATTTGTAATTAATTTTGTTTAATCTAAAATACCAATACATTGGCAATGATCTTAGAACTATTCTAAATTTATATTAAGGCTAAGCATACAAAAATATTAGATCTAAATCTAATTAATATAGTAACAAATTACTTACTCTCGTTGACGACTCAGATTAAATTCATCAACTGCTTGTGAAATAATCACGAACTACTGTGAACACCACCACTATCTCTACACCGGTATGACTCTGAGACTTCTAGAGGCAGGAGACTGGTGGGAGTCTAGAGGGAGCCTTCAGGGGAATTCCCAGGGGTCCTATTTATAGGAAAAGGCCAAGACCTTTTCCTAATAAGGAAAGGTCATGAATAAGATCAAATCTATTATTTTATTCATATCTAATTTTAATAAATAATTAATTAATTCCATAATTAATTAATTACCTAATTAAATATCATATATTTAATCTTAGGGATTTTATTAAATTATTTATATTAATATGAATCCAATTCATATTAATTATTTTAACTCTTTCAAATATTTTCTCTCAAGAATTAATTTTGAAATTAATTCAAAATTATATTATAAAGTTTCATATACTTTATATTATATTGTGTATCAATATGCATTATATGATTCCCCTAAATAAATTGAACACTTTCAATTTACAATTTATACTTAATTTCCTCAAGTCTCTTTACAAGCTACCAGTGATACCTAATGGACCTACAGATCAGAAGCTCCAACGATACGAGACTAATTGGCGAAACTAATTAACCAAGTTAGTCAACATTCGTTAACTATGGGTCACTCCACTAAAGACCCACAGTTGCACTCTTCTCACTGTAGAATATTTTTGTGTCCACAGATATTGACCAATGCAGTAAGTCAATCGTTCACGTGTGTTCGTAACACTAGTTCGGTCAAAGTTACCGTTTTACCCCTGGGTTACCTCTAGTTCCTTAAGTACCACTGATCCCTCTAATGAACAAGTTGTTTAGGGTCCAACCACTAAATAGGAGTTCCTCTCGGGCCAGGAGAGGACGACGTGCCTTTGTTCAAGCCTCGGAATCAACTCTTAAGGGAACACACATCTACTTACCCCAATAGGGGAAGGAGTGAATTTCATCTTGTACTGTTATGTTCCCAGCCCCCATTCGGTCTTGCCCCTGAAATGGTAGGATTATTGATTTGGCGAACCGACCACTCTCACCCATACAAATCTAAGGATAATCCCTCCTGAAAAAGAAGTTCATAACGGACTCCGGATTAAGATTGAGTTACCTAGGTCATCCTATTGAAATAGAAACATAAACTAGTTAACGACGTTACATTTAGTGGTTACTATTTCGTGGTCCGGTCTTATGCAAACTCATTGCATAGGATACCCCCACCCGCATGTCTCCTTCATGGATGCTTTGGATTATTGCATCTGTATCGAATACAAGGTGGGTCGCATCACATAGTGTCACCAGGATAAGGTACCCTGCCTTAGCCCTATACTATAGACCTTTTAGGTTGTTACTTGGACACCGATCCCCGTATGTCCCCACATACTAGTCCAAGTTTCATTTAAACAACCTTGGATCTTAGTTTATTGGATTTAGGGTTTATTAATGCAGACTCGATTATTCAATAACCAAATTACTGAATCACTCAAATAACGCTTTATTGAGATCGATTAATTTGTTTCATTTACTATCTACGAGCTTTAGGGCATAAAACCCAACACGGGAGAGATATATATGATTTAAGTATTCCTAGATTTATGAATCATAGCATGTTAATCATCCATAAATTAATTCATAATCCCAATTGGTGAAATCAACTCCCTAAGGATTTGCCATCATTTGATTTCCATATTTTTAGCTTTGTGTTAAGATTTCATTCATTCTCGCTAAGTTTAGTTCCCTAGATAAAATTGGACTTTAGTATTTGCGGTAATTAAATTGATTAGAAACCCAATCCAGAGGACGACATTCAATCTTAAAAATCACTATATTATAACTTGGCCTGTACACTTGCGGTTAGCAAATTGCGCATCAATTAGCATGTTTATTAGGTTCAAGGGTTCAGCAGAGTTAGCAGGTATCGTTAGAGGAGGATGATGTCCATTGGCTTCACGCCATCTTCCAGACTAAGCTAGCAGGTAGTTCGGGAGGGGGTGTGATAGTATAAGACATGCAGTTTGGTTGCCTTTTCTTTCTTGTACCGAGGAAATCAAACTAGCGGTTATGGAATAGGAAACGAAGAAGAATGCCATTGTCGCTCCCTCTCCCACACCACTTCTAGATTCTGCTTCTTGTATAAACATTCTCTTTCTCTCTCTCTCTCTCAAGTTCATATATTAGATTATTATTCGTATGGTTTATTTTTGCAGTTGTAAGGTCCGCCATAGATGAAAAACCCCTCCATTATACTTTACAAATCCAATCCTTTTCGTCACTGAGGGCCGCACTTGCTAGTTCAGAGCGTGACAGATCTGAATCCTAGACCTTCGATGCTGGCGGTTATAAATGGTAGCTTTTCACTTATACCTCCATTTGCTTCTTCTCATTTCCCACTAATTTTGTTTGAATATGGCAGGAAATTAGCTCGCTATCCCAATGGAGATAAGAAAAGAAATGGGTATGATCATATCTCCCTCTATTTGGTAATGGCCGATGAGAATGACATTCTATCGACCACTAAAGAGGTTAATGTCGTGTTTACATTTCTTGTATATGACAAGCTCAAAGACAAACATTTGACAGTTCAAGGTAACCAAATTACTTACAGCAAACATGTTTTAATTGATTTGTTGGTGATAAGACCTAAATAGTCCTATTTTATCGCCTCTAATCTAAGCTTGTTAGAGTTATTTTATGCTTTACTTGTCTTATTTACAGGTTAATTGAGCTTAGGCTATGTTAGGAGCTGATCACGCTAATTGGTATTAATTCGGGCCAATTACGGAGTTTTGGAGCCATCTCGGTGTCTTGGATGGCGAGGAGGTGAAAAGACCCAATTGTGTTGAAGCGGGCCTAAAAGAACGACACCAAAAGCTAAAAATTGAAGCCCCGTACCGAGAAGAAGCGAGACAAGACCGAGAATTAAAGCAGAAAGTCGAGATTCAAGGCTGGCGTCGAGACGCTTCCCTTGGCGTCTCGCGCTGACGCGAAAATCATCTGGAGTATAAAGTTCTCAACGTCTCGACGCTGCCCTTGGCGTCTCGCCGCCGCCGTATTTTCTATATATATGTAGCCTTGGTTTAGTCCGCCGTTAGGTTAGAATTTTGGTCTCTTTACGATTTCCTTTGTTCCTTTTGTTGGGAGTGCGACCAAAGTCCCACATTGGCTAGATAAGGGGATGATCATGGGTTTATAAGGGAGGACAAATATCTCCATTGGTATGAAGCCTTTTGGGGTGAACCAAAAGCAAAGCCATGAGGGCTTATGCCCAAAGTGGGCAATATCATACCATTGTAGAGATATGTGGTTGTCCAGTAGTCCCTTACAAGTGGTATCAGAGCCATGCCCCGAGCGTAGCCGTGTCGGGTGGAATCCTCGGGTGCCGAACAAAGAAGTTGTGAGCCTTGAAGTATTCATGGGGAGATCCGTGGTTGAGCTCTGGGCAGGCGGGTATACTCTGGAGAAAGGAGTTGTCCTGGATAAGAGCAAGAACTCTTGGTAAAGCGATGAAGCCTAGAGAGTTGGACGGATAGATGACTATTTGAGGGGAGGCTCGGTGGTACTTTGTTCGAGGGGAAGATTGTTGGGAGTGCGACCAAAGTCCCACATTGGCTAGATAAGGGGATGATCATGGGTTTATAAGTGATGACAAATATCTCCATTGGTATAAGGCCTTTTGGGGTGAACCAAAAGCAAAGCCATGAGGGCTTATGTCCAAAGTGGACAATATCATACCATTGTGGAGATATGTGGTTGTTCGGTAGTCCCTTACACCTTTTACATTCCAGCATTGTTGTAGACCATTCTTAGTGATATTTTATTGATTCTTTCATGTCTATTGTTGATTTTACTTCATCTATGCGTAGCTAATCTCATTTAGATCGTTGGATTGGGTTTATATCTTGATTCTTAATAAGATTGGCTGAGTTTTTTGAGTTTTACTTGCTGTTCTTGCTGTATTTTCATTAAGTTTTTCATGTTATCCCGTTTAAACCAACACATGAGGCTAGTCTATTAGGATTGATGCCCTATGTGATTACCGCTTGTGTATTCTATCAGTTATTTTTAGATAGCCACTAGGTTGAGGCAAGCTACTCTCTACGCGAGACGACCCTTTATAGGCCTTGGATGCATGTTAAAGGTTGTAGGAATTAGATCTAAATTGCATTTGAATTTGGTTCTTACAATTCCGGACCCACGATCCCAAAGCAGCTAGTTTTAATAGGTAATTGCAAAATTGCTTGTTAATTAACTAGTTAGATATAATTAGTAACCGTTGCAGAGGTCTCGGATATTTGCTAAATTATGTATAAGGGGTGGCGAGCGATAGAGTTTATATTAATTAATCTTGTTAATTGTAGAATTCACGGTTAGCAAGAGAATTAGCACAGGTTAGTGTAGGGGGGGTCCTCTGAGTAACCCAGAAGCCGACCGGACTAATGAAATCAACTTAGAACAATTATTAGAGAATACTATGAAGCCAACAAATTAGAATCAAGCATAATAAATCCCAATCCAACGATACCTTTTCATGTTATTGTTTCCGTCTAATTTCTCTTCTGCATGCTTATTTTGTTTCATTTAAATTTCAGCATTTAATTATTTTATTACTTTTACTTGTCATTCATTCCAAAAATCCCCCCATTTTCATAAGCACGAAATTCTACAACTGCTAAGTCCCCTTCACTGTGTTCGACCCCGACCACTATTTCTACAGAATAGTTGTAGTGCCGTGGATTATAAATTTATTTGGCGAGCCTCGCGACAGGCTTCCGTCAGTTGGCTGTTTCTTGGAGGTTTTGTTTAACTATCGTAGATGTTTGTACTACTAACTAAATTGATCAGATGGGAAAGTAAGACGTTTTCAAGCATTGAATGAGTGGGGGTTCGAAAAGGTGTGTATCACTTGAGACTTTCAACGATGCTTCAAATGGGTTTTTGTTTGATGATTGTTGTGCATTTGGAGTTGACATTTTTTAAAGAAATGTAATGATGGGAAGGGGGAGCTCCTTTCCTTGATCAAGCAGCAAAAAGATCACAAATATACGTGGAATCTCCCCAACTTTTCCAATCTAAATTCGACTTTCTATGAATCAGTACCATTTACAGTGGAAAACTACCGTTGGTATGGATTATATATATATATATATATATATATATATATATATATATATATATATATATATATATATGTGCAATTATTTTAGAAACAAGTATATTTACATATCCATCTTCCAGGAAAATACGCCTACATCATAGAGGAGAGGTAACCAGATCTATCAAAGTTAAATAACCCTGAAATATACGGTAGGACACTTCAATGGGAGGACAAATACAAAACTAGATTTAAATCGAGTTTTACTCCAACGTCCCTATATTCACAACGTGAGATTCATGCTAGGTTTCGTGTCGCCTTGGGCACGACCTCCCTTCGAAAAGTGTTTGCATGGGTTAATAACAAGGTGAATGGGGAAAGTGTCTATAGTGAGTGGGAGCGGGACACGTGTCAACGTATCCCTCAGTCTCCGACCATAGGTCACACCGTGAGAGTTCTATGGTTCGCCTGCGTGTTGCCCTAGAGCAACCATCCCTTCAGAGGGCCTGATCATAGGATTCAGAACACCGTGAACTCCTGAAAAGGATAGGGTCTCTTAGGTTAATCACCAACAGTTGTCTTACTCTTCGGTAGCCTGTTGGTGCGTACCTCTAAGATCTAAAAGTGGGAAGGTTACACTTACGAGGATGAGTTAAGTGTGTTATCCTTGACCGAATAACGGTGACTAATGTCTATAGGAATATGAGTTATTCTGGAAATAGAATTAGTTGAGAAGTGTCTCATTTTAGAGGAGAAGTAGCTGATCACCCTTCGGTGGATGTTGCTCTAAACCTCTGAAGCATTGTTGCAAAACTAAATCAATAGTTTTAGGGTTCTTTGATTGCTTGTTTTGCTAAATTGTTTGGATTGTATGCAATTGTTTGCACGTGTGATGGGTTAAGGCAAAGATAACTAATACGATCATTGTTAATTTAATTTCAACAATGGCTTCTTGACGGAACGACTTGTCGAGGGTCGTGTCAAATAATATTATAATCCACGATTCCTAAAGCTAACTTGTAGCAGTAGTGGTCGGGGTCTATCATAGAGAACAATCGGTTTATTTCTAAATTCTTTTGTGTTTTTGAGGTAACCTAAAGGGGGGTTTATGGATAAAAGATTAAGACATAAAGTAAAGGCGGGAAAATAAATAAGGAAATCTAAATGCAAGGAAAGTAAAGGCGGGGTTAGTTGATCTTACCATGAAGATTATGTAATCGGTTCTCGGGATGTAAGTTTGGTGATTCAATCATTGACTGTCGTAATTAATTGAATTATTTAACAAATTGTCTAACCGTCACTGAAACCAGTGATTAAAGACCCCTAGTGTCTCCAACCCGACCAATGTGTCGAAGTCGAAGCGTAATTAGATTGCTAACCAATGATGTCTCATTAATAAGAATCTAATTGCATTAAGTAAAAGTGGATCGTTAGATAGACTCGTATAAACTAGGAAAAGCCTAAATTCATACAATTCTAAGTCTAAATTTCTAGATTTATCATGCAATTGAGCTAATTGGGATAACACACCTTTCAACACAATTAACACAATAAACTATTACTAACAAATTTAGCATAACAATTAAATCAAGTAAAGCAAATAGGTTGTCAATCTATTTTATCAATTTAATTGTAATTAAAACAGAAATTTAGAACACAAACGACAATAATTCAATAAATTAAATATGAGGTCTCAAGAATACCAAAACTTTCATTACCGAGTCCCGATTACAGCAATCCGAGCTTAGTTGGCCATAGACAAGCACCTCCAAGCTCGAGGCTTGATCAACCGACCCTTGGACTAAGAAAACATTAAAGAAAACTTGAAAACTAAAGAGAGGGGTGGCTACAATTCAAAGAAATTGAACTAATACAAGAGATGATTCTAGACGTAAACCAAGACACTCTATTTATAAGACTTCTTGGCCTTCAAATCGTGGAAACTTGGAGCTGAAGGGAGCCTTAAATTTGGAGAATTCGTGGAGCAAATATGGAAAAATCCAATTCTGGAAAATTGACAGCGTCGAGACACTGTGGGCTGGTGTCTCGATGCTACCCCTACAATTTAGAAAAGATCGTGGAAAATTTCATTTTTGGAAAATTAATGGCGTCTCGACCCTGATGGCAGCGTCTCGACCCTACACAGTGGCGTCTCGACCCTGATCTGTGTTGACTTTTGTTGACCGAGGGTATTTTCGTCATTTTGCTTCGATTTAGCTCGTTTTAGCCCCAAATTGGCTCCAAACCTCTGTCGAGGACCTATACACGTATTATACTCATTCTAAAGCATTTTTCACAAGGAATTCAACTAAGATAAGCAAATTGGGAGATTATAAATGTATAACAAATTAGACCGATCACTTCCTCTATAATCTCACTGCTTAAAAACGGAAAATTAATCAGAGAAAATTTTTCTACGTGGAAATCCAACTTCAATATGATTCTAATTGTCGATGATCTGCAGTTTGTCTTAACGGAGGATTGTCCTCCGGCCCCTATTGCTCGTAATGCATCCCAAGCATCAAGCGATACAGATGACCACTAGGCAAAGGCCAATGAAAAGGCTCGCGCCTATATCTTAGCACGCTTATCTGAAGTTTTGGCTAAGAGACATGAGGGAATGGAAACAGCGAGAGAGATTATGAACTCTTTCCAGGAGATGTTTGGACAACCATCCTATCAACTCCACCATGACGTTCTAAAGTACGTTTAAACTACCGCATGAAAGAGGGAGCATCTGTTCAGGAACTTGTCCTAGACATGATGGTCCAATTTAACGTGGTGGAAGCAAACGACGCGGTCATAAACAAGCATAGTCAGGTTGCGTTCATCATGGAATCTCTTCCGAAGATATTCCTATAGTTTCGTAGTAATGTGATGATGAACAAGATTGTCTTCAACCTGACAAGCCTCCTGAATGAGCTACAACTCTATCAATCTCTTTTGAAAAGCAAGGGACAGATAGAAGGAGAGGCAAATGTTGCCCACTCCAAGAGAAAGTTTGAGAAGGGTTCAACTTCTGGGACTAAAGCTGTGGCCTCTTCTTCAAAGAAAATTCAGAAGAAGAAAGGTGACAAGGGGAAGGCTCCCCCAGCTGCGGGTCGAGGCAAGGGAAAAGCCAAGGTTGTGGCTGACAAGGACAAGTGCTTCCACTGTAATGTGGATGGACACTGGAAAAGAAATTGCCCAAAGTACCTCGCTGAGAAAAAGAAGGAGAAGGAAGGTAAATTTGATTTACTTGTTTTAGAAACATGCCTTGTGGAGCATGATGAGTTCACCTGGATACTTGATTCAGAGGCAACTAATCATGTTTGCTCTTCTTTTCAGGAAAGTGGTTCCTTTCGGCAGTTGGAAGATGGTGAAATGACGCTCAGGGTCGGAACAGGAGACGTCATTTCAGCCAAGGCAGCAGGAGCTGCGAAGTTATTTTTTAGAAATAGATTTTTTCTTTTAGAAAGCTTGTTTATTGTTCCTAAGATTAAGACGAACTTAATTTCTATTTCATGTTTGATTGAACAATTATATACAGTTTCCATTGAGATGAATGAAACATTCATTTATAAAAATGGAGTACTTATTTGTTCAACCAAATTAGAAAATAACTTATATATATTAAGACCAACCGAATCTAAAACACTTTTAAATCACGAATTATTTAAAACTACAGAAACTCAAAGAAAAATGTGACGTATTTCTCCTAGTAGTAACGATACCTATCTTTGGCACTTAAGACTTGGTCATATAAACATCGATAGGATCGGTTGTTTGGTAAAGAATCGACTTCTAAGTGATTTAGAAGATGATTTGCTACCTCCATGTGAATCATTTCTTGAGGGAAAAATGACCAAAAGACCTTTTACTGGAAATGGCTACAAAGCCAAAGAACCTTTAGAGTTAATACATTCGGACCTTTGTGGTCCGATGAATGTAAAGACTCGAGGATGGTACAAATACTTCATCTCATTTATAGATGACTATTTGAGGTATGGTTACTTATACCTAATGGGGCATAAGTCTGACACCCTTGAAAAATTTAAGGAGTTTAAGGCTGAAGTAGAAAACCTGTTAGGTAAAACTATTAAAACACTTTGATCAGATGGAGGTGGAGAGTATATGGACCTGAGATTCCAAGACTACATGATAGAACATGAAATTCAGTCTCAACTCTCAGCCCTTGGTACACCTCAGCAAAATGGTGTATCAGAAAGGAGAAATAGAACCCTGTTAGACATGGTTCGTTCAATGATGAGCTATGCTTAGTTGCCTAGCTCGTTTTGGGGGTATGCAGTAGAGACTGCAGTTCACATCCTGAACAATGTTTCCTCGAAGAGTGTTTCTGAAACACCTTTCGAGTTATGGAGGGGACGTAAACCTAATTTACGTTACTTCCGCATGTGGGGTTGTCCAGCACACGTGCTTGTGACAAATCCTAAGAATTTGGAACCTCGTTCGAGGCTGTGCCAATTTGTTGGTTACTCAAAAGAAACGAGAGGTGGTCTTTTTTACGACCCACAAGAAAACAAGGTGTTTGTATCGACAAATGCTACTTTCTTGGAGGAAGACCACGTGAGAGATCATAAACAATGTAGTAAGAGAGTATTAGGAGAAGGTACTAAAGAATCAACAAGAGTTGTTGATGAAGCTGGACCTTCAACAAGGGTTGATGGAGGGGCTAGTTCTTTAGGTCCGTCTCATCCTTCTCAAACGTTGAGAATACCTCGACGCAATGGGAGGGTTATATCACAATCTGACCGCTACTTGGGTTTAACTGAAACTCAGGTTGTCATCCCTGATGATGGCGTTGAAGATCCATTGTCTTATTGGCAGACAATGAATGATGTAGATAAGGACCAATGGGTCAAAGCCATGGACCTTGAAATGGAGTCTATGTACTCCAATTCAGTTTGGGAACTCATAGACCTACTTGAAGGGGGAAAACCCATAGCGTGTAAATGGATATATAAGAGGAAGAAAGATGTAGCTGGAAAGGTACAAACGTTTAAAGCTAGACTCATAGCAAAGGGGTATACCTAGAGAGAAGGGGTGATAGCGAGCATAGCTAGCTACTTTTACTTATTTGATTTAGCTAGTCTTTTATGATGTTTGGGCCGTTTTATTGTGCTTTATTGTTTATTTTGTAGGAAATGGTTGATTGGAGCTATAATGCCATATTAGAGTTAATCGGGTGCTCGGGGCGTGAAAAGATGCAAAGGAATGAAAAGAGTAAAAGTGGAAAAAAGTCAAATCTCGGTCAACAGCAGGCTAGCGTCGAGACGCTAGCTCTTGAGCGTCTCGACGCTCACATTCCATATCAGATTAGGCGCGTAAAGCTCACAGCGTCGAGACGCTATGATAGGAAGCGTCCCGACGCTACCGTTTTTCCTCATTCAGAACGCGCGTATAAGAGGCAGCGTCGCGACGCTGTCTTGACAGCGTCTCGACGCTAAGACGAAAAATCAGAATAAAAGCTTATTTTCGGCTGGGTTTGAGGGGAGTTCGATTTGGGGACCTTGGATAGCCGTAAAGAGGACAGAATAGAGCATTTGGAGGCTGAAACCAAAGGGGGAGACTTGGAAATCAACCCATTGTTCATGGGGATCGTGACGGGGACGTCGGGACTCGGCCTACATTGAGTTTTCTTTCCCCTTTTCTTCCTTTAGTTAGATTTATGGCTTTCACATGTTTAGTTGAGATTGTATTTACATTCATGAGTAGCTAAACTTGTAGCTTAGGGATTGATGTAGTTGATTAAGTTTATGGATTGATTTATGGTTTAAGTTGTGCAATGTTATTGTGTTTGTAATCTTGATTTAATGCTTTCAATTAATTGGCCATTAGTTGGATGATTTAAGTTTCGAATCTAGCTCGGGAGAGGGGATTTGATCTAGACTTACTCAAGATTGCATGAATAAAGTTTACTTTCTAATTCTTGACGGTTTTAGATTAACTTTAGAATTGGTTAAAAGATCTCATTGCCTTGCATATTAATAAACTTAGATAGGGATATCAAGTTGGTTAATTTGCATGAGAATCAATTATACTCGGGAGAGGTAGTTGTGATTAAAGGGTTTTTGGCTCATAATTTCATTGTGCATAATAACTTAATCTTTAAAATCAATCCTAAACGAAATCGGCGAAATCAATTCCCTAAGTAGTTTTCCCAATTGAAATTCCATACTTTTTACTTGCTTTGAGTTAGTTTTCATATCACCTATTCATCACTTTTTGATCCCTAAATAAAATTGGGCAAGATAATTCACAATACTTGATTTGCTTAAAAATCCAATCCAGAGGACGACATTCGAATTTACTATTCACTATATTATTACTTGACCCGTGCGCTTGCGGTTAGCAATTTGCTTATCAAGTTTTTGGCGCCGTTGCCGGGGATTGGCACATTTAGCTAGATTGATATTGTGAAAAAATTGCTTGATCTTAATTTAGGGTGTATTCTTATTTTTTTTTAGGTTTGTTGCATTTTTTTCCTTATTTGTTTTGCTTTCCATATTTGATTTTCTAGGTTAGTTTTCTTTTAGTTGTGTAATCTTTTCCTTATTTGATCTTGTTTTTCCTTTTCTAGGTTAGTTTCCTTATTTGCATTTTGTCATATTTATTTTTGCATTCCATATTAGGTTAGTTTGTTTCCTTTTTCTTGATTATATTTTCCATATTTAGATTAGTTGTTTCCTTTTCTTAATTTATTTCCATATTTGTTTTTCTTTTCTTTTTAAGGTATTTTTAATTTTGCATGGGTAGAAGTAGAGAAGTGATACCATTTGATCCCGAGATAGAAAGAACAATTCTTAGGCTTCGAAGGGAACATAGAGAAATTATTCAAATGGCAGATCAAAATCCACCTGAGGAGCCTAGGCCTATTAGAGATTATTTTCAGCCCGTGTTTCAGGGGCAACAGTCGGGGATTGTCTATGCACCGATTAATGCCAACAACTTTGAGCTGAAGACCGGTCTCATTCGGATGGCTCGAGACTGTGCATACAGAGGATCGCCCACCGAGGATCCAAATTCTCATCTTAAATCATTCTTGGATATTTGTGGGACGGTAAAGATTAATGGTGTCTCTGAGGATGCTATTCGCTTACGCTTATTTCCCTTTTCTTTGCAGGATAAAGCACGTGATTGGTTGCAGTCTATTACCCCTGGGAGCATCACCACCTGGGATGCTTTGGTCCAGGCCTTTTTAAAGAAATTTTTCCCTCCTGCAAAGACGGTCAAGCTGAGGACCGAGATTGGGACATTCCAACAACAATATGATGAGCAGCTGTTCGAAGCTTGGGAGCGATTCAAAGAGCTACTGAGGAAGTGTCCTCAGCATGGTTACCCCGATTGGCTTCAGGTACAGTTGTTTTATAATTGTTTAACTCCTAGTACGAAAACGATTGTTGATGCAGCTGCAGGTGGGACTCTGTTGTCCAAGACCGTAGAAAACGCTCGCACACTTTTAGAGGATATGGCCACCAACAGCTATCAGTGGCCATCTGAGCGGTCTACACCTAAAAAGATTGCTGCTGGAGTGTTTGAGGTTGATAAAGTAAGTGCACTCCAGGCCCAGATGACTTCCCTTGCCAATGCTTTTATGAAATTTTCAGGTACAGGGAGTGCACAGTCAATTGAATCAGCTGCTGCTTTAGCATCTCGACCTCAGGAGGAGACTATTGAACAGGTTCAGTATGTATCAAATTCTAATTTTAGGGGATATAATAATAATTCTACACCTACACATTATCACCCTAACAATAGGAACCATGAAAATTTCTCTTATGCAAATACTAAGAATGTTCTTAACCCTCCTGGTTTTGCCCCTCAAACTCAAGAAAATAAAAAGTTAGAAGATCTTGTTGGAGCTTTCATTGCAGAGTCTAGTAACAGGACAACCAAATTAGAGGAGGCAGTCTTTGCCATCAACACCACGGTGAATGGCCACGGGGCTGCCATCAAGAATATTGAGACTCAGCTGGGACAGTTGGTAAGTGTTGTAAGTACCATGAATAAAGGTAAGGCCCCAGCTGAACAGGAGAAAACTCAGATGGAGTACTGTAAGGCAATCACTGTGCATCAGGAGGAAGCTGAAGAGGAGCCTGAGTCTGAGGATTATGAAACGCCCACAGGGGAAGCTGAGGAGGACACATCAGCAGATGAGGCTGAAAAGCCTAACCTTGAGCCTCCTATTCCTTCTCCCACACTGATGGTTCCCACGGAAAAGAAAAAGAAAAAGAAGAAAAAGAACAACCAGGTTCAGTTTGACAAATTTATGAATGCTTTTATGAATCTGAACATTAATATTCCTTTTGCAGAGGCATTAGAGATGCCCCAATACAACAGGTTCATGAAGGAGTGGTTAGCAAAGAAGCGAAAGGAAAAGAAGGTTGACACCGTATATCTCGCTTCCACATGCAGCACCAGAGTACAACAGAAAGTACCTGAAAAAGTAGCAGATCCAGGGAGTTTTTCTGTTCCTTGTAGTTTTGGTACTTATTCTTTCAGAGCATTATGTGATTTAGGTGCTAGCATCAATATCATTCCTCTATCTCTGTGCAAAAAGTTAGACATAGGTGAGATTAAATCTACTCCTGTAAAGCTCCAATTGGCTGATCAATCTGTGGTGAGACCAGTTGGTATTGTAGAGAATGTGTTAATCAGAGTAGGTAGATTTTTCCTCCCTATTGACTTGTATGTTATGGACATGATAGAAAATCCTTCAATGCCTGTCATATTAGGACGACCATTCCTCGCTACTGGGCGAGCGATCATAGATATTGAGCGCAGGGAGCTCACTATTAGAGTCAAGAACGAAAAAGAGATCTTTAAAGCAGTTGAAGACTCTAAAGATGAAGTGCTTTACATGGGCTACAGGAAAGGTGCAAGAAAGAGCACCTCTGTTGGATTCACAGAACAAAAGCCTCCTTGAAGCACGTGCAACACGTCGAGCTAATGACGTTAAACAAGCGCTTATGGGAGGCAACCCAAGTAAGTTAGTGTGTTTTCTTTTTGTTTTTGATTTATGGTTTGTTTTTGTTTTGTAGGCCTTGTTTTTTTTCCTCTCCTTTGCATTCAAGCTTTCAAGATTCCAAGCTCTCAAGCACGAAGTTATCATCATTCCAGGCCAGTATTGTTCACTCCTGTCATTCTTTTATTATTCTCATGCTTGTGTATGCATTATTTTTCTTTATACATTGAGGACAATGCATATTTTAAGTTTGGGGGTGGATTAGCATGTTTGTGGAGCCCTTGAGCATCTGAGTTCGGGCAATAGTTTTGAGCTTTCTTTGAATTATGCATATGGTTGTTTTCTGGATGACAATTTTGCATGATTATGATGTCCTAGGATAGGCTTTCTTGTCAATTTTCAAGCTTGTGATGAGATGTAAGCATAAGTGCCCAAAAAGGGAGACTTTTTAAAATTTTTCTAGGAGATGGCTTGCATGAGTAGAGTATTTGTCTTGGCTAGATTTGGATTTGAATGCTTAGGAGCGAATTATTGGGTTCATATGCTTGTTGTCACCTCGATAGGTGTAGGGAAGAGCTAAAAAGTTAATGTTTTGCAAATTAGCATGTTTGATCTTGCTTAGGAGGAAAGAAAAGAATATATGCTATTTATGCTCATAAAGAAAAATCATTCTTGTTGTTACTGTTGAAAAGAAAAATTATTATGCCATGGCCTGTGCACAGTTTGCAATGTTTAATAAAGATTAAGGCAAAAAGAGCTACCCCTGTTGTGATCAGTTAGGCCAACGAGAGAAATCTCAGGTTAAGGGTCCCTGCAATGGGTGTGTGAAAGCTAGTGCCACATATACATGCTTAATTTAATTGTTATTTATAAGCACCTAAGTATGGAGGAAAACAATCTAATTTGTTCCATTAACTCATTAGTGAAACCTTAGTGCCAGTGTAGAGGGAAGATGAGTTGAGAGTTTAATAATCCAATCCCGGGCTAGTAGAGTCTGATCTTGTTGAGTTAGATCTCGCTTGTGCAAGTTAATTTTGGAAAAATTTTAATTTGTCTCCCTCATTGGTCCTTATGTGCATATCTCTTGCTTGCTTGGTTATTGACTTTTGAGCCTTGAGGATTGAGTTATGATTGTTGCATCCATTCTTCCATTGTATGTCTGATTTAGAGTTTGCTCGAGGACTAGCAAAAGCTTAAGTTTGGGGGTATTTGATAGCGAGCATAGCTAGCTACTTTTACTTATTTGATTTAGCTAGTCTTTTATGATGTTTGGGCCGTTTTATTGTGCTTTATTGTTTATTTTGTAGGAAATGGTTGATTGGAGCTATAATGCCATATTAGAGTTAATCGGGTGCTCGGGGCGTGAAAAGATGCAAAGGAATGAAAAGAGTAAAAGTGGAAAAAAGTCAAATCTCGGTCAACAGCAGGCTAGCGTCGAGACGCTAGCTCTTGAGCGTCTCGACGCTCACATTCCATATCAGATTAGGCGCGTAAAGCTCACAGCGTCGAGACGCTATGATAGGAAGCGTCCCGACGCTACCGTTTTTCCTCATTCAGAACGCGCGTATAAGAGGCAGCGTCGCGACGCTGTCTTGACAGCGTCTCGACGCTAAGACGAAAAATCAGAATAAAAGCTTATTTTCGGCTAGGTTTGAGGGGAGTTCGATTTGGGGACCTTGGATAGCCGTAAAGAGGACAGAATAGAGCATTTGGAGGCTGAAACCAAAGGGGGAGACTTGGAAATCAACCCATTGTTCGTGGGGATCGTGACGGGGACGTCGGGACTCGGCCTACATTGAGTTTTCTTTCCCCTTTTCTTCCTTTAGTTAGATTTATGGCTTTCACATGTTTAGTTGAGATTGTATTTACATTCATGAGTAGCTAAACTTGTAGCTTAGGGATTGATGTAGTTGATTAAGTTTATGGATTGATTTATGGTTTAAGTTGTGCAATGTTATTGTGTTTGTAATCTTGATTTAATGCTTTCAATTAATTGGCCATTAGTTGGATGATTTAAGTTTCGAATCTAGCTCGGGAGAGGGGATTTGATCTAGACTTACTCAAGATTGCATGAATAAAGTTTACTTTCTAATTCTTGACGGTTTTAGATTAACTTTAGAATTGGTTAAAAGATCTCATTGCCTTGCATATTAATAAACTTAGATAGGGATATCAAGTTGGTTAATTTGCATGAGAATCAATTATACTCGGGAGAGGTAGTTGTGATTAAAGGGTCTTTGGCTCATAATTTCATTGTGCATAATAACTCAATCTTTAAAATCAATCCTAAACGAAATCGGCGAAATCAATTCCCTAAGTAGTTTTCCCAATTGAAATTCCATACTTTTTACTTGCTTTGAGTTAGTTTTCATATCACCTATTCATCACTTTTTGATCCCTGAATAAAATTGGGCAAGATAATTCACAATACTTGATTTGCTTAAAAATCCAATCCAGAGGACGACATTCGAATTTACTATTCACTATATTATTACTTGACCCGTGCGCTTGCGGTTAGCAATTTGCTTATCAAGTTTTTCGGTTGACTATGATGAAACGTTTTCTCCAGTTGCTATGTTAAAGTCTATTAGAATTCTCTTGTCCATAGCCACTCATTATGATTATGAGATATGGAAAATGGACGTCAAGACTGCCTTCTTGAATGGTAATCTTGAAGAGAATATCTTCATGTCTCAACCTGAAGGGTTCATAAGCCAAGGTTAGGAGCAAAAGGTTTGCAAGCTCAATCGATCCATTTATGGGTTGAAACAAGCGTCTAGATCTTGAAATATTATGTTTGATACTACAATCAAATCTTTTGGTTTTGACCAAAGTGTTGATGAACCTTGTGTGTACAAGAAAATCAACAAAAGTAAAGTATCTTTTCTAGTACTATATGTGGATGATATCCTACTCATTGGGAATGAAGTAGGACCTCATTGAAATCAAAAACTGGTTGGCAACTCAATTCCAAATAAAAGATTTTGGAAAGGCACAATATGTTCTTGGAATCCAAATTATTAGGGATCGTAAGAACAAATCTCTAGCGTTGTCTCAAGCAACATATATCGACAAGATGTTGTCTCGATATTCGATACAGAACTCCCAGAAAGGGTTGTTACCTTTCAGGCATGGGATTCACCTGTCTAAGGAACAGTGTCCTAAGACACCTCAAGAAATTGAGGATATGAGACGCATTCCCTACGCCTCAGCTGTGGGCAGCTTAATGTATGTTATGCTCTGCACTATGCCTTACATATGTTATGCAGTGGGAATAGTCAGTAGGTACCAGTCCAATCCAATGTTAGACCACTGGGCAGTGGTTAAGAATACCCTCAAGTATCTTCGGAGAACGAGGAACTACATGCTGGTGTATGGGGTGAAGGATTTGATCCTAACAAGATACACCGACTCTGACTTTCAATCTGACAAGGATTCTAGGAAATCCATGTCAGGGTCAGTGTTCACCCTTAACGGGGGAGCTGTAGATCGAACAATGATGCATAGCAGACTCAACCATGGAGGCTGAGTATGTTGCTGCTTGTGAAACAGCTAAGGAAGCAGTTTGGCTCATGAAGTTTCTGACGGATTTGGAAGTTGTTCCAAATATAGACTTGCCCATAACATTATAATGTGACAATAGTGGGGCTGTAGCCAATTCTAAAGAACCTCGCAACCATAAACGAGGAAAACACATAGAGAGGAAGTATCACCTGATAAGGGCGATTGTGCAATGAGGAGATGTGATCGTCATGAAGATCGCTTCGGAGCACAATATAGCTAATCTGTTTACGAAGGCTCTCTCATCTAAAGTGTCTGAGGGTCATCTAGAAGGTCTAGGTTTACGAGATATGTATGTAGTATAATCTAGGGTAAGTGGGAGATGTGTAATGGGTGGATGCCCTAGTTTATTGTATGACTTGTATATTTACTTTTCATGTAATATACAATGTACTTTACATTCCCAACTTTAGATTTTTGCATTCACTTCCCATTGACTAGAGTTTTAGTTCAAGTGGGAGTTTGTTGGGTTTTATGCCCTAAAACTCATAGATAGTAAACGTAACAATTAACCGAACATAAATCAAGTATTGTTTGATGTTTTTTCAATAATGAGTTATTGTCTATATTATGTACATCTTGCCTAAATAACCCTAATCCAATAAACTAAACATCCTAGGCCGTGGGATGAGTCTTGAACTGTATGTGGAGATGTACGGGGATCACTGTTCAAGAAATAGCCTGAAGGGTCTATAATATAGGGATAAGGTTGGGTACCTTATCTTGGTGACACTATGGATACGACCCAATTTGTATTTGATACAAACGCAATGATCCAACGCGTTCGTGTAGGAGACATGCGAGTGGGGGTATTGATAACTCTCCGAAGGGAGTTATTTAGGCCTTAATTCTATAGTGTTTTGTGTGTCATTTGTGCTAATTAGGGTTGCTTTTAGATGATTATTGCATGTTCTAACCCATTTGGAGGAATGAATGCTTTGGAAGTTATTTTTTGCAGAATATATTGCTGAGCGACTTGAGGGAGCAAAATCTGCGATCCAGCAAAACAGGGAATAAAACTGCCACGTCATAGCTCGTTATCCATTTTAATGAACTGAAGTTAGTTGAGCTATTCTCGGATTTGAGGAGCAAGGAGAGCCATCCACGTGTGTACGTCAACCTAATTTAAGCTTGTCTTCATTCTATAAAAGGGAAGAGTCGTTCAATTCAAAGACATTCCACTTTTGGGAAAGAGATCATTTCTCATTTCCATCATTGGGAGCCGAATAGAGGAGAAAGATTGGAGACCTCAAGAAGACCATCAATTGCAAAGTGTACTAAGGGAATTAGTATTTTCTTATAATATTTTGTAATTATGGATGCACGTATTCAGATTGTAACGTGTGTTGTTATTCACTTTATGAAAGTTACCTTAGGTGTTGGTTAGGAGTCATTTAATTGTCGTGCCTATTCTCTATGCAATATATGTTGATTTGATGCATCTTGGTTAATTGTTGTGCTTATTTATATTTTGTGCCCGCTTAACCAGCCGATGTGAATATCACTTCTTAGTTTCAGGGATGATTTGGGAAGTGTGTGGCATTTAATCACACTAGATCATTGTGTATTGGTGAACGCCAGTGACTGAGCTAAGGATAGCCAGTTGCCTAGTGCTTGATCGGTAGTGCGTCATTGGAGTTGAAACACATTCTAAAAAATCTAGAGTTCCGGGAGGATCCTGCTAATAAGACTGCAAGAGTTTTGCCTGATCAATAATATTTCTAGAGCATCTTTTAAAACAATTACTAAATCCTGAGCAACGCCTGTTTCTAATCTGTCTGCTTTATTTGTTTACTTTCTGTTCTGTCATTTCTTTTGCTTCAGCATTCTATAAAAACCAATCATTTTAACTACTTTCGAAACCATTAAAGAGTTGCACAAAATAGATAAAGTGAGAGCTAATTCAGACGTTGGATTCGATAAATACTTATTACTTGCTACGGATTGTGTATGCTTGCACAAGTGTTCTAGAGTTTAATTTCACCTATTTGTACTCACTCTGGGAACCCAACAGGTATCCTATGCAATGAGTTTGCATAAGACCGAACCGTGAAATAGTAACCGCTAGCTGTAACACCGTTAACTAGTTAGAGTTTCCATTTCACTAGGATGACCGAGGCAACTCAGTTTGAATCCTGAGTGGATTATGGACTCCTATCCACGAGGGATTATCCTTTGATTTGTATGGGTGAGAGTGGCCAGTTGATAGCGCGCATAGCGATGCATTTTTATGCATTTTTTTGCACATAGCGTTGATAGCGTGCATAGTGAGAGTGGCCTTTGATTTTTCCCTGTTTATTTTAGTTAGTCGTTGAAATTCAATTGGGAAAATTTATGCATTTTTATGTTCTATTTGTAGGAATTAATTATTTGAGTTAAATGGAGAAAACGGAGTTGATCGGGTGTTTGGGACGCTAAACGAGGCGAAGGAAACATAAATGAATCAAAGTTGGAGGCTTACAAATGAGACTAATACGAGAGCTAGCGTCAAGACGGTGCTTTCTGGGCGTCTCGACGCTAGTAATTTCCTTTTTTGATTCATGCGGTAAAGAGCACATCGTCGAGTCACTGTGATGATAGCGTCTCGACGCTATCGATTTTTCCTTAAACAGAATAGGCGGTAAAGGGACAGTGTCGCAACGCTGTCCATAGCATCTTGACGCTGTCGACAAATTTCTTATAAATAGAAGGAGATTGGCTAAAATCGACTAGAGACCTTCTGTGGGAGCTGAAGCAAAGTTGAGGAGCGGGATTCAAGGCTTAGCTCGTGGAGATCGTGACAGGGACGTGCGATTTCTGCAACACAATAGTGTTTTATCTCTTTTCTTTCCTTTCTTTAGTTGTTTTTAATGGCTTTTTTAGAGTTAGCTTACATCGTAACGTCTTGTATGAGTAGCGAGGTTCATTTTCTTAGGGATTGATGTAGCCCTTTGGGCGTTGTTGAATTATTTTGATGGATGTTTATTGTTTTTAACTCATTTATGTAATTCATGTCCTTAATGCTTTTAATTTACTTGTCATGAGTTAATTGATGCTATCTCTAATTCTTGCTCGTGAGAGGGGACTTAGTTTTGATAAATGAATTGCATAACTATAATAATCCTGGAATTGGGAGATATAGGATAGTTGTAGAAATTGTTAATACGATTCAACGTAAACCATGCATGTGAATGAATCTAGATAGGGATATCGGGTTAGTCATATGAGTGAGAATTATTTATGCTCGGGAGAGATAAATATGAGAGTAGAAAATCCTAGATTTATGAGTTATTGCATGTCATACATCCATTAATTAATTCACACTACAACAATTTGGGGCTACGAAGTCGGATTGTATTTTTACAACAATGATGGATTGACTCTAAGATGACAGATTGTGAAAAAAAGGCCACTTTTTTTCGCTCTTTTGTTTATTCACAATACAATATCCAAAATCACTAAATTTTTATAAACTATATAGTAAACTAAAAGATTTACAAAAAGAATAAATGTAAGCACAATCGCTTTTTTGTCCATTCAAACAACCACATATATATGTCATGAAAACCCTACACATATCTTATATCGTCTAAAAGGAAACAGCTAGCTACCACAAGGATTGAATACTTCACGTGAAGTTTGACACATGTCCCACCCATTCAACTCGTACCTCGTCCAACTGTTCTTGTGTGAACAGATTCTTAGTATTAAACTGCAAAAAAAAAAATATATTACGATTATATTTAAGAAAAAGTACCACATATATATACACAAGCCTAAGTTTAGAAATATCCAACTTACGAGAGCAGTGATGGGCTTCTTTGGATTATGTAGAATTTCTCTCAAAAACTTTATCACGTAGTACTTACATTCAATGCAACCTTAGAAAAAACCCCATAACAATATTTAAAATATGTTCAAAAACCCATTACACAACATTTAAAATTTACTACTTACCTTTACAGGTATCCAAGAAGTCTTTCGTTGTTGCTTCGATGTACTTTGTGCCATACAAACCCTCAATGCTCTATATATGAAGTTAAAAAGAAATTAAACATACAAAAGAAATACATAAGTAATTGAACAAACATACAAAAGCACATACTAGCTTAACTAATAAACTTACATGTTTACAACATGTTTGAGGTCATCCAAGAGACTACGATGTAAGGAGTCCAATATATAAACGGTATTGTCACTTACATTCACAACACACAATATCCAGGTGTTCTGATGGCTGAATGTTAAGCTTAGATCCTACCTGGGACGAAGGTGTTCTAAGGGCTTCCATTGATGAAAAAAATATTCTCAAGAACACAGGCTATTGCATACAAGGTAGAAGGAGATATTTCAGCCTCGTTCTTATCCAATGAAGCTACGAGACTCTCCATGGTGTGATTCAGCCCCACGACTACATTGTTGTACCTCTCTGTGTTGGCAGTACAAAATAACACACGCTACAAACTGAGTATGTGCATCCATAACTACAAGAAATTTACAAGAAAAGATTAATTCCCTTGAAGAAATTTGTAGTTGATGGTCTTCTTGAGGTCTCCAATCGTTCCTCCTTTATTCGGCTTCCAAATATGGAAAGTAAGCCTCCACAAATGGAATGAGACTTTCCTCCCCCGAATTTGAAATGCTTTGGACTTGAGACGACTACTTCTTTTATAGAGTGGAGTCAACCATAATTAGGTCAAAAGATTACACGTGGAAGGCTCTCCAATCATCCTAGATCTGAGATTGGTTCCGATAACGCCACCTCATTAATGAATCATGTGCGGCTCACGTGGCAGTTTTGCTCCTTGCTTTGGTGGATCACGGATTTTGCTCGCTCAAGTCGTTCAACATTATATTCTGTACAAAATAACTTCCAAAGCATCCATTCTTCTAAATGGGTTAAAACATGTAATATTCATCTAAAAGCAACCCTATTTAATACAAATGACACACAAATCACTATAGAAATAAGGCATAAATAACTCCCTTTTGGAGAGTTATCATATCACCCAACTTGAACTATTGCGCGTCTGGAGCAATACTAACTAACCTTCCCTTAAGAATTCAAAACATTAGTCAGAGCATAACTTAATCAAAACAGATAATCCAACAGTACCTTCAACCTTTACCTGAGCATTCTGCAAAACCAAGCACTACTGCAGCAAAATAATTGTTTCAGCACTGAACAGATAATCACCACCTTTAGCTCAACCCTAAGAACTTACCACAGCTTAACTCTATTATCAAACATATTTAAATACATTTTTAAGGGGTTTTATTTTTCTGTTCTTCAGACTTAAAGCAGCCCTATGGTCATAAGCTCTTAAGCATGAGATGACCCACTTTATGGTGCAGTATACCCTTGCCTCAAGCTCATCACCAACTAGGCTAAATACTCATTGCTAGCTAAAAAATCCTTAGTTATTCTATCTCTTGCTTCTCAGAATAGTGACATTTTATGATGAAGCTCACCTCATTCATCCTTCAAAATTTTTGCTCTGTGAATTTTCACAGCAAAATTAAACAAATGGGAAAATAAAATCTATGAAAATTAAAGATACCAACGAATTAAAATAAATCAGATAAAATTGAAATCAATAAAATCTAATTCAAATTAATTCAAACCATAATAAAATAAAATCCACGAATTCAAATAAAATCGCAACAACACTGGGAGCTAAAAATATTGCAATATGAATTGCTCCTGTAAAACTCTCGCTCGTTTATTCATCGACCAATTTTAGGGAAGGATATTTCGAACGGAATTTCTCTCCCCAATAATGTTTCACTCGCTGTCCATTAACCTTAAACACTCGCCCATCTTTTTCATCTCTCAAAGTAATTGCTCCATAAGGAAAAACTTCAATCACAACATACGGTCCAGACCATTTAGATTTTAATTTTCCAGGAAACAATTTTAATCTAGAGTTGTATAGCAAGACTCTCTGACCCTTAACAAATTCTTTAGGTTTTATTTTCTTATCATGCCACCTTTTTGTCTTCTCTTTATACATTTTAGCATTTTCATAAGAAAACTGACGAAATTCCTCTAATTCATTAAGCTGCAACATTCTAATTGCACCTACACGACTCAAATCAAAATTCAATTTCTTTAAAGCCCAAAATGTTTTATGCTCAAGCTCTAACGGTAAATGGAAAGCTTTTTCATACACTAACCTATAGGGAGACATACCTAGAGGAGTCTTATAGGCTGTCCTATAAGCCCAAAGAGCCTCATCTAACCGAAAAGACCAATCTTTCTTAGATGGATGAATTACTTTCTCTAAAATAGATTTGATTTCCCTATTACTAACTTCAGCTTGGCCATTTGCTTGTGGGTGATAAGGGGTAGCTATCCTATGTTTAATAACATAGTTAGCTAAAAGCTTAGTTAAAACATTATTCACAAAGTGTGTACCCTCATCACTCACTTGAGCTCTAGGTGTTCCAAACCGCGCAAAAATGAGCGATTGGAGAAACCTTGATACCGTCTTAGCAGCATTCTGATGGCATGCAATGACCTCCACCCACTTGGACACGTAGTCAACTGCCAATAAGATGAACACATTACCATTAGAAGGGGGAAATGACCCCATAAAATCAATACCCCATATGTCAAATAATTCTAATTCTAAAATAGAAGTAAGAGACATTTCATCTCTAGGTCCTAAGTTTCCTCTCCTTTGGCAAGCATCACATTGCTTGTAAAACCAATGGGCATCCTTAAATAAGGAAGGCCAGAAGAATCCACATTGCAAAATCCTCATAGTTGTCCTCTGATCGCTGAAATGACCTCCATATGGCGAAGAGTGCCATTGCTCCAGGATTTCCTTTGCTTCATCACCTGAAACACATCTTCGAATAATACCATCAGAACATTGCTTTTACATAAATGGCTCATTCCAATAAAAGAATTTTGCATCATGCTTGAACCTTTGCACCTGCCTCTAATCCAAATCAATAGGAGTGACTCCTTTTACCAAAAAGTTGGCTATATCAGCATACCAAGGAGTATTATTTACTACCTTTACCTCAACAGCAAAAAACTGCTCATCTGAAAATGAATCTGAAATGACAGATTGCTCTAGCAAAGATGATGTTGGATCAAGACGAGACAAATGATCTGCAATAACATTTTCTGATCCCTTCTTGTCCTTTATCTCCAAGTCGAATTCATGCAATAACAAAACCCAACGAATCAATCTAGGCTTTGCATCTTTCTTCGACATTAAGTACCTTATTGCTGCATGATCTGTGAAAACCGTGATTTTGGATCCAACTAAATATGGGCGCAATTTCTCAAAGGCAAACACAATCTCTAACAACTCTTTTTCAGTAGTTGTATAGTTGATTTGAGCCTCATTCAAAACTCTGCTTGCTTAATAAATAGGATGGATAACTATGCCCTGCTTTTGCCCCAACATTGCAGATACTGCAACATCACTGGCATCACACATCACCTCAAATGACAAACTCCAGTTAGGTGCACAAAGAATGGGGGATGAGATTAAAGCAGCCTTTAAAGTTTCAAAGCCTTCCTACAATTTGCATCAAAGTCAAAAACACTATCAGCACACAACAAGTTACAAAGAGGTTTACTAATTTTTGAAAAATCCTTTATGAACCTTCTATAAAATCCAGCAGTACCTAAAAAACTTCGAATCTCATTGACTGAATTCGGTGGTTCTAACTTCTCTATAACCTCTATTTTTGCTCGATTAACTTCTAGACCTCTCTTTGAAATTTTATGACCTAACACTATGCCCTCCTTTACCATGAAGTTGTACTTCTCCCAATTAAGAACTAGATGGGTATCATCACATCTCTTTAACACCTTGCCTAAATTATTCAAACAATGCTGAAAAGACCCTCGAAACACTGAAAAATCGTCCATAAATACCTCAACAGTGGACTCAATCATATCAGAAAAAATTGATAGCATACACAATTGAAATGTTGCTGGAGCATTGCAAAGGCCAAAAGGCATTCGCCTGAAAGCAAACGTCCCATAAGGACAGGTGAAAGTGGTTTTTCCCTGATCCTCAGGAGCAATGGTAATCTGGTTATACCCAGAATAACCATCTAAGAAACAGTAGTAGGCCTGACCATCCAATCTATCCAACATCTGGTCAATAAATGGTAGAGGAAAATGGTCCTTACGGGTGGCTTTGTTAATCCTCCAGTAATCCATGCAAACCCTCCAGCCAGTTATTGTCCTGGTGGGGATCAACTCATTGTCTTTATTAGTCACTACCATAACACCTTCTTTCTTGGGAACACATTGGACAGGGCTTACCCAAATGCTATCTACAATTGGATAGATAATCCCAACATCCAACCATTTAATCACCTCCTTCTTAACAACTTCTTTCATTGCAGGGTTAAGCCTTCTCTGTTGCTCAATACTCCTAAAGAATCCCTCCTCTAGAGTGATTTTACGCATACAGAAAGAAAGGGTTAATTCCCTGAATGTCAGCCAATGTCCAACCTATTGCTTTGGGATATTGTTGCAGCAACTTTATTAAGGCCTCTTCATCCTCGGACATTAAATCTGATGCAACAATAATGGGCAACGTCTCACCTTCCCCAAGATACACATACTTTAGATGATCTGACAAGGGCTTCAAATCTAAAGTGGGTGCCTCAATCAGGGATGGCTTAATAAGAGGAGCCTTCCTTTCATCCAAATCTAAAGACTCAAAAACATCCTCACACCTAGAAACTTTTTTTTCAACTTTTCTTTCTAAAGAACAAACTTTTAAATCCTCTACACTAATTTCTCCATGATCTTCCAAATGTTTATTTGTCAAATCCTTCATTGCTGTCTCAACAATTGTGTTCTCCAAAATCCTAAGGAAAGAACAATCCTCCATTTCATCTGGATACTTCATGGCCTTAAAAACATTAAACTTCACTTCCTCATTATAAACTCTCATTGTTAATTCCCCTTTCTGAACATATATCAATGCTCTACCAGTGGCTAAAAATGGACGACCAAGAATAATTGGGACATCTTTATTTGCCTTATAATCTAAGATAGTAAAATCAATAGGAAATATGAATTTATCTACTTTCACTAAGACATCCACAATTTTACCCTCTGGATATTGGATAGACCTATCAGCTAGTTGGAGTGTGACTGTGGTAGGCCTAGCTTCACCAATACCTAGCGTTGCACGATTTTACCGCAAGCGCACAGGTCGTCACAAGTAATATAGTGATTTTGAGTATAAAGTATCGTCTCGACAGGGATTGGATTTATTCAATTAATTAATGAGAATACTCTTGCTTAGCTTTATTTAGAGAACAAAATCTAATGTCGAAAAGAATAACAAAAAGCTAATCTAGAAAGCAAAAGATAAATGGAGGCACGATTTGGAGAGATAATTCTAGAATGTGATTTCATTCATTGGACCTCTAATTCTTTAATCAATTAGCTAACCTGGATTAATTAATCATTCTATTCATAAGTCTAGAAGCCTAATATCAAGGACTCTCCTGTCGGTTTCCTCCTATCTCATGCCTTTTAATAAAGAATCTCCTTTCGGTTTCCTCTTAATTTACTTAGCATGCCATTACGACCCTTCAGTACAACCTCTAACGCTATTTATCTTATCCCGTGTCACTCAGGTAAATAAACTTTAGTCATGCATTCAGTTCTAGTCTAAGCTTCTCTCTGTCGAGTTTCCACTTAGTAACGATTCATTTAATCAGTGATCAGTTGATTAAAAGCATTAAGGACAAAATGCACAAATGAATGATAATGGTAATAAAACCAAATCAATTCATTAATCAAGCAAAGGTTCAACAGATTAAATCAAACTCATAGAATTTAGGAATTAACTACTCATAATCACTAAAATCCAATAATTCCTAATCATAACAATTCTAAGAACTAAAACATAATGGAAAAGGGAAGATGAATGCTCATAAAAGTGTCGATCTCCTCGATCCCGCGGTGACCTGCATCGATCCCGAGCTCCAAAGATCTTCAACAAAGCTCCAAAACTCTCCCAAAAACCCCCAATTTTAGTGTGGACTCTAGAATGGGATGAAAACCCACAAATTGGCTCCCTTAATCCAAATGCAAATGGCCCTATTTATAATTGTTCAGCAGGCGTAGCGTCGCGACGCTATGACGTCACCTTGGCTTGGGCGGCAAGAATAGGACAGCGTCGAGACGCTGTCCCAGTTCCAGAACCTTCTAGAAGCGGATTTGAGTAGAATTTCGGGCCTCCTTCATTTCCTTTGGCCCAAATGCTTCATGTAATGAATCTTGGGCTCTTTTCTTGACCCAATTTGATAATTAAAGCTTGAAATCCATGAATTTGGGCTTCTAACTCATTCTTCTTGGGCTTTTATACTTTGATCAACAATGGACTTCTCCAAATTGCTCCAAAAGCCTCCAAAATCTCTCAAAATTCCGGTTTTGCTTCCTTTGCTCGGTTTTCTGAAATTTAAACATAAAATAGCATCAAAGCACATAATTCAAGCACAAAACTAGCTAAAAATAATAGAAAATTGATAGCATTTCTGCATGCTATCACCTAGCTTTCGATAAACCGAAAGAGGCATACGGTTAATGCTCGCGCCTAAATCACAAAGTGCTCTCCCTAACTCTTTTCCACCTATTGAGACAGGAACATTGAATGATCTTGGATCCTTAGCCTTGGTTGGTAGCCCATTCTTAAGAATAACACTACATTCCTCAGTAAGAGATACAGTTTCAAATTCACCTAACCTCTTCCTTTTAGTCAATATATCCTTAAGAAATTTAGCATAACTTGGTATTTGCTCTATAGCTTCTACTAGAGGGATATTTATATGCAATTGCTTAAGAATTTCTAAAAACTTCTTAAATTGACCATGCTGATTCTTAGGCTTCTGCCTTCGGGGAAAAGGTAGAGGTGGTACATAAGGTGGGGGCGGTACATAAGGTGGTTCTACATCTGGAAAAGAATAACATGCTCCAGCATTATTATTGCTGCCTCCATGACTTTTACCAGACTCCAACTCTTTCTCAACAACAACATTTTGATCACTACTCTTCTCTACATCTTGGGTTTTACTAGACTCTTTTCTCTCTTCTAGTGGCTTACCACTTCTTAGAGTTACTGTCTGTACCTCCTCCTTACCTTCCCTTCTAGGGTGTTCAGTATCCACAAGAAGTTTCCCTTGAGGTCGTGCCTTCAGCTCATTAGCTAGCTGACCCATTTGCAATTCCAAGACTCTCATTGAAGGTTGATTACTTTGAATAGCGGCATCTGTACGAGCCATATATTGTTTCATCATTGCCTCAAGAGAACTCTCTGAATTTTGCTGGGGCAAAGCCTGCTTATTTTGCTCAGGCAATGCATGCGATTTAGCAAATCCTGACTGATTCGCCTTTTGTTGTGCTTGCGGATTGCTTCCTTGCCCTCCCAATGCAAAGTTGGGGTGATTGCGCCAACCTGAATTATAAAAGTTAGAATAAGGGCTATTTCTTTGATTACCTACAAAAAACATAGAATCTGGATTGCTGGGGCAAAACTCGTAGTTGTGCTCTTCACCATAATAGACACATGACTCCTCTGTAACTTGATTCACCACGGCAACAGGCTCCACTACTGGCGGCTGCTGATGACTAACCATCGTTACATTTTTAAGAGCGTTAACTAACATTGCAATATCAGCCGTAATGGTAGACACACCATCAACTTCTAACACACTCTTAACTTTTTTATTAGAGCCTCTAACATCTGACCACTGACAACTATTGGTTGATATTCTCTCTAAAATTTTGTGGGCTTCATTAAAGGTTTTTGCCAAAAGGGCCCCTCCCGCAGAAGCATCGACCATACTTTGGGTTGCTACATTTAGCCCATTGTAAAATGTTTCCATTTGGATACAATGAGGTAAACCATGGTGGGGACAGTTATGCAAAAGCTCTTTAAACCTCTCCCAAGCCTCACTTAAACTTTCATCTTCAAGTTGCCTAAATCCCACTATCTCACTCCTCAATTTGGCATTCCTAGTTGGTGGAAAATACTTACTAAGAAATTTTTCCACTAACTCATTCCATGTCCTAATTGATCCTGGAGCAAAAGAATTTAACCATGCATTTGCTCCATCTCTAAGAGAATACGGGAACAAAGTTAATCTAAGGGCATCCCTAGACACTCCTTGAATTACAAACAAATCACTAACTCCAAGAAAGACTTAAGATGTAAATGGGGGTCTTCAGATGACAAACCATGGAACTGACCCACGGTTTGTAACATCTGAAACATTACCGGGTTCATTTCAAAATTTATTGCCTCAATTTGAGGACGTGCAATTCCTGGATTTAACTCATCAAGCATTGGAAAAGCATACGCTCGAATGGCTCTGGCCCTATCGTTCCCCACTAAGATAGGATTCTCAGCCTGATTATTTTGCTGTCCATTTTGCGGTGGATTAGGCTGCTGCACACGATTCTGTTGGGGATCAACTTCACCTTCTGGAATTTCTGGGGGACGCAGCACATTATCCATTGGATTTTGATTTCTTCGCTGCTCCCTCCTTCTTCTCCTGAATGTCCTTTCAATTTATGGATAAAGCTGGAATCTCACCCCAGGCGGATCGTTCATAATCTCACACCTGCAAAAACAAAAGAAACAATCAAAAAGTTCTAGCACAAAACCACTAAAACACAACACAAAAAAGATCAGATAAAAACTTATTCAAGTCCCCGGCAACAGCGCCAAAAACTGTTGGGTTTAATGTCCTATAAACTCGTAGTTTGTAAATCATTAAACATATTCTATTTCCAATAAAGGCGTTATTGAGGTTATTCAGTAAAAGATCTTATTGAATATGTAAATTGCGAATGATTAACCTAAATCCAATAAACTAAGATCCTTGACTATAAAATGAATACTCGAACTATATGTAGGGACATATCGTAGGATCAAGTTCAAGTTTATAGTTAAAATAGTCTATAGTATAAGGATACGGTTGGGTGCCTTATCCTGGAGACACTATGGACGCGACCCACTTTGTATTAAGTACAAACGATGAGATCCTAAATCGTTCATGTGGTGACATGCGAGTGAGGGCATCCTATGCAATGAGTTTGCATAAGACTGGACCACGAAATAAGTCATTTTCTCTTTATAACGCCGTTTACTGAAGAAACTGACTATTTCTCATAGATGACCTAGGTAACTCGTTCTTAATCCTGAGCTATCTATGAACTCCTGTTTATGCGAGATTATCCTTTGATCTGCATGGGTGAGAGTGGCCAGCATCGCCGACTCGACAAGCCTACCATTTTGGGGATAAGATCGAATAGATAGCTGGGGACATAGTTTCGCAAGACGGAATTCACTCCTACCCATTTCAGGGATAGCAGAGAGGTTGTTCTCTTAAGTACTAACTCCAGGACTTGAACAAGGGGCCCCACCCTCTCGTTGGATCGAGAGGGACTTAGGTTTGATGGTTGGACCACAAATCGATTGTTCATTAGAGGATTAGTGGAACATAAGGAACAAGAAGTACTATAGGGGTGAAACGGTTATTTGACCTAGCTATAGCTACGGACAACCTGTGAAGGAACGACTTACTAAACATGGTTAAATCAAGTGGATGGAAATATATCTATAGTGAGGGGAGTGCAACTATCGGGCTATAGTGGAGTGTCCCGGTACTTAACGAATGTTGGATAACTTTGATAATGAGATTAGTCGGTTAGCCTCGAATAGTTGGAGCCCATGATCTATAGGTCCATTAGGTCCCCCTACTAGCTCATATCGGATTAAGGCCTAGAATATTTTGATAGGAATCTTTGAATCGTTCAAAAACGGGAAATAGGGTTTTATCGTAAAACGTGTTCGACACAATGATTTAATTATGAATTAAATTAGGAATTGAGAGATAAGGTATTTAAAAGTGTTTTAAATACTATATATGTATTAGGAATCATATATAATTCATGGCATTAGGTGATAAAGATTAATTGGATTAATCATATCAAAATTACTTGGAAATGTCCCAATTAATTGCCTAGAAATCAATTTCAATTTTGAATTGAAATTGAAATGAATTGCAAGCTGAAAATTCACAATTAGGATTCAATTCATAATGGATTTAGTGGCATTTCCACTCTTGCATGATGATGCATAGTGGAAAACAACACAACCATGCACTAGATGCATGTGTTGTGAATTAAACACCTAGAATCCACTTTGAGATGCATTTTGAACATGTGGCTAGTGTCATGAAGCTTGTCTTTGCATGGGAGAGGTCAATAAAAGGTGCTTGAATCACATTCAAGAAGGATCAAGCTTTCATCTTAGTGTTATGCTGCAAAATTTCTCCCTCAAGCATTCTCTCATCTCATTTCTTCCTAAAGCTTGTACCTTCAAGCATTCCCTTCCTATTTCTTACTTCTATAGACTCCCACAAGTCTTTCTAGGCCCAAGAGAATAGTAGGGAAGACTCTAGAGGTTGTCCAAGGAGCATAGGAGAGGCAAACACCACAAGGAGTTCCACATAAGTGAGCTACAAAGGTTGGTGTTCTCTCAACTCTATATTCTGTCTTTTATAGAACATGCATGCTTTAGGAGCAAAATTGAATGTCTTAAGTGCTTTCGATCTTCAATTGCTTCCGCATGTGTTATATGAACACCTTCAATTGGTATCCGAGCATGATTAGAGCACTTAATTCATTTTAATTTTGCTGTGGTGGGTACCATTTTGAAATTGAATTTTCTGTGTGCTAAAATGGAAGTGTTCTGGTTTGGCAATTTTTTGAGCTTTCAAACCTTCATGAAATTGTAATTGCTCGGATATGTAAGAGCGTTAATGTGTGTACTAGAGTCTGTAATTTTTATAGAGTCATTAGAGTCCATATAGGCTATAAAATCGAAGAAAACTGGAGAAGACGCAGCAGAAAAGGAAAATTCCAGCAGCAGTTTTTTTTTCTTTTTCTTTTCCAGTCCGGTTTGGTTCAGCTGCTTTTGTTGGGGTCCGGTTCGGTCTGCTGCAGCTTATTTACACACTTTTGAAGGCCGGTTCACTCCATGGAGGGTTGGTTCGGGTCGGTTAGTGAAGCTCGGGATTGCTACAAGCTTTTATTTATTAATTATTATTGTAATAATTAGTTAAAGTGCTTGTTTTAAATTGCCAAACCATTCCATTTTAGTCTTGATTTAATTTCTTTTATGCATGGAGAATGTATGGTTTAATTAGATTAAATGTATGTGCATTATGAGTATGCCATATAGATTAAAAACACACCATAGGAAAGCATGTTCATGCATTTTTAATAAGTGTTATTAAATGTTCAAATGCATGAGGGAAATTTCATGTTTAATTGATATAAGTGTTATATTGATTTAGGGAGATTCATGCTTGAATGGTTAATTAAAATTGGTTAATTGATATAAAAGTTATATTAATTAAAAGATAAAAGTAACCTAGCATGAAGCATGAAATTTCATTAGTGTTTGTTTATAAAGAGTTATATTCAAATGGGGAAGCATGTTATAGATTAGATTTATAAATGTTATAAATCACTTAGAAATCTATAATCTATAACAAAGAAAAGGTGCATGCTCACTTAGGGTTAAATTATATCCAACTCTCGATCGATTTCAATTAGATTCAAATAGGTCGATAAGCTTGTAAAACATAGGTTACAAGAGAACTCACCCGACGAGATGCTGTCTAAGGCTGGAGGTATTTAAGTTGACGGTTTACGGAACACCTCCTACCTGGGCATCAAGTCGGTTCTTGAGTTAAAGTTAACCTAGTTTTATGAGCATGCACGTGTGTGATGTGAGGTTTTAATCGTTATAACCTAGACATCGTAAGATTAAATGAACTTAGACTTAGGGTTATTCAATTAGCCAGAATTCGCCTAAGTATAAGTATACCCAAAATCGTTTAAAATACTTAGTGGGAGGGGAGAGATATATCAAATCCATTTCCCTTTCACGCTCTCCCTTTTGTTCACAAGGTGAGATTTATGCTTTGCCTCGTGTTGATTATACCTCAACTACTCCATTCGGAAGGTGTTTGCATAAATCAATAACAAGGTGAATGGAGAAAGTATTTATAGTAAGTGAGTGAAGGAAGTGTGTCAACACATCCTGCGGTCTCCTCCGTTAGGTTGCACCGTGAGATTTCCATGTTGCGCCTGCTTGTATGCCCTGGAGCTACTAACCATTCGGAGGGTTGTAACATGGAGATCGGAACAACGCAAACTCCTGAGACGGATAGGATTACTTAGGACCATTTCCAACATTAGCTTTTCCATTCGGTAGCATTGTTGGGGTCGTTCTCTGTAATCTTAAAACGGCGGGTCACACTTACAAGAGTTACTAAGTGTTAGTAAATTCCTGACCAAACGTAACGATAACTAAACCACTATAGGAATAAGAGTTATTTTGGGATTAGTATTTAGTCAAGAACGTCTTGATTTAGTGAAGGAGTAATTGACTGCCCCTCGGTAGCGGTTGCTCTAACTCACTAAAGTGTCGTTGCGAAATAATTATCCTGGGTACATTATTACTTTTGCTAAAACCTGATTGGATTTTGTCTAAAAATGGTTAATAAGCAATTTCTAATAGCTTTGTTTAATTTTTCAGCATGTCTAGCTCACTAGTACAATTACTCGCTTCGGATAAGCTTAACGGGGATAACTATGGAACTTGGAAGTCTAATCTGAACACAATACTAGTAATCGAGGATCTTAGATTTGTCCTTACCGAAGAGTTTCCACCTAACCCTGGCTCATCAACAAACCGAATTATTCGGGTAGCATATGAGAAATGGACTCGCGCAAATGAAAAGGCAAGGGTCTATATCTTAGCAAGCATCTCAGATGTCTTGTCAAAAAAGCACGAGAGGATGGTCACCGCGAGGGAGATCATGACTTCGTTGCAAGGTATGTTTGGACAACCGTCCTCACAAATTAGGCACGAAGCTCTCAAGAATGTTTACAATTCCCGAATGAAGGAAGGTGCTTCAGTTAGGGAACATGTTTTGAACATGATGGTTCAGTTTAACATTGCTGAAGTAAACGGTGCTACAATTGACGAGGGTAGTCAAGTAAGTTTCATAATGGAGTCTCTTCCGAAGAGCTTCATTCAGTTCAGGACAAACGCTGTCATGAACAAAATAGACTTTAACCTGACTACTTTGCTAAACGAGCTCCAGACTTACCAAAGTCTCACTAAGAGGGGACATGCAGGGGAGGCAAATGTTGCTACAACCAAGAGGTTTCAAAAGGGATCGTCCTCAGGAACCAAGTCTGGACCTTCCACTTCAAAGAATAAGAGTATTCAAATGAAGAAAAAGAAGGATAAAGGGAAAGGAAAAGCTCCAGTGGGAAGCAAGGCAAAAACTAAAGCTGCAGATAAAGGAAAATGTTTCCATTGTAATGTAGACGGACATTGGAAACGCAATTGTCCCAAGTACCTTGCGGAAAAGAAGGCTGAAAAGGAAAAACAAGGTAAATATGATTTGCTCGTTATCGAAACATGTTTAGTTGAGCAAGATAGCTCTGCCTGGATATTAGATTCAGGAGCGACTAACCATGTATGCTCTTCTTTACAGGAAATTAGTTCCTGGCATATGCTGGAAGACGGCGAAGTAACTCTCAAAGTTGGAACTGGAGAGGTCGTCACAGCCAGAGCTTCAGGAACTCTCAAGTTGTCTTTTGGAGATAGATTTTTATTACTTGAAAATGTCTTGTACGTTCCCAATATAAAAAGGAACTTAATCTCTATCTCTTGTTTGATTGAACATGAATACCAAGTATCTTTTGATATTAATAAAGTGTTTGTTAACAAAAGAGGTATGCATATATGTTCTGCAAAACTTGAAAGCAACTTATACGTGTTAAGGCCAATTCAAGTTAAAGCTATTTTTAATATAGAAATGTTTAAAGTAGCGGAAACTCAAAATAAAAGGCGAAAAGTTTCTCCTAATACCTATCTTTGGCACTTGAGATTAGGCCACATAAATCGCAATAGGATTGAAAGATTGGTAAAGAGTGGACTACTAAATCAGTTAGAAGATGACTCGTTACCACCATGTGAGTCCTGCCTCGAGGGAAAAATGACCAAACGACCTTTTTCGGAAAAAGGTTATAGGGCCAAAGAACCCTTAGAACTCGTGCATTCAGATCTCTGTGGTCATATGAATGTCAAAGCACGAGGAGGATATGAATATTTCGTCAGCTTCATTGATGATTATTCAAGGTATGGCTACCTTTACCTAATGCATCATAAGTCTGAAGCCCTTGAAAAGTTCAAAGAGTACAAGACCGAGGTTGAGAACCAATTAGGTAAAACCATTAAAACACTATGATCAGATCGAGGTGGAGAATATATGGACTTACAATTCCAAGACTATATGATAGAACACGGAATTACGTCTCAACTCTCAGCCCCCGCTACACCACAACAAAATGGTGTATCAGAGAGGAGAAACCGAACTCTGTTAGACATGGTTCGATCAATGATGAGCTATGCTCAGTTGCCTGATTCGTTCTGGGGATATGCAGTTGAGACTGCCGTATACATTTTGAACATGGTTCCCTCTAAAAGTGTTTCTGAAACACCTTATAAACTATGGAAAGGGCGTAAAGGTAGTTTCGTCACTTCAGAATTTGGGGATGCCCGGCATACGTATTGGTGCAAAACCCAAAGAAATTGGAACGACGTTCAAAACTGTGCCTGTTTGTGGGATATCCAAAAGAAACGAAAGGTGGTCTATTTTACGACCCTCAGGATAACAAAGTGATTGTATCGACAAACGCTACTTTCCTTGAGGAAGATCACATAAAAGATCATCGACCTCGCAGTAAACTAGTATTAGATGAGATTTCAAGAAAAACTACAAAAGAATCTACAAAAGTTGTAGATCAAGCTGGTCCATCAAGAGTTGTTGATCAAACACATCCTTCTCAAATAGTGAGAGAGCCTCGACGTAGTGGGAGGGTAATAAGACAACCCGACCGCTACATGGGTTTAACAGAAACTCAAACCATCATATCTGATGATGGCATAGAGGATCCATTGTCTTTTAATCAGGCAATGAATGATGTTGATAAGGACCAGTGGATCAAAGCCATGGATCTCGAATGGAGTCAATGTACTTCAATTCAGTTTGGGATCTTGTGGAGCAGCCGGATGGGGTAAAACCTATTGGTTGTAAATGGATCTACAAGAGAAAACGAGACCAAGCCGGTAAGGTTCAAACCTTTAAGGCTCGACTTGTGGCAAAGGGTTTTACCCAGCGGGAAGGAGTCGATTTTGAAGAAACTTTTTCCCCTGTTGCCATGCTTAAGTCGATTAGAATACTCTTATCCATTGCCACATATTATGATTATCAAATATGGCAAATGGATGTCAAGACAACCTTTTTGAACGGCAATCTTGAAGAGACTATCTATATGGCTCAACCAGAGGGATTCATAGTCTAGGGTGATGAGCAAAAGGTTTGCAAACTTAAACGATCCATTTATGGATTGAAACAAGCATCAAGATCCTGGAATATACGTTTTGACACTGCGATCAAAACGTATGGCTTTGAGCAGAATATTGACGAAACCTTGTGTTTACAAGAAAATCGTCAAATCCACTGTAGCTTTTCTAGTTCTATACGTAGATGATATCCTACTTATTGGGAATAATGTAGGATTCCTGACTGACGTAAAACAATGGCTAGCGACTCAATTCCAAATGAAAGATTTGGGTGAGGCTCAATTTGTTCTGGGCATTCAAATCATTAGAAATAGAAAGAACAAAACGCTAGCACTGTCTCAAGCATCATATATCGACAAAATGTTGGTACGATATTCGATGCAGAACTCCAAGAAAGGATTATTACCTTTTAGACACGGGGTTCACTTGTCAAAGGAACAAAGTCCTAAGACACCTCAAGAAGTTGAGGAAATGAGACGAATTCCCTACGCATCAGCAGTTGGTAGTTTGATGTATGCCATGCTGTGTACCAGACCCGACATATGCTATGCCGTAGGAATTGTCCGCAGATTTCAGTCCAATCCTGGTCATGCGCATTGGACTGCCGTTAAAAACATCCTTAAGTATCTAAGGAGAACTAGGGATTATACGCTCGTGTATGGAGCTAAGGATCTGATCCTTACAGGATACACTGACTCAGATTTTCAGACCGATATAGATTCAAGAAAATCAACATCGGGATCTGTGTTTACTCTAAATGGAGGAGCAATAGTATGGAGGAGTATTAAGCAAGGTTGCATTGTTGGCTCTACCATGGAAACAGAGTACGTAGCCGCCTGTGAAGCAGCAAAAGAGGCAGTATGGCTAAGAAAATTCCTAACAGAGTTGGAAATTGTTCCAAATATGCAACTGCCTGTCACCCTCTATTGTGATAACAGTGGTGCAATTGCAAACTCTAAGGAACCTCGAAGTCACAAGCGAGGAAAGCATATTGAGCGCAAATACCATCTCATCAGGGAGATCGTGCAACGAGGAGATGTGATCGTCACACAGATTGCTTCGGAGCACAACATGGCTGACCCGTTTACAAAACCCCTCACGGCTAAAGTTTTTGAGGGTCACCTAGTTAATCTAGGATTACGAGCTTTGTTTGACTAGGGCAAGTGGGAGAAATGTAAGGGTATGGATGATGCCCTAGTTAATTGTCTTTATACTTTTCTCACACCTAACTTCATGTACCCCACTAGAGTTTCTAGTCCAAGTAGGAGTTTGTTGGGTTTAATGTCCAATAAACTCGTAGTTTGTAAATCATTAAACATATTCTATTTCCAATAAAGACGTTATTGAGGTTATTCAGTAAAAGATGTTATTGAATATGTAAATTGCGAATGATTAACCTAAATCCAATAAACTAAGATCCTTGACTATAAAATGAATACTCGAACTATATGTAGGGACATATCGTAGGATCAAGTTCAAGTTTATAGTTAAAATAGTCTATAGTATAAGGATACGGTTGGGTGCCTTATCCTGGAGACACTATGGACGCGGCCCACTTTGTATTAAGTACAAACGATGAGATCCTAAATCGTTCATGTGGTGACATGCGAGTGGGGGCGTCCTATGCAATGAGTTTGCATAAGACTGGACCACGAAATAAGTCACTTTCTCTTTATAACGCCGTTTACTGAAGAAACTGACTATTTCTCATAGATGACCTAGGTAACTCGTTCTTAATCCTGAGCTATCTATGAACTCCTGTTTATGCGAGATTATCCTTTGATCTGCATGGGTGAGAGTGGCCAGCATCGCCGACTCGACAAGCCTACCATTTTGGGGATAAGATCGAATAGATAGCTAGGGACATTGTTTCGCAAGACGGAATTCACTCCTACCCATTTCAGGGATAGCAAAGAGGTTGTTCTCTTAAGTACTAACTCCAGGACTTGAACAAGGGGCCCCACCCTCTCGTTGGATCGAGAGGGACTTAGGTTTGATGGTTGGACCACAAATCGATTGTTCATTAGAGGATTAGTGGAACTTAAGGAACAAGAAGTACTATAGGGGTGAAACGGTTATTTGACCTAGCTATAGCTACGGACAACCTGTGAAGGAACGACTTACTAAACATGGTTAAATCAAGTGGACGGAAATATATCTATAGTGACGGGAGTGCAACTATCGGGCTATAGTGGAGTGTCCCGGTACTTAACGAATGTTGGATAACTTTGATAATGAGATTAGTCGGTTAGCCTCGAATCATTGGAGCCCATGATCTATAGGTCCATTAGGTCCCCCTACTAGCTCATATCGGATTAAAGCCTAGAATATTTTGATAGGAATCTTTGAATCGTTCAAAAACGGGAAATAGGGTTTTATCGTAAAACGTGTTCGACACAATGATTTAATTATGAATTAAATTAGGAATTGAGAGATAAGGTATTTAAAAGTGTTTTAAATACTATATATGTATTAGGAATCATATATAATTCATGGCATTAGGTGATAAAGATTAATTGGATTAATCATATCAAAATTACTTGGAAATGTCCCAATTAATTGCCTAGAAATCAATTTCAATTTTGAATTGAAATTGAAATGAATTGCAAGCTGAAAATTCACAATTAGGATTCAATTCATAATGGATTTAGTGGCATTTCCACTCTTGCATGATGATGCATAGTGGAAAACAACACAACCATGCACTAGATGCATGTGTTGTGAATTAAACACCTAGAATCCACTTTGAGATGCATTTTGAACATGTGGCTAGTGTCATGAAGCTTGTCTTTGCATGGGAGAGGTCAATAAAAGGTGCTTGAATCACATTCAAGAAGGATCAAGCTTTCATCTTAGTGTTATGCTGCAAAATTTCTCCCTCAAGCATTCTCTCATCTCATTTCTTCCTAAAGCTTGTACCTTCAAGCATTCCCTTCCTATTTCTTACTTCTATAGACTCCCACAAGTCTTTCTAGGCCCAAGAGAATAGTAGGGAAGACTCTAGAGGTTGTCCAAGGAGCATAGGAGAGGCAAACACCACAAGGAGTTCCACATAAGTGAGCTACAAAGGTTGGTGTTCTCTCAACTCTATATTCTGTCTTTTATAGAACATGCATGCTTTAGGAGCAAAATTGAATGTCTTAAGTGCTTTCGATCTTCAATTGCTTCCGCATGTGTTATATGAACACCTTCAAAAACTTGTTGCCTTCTAGAGTGGGGTAAAAATATGATAAAAATGCTCTCTAGAATGCTATGCAAGTGCACATAGTCTGCAGCAAGTGATAAGTAATTTATCGTATCCACGAGGTTTTGAATAGCTTCCACTCTACCTATTTTATGTAACTTTTTAATGGTTTCAAGATTGTTATAATGATTGATTTTGATAAAATGCTGAAGCAAAAGAAATAACAGAGCAGAAAGTAAACGGATAAAGCAATCAGATTGGAAACAGGCGTTGGTCAGGATTTCTGTAATTGTTTTGAAAGATGGTCTATCAATAATATTGATTAGGCAATTCTCTTGCAGTCTTATCAGCAGGATCCTCCCGGAACTCTGGATTTTTTTGGAATCTGTTTCAACTCCAATGACGTGCTACCGATTAAGCACTAGGTGACTGGTTATCCCTAACTCAGTTACTGGCGTCCACCAACACATAATGGTCTAGTGTGATTAAATGCCATACACCTCTCAAATCATCCCTGGAAATAAGAAGTGATATTCATACCGGCTGGCCAGACGGGCACAAAATAGAAATAGACACAACAAATAATAAAGATGCTCAAATCAATATATATTGCATAGAGTAATAAGCACGACAACTACATAGATCCTAACCAACACCTAAGTAAATTTAATTCATGGAGTACAAAATAACACACATTACAAACTGAGTATGTGCATCCATAACTACAAGAAATTTACAAGAAAAGATTAATTCCCTTGAAGGAATCTGTAGTTGATGTTGTTCTTGAGGTCTCCAATCGTTCCTCCTTTATTCGGCTTCCAAAGATGGAAAGTAAGCCTCCACGAATGGAATGAGACTTTGCTCTCTCGAATTTGGAATGTTTTGGACTTGAGACGGCTACTTCCTTTCATAGAGTGGAGTCAACCCTAATTAGGTCAAAAGATTACACGTGGAAGGCTCTCCAAGCATCCTAGATCCGAGATTGGTTCAGCTAACGCCACCTCATTAATGAATCACGTGCGGCTCACGTGGCAGTTTTGCTCCTTGCTTTGCTGGATCATGTATTTTGCTCCCTCAAGTCGCTCAGCATTATATTCTGCACAAAATAACTTCCAAAGCATCCATTCTTCTAAATGAGTTAAAACATGTAATATTCATCTAAAAGCAACCCTATTTAATACAAATGACACACAAATCACTATAGAAATAAGGCCTAAATAACTCCCTTTTGGAGAGTTATCAAGCAGCAATGAAGGGTCTGTTTGGAATACATTTTAATTTAAATGTTTTTCAAGAATGCATTCTTTAAAAAACATTTTGTATAAAAATTGTTTAGAGTTTAAACACTAATCATTTGTTTGGTTACATTTTCTTCATAAATGTTTTTATACACAAGTTATTGTATACTTAAAAACTCTTTTTTAAAAAGTTAGTTTCAAGTGTTTCTCTCAAAATGATTTATTTCTCAATCTCATTTTCTAATAAGTCATTTTTACTGGTTGTCAAACATTAGAAATTTTTTCTAAATGATTTTTTTTCAAAATTAAACACTTGAAAAGTTAAACCAAACACACCTGAAATCAAGGTCATAGATCCCAGGGAGTGGAACCATGGATTCCATGTAGGGCCTCAGCTGCTTTTGCAGGTCAATATCAAACACTGTGGCCCTCGCCATGGCATCTGCCAAGTTCATGTCACTAATGTCCCACCCTCCAAACACAATCTCATCCGGATTAACCTGTAGTGTAGATTAATAATTTAAATGGCGATTAACAAAACAAATTTGATTAATAGGACCCTCCCCTCCACTTAAACTAAAAGTCACTACCATAGTCAGCAGGCTTTTGAATGGGGCATAGATCTCCTTGCCATTGTAAGAGCCCACGCGAATGGACGAAGCCTGAGTCAATGAGCCAAAATAGTTGGCTTGTTGAACTTTATCCTTAGTTGCCGAGGAGATCCCTCTGAGAATATTTTAATAAATCCACCTCCAAAAAGTGAAAATTTTATACAGAAGAAACTCAAGTATAAACAAAGAGAAAAAGTGGGTGGGGGAGAAAACATAGACAAAAAAAAAAAAAACGAAAAAGCTTGACAACAAAATTACATTTCTTCATCACATTTAAAAACAAAAGAAATCTTACTCTCGATTGGCAATAACACCTCCAGTAAGAGTGGAACCATTATTTCCACCCCATCCAACAAGCATAACCCTGCAGAATGACAATACATATCGAACGAGGCCAAAAGAAAAAGCTAAATCGTAACTAGTTTTAATAATCAAAACAACAAATAATTCTTCTAGAAATAATCCAAAAGGGTGCATATAAAAACGAAGGGATGAAGAAATAAACCCTAATTTTGGGATGCGGGTTTGAGTCTTGAATTCGTAGTTGACAGTCTTGGGCTTGACCGTCCATTGATAGCTACCATTCTTATTCTCATGGACAAGTTATTTGTACCCACTCTGGAAACCCAACAGGCATCAACGAAAAAGGCTGGCATTTACGAGATTGATGAGTCTGTTGGGTTTTATGCCCTAAAACTCGTAGATAGTAAAAGAAACAAATTAATCGATCTCAATAAAGCGTTATTTGAGTAATTCAGTAATTTGGTTATTGAATAATCGAGTTTGCATTAATAAACCCTAAATCCAATAAACTAAGATCCAAGGTTGTTTAAATGAAACTTGGACTAGTATGTGGGGACATACGGGGATCAGTGTCCAAGTAACAACCTAAAAGGTCTATAGTATAGGGATAAGGCTGGGTACATACCTTATCCTGTTGACACTATGTGATACGGCCCACCTTGTATTCGATACAGATGCAATGATCCAAAGCATCCATGTAGGAGACTTGCGGGTGGGGGTATCCTATGCAATGAGTTTGCATAAGATCGGACCGCGAAATAGTAACCACTAGATGTAACGTCGTTAACTAGTTTAGGTTTCTATTTCAATAGGATGACCTAGGTAACTCAATCTCAATCCTGAGTCTGTTATGAACCCCTTTCAGGAAGGGTTGTCCTTAGATTTGTATGGGTGAGAGTGGCCAGTTCGCCGACTCAATAATCCTACCATTTCAGGGGCAAGACTGAATGGGGGCTGGGAACATAACAGTACAAGACGGAATTCACTCCTTCCCCTATTGGGGTAAGTAGATGTGTGTTCCCTTAAGGGCTGATTCCGGGGCTTGAACTCCTGCTTAGTGGTTGGATCCTAAACAACTTGTTCATTAGAGGAATCATTGGTACTTAAGGAACCAGAGGTAACCCAAGGGTAAAACAGTAATTTGACCCAGCTGGTGTTACGAACACACGTGAAGGATTGACTTACTGCTTGGTCGATATCCGTGGACACAGAAATATTCTACAGTGGGAAGAGTGCAGCTGTGGGTCTTTAGTGGAGTGACCCACAGTTAACGAATGTTGACTAAACTTGGTTAATGAGTTTGGCCAATTAGTCTCGTATCGTTGGAGCTTCTGATCTGTAGGTGCATTAGGTCCCACCGGTAGCTCGTAAAGAGACTTGAGGCAATTAAGTATAAATTGTAAATTGAAAGTGTTCCATTTATTTGGGGAATCGTATAATGTATATTGATGCATTATAATATAAAGTTTATGAAACTTTATAATATCATTTTTGAATTAATTTCAAAAATTAATTCTTGAGAGAAAATATTTGAAAGAGTTCAAATAAATTTAATATGAATTGGATTCATATTAATTTTAATAAAATCCCTAAGATTAATTGGGTAATTAATTAATTATGTAATTAATTAATTATTTATTAAAATTAGAGACCTTTTCCTATTAGGAAAGAAAATATTTGAAAGAGTTCAAATAAATTTAATATGAATAGGATTCATATTAATTTTTATTTTAATAAAATCCCTAAGATTAAATATATCATATTTAATTGGAAAATTAATTAATTAAGAAATTAATTAATTATTTATTAAAATTAGAGACCTTTTCCTACCTATTAGGAAAAAGGTCTTGGCCTTTACTATATATAGGGTGAAAGACATCTCATTCATTCTCCTACTCTCAGAGAATTCCCCTCAAGGCTTACTCTACACTCCCACCAGTCTCCTGCCTCTAGAAGTCTCAGAGTCATACCGGTGTAGTCATAGTGGTGGTGTTCGCACTAGTTCGTGATTAATTCACAAGCAGTTGGTGAATTTAATCTGAGTCGTCAACGACAGTAAGTAATTTGTTACTATATAAATTAGATTTAGATCTAATATTTTTGTATGCTTAGCCTTAATATAAATCTAGAATAGTTCTAAGTTTATTGCCAATGTATTGGTATTTTAGATTAAACAAAATTAATTACAAATCGGTCCCAATCACGCTTCCGCTTTACAGAATTACAGAATTCCAATCCTTCAGAGTCGAGTTCACTAAAAGTGCAGATGGCTTCCCAAACGAACGCGCTGAATAAATTGTCTTCTTCTGAGGTGGTGAAATTCATTTCCACCTTAGTAGAGAACTATTCAAAGAAGGCGAGTTAGGAGATGGAAGAAGTTCAATTTATAAGCAATCGGGCATTCAATCAAACCCAAGCCCTACCAAACTTCTACCACCCATGTTTGCGCAACCAAGTGAACTTTTCTTATCCTAACACTAAAAATGCTTTACAGCCACCGCCATGATTTTCATCCACATCAAGTACCCAGGAGAAAAATAGCAACCTGGAGGACATGGTGGCACTCTTCATCAAGGAGCAGAAAGTTCTGAATGTCAATCTCCAAACGACGGTGAACAATTTGGTGAAATTAGTGAACAACCACGACATCGCTCTTAAAAATATGGAAGTTCAACTGGGACAGATTGCCACAGCAGTGAATGCCCTTCAGAAGGGTAAATTCCCCAGCGATACAGAGGTGAATCCTAGAGAGCAGTGTAAGGTAATCACACTCCAAAGTGCGAGACAACTAGAGATCCATTTTGATGAAGAGAAGTAGAAGAAGGAAGGAAGAATGAGCACGGATGAAGACAGCGAGGCTGAGGCAAAAAAAACCTCCGCAGAAATGTTCCAAAATCCTTCTTGCTCAGTTGACTTTAATTTTGATTTGATTAACAGTTTTGCAGGAACCAAGAAGAAGTTTGATGAAAAAGAGAAGATGAAGGAGAAGACTAAAGAAGAAGAAGAAGAGGTAGTCCCGTACAACCATCACGACCGGGGGTCTCACATTAGCCTGCCCAAGAGGAGGGGCGAATGTCTTACTTTCGATTACAGGGAGTTGCCTTTTCCCCGTAGATTTAAAAATGTTAAGTTAGATGAGTAGTTTGCTAGGTTTCAAGAGATGTTTAAGAAATTGATTGTTAATATTCCTCTAGTAAACGCTTTATCTAACTTGCCAAATTATGGGAAGTTTATGAAAGAAATGCTTGTGAGAAAGGAAATTTGAAGAAAAAAGAAGTTTTTAGATTATCGGAAAACAGTAGCACAGTAGTCTTAGGGAAGATGCCTCTAAAACAAAAAGATCCAGGGAGTTTCACTGTTCCTTGTACTATAGGAGAGGTGTCATTTGATAGGGCATAATGTGACCTAGGTGCAAGTATTAATTTGATGCCTTATTCCCTTTTCAGGAAAATCGGACTTATAGGACTTAAGGACACTGACATAACCCTCCAGCTGGCAGACCGATCAGTTACTCGGCCGATGGGGATTGTGGAGGACGTGTTAGTGAAGGTAAATAAGTTTATTTTTCTTGTAGACTTTTTGGTGCTGGACTTGTAGGAGGACAGAGAAGTTCTCATCATTGTGGGATGACCTTTCTTAGCCACTGGTATGGCCGAAATTAGCATTCATACGGGTAAGTTGACTCTTAGTGTAGATGACGAAAAGGTAGTTTTTAGTATCTTTGGCCATGATGAGTCTGTTTGTAGTAGACATACTTGATTTTCTGTTGGTCTAGAATTTCTACCTGTTGGGGATGATGAAGAAGAGTTGAACTTAGCCCTAGAATTAGAAGGTCTTCCTATGAATGATGATAATTTTGATCCTGATGAGTTTTTCGATGATATCATGTTTGAGAATGAATTGATGGATAATTTTGAGTTGCTTGTTTTAAATTTTAAGGAGTATGAGTTAGATGATAGCATTGTACAGTCTGGTGTAGTTACTGAGTGTCAGGATCATGTACAGTTTACGCCTGATGAATGGTTAGTCCTTGTAGATAGACCACCTCATGATCCGAGACTAGTAGATATTATGATGCTGGATGACTCTGTGAATAATTATTTTGTGAATAGAGATTTGGAAAAAAGTTTTGATGTTACAGAGTTTTTCATGAAAAGTTATTTTCATAATTTGTATAGTGAGGATGGGCCAGGGGAGATGTTCTTCAGTCCCTTATTTGCTATGTGTGCTACGACACGAGATTTTATCAGAGGCCCAGAGGAGGATGAAATTTTGTACTTCGAACCTCCATGAGCGTGTCGAGCCTCGTCTAGCTAAAGGCGTTAAAGAAGCGCTGCTTGGGAGGCAACCCAAGGATATTTAAAATTAGTTAGTTTTTCTTTTTGCGGTTAATAAATCCCCCTTGCTTCATGATCCAATTTTGTTTTGCAGGATCCACGTAGCAAGCCTCGAGAAATCCAAGGATGCGTTTTCCCGACCTAGAAGGATGAGGACGTTTTCTTCTGGACTCGGGAAAGTCTCAATATCCCCTCTCTGTTCTTTTCTTGCTTTAAACATTAGGGACAATGTTTAGTTTAAGTTTAGGGGGGAGGCTTACGCTATGTTTGAGCTTAGTTAAATTCTTCTGGATGCATGTTAGGATAGCGATGATAGCCGAGGATTTGGTTTTTGAGTTTTTAGGGGATGAGGTTTATATGATTGTGGAGTTCCGGAGCATAGCAGAAACCTGAGAAATTTTGAATTTTTTTTGCTTAGTATTAATGTCTAAAGCATGCAATAAACTTGTCTTTTGAGATCTTTGAAAATCTAGATTTTTATTATGGTTATTATGAGTTTGTCACTCCGATAGGCTTAGTCTCTGACACTAGGGACTTATGCTTGACTGTTTTTAAGAACTAGGTGAAAAGAAAAAGAAAAAATGCTATGCCTGCAAAAAGAAAAGCATCGCTAGAAAAAGATTATCTGTTGCAAAAAAAAAGAAAATAATTTTTGCTTGCAAAAAGAAAAATAGACTTTCCTGAGTCCGTTGTGATCAGTTAGGATCATCCAAGGATTAAATTCAGGATATGGGTCCCTGTAGCGGTGTGTGAAAGCTAGTGCGCTTAGGATCATAAGATTCAAGTTTGGAGGAATTCCCCTGAGAAAAAGAAAAGAATAAAGGCGCCCTAGTTTCTTTGTTTGCATGATAGCTAGATTCCAACCTGTTAGGACTTTTAGCCAGTGTAGGGGGGAGACAAATGGAAAAAGCCGTAAAACTAATCTAGGTTAGTAAAAGAACCATTAGGTAAGTTTTGAGCATGCTATTCGTTAATTCTAAGTTTCATTTTTGAAATTTCTTCATGAGTATGTTGTGCTTGCTTAGTCCACTTGCATGTTTTTCGTAATTCCCTAAGAATTCTAAAATCATTGAGGCTAGAGCGATTCTTTTCATGCATCCTTAAATTTATTTTGCTCGGGACTAGCAAAAGCTTAAGTTTGGGGGTGTGATAGCAAGAATAAATGTTGCTATTTTAACCTTGAATTTATTAGCTTTTGTTGTGCTTAGTTGTGTTTTTATTATATAAATTCGTTTAATTGTTTAATTTTGGTCCCTAGGAGATTTTGTGGAAAATTGGAGAAAAAGAAGAGAAAACAAGGCCAGAGTGTTGAAGTTGAACATTGGAAGATCAAATTGGGTTAAGAAGCAATAGTCCAAGACCCATTATGGAAGACAATTGGACCAAATAATGGAGGAGAGCCCAAAAATCAGCCTTGAAAATGCATCTAGAAGGTTCCAGCGAAGGGCAGCGTCGAGACGCTATCCCTTAGCGTCTGGACGCTGCAGTGTCTTGGCGCCCAAGCAGGTGACGTCACAGCGTCGCGATGCTGTCCCTTTTCCAGGCTTATAAAAGGCACGACTCACCCCCTCATTTGGATCATCAAGCAATTCTCCATTCATTCTTGTAGTCCTTTCAAGGCTCCTTGACCCATTCTTGAGGGTCGAGTTGTGAGGAGAGCGAAAATTCTTGTATTTGGGCATTTTTGGAGTGCTCGGGAGCTTGTAACGAGGAGAATCCAAGGCGCAAGCAAGGGGTCCCTCTATGGTTCATCTCCTAAACTCTATAATTGTTCATTTATGCTTTCTAGTGTGTATAGACAGGAAGTTTTGATACACATGTATAGCTAAATCCCGATTGCGGGTCTTGAATGAAAGATTATAGTTAATTGTTATTCTGATTGTCTATCTCTGTGTCCATTATATTGATTAATTGTGTCTGTGCTCGTAATGCTCTATAGAATCTAGTCAATTTTATAGTGAATAGATTCTTAATGGAAACTTGACGGAGAGAAGTTAAGATAGATCGTAACCCACTGATGGAAGAGATTGTCGAGGTCTCTTATCAAATAAATTTATAATCCTCAACCTCTAAAGCTAACTTGTAGCAGTAGCGGCCGGGGTCGATCACAAGGAGTCTATGCAAACAAATCTTTAATTCCTTAATTGTTTTAGGTAACAAAAAAAAAGGCGGTCTTTATATATGGAAAGAAAGTTGACAAGGAAAGAAAGCCAAATATGGAAAGTAACAAAAGAGGAAAGTAAGAGGACTGAATTTAAGAAAGAAATTAATACCTTAAAGAGATCATGCAACCGGGTTAGTCATGGTAAGTTCAATTCAATTAAATCATCAATTTTACTAATAAGTCAAAACAAGTTTAAGCTCGGCGTATTCCGGCAACAAACCGAGAACCATGATCCAACTATCACAAACATGCAAACGCTAAGTTTGCTTCTAGTTTAAACTAATTAATTGGCCGATTAATTAACCTAAACCACAATGGGATCTAGCCTAGTTAATTCACATGCAACGGGCAACAAACCACAATTACAATTAATTAAATCATTTAGTTCTAGGGACGCATGCGTATGAACATAACGTTAACTTATATGCTACTAAGAATTAGCAAGTAAATTTAGAGAGGGCGCGGTCAAGGTTGTCAATCTTTCCTACCACAATCTAAACTTATGGAAAAAGAACTAAAATCACATAAACATGCTTTGATAATTCAAACAAGAAATTTCATTAAAAGAATATGAACTTACTCTTGACACCCCGATTACATGAATGAAAAACTTAGCCTCTCATGGAGCAAGAGCAAGCTTTATTCTTCATGGAATACATAAAGAAAACAAGAAAAGACTAAAACTAAGAAGAATGGTGGAAAAGGGGGAGAGAGATGGACTACAAAATTGTAGTGAATTATGTGTTGAGGGATGATTCTAAACCTACACCAAAGGCCTCCATTTATAGAGTTTCTTGGCCTTCAATTCGTGGTAGAATGGTGCTGAATTGGGTCTTCAAACAAGGAAAATTTCAGCCAAAATTGGAAAAAAATTCGATTCTAGAAACTGCCTAGCGTCTCGACGCTAGGACACAGCGTCGCGACATTAGGCCTTCATATATGGAATGAATCTCTCGGATCAACATAGCGTCTCGACGCTATGGGTGCAGCATCTCGACGCTGCAACTTCAGCTTGGCGCCCACAAAATTTCCTTATTTTATCAGCGTCCCGACCCTTCAACGGCAGCGTCTCGACGCTGCGACAGCTCCAAGGGCAGAATGGTCATTTCACGTTTCGGTTTTGCTTGTTTAAGCCCCGAATCACTTCCAAAGCTCCGGTGAGGACCTATAGACATATTATACTCATGTTAAAGCATTTTTCGCAAGGAATTCAACTAAGATAAGCAAATTAGGAGATTCTAAGTGTATAATAAATTGGACTTATCAAACACCCACAACCTAAACCTTGCTAGTCCTCGAGCAAGGTAATATTATAATGAGAGAGATTATTTTGCAATGCAATACTCCTGACTCAATTTCTCAAAGATAAGCATGATCAACATTTTACTTAAGAGAATTAAATGCAAGACTAGCATAGTTGGAGACAAATTAAAATTAGCCAAATTCTTTCTTATGCAAAATGTGAGCTAAGTCTTCCCTAGAGATGTTTTGAAAAGTTCGAGAAGGACTTATAAAATTCCCTATTCCATCTTCCCTCTACACTGGACAAAGGCATAATGTATTAAAGGAAAGGAACAAACTAACTTGTTTAAGGATGCAAGGGTTTTTTTTTTTTTTTTTTTTTTTTTTTTTGCTTTGATTCAAACAAACTAAAGGGCCCTAAGCTTGCATATATTTATGATTTTAAAGGGTACTAGCTTTCACACAACTAATGCAGGACCACATTTCCCGAGTTTTCTCTGGACGGCCTAACTGATCACACTAGAGGTAGCTCTTTTTACCCTAGCAAGCTAAAAATATTTTTCTTTTTCTCACTCCCAAGCATTAAACAAGCTATTTTGCCAAAATTTCCTGTAAACATGCTACCTATCCTATCGAGGTGACAACGGAGGCGTGAATCCTATTAAGTCATCTAATAAAACCAACGAAACTACGCTAGAAAGGACTTATGTTCAATTTAGTTAAGAAAAAATTTTGAAAAATTTTAATGAAGTCTCTAAAGATGCTAGAATGCATGCAATTCAACTATAGGAAAAATATATACTCATGCTTTTCTTATCCTAGAAATTTCATAGTCAATCTTTAAAGCAAGGCATAAAATCTCAAAATTTGTTTTAAGGTTTGCTCAATTTAAAGATAAATTTGAACACCGATTCAGATCAATTCCCAGGTAGGAGGTGTTCCGTAAACCGTCAACTTAAATACCTTCAGTCTTAGACAGAACTTCACTGGTTCGGGTCAATTCCCAGGTAGGAGGTGTTTCGTAAACCATCAACTTAAATACCTCTAGCCTTAGACAGAACTTCCCCGACTCAGGTTCTAATTTATTTTTAAATTGCTTAAAATAATAAGTCAATCAAAGCATAAAGCAAACATGCATATGTTTCCCACCCCCAACCTAAACATTACATTGTTCTCAATGTAAATTAAACATGGAAATTAAGGGACAAAAAGTAAAAGGGAACAGAAAACCTCCCCTGTTTGAGCATTGGGTTGGAAAAATATGGAAACTCCCACGATTGACAAAAATTTCAGAGATTTGGTATAGGGGTCCTATAAGGCAATAAAGAAAGATAATTAAGGAAATAGTGAAGGAATAAACTACTAAATAAGGAAATGATAGAAATTGGGTTGCCTCCCATAAGTGCAATTTTTTAACGTCGTTATGCTCGACGGGTTTGAACAAATCAACCCGGGCTGTCATCTTCACTGTTGTAGACAAATGGTGCAAAACTTCCAAAGGATTCATCATCAGAAGAAACATAATTATCATGGTCAGAAACAATAGTGCTTAGATTAGTAGAGGAATGAGGGTTATTACCAACTACCTTAAATGTCATTGTTTTTCCTTTAAATCCTATTGTAACAACTCCTAAATCTACATCAATGTTTACCTTGGCCGTTTTCATGAAAGGGCGGCCCAAAATAATAGAGGCAGAAGTAGAGTTACATGGTGCAGGCATATCAAGAATATAAAAATCGACAGGAAAGACAAAATACTCTACTTTAACAAGGACATTCTCACAGATACCTAAAGGGGTAATGCTAGATCTATCAGCTAATTGAATTATTACACTAGTCTCATGTAAATTAGTTAATCCTAACTCATGATATAGAGACATAGGCATAACATTGATTGAAGCTCCTAAGTCTAGCATGGCATGCTTAACATGGTGATGTCCTATCATGCAAAGTAGGGAAAACATACCTGGATCTAAGCATTTTTAAGGCAAAGGTTTAAAAGCAAGCATGGAAAGATTTTCACTAACCTTTTTGTTGGAGATTTTCTTTTTGATTTTTTCAAAAATTTGGCATACCTTTGAAATTGTTGAACGGCCTCCAAGAGTGGGATGTTGACTGAAACTTTCCTGAATACTTCTAAGGCATCCTTGTCCTTTTCCTCCTTTTTCGTATTAGATTGGACTAATCTAGAAGGAAAGGGAGCAGGCTCAGTGTAATAAAAAACAATAGAGGGTTCAGAACTTACCTTATCAGTCTTTTCTTCGATATTTTTGGAAGGAATTGGAAGTGGCTTTAAGGTGGCTCCACTCCTAAGTGTGATTGCATTTAGACCTTCCTTTTTTGGAATTTCTGGCTGGGCATGCAACTTTCCATATTGGACCTCCAATCTACTTATGGAAGTGGCCAATTGTGTAATTTGATTTCCCATATTTTGCATACCGGTCTTAGTCTCCTGTTGAAACTTAGAAGTAGATTCAGCTAAAGACTTAATCATATCTTCAAGAGACATACCTGATTGAGAAGATTGCCCTCCAAAGTTCTGTTTCTGATTGTTTTGGTCATAGCTAAAGTTAGGGTGATCCCTCCATCCCGGATTGTAAGTGTTGGAATATGGATCGTATTTCCTACCTTGGCCATTCTGATTTGCATATCCTCCTATTGCATTGACTTCTGCAGTTTGGCCTTCTTGCAACTATGGAGAGGAATCAGTGGGGTGGCCTTGGATTGAACAGATTCCACAAACTTTTTCCTTAGTAATTTGTCGTGTCACAAGTCGTTTAACAAGATCAGTAAGTTCAGACATTTTTGAATCAAGACTACTTACCTCATTCATTGCTGCTACTTTTGGTAATAGATTGGGAACTCGTGTTTCAAATTGTTGAGAGTTTTCGGCCATGGAAGATATGAGTGCTCGGGCCTCTGTTGCAGTTTTGTTCACCAATGCTCCTCCACTAGCTGCATCGATCATGCCTCGATCTGTGGGAAGTAAACCTTCATAGAAATATTGAAATAGCAATTGATCAGCTATTTGATGGTGAGGAAAACTAGCACATAATCTTTTAAAACGTTCCCAATATTCGAAAAGAGTTTCATCGGCAATTTGAGTGATACCGTAAATTTCTTTACGAAGATTGGCAGCCCTACTTGCAGGAAAAAAATTTTCTAAAAATATTTTTTTAATGTCAGCCCAAGTATTAATTGAACCACTAAGAAGAAAATATAACCAATTTTTTGCCATATCTTTTAAAGAAAAAGGAAAAGCACGTAAACTTATTTGTTCGTCAGTTACACCGTTGGGCTTCATTCCCGTGCAAACGATGTAGAACTCCTTTAAGTGCTTGTGTGGGTCCTCCCCTGCGCTTCCCCTAAAAATAGGCAAAAGATGGATTAGTCCAGATTTCAATTCAATTGCACCTTCGGTCTCGGGATAAGTGATGCAAAGTGGTTGTTGGTTCAAATTCGGGGTCGCGAGTTGCTTCAAGGTTTGCTCGGCCATAGCTCGTGGTTCGTTGACTTCCTATCTTTTTGCCTCCCTTCGAAGTCTACGTTCTTCTCTTGTGATGTCAAGACAAAACATAAATTATCTATCCTATGAAGAACGGGTTTGCATAAACTGTAGACAAAAAGTAGAAAGGTCAAATGAAAACAAAAAAGGAAAGAAAATTTTGCCAAAGACTCCCCAGCAACGGCACCAATTTGATGGAAGAGATTGTCGAGGTCTCTTATCAAATAAATTTATAATCCTCAACCTCTAAAGCTAACTTGTAGCAGTAGCGACCGGGGTCGATCACAGGGAGTTTATGCAAACAAATCTTTAATTCCTTAATTGTTTTCGGTAACCAAAAAACAGGGGGGTTTTATATATGGAAAGAAAGTTGACAAGGAAAGAAAACGAAATATGGAAAAGAACAAAAGAAGAAAGTAAGAGAATTGAATTTAAGAAAGAAATTAATACCTTAAAGAGATCATGCAACCGGGTTAGTCATGGTAAGTTCAATTCATTTAAATCATCAATTTTATTAATAAGTCAAAACAAGTTTAAGCTCGGCTTATTCCGGCAACAAACCGAGAACCATGATCCAACTATCACAAACATGCAAACGCTAAGTTTGATTCTAGTTTACACAAATTAATTGGCCGATTAATTAACCTAAATCGCAATGGGATCTAGCGGAGTTAATTCCCATGCAACGGGCAACAAACCACAGTTACAATTAATTAAATCATTTAGTTTTAGGGACGCATGCGTATGATCATAACGTTAACCTATATGCTACTAAGAATTAGCAAGTAAATTTAGAGAGGGCGCAGTCAAGGTTGTCAATCTTTCCTACCACAATCTAAACTTATGGAGAAAGAACTAAAATCAAATAAACATGCTTTGATAATTCAAACAAGAAATTTCATTAAAAGAATATGAACTTACTCTTGACACCCCGATTACATGAATGAAGAAGTTAGCCTCTCATGAAGCAAGAGCAAGCTTTATTCTTCATGGAATACATAAAGAAAACAAGAAAAGACTAAAACTAAGAAGAATGGTGGAAAAGGGGGAGAGAGATTGACTACAAAATTGTAGTGAATTATGTGTTGAGGGATGATTCTAAACCTACACCAAAGGCCTCTATTTATAGAGTTTCTTGGCCTTCAATTCGTGGTAGAATGGTGCTGAATTGGGTCTTCAAACAAGGAAAATTTCAGTCAAAATTGGAAAAAAATTCGATTCTAGAAACTGCCTAGCGTCGAGACGCTAGGAAATAGCGTCGTGATGCTAGGCCTTCATATATGGAATGAATCTCTCGAATCAACATACCAGACGCTGCAGCTTCAGCTTGGCACCCACGAAATTTCCTTATTTGAGCAGCGTCCCGACCCTTCAATGGCAGCGTCTCGAGGCTGCGACAGCTTCAAGGGCAAAATGATCATTTCACGCTCCGGTTTTGCTCGTTTAAGCCCCGAATCGCTTCCAAAGCTCCGACGAGGACCTATAAACATATTATACTCATTTTAAAGCATTTTTCGCAAGGAGTTCAACTAAGATAAGCAAATTGGGAGATTCTAAGTGTATAATAAATTGGACTTATCACCCACTCAACTAGGCTTAACAGCTCGTAGTGACAGCGATAGTAGTTGGTTAGGCTTAGAGACCGAAAATGAATCAGGGCTCATTAATTAACCCGTTTAATAGTGCTAAGGACACTTAGATTATTAAAATGAGTTAGTTATAATTAGGGGAAATCGACAGGAGAAGAGTTATTTAATTACTTTTATACGCTCTTCCATAATTTTTATATTTAAAATACAACAAGAAATTATAAAAGGAAAAAAAATCATATTTTATTTTTTCCTATTCAAAAATTCCCCATTCATCAATTCACTTTCTAATTTTGAAAAGATCCTAAAATCACTCCCCATCTTTCAACAAAATCCCTAAAACCACTCTGATTTTCTCCTCTCTCCCTTCCTCCCTCACGATTTCTCTCCCTCTCTCGGTATCCTCCCTGATCTTCATCTTCGATCTCCTCTCCTCTTTGTCGCTTGCCGTTGACAGCTAGCAACCACCAGAAGCTCCATTTGTCGTCGCTAGACACCGCCAACACATCAATTGGCCCCCTCTTGTTGCTGTCTCATCGTGGATATCGTCCGATTTTACCATCGTCGCCATTCAAGCTAGCAACGTCCCAAAAAGTTGATTGTCGGCATCGTTGTAGGGAGGAGCTCAATGAGAAGTTGAGCTGTTTATGTCAAAGAAGAGAGTTTTTGGAAAATAGTAAATTTTTTTTAGCTGTATATTTCTTTTATACCATGTATATGTTTCCTAAAATATAAGAGTATATTTAATAGTATGAGAGATATATTTTGTATACAACTTTCTTTTTTTAGAAAATATATATATAGTGTGAATTTATTTATGCAAATGACATGATGGTGGTGACCTACAAATATATGGAGTATATATTTGCAATAACTAAATATACCGAGTATATTTGATGAAATCCATAATAGGGGAACAATCGTCGGATGAGAGATTTTTTTATTATTATTTATTACAGTAGAGTTTTTTTTCAATACCTATAGTTCTCTTAAATGTAGGGGTATATTTAATGATATGATATATGATATATGATATATGATATATATATACACTCGTTAGCAAATAACAAAATATATCGAGTATATATTGAATATTATAGTTATGGAAAAAAAAACTTGGTATATGTGGCTGCAATAAAATTCCTACAATTGCGGAATTTGGAGAGAAAATCAAGAAGATTGATATTTGTTGATTGAATTTTAATTAGGAAAGATAATTGACAAAATATTTCATGCTCAATTTAATTGTGGGAAGAGAATGAAAACAAGGGTAAAATGGTAAGGAAGTTCACACGAAAATCTAATATTGTAAATTTTCAAATCTTTTGACAAATATGAAAATATGATTCTAAATTAGCCCATCCACAAAATTTTCTCTATAAAGATTGATGAACCTTGTATAGGTTTGGGCTTGGTTGACTTTGGGCCTAACATTCGAGCTTGAGTTTTTTTTCGGTTTAACCTAATTCTTTTCAATAGACTTGGATTATTTAAGGTTGGTCGTCCAAATCTTTTTTTAGTGAACTGAACTTATATCATGTGATGAATAATAGACAAGTAACATTTAAAACTTTCATGTATATTAATTTAATTCAAAAACACATGTAAATTTGTAATTGGTCCCAAATTTATTTTATCATTAATTTAAATTAATAATATGACAATTTGTAATTGGTCCAAATTTATTATTCATGGATAAAATATTAAATTTAGCTTAACTCTTGAACAATCCTTTTGAGTCAACGATAATTTAACATAAGTAATAAAGGTGGGAATCCGTGCCCTCAAATTATTGAATTATTGAACTAAACAAAAACAAAAAAAAAAAAAAAACAAACTGTACGGACATGTATCTACACCACACCAACCTCTATGGCCATTTTAATAACAATACCTCATTTCTATTTATCAAATTGTCAATAATAAGATCACTATCCTCCAAAACTAATGTCATAGCCTTGCAATTAACGAAGTGGCAAGTTTCTTCCCATTGTTCTCAAAATAAAATAAAGGTATTTATTTTCCTCTCCCTTAATTTAGCATTATCTTTCCTAAAGTTAGAAAAATAGACAAGTGGTATGTTGATATGTTAACATCACATTAGCGCCAATGTCAAACCTTCCTTCTTTAAAAATTCTCTATTTTCTCACATTGGTTTATGTAAGTTCAACTCCAATGACATCCTCAAATACAATAATAGGTAGTACAATATAAGAATATGAATATATAATTATAGTTATAAAAAGAAAAAATCTAGGCAAAAACTACCAAAGACGTTGACTTCAGGATAGTTTGAGTGGTCAGATATCAACATCTTTCTTTATGGATTATAAGTTGGAATATTTTCTACCTTGATTACAATGTAATTTTTTAAATAATTGTGAAACAAAAAAAATATAACAATTTGAACTTGATAATATGTGTAGTTGAAGAATTCAAACTCCTAACCTATTAGTTGAGGTTCAAGTTACGAACCTATTAGAAAGACACAATTTACCAACAATCATGTCTTTGAACTAAAAAATTAAAAAACAAGCAATCATGTCTTTTGGATAGTCTTTATGAGCAATATTCTTTTAAAAAATTAATTTATCAAAATATCTTTTTTATTTCCCAATAATCTTTCAACCACGTCTAAGGGATGATATTCATGTCTTCATGGGCAACATGTCTCGTTGGTGTGAAAAGAAAACTTTTATACTACCATGATCGGAAAATTTTCATACTACCATGACATAAAAAATTTCAATTAACTTTCTAGTACCATGCTCCTTTAAGGAAATTTTTAAAAGGGACTTCTTTGTACAAAAAAAAATAATAATAGTAGTAAATAAAATAAAATAAAATAAACACATTGATCACCAGGGAAGGAAGAAATCCAAGGTTTATAAGTGAGGAAAATTTATCTCCAATTGTATAAAACCAAAAGCAAATTCATGAGGGTTTATGTCGAAAGTGAACAATGTCATACTTGTTGGTTATTAGACTTGAGGGTAAATAAAACTTGCACACTTATCTTCATTGATTGAAGGCTATAAATAGCCATAAAAACTAATACAGAAAATTGTTATAACAGAATCTCACCAACTAACAGAAATTACCTAAGTAATTGATATAGTTACATTTATTCTAATACTCCCCCTCAAGATGGACATACAACATTTAAAATGCCCATCTTGGATAACAAGGATTCAAAAGAAGGACGGGGTAAGGCATTTGTGAAAATGTCAGCTAGTTGGAGGTGAGTTCTTATAGGCATTAGCTTCACATGGCCATGACTGATGTGATCCCGAATGAAGTGGCAATCGAGCTCAATATGCTTCGTCCGCTCATGGAAAATAGGGTTGGAGGCGATATGAATGGCAACATCATTATCACAAAAGATTAGAGCTGGAGGAGACGTTTGAACATGTAAGCCTGTGAGGAGTTGTTCCAACCATATTATCTCACTGGTAGTGGTAGCCAATGCTCTATATTCAGCCTCAACAGAAGATCTTGAGATTGTATTTTGTTTCCTTGATTTCCAAGAAATGAGAGCTTCCCCCAAGAAGATGCAAAATCCTGAAGTGGATTTTCTGGTGTCAATGCAGGATGCCCAGTCAGCATCTGAGAAGGCACGCAAGGACAAAGTCTGAGTAGATGGAAGAAATATTCCATGGCCAAAGGTCCCTTTTAAATAACACAAAAGAGAGTAAGCAGCAGTTAAGTGTGGCTGGCGTGGATTGGTGACAAACTGACTTAGTTTGTGCATGGCAAATGTGATGTCTGGCCTCGAAACAGTGAGGTATAGAAGACGTCCAATTAACCTTCTATATGCAGTGACATCAGGTAGCAGAGTGCCTTCAGTTGCATTTAGTTTCAAATGTGGATCCATGGGTACTGGGGAAGCTTTAGAAGCCAAAAGGCCTGTGTCTTCGAGCAATTGGAGCACATAATGTCTTTGAGATAAGAAAATCCCTTCGGTTGAGCGAGCTAATTCTAGCCCCAAGAAATATCTCAATGAACCCAAGTCTTTGTGTTTAAAGACAGTGTTTAGATGGCTTTTCAACTGGTTTATGGATGTAGAGGATGCCCCGGTTATTATGATGTCATCAACGTAGACTAAAAGAACCATAAAAGAGGAGCCACTGCCTTTAACAAACAAGGAGTAATCGGATTTTGACTGTTTGAAGCCAAGATCTAAAAGAGATCTTGAGAATTTGTCAAACCACTGACGGGAAGCCTGTTTTAGGCCATATATCGACTTGATTAACTTGCAAACTAAACGTTCACCCTTAGGAGCCACAACACTGTGCTTATAACCTAAAGGAAGATCCATGTACACTTCCTCAACAAGATCACCGTGTAGGAAGGCATTATTTACGTCTAATTGCAATAGAGGCCAATTATGGGAGACAACAAGTGTTAGTAGTACCTTGACAGTTACAATTTTTGCAACAGGAGAAAACGTCTCTATGTAGTCGAGACCTTCCTATTGTGTGTCTCCTTTCGCAATGAGGCGAGCCTTATAACGTTCAATGGACTCATCAACTTTGTAGTTTACTTTATAAATCCATTTACAGCCAACCGAATGATGTCCAAAAGGAAGGAATACTACTCGCCAAGTGTTGTTTGTTTCTATTGCTTGCAACTCTACACTCATAGCCTTTCTTCAATGCAAGAATGGAACTTTTTGGTGATAGAATTGGGGCTCATAGACAGAGGATACAGTCAAGGTGAAATGACGGAAGTCAGTAGACAACTTGTCATAGGAAAGGACCTTATGCAATGGGAACTTTGAACTAGTTTCAGGTAAAGGCTTATTTTGAAGCAAAGCACAGTGATAATCTCGCAAGTATGAGGGTTGTTTAACAACCCGAGAGGACCTTCGCATATTGGCATCAGTGTTGCCATTGTTGGAAGGTTGATCAGAAGTGACTATTGGTTGATTGGCAGGAGCAGTGGTAGAGCTGGGATGAACATCAGCGCTGCTCGTTCCAGTAACATCATTGTTGCTGGTAGTGTCATTACTGTCGTCCCTATCATCATTGTGTATCAGGGGTGAAGGTAGTACTTCACTGGTATTTGTTGGCTGAGTGTCACAAGCAACAAAGTTATCAGGAATGCCAGAGAAATTCAATGAAGTGGGCAGCACCAAGTCTGGAAAGGGGTCAACTACATCATCTTGCTGAGTGATGTTGTGGAAGGGAAAGATGCTTTCGTGGAAGAAAACATCCCTTGAAACAAAGAATCTTTTATTCTCGATATCAAATAATTTGTAGCCTTTCACTCCAGGAGGATATCTGACAAAGACAGAAGGTATAACTCTTTGGTGAAATTTCGAGCGATGGCTAGGTAGAGTTGAGGCAAAGGTAAGGCAGCCAAAAACTCTTAGATGTTGGTAGTCAGCATGTTGTTGTTGTAGTTTATAATATGGAGTCTGCCAATCAAGGATGCGTGAGGGAGTTCTATTGACAATATAGGCTGTTGTCAAGATGGACTCCCCCCAGAACTGTATAGGCACTCGAGACTTAAAGTGCAAGGCTCGAGCAATGTTGAGTAGGTGATGGTGTTTTCGGTCAACAACTGAGTTTTGTTCGGGGCGTTCCACACAAGAGAACTGGTGGGTACTCCTTGAGCAAGGAAGAAATCAGTTAACTTTACTTCTGGAGCATTATCAGAACGAAAGTTTTTAATGGATACACTAAACTGAGTCTTGATAAACCGAAAGAAATTAGGAACAATGTCTAAGGCGTCTGGCTTGTTTCTCATTAAAAAGACCCAGGTATATCTTGAGTGATCATCCAATATTGTCAGAAAGAACTTATAACCAGAGTGTGTGGAGGTTTGGTAAGGACCCCATGTGTCACAATGCACAAGATCAAACATATGAGTAGAAAGATGGTTATTTGATTGAAATGATAGACGGCGTTGCTTTGCCAAGGGAAAAACTAAGCATGGGGAAAAACTATCTTTAAGGGGATGTACAGATAAAAGACCCTTTAGGATATCTAAATGCTTATCAGACGGATGTCCTAGTCTATCATGCCTTGTAGCAAGATTTTTACAAGTATAATGATTCTTTCTAACAGATACAGAGTTACAAATGGACTTTGAATCAGGCATAGCTTCAGATTGAAGTAGATACAGACCCTACCATACCTTAGCTCTGTCAATCGTCCTCAAAGAGTACGTGTCCTGAATGATACAAGAGTCAGCAGTAATTTTAACAATAACAGGCAATCTGGCACTGAGAGTACTGAGGGAAATAAGGTTGAATCTGAATGAGGGAATGAATAAAACATTCTGAAGCGTAATGTCAGGATTAATGCGAATATCACCAATATAATTCACTAAGATCCGCTCATGATTTGATAAAGATACAGACATTCTAGATACTGTTTTAAGGGATATAAAGAAATCTCGTGCACAACAAATGTGAGTGGAGGCTCCAGAGTCAAGGACCCTAACGTTTTGCATAAAATCAGTAGAGCCAGAGAGATGAGTACCTGTTATATGTGTGTTGTCTATAGAATCAATTCCAGTTTTAACTTTATCGAGATGTGACTGCAACAGGGCTAGCAATCCTTGGCATTGCTCTGAGTTTAAACCGGATATTTGATCATTGAGGGAAACATTTGCAGAAACTGAAGATGTCTCTGACTTTGGCGGATTGGCTTTCTGATTGCGATATCCAGGGGGATATCCATCAATTTTGTAGCAACGTTCAACGGTGTGGCCTTGAATATTGCAATGAGTGCACATAGGTCTCTCCTTCTTCTTGTTAGAACTCACCACTCGAGATGAATTGGAAGTGGTAGAATTTGACTTTACCAAAAGGGTTGTAGCAGGAACATTCGTAGAAGGAGAAGTCATTGTTGAGGCCCTTTATTCTACTTCTTGTGCTACAAGGGAGAAAGCTCTCTGGATGGTGGGTTCAGGCTCCATGAGTAACAATTGAGATCGAACTTGGGCAAAGGATTCGTTGTGGCCCATGAGGAACGCCATAACGTACTCGGTCTGGAAGTAAGTATTTAATTCCTTTACACCTCCACAAGAACATCGTCCGCAGGAGAAAGAAGGACGATATGTTGTGAGTTCATTCCACAGAGACTTGAGTTTTGCAAAATAGGTGGTAAGAGTTTGTTGATCTTGAGCGAGATTCAAGATTTCGTGTCGAAATACGCGGTCTGTTCCTTCGCTGGGATCGCTGCTGTAGGTCAAGCCAAATTTCACGAGCAGATTCAACGAAATTAACGCTAGCGGAAACTTCATTGGAGAGGGAATTCAAGATCCAAGCGGTTACCACACTATTGCAAATGATCCAATATCGTCGTAAGGTGCCAGTCGATTGCAGTAAAGAGCCATCAACAAATCCCATTTTATTCTTCACGGTGAGGGCGATGATCATCGCTTGACTCCAGGAAGCGTAATTGGACTCGGTTAATGGTTTTGAGACTAAAACCAAATTGGTGCCATCGGAATGGTGAAGGTAGTATGGGTTGCTGTACAAATCCACAACCGAGGAGCTTACGGGTTGAATCGTGGAAGAAGACGATACTGGAAGGGAAGAATCAGAGGGATTCATCTGGTTCTCGTTCTCAGCGTCGTCAGCCATGAATATGGGCTATGAGGATTCCACAAACTGAAAGATGCAAGGGATACTCTCAAAGGAAGGTTGAAATTTCATCTGATACCATATTAGACTTCAGGGTAAATATAACTTGCACATTTATCTTCATTGATTGAAGGCTATAAATAGCCATAAAAACTAATACAGAAAACTGCTATAACGGAATCTCACCAACTAACAGAAATTACCATCATCTCCCGTCAGCGTACGGGTTCTCTCTTGGCATGAGAGTTAGGGTTTAGGCGAGGTCTAAGGTGTAGTCGAGGTTTAGGGCTTTTTTGTGCGGCGGTTTTTTGTGGCTGCAGTGGCGATGGCTACAGTCGATGAAGGGGCTATGGACGATCTCACAGAGCAGTGGAGCAATTTGGGCCTGTCGGAGGAGGAATCGAAGGCAGTGCCGGTACCGGATGATATTCCATTGCTCGATGATGCGACTGTGTAGGTATGTGCGGTGGGAAAGGTGCTGACATCCCATTTTTTTAATCCTAATGCGTTAAGGAGGGTAATGTTATGGGTTTGGAATGTGCACAGATCGACTAGGATTGAGCCTCTGGGCGAAAATATTTTTGTTGTTCGGTTTTTTTCAGTATGTGAGAAGCGGCGGGTGATGTGCTCTAGGCCGTGGAATTTTGATAAAGCGTTGTTCATTCTGGTATCTCCCTCGGGTGCCGATAGCCCTAAGCTCATTGACTTCACGAAGTGCGCATTTTGGGTACATATCAATGAGGTACCGCTGAATTTTCTTACCCCTGCTATGGCCCGTGCACTTGGTGGTGTTATTGGCCATGTTGAGGAGGTGTCGGGGGAGGGTTGTGGGGACTGGTTAGGACCTATCATGAGAGTGCGAGTTGTGTTGGACATCACGAGGCCGCTGGTGGTGCCCAATCTAATACGAACGCCTCCCCGCCTTCTATTTTAGTTGTGGGCGTATTGGTCATTCCCACCGTGAGTGTATAGTAGAGGACCTACCGAATGTTCCTGAGGGTCGGTTCCCATTTGGGGATTGGTTATGTGCCCCATCTCTTAGAAGGCCGGTTCAGAAGGTTATGGAGGAGGATGGGGGGTTGGTTGAGGGCAGGGGTGATCGTGATCGTTTTCACAAAGGACGGGGCAGGGGGATGGGGCGAGGGAGTGGTAGCTCAATTGAAGGGGAGGAGGTTCTAGAGACTGTTACGGATGTTGGGCGTGTGTTGGAGGTGGGTTCGGGGTCGGGGTAGGGTGCAAGGCCCTCTGCTGTTGATACGATTCAGCTAACAATTCCCCCTCAGACCCAGTTGAGTCTCCCTCTCCAATGGCGATATTGAAGGTGTACATATTACACATGCGGAAGCAATTGAAGATCGAAAGCACTTAAGACATTCAATTTTACTCCTAAAGCATGCATGTTCTAGAAAAGACAGAATAGAGAGTTTAGAAAACACCAACCTTTGTAGCTCACTTATGATGAACTCCTTGTGGTGTTTGCCTCTCCTATGCTCCTTGGACAACCTCTAGAGTCTTCCCTACTATACTCCGGGCCAAGAACGACTTGTGGGAGTCTATATAAGATAGGGAATGGGAAGGGAATGCTTGAAGCATCAAGCAATGGAGAAGAATGAGAGATGAGAGAACTTTGAGTCCAAATTCCAGCAGCATAACATTAAGGAAATGGCTCTCTTATGTTTGAATATGATTCAAACTCCTTTTAAAGACTTTCTCCATGCAAAGCCAAGACTCAAGACACAAGACACATGGTGTATTTGCAAGCTCAAGTGGATTCTAGGTGTACATCTCACAAGACATGCAACAATGCATGAGTGAGTTGTCTTTCCACTTTGATTGATCATGCATTAAATGGATTTCCAACTAAATTCAAATTGAAATCAAATTTCAAGCTTGCAAATTATCCCCAATTTCAATTCTAAATTGAAATTGATTGCTTGGTAATTAATTTGAAAATTTTCAAATTAATTTTGATATGATTAATCTAATTAATCTTTGTTATCTTGTGCAATTCCATATATATGATTCCTAATACATATATATAGTATTCAAAACACTTTTAAATACTTCATCTCTCATTTTCTAATTTAATTCATAATTAAATTATTGTGTCAAACACAATTTATGATAATACCCTTTTTTTTCCCGATTTTGAACGATTCAAAGCTTCCTATCTTTTGTTCTAGGCTTAATTCCGATATGAGCTAGTAGGGGGACCTAATGGACCTATAGATCATGGGCTCCAACGATTCGAGGCTAACCGACTAATCTCATTGTCCAAGCTAGCCAACATTCGTTAACTATCGGGACACTCCACTATAGCCCGATAGTTGCACTCCCCTCACTATAGATATATTTCCGTCCACTTGATTTAACCATGATTAGTAAGTCGATCCTTCACAGGTTGTTCGTAGCTATAGCTAGGTCAATAAGCCGTTTTACCCCTATAGTACTTCTAGTTCCTTAAGTCCCACTGATCCTCTAATGAACAATTGGTTTATGGTCCAACTAATAAACCGAGTCCCTCTCGGGCCAATGAGAGGGCGGGATCCCTTTGTTCAAGCCCCGGAGTCAGCACTTAAGGGAACAACCTCTCTACTATCCCTTATTCGGGTAGGAGTGAATTCCTTCTTGCACGACTATGTCCCCAGCTATCTACCCGTTCCTATCCCTGAAATGGGAGGCTTATTGAGTCGGCGATACTGAGCCACTCTCACCTATGCAGATCTAAGGATAAGCCCGAATAAACAGGAGTTCAAAGTTAGCTCAGGATTAAGATCGAGTTACCTAGGTCATCATATGAAATAGTCAGTCTCGTCAGTAAACGGTGTTATAAAGCGAGAGTGACTTATTTCTTGGTCCTGGTCTTATGCAAACTCATTGCATAGGACGCCCCCACTCGCATGTCTCTACATGGACGATTTAGGATCACATCGTCTATACCAACTATAAAGTGGGCCGCGTCTCATAGTGTCCCCAGAATAAGGTACCCAACCCTATCCCTATACTATAGACCGTTTTGGCTATTACTCAAGCTTGATCCACTTTTATGTCTCTACATAAAGCTCAAGTGTTCATCCTATAGCCATGGATCTTAGTTTATTGGATTTGAGTTATTATATGTGCAATTTACTTTATTCAGTAATAACTTTACTGAATTAATCTCGATAACGCCTTTATCGAATAAGTATATAATTCGTTTAACATTCACTATCTACGAGTTTTAGGACACCAATCCCAACAATCTCCCACTTGAACTAAAACTCTAGTTTAGTGGGATGTACTATAATCTATAACAGCAGTGGGTGAATAAATACTTGTATTAATAACAAAGTAAAAATACAATAAACTAGGGCATCTAAATACCCAGTATACTAAGGTATCGATATACCGGTTACAATTCTCCCACTTGACCTGGATTATTTCTCGTACATATCTCGCAGACCTAGACCTTCTAGATGACTCTCGAACACTTTAGCCGTGAGAGTCTTCGTGAATGGATCAGCAATGTTGTGCTCCGACGCTATCTTCGTGACGATCACGTCTCCTCGGTGCACAATCTTCCTAATGAGATGGTATTTCCTTTCGATGTGCTTGCCTCACTTATGGCTGCGAGGTTCCTTTGAGTTTGCAACTGCGCCGCTATTATCACAATACAAGGTGATAGGCAGATGCATATTTGGAACGACTTCCAAGTCAGTTAGGAACTTCCTGAGCCATACTGCCTCTTTTGCTGCTTCGCAAGCGGCTACATATTCGGCCTCCATGGTCGAGTCTGCAATGCATCCTTGCTTGATGCTGCGCCATACTATTGCTCCTCCATTTAGAGTGAATACTGACCCCGATGTAGATTTCCTCGAATCTTTATCAGTTTGAAAGTCAGAATCAGTGTATCCTGTAAGGATCAAATCCTTCGAACCATACACGAGCATATAGTCCCTCGTTCTCCTTAGATATTTGAGGATACTTTTAACGGCTGTCCAGTGATCAAATCCTGGATTGGATTGATATCTACTGACAATCCCTACTGCATAACAAATGTCAGGCCTTGTACACAACATGGCATACATTAGGCTACCTACTGTAGAGGCATAGGGAAAACGCCTCATGTCCTCAACTTCTTGAGGTGTCTGAGGACACTGTTCCTTAGACAAGTTAATTCCGTGCCTGAAAGGTAATAGTCCTTTCTTGGAATTTTGCATTTTATATCTAACCAACAATTTGTCGATATAAGACGCTTGAGACAGGGCTAGCGTTTTGTTCTTTCGGTTTCGAACAATTTGGATTCCTAGAACAAATTGTGCCTCACCCAAATCTTTCATTTGGAATTGAGTTGCTAGCCATAGTTTAATGTCAGTTAGATAACCTACATCATTCCCGATGAGTAGGATATCATCCACATACAGTACTAAGAAAGCTATAGAGCTGTTGATGATCCTTTTGTAAACACAAGGCTCATCAACGTTTTGTTCAAAGCCATAAGATTTGATCGCAGTATCAAATCTCATATTCCAGGATCTAGACGCTTGTTTTAATCCATAAATGGATCGTTTAAGCTTGCAAACTTTTTGCTCTTGATCCTGAGCTATGAACCCCTCTGGCTGAGACATGTAGATACTTTCTTCAAGATTACCGTTCAGAAAGGCAGTCTTGACATCCATTTGCCATATTTCATAATCGTAAAACGTGGCAATGGATAAAAGTATCCGGATCGACTTTAACATGGCAACAGGGGAGAAGGTTTCTTCATAGTCAATCCCCTCCTGCTGGGTAAAACCCTTTGCCACAAGTCGTGCCTTAAAGGTCTGTACCTTTCCAGCAGCGTCTCGTTTTCTCTTGTAGAGCCATTTGCACCCTATGGGTCTAACCCCTTCAGGTTGATCTACAAGATCCCATACTGAATTAAAATGCATGGACTCGATCTCTAAGTCCATGGCTTTAATTCACTCGTTCTTGTCAACGTCATCCATTGCTTGTTTAAAGGTTAATGGATCCTCGATTCCGTCATCAGGTATGACGACTGGAGTTTCAGTTAAACCCAAAAAGCGATCAGGTTGTCTAACAACCCTCCCACTACGTCGAGGTTCTCTTATTTCTTGAGAAGGGCGCGATTGACTCGAGGTGCCAGCATCATCAACAACTCTTGTTGATGTTTCTGTAGCTTCGTTTGATAGTTCACTTAAAACGACTTTACTTCGTGGCTTGTGATCTCTGAGGTGGTCTTCTTCTAGGAATGTAGCATTTGTCGATACAAGTACTTTATTTTCCTCTGGATCGAAGAAGTATCCACCTCTCATTTCTTTGGGATAGCCTACAAATAGGCAAAATTTAGAACAAGGTTCTAATTTCTTTGGATTTGCTTCTAGCACGTATGCAGGGCATCCCCAAATTCTGAAATGTCGTAAACTAGCTTTACGTCCTTTCCAGAGCTCAAACGGTGTTTCAGAAACACTCTTTGAGGGAACTACGTTCAAGATATAAACTGCAGTCTCTACTGCATAACCCCAAAACGAGTTAGGCAACTGAGCATAACTCATCATCGAACGAACCATGTCCAACAAGGTTCTGTTTCTCCTTTCTGATACACCGTTTTGCTGAGGTGTACCAGGGGCTGAGAGTTGGGACGTAATTTCATGCTCTATCAAATAGTCTTGAAAACTTAAGTCCATATACTCTCCACCTCGATCGGATCGAAGTGTTTTTATCGTCTTACCTAATAGGTTCTCAACCTCGGCCTTATACTCCTTGAACTTTTTAAAAGCTTCGGACTTATGATGCATCAGGTAGAGATAGCCATACCTCGAATAATCATCAATGAAACTGATGAAATATTCGTACCCTCCTCGAGCTCTAATGTTCATTGGTCCACAGAGGTCCGAATGAATGAGCTCTAAGGGCTCTTTGGCACGATAACCTTTTCCGGTAAAAGGTCGTTTTGTCATCTTGCCCTCAAGGCATGATTCACAAGGAGGCAACGAGTCGTCTTCTAACTTGTTTAGAAGTCCACTCTTGACCAATCTCCCAATCCTATTGAGGTTGATATGGCCTAACCTCAAGTGCCAGAGATAGGTATCTTGAGAAACTCTTCGCTTTTTAGGTTGAGTCTCAGCGGTTTTAAACATCTCGTGATTTAAAATAGCTTTAGACTCAATTGGTCTCAAAACATATAATTTATTCTTCAAGTTTGCAGAGCAAACATCAATACCTCTTTTAGTTATGAACGCTTCATTAACAGAAAAAGAAATTGAGTAACCTTGTTCTAATAAACAAGATAAAGAAATCAAATTTCTTTTAATCTTCGGAACTATGTACACATTATCTAATATCATGTAGCGTTCCTTGGTGAAGAATAATTTTATGTCTCCCACTGCAATAGCCGAGATGACTTCTCCTGTTCCAACTTTAAGAGTCATCTCTCCAGCTATTAGCTATTGCCAGGAACTCATTCCTTGAAATGAAGAACATACGTGATTAGTGGCACCTGAATCGAGTATCCAGGCAGAATCGTCGTTTTCCACTAAACACGTTTCCAAGACTAATAAATCGCATTTAGAGTCGTGGATCATGTTTTTCTTGGCTATGCAGTTAGTTTGAGGACATTCCTCAGTTGAGACCAAACCTAAATTCTTTGCCACGTGTTTAGCGTTTAAGCAAGTATTCTTAGTCGTATGTACTAAACCGTTTAATTTGGCATTTGACAAAGCACATACGTTTTTCGACATATTGCTGAAACAAACAAATTAATCTCTATTAGAAACATGCACTAAACCCATTAATCACATTTATCCAATCAGATTTAGCAAAAGCAATCATCGACCCATATATACAATTGATTTATTTGCAACGATACTTCAGGGGTTTAGAATAACCGCTACCGTAGGGCAGTCAGCTACTCCTCCTCTGAATCGAGACAATCTCGGCCAAATACTATTCCCAGAATAACTCTTACTCCAATAGTTATTAGCTAATGTTAATTTGGTCAAGACCATCTTGTAAGTGTTACCCATCATTTTCAGATCGCAGAGGACGGCCCCAACAATGCCACCGTAGGGAAGAGCTAATGTTGGGAATGGCCCTAGGAAACCCTATCCATTTCTGGAGTTTGCGTTGTTCCGAATCCCATGCGCAAGCCCTCCGTAGGGTGATCGCTCCCAGGGCGACTCGCAGGCAGCGCATAGGAATCTCACGGTGCAACCTAATGATGGAGACCGCAGGATACGTTTGACACGTTTCCTTCTCCCACTTACTATGAACACTTTCCCCATTCACCTTGATATTAACCCATGCAAACACCATCCGTAGGGGGACGCTCCCAGGGCGCCTCGAGGCCAAGCATGGATCTCACGGTGTGAACTCAGGGGGACGTGAGAGTAGAAACTTAATATGAATATTTCGTTTCTATACTTTTCCTCCCACTAAAGTGTTGTAAAGTTTTAGGGTCTTATTACTTAGGTAAATTCCGGCTAAATGAATCTATCTAAGTCTATGCCTTATTAAACAAGGTCCTTACACTAAATGTCTAGGTGAATTAAACTCTTTTAATAACCTAGTGACATTGCATGCTAGTAAGACTTTGGTTAATTCAACTCAGGTTCCGAACCATTTGCTGGGAGAGTTCCCTTATAACCAAGGTCTTATGTCCTACTTACTCAAATTTTAAAACTATTTTAAAAAAAACTAAGTAAGACATATTTCTAATCCTATTAGAAAAAGGCGATCTTAGGTCTATTTCATTTTAAACCATTTAAAGAATGATAAGATCCTAAGATCCTATGTTAGCATGCAACTCTTTGTTATAGATTTTACGGTTTCTATTCATCAACTTTTATAACTCTTATAACTTTTAATGAATAAACCCTATAACATGCTTTCTAATGGTGTTTTAAAGCATATAACAATCAATCATTCAAGTTATAAGAAAAGCACCATTTAGAAACAACCTATGTCTAGGTTTGTATAACGCTTTACACTACGATGTCTAGGTGATAACACTTTAAAACCTCACACCGCTCACGCATGCTCATAAAACTCGAGTTAACTTAACTCAAGAACCGACTCAATGCCCAGGTAGGAGGTGTTCCGTAAACCGTCAACTTAAATACCTCCAGCCTTAGACAGCATTTTGTCGGGTGAGTTCTCTCGTAACCGTTGTTTTACAAGATATCGACCTAAACTATGCAAGTTGATCGAATTGTTGAAGGTTCATTAACCTAAGTGAGCATGCACTTAATCTTGTTATAGATTTTAGATTTCTATCTCTTTTTATAACAATTATAAAAACAATCCATAACAAGCCTAATTTGAGAATAACACTTATAATCAAACTAATGAAATTTCATGCTTCATGCTTGGTTAATTTTATCAATTAATAATTATAACTATTATAAAAATAATCAATTTTAATTAACCATTCAAGCATGAATCTCCCTAAATTAATACAACACTTATATTAATTAAACATGAAATTTCCCTCATGCATTTGAATTAATCAATAACACTTATTAAAATTAAACAAATGCATGAACATGCTTTCCTATGGTGGGGTTTTAAAACTATATGGCATGCTCATAATGCACATACATCCATTTAATTAAATCATACATTCACAATGCATAAAGTAATTAAATCAAGCTAAAATGGAATAGTTTGGCAATTTTAAAAAAACACAAGCAATTTCACTAATTATTACAATAATAATTAATAAATAAACTTGCAACACGCCCGAGCTTCACGAACCATCCCGAACCGCTCATCCAAGCAATGAACCAGCCATGCAATGAGTGAAATGAGGCTGCAACAGACCGAGCCGGACCAAAAGGCAGCAGCTGAACCAGAATTAAAAAAAACTGCTGCTGGAATTAAAAAAAAACAGCTTGCTGGAATTTTCATTTTCTGCTGCGTCTTCTCCGGTTTTTCTTCAATTTTACAGCCTATATGGACTCTAATGACTCTATAAAAATTACAGACTATAGTACACACATTAACGCTCTTACATATCCGAGCAATTACAATTTCATGAAGGTTTGAATGCTCAAAAAATTGCCAAACCAGAACACTTCCATTTTAGCACACAGAAAATTCAATTTCAAAATGGTACCCACCAAAGCAAAATTAAAACGAATTAAGTGCTCTAATCATGCTCTGATACCAATTGAAGGTGTACATATTACACATGCGGAAGCAATTGAAGATCGAAAGCACTTAAGACATTCAATTTTACTCCTAAAGCATGCATGTTCTAGAAAAGACAGAATAGAGAGTTTAGAAAACACCAACCTTTGTAGCTCACTTATGATGAACTCCTTGTGGTGTTTGCCTCTCCTATGCTCCTTGGACAACCTCTAGAGTCTTCCCTACTATACTCCGGGCCAAGAACGACTTGTGGGAGTCTATATAAGATAGGGAATGGGAAGGGAATGCTTGAAGCATCAAGCAATGGAGAAGAATGAGAGATGAGAGAACTTTGAGTCCAAATTCCAGCAGCATAACATTAAGGAAATGGCTCTCTTATGTTTGAATATGATTCAAACTCCTTTTAAAGACTTTCTCCATGCAAAGCCAAGCCTCAAGACACAAGACACATGGTGTATTTGCAAGCTCAAGTGGATTCTAGGTGTACATCTCACAAGACATGCAACAATGCATGAGTGAGTTGTCTTTCCACTTTGATTGATCATGCATTAAATGGATTTCCAACTAAATTCAAATTGAAATCAAATTTCAAGCTTGCAAATTATCCCCAATTTCAATTCTAAATTGAAATTGATTGCTTGGTAATTAATTTGAAAATTTTCAAATTAATTTTGATATGATTAATCTAATTAATCTTTGTTATCTTGTGCAATTCCATATATATGATTCCTAATACATATATATAGTATTCAAAACACTTTTAAATACTTCATCTCTCATTTTCTAATTTAATTCATAATTAAATTATTGTGTCAAACACAATTTATGATAATACCCTTTTTTTTCCCGATTTTGAACGATTCAAAGCTTCCTATCTTTTGTTCTAGGCTTAATTCCGATATGAGCTAGTAGGGGGACCTAATGGACCTATAGATCATGGGCTCCAACGATTCGAGGCTAACCGACTAATCTCATTGTCCAAGCTAGCCAACATTCGTTAACTATCGGGACACTCCACTATAGCCCGATAGTTGCACTCCCCTCACTATAGATATATTTCCGTCCACTTGATTTAACCATGATTAGTAAGTCGATCCTTCACAGGTTGTTCGTAGCTATAGCTAGGTCAATAAGCCGTTTTACCCCTATAGTACTTCTAGTTCCTTAAGTCCCACTGATCCTCTAATGAACAATTGGTTTATGGTCCAACTAATAAACCGAGTCCCTCTCGGGCCAATGAGAGGGCGGGATCCCTTTGTTCAAGCCCCGGAGTCAGCACTTAAGGGAACAACCTCTCTACTATCCCTTATTCGGGTAGGAGTGAATTCCTTCTTGCACGACTATGTCCCCAGCTATCTACCCGTTCCTATCCCTGAAATGGGAGGCTTATTGAGTCGGCGATACTGAGCCACTCTCACCTATGCAGATCTAAGGATAAGCCCGAATAAACAGGAGTTCATAGTTAGCTCAGGATTAAGATCGAGTTACCTAGGTCATCATATGAAATAGTCAGTCTCGTCAGTAAACGGTGTTATAAAGCGAGAGTGACTTATTTCTTGGTCCTGGTCTTATGCAAACTCATTGCATAGGACGCCCCCACTCGCATGTCTCTACATGGACGATTTAGGATCACATCGTCTATACCAACTATAAAGTGGGCCGCGTCTCATAGTGTCCCCAGAATAAGGTACCCAACCCTATCCCTATACTATAGACCGTTTTGGCTATTACTCAAGCTTGATCCACTTTTATGTCTCTACATAAAGCTCAAGTGTTCATCCTATAGCCATGGATCTTAGTTTATTGGATTTGAGTTATTATATGTGCAATTTACTTTATTCAGTAATAACTTTACTGAATTAATCTCGATAACGCCTTTATCGAATAAGTATATAATTCGTTTAACATTCACTATCTACGAGTTTTAGGACACCAATCCCAACAGATATCGTCTGCGCTGGATAAGGGAAAGGCAGTGGTAGGGGACCAGCCTCTGACGCGTGTGATATAAGGTAGTGTTGTGCCCCCTCCTGTTTCTGTTTCGGGCAGGAAAGGATGGAAGAGGTTGGCCCGTGGGGCTCTGAAGGATGTGACAAATGTGGTGGAGAGTGTTGCTAGCATGCAGAAGAGAGGGACTCCTATGAGTGGTGATCCGGAATCTGAGAATGGTGGTAAGCGTAGGAAAGGTTTTGGTGTGGATGAGATGGTATGTGTGTCTGATGATCTGATGTTGGCGGAGGCTGGCTCCCAGCCCCGCCCAGAATTATGAGTCTCATGTTCTGGAACGCCCGAGGTTTAGGGTCACCTCGTGCGCTCCGTCGCTTGACCAAACTGGTTCATGCAAAACAACCCTTGGTGCTTTTTATTTCCGAAACAAAGGTTACGTCTTTCAGAATGGATGTGGTGAGAAGAACGCTCGGGTATGATTGTTGTTTTACAGTAGATTGTGAGGGCAGGAGTGGGGGTTTGGCTCTTCTTTATGACTCCTTGGTCTCTTTTAGCCTACTCTTCTACTCGAATAACCATATAGATGGACGGGTGTTGTGGAATGACGGTAGATGGCGACTGTCGGGTTTCTATGGTTTTCCTGCGGCGGAGCTTCATGATCAGTCTTGGTCTCTTTTGAGCAAGTTATGAGGTTGTCCTAATACCCCGTGGCTTATTGGGGGAGACTTCAATGCAATTCTCAGTCAGAGTGAGAAAGATGGAGGTAGGGATAAGCCGTTGGCTGAGCTGGCTGCATTCCAAGACACTGTTGATTTATGTGGACTTATTGATCTGGGTTATATTGGGGACCGCTTCACTTGGTGTAACAGGAGGGCGTGAGAAGCAACTATTTTTTAGCGTCTGGATCGCTGTTTGAGCACCACTGCGTGGCAGGATTTGTTTCCAAATACGGTGGTGAATCATCTGGATTATAGTGGCTCTGACCACCGACCTTTGGAGGTATCACTGGCCCCTCCATCATCCTATTGGGTGAGGGGCAAGCGTCGTATTGATCGTTTTGAGGAGACTTGGTTGCGATACCCTGAGCTGCAGGACTTAGTTCGTCAGGTGTGGACCCCGTCTGGTTCAGATCCCACCTCCACGAGGACACAGGTCCTTAGCTCACTGGCTAGTAAATGTATGTAGTCTATGGCTGTCTGGGGGAGATTGAAGATGGGAGACTTCCCCAGGCGAATCTGTAAAGCCAACCAGAGGGTCCAAACTGCCATTGCTGAGTTGAGGGAGTCCAGCTCTCGTGAACCATTGATACAGTCTGAGGCTCAGTTAGAGGAGATCTTGCAGGAGGAGGAAGTATAGTGGAAACAGAGATCTCGGGAATTGTGGCTACGGGAAGGGGATCGGAATACTCGTTGGTTTCACCGTCGAGCCTCACACAGATGGAAAACTAACCGGATTGTCGAGCTTGAGGATGAACAAGGGACCTGGCATGAGGATAAGGGTGCAGTATTAACGTTGATAACGAACTATTTTCAGTATCTCTTTTCATCCTCAAGCCCTAGCCAGGATGACTTTGATCGGGCTTTGCAAGATGTGCGTCCATGTGTGGATGTGGATATGATCAGTGTCCTTATGAGTCCTTTTACCTCTGAGGAGATCCTACTAGCTTTAAAGCAGACCCATCCCCATAAAGTTCCGGGTCCTGATGGACTGTCAGGGAGCTTTTATAAGAACCATTGGCAGTAGTAGGGAATGATGTGATTCAGAGTTGTCTGGCAATTTTAAACAATGCATGCTCCCCAGGACCGATCAATGACACGATGATCATTATGATTCCAAAGATTAAGTCTCTGCGCCGGGTTTTTGATTACAAGCCTATATCTCTTTGTAATGTTAGCTACAAGTTGATCTCTAAGGTTCTGGTGAGCCGTATGAAGTTTGTGTTGAATAAGGTTATATCTCCAAATCAGAGTGCTTTTATACCAGGACGATGTGTGGTCGACAACGCCGTTTTGGGCTTTGAGTGTATTCACGGTCTGAAGAAACGGACAAGGGGTTCCTCTAGATGGGCAGCCCTGAAACTGGATATGAGTAAGGCCAACGACAGAGTAGAGTGGTCATTTATTCTGCAAATCATGCTTCGTTTGGGGTTTGCTAAGGATTGGGTGGATCTGATCATGAGATGTGTGAGCTCTGTGTCTTTCCCGTTCAACCTGAACGGCGAGAAATTAGGCCAGGTGGTCCCAACAAGGGGTCTCCGCCAGGGGGATCCTTTGTCACCTTATCTTTTCCTTCTGTGTGCAGAAGGTTTGTCCAGCTTGCTCCGTGGGGCAGACAAAGGTCTCTTATCACAGGTTTTCGACTTGCGCGATCCTGCCCATCAGTTTCGCACCTGTTTTTCGCTGACAATAACTTGCTTTTCTTCCGAGCAAATACTGCAGAGAGTAGTTGTGTTTGAGATCTCCTGTTGCTCTACGAGCGTGCCTCCGGCCAAACTATAAACTACGAAAAGTCTGTTGTGGCTTTCAGTCCAAACACAGGGGATGACTATAAGCAGTATGTCAGTCTAATCCTATCTGTTGTATGCAAGCCATGTCATATTTAGTACCTGGGCCTTCCCTCTTTTATGCCACGGAGTCGATCAAGTACACTGAAGTTCATTAGAGATCGAGTCTGGAAACAAATCCAGGGGTGGAAGAGCAAATTTTTCTCCACATGGGGTGAAGAGGTGCTGCTGAAGTCGGTTGTGCAAGCTATTCCCTGTTACACGATGAACTGCTTCAGACTCCCGAAATGCCTAATTAGTGAGATCCATCATCTCATGGCGAACTTTTGGTGGGATAATCCAGAAGGAGGGAAGAAGATTCACTGGTTGATTTGGAAGTCCCTTTGCCTTCCAAAGTGTCGCGGTGGCCTGGGTTTCAAAGATATGGAATTGTTTAATCAGTCGCTCTTGGCAAAACAGTGTTGGCGAGTGGTTTGTGATCCCTCTTCCCTGCTTAGCATGGTGCTCAAGGGGCACTATTTCCCAGGCTCGGACTTTTTTTAGGCTAGTTTGGGCCATTGGCCTTCCTATATTTGGAGGAGCTTATTATGGGGGCGTGAATTACTAGCTAGAGGCTGTCGTTGGCGAATAGGTAACGACTCCTCAGTCCCTATTTACTTTTCGAATTGGCTCCCGAATGAGTTTTCACTTCAGGTTCACTCCTTTCCTTCACTGCCATTGACTAGCTGTGTTCGGGATTTGTTTACTGGTTCAGGTCATTGGGATGAAGAAAAAATTCGAGCCCATTTTACAGTGGCAGATTGTGAAGCTATTTTGAGGATCCCGCTTTTGAATCTCTTATCAGAAGATCAAATGATATGGCACTTCGAAAATAATGGACTTTTCTCTGTTATGAGTGGATACCGCTTGGCCCATAGTTTGAGTGTATAAGATCAGGCGTCTTCATCAGACTCGACTATATGGCAAGGGTGGTGGTCTAGCCTCTGGAAGATGAATATCCCAAGTAAGATCAAATTCTTTTTTTGGAGGCTATCTCACAACCGGCTGCCCACCAAAGATAATCTTCTTAAAAGAGGTATGGAAATTTCTAATATGTGTGTGATATGCCAGCCTTTTCCAGAGGATTATTTGCATGTCTTTTGGGATTGTCCTATGATCAAATCTATGTGGTGTTGCTCAAAATTCGCAACTTTACATCAATCTTTTTCTGGTTTGAGTTTTGATTCACTGCTGTGGGCGATAAGAGATAGGGTAAGTAGGTTGGATTTTGAACTCTTGTCTGTTTTCTGGTGGGCTGTATGGAACTTGAGGAATTCTCTCGTATGGGGTGGATGTTTTGATGACCGAAACTTGATGCTTTGGGCAGGGGAGTATCTGCAGGCGTTTCAGTCTGCTTTGGTGAGGGGTGTCCAGCATTCGGTGGTGTTGCATCAGGCGCAGTCGGTGGAGTCTGCTGTGTTGTGGCTACCACCTGCTGTGAATGAGCTTAAACTGAATGTGGATGCGTCGGTAAGGCCTGTTTCGAGGGAGGCTTACGGTGGGTTTGTCCTGCGGAATGATAGAGGGGAGGTCCTATTGTCGGCGTGCGAAATTCTGCCAAAATGTTGGAGTGTCGATTTGGCCGAGGGATGGGCAATGTTGAGAGGTATACAAATAGCCCACCAAATGGGTTTTTACAGGTTCCATGTTGAGACTGACTCGCTGAGACTTTCAAGAGTTTTAAACGACGATGTGGATGATATTTCGGAAGTAAAAGCAATTATGGACGTGATTCGCAGCTTGCTCCAGCGTGTTTCTTCATGTAGGGTGTTGTTTACTCCCAGGCAAGGCAATATGGTAGCTCATACCATGGCTTCGTTGGCTTCTTTATATGCTAATTTTATTTGGCTTGAGGATTGGCCCGTTGAGGCTTCTGATGTACTTAGACGTGATCTTTCCTCCTAATGAAATGCCTACCTTTGCTCTAAAAAAAAAACTAACAGAAATATCCTAAGTAACTGATATAGTTACATTTATTCTAATATTGGTGTCCAGCCCACTTGTTGCATAAGCAAGACTTTATTTTATTTTTAACTTGTGTTTATGAGCCCAATATGTCGAGTTATGTGTTTAGCCCAATCAGGACTAAATGGGTTGGTTTGTCTTGAAAGCCCATGATTTTTTCCTTTGATATGGTATGACATAAGGAAAGAGACGACGGTCAAAAAACAAAGAAAAACACACAGAAAGATGGAGAGAAGTAGGGAGAGCAGTGCAGTTCAGATTTCAGGGACAACCTCCACAAAGTTGTCAATTATTGGAGTTTCAACAATTGGATTTTTCTGAAATTTGGTCAGTCGTTTGGGAACACATAGGGCCTCGTTTGGAATGGTTGGATCGTTGTTTTGAGCTCTGGTTTGTTCATAATCGCTGCTGGACAGAACCTCCAAAACAAGAGATATTTTCATCTTTTTTTATCTCTCAAGTGTTGATCTCTTATGTATGAAACTATTGGTGGATTGTGAATATTTGTATGACTGATTTGGATTCTTTTTCCTTCAATTTTATCATAATAAGAGAAGCGACAAGAGTGGACTCCTTACAAGTTTCGTGGTTTTACTTTTCACATCGAAGGGGTTTTCCACGTATAAATCGTGTGTGTTATTTGTGTTTCATTCTTCTAAATTTTATGGTTGATTTCTATCCATTATTGGTTGATTTCTTGGTGGTTAATTGGTGATTAATTTGTGATGTATTGGAGCAGTATTATTTAGTTGATTGTGTTGGAGGTGATCCTGGTGGGTTGTTGATATACTACTTTGGTCCTATCAATACCATTGTGGAGATATGTGGAGGGTCTCGTGTCCTTAACAATTGGTATAAAAAACATTGCAAGATTTGCCCCTGGATGCTCGAACCAACCCGAACGACCTCAATTGAACCAAACCGAACCTCCAACGATTGAATTATAGCTTAACTGGACCTTTAAATCACCAAATGAGGTTGAACCGACCGAGACAAATTGAACCAGACCAAGAATGTTGTACTGAACCGCTTTTGGAATTATTCTTGCGCGCCTCTTTGAAAACGCATCAGCATCGAGACGCTGAACCAACTGGTCACCCTCTATTCTTCGGCCAGCATGAGTTGTTCCTCTTTTCTCGATCAATTGAAGGCCTAAATGGACTCTAATGACTCTATAAAAATTACATACTCTTCTCAACATATTAATGCTCATATACATATGAGGAATTACAATTTCATCAACAAATTAAACAGAAAAAAATTGTCAAAATTGTAATATATCCATTTCAGCACCCAAAAATATTCAATCAAAATAAATACATATTATTAGATAATGTGTATGTTGTTTCAAAGATCAAACAGAATTTGATTTCTATATCTTGTATGTTTGAACAAGATTACTCCATATCTTTCTTAGTAAATGAATCATTCATTTCAAGAAACGGAGTTAATATTTGTTCAGCTAAACTGGAAAATAATTTATATGTTTTATGACAAATCGAGAGTAAAGCAGTCATGAACACTGAGTTGTTTGAGATTGCTACAAAGTAATAAGAGCCAAAGGATTTCTCCTATTGAGAATACCTATCTTTGGCACTTAAGGTTAGGTCATATTAATCTCAATAGGATTGAGAGATTGGTCAAGAGTGGACTTCTAAGTTAACCGTGCCTTGAGGGAAAAATGACTAAAAGGCCTTTTACAGGAAAAAGCTATAGAGCCAAAGAACCCTTGGAGCTTATACATTCGGATCTTTGTGGTCCAGTGAATGTTAAAGCAAGAGAAGGGTATGAATATTTCATCTCTTCTATATATGATTATTGAAGGTATGGATATCTCTACCTAATGAAACATAATTCTGAAGCCCTTGAAAAGTTCAACGAGTATAAGACTGAAGTTGAAAACTTGTTAGGTAAGACGATAAAAACACTTCGATCTGATCGAGGTGGAGAGTATATGGATCAAAGATTCCAGGACTATATGATCAGCAGAACGGTGGAGAGTAATGATTTTACCTAACAAGTTTTGAACTTCTACTAAGGTATACCTGGATACTAGATCAGCAGAACGGTGTATCAGAAAAGAGAAATAGAACCTTGCTAGACATGGTTCGTTCAATTATCAGCTCTGCTTAATTGCCTAGCTTGTTTTGGGGTATGCCATATTGAACAACGTTCCCTCGAAGAGTGTTTCGGAAACTCTTTTCGAGTTATGGAGAAGACATAAACCTAATGCGCTACTTCAGAATCTGGGGTTGTCCAACACACGTGCTTGTGACAAATCCTAAGAAATTGGAACTTCTTTCAAAAGGTTGTGCTCTAAATAAATGAGAAGATCACAACCACGGAGCAAGTTAGTCTAAATAAAACTACGAAAGAATCAACAAGGGTCTCGACGCTGACCTCTCGTGTTTCCACCAGATTTTTGCGTTTTTTTTAACTCCCTTTCTTCTATCTTTCTTCTATTTGAATTTTATCTACATAACACATAAAAAGAAAGAGTAAGAAAGTTGCAAAGAAAATTAAAAGAAATAGAAATTCAAGAAATAAAAATAAAGAAAAACTAAAAATCTTGGGTTGCCTCCCAAAAGCACCTTGTTTAACGTCATGAACTCAATGGAGTTCTCCTCAAACTCAACCAGGGTCCAAATTTTTGCGATCCAAATCACTGATCGGGTTAGATCTAGAAGCCTTATGCCGATTTACCTGAACTCTATTGGAAAAGTTATTACTAGCAAGGGAAGGGTTAAGCTTTCCTACTAAATCAGAATGGAAACAAATTCTTTTCCCTTTAAATGCAACTGAAATGATACCCCTGCCTATATTCATTTTAACCTTAGCCGTTTTCATGAATGGACGACCTAAAATAACAGATGTAGCATTAGGTGAACCATTGTCATGCATATCTATGACAAAGAAGTCAGTTGGAAAAATTAACTCATCTACCTTAACCAAGACATTCTCACATAGCCCTGAGGTCTAATCATGGATCTATCTGCTAACTGAACTAAATTACCTGTTTTCTTAATTTTAGATAATTTAAGCTCATTAAAAAATGCAAGTGAGATTACATTAATAGAGGATCCTAAGTCTTGCATGACATGCTCAATCTCCCTATCCCCTAAAATGCATGGCAATGTATAAATCTCATGATCTGAGCACCTACAAGGTAACTTTTTCAACACTGCAGGAACATTTTTACTTACCTTTGACTTACCTTTCCTGGAGCACAATTTTCTTAGGGACTTAACAACCTTAGGAATTTGTTTAATAGCGTCCAAAAGCGGGATGTTGGCCTTCACCTTCGTGAACAAGTCAAACATGTCCTTCTCCTCATCTTCCTTGGAAGGCTTAGGCTGCAGTGCTAACAAAGGAGCTTTAGAAACAAGCAAAACATTCCACCCCAAAACTTAAAACATGCATTGTTCTCAATGTATAAAAGAACTAAGGCCTAAACAAGCATGAGAACAATAAAGAAAAAATAAAAGGGGGTGAACGGTACTGCCCTGAATAATGATGACATTCACAATAATGTTAGCAAAGGAAAGAGCACGGGAACTCCTTAAAAATAAAAAACATCAAAGACAAAATAAAAAACAAACTAACTTGGGTTGCCTCCCATAAGCGCTTGTTTAATGTTTTTAGCTCGATGTGTTGACTGTGCGGACTTTCAAGGCACATAAAAATTCTCATATTTCTTTGGTGATGACATTCCCTTTTTTGGTATTTTTGAAATAAAATAAGCATAAAAGGAGAAAGATCCAAATAAAGGGACTCAGACTCTAACACTGACTCGTGAGAACAGAAAAAAGAACAACCATGATCTACAGAGGATGGAAAAGATAAAACAGACCAAGGCTTTTCAACCTTAAACTCTACCTCCTGAACTTCCTCTGACACTACAAACTCATTTTCTTTTTCTTCCTCACAAACATGCTCTTGGTTGGTGCTAAAACTCTCCAATTCTTTCCCACTATCTAAGCAATTCACCCCTAAATGCTCAACCTTAGCAAAATCGAAAGAATTAAGCTCCTAGATGGGTGTCGATGAATCAATAGCCACATGACTCACTAGACAACCAGTGGAAATGGATCTCACTTCACTAACTTCCCTTTGGGTCTGAAGTCCTTTCATAGATTCTTCAAGTTTTGAATTTTCATTGCTCACAAGGTCTGAAGTCCACATGACTCACTAGATTATCATTGCTCTAAACTCCTCAATATATGTTTGAAGCTTTCTAAGGGAGAATTTTCTTTTAAAGGAGTATAACTGAAAAATGAAAAATTGGAAAATGGTGTTGGTCCTTCGGGCCCAGATTCCCTAACGGGCCACCCAAAATTATAGAAACGGAAATTATGGGAGTTAGACCATTTTGGAACCAATATTTCACAAATGTCCGGTTATGATAAAAATTTCGGCTTTGTCTTGGCTCAAGATTTTCCAACTAAATCTTCCTTATTTTGCCCTTAAAAATTCTACACATTAAGGGCCCGTGTGGTAACGTTCTCGTTTCTTGTTTCTTGTTTCCAATTTTATTAAGAAATCTAAGCATTTAATAACTATGTATGTTTCTTGTTTCTCATTTTTTAGAAACACTCCCAAAATTTGTATAGAACTTTTGGGAACAACTAAAACTAGTTTCTCCTTTTTTGTCCCTGTTTCCAATTTTTTCCAAACATAAATAAGAATATAGGTTTATTATTATTGAATGTATAGGTGTTAGGGTCATGAAATTCTATTTTTCTTTATTAAAAATGAAGAAACGGAAACAAGAAACGAGAACGTTACCAAATGGGCCCTAAAATTATGTTTGTATTAATTATTTCCATAATAAAAACTACCATTAAGATTTACAACTACTCAACCCTAACGCAAAATACATTTCACAAAAAACTTCAACCAATTGCCGTCAAATTGAAGTTGTCAACCAATATTCATTTTTAAACAATATGAGTATAATTTTTTTTTTTCACATTTTATATTGCTCATTATTACCGAAAGTTGTTAATCAATATGAATAGCATCATTTTATGTCAAAACAATATGTTTATATTTTCTTCCTTCATTTTTGGTTTGATTTTGTCATCATTTTTTTTTTCAACAGACCATCCAACCACATCACATAGTGTGTATTTTTTTTTTTTTTTTTTTGTTTTTAATATCTAATGACAAGAGTATATATATATATATATATATATATTATGTTCACATTAACCCTATTTACATCTAAATCACTCAATTGCTTGTAGAATTTTTTCATATGATAAATATATACCATACATTATAATATATAAACAATTATAGAATATATTTGTCATTTTCTTTTTTCAGAAAATTGTCATTGTTTATATATTTCATAAGTAAAATTTTCATAATGATAAATATATACTAGACAGTATATTGTATCATAAATATATACTTAGATGTATATTATATAATCCTCCTTACATACTATATATACGTCATGATTTATATAGTTCATAAGTGAAATTTCGGAATGATAAATATAGGTCATGCAACATATTGCATCCATAAATATATACTTAGATGTATATTATATAAACCTTATTATATATTTTTTCAAAAAAAAAACCTTATTATATAGGAAAATTGCAATGGGTGACAAATTGGACCAAATTAATAGCAAATATAGCACCATGTAAAAAAAATTGCAAATATAGCAAAATCTATCGGAGTCTATCTGATAGACTTCGATTATCAGAGTTTATCAACAATAGACTCTGATTAATCAGAATCTATCAGTCTACTGATAGACTGATAGATTCTGATTATTCAAAGTCTATTAGTGTCTATCGCTGATAAACTCTGGTTAATCAAAATCTATCAATGTCTATCAATGTCTATCAGTGACTATCACTGATAGACTTTGATTAATCGAAGTCTATCAGCGATAGACACTGATATACTTTGAATAATCAGAGTCTATCAGTGATACACATGGATAGAATCCGACAACAACTTTTTGGTCTTGTACAATTAATTTTGCTATATTTGCTATTAATTTGGTCCAATTTGCCATCTATGCAACTGCCCCTATTATATATTTGTCATATATCTGTGATTGGTAATAATCTCAGATATGGATGGTCTATGATGGTCTAACTATATTGATTATCAAGTTTCTTAGATTATTATACATGAAGGAATGTCTTTTTTCACTAATTTGATTGAAGTTGTAACGCAAACGAATGTAACAAAAAAACTTGTGACTAATTTATATAGACTTCAACCCTCGTTTGATATTTATATAATTGCTCATATGTACGAAAAAATATATATAATTGCTTATATATTATATAACCCCTATATACTTATTAATATTGATATATAAAATAAACACGGTATGATTTTTTTAAACTCTAATAAACTTGCAAATAATAATAGAACCAATGTTTTAAAAAATAAAAAAAGATATTTATATAATATATAATGCCCCACATGTTAATCCAAAAAAAATACTTACTAACCCAAATATACATTTTCTGTGGGAATGTTATTGAAATATAATCTCAGTATGATTTTTATAAACTCTTCTAACTAAGTAAACAATAACACTTTTCTTTAAAAATAAAAAAGAAAATACAACAATAACCAACATCTCTAAAAAAACACACACATAGTAACCAACAGAAGAAAAAAAAACTTGTATGATTTTTATAAACTCTCCCAAATAAAGAATAACACAGTAACCAACCGAAGGAAAAAAAAAAAAACCTTGTATAACTTTTATAAACCCAAAAAACAAACCAAAGTCCTCCATTCCAACTGACGACAAGTACGAAGAATGAAATATGGACAATGTGAACTCAATTCAGCGACTAACGGTGTGAAGCAGTAGTGGGGTTCACCATTCAAGAACAGAGAAGCATGAACCGATGGACGGTGTGAAGCGGTGGTGGTGATAGCGTGAAGCGGCGAAGGTTTTATGTGTTGAAATCGGTCCAATGACTGTGTTTGCGTAGCTGTGAACTCGCGTTGGACGTCGTCAACTCACCGGAAACTAGATTGTATTTTCGTGGACGGTTTGTGTTTCACGGCGTTGAGGAAGAAAGAGCAAAGAGCGATGGTTTCAATTGAAAGTAAATGTGAGATAATGGTTTGTTGGAAATCTTGAGAGAATCGAGGAGTTGCAAATTTGGGAGAGAGAAGGTGAAAAGATTAATAATAGGTAATTAATGGAGATATTTTAGGGAAAAAAATCCAACGATTATATTAATTAAGCCTCTTTTATTTTTTGAATTTAAATATGATATAATGGGTATTAATGTAAATTAATCTTTATATTGGCTTGGCTTTGGACAAAGTTGATAATTTTTTTGAAACTAGACATTTTTGAAATTTCGATGTCTATTTGGTCTATCTATGTAGTTAACCCTTATAAAAAGTCATTCAAATCAATTAAAGCATCAATGATAATTAGGCTCTCAATTAGATACAAACACCAAATAACAGCACAACTAGAACAATGAACTAGGACTCAAAGCAAAAATATCAGAAAAGGAAAGAAAACAAAAAAGGAAAAAAAAATAGAGAACGGAACAACTAATACAAAAAAAATAAAAAAATAAAAAAGATATTCTAAGAAAGGAAACTCTAACCATTAAGGAAAGCAAAAACAAATAAGGAAAATACAAATAAGGATAATAGCCAACAAGGAAAAAAAATCAAACAGATAAGAAAAGCACTAAACAAGGAAAATAACAAATATGGAAACAAAACAAAAAAGGAAAAACATGCAACCATCTAAAAAAAATAAAAGTACACCCTAAATTAAGACCGAACAATTTTTCCACTACATTAATCTAACTAAATATGTCAATCCCCGACAACAGCGCCAAAAACTTGGTGCGCAAATTGCTAAACACAAGTGTACGGGTCAAGTACTAATATAGTTATATGAAATCGAATGTTGTCATCTGGATTGGTTTTCTAGCGAATTAATTGTCGTGAATAATCTTGTCCAATTTTATTTGGAGAGCAAAACTTACTGAAAAAGATAAATCTAAAGACAAAAGCATAAAATAAAAGTGGAGATTCAAATGGAAAGACTCTTAGGGAATTGATTTCATTATTTGAGATTGAGGATTAATGAATGGGAATGAATTTCAGGGTGCAATTATTTTATAAGTCAAGGAAACTTTAATCACAATTATCTCTCCCGAGCACAATTGATTCTCATGCATACAATAAACCCAATATCCCTATATAAGTTCATCAGCATGCAAGTTCTTGAGTTTAGTCCATTTTACAACTTCTAAAGTTATTCAAATCTCCCGATCTTAGAATTTTACTTAAGTCATTCAATTAGGGTTTAAGCTAAATCCTCTCTCCCGAGCAAGATTCAACACTAAATCATTCAATCAATGGCCAATTAATTAAATGTATTCTAACATAATTGCATGAATAAAATAAAAGCACATTCATAGCATAAATTAATCCAACAATCTAAACAACAACATCATCAATCCCTAAGACAAACAATTAGCAACTCATAGTCTTGGTACTACAAACACTAATTGAAAGAAAAACCATAAAAACAACTAGATAAAAGGGAAAGAAAGGGATAAAACTTGAACCCGTCGAAACCGTATGTCCCCGTCACAATCTCCACGCCTTCTCGCTTGATTCCCGATCCTTGTCCTTGCTCCATCTCCCACCAAAGGTCTCTAGTCGGAATTAGGGCTAAAATCTAATCAAATGGACTCCCCCAAGTCATAACATAAAGTGCACTATTTATAGAAAATCTGTCAACAACGTTGAGACACTAGGGACAACGTCTCGATGTTATCCTCTCTTCACCGCCATATTCAGATTTGGAAGGCTGGCAGCGTCGAGATACTACCTCTCGAGTCTTCAATAACTTTAAGCCGCCAATTTCTTTCCTTTTTCGTTTTTTTGGCTTTCCTTTAGGTCCCGAACACCCGATCAACTCCAAATGGTCCAATTTGCTCCAAGAATGGATTTTCTACAAAAGAAACATTAAAGTGCATTAAAATGACCCAATAATTCTCAAAGACTAACTAAAATAACAAGGAAAAGTAGCTCGCTATGCGCGCTATCAATAATATATATTTTATTTTCTATATTCATAGTTATTTTTTTTAATATTTATATAAATTGTTAAATCCTTGCACTTTTAAAATTGTTTCAAATATGCCTCTAAACTTAAAAAATATATAATAAAGTCTCTCAACTTCAAATGTTTGGTCTACAAGGCTCCTAAATTTTAAACAATTTGTGTAATTGGTATATGAATTTTATAAAAAAATATTTAATTGGTCGTTAAACTATTAATTTCATAACTAATATATATCTATAAACTTTAAAAATAGTACATATTAAATGATCATGGACCCATGAAACACAAACTTAAAAATTGAAATATTGATATGATGCAAAATTTACATTTTTGGAGATATATTAGGCACTTTTTAAAATTCAACCATCAACTCATCACAATAATGAAAGTTGGAAAACATACTTTTTACGGTTCATAAATTTATTAAACATAACTTTCAAGGGGACCAAGGCCAGTATTTTAACTCCTATAAGTAGGACCTACAACAATTTACAATCACCTATATTGGTTGCCGACAATTATTTTTTCCTTTTTGAATAATAAGTAATTTACATTATCTTTATATGGCAGAAATGAAAGCGAACACATATATGATAAAGAATTTACAGCCGGTCAAACTGAAGAAGATTGGATGAAAAAATATAAATAAGAACCACAAGAAAGAAAGAAGAGAGAGAGAGAAAAAAAAAAAACACATGCGATGACTTGGCAAGTGACAGAATTATGCCTTGTACTTCATGTTGACCTGTTATTTTATTAATCTCATCACACAGCATGATAGTGAGTTGGCTTTAATTAAACAATTAAAAAATTTATCAAAAAAAAAATAAACAATTAAATTAAAATTTTTAGTCGTTTAGCTTGCTGTATTACTAAACATTTATGTCGCTCTATAATATATTCAATGTGTCAAATTATATGTAAATTTTATATGGCATATGAACTTACGATGTGCTATTTTATTTTAGCAGCATGAATATTTAATAGGTCACGTTTTTTGTTTTTGATTACATCTAACATTTGGGAGTGGGAGATTCGAACCTCTAACCTCTTCGTCAAGAGTACATGTCAATTATCATTGAGTTAGACTCACTTTGGCTATTAGAGTTTTAAAGTTATAATCTCATTGAGGGTATGTCGCTCTGAGTTTTTTTTTTTTTTTTTCATCTCTATTAAAAAAAGAAAAACCTTCTCCAATTGATTTTTATTATTATTCTTATTTTTTATTTTTATTTTTTTTTGTTAATCTTTGTTAATAATATGTTAGTCACATAATGAAAATGATTTTTTTAGTATAAATAATAAAAGTGATTATGAAACTGTAAAAAATTACAACCACTATTATAAAAATTAAATTAAAGCATCCAGACTTCAAATATAATTTAACCAAATAATTAGGTGTGGGTTCACATTTTTTTTCTCCATTATTTTAGTTTCAATAGAAAATTTTAGATTCAAAGTAACTCCACGTCTTTGAGGCAATTTGAACTTTTTAAATATGGTGACAAAATATATTTGTCTTGTATGTTAATATATTATGTCTAAAAGACAAGGTCAAAGCTCTTCTCAATATTATAATTTTATAGCAAGAATTACGATGTTACTTTGAATGTCTCAAAAATATCTTCCTATTTTTAATATGATGAATTGATTTTTGCAACTTTCAAGAGTGATATATATTTTCGTTCAAAAAAAAAAAAAATCATCTTGAACCTCAAATTATTTTTATTTTCATTCACAGTTAACAATAACATTTTAACTTACAACCTAGCTACCCTCTTATCCAATAAATTTAATTATGTGAACTGTTATAGGTAATTTTTCCATCGTTTCGATTGTCAAAGCATAAATCGAAACAGTATAGAACCAGTACGTAGGAAACCCCAGAGGGCTGGATCCAAAGGGAAGATTGGCCAAAGGAATTGGACATGCCCAATTCTTGCCTGAGGCCGAGGCTAGGTCAAATGGCTTTGGCCATCTTTTGCTCAGCCCATGTACATCTCCTAGAGTTTCCTGCTAGTCCAGTTCAACTTGGTTCAACCTCGAACTGTCCTCAAAATGGTGAAACCATAAAATGGACCAAAGTATAAATATCCTTTTTCAACCTTGGAGAAGGGATCCGAAACCCTAACTTTTAAACTCTTTATTCTATCTCTTAATCTCTACTTGTCATATCTCATCTATTTCCTTGCTAAACTTAAGCATTGGAGTCGATGTGGCAAGCACCACACCATTTTGAAGTTTTTCTTGTTTTGCAAACCATGTCTTCCTCCCTCAAATGAATTTACGGTTGTGGTTACGTGAAGGTCATGTGAGTTTTTCTCCTACCTAGAATTTGGCAACAACATGAACTATTAAAAGTTTCCAATTTTATCTTTAAAAATATTCAATTATGTCCTTCAAACATACATATATGATGTTAGTCAAATTACAAATGTGCCAATAATTTACAACTAGTAGTAAAATGGTGAGTATATTTTAATTTATTTGATGATATGAATTAGCTCAACATTACTAGACATGAAGTGAAAAAAATGATAAAATTAAAATCAGTTAATACATGAATAGACGTAGACTACACTACAATTATTTCTTTTTTGTTTTTTCTTTTTAGTGTTATATTATAAAGAAATGAATAAGAGAAGAATACTGAATTTATAATTGAAATTAGGAGACAACATTATTCCCAATGAGCTTTCATAATGTTAAATGATTATAACTATTTTTTAAGTTTATGAGCACATCATGAACACATCTTTTTTTATTTTAATTTACTAATATTTTCAAACATCAATAAAATATTCTGACAAACATTATAAGATGTACTTAGGATTAATTATTCAAGGTTTAGAGATGTTCAAAAATTTGATCACCTATCAAATTCAATCAACCCAACTTAGATTATGTAAGTGAGATTCGGTTTTAAAATTTTTTTAATATTACTTTTAAAAACCTTTTTTGAACTTATTGTTTATCCCAAACTTATTTGTGAAATATAATTGTTATTTCATGAATTAGCATTTGACCTCGGAGTCAACATTGATGTTTGAGCATAAAATCGTCTTGGAAAAAATACCTTTTTGGTCCTTAAGTTTTGAAGAATAGGTGTGTTTAGTCCATGATTTTTCAAAATAGATCCCTTTTTAGTTCCTAAGTTTTGAGAAATAGGTTTAAAAAGGTCCTTTAGTTTTGAAAAGGAACATTTTTAGTTCTTGAGTTTTGAGAAATAGGTTTAAAAGGCCGCTCATATTATTTTTTCCACTTTTTATATTAATATTTTTTTTAATATAGAATGGTTTTTTTTTTTAATTTAAAAATTAAAAACTATTGATTTAAAAAAATTGGAAAAAATAATATGAGCGACCTTTTAAGCCTATTTATCAAAATTCAGTGACTAAAAAGGTCTATTTTGAAAACGTAGAGATCTTTTAAACCTATTTTTCAAAACTCAGACACTAAAAAAATCCATTTTGAAAACTCAATGACCAAACACACCTATTTTTCGAAATCGAGGGACCAAAATGGTATTTTTCCCAATCTTTTTTTATAGGATGATTTCTCTATTGTATTGTTGAAATTATCTCTTCAAAAATACCATATATTGAATGAAATTTAAGTTGGGTTAATTTTTTTTATGCATAATTGCAGATAACATGCAGGGTGGTGATAGAACCAAATTAGGGCAATCTATATAGGCCTAAACTAGCTAGTTCTATAGTTATTTTGTGCTTAATTGTATTATTTTATAGGTATTTGACATTTGGGCTTCCCGAAAGCACTTTGGAGCAAAAATGTCATAAAAGAAAGAAATTAGCCAAAAATTCGATCTATGGAAGCCAAATCAAAGAAGTGGAGCAAGCTGACCCAAGAAGGTAGCGTTGAGGCGCTATCCAAGAGCGTCTCAACGCTACCGCAAGTCCAAAGTCCACCCAACTAGTGTTTCTCCATTCGAAGCGTCAAGACGCTGGTACTGTCTCTTCTATTGCGCAATTTTTGCTTCCAACGCCCACAACGTCAAGACACTGTCGCCTGGAATATAAAAGTACTGATTTTTTCGATTCGTTGTGATTAAGCTCCCTTTCCAGCCGTTTTTCTCTTAATCCCTCTTGATTCCTTTCTATTTTTTGTATTTTCTTAGTTTATATTAGTTTTAGGTCGGTTAATCAAACCTCGGGGCTTGGATTTTGCTTCTCTATGGTCGTCTAAGCTTGAATTGTTGTAATGGGAACCTCAGTTTGTAAGTATATTCAATTTCTATGAGACTTTTGCAATATTTTGGGATTTTACGAATGTTTATGATGCATCTATGAATTCTCGTTTAAACTATCGATTGTGAATGTTTTTCGCGAATTACTTGCTCGTAAATTCATTGCATGATCGATATATCTGTTATTTGGGAGCCACTTAGGTCTGAATCATGTCGTTCGTCTTTTCTATATGAATTTGCGTATCTTCCTTGATAGGGTCTAAGGTTAATAGATAGATTAATTAAAATAAATTGGTAATTTCACTAATTTAATTAGTTAAATTTGGACCCTTGTTCTTACACTACAACAAATTTGGCTTTTAATGTCGGGCAATGCCCGACATTAAAAACACCGACATTAAAAGTTTTAATGTCGGTCGCTTTTAATGCCGGGCATTGCCCGACATTAAAATCCTCTTTTAATGTCGGTCGCTTTTAATGTCGGTCAACGACCGACATTAAAAGCTATGTCCGACATTAAAAGGGTAATTGCCTGACATGAAAAGGACCCTTTTAATGTCATTCAACAAGCTTTGACCGACATTAAAAAGTCACTTTTAATGTCGGTCAATGCCCGACATTAAAAGTGAACTTTTTATGTCGGTCAACCACTCTTTGTCTGACATTAAAAGTCACTTTTAATGTCGGTCAATTTTTAATGTCGGTCATTGTCCGACATTAAAAGTTGTGACATTAAAAGTGTCCGACATTAAATGTGCGATATTAAATTAAAAAAAAAAATTGTTGGTTGCACACGTAGCTAACCAACAATATTATTTCTTCATTTTGTAAAAACCTGTAAACAAAATAGAATTTAAACATATACACAAAATAAAATCTCGAAAGTAATTTTACACAACTAAAACTCAACGAACATGAATTTAATTAATAAAATATAACAGTGTATATAATACATGAAACTTTCCGTCCATCCACAAATCATATCCATGAACCATATTTACAAAGAAAAAGTAAAATTACTAAACAAAATAATTACACAACTCCTTAAATAATGTTCTTTCCCAAGTTCATCTTCGAGCTTCTTTTCAAGAATATTCATTTCATCATCTGCAACAATTCTTGCTTAACAAGATGAATTCCAAACCTTATACAAATAAAAAACGTATAAGTGAAATACAACCGGCACACATCTCCAATCAAATCCTTAAACTATGTCACTTCTCTTAGAGAGAATATAAAAACTATATTGTTACTATACATAATTGCAACTTAATAAGAAAGAAAAGGAAATATATAAAAGAAACTAGGGAAACAAATCGTAAGCATAACCATCTCATTTCTCTTCCAAAGAACATTACCAGGTAGAAATTGTTAACAAGGAAATATACACAAACAACACCTGACCTTTTCTGTACCCATAACTAGAGGAAACATTGCTAAAATAATGTAAGTGACAAATAATGTATTTGGGTCACAGCAGTTGGTCAACGTTGGAAGGCATTGACATCCAAATCATGTCATTACTTGAAGAGGAAGAATGGTTTCGTTTTTTTCTTTTTTTGGTGGGGGGTGGGGGGTGGGGAGATGTTGTGAGTGTTGACTAATAGAACATTGCAATGACAAGAAAATAAAATCTAAAGGACCTATGATCAACATTTTTGTATGAATGTTAAGGAATATCCATACCACTAAAATAGAAAAGGAAAACAGAGAACCGAGGAAAAAAGTCTTATTCAGTTATCACACAGACATCCGATGGCAGCAAAAATTACTAAAAACCAAAAGAACATAGAGATAAATGAAGTACACATTTACCACTTAAGAAACTTCATTCCCTTATCTGCAATTTCTTCGTTAGTCTCTCTGATGTCCGGCTTCCACAGGATATCGTCATCGTGTTCAATCTAAAAAAGTAAATGTTTTTTCAATAAAAATAAGTTAAAATCTAAAAAATAGAGATGAAAAATAGTCACAAGATGGACAAACAAAAGGCTCCGACCGCTGTTTGCATAGTCCTACGTGCAATCATGACAGTTGAAATTGTAAATGTTTGATTAGTAGGGGCAAACCATGAAATTCTGTGGTTTGGGTAAAGAAGGAAAAATGTTTTAAGATGAAAATGGCCTCCACAAAGTGAAACAGGCTCAATCATCTAGAGGGACAAGCAGGCATAAAGCTACTATATATAAAATGCATGCTAGTTTCCAGTTGACAACTTGGACTATAAGAGGGGAGGATCATTTAAAAAAAAATCTTTAAAAACACACAAACCACATTAAAAAATCAGTCCAAAAAATTTAAACATATATACAAAGAACATTAAAAAGAAAGCAAGCTTGCCTTATAGCTGAACTACTCTTGAAATAAATTTTTAGTACCATGTACTGAATCTACTGATTGACGATAAAGCATTCTGAGATATCATAACAAAGCACAAAATCATGATAAGCTCATTCCTTACCTTCCTCATTTAATCTCTCCATCTTATCAGCCCCCCCCCCCCAAGTTGATCTGAAATGTTTGAAAATGCACATACCTGATAAGCAAAGGTGCATCTATTCGTTATCCTTTTCAATCAAGTCTGCCATAACCTTTATGTATCCTTCACGCTGATACCAGGAAGGTAGAACCACAAGCTTTGTTATCCTGTCTCTTTTTATCTACCAGAAAGTGGGAAGAAGCATCAATAAATAAATACAATAATTTTGTTCATGTACCAAATTTTGGAGTTTGTAAGTTTCATAAGATGTTGTTGTTCCACTTATAACTGAATAAGACCTTACAAGGCTAAGAAAGAACTAAATATTGAAAAAATAAAAATTTTTGATCAGCCTACAAAAGAGTACAATGAGTGTACAAGCTTGACATTGTTCGTTGCCTTGGTATGTTTTTCATGTGATGTATAGATGCAAGACCATTTTTTTCAAACATACGTAGAGAAAACTTAAGTAAAGCATAGGGCCCCTTGGATTGTCAGTGTCAGTGTATTCTCATTGGTAGAAAACTTTCTGCTGATTTCTCCCACAACAGCTCCCCCATTCAGCTGTTCGAAAAGGCGCAAGTATGCCACTCTTAGTGAGTCTCCTTTATCGGCCCTGTAATAGAGAGCTTAAATGTAAAATTTTGTAAGTTTAGGGATGTAATAGATCACAAATTGAAAGTTTAAGCATGTAATTATAACAACTCATCCCATAGAGTATATATTTATCCAATTTAATATGCTAAACAATTAAAGGGGGTAAAATCTCTAAGGACAATTTAATAACTTGAAGTTGAAATTAAACTATTGATTAGATATGCTTTTATAAATCTCAGTTTTGGTCTCATAGTCCTGTTCTTGAAGAATCCACACACAAGTTTCTCATTTCTAGCAATCTTATTCCTGTCTTCTCTTCTCAATCTCTCAATTTCTACACAAATTATACCAATATCTCACAAGTCCCACACATGCTAAACAATGCATCCTAAACTCATTTCAAACACAGATCTCATTTTCCAGCAATCTTATTTTCAAACTTTCCAGTCTGAAGTTCTCAGAAATATACTAAATACCTCTAAAAGAATAACTTTTAAAAGCTTTCTGACTTTCTCTAAGGTTGTGACACAAACATCTACAGTCTAAACAGAAAACTATAGCAGGAGGCTGATATTTTTTCCAGATGCTCACTTTTAACTTCAGGGCTTTCTACTAAAGCTCAACACATGATACGGTTTTTTTTTTTTTTAATAACTGCGTTTTTATGAAGAAAAATGAAAGAAGACAGACATACTACAAAGAAACCCCAAACAAAAGGAGTTTGAACCTAACCACATAAAAGGATTCAATCGAAAAGAACCAAATTAGTTTAAAATGACCCAAACCACTACCAATAATATGATGACTCAGAATTTATAGGGAAAATCATAAATATTGATTCATCTCAAGTCTACTTTGAAACATTACCTTGCCAGAGTTGTAATCTGGGAGCCTCAATGAAGCAATGACATGCGTGGATGGAAGAATATCTGTAACTGTGAGGAGTGAGGAGACCTGCATGAATGATGAAAATGTAAAGAATACCCATATAAATCATTATCAGAAAATGAAGACAGAGATCAACTACATTTGATTCTGTGTCCAATTTGAAATCAAGAACAACATTCTTATGCTTGTACTGTGCTGCCACATCCCCTGTGTAAAGACCTCCCCTGTGCTGCCACATACGAACCGAAAAATCTTTCTTACCCTCAAACTTTTGCCTTTTCAATTCAGTTGGGGGTTTCAACCAGGTATGTTCACAACAGATTCCGAGATTAACTTAACAATCATTCAAAATGGCTATTGAATATCAAAGCTAACCCCTAAATCTTTCCTTAAAAAAAACCCTAAATCTAATCTAATCGGCACACTTAACATCAAAATCGACACAAACGATGAGCATCATTCAACGAGCCAGACAATTTTATTTCAACACTCAACAAATTAAACTTCGAAACTCAAACTCAAATTTTCACGCAAAATAGATTCCAAAACGAGGAACACCTTAAATTCTCTTACGCGCAAGTGCAGGGAAGTTGTACTCACCATGGGAAACTTCCATGGAAACACAGAGAAGAAAGCTCTTGCAAAATTTCAGCGGAGGAAATGGGTGACATAAAGTATTAAGGGAAACAAAAAAGCAAAAGAACAAGTAAATGAAAGTAAAAGCTAAAGAGATTCAAGATCTAGGGCTTAGATTTTGGGGAAGAGATCTAAACTTTACTCAAATGATTTAGATTAAACAAAAAACCCACGTCGTACCGGAGATGAAGAGCTCAGTGACCGACGGCGAGGGGAAGAGATCAAGTCACCGTCCATAAGCTTCTAGTCACCACGCCGAACAAAAAAACCCACGCGTTTGGAAGACGAGAGAATGGAAACCGCGCCGGAGATGTACTGCTTCAAGTCTCCGTCGATGAGCTTTCCGTCGCCGTCCGTAAGCTTCCAATTCGCGAAGACGAGAGAAGACGAAAGTGAAGAGATGAGGGAAGGGGGAAGAGAGAAGACGAGAGATATCGGGGAGAGAAAAAGTAAAGCTACACAAGGAGAGAGAAACTTTTGCTTTAAAAATGCCACGAATTAATTTTTTATAAAGGGGTTTTAATTCGGGCACTAAAAGAGGTTTTTAATGTCGGGCATTGCCCGACATTACAAATCTGAAATTTTTAAAACCCGCCATCCGACATTAAAAGGCCGCGCATTTTTTTCCGTCCGACATGAAAAGCATAATTTGTTGTAGTGTTAATGCAATTAATTTTAGTTGGCAATTTCGATGAGGATCGAGTTGCCTATCTAGGTTAATTAGGATTAGTTTCGATGGAGGATTAGACTAGTGCATTAAGGGTAATGGACATAATTCTAGTTAATCAATTAATTAATTATAATGGAGGATCGAGTTAGTTAGTTGATTAAATCCAAGCTAGGTATGATGAAGAATTTGATTAAACAAGAAGCAATCTTGGGCCCATAATTATTCATTTAAAATGAATCTTTAGATAGTCGATGAAGGAAATTGAATATACAGAACATCGAGTGTTTCCAATTGCAGTAATCACCGAGATACAATTAACCTACCCATCATTTAATTTCCTGCTTTTACTTTTTTACCATTTATTTTCTCGTTTTTATTTTTCAGCATTATTTTCCTCGCATTTTAATATTTTCTGCATCCAAGTCCCCCTATTAGTCAGGTCGTTATAATAAACCTGATTAGGACAAATTAACAATCATGCTCCCTGTGTTCGACCCCGACCACTACTGCTATAAGTTAGCTTTAGGGGTTGGTGATTATAAATTCATTTGATTTCGATCTTAGAGAATTCAAAACCCTCTAAAGATCCATTCAAATTGGCACCATTGTCTAGGAGCCAAGTTTAATTTGTCTTTCTTGTGTTTGTTGTGATATCTTATAATTTTTTTATTTTCTTTTAAGTCGATCTTAATGACGAATTATTTTAAAAATCATTATTGTGACCCCTAAGATATGCCATTAGAGGACGTAGTTAGAACGATTGCTGATTTTCCATTGCAGGAGACAATGGAGGAGTCGATGTGCCATTATTATGAACCTTTTAGCTTAGGTAAATCTATTGAGAATTTATTGTGTGAAATTGCTAATAGTTGTCTTCAATTTCAATAGGAGTCTAGAGCTTGGATGGAGAGCTTGGGTAACCAAATTGAAAGTGTTAATATGAAAAATGTGGAAGCAATTTTGGATCTTAGGCACATAATTTCATCAATTTAACAAAACTAAACATGTTGTTCAAGCAAGCCGAAAAAAGAGAATAGTGCACCTACCTCTTGTAGCTCAAAATTAGACAGATTCCTTAGTTGTTTCTTCTCACCAATTGAGCATGAATCACCAAAAGGATCTTCCTTGCTATTCTCAAGCCTTGGAATGGATTGTGGGATCCTTTGGAATGGGAATTGGAGGGTAAATGACGAGTTTGGAGTTGGTTTTTGAATGAAGTCAATTTTTCAGCAATTCAACAAGATTAACCTTTAATCTCAGCTCTAATTCCTCTTATATAGAGCGAAAAACATGCAATAAGAAGCCTGGGATTTCGTAACAACAAGAATTGCATGAACCACGTGTTGATTAAGGTGTCTCAAGGAGGTTTAAGTGGATGGGTTAGTCAAAACCCACTCCACCTCCTAAAATTCTTGAATTTTTGAATTTCTTTAAATTCAAAAATGCAATATCAAATTTCTAAATTTTAATTAAACATAATTCTTAATTATCTTTAAATAAAAATCAATTTAATTAATTAAATAATAATTTAGTTAATTATATTATATTAATTTAGTATCTAATATTAAATTAATATTTTGCACCTGATCCCAACTCCTTTCTAAATGAAATTTCTTGAACATGAATCCCTATTCACGTGTTTCAATATTTAAATCATATTTAAATGTATCCAACTCTCAAAGTTTAGTTTAATTTGAAATTAAACCAATATGTTGATAATATCGTATATAACGAACATTCATACCCTATTCCAAATTTGAACGATTCAAACACTCCCATCACACTGTTCTAAGGTTTATTCCTATATGAGCTAGTAAGGGGACCGAATGGACCTACATATCATGGGCTCCAACGATCTGAGAGAAGGAATGTAGAACATTCAAGCAGAAGTGATTTGGATCGAAAGCACATCAATATCATTAATTTTGCAAATTAACTAAGCATGTTCAAACTAACGAAAAACAGAGTGTTATGGATACCAACCTTTGGTGCCGAATTCAAGCAACTTCATTGATAGAATTTGATCACGAACGGGTTGTAGACGACCTCTAGTGTCTTCCCCGCTATCCTTCGACCTTAGAACAGATGGTGGGATCCAAACGTGATGAGAATTTTGGGAAGAAAATGAGTTTATGAGAGTTTTTGGCTATAAGTTTTGAGAGCTCAATTCCAGCTGCACCAAGAAGCTTTTTTTCTACTAATCTTCTTCTTTTAAAGAAGAAATACTTGCAAGATGAACCTTGCATCAGAGGACAACAACAAGGAAGTGTTTTGAGGTGTCAATTTGGTGTTAAATTAAGTATAAGAAAAAACACTTTCAGTGGCGCGTTAAACACGTCGTTGAAACTCAAAAAACGTCAGTAAAAGTTTTACCGTCGTGCATAACTTCGTCGCTGCATCCGTCGCTAAAATCGCGTAGTCGTAAGTTTTTGCGATGTCATTTGTAGAAGTCGCTAAAAGTACATTTTTAGTGACGTCTACGCGTTGGTGTAAGCGATAGGTAGGGACGTGTGAACACGTTGCTGAAGACAATTTTCAGCGACGCCTGGACGATCGTCGCTAAACAGAGTGTTTAGTGACATAGTTATGGTGTCACTAAAAACAACTTTTCAGTGACGAAGAACACATGTCACAGAAAAGTCAGTTTTAGTGACGGAGGCTATGTTGCTAAAGTGCTCAAACTTGAAAAGAATAAGACATTTTGAGACAATTGTGTATGTCGGTAAAAGTGATATTAGGCGTCACTGAAAACTCAATGCTAGTTTTTTTTTTTTTTTTTTAATTTGTTCCATATTGTTAATGAAAGGAAAATGCACCATACTATGATTTACCAACATTATATAAAATGGTGCTAAAAATTATTTATTATTTAAGAAATAAAGTCAATTTAATCAGTAAACTTATAAATAAAATAATATTATCATCTTCAAACTAATTAACAAATCTATAATTAATCAAACATAAATAAATTAAAATTTAATTTGCCAACTTAAAGTGAAAATGCACCATGTTCATATTAACCATAATCAAGAAACAACAAGTCTAAAATCTGATACAATTTGATCATTTTCTAAAATGATCTCAAAGTCTAGATGAAGAAGTTAAAGCTTAACAAAATGATTCACATTACATCAAAATGACTAACAAAAGATCACAAAAAACCAACCTACATTCTTCACATTTCCATACAAAAATGAGAGTCTTGTCGAAACCATTGATGCATCCAAGCTGACAAATAAAAGGAAAAAAATATGTAAGCATGAGAATAAAGAATTGAATTAGAGAAGAAATAACTCAAATCAACACGAACTACTCATCAAAAGCTATGAAACTAAACTTACAACAACAAAATCTTGAAAACTTATCTTACGTCATCCAAACTTTTGAATTAAACAACTAATGAAAAGAACAAACATGAACACAAGTACACTTACAAGAAATAATGAACACAAACTTCTTATCAACATAAGAAACCAACTCTAGTAAAAGAACTGAATAAGAAAAAAAATGAAACTAAATTTATAAGAGCTTGATGAAACAAAACTTAACAACATCACAACATAACTACACTAGTTGAAACAATTAAACGCAAATAGGTATTAACCCTTCTAAACACAACAACTAAACGGTAAATAAGTGAAACTAAACTTTCAACAACAAAATGAAACTCAACTTGCAACAACATGACAAGTAAACTAGTTAAAAGAACTAAGTGCAACAAGGTATTGACCCCCTAAACACAATAACTTAACAACTCAAACAACGAAAAACTCAACTTTGCAAATGGAACAACTCATCAACTTAACCACTCAACAAAAATAAACTCCCTAAACACTTATCCCAAATATCATGGAGACCATTTGCAATAAAACAACTCAACTTAACAACATCATTACAAATAAACATATCAATGAAAACAGGTAAACTAGTTAAAAGAACTAAGTGCAACAAGGTATTGACCCTCTTAAACACAATAACTTAACAACTCAAACAACGAAACTCAACTGAACAACTCAACAAGAATAAACTCCCAAAACAATACTTATCCCAAATATCATGGAGACCATTTGCAATGAAACAACTCAAGTTAACAACACCATAACTGAACTTCAATACTTTCTATCTTCAATCTAATGTTAAGTTATGACTACCATAACTGCAGGATAGTCATAACACTCAAGTTATACCAAGTCATTATAAACAAATAAATGAACTTCGATACTTTCTATCTTCAATCTAATTTTAATCTATGACTACCATAACTGCAGGATAGTCATAACATTGTAACAATTAATATTACCTTTTAATTTTCGTGTGACTGTTCTAGAGTCCTTTCAACATTAGACGATCAATCTTCTCCACTTGTCAACCTTCAATTGTGGCTTGTTATGATTCAACTATACTTTGCAATCGAGCAACTTGAGCTCGTTTCTTTTGATTTTTGGTAACTTGCATCATTCTTAGCATTTCTTCTTCTCGGTCCTCAACCAAGGTCCTTCACATGTCTAGGTGGCATACCTAGTACTTGTTGCAATATCTCTTTGTCCTGAAGAGGTTCACCGCCTTCCTGTGATGAAGCAGTTTTTAATGCCACCATTACAGTCCTATAACAAGATATGTAACAATAATATTATTATGTTGTAAAATTTTAAAAAAGAAAAACCATAACAAAGTTTTTATTCTTTTGCCTCATTCATCCATCCATTGATGTAACTTTGAGAAGAAAAACAAAACACTAAAACCAAATATCTACGGACATTTTCTTTGAATATATGAAGCCCCATGTTCTTCGTACCTGTTAAGTTGCACACAATTGAAGGGACTATTCTGATAACGAGCACAAATCTAATATGATTTTTAATTACTTGATAGTGGAAACCTATTAACATGAATGTGAATCAATGCATTAAAAAAAATATATCCAAGGGCCTGAGCAAATATTTGAGCCTTACTCGGATTTGGAGAACCACATTTGCTGAACTGAAATGAACCAAGAGAGGCCAATAAGCTCCCTCCTATCCAGACACTGCATTAAATTTTTTCACCAGAACTCAGACAAATAACATACCAAGAAAGTAAAAATATGCAAAAAGAATACAAAACATAAGTATCATGGTGCCAAACAAACAGAAAATCATAGAGTAGTTTTAAATTAATTTCAAACATACCCAACCGAACACAGAAAACATTATGCATAGATTATTTTACCCTCTAGCGGCCCCAATGGACAGGTAAACAGTAAGCATAATAAATAGAATATGTGAAGAATTTCACAAGTTTGTAGGTATGAATTGCATATAGAGTGCCTAGATGAGGAAGGTAGCATTTTACTGCCTTCCACAAATATCTAAAATGAGAAAAGTTACATGGCCTTCGTACTTCAAATGAAACCCATAACTAGCCTGCACCTGTGGCACTCCCCATTATGCACATAAGTTTCTTAGATTTCCAACAGGAAAACTCATCCTTCCAACAAGAAATTTGATTGTTGATGCAAATTTATTGAAACAAAACAATTAATCATCCCTGAGATTCATGCTCATTTTCCCTAAAACCAAATAGAAAATCGAAACCATTCTCCCATCTAAACACCCGATAAACATACAAAAACCAAAACCACAACACCCAAAAATCCAAGGTCTAATCATTTTCAATTTCGGGATTCATACACACACATGCATTTTCCCAAGAAGCAAACACAACATAAAACCATTCTCCCATCTAAAGCAAAACAACCCATAAATAAAAATCAAGATATTTCTCATTTACATAGAGCCGAACTTTGTAAATTATTAAGAGTCCCTAGGCTATAATTTTTTTTTTAAAAAAAACTTTTAATTGTAATATTTAAGTTGATTTTCAAGGCCCCGTTTGATAACCATTTGGTTTTTTTTTTTGGTTTTTGAAAATTGTACTGAGCTTGACGGAGAGAGGGAAAACGGGATTCGGCGACGAACTGAGCTCGAGGGAGAGAGGGAAAACTAAACTTTGGCGGCGAGATTCGGCAACGACGTATGTGACCTGAGCGACGAGCTTCGACGTAGTAGGCAGTAGAAATCGAGGGAGGGAGGGAATTGGGGGCAGCGGTTGAATTGAGGGAAAAGGGGGAAAACTCCTTACTAGACAGCAACAGAGAATGAAAAGGAAGAAGATTTTAGTTTGTGACGGCGGCGGCGAATGGAGAGGAAGAAGACGACGATGGCGGCAATTTTTTAGAGAAACAACCGATTTACAGAGGGGAGAGAGTTCTTTTCGTGAGGGAGGCGGCCAAAACGAAAAAAAAAAAGATGGAAAAGGGGGGAAAACGTGTGCCCTAAAATATTTCAATGTTTTAACCTTTAGTGACACAAAAAAATCTTTTAACGACGTCAGAAAGATGTTGCTAAAAATAATACTTTTAGTGACGTAAGTTTACCCGTCACTAAAACTATTAGCAACGTCTAATTTTAAAGCGTCACTGAAAATATTTAACTGCGACGTCTATCTTACGATGTCACTGAAAAGTCACCTTTTGCGACTTATTTTGGCCGCGTCACTAAAAACTTGCCGCTGAAAATATATTTCTTGTAGTAATGGTGAAATTAGTCACCAAAGGGCACCACCTCTTGAAATTAAGAGATTCTTAATTTCCTTAATTGATTTTTGATAAAATTAATTTAATTAATTAATTTTAAATAAAATCAATTTCAAATAATTAATTAAACATTTTTAATTAATTATAACTATTTAATTTACTATCAAATATTAAATAAAATAATTGCAACAATACCGACTGCTCTCAAAACTCGATGAATATGAATCACTGTTCAAATTCAAACCAACATACGTATCCCATAAATATTATCAATATTTAAATCATATTTAAATATTTCTAACTCTCCTTATAGTTTAATTTATAATTAAACTACTACGTCAATAATATCGTACATAATTGACGTTAACTCCCTCAACCGAATTTGAACGCTTGAAATTCTATCATCACACTATTTTAAGGTTCAGTCCATATGAGCTAGTAAGAGAATCTAATGGACCTACAAATCATGGGCTCCAACGATCCGAGATTAACCAGCTAAACTCATTAACCTAGTTAACCAACATTCGTTAACTACCAGGACACTCCACTTTAGCCCAGTAGTTGCACTCCGTTCACTGTAGATATATTTCTATCCACTCGATATAACCATGATCAGTAAGCCAATCCTTCACAGGTTGTTCGTAACTACAGTTGGGTCAAATGTCCGTTTTACCCCTAAAGTTACTTCTTGTTCCTTAAGTCCCACTGATCCTCTAATGAACAATTGGTTTGTGGTCCAACCACCAAATTGAATCCCTCTTGGGCCAATGAGAGGGTGGACCCCTTGTTCAAGACTTGGAGTGAGCACTTAATGTAACAACCTCTCTACTATCCCTAAAAGCGGGTAGGAGTGAATTTCATCTTGTAGGGTTATGTCCCCAGCTATTTACCCTTTCTTATCCCTGAAATGGGGGGTTTATTGAGTCAACGAACTCGGGCCACTCTCACCCAAACAGATCTAAGGATAAGCCCGAATAAACAAGTGTCCATAGTTAGTTCAGGATTAAAATCGAGTTACCTAGGTTATCGCATGAAATGGTCAGTCTCAACACTAAACAGCATTGTAAAGCGAGAGTGACTCATTTCTCGGTCCTAGTCTTATGCAAACTCATTGCATAGGACGCCCCCACTCACATGTCTTCACATGAACGATTCAGGATCACATCGTCTGTACTGACTACAAAGTGTAGGAATTAAATCACTAGCACAACGGAAGATTTATCAGAGGACCTATGATTGTGTTATAATCTAGATTAAAATACCGATACGACAGGCAAAATTTACAATAATTATCATGCATAATCTACTGTAAATGTATCTAAAGCATGTTGGAATTTACTGAATTAAAGTCTATTTAATTCATGCAAGTTTAGAGAAAAAATGTTTTCACCAACATATCGTCGTTGGCGACTTGACTATGACTACTTCACCTAAACTCTCGATCATTCTCTTAGATGAAAAACGCAACAACTAAGCACGATCCTTCGCAGGAAATTCAGCAACCAAGTCTTGTGAACACCACCACTATGACTAAACCAGTATGACTCTGAGACTTCTAGAGGCAACAGACTGGTGGGAGCCTTTAGGGGAATTCTCTAAGAGTAAGAGAATGAATGTGATACCTTTCACCCCACCCGAGGGGTCCTATTTATAGGAAAATGCCATGAATAAGATATAATCCTTATACGAAAAGGTCATGAATAAGATCTAATCAAATCTCTTATCTTATTCCTATCTAATTTTAATAAATAATTAATTAATTCCATAATAATTAATTACCCGATTAAATATCATATATTTAATTTTAGGGATTTTATTAAATTATTTATTTTATTAATATGAATCCAATTCATATCAATTATTTGAACTCTTTCAAATATTTTCTCTCAAAAATTAATTTTGAAACTAATTCAAAATTATATTATAAAGTTTCATAAACTTTATATTATAATGTATCATCATACATTATATGATTCCCCTAAATAAATTGAACACTTTCTATTTACAATTAATACTTAATTGTCTCAAGTCTCTTTATGAGCTACGAGTGGGACCTAATGGACCTGCAGATCAGAAGTTCCAACGATGTGAGATAAATTGGCTAAACTCATTAACCAATTAATCAATTTTCATTAACTATGGGTTCACTCTACTAAAGACCCACAGTTGCACTCTTCTCACTACAGACATAATTCTATGTCCACGGATATAGACCAGTAATAGTAAGTTAGTTCTTCACGAGTGTTTATAACTCCAGTTGGATCAAATTACCATTTTACCCCTGAGTTACCTCTACCTTCTTAAGTACCAGTGCTCCTCTAATGAACGACCTATCTGTGGTCCAACCACCAAACAGAAACCCCTCTCGGAACAGTGAAAGGGTAAGACCCTTTGTTCAAGACCCGGAGACACCACTTAAGGGAACACTCATCTACTTCCTCAAAGTCGGGAAGGAGTGAATTCCATCTTGTGTGATTATGTTCCCAGCTCCCTACTCGGTCTTGTCCCCAAAATGATAGGCTTATTGAGCCGGCGTACTGGCCACTCTCACCCATACAAATCAAAGGACAATCCCTCGTGAACAGGAGTCCATAATTCACTCAGGATTCAGACTAAGTTGCCTAGGTCATCCAAGTGAAATAGAAACCTAACTAGTTAATGGTGATACAACTAGCGGATACTATTTCGAAGTTCGGTCTTATGCAAACTCATTGCATAGGATACCCCCACTCGCATGTCCTCTACACGAAAGCGTTGGATCATTGCGTTTGTATCAAATACAAAGTGGGTTGTATCCATAGTGTCACCAGGATAAGGTACCCAGCCTTATCCCTATACTATAGACCTTTTAAGTTGTTACTTGAACAACGATCTCCGTATGTCCCCACATACTAGTTCAAGTTACATACAAACAACCTTGGATATTAGTTTATTGCATTTGGGTCATATTGTGCAATACTTAACAATAACACTTTATTGTAGAAACACTTTATTGAAACAAGTATACAATTTGTTTACATTCACTATCTACGAGTTTAAGGGCATAAAGCCCAACAAACTCCCACTTGAACTAAAACTCTAGTTTAGTGGGATGTACAATAATCTATACAGCAATAGGTGTATAAATACATTTATAAAACATATACAATGTACAAATACAATAAACTAGGGCATCACTATACCCATTACATAATGGTATCACTATACCCATTACATTTCTCCCACTTTCCCTAGATTACATCTTTGTACATAACTCGTAAGCCTAGACCTTCTAGATGATCCTCATACAGTTTAGTCGAGAGAGCCTTCGTTTATGAATCAACAATATTCTATTCAATTCAATGTGGCTGCTTGTCTTGGGCTGTGAGGTTCTTTTGAATTTGCCACAACATCACTATTATCACAATAAAGTGTGATGAGCAAGTTCACATTTGGAACACATTCAAAATCAGTCAATAATTTCCTAAGCCATACAGTTTCTATTGTTGCTTCACAAGCAGCTACATTTTCAGCCTTTATGGTCGAGACTGTAGCTATGCCATACTATAGCTCCTCTATTAAGAGTGAACATAGATACTGATGTAGATTTCCTCTGGTCCTTATCAATCTGAAAATTTATGTGAGTGTATCCTATAAGGATCGAATCCTTAGCATCATATACGAGCATATAGTCCCTCGTTCTCCTAAGATACTTGAGGATATACTTAACGGCTCTCCAGTGATCAAATCCTGGACTTGATTGATTCTTACTGAACAATCCCCAATATATAGGACATTCTTCTCATGTCCTCAACTTCTTGAGGTAGCTAAGGAAACAATTCCTTAGACTAAAGGATTCCATGTCTAAAAGGTAGTGAACCCTTTCTTGGAATTCTACATCATATGTCAAACTAACATCATGTAGACATAAGACGTTTGAGACAAGGCTAGCTTTTTATTCTTACGGTTCCTAACAATTTGGATCCCAAGAACAAACTCAACTTCTCCCAAATTTTCATTTGGAAATGTGCTGCTAGCCTCTTCTAATGTTAGTGAGACAACCTACACCATTCCCAATGATTAGGATGTCAATTGTATACAACACTAAGAAAGCTACTGAACTATTGACGATCTTTTTGAGAACCAAGACTCATCAATGTTCTGATTAAAGCCCAAAAGATTTGATCGCAACATCAAATCTTCTATTCCAAGATCGAAATGCTTCAATCAATCCATGAATGGATCGATTAACCTCACAAACCTTTTGCTCTTGATCTTGCTATATGAACTCTTCTAGTTGAGACATGTAGATACTCTCCTCAAGATTACCATTCATAAGGGTAGTCTTGACATCCATTCAAAATGAACAAAAGTTCAAATAGACATTAGCATGGCAACAAGAGAAAGGTTTCCTTACAGTTCTCTCTCTCTGGGTGTAACCCTTTGCCACGAGTCTAACCATAAGGTTACGTCTCGTTTCCTCTTGTAGATTCATTTGTAACCCATAGTTGTTATTGTTGGGTTTTATGCCCTAAAACTCGTAGATAGTGAATGTAACCGTTGATCGGATATTAATGAAATAATATTGATATATTTTTCCATTAAATGTTATTAGTTATTTTATATTTGTCTTTGCCTAAAATAACCCTAATCCAATAAACTAGACATCCTAGGCTGTAATATGAGTCTTGAACTATATGTAGCGACATATGGGGATCACTGTTCAAGAAACAACCTAAAGGGTTTATAGTATAGGGATAAGACTGGGTGCCTTATCCTGGTGACACTATGGATACGACCCACTTTGTATTTAATACGAACGCTATGATCCAACGCGTTTGTGTAAGAGACATGCGAGTGGGGGTATCTTATGCAATGAGTTTGCATAAGACCGGACCGCAAAATAGTAACCACTGGTTATAACACCGTTAACTAAGTTGGTTTTCTATTTCACTAGGACGACCTAGACAACTTGGTCTTAATCTTGAGTTGATTATGGACTCCTGCTCATGATGGATTGTCCTTTGATTTGTTTGGGTGAGAGTGGCCAATATGCCGACTCAATAAGCCTACCATTTTGGGGACAAGACCGAGTGGGGAGCTGGGAACATAATCGTACAAGATGGAATTCACTCCTTCCCGACTTTAAGGAAGCAGATAAGTGTTCCCTTAAGTGGTGACTCCGAGTCTTGAACAAAGGGCCCTACCCTCTCAATGGCACGAGAGGGTTTTTCTGTTTGATGGTTGGACCACAAACAGATTGTTCATTAGAGGAGAACTGGTACTTAAGGAAATAGAAGTAACTCAGGGGTAAAACGGTAATTTGACCCAGCTGGTGTTACGGACACTCATGAAGGACTAACTAGTCGATATTGGTCTATATCCGTGGACACAGAAAATATGTTTGCGGCTAGAATAGTGCAACTATGAGTCTATAGTGAAATGTACACATAGTTAATGAATATTGATTAATTTGGTTAATGAGTTTGACCAATTAATCTCACATCATTGGAGCTTCTGATCTGCAGGTCCATTAGGTCCCACTGATAGCTCATAAAGTAATTTGAGTCAACTAAATAATAAATGTAAATTGAAAGTGTTCAAATTACTAAGGGAAATAATATAATATATATTGATATATTATTATGAGAGAAATTAATATTTGAAGAAATTCAAATATTAATATAAATTTGAGTCATATTAAATTTATGGAAGTTTGAAAGAGTTCAAATATGAATTAATTAATTTTAAGGCCTAAAATCTATTTGCGCAATTAATTAATTCAAGGCCGGAAATTAAATATGTGATATTTAATTGGTGGTTAATTAATTAAAGAATTAATTAACCGAGAATTAATCAATTATGGAAATAATTAATCACTTAAGGAAGTGATTAATCATTTATGGAAATGATCTAATCACTTATGGAAGTAATCAGTCATTTGTGGAAAAGATTAATCAATTATGGAATTGATTGATCTTGGATTGATTAAATAAGGAATAAGATTAAATCAATTTTGGAAAAGATTGATTTAATTGAATATTTTATTCATGGTCACTCTTCTATAAATAGAACACTAGACCTAATTGGTTTAGTAGCCCTCTTGCTCTTAGACTCACAAGACAAGACCCTAGAATTCTCTCTAGCCTCCCTCTTAGAGAAAGACTCCCACAAGTCTTTTGCCTCCTAGACTTAGAGACATACCGGTGTAACCTTTGTGGTTATTGTGTCTTTGAAGAATATTTCCAGCGAAGAAATCAAGAAGGAGTCGCTGCGTTTTCGTTCGTTGGAGCATCGTTGGCGAAGAACGGTCAAGTCTACAACGAAGGTTTGTAACGGTTCTTTCCCGTCTCTTTAGAAAAGCATGAAAATAAATTTAGATTTAATTTTTCAGCATGTTTATAGCAATTTCCAGCAACTTTAAAGAATGTTTAAAGTTTATTTTGCCTTTTCGTAACGATATTTTAATGTTAATTAATATACGGCGTAAGGTCCATTCGATGCGCTTCCGCTGCGTTGGGGCTTTCATCCCCTTCAGTTATCCCATTAGATCGATCTACAAGATCCCAGATGGAATTGAAATGCACTGACTCCAATTCCAAGTTCATGACTTTAATCCATTGGTCCTTGTTAACATCATTCATTGCCTTGTTTTAAAACAATGGATCCTCAGTACCATCATCAGGTATGGCGATCTGAGCTTCAGTTAAGCCCACGTAACGATCAGGTTGTGGAACTGTTGGGTTTTATGCCCTAAAACTCGTAGATAGTAAATGAAACAAATTAATCGATCTCAATAAAGCGTTATTTGAGTAATTCAGTAATTTGGTTATTGAATAATCGAGTTTGCATTAATAAACCCTAAATCCAATAAACTAGGATCCAAGGTTGTTTAAATGAAACTTGGGCTAGTATGTGGGGACATACGGGGATCGGTGTCCAAGTAACAACCTAAAAGGTCTATAGTATAGGGATAAGGTTGGGGACCTTATCCTGGTGACACTATGTGATACGGCCCACCTTGTATTCGATACAAATGCAATGATCCAAAGCATCCATGTAGGAGACATGCGGGTGGGGGTATCCTATGCAATGAGTTTGCATAAGACTGGACCGCGAAATAGTAACCACTAGTTGTAACGCTGTTAACTAGTTTAGGTTTCTATTTCAATAGGATGACCTAGGTAACTCAATCTCAATCCTGAGTCTGTTATGAACCCCTTTCAGGAGGGATTTGTCCTTAGATTTGTATGGGTGACAGTGGCCAGTTCGCCGACTTAATAATCCTACCATTTCAGGGGCAAGACCGAATGGGGGCTGGGAACATAACAGTACAAGATGGAACTCACTTCTTCCCCTATTGGGGTAAGTAGATGTGTGTTCCCTTAAGGGCTGATTTCGGGGCTTGAACAAAGGCGCGCCGTCCTCTCCTGGCCCGAGAGGAACTCCTGTTTAGTGGTTGGACCCTAAATAACTTGTTCATTAGAGGAATCAGTGGTACTTAAGGAACCAGAGGTAACCCAGGGTAAAACGGTAATTTGACCCAGCTGGTGTTACGAACACACGTGAAGGATTGACTTACTGCTTGGTCGATATCCGTGGACACAGAAATATTCTACAGTGAGAAGAGTGCAGCTATGGGTCTTTAGTAGAGTGACCCATAGTTAACGAATGTTGACTAACTTGATTAATGAGTTTGGACAATTAGTTTCGTATCGTTGGAGCTTCTGATCTGTAGGTCCATTAGGTCCCACTGGTAGCTCGTAAAGAGACTTGAGGCAATTAAGTATAAATTGTAAATTGAAAGTGTTCAATTTATTTGGGGAATCGTATAATGTATATTGATGCATTATAATATAAAGTTTATGAAACTTTATAATATAATTTTTGAATTAATTTCAAAAATTAATTCTTGAGAGAAAATATTTGAAAGAGTTCAAATAAATTTAATAATAATTGGATTCATATTAATTTTAATAAAATCCCTAAGATTATATATATGATATTTAATTGGGTAATTAATTAATTATGGAATTAATTAATTATTTATTAAAATTAGAGACCTTTTCCTATTAGGAAAGAAAATATTTGAAAGAGTTCAAATAAATTTAATATGAATTGGATTCATATTAATTTTAATTTTAATAAAATCCCTAAGATTAAATATATGATATTCAATTGGGAAATTAATTAATTATGGAATTAATTAATTATTTATTAAAATTAGAGACCTTTCCCTATTAGGAAAAGGTCTTCCTTTTCCTATTAGGAAAAAGGTCTTGGCCTTTACTATATATAGGACCCCTGGGGTGGGGTGAAAGGCATCCCATTCATTCTCCTACTCTTAGAGAATTCCCCTCAAGGCTTCCTCTAGACTCCCACCAGTCTCTTGCCTCTAGAAGTCTCAGAGTCATACGGGTGTAGCCATAGTGGCGGTGTTTACACTAGTTCGTGATTAATTCACAAGCAGTTGGTGAATTTAATCTGAGTCGTCAACGAGAGTAAGTAATTTGTTACTATATAAATTAGATTTAGATCTAATATTTTTGTATGCTTAGCCTTAATATAAATCTAGAATAGTTCTAAGTTTATTGCCAATGTATTGGTATTTTAGATTAAACAAAATTAATTACGAATCGGTCCCAATCACGCTTCCGCTTTACGGAATTACAAAATTCCAATCCTTCAGGAACAACCCTCCTACTACATCGAGACACTCTCAACTCTTGAGATAGATGTAACTAACCAGTTGTATTGGCCCTATCAACAACTCTTGTTGAAGATCCAGGCTCATCAACAACCCTTGTTGACTTATCAACAACTCTTGTTGATGTTTCTGTAGCTTCATCAGTTGATTTACTTAAAACGACCTTACTTCGTGGCTTATTATTTCTCATGTGGTCTTCTTCTGAGAATGTAGCATTTGTCGATATAAATTCTTCATTCTCTTGTGGATTGAAGAAGTATCCACTTCTCGTTTCCATGGGGTGGCCTACACATAGGCATAATTTTGAACAGTGTTCCAGTTTCTTTTGGATTAGTTACAAGGACGTGTGCTGGACACCCCCAAAAACTAAAATAATTTAAACCACCTTTACGACTTATCCACAATTTAAAAGATGTTTCAAAAACTCTTTCGACGGAACTTTGTTCAAAATATGTACTGTAGTCAACACTGCATGACCCCAAAATACGTTAGGCAAATGAGCATAGCTTATAATGAATCAAACCATATCCAATAGGGTTCTATTTCTCCTATCTGATACACCGTTCTGCTGAGGTGTTCCAGGGGTTAAGAGTTAGGATGTGATTCCATATACTATGGAATAGTGTTGGAATCTCAAATTCATATACTCTACACTTCGATCAGATTGAAGTGCTTTTATCGTCTCACCTAACAAGTTTTCAACATTAGTCTTAAGCCCCGTCGAATTTCTCAAGAGCTTCAGACTTAAGTTGCATTGGGTAGAGACAGTCATACCTTGAATAATTATCTATAATATAGATGAATTATTCATGCCCTCCCATTGCTCTAACATATTGGACCATAAGGATCCAAATGTATAAGCTCTAAGGGCTCTTTGGCTCTTTAGTTCTTTTCAGTAAAAGACCTATTTGTCATCTTGCCCTTAAGGCATGACCTACAAGGTAGCAGAAAGTTATCTTCTAACTTGCTTAGAAGTTTACCCTTGACCAAGCTCCCAATCATATTGAGGTCTATATGGCCTAACCTTAAGTGCCAAAGAAAGGTATTTTCATTCAGGAGAAATCCTTTGCCTCTTATTACTTTGAGTAGCAACAATCTTAAACAGCTCAGTGTTCATCAATGCTTTACTCTCAATTAGTCTTAAAACATATAGGTTATTTTCCAGTTCAGTTGAATAAAAATTAACTCCCTTTCTTGAAATGAAATACGTTAGCAGGGAAAGGTATAGAGTAACATTGTTCCAACATATAAGATACAGAAATCAAGTTTCTGTTATTCTTAGGAAATACATATACAATTTCTAATAATATGTATTTGCTCCCACTTAGAAAAATAACTTAATATACCTTACTGCCACAACCAAGATAACTTCTCTAGATTCAACTTTGAGAGTTATATCACTAGCATCAAGTTGTTGCCAGGAACTTATTCCTTTTAATAAGAAGAACAAACATGATTTATGACCCCTGAATCATGTATTCAGGCATAATCACCATTCTTTACTAATCACGCTTCTAAGACTAGTAAATAAAACTTACTGTCTTTGGACAAGTCTTCTTTGGCTGAGTAAGGTCCAATGTCATATTCATTAGGAAAATTTCATAATGAATTAGACATTTGGGGCATGAGGACATTCCTCTGTTAAGACTAATCATAAATCATTAACCACAAATTAATCGTTTAAGTTTGTTGTATAATCATCGTTATTTGTTAAATAGGCGTAAGACAATTGACGGGACTTGTCGAAGGTTCGAATCAAAGCAAATTTATATTCCACGAATACTAAACTACTTGCTATAGTAGTGGTCGAGGTCGATCACAGGGAGTGACATTTGGTTATTTATTTTCTATTTATTTTGAGTTGCGAAAGCGATAAATGGGGGGATTGGAAGATTGGATCAATGAACGTGCAAGGAATTTCAAATGCAAGAATTTAAACAAGCAAGAAATTTAAAGGACAAGAAATTAAATTGCAAGAATAATAAAAAAAAATTGTGAGGAAACTAATTAAATTCGGCGACACCGATTGGAATGATTATCGGTTTTAAATGATTTACTTTGATCATTGAATCTCTACCTATTAAAGCTAGTTTGAATTGCTCAATTGCCCAATCGATCTAATCTGAACCCAAAAAAGACCCAAATCCCACCTAAACCATCTAACCCGATCATACAACTTCCATCGAATTACACACTAATTAGTTAATTAATTAATTCAATGGGACTATCAAATTAAACAATTAACCAATTGCCTTAAGTCTACTGGATTGATTAGGACATTAGAAATAATTAGGCCTAGATTACTTCTAACACTATTTTGGATTCTAAACCTATCGTGTCAAGCAACAAAGTCAGAGTCTGCTGTTGGGACCCGTGCCCACGAATCAGTCTATGCGCTAACTATTAAATCAATGTTCCATTAGCTACTTGGAAATCATTTTCTTAGCAAGTTATTAACATACGAGCTGCGAGTTACGGCGTCAATCTAACCTACTACGCATGCAAATAATACAGACTGAATCCAAAATACAATAGCAATATGAAATTAAATAGACATTTAGAACATGAAACTCACAAAGGAATACATTCTATAACCCAAAAATCATCCAATCGGCGTCAACGAGTTTAGACGATGATTAAGCCGACTAAAACCCGCGACCCAACGCTACAATAAAAAGAAAATACAAAGGAAATCAAAAGGAAAACTTACACCTCTTAATTCTGGTCTTCCAGGACAGAGAGAACCGAGAGGAGGAGCCAAAATAAAACCCTAAAACTTCATATCTTCGCGGAATTAAAAGAGGGGATTTATAGGAAAATTTTTTGCGGCGTCTCGACGCCGTGCCATATGGGCCAGGGGCTGTAAACGGGCCAGTGTCAGCGTCTCGACGTCGTGCCTCTTTTCAGCGTGCTTCGACTTCATTCAACATCGTTTCTTGCTCGATTTGGGCCTCGAACCTTTGACTCCTTGGAGCTATTCTTCGGGCTCGTCATGATCCTCACGGTCTTCTCACCTCCTTGGGATCCATGGCCCTCAAGTAAGCTCGAAAACTCTCTAAATTGCCCGAATTAACTCCATGTGTAGTTCGACCCTGATACCCTGAATGCACAAATTATCTACCAAACAGACAAATAAAGCGTAAAATGCACCCTAACAAGTCTAGATTAACAACAAATAAATAGAACTATTTTGGTCCTATCAGGAATTCACTATACCGAACCCCTCAATGGAATTTAGCTATGCATGATGGAATATAATGCAAATGAACATCTTTCTATTGAAATAATGAATAAAGAATACAAAAATAATGAAAAGAAACAAGAGCTGGAAAATAAAGTGCAGTAGCTAAAATTAGGGTTTTTCACTTTTATCCAATCCTTCTAGAATTCTCACGACACTCTACTCTCCTTTTACAAGGTGGGAATAGGGTGAAATCTCTATAAACACTCGAGTTTGATGTCTAACTAAGGGTTAGAATTTTGTCTTCTAGCAAGGACCTCGGGTATCCCCACTCATGGGCGTCTACTAGGATTCTGTCACCACCCTCTTCTTCCCAGTGAGTTCTGCTTGAATTTTCCTTCGAATCGTGACCTTTATAGCATGAGGAGTGGTTGAGGAGTCACGAAAATGGTGCTAGTAGGTGGCTTAGTCAGTGTCGGAGTCAAAACAGCTGGTTAGGTGTGCAAAACACTCGTTCAAAATGACCCACGACGAACTCGAAACTGTTTGTCTCTACCCAGAAATGCGGTCGCATTTCATTTTAGTCTTGCTAGAAATGCGGGCATTTCTGGGAATTTTTCCAGATAACTCTGTTTTCTGCAAAACACCAAAACTAAGTCAAATCCTTACCAAAATGAGTTTGCATAATTTGACACATATGACTCTCAACATCCTAACTTATCAACTTTAGCACTTTTCTAAAACATACAAGTTTGACAATAAAATGAGCTAAATCTAAGGGCAAAATAGGTATATTTTTGGCCTTATCATTTGCGCATGAATGTTTGCGATTAATTGGCCATAGATTTACGATTGTTTTGATCTGATCAAATGTAAAGGCCCCTGCGTTTTTGGGCATTAAATTTTAAATTTTATACCTCTGTAAGTTTGGGTCTAGAATTGGTTTTTTGGAGATGAAGATCAACGAAAACGAAACCAAAAACCGAGGCCAAATGATGAAAAACGATGCTAGAATTCTGCCCAGAATGGCATCCAGATGCATCAACATCAAGATGCTGCGCTAATGCGAATATGTGTGGCGCACGTTAAGGCTTCAGAAATGTGCGGTTCGATTGGCATGTGTGGTGCAGTTTGACAGTTTGGGTTGGCTAGGGTCGGTTTGGCCCGGTCCAACTCGATTTTGGCTTGGTTTGGCTTTTTGGTGACCGTTTTGAAGCGTTTCGAGTCGGTTCGTGCGGTCTAGTCCGGTTCTAAAGCTGCAGATGGATGTAATAGGATAGATTTATGCTTTATTTATGAAATTTAAGCTTTATTCTATCCTAGCGGCCAATTAATCGATTCATATGCTATTTTATATGCTTTATGGATGTCATATAATTTTAAATCCCACCTTAGGTTATAAGCATGCTCATGCATTTATATATATTATAATTAGTTATAATGTATGATTGAAATGCATGGATGTTTTCTTGAGTTGTTTAATATATGTGAGTTATATTAAAAACATGAAAATGAAAAAGCATGATGCATGTATTTACTTAGATTAAATATAAAGGTTATATTTAATGTATTGTATGCAGCATGCTTGTATGATTTTCTTGTTTGGCAAATGAATATAAATGTTATATTAATAATAAGAAAATCAAAGTTGCATTGAGCATGAAACATCCATAGTATTAATATAGTTGTTATATTATTCATGCAATGCAATTAATAAAGTTTAATTAGTTAACTAGAATATGATTGTTAATTTGAATTAAACTTTATAATGCATGATTATAGGGTTAATCATTAAAACTTGGAGAAATAGTTTTTAAAATTAATGATTAGAAACCGTCAATCTGTAATCAAGAATTGCATGCAAACATAGGATCATAGGTTTAAATCAATTAATTTTAATTGGTTAAAATTAATTAGACCTAAGATCATACTCTAATAGGATTAGAATTAACCTTACCTAGTATTAAAATAGTTTTAATTAACTAAGTAGGAAAAACATTACTATGATTATAAGGGAACTCTACTGGTTAAGCTTTGTCTAAGTCTGAGGGAATTTAAGTTGATGGTTTAAGGAACACCTCCTACTTGGGAACTGACCCGAAATACCTGAGTTGAACTAATCATAGTTTAATGTTAGCATGCAATGTCACTAGGTTAATTAAATGAGTTTAATTCACCTAGAAGATAGAGTAAAAATCTTATTATAATATTTATAATAGGATTAGACTTAGATAGATTGACTTAGCCAAATTTATCTAAGTTAAACAACCCTAAATAATACCGTACGTCACTTTAGTGGGAGGAAAATTACAAAACGAGATTTAAATCAAGTTTTGCTCCTGCGTCCCTATATTCACAACGTGAGATCCATGCTCGGCTTCGTGTTGCCTTGGGCGCGGCCTCCCTTCAGAAAGTGTTTGCATGGTTCAATAACAAGGTGAATGGGGAAAGTGTCCATAGTAAGTGGGAGCGGAACACGTGTCAATGTATCCCTCGGTCTTCACCCCTAGGTCACACTGTGAGAGTCTTATGATCCGCTTGCGTGTTGCCCTAGAGCAACCACCCTTCAGAGGGTCTGATCATAGGATTCAGAACTCCGTGAACTCCTAAAAAGGATAGGGTCTCTTAGGTTAATTACCAACAGTTGTCTTTCCTAACGGTAGCCTGTTGGTGCGTACCTCTAGGATCTGAAAGTGAGAGGGTTACACTTATGGGGATGAGTTAAATGTGTACACCAATCCTTAACTGAACAACGGTGGCTAACGTCTATAGGAATATGAGTTATTCGGGAATTAGAGTTAGTTGAGAAATGTCTCATTTTAGAGGAGTAGTTGATCACCCTTCGGTGGTTGTTCCTCTAAACCTTTAAAGCATCGCTGCAAAACTAAATCAATAGTTTATTGGGGTTCTATGATTGTTAGTTTTGCTAAATTGATTGGATTGTTTGCAATTATTTGAATTGCTTGTGTGATGGGTTAAGACAAAGATAACTAATACGGTCATTGTTTTGTTTATTTCAACAATGTTTTCCTCAATAATTGCACTCTTAAAAAACGAGAAACTTTCCGACAAAAATTTTCCAACGTGGAAATCCAACTTAAATATGATTTTAGTTGTGGATGATCTTCGATTTTTCTTAACGGAGGAATGTCCCCCAGCCCCTCCTCGCAATGCATCCCAAGCGACAAGGGATGCTTATGATCGGTGGACAAAGGCCAATGACAAGGCCCGCATCTACATTTTGGCCAGCTTGACTGAAGTTTTGGCCAAAAGGTATGAGACAGTGGAAACGGCGAGGGAGATTATGTAATCGGTGGAAAAAATAAAAGGGAGTGGTTGATCGAACCTCGGAGTCATGTAATCGGTTCATTCGGTGTTCGTTTGGATGGATCTTAATCACAGATTATCTAAAGATGAAATTTACATTTTAAGCCTAACGTGCTCCTGGAAAAGCCAGAGAGCCATAATATCCCTATTTTATTAACTCGACCAATGCATCAAAGCTAATCTAATTGATTACTAATTAACCCGGTCGAATTAACTAGCTACACTTGCATTAAGATCAGGATAGTTAGATAGCCAATTTTATAACTACGAACAGCCTAAATTATAAGATTAACTAAGTGTTCAATTCTAGGCTAACATCCAAAGTGCTACAAATTCAGGTGTCAAATGCCTAAACTAAAGCCACATTCTTCACCTATTGCTACCAATAGCGAATATGATTAAAACGATGGAAAACGGGGTTGTCAATCCCTACTATCAATTATAATCATAAATAAAAATAGAATTCAACACACTAAAACAGTAAATTCAGAATGGAAATACTCAAAATCTCATAAAAAATCCAAACCAAACTTTCAACCGAGTTTCCAATTACATGAATGTTGAGCTTAGCCTGTCATTTGGAATGTCGAACCTCGCTCCCGGGTTCGATCCACCATGAAAAACTAAGAAATCTCCTCTAAAGCCTAAGAAATATGAAAACTATAGAGAATTTGGGGAAGAAAAACGATTGGAATCGAAAGAGGGGAAAAGGAATAATGCCCTAATCGCAGAAAAGTAGATTTATAAAACGTGACGGCGTCGAGACGCTGACGGTGATTTGGCCTGCTTCGAATATCCGTAGCGTCAAGAAGCTATAATTTCAGTGTCTCGACGCTAGCTCTCGGGAAAATGGTTGAATAATTCCAGTGAAGGGGTTGCTGTAAATTTTAGAATTTCATCCAAGGAATTGGAGTTTTTTATCAAGACTTCATACGAGAGTGAGTATTCTCGTTCTATGAATTCTAGTAGAAAAAGTATGATTAAATTAGGATTTAATCAGTAGTTTTCAGCATGCTATCAGCCTATTTCTTGTTGTATATTATGTGATAATATTGTTGTGAATTTGCCATCGTATTGGTATTTAAAACGATGTTAAAAACAGTGAATTGGTTCACTGAAATCTTCTACTGCGTAAGGGCTTTTATCCCAGCACACATGACGGTTATTTCCTCTTAATGTCTCTATAATTTCTTATTGTAATTGAGTTAGGATTATGGATGATGATTATTGGGTTGAAATTATTCCCATTTTAGGTTAAATCTTGAGACCGAGGGTCGTTAATGTTGTAGCATTTTAATATTTAATTGTAATTTAAATATGAGTTTTATTCTTGGATGTTAAATTTTGGTGGTTTTCTCTTTTTTAAAAAAGTGAAAATGTATTTGGTAAGAGAAGTTTTTAATTTGAATTTTGGTTACTCTTTTTTGTATTAAATTCCTAGATCTAAAATTCTTAAATAAATAGCTCTCTTACCACACTTTCAACACACAACAAGAAACACAACAATTCCTATCTTCTTTTCTTTACTTTCTCATATTTCTCTCATTTGCTCTTTTAAGAGCAATTGTCCAAAAGAGGGGTGTTCTTTGTTGTGGAGCTTTGAGCTCAACCTCTTAGTGCAGAGTGGTTTGAGCTACACAACGTTTTCAGTTGGGTTGTATCCTGGAGGGGACAAGCTTGAGAATACCTGCTGCACCGGTGATTGATAAAGAATTATACACCGCAGAGGGCTTGAATCTCCTTAAAGAGAGCGAGATACCCGCGCCTCAACCTAATTGTTTACGTGTCTGTTTTCTCAATATTTTCTCCATTTCCTCTGTTATTTGGAATTTCCCCCAACAGTTAATTTAGCAAATTGGATTATGTAGTTTAATTATTTGGATATTGTAATTAATTTCTTCAAATTAAATCTATGCAATTTATGCTTAATGCTTTTAATCCTTGATCACTGATTGATCGATTTGTTGATCTAAATTGAAACTCGACAGAGAGAAGTTAGATTAGAGCCCAATTGCATGGCTAACGATTGCTTGGAACATGAAAATGAAAAAGAAATGTTAGAAATTTTTGATGAAGTTGCTTAATGCCATATTATAATTAACTAAGGAAATGGAAAAATATGAGATGTTGAGGAACTTGAAAGAGAAGTCCACTTAACTTACTTCTAGATTTATGAAATTGAAGTTTATTAATTACATTTATTCATTTAATTGAGTTACAAACCCAAAAGGCTAATTAACACCCTAGGTTGAGTCCCTTTAAAAGAATTCCCCCATTTATTTGCATGTCTTTTCTAATTGTTAATTTCTTATACTTTTACACAATCATTCGAAGTTGAGTTCTAACTAAAATTGGCCATGATAATTCTTGGTACTTAATGGGCTTAAAAAAAAAATTCCCTGTGGATTCAATACTCAGTAAATACTTACCGTTTTATATTACTTGTGGGTCGTGCGCTTGCAGATGTCGAGCAACAAGTTTTTGGCACTGTTGTCGGGGAGTTTGTTAATTTTCCATTAATATTGAGAATTAAGTGTTTGATTTTAATTTAGATTTTTTTTTTTTTTTTTTTTGCAATTTAATTTTTAGTTTAATTTGGGAAGTTGTGGGAATAATTTGAAGATATAAGGTGGATAATTTAGTCTTGAGAAATTTTAAAGAAATTAGTCATGGTTGGTCAAGAAGACAAGGCAATTCGAGATTATTTCTTGTCGGAGTTACCCTTGAACTACTCGGGGATAGCATATAAGCCTATTGTTGTTGATCATTTTGAGCTTAAGGCTGGTCTGAGAGAGTGCTTTCAAAGGACATCCATTAGAAGATCCACATAGTCATTTGCCTTCATTTTTAGATATCTGTGGAATGGTAAATATTAATGGAGTTAGCCCTGACGCTATTTGCTTACAATTATTTCCTTTTTCTTTGGAGGATAGGGCGAGAGATTGGTTAGATTCTTTAACTCCAAAAAGCATTTTTAATTGAATGATTTAGTTAAGACTTTTCTTACAAAATTTTTCCCACTAGCGAAAATTACAAAACTCAGAACTGGAATTGGTTTATTTAAACAAATGGAAGAAGAGAAATTGTATGAGGCATGGGAACGTTATAAAAACATGTTAAGAAAATACCCACAACATTGGTATCCTGATTGGCTTCAGGTACAACTCTTCTATAATGGTTGACTCATAATTTTAAAACAATTCTTGACACTGCAGCAGGAGGGAACTTCTTAGCTAAAACTTTCAATGATGCTCGAGCCTTATTAGAGGAGTTGGCTCTAACTAGTTACCAGTGGCCATTCGAGCAATCATAGTCTAAACCAAAAGGGGGACTATGTGAAATCGATGAGGTAAGTTCTTTGAAATTTCAAGTTGAAGCTCTAACAAAGGCCTTGGACAAACTTTCAAGATTGGAGATTCCAAGCTCACCTAAAGCTTGCAAAGGAGATTCTCAAGTGAAAGTGGAGCCTCAACTAGAAAAAACAGTTCATCAAGAGAAGAGAAACCCTTTGGAAGACATTTTAGGAAAATTCATTGAAGAGACCAGGAATTTGTCAAATAATGTGCAAGGAGAAGTGACTACAATGCAAGCCAGAGTAAAAAGACAGGAAATTGTCATTAGTAAAATGGAAGCAAAGATCGATCACATGAAAATTTTCGTGGACAAATTTCAGCAAGGAAAATTCTCTAATGTCTTCGTTGTAGACCCACAGGAGCAGTGCCCTGCCATATCACTAAGAAGTGGGAAGCAATTAAATGAAGTGGAGAGAAAAGAAGTTAAGGAGTCCAACACTAGGAAGATACAGGATGATGATGATGATCAAAATATACCAGGGGAAGAGATAGCACAACCAATGCCAAATAAGTCTTCTGATTCTATTACTCTAGTTCTTAATGAAATCCCATATCTTCAGAGATTTCAATAGAAAAAGTTGGATGCTGAATTCTCTAAATTTCTTGATATTTTTAAACAACTTCACATTAACATTCCTTTTGCTGATGCTTTTCAATAGATGTCGCATTATGCAAAATTCATGAAGGAGATTTTGGCAAAAAATAGGAGGTTTGAGAATCATGAAACAGTAAACATGACAGCCGAGTGTAGTGCCATCCTTCAAAGACATCTACCACATAAATTAAAAGATCTGATAAATCCAATTTGTTATACACTTAGAATCTCCTAATTTGCTTATCTTAGTTGAATTCCTTGCGAAATATGCTTTAAAATGAGTATAATATGTCTATAGGTCCTCGTCGGAGCTTTGGAAGCAATTCGGGGCTTTAACGAGCAAAACCGGAGCGTAAAATGACTATTCTTCCCCTGAAGCCGTCACAGCGTCGAGACGCTACCGTCAGAGCGTCGGGACGCTGAGCAAATTAGGAAAAGATCCTGAAGTTCGCGCGCGAGGCGAGAGTGTCGAGACGCTGTTGCCCTAGCGTCGCGACGCTAGGGCAAACCCGAGACTTTTTCCTATTCTGTAGGGGGCAGCGTCGCGACACTATTGCCCCAGCGTCGCGACGCTGCGACTGGGTATAAAATGTATATTGCAGATTTTTGCGTTTCTTCTTGGCTTTTTTCCCCTAGATCCGATTTCTCCCTCTTCTTCCTTGTACTATTCTGAATTCCCTTGTAATTTTAGTGAGTTTTATTATATTTTGGGATGGTTAATCGAGCCGAGGAGCTTAGTTGGAGCGTTTCGATGACCGGCTAAGTTCATGTCGTTGCAATTGGGGACTTCTAATGTAAGTTAGGCATACTCTTGAGACCTTGTTTATGGTTTTAGTTGAATTATTGTTGGTTATGTCTTGAATTCCCATTCTCAAATTACAATTGCTTTGATAGAATGGTTTGACAAACTATTTGCTTGATTTAAAGTAATTGCTTTACTAATTGGTTAGTGATAAATTTATTGTGTGATTGTGTTGAATGGAGTGTTATCTCACTTGACATATTTGCATGATAGATTTAGGAATTTGAGCTTAGAATTGCATGAATTTAGGTTGTTCCTAGTTTATGTGAGTTTACTCAACGATCCAATTCGCTTAATGCGGTTAGGTTCATGTTTATGAATTCTAATTAGATTCTAACTTTGATGTTTTTTGTCGAGTTGGAAGGTTATAGATCTTAATCATTGGTTCCAATGAATGTTGAGTAATCAATAATAATTCTTAAAATTTAAGTGTCTATGATTGAGTAGCCAAACCCAAGTTAGAATAACCAATTGCGCGATACCAAGGTGAGAATAACTAGACAACCTTTACTTTCCTGTTATATTACGTTATTGCAATTTATTCGTTTCCAATCAACCCATCTTTCAAAAAACCCCCCTTTTTAGTTACTAATTGAGAAATCTAATTAAATTAATTAATTACGCTGCTCCCTGTGATCGACCCCGGCCACTACTGCTACAAGTTAGCTTTAGAGGTTGAGGATTATAAATTTATTTGATAAGAGACCTCGACAATCTCTTCCGTCAAGATCCATGGAGTTTTACTCTTCCTTGTACTATTGGTAGTTTGTTTATTAAGAAAACTTTGTGTGACTTAGGGGCGAGTATTAACTTGATGTCTTTTAGTGTCTATAAGAAACTTGGTTTGGGAGAATTGAAGTCAACCACCATTGTCCTACAGTTAGCAGATTGTTCAATGACACATCCAAGAGGTATACTAGAGGATGTTTTGGTTAATGTTGACAAATTCATTTTCCCTGCAGATTTTGTAGTTCTAGACATGAAGGAGGACCCCGAAGTGCCAATCATTCTTGGAAGGCTCTTTTTGGCAACCGCTCTTTCTTCAATAGAGGTACAAAAATGAACCCTGACTCTCAAAGTGGAGGATGACAAGGAATTTGACTATGACATCAAGGATAGAAAAGGTTGTGAGAATGTGGTAACAGACCACTTATCCAGGATAGAGCATGAAAGAAATCTCCCAGCCTTTCCTATTAAAGAAGCCTTTCCAGACGAAAGGTTATATGCAGTAAAAGCTTCTTTTCCTTGGTATGTTTATTTTGTGAATTTTCTTGCAGGTGGAGAATTGCCACTTGATGTAAATGCCCAGAAAAGAAAGAAGTTCTTACATGATGTGAAGTCCTACCTTTGAAATGACCCTTTGCTCTTCAAGGTATGTTCTGATCAAATAATTCGAAGGTGCATTCTAAAAGAGGAAGTAGGTAAGATTTTACATGATTGTCATGCCTCTCCTTATGGTGGTCACTTTGGACCGACTAATACGGCAGCAAAGGTACTTCAATCTGGCTTTTATTGGCCTACTCTATTTAAAGATTGTTATACCTTTGTGAAAACATGTGATAAATGCCAGAGGACAAGTAACATTTCTAGACACCATGAAATGCCTCTAACCCCTATTCTTGAAGTAGAACTTTTTGATGTGTGAGGCATAGATTTTATGGCCCCTTTCCCTCATCCAATGGATATTCGTATATTCTTGTTGTTATTGATTATGTATCTAAATGGGTAGAGGCGATAGCTACTAAGATGAATGATGCACGCATTGTGTTGCGTTTTCTGCATAAAAACATTTTCACTAGATTTGGCACACCACGAGCTATAATTAATGATGAAGGGTCCCACTTTTGCAATAAATTATTTGAAGCTATGCTTAAGCAATATGGTGTCAAACATAAAACTTCCTTAGCTTATCATCCCCAAACTGACGGTCAAGCAAATCTTGGAGAAAGCAGTTCACATCAACAGAAAGGATTGGGCATTCAAGTTGGACGATCCTTTGTGGGTGTATCGAACGGCTTTCAAAACTCCAATTGGTACTTTCCCGTATCGATTGATGTACGGTAAGGCCTGTCGTCTGCTAGTGGAGCTCGAGCACGAAGCATACTGGACTATCAAGAAATTGAACCTTGATTCGCAGAAGCCTGGAGAGCAACGACTATTGCCACTCAATGAGCTAGAAGAATTCAGAAGCCAGACTTATAAGAACACGAAGCTTTATAAAGAAAGAACGACCAGATGGCATGATCGTTTAATTCATAAATGTTTTTTATTCCTAGGCAACAGGTTCTTCTTTTTAATTCTCATTTCCGTTTGTTCCCAGGAAAATTGAAGTCAAGGTGGTCTGGTTCATTCATAGTCAAAGAGGTGTTTCCCCATGGTGTAATAGAACTACTGGATAGCAGGAGTTTGACCTTTAAAGTCAATGCACAACGTGTGAAGCACTATTGTGGATTCGAAGAGCGGAAAGTATAAAAAATGATCTTAACGGATCCTGGGTGACCGAGCCCCATCTAGCTCTAGACGTTAAACAAGCGCTTCTTGGGAGGCAACCCAAGCTTTTAAAGTTTTTGCAGTTTTTATTTCTTCTAGGTTGTTGTGTGTTGTTTCTTTTGTTCCCTTGTGATCAATCCTTGTGTAGGAAGCTCGTGAATCCATGCCTAACTTCCTAATCTCTCTTTGGTCAACAATTCAAAATGATGTAGATTCCCTCGCTTTTTCAAGGTAGTATCGATCCCTTTTTATCTGATTAATCATTAATACATTGGGGACAATGTATATTTTAAGTTTGGGAGGATGTATGCTCTATCTTGGTTTTACGATGGTAATGTTTGTGATGATTGAATTCATATTAGTGATGATGACGGTTGATGATTTCCTTTTAGCCATGATTCATTCTTATTGTTGCAAATCTGAAAGCATGTCTAAATTCAAGAAATTTAAAAAATTTTCTTTGAATCCCTTGCAATTATGAAGATTCAGTTGTCTTGTTATGATCTTGAAAGCTTCAATGAAATTTATATGCTTCTGAAGTTTGTTGTCACTCTGATAGGCGTAAAGTTTGTTTAGATGGCTTTCTTGCATAATAGTGAGTAATGCTAATCTTTGGCCATCCAAGGGTTACCTCTGTTATATTTTTTCGGCTTGCAATATGCTTAAAAGTCTAAGGCAAAAAGAGCTACCTTTGTTGTGATCAGTTAGGCCATCCAAGGGTTAAACTCGGGATATGGGTCCCTACAACAGTTGTGTGAAAGCTAGTGCCTTCAGAAAAATGCAAGTTTGGGGGATGCCCCATGAATTATGGGCGCCTTAGTGAAGTAGTGCTTGCTAGATAAGTGAAATGGCTAAAAAGCGAGCTTTAGGGCCAGTGTAGGGGGAAGATGAATGGAGGAGTGTATAAATTATTCTGGGCTAGTAGAAATTATGATAAGGCGAATGATGATTTATCTTTGCAAGGGAGGATAGGATTTAAATTTTAAAATTTCTTGATGGTTGATCATGCTTGCTTATTTGTTTCAATGGTTTAAATTCATGGCTAGAAGCATTGAGGTTAGAATCATTAATATCCAATTTATGGTTCATATACATTACCTTATTTTGCTCGAGACTAGCAAAACTTTAAGTTTGGGGGTATTTGATAGCATGCAATTATGCTATCTATTTCCTTCTTATTTTGGCTAGTTTTATGCGTAAATTGTGAGCTTTAATATCTTTTTATGTTTAAATTTGTAGAATCTGAGCTTGTGAAGCAAAATCGAAAATTATAATCAAATATGATTCAATTTAGAGGCTTTGGACCATAATTGAAGAATAGGGATGAAAGCATTTGAAGACGAGGCCCAAAAAAACCCAAAAGATTGAAGAATTGAAGTCCAATTTGTAGGTGTTAATATCACACATGCGGAAGCAATTTAAGATCTTAGGCACACAATTTTATCAATTTGATCTTAGAAGACATGTTGTCCATATGAACAAAAACAGAGTGAAACGGTACCTACCTCTTGAAGCTCCCAATTCGTATAATCCGATGCTTTATAACTCACACCAACGGCTTTTGGACAACCACACTTGGATCTTCTCTACTATCCTCAGGCCTTGGAACAGATTGTGGGATCCTCAATTGATAGGAATTGGAAAGGAAAGCTTATGGGTATAAGCAAGTTTGAGAGTTTGAGCTATGGAGGTTTTGGAAGAATTTTGGCAGCATTTTAGGTTGAATGATTCCACTAATTTTCATCAGCTCATCCTCTATATATAGAGGAAAATCATGCACAAGAATTGCACAAAAAAATGACAGCAATTTGGGAGTGATTTGAGTCATGGATTAGGTGGTGCAAGAAAACTAATCTAAGGTGATTAGTCATTAAGCACCACCTCCAAAAATTATCAAAATTTTTAATTTCTTTTAAATTCAAAATTTGTAATTTTAAATATAAAATCTGAATAATCCCACTTAATTATAATTTTATTTTAATTTAAATAAAATTTTATTTAAAAAATAAAATCATTTAATTTAATATCTTATATTAAATTAATACCACTCGTGCAATCTTGGTTTTTCTCCCAACGAAATTTCTCGAACATGAATCTTTATTCACGTGTTTAATATTTAAATCATATTTAAATATATCCAACTCTCATTTTAAGTTTAATTCGCAATTAAACTAATATGTCGTTAAATATCGCATATAACCGACTTTTGTATCCTTTTCCAATTTTGAACGTTTCAAATATTAACCTATCATATTATTCCAAGATTTATTCCTACTGAGCTAGTAGAGGGACCTAATGGACCTACAGATCATGGGCTCCAACGAAATGATGATAACCGGTTAATCTCATTAATCTAGTCATTCATTGTTCGTTAGTTTCCGGAACACTCCACTATAGCCCGTAGCTGAACTCCCCTCACTGTAGATATATTTCTTGTCCACTTTAGATAACCATGATCAATAAGTCGACCCTTCACGGGTTGCTCGTAACTAGAGCTGGGTCAAATGTCCGTTTTACCCCTATAGTTACATCTTGTTCCTTAAGTTCCACTGATCCTCTAATGAACATTTAGTTTGTGATACAATCGCTGAACCAAGTCCCTCTTAAGGTTATGAGAGGGTGGGGCCCCTTTGTTCAAGACTCGGAGTCAGTACTTAAGGGAACAACCTCTTTACTAACCCTAAAACGGGTAGCAGTGAATTCCGTCTTGCAAAGCTATGTCCCCAGCTATCTATTTAGTCTTATCCCCAAAATGGTAGGCTTATGGAGTCGGCGATGTTTGGCCACTCTCACCCATGCAAATCAAAGGATAATCCTAAATAAATAGGAGTTCATAGTTAGCTCAGGATTAAGATCGAGTTACCTAGGTTATATGTATGAGATGCTCAGTTTCAACAGTAAACGGTGTTGTAAAGTGAAAGTGACTTATCTCTTGGTCCAATCTCTATGCAAACTCTTTGCATAGGATGCCCTCACTCACATGTCTTATACATGAACGATTAGGATCACATCGTCTGTCTTTAAAGAACAAAGCGATTCGTGCCAATAGTGTCCACAGGATTAAGGTACCCAACCTTATCCATATACTGTAGATCGTTTAGACTATTTACTTGAACTTGATCCATACTTATGTCACATATAAACTTCAAGCATACTTATTATAGCCATGAGTTCTTAGTTTATTGGATTTGTGGTTATATTTAGGCAAAACAAATATATAGAAATAATACTTCATTGAAGCAAGTCAAATGTTCTACGAGTTTTAGGGCATAAAACCCAACACAATTTAGCGTCCAAGAGAGTCATCCCGAAGGGCTAGTGTTGAGACGTTGTCCTTAGAGCGTCTTGACGCTAGTTGGATTGTGCGACAAGAATTAGTGATGGCAGCGTCGAGACGTTGTCGTTATAGCGTCGAGACGTTGCTCGACTTGGTCAGCAAGAAATTTCCAGCTTGGGGAGCACGTTTTGGCCTCTATAAATGGAGCAATTTCCATAACTTGAAGGCATCCAATTCATGGGGTTCTCCCCTAGCTCAATACAGAGGAGTAATTGAGTAGAAATAAGAGAAGAAGTGCGGATTTGATCGGGAATCCAAGGCTCAAGACTCGAGATGATCGTGACGAGAGCATTATGGATCTACACACAATGGTTATTTCCTCTTAATGTCTCTATAATTTCTTATCGTAATTGAGTTAGGATTATGGATCAAGATTATTGGGTTGAAATTATTCTCATTTTAGGTTAAATCTTGAGACCTAAGGTCGTTAATTTAGCCAATTGGATTATGTAGTTTAATTATTTGGATATTGTAATTAATTTCTTCAAATTTCATCTATGCAATTTATGCTTAATGCTTTTAATCCTTCATCGCGGATTGATCGATTTGTTGATCTAAATTGAAACTCGACAGAGAGAAGTTAGATTAACTAAGGAAATGGACAAATAAATTAGTTAATTTAATATGAGATGTTGAGGAACTAGAAAGAGAAGTCCACTTAACTTACTTCTAGATTTATGAAATTGAAGTTTATTAATTACATTTATTCATTTAATTGAGTTACAAATCCAAAAGGCTAATTAACACCCTAGGTTGAGTCCCTTTAAAAGAATTCCCCCATTTATTTGCATGTCTTTTCTAATTGATAATTTCTTATATTTTTACACAATCGTTCGAAGTTGAGTTCTAACTAAAATTGGCCATGACAACTCTTGGTACTTAATGGCCTTAAAACAAACTCCTTGTGGATTCGATACTCGGTAAATACTTACCATTTTATATTACTTGTGGCCTGTGCGCTTCCGAATGTCGACCAACAAAAAGGCAAGAGCAAATTAGATTGAGAGGAGAAAGGACCTTAGTTGAGTCTTGAGTCATTTACATTCTATTTTATTTCTTTTGTAAGCTGTTTTACTTTCTGTTTTATTAAGTTTCAGTTGTAAGTTCTTTGTTTCATGTACTTTTCGATTATTAATATAAATGTAGTTTATTTCTTCAATTCGTTACCTTTTACTTTATGTCTTGCACTTTATTTTCCTCAATGTGTTAAGCTTCTTCTTGGGGGTTCAAATATGTGGATTCCTTGAGTAGAAGAAAGCCCCACCATTGCAAAGGCAACCTTGCTTCCTCTTAGCATTGTTTGTTTTTGCTGAAAGTTTAAGTTTCATTGTTAGCTTAAACTAATCACTTAAGTTAGCAGAGTTTGTATTCAGCTTGTGGCCGAAAGGTTGGAGTTGAATGTGCGGGTTCACAAAGACAATAATGGAAAAGATCCTAGAAATAGGAGTTTGTTTTCTTGTATCCCAGAAATAGGACTGGAACCACTAGAGATTTGAGAGTCGTGTGCAATAATTATCTAAGTTTTAGCTAGCCCTACAAATAGGTGTCTAGTTAGCTTAGTCTTCTAAAGGCACCTACACCGAAGCTGTATAGGAGTAGGACTTGACTCACAATCTAGTTGTCAGAGCATTTGAGGGCGCAAACTGGTAGCAATCTATCTGCACCATGTTTATGTGGACACTAATAGATAGTATTCTCCATCCATGTGCATTGCCTGAGTGAGTTACTAGTGCAAAGGTGGGCGCATTTTAATGCTTTTGGTTGATACTTATTTGAATTCCCCTCCTATCTCATATATCTTAGATCGCTTTATTTACTTGCTTTCTTTTATCTCATTGTCTTCAATCACAAAAACCTTCATCAAATTATTTCCTTGGTGACCATCCTCAGTTGCAAACTTCGAGGAGGTTCTTGTTTTATTAAATTGTTCAAAGTATTTTTCAACTAGTCACCATCTCTCTTGGGAAAGATATCAGGAGAACTCTCCACTTTATTACTTGATAGTGTATACTTGCACTTGAGCAGTATGTGCTTGCACCACACACGCAACCACTACCCCTCATGCTTTAGACCGCTAGCCCACGAATCTAAGTCTAATTAACCGAATAGATAACCCGTTAGCTCACGTGATTACCTAACGAATTAATCGCATTACATCTGATGGTCCGGGATTACTAAATTAAATTAAGAAAATAGATTCCCTAATCAGTTTAGCAATTTCTCTATGCAACCTAGGCTCTATCAAGCAAGCTATGCAAGTTCATATAGAGACAAGCAAAGGACATGATTTAGACCTATTGGCTATCACAAATAACTGATAGATCACTTAAGAACATTAAAAAATGATGATTTAATCAGATAAACATAGACGAACACAATAATTTAGTAGAATATAATAGAAAAACAAGAAATTCTACCAAAAACAGCGTTAATCTATTCAGTTACATCCCAAGAATCCTACAAATAAAGACCTTACGATACCATAATTAAAGAAAAAAGTACAAAATTATCCAAGAAATACATCCAAAACAGTCAAAGAATCAAAGAAACAACAAAAGAACGAGAGAAAACGAGCTAAGAATAAAAAAAATCAGAAATTCTAACCTAACGATGGCTTAAGACGTAACCTAGGTTTTATAATAATCGACGTAATGTCGAAATGCTAGAATGCAGTGTCTCGATGCTACATGTTCTATCTTCCGCAAATTTTCGTAGCAGTGTCGAGACGCAAGGGTTAACGTCTCGACGTTATCCTATTCTCCAGCATTCTTCCTCTTTTCTTTGGTTAATTCTGGTTTGCTTCGCTTGGGGCTCGAACCTTTGACTTCTTAGCACTCCTTTTGAGGCTTGCTTCGATCAGCTCGAGTCTTCTCACTGATCGCATCTGCAAGCACACAGGCCAAGTAATATAAAACGGTAAATATAACCGAGTATCGAATCCACGAGGAATAGCGCAAACTTAGGCAAAACAACTATCTAAACACTAAAATTACTAAGAATGGTCATTATCTAGATATTTCAACACAGAGTAGAGACAAGCCAGAGATAAACAAAACAATAAAGCGAATGATGATCAAGCAAAGTTGAAACACACTGAGGGATAACAGATTGAATGAGAGTTCGGGTCTTGAAGTCCAATACATAGTCTAATAGATAATTGATTACTAAATATTATGTCCACTAATTATAAATCTAGAATCTTCTTTATGACATAGGATCTCCTGTCGGTTTTCCCTAATTTTCATTAACACAGTTTAATAACCTAAGTGTCCTTAGAGCTATTAAATGGGTTAATCTTAAGTCCCGATTCATTTTAGATTTCTAGGCCTAACCAACTACTCTCGCTGTCACTACAAGCAATTAAACCTAGTCGAATGGGCTATGTTCTATCTTAGCTTCTCTTCGTCGAGTTTCCACTAAGTAACAATTTAGTTTAAACTTGGCCAGAATTTATAAAGCATTACGATCACCCAAACGAATAATTAGTTGATGGACACAATAGAAGTAGTCAAAATATCATTCAACATTGTATTTTCATTCAAGAGCCGGATGCCGGGAAGTTAGCGATACATTGTCATATTGAATCCAAAAATTTCCAGCATATACATGTATGGAATCAGTAAATGAAAAAGGAAAGGGTATAGAACAAAATCGACGTTGAATCCGTGCTTGCGACCTTGATCTGTCGTAAGAAAGGCCTCGATCGGAACCCGTCACAAGCTCTCGATCTACCCAAAAGATGCCCAAAACTCTCTTAAACACTCACTCTCACTTTCTCCCTCTAAAAGGATTAAAGAGCCCTAAATCGCTACTGAAAAATGTTGCTTGATGGAGAAAACCTGAGGTCAAATGCTCTTTATATAGTGTTCTAGTCGCGCGAGCGTCGAGACACCGTGACGTATGTGTCTTGTCTTCCAAGTTGCAGCGTCTTGACACTGCCCCTCGGCTGGGAATCTGCAAGGCTCAAACTTGGGCTAAATTGGGCTTGAAATCTCTGGAATTTTGGTCCTCTTTTCTCTCCTTCAAGGCCTTTGACTTCTATTCTTGACCCAACTTTAATCCTTCATGATCAATTCTTCAAAACTTGGGCCAATTCTTCTCTTCTTTCTCCAAAATTTCTTCAAAAAGCTCTACAAGACTAAAATCTGAAATTAACATGATAAACCATTAAAACAACAATAAATCCAAACAAAACTACTTAAATTTAGGGCACATAAAAAAATAAAAAAAATAAAAAAAATAAAAAAAATAAAAAAAACTACTTAAATTTAGGGATAAAAGGTTAGCTTTTTTGCTTGCTAACACTCACCTCCTCATCATCCGTGAACATCGAGATGGCGAAAAAACGCAACAATTAGCCCGAATTAGCACCAATTCGTGTGGTTCACTCCTAATATCTTCAATGCTCGATTACCTAAAAATAAGACATTTAAACCATAAAATAATTCTAACAAAATTAGATTAGCGGTAATAGGATAGCACGAATTAGTTGCTATCAGGTTGCCTATCTAAGTTAATTAGGATTAGTTTCGATGGAGGATCGGGCTAATGCATGAGGGGAACAGACATAATTCTAGGTAATCAGTTAATTAATTACGATGGAGGTTCGGATTAGTTAGTTGATTAAACCCAGGCTAGGTAGGATGGAGAATTCGATTTGCCAAGAAGCAATCCTAGGCTCATAATTATTCATTTAAATCAATCTTTAGATAATTGATGAATGAAATTGAATATACTGAACATCGAGTGTTTTCGATTGCAGTAATCACTGAGGTACGATTAACCTACCCGCCATTTAATTTCATGCTTTTACTTTTCTACCATTTATTTTCTCTCTTTTATTTTCTAGTATTTTATTTTCCTCGAATTTTAATCTCTCGCATCCACATCCCCCTATTAGTCTGGTAATCATAATAAACCTAATTAGGAAAAATTAACAATCGCACTCTCTGTGTTCGACTCGAGCCACTACTGCTACAAGTTAGCTTTAGGTGTTGGTGATTATAAATTTATTTGATTTCGATCTTAGAGAATTAGACACTCTCTAAAGCTCCCGTTAGCTAGCATTGAAATGTAGTCATAGATCAATCTATATGAATGGTGTCATTGGTTATGGTATACATGCAACGATCCTACTTCTCATGACTAATCCCAATGCTATTACCGCATGCATGTCTATATGCTCATAGCAAAAATGTTTGGTAATAAATATTTATTTCAAAACAATCATAATTAATTTAGCAAGTACCTTTCGGCCTGGGATTCCAGTTAAAACAAGAAACTAATCAAAACTTTAATCAAGGAAGACAAAGCTCTAAAAATCACATAAAACATAAATCACAATCTTAACAATGATCATTTACAAAAAAAAAAAAAAAAAAAAAAAAAAAAAAAAAAAAAAAGCAATAATAGTATGAGTTCAACTAAACTAAAGCGAAAGACTTGATTGATAGCGAGCATAGCAAGCTATTTTTCCCTATCTATTTTAGTTAGTCTTTGAGATTAAATTGACCAAAATTATGCATTTTAATGTTTTATTTATAGGAATCAATTATTGGAGCTAAATCGAGAAAATTGAGTTGATCGGATGTTCGAGACGTGAAAAGAGGCCAAGGAACCAAAAAGAATCAAATTGGAGGCTTCTAAAATGAGGCACATCCGAGAGCTAGTGTCTCGACGCTGCTCTCTGGGCGTCTCGGCACTAGTAATTTCCATAAGTAATTCAAGCGGCAAAGGTCACAGCGTCGCGACACTGTGACAATAGTGTCTCGACGCTTTCGGTTTTTCCTTAAACAGAATGGGCGGTAATTGAACAGTGTCGCGACACTGCCTATAGTGTCTCGATGCTGTCAAAAGATTTGCTATAAATAGAATGCGATTGTGGCTGGCCAAGGGGAGTTCATTGGATGCAAGTTTAGCCCTCAACTCGACGCTGACGTGCGATTTCGGCGACAATAGTGTTTTATCTCCTTTCTCTCTTTCCTTTAGTTGTTTTAATGGTTGTTTTAGGTTTAGTTTACATCGTAACGCCGTGTATGAGTAGCTAAGTTTATTATCTTAGGGATTGATGTAGCCCTTTGGGCGTTATGGATTAATTTCGGATGTATGCTTTGATTTCATTTATGCATATACTTTCCTTAGTGCTTTCAATTTATTGGCAGTGAATTGAATGATGTTTTGTCTATATCTTCCTCAGGAGAGGGGGTTTAGCTTAGATCTTGTTATGCATAACTAGGATAGTCTTAAGATCGGGAGATTTAAGATAATCTTAGAAATCGTTAAAAAAGAATAGACTTAAGGTCTTGCATGTTAATGAGTTTAGATAGGAATATTGAATTCATTGCATGAGAGAGAATTATTTATGCTTGGGAGAGATAAATATGAATTGAGTTATTCCTAGATTTATGAAACATAGCATGTTAAATCATCCATTAATTAATTCATAATCTCAATCGGTGAAATCAACTCCCTAAGAGTTTTTCATCCTTTGAATTCCATAATTTTCAGCTTTTTAGTCTTGTTTAATTCACTCTCATTAAGTTTGGTTCCCTAGATAAAATTGGACATAAGTATTTGCGGTAATTAATTCGATTAGAAACCCAATCCAGAGGACGACATTCAATCTAATAAATCACTATATTATAACTTGGCCCGTTCACTTGCGGTAAGCAAATTGCGCATCATTGATCTAGCATTTTCTATGGCTCATCAAGTAGCATTATATCACGCGTTTCAAACAACCTTGCCCTTACCTGAAAAGTAAATATTTTGGAAAAAAAATGAGTATTAAGAATACTCAATAAGTAACGTTACTACTAGGAGAGGGTATGACATACATTATCAATGGTAACTTGAGGTTAGTTGCTGCTAAAGGGACGTATTGTTCATACATGTAAACCAACTCACTGGTTCTGCACAAGCAGAAATCCTAGGAGATCTCTACTCATACTGACGGTAGTAGCAACAAGTCAGTGGAGCCAAGTCTCACACAACATAGCACCTCGGTCCAAGTGAGTGCATAGCACTCTAGCTACCAACCCACTGGTGGTGCATAGGTGAGTTCTAGTCAGAACTCTACTTCCACAGATAGTAGATGACACCTAGTCTGCGAAGCCAAGTCCCACTCACCTAGCTCCTCAGCCATAACATATCATTTCATTTCTTAGTAATTAATTGTCACGATCTCTTCTAGGATAAGTAACCTATCCTCTTTTCGTATTACGTCCCCTATTAACTTAATGTGGCTTAACATGTAAACTAACCAACAAGTTTTCCCATCTAAAATTCTCTTGAAGGCTAGTCCAACAGGCACTAACTACTCGACCTTTATCTCATACCATGCAACACATATCATGATTAAGAATCTAAGTTACGAAACGGAATAGGTCATGATTTTTACAACTATCGGCATTCAAGGCATTACAATTCATCCAACCAAATCAGTTCAATACATTGCAGAACATACTTCTTGCAAAACATGCTTTTAATCCGAAGTAGAGGCATTTCATATTTTCTTAATCAATTCATTAAAATGTCAAACATATAATAATATCTTTCTATAACATACTGGAACATATATTGCATGCATATTTTCTGGACAAATTTTTTGTTCTAAATAAAGGCAAACTGAACATACAACAGGTCTTCCTAATACATACAGTCCAAATAGTAAGCTCACTTATTGATAACACGTATTTATGGGTGTTATTTAGACTTCAAAAATATGAGTTTATTGTTTGTATTGGAGAAATTATGAAAATATTAGGGTAAATTTCAATTATAGTTGAGTAAATTTCGTTAGGAACATGATTTTAGGGTGATATTCTAATCTAAATGAATTATGGTTTGATTAGGATAAATTTTGGTAAGAATTTAAAAAGAATAATTAATTTTCTGCAGAATCTAGAATCCCGTGATTTGCAACCGCACAGGCTATCCTTGTGCCCTCATAGCTTTAAGAGACAGTGATAGCGCACATAGCGAGCTATCTTTCCCTGTTCATTTTAGTTAGTCTTTGAGTACTATTTGGCCGATTTATGCATTTTCATGGTTAAGGACAGTGTCGAGACGCTGTCGACAGATTTCTATAAATACAACATTATGTGCTACAGCCAAGGGGAGTTCAATTGGAGAGATTTTAGACCTAAAACCGATTGGAGACCTTCTGTGGGAGCTGAAGCAAGGCCAAGGAGCGAGAATCACTCAAGAATGTGGGGAGATCGTGACGGGGACGTGCGGCTTTCGGAGGAATTGAGTTTTTTTTCTTATCTTTTCCTTATCCCTAGTTAGTTTTATGGATTTTTCATGTTTAGCTTATATCGTAACGCCATGTATGAGTAGCTAGACGTGTTTCTTAGGGATTCATGTAGTCGTTTATGATTATGGATTGATTATTGGGATGTATTGTGCTTTTAATTTATCTATGCAATTATGTTTAAATGCTTTCAATTAACTGATCACTAGTTGAATGATTTAAGTGTTGAATCTTGCTCGGGATAGGGAATTTAGCTTAGACTTTACTAATTGCATGACTAAAGTAGAAATTCTAAGATCGGGAGATTTAGAATAACTTTAGAAGTTGTTAAAAGAACTAAACTCAAAGCCTTTCATGTTAATGAACTTAGATAGGGATATCAAGTTTGTTGTATGCATGAGAATCAATTATGCTCGGGAGAGATAGTTGTGATTTACGGTTCCTAGACTTGTAAATTAATTGCACGTTAAAAATCCATTCTCTTTCAATTGAATTTCCAACCTTTAATTTGCATTACCTTTGATTTCCATATTTCATTCTGTTTTGCTCTCTAAATAAAATTGGACAAGATTATTCACGGTAGTTAATTCGCTAGAAAACCAATCCAGAGGACGACACTCGTTTAATCACGAAAACACTATATTAAAACATGACCCGTACACTTGCAGTTAGCATTTTGCACACCAGACAACATCAGTAGAATTTGAGGAATTGAATGAAGATCCGATTTTATTCCTTGATTTCTAAAGCTGAACGTGGATGTGGATTGGTGCATTGAGCTCGATAGAACACCTTGCCCTAGAGGCTTATAAAAGGAGACCAAGAGCTTTAAGTTAAGGGGGTTGATTACGAGATTCATTTGGAGACCCTTGAAGCTTTGGTCGTCCTGAGTTGCAGGTAGTTTAGATGGCTAGATTTCGGTAGGGTACGAGAGTAACTACTAAGAGCTTGCACCCATTCGGACACCTACCTCAAAAGAGTAGGTGTAACGATCCAACCCCCTTGAAAAAGTTAAAGTTGGATTACATATGGAAAGCAATCTAGTTCCCTAGGTTGTTGGATGTTCCTTGTATTTCAGTTTTGTTTAAGTTGTGTTTTTCTTTGTTATATGTTTTGTAATTAAGTACCTTCTTATTTTAATAAAATGAAAATTTCAGTTGCATCATTTCTATCTTTATCTTCAACCTTTATGAGCTAATTTATCCTTTGGGATTCAAATATGTGGATGCCCTAAAGGAAGTATGTTGTCGCCTATGTAATCGCAACTTTGCTTACCTCTAGCATTGTTTGCTTTTATTGATCTTATTACTTATTATTAGCTTAGCCCGATTACCTAAGTTATTATAACATGTTGAGCTTAATATAGAAATAGTTAGGCAATACACGGTTGTCATAAAAGCAATATAGAAAAAAGAGACTAGGGATAGGTATTCGTTGTTTTCCCTAGAAATAGGGTTGTTGGGTTTTATACCCTAAAACTCGTAGATAGTAAATATAACATTTGACTGATAGTTAATAAAGAGTTATTAAAGTTATTTCAATAAAGTGTTATTGCATATATTTGTATTAGTCTTGCCTAAATAACCACAAATCCAATCAACTACGAACCCCTGACAATATTATGAATACTTGAACTTTATGTAGTGACATAAGAGTGGATCAAGTTCGAGCATTAGCCAAAACGGTCTATAGTATATGGATAGGGTTGGGTACCGTATCCTGGGGACACTATGGACGTGGCCCACTTTGTTTTTAGTACAAACGATGTGATCCTAAATCGTTCATGTGGAGACATGCGAGTGGGGGCGTCCTATGCAATGAGTTTGCATAAGACCGGACCGCGAGATAAGTCACTTTCACTTTATAACGTCGTTTACTGCTGAGACTGACTATTTCATGCGATGACCTAGGTAACTCGATCTTAATCCTGCTAACTATAAACTCCAGTTTATTCGGGTTTGTCTTTCGATTTGCATGGGTGAGAGTGGCTCGATTTCTCCAACTCAATAAGTCTACCATTTTGGGGATAAAACCAGATAGATAGCTGGGGACATAGTCCTGCAAGACGGAATTCGCTCCTACCCGTTTTAGGAATAGTAGAGAGGTTGTTCCCTTAAGTGTTGACTCCGAGTCTTGAACATGGAGCCCCACCCTCTCATTGGTCCGAGAGGGACTCGGTTTGATGGTCGGACCATAAACCAATTGTTCATTAGAGTATAAGTGGGGCTTAAGTAACAAGGAGTAACTTTAGGGGTAAAACAAACTTTTGACCCAGCTTTTGTTACGAACAACCTGTGAAGGATCGACTTACTTATCATGGTTATATCGAGTGGACAAAAATATATTTACAGTGAGGAGAGTGCAGCTACTGGGCTATAGTGGAGTGTCCCGATAGCTAACGAATGTTGATTAACTAGGTTAATGAGTTTAACCGGTTAATCTCGGATCGTTGGAGCACATGATATGCAGGTCCATTAGGTCCCCCTGCTAGCTCATATCGAGATAAACCTTAGAACAATGTGATGGGAGAGTTTGGATCGTTCAAATTCGGTTTAGGGAATAAACGTCGATTATATTCGATATTATTGACGTAATAGTTTAATTACGAATTAAATTATAATTTGAGAGAATTGGAAGTATTTAAATATGATTTAAATATTGTACACGTGAATAGGGATTCATGTTTGAAAAGTCGAGATTGGAACAAAATATTAATTTAATTTTTGATATTAAATTAATATAAAATAATTAACTAATTTACTATTTAATTAATTGTTATTAATTTTTATTTAAAAATAATTATGAATTATTTTTAAATTAAAATTCAAAAATGAAATTAATTTTAGGAGGTGGAGTGCATGGTGACTAAACCCCCTAAAGCCACCAATAATCCTACTAAATTGAGTTTGATTTGGTGTCTTGCTTTGGTGATTCAAGGCTGCATGTTTTTCTCTATAAGTAGAGGAAGATAAGGTGGAAAATTTCAGGGATTTACTTAATGTTATGCTGCTGAAATTACACCCCAAACACCAAAGCTCCAAACTCTCCCAAAGCTTGAACTTCAAGCATTTCCTCTCCAAATTACCATCACAATTGGATCCCACAATCCGTTCTAATGTCAAAGAATAGTATGGAAGATCCTAGCGGTGGTTTGTGATCAATCGATAAAGAAAAACAACACAAGAGGAGCTTGAATTTTGAGCTACAAGAGATGGGCCTAAATACCTTGTTTTTGGCTTGAAACAACCAAGCATGTTTAATCCTAAAATTGATGAAATTAAGTGCCTTTGATCCTAAATTGCTTCCGTATTCTTCATAATAAAACTTTCAATTACAACACCTATAGAATCATTGAATTGTGCATTTAACTACCTACGTTAGCATTAGTCATAGAGGTATAGGTTTAATGGCTTAGTCTCTTAAAGGTACTTCATAGAAGGTTGAATAAGAGTTGAATTCGGTTCACAATGCAAGATGTTGTGAAACAGCCTTGTGACCGCATAGTCTGCCAGCATAGTAGAATTTAGGGCAGAAGCATGTTTGGATCCCTCTTTTTCCAGTATTGTTATATTTCTTTTCGAAAAATCAATATTCCCTTCAACTTCTTTATTTTTATTGGTGACCTTCGGTACAGCTTGAGTTCAACCCTTATTAATTAATCATTTCGCTAAATTCATTCCCTTGGGCTCTGATAGCATGCAGATATGCTATCTATTTCCTATTAATTTTAGCTAGTTTTGTGCTTAAATTGTGTGTTTTGATGCCATTTTATGTTGAAATTTCAGAAATCGAGCAAACGAAGCAAAACTGGAGTTCTTGAGAGATTTTGGATGAATTTGGAGGCTTTTGGAGCATTTTGAAGAAGGCCATTGAAGATCCAAGCCCAAAAGCCCAAGAAGAGAGAGTTGGAGGCCCAAAATGAAGTCCAAAGGGCCATCATTGAAGAGGAAGATCGAGAAGCTAGCGTCTCGACGCTAGGCAAGCCGTGGAGAACAAGTTGGAAATGGGGTAGCGTCGCGTCTCGACGCTGAAGCAACTTGGGCACCAAGCATATGACGTGACGTTGTGACATCAGCGTCTCGACGCTAGGGCTGTTGGACAACTATAAAAGGGGCCATTTGCAACCGGATTTGGGGAGCCAATTTGAGGGTTTTCACCCTATTCTCAATTCCACACTGAAATTGGGGGTTTTGGGAGAAGATTTGGAGCATTGTTGAAGATCTTTGGAGCTCATGATTGATGGAGGTCGCCATGGGATCGAGGAGATCGACATGATTATGAGCACTTATATTCCCTTTTCCTTTGTTTTTAGTTTCTAGAATAGGTGTGATTGGGAATTATTGGATGTTTAGTGATTATGAGTAGTTAATTCCTAAATTCTATGGGTTTGATTTAGTTTGTTCAACTTTTGCTTTATTAATGAATTGATTTGTTTTGATTGTCGTTATCATTCATTTGTGCATTTTGTCCTCAATGCTTTTAATCACCTGATCAATGATTAAATGATTTGTTTTTAAGTAGAAACTCGACGGAGAGAAGCTTAGACCAGAACTTAATGCATGAATAATGTTTATATACCCGAGTGACAACAGGAGAAATTAAATAGACGTTAGAGGTTGTTATTGAAGGGTCATAATGCCATGCTTAGTAAATAAGGAGAAAATTGAAAATAGATTCTTTATTAAAACGCATGAGAATAGGAGGAGACCGACAGGAGAGTCCTTGATATTAGGCTTCTAGACTTATGAATTGAATGTCTAATTAATCCTAATTGACTAATTGATTAAGCAATAAATTAAAGGTCCAATTGATGAATTCAACACCCTAGAGTTATCCCTCCAAATTGTGTCTCCATTTATCTTTTGCTTTCTAGATTAGCTTTTTTAGTTATTCTTCTTTGATATTAGATTTTCTTCTCTAAATAAAGCAAAGCAAGACTATTCGTGGTAATTAATTGAATAAATTCAATCCTTGTGGAGACGATACTCACATACTCACAATCACTATATTACTTGTAGCCCGTGCGCTTGCGGCGGGATTGCACATGAAATAAAAGGTCCAACCAATCATTACCCAAATGGAATCACTTCGAACTTAAGCCAAAACTTGGATGGTGGCAGGCGGGGCGTGTTGCTCGGGCTCTGCTTCGTGGTCAGTGGCGGAGGCAATCCAAGGACAATGGCAAGGTTGCTGAACATGAAGGAGAGGAGAAAAAGGAAGCCACAGATTGGAGAGAAAAAGAGAGAAGTGTCAAGAGAAAGAGAGATTTACCGAGAGAGAGGGGTTCAACAATCGGCGGGTCTGAGGCATTCTGGCGTGTAGTGACGACATGCTAGAGCTGAGAGAGAGAGAGTTGCGAGAAAGAGAGAGATTACAGAGAGAAAGGGAGAAAGAGAGAAAAAAGAAAGAAAGGGGAGACTGGCCGGAGTGACGCTTGAGGCAACGATGGCGACACAGATGGCACAGTGGTCAGAGCAACATGGCGTGATCGGAGTACAATACAATTGTCAATAAGCTCATTACATATTTTCACATTGTGGAATGACATCATTCAAATCGAGTAATGTCACCAGTAATAACCTCTAAAGTTATAATGTGCAAGATTTGAGGATTTGACTTGCTACTTATATATATTTGATTTTTACCTAGAAATTGTTTTATATATTATTGGAAACCTAGCCAATGTGCTACATTCAAGTATCAATCTTTATTACTTACACATTTCATTACTCATCATAAGGAGTAGCATTTATGTTAATTGAATTTTCTTCAATTATGTTAAATATAACCATATTTGCATTTTTATTTATTATATGGAAATATTTTTTTTCTTATACGCATGCGTTAGTTCTCGTTAGTAATGAGGTAATAATGATTTATATATGACAATGCCATTGATATCATGGATAATAACCTCCACTAAATTTACAGGATTTTTAATGAGTCTACCAACAAGAAGAGAAGAAGAGGATGTCACGAAAGTGAATCTAACATACTTACAAAAGTAGACCATGACTTTTACGAAATATCTTTCACTAACAAAAAAAGTAGACCATAACTTTCAAAAAATATCTTTCATTTTTGGTTTGATTGTTCTATGACTCTTTTTATACCATTAATTATGATTGGTTCTCATACCACTCTCATTTTTTGGTTCTTCCCCTAATTTTGATAATGTCAAATAACACACAAGATGAGACAAGAGCCTCTATTGATATGCTCCTCAAAACCAGCATAGAGAGCATGTGTCCAAAGATGTGGAGAGCATGAAGAGTACTTGATTCCCATCATATCTAAGGAAAAAAAAAAAAAGAAAAATAAATAAAAAGCTAGGCACCTTCCCTTTATTGAGGCATCAAAAACACATCTTGACAATCAACTTGTGATAGACTCCCTCTTTTTGTGGTACACATCAATGATCATGTATTATCAATTAACTTTGATTTAAAAGTACAGGTCTTTTTTTCTAGAATAAAAATTCTCTTTGCATATATTCATTATAAATTAAAATATGCTACAAAAATTTTTAATATTATAAATCAATACATAAGGAAAAAGTTTATAAAATAGATGTAATTGGATATATATGCTACTATAATTTTAACACTAACCCAAAGGCTAAGTATATGTTTATTTCGTCCTTAATGTTGGATTACTTTTGTCAATTCAATCTCTATTGTTTAAAAAAAAAAATCTTTATGAAATGATTTGATTGAGATGAACAGCCAACTTGAGAATTATAGACAAGTTCAGAGACCCTCAAGTAGCCTCACAAATAATAACAAATAATAAAACGAAGAAAAAAATCTTGATAATAATATTGAATTTTCATTACTTAATCAAGAAAAGTTTTGTTAAAAGAAAGAAAGAAAGAGAGCTTGCAATGTTCCAATTTTTTTAATAGAAATGACACATTCAAGTCAGCATGAGAGAATTTGAGTTCATAAATCATAATTTTATATTAAGTAGATTTTCTTAGTTTTTATTTTTTTTCCTTCGAGGGTAGAATGAGGAGATTCAAACCTTTAACCTACATATGTCAGTTGAGCTCTGTTCATTTTGACAAATAGATTTTCTTAGCTGAATCTTATAGCTAAGTAAGTAATGTAATATGTTAAAAGGAAAATCTGAAAGTACTAAAGCATAGATCTTTAGAGTAGTTCTTTCTATTTTAAAGGAGTTCCAAGTTATTGAAGATATATATTCTTTTTTTCTATTTTTCTTTTTTATTCATAAAATAACACATAAAACTCAAAATTAAACTTTAAAACTCTTGAAAATTAATCAAATATCGAGACATCTAGCTAATATACTATAAAGAAGGTAGCAAATAGGATAAATGAATGGTCTTTTTTTTTTTTTTTTTTTTTTTTGACTATAGGATAAATGAATGGTCTTAATAATATGAACCAACTCTATCCAAATGTTTGATTAGGTAACCTTGTTTCTATTATTTTGTTACAATAGTATTGGACAAGAGTTGACCTTTATAGTTCATAATAAATAATTATTTAAAAAAAATTAGGGCCCGTTTGGTAACGTTCTCGTTTCTTGTTTCCGTTTCTTCATTTTTAATAAAGAAAAATAGAATTTCATGACCCTAACACCTATACATTCAATAATAATAAACCTATATTCTTATTTATGTTTGGAAAAAATTGGAAACAAGAACAAAAAGGAGAAACTAGTTTTAGTTGTTCCCAAAAGTTCTATACAAATTTTGGGAGTGTTTCTAAAAAATGAGAAACAAGAAACATACATAGTTATTAAATGCTTAGATTTCTTAATAAAATTGGAAACAAGAAACAAGAAACGAGAACGTTACCAAACGGGCCCTTAATTTTCTTTTTTGAGAAAGAAATGTTAATCAAACACATGATGTGGTTTTTGTTTGTTCAAAACTAGGAAACTAGAGGTGGTAACCAAACATATTAATGTTTTATTTTCGAAAAATAAAAGTTATTATAAAATAGGACTTTGTTGTTCAATATTTGGCTATGATTTATAGACAGTCTTTAAGACTATATCAATATTTTATATCGATTTTGATTTTACCCTTCATGTATTCAAAATTATCAATTAAGTCCTTCCCGAAAAAAAATGTTAAAATTTGTTAACATAAAGTTCTGTCGTTTATGAGTATGTTGGATTTTATGTATGTCAAGTTGGCTTTAAGTGATATGTTTATGTATCCAAATATGTCAATAGAACAATGAAGAGTCCGTTTGGAATACATTTTAATTTAAATGTTTTTCAAGAATGCATTTTTTAAAAAACATTTTGTATACAAATTGTTTAGAATTTAAACACTCATATGTTTGGTTGCATTTCCTCACAAATGTTTTTATACACAAGTTATTGTTTACTTAACAAATCATTTTTAAAAAGTTGGTTTCAAGTGTTTCTCTCAAAATGATTTATTTAACAATTTCATTTTTTAATAAGTCATTTTTAGTGGTGACCAAACACTAGAAATTTTTTCAAAATGATTTATTTTAAAAATTAAACACTTGAAAAGTTAAACCAAACACACCCTTAGTGTTGGGATTGGTGTCCTAAAACTCGTAGATAGTGAATGTTAAACGAATTATATACTTGTTCGATAAAGCTGTTATCGAGATTCATTTCGTAAAGTCGTTACTGAATAAGTAAATTGCACGTTAGATAACCCAAATCCAATAAACTAAGATCCCTGACTATAGGATGAACACTTGAGCTTTATGTAGAAACATAAAAGTGGATCAGGCTCGAGTGATAGCCAAAATGGTCTATTGTATAGGGATAGGGCTGGGTACCTTATCCTGGGGGACACTATGAGACGCGACCCACTTTGTAGTTAATATAGACGATGTGATCCTAAATCGTCCATGTGAAGACATGCAAGTGGGGGCGTCCTATGCAATGAGTTTGCATAAGACCAGGACCAAGAAATAAGTCACTCTCACTTTGTAACGCCGTTTACTGTTGAAACTGACTATTTCATGTGATGACCTAGGTAACTCGATCTTAATCCTGAGTTAACTATGAACTCCTGTTTATTCGGGATTATCCTTTGATTTGCATGGGTGAGAGTGGCTCATCATCACCGACTCAATAAGCCAACCACTTTGGGGATAAGTCCAGGTATCTAGTTGGGGACATAGTCCTGCAAGACGGAATTCAGGCGTTGTTCCCTTAAGTGTTGACTTCGGGGCTTGAACAAAGGGATCCCGCCCTCTCATTGGCCTGAGAGGGACTCGATCAGTTTGTTGGTTGGACCACAAACCAATTGTTCATTAGAGGATCAATGGGACTTAAGGAACAAGAAGTAACTTCAAGGGTAAAAACGGACATTTGACCCAGCTGTAGTTACGAACAGCCTATCAAGGATCGACTTACTAATCATGGTTATATCAGGTGGACAGAAATATATCTACAGTGAGGGAAGTGCAATAACTACAGGGCTATAGTGGAGTGTCCCGGTAGTTAACGAATGTTGGATAACTAGGTTAAAAGAGTTTAGCCAGTTAATCTCGGATCGTTGGAGTCCATGATCTGTAGGTCCATTAGGTCCCCTGCTAGCTCATACGGATTATACCTTAGAACATACTGATAGGAAAGTTTGAATCGTTCAAATTCAGTTTACGGAATTAGTGTCGACTATATACGATATTATCGACAAAATAGTTTAATTACGAATTAAATTATTATTTGAGAGAGTAAAGTATTTAAATATGATTTAAATACAATTCATGTGAATAGGGATTCATGTTTGGTGCAAAGTATTAATATAATATTTGATATTAAATTAATATTACATAATTGATTAAATTGTTTAATTAATTATGATTTTAATTTAAAAATAATTATGAATTATTTTTAATTAAAATTGAGACTAAGAATTCAATCTTGGATTTTATGAAAATTCAAGATTAGTGGATTAAATTAGGTGCAATGAATTAATTTAATATTTGCCTATTAAATTAATATCATATGATTAATTGAAAGTATTCAATTAATTGATAATTTAAAAACAATTGAGAATTGGTTTTAAATTATAATTCAAGAGTGGACTTTCATTCTTGCATGGAAGGAGATAGTAGAAAAACACCTCAAACATGCATACTTGCATGTAATCTCCATTAAACACCTAGAATCCACTAAACAAATTCTCATCCCAATGTGTCTTACCTTGGTGAACCTAAGATGCATGATAATTCTCTATACGTTGAGGATTACAAGATGGAGGAATCAGATTTTTGCAAGTAGTGTTATGCTACTGAAATTTGAACTTGAACTTGAACCTTCACTGGATAGCATGCTTTTGTTTCCTAAAATTAATGTAGTTAAGTGTCTCTGATCCTAAATTGCTTTCGCATGTGTTATATGAACACCTTCATTTAGACCGCGTTTGGTAACTATTTTGGTCCCGTTTGATAATCATTTGATTTTTTATTTTTGGTTTTTGAAAATTATGTTTGTTTCTCTTAATTTCCTTAAGAATGGTTTTCATCTATGTTAAGGAGACATTTGAATTCTTAGCCAAATTTCAAAAACAAAAACAAGTTTTTGAAAACTACTTTTTTTTTTTTTAGTTTTCAAAACTTAGCTTGGTTTTTTAAAACATGGGAACAAAGTAGATAACATAACAAAGAAACTTATAGGTTGAAGTTGTCTTTATAAGCTTAATTTTCAAAAACCGAAAACCAAACGGTTATCAAACGGGGCCTTTGTTTTTTTGTTTTTGGTTTTTGAAAATCAAGCCTATAAACACTACTTCTACTCACAAGTTTCTTTGTTTTGTTACCTACCTTCTTTCCATATTTTCAAAAACCAAGTCAAATTTTTAAACTAAAAAAAAAAAAGTAGTTTTCAAAAACTTGTTTTTGTTTTTGGAATTTGGCTAAGAATTCAAATGTGTTCTTAACAAAGATGAAAACCATGGAAAAGAAATTAGGAGAAAACAAACATCATTTTTTAAAATCAAATGGTTATCAAACGAGACCTTAATAATGCATCAAATTTTTGTAAGAAAAAATTAACAATTTTTTAATAAAATGACCTCATTGAAGTTTTCTAAAAAAAAATTTACAAGGAGTGGTTACATTAAGAACTTGGTAAAATAACTAAGCATTACAATTTTTGAAAGGCCCATTGACAAGACTCTAGAGAATTTTTAATGGAGTAAAATAAAGGTGTGTTTGATTTAACTTTTAAAGTGTTTAATTTTGAAAAAAAAATCATTTTGAAAAAAATTCTAGTGTTTGACAACCACTAAAAATTACTTATTGAAAAATGAGATTGAGAAATAAACCATTTTGCGAGAAACACTTGAAACCAAATGTTTTAAAAAGAGTTTTTAAGTATATAATATCTTGTGTATCAAAATACTTGTGAGGAAATGTAACCAAACATATAAGTGTTTAAATTCTAAAAAAATTTTATACAAATTTTTTTCAAAAAAATGTATCCTAAAAAAAATGTTTTTAAAAAAATGCATTCTTGAAAACCATTTAAATTAAAATGTATTTCAAACGGACCCTAAAACATCATCCACCCATTTCGTATATTTAGCCTAAAATGAATGGAATATTTATAAAGAAACATAACTTTGAAAGATGGAAAACAGAGGAAAATAGCTATCAGACAAAGGCTAAAATATTCAAGTTGGATCTAAATAATTGAATAGTTGGAGAACATAATTCCACCTAAACTAGTTATTTTAAAACTATATTATAGTTTAGCCCGTTGAAAAAATGAAGTTTTATGAGTCAGACTTGGTTGGCATGGGTTTAAAAGACATCAAATCAGCCAACAAGAGAGGGGCAGCTGATGAAGCATTTATGTAAGCTTTTAAAACTAAGCCCCAAATTGTTTTTTCTTAAAATTTCTTTGAAGGTAACATTTGGGTTTGAGTTCAATTTTAGTTCTCAATCTTCCACACACAAAAAAAAAAAAAAAAAAAAAAAAAAAAAAAAAAAAAAAAATCTACTTTTCAAATTTTTAAGGCCCCGTTTGATAATCAATTCTTTTTTTGCTTTTGATTTTCGAAAATTAAGTTTATAAATACTACTTTCATCCATAAGTTTCTTTGTTTTGTTATATACATTCTTCTCATGTCTTCAGAAACCAAGTCAAGTTTAAAAAAAAAAAAAAAAAAAAAGTAGTTTTCAAAAAATTGTTTTTGTTTCAAGAATTTGGCTAAGAACTCAAATGTCTCATTCCCGAGGATGAAAACCAATATAAGGAAATTGAGAGAAAACAAACATAATTTTCAAAAATCAAATGGTTATCAAACGGGACCTAAAATGTTTATTTTAGTTTCAACGTTTATTTTATCCCGTGAATCTTTAAAAAAAAATGTTATTTTCACCTCAATTATTTAACGGATATGATAACATGACTTCAAATATGTATACTAATTTAGCGACTTCTGAATGTATTAGTTTAGCTAGACACCTATTATATAGGTGAATATTAAGTGGGAAATTTATAACAATGATCGAACTAATTTTGAAGGACTAAAATAGTTATTTTTTAAAATCTTATAAACTTGACGATAAACATTTTAAAAGTTTAAAGTCGAAAATCTATAGAGTGGGTATTAAATTTTTTTTTTTTTTTAAACTATAAAAGTTAGGTTTATCTACAGGTTGTTTAAAAATTTTCGTATTTTAATTTAATAATCTAAATAATTTTCATCGGTTATCACCAACAGGTGGTAGAAAATTGTCAACTATGTTGATGATCCACAAGATATCATATTAATTTTATGTTATATTTAAGATTACTTATTAACAATATGATCATTAAAATTTAATAATTGAATTTCTTAAGATTGTAGGGATGAAATGACAAAAGCGATTAAATTATAAATAATTTTAAAAAAAAAAAAAAAGCCAAAGTGAGCTTAGCTCAGCGGTAATTGGCATGTACCCTCGACCATGAGGTCAGAGGTTCGAATCCCCCCACCCCCAAATGTGTACTCAAAAAAAAAAATAATAATAATTTTAAAAAATATATGTCCATAAGGAGATTCCTCCTAGATTCGACTCTACCCATTCATCTTGTCACTTCTTTATAACAACTTGGATACAAAAAGATATGGTTCTTTTTGCCACACGTGAGATTCGGAGAAATGATAAATTGTATATATTTTTTACCTTTGTTTTATTTTTTTTTATTCTAAAATAAAAATAGAATCTAACCCTGTAATTTTGAGGACAAATATAATGTTACACTATGAAAACTAAGAACATGAATGTCCCTTTTTGACCATCATGTCAACATTATATGTTTCCTTTGTTTTTCTTAAATGTTTATTGATTGTGATGGAAGGTTATAATGTAGATGTTTGATGAAATGTCATAGTCTCAATTTAATAAAAGTGAGGATAGAAATATCAATAAAATTTATATATATATATATTGATAAAATGTCTACGGATATTCCTAAAAAAAGTCATTCAAACCATGAAAAATTATAAACATTATTTTAATTGTAACTAAGTATTTTAGAGTCTGTTTGGTAGACAATTCAGATTCTGTTTTATATTTTCAGATTCACTGAATTAAGTGAATATGCATTTGGCAGATGTGTTTTTAAAAACTATTTTCGGATTCTGTCATCCAAATAGTGAAAATTCTGAAAACAACTTTTTTTTATGTTTTCATTGTATCCAAATTTTGAATTTCAAAATTTTAAATGCAGAATTAAAGTAAAAAAGATAAAAACTTTAATAAATATAGTCAATTTATTTTTGCGAAATTAAAATTTGGATAATATAATGTTTTATAAATTATATGATATTGTAAAATAATAATAATAATAAATTCATAACACATAACATGTTTATAAATTAATTAATAATATTTTATATTCAACTTAGTATTTAGTTGATAACTACAAATAATTTATCGTTTATAAATATATTATCAAACACATTTTGAACCATTATTTAAATTCAGATTTAATTTCTGAATCTGCTACCAAACACATATCTAAAAACATGAAATACAACTCTGTTTTCATTTAATCCCTTGTTTTCAAATTTCTGTTTTTAGATTACCAACCAAACGGACCCTTATGTTTCTTAAACAAGTTATAGATCTTATTAATAATGTTTATATTAACATTATTTATATTTTTATGATAGACTCAAAACTCGATTAACTCCTAATATTGATTTTCATTTATAAAACAAGGGATGAAAGCATCCATTCATAGATAGTTATTATTTATTTTCTTCTTATGACAACTTGACAAGATGCCCTTTTAAAACTAATATACTATGGTTCTGATATCTAATATATATTTAATGCTGGGCCACTTCACATGAATTAATATAATATATATAAATCTTAGAACTATGACTTTATCACAAGTATCAATCCTAAGATCTAAGGATAAGGAGCTACAAGAAGCTGAGCACCTATAAGTCACATTATAACTTTGACAAAAAGGAGGAAGCCATAGGAGGAAATCTTCTATTCAACATATGACAAGTGAGCTTTTAAAGGAGGAATTAGAAGACATGAGTAATTCAGTCGGTCAAGTTACCACACAAAGTCGAGATGGCAACAAGCTAAGAGGTCTACGAGAATTTGAACTTTTGAGCTTTTTTGGAACTTTTTCATTAAGGCTTTAGTCGTTGAATGCTTTTGTTTAGAAATTTATTATATTTTTTAAGAGTTTAGCCGCCACTCTAAAAAGGTATAGGAGACTTTCTTGATTTGGACATCTTGTCACTTTATTATGACGTCTTTATTTGTTTTACTAACGAGTTATTTTGATTAACTTTAAGATTAATCTTCATCCCTTTTTGCCGCCTCTTTAAGACTATATAAGCCTAAGATGTACATGTAGAAAGGTCGGTTTGGTTGTTGGCTTAATACATCAAGAGTTCTTTCTTATTTATGCTCATTGTCAAGATCACATAGTTTTACATTGTTTTCTAGAAATATCAAGTTTAATGGATCACCCAAAGTTATGGAGTATTTTTCAACCTTGAGAAAGGAACTTGTTATCTTTAACCCTAAATCGTAGCTTTCCTTTGAGTCGATTGCTTGTAGTATTTGAGACTTTCGGTACTTGTGTTTTGGAACTTCATATAATGTACCGAGTGATTTCTAATCCAATTCACCAAAGTTTTCACATCATAATCCGATGAGAATAAAATTTTTAAAATAGAACAAAAGCACAAAAATTTTAGACTATCTCCCTAACCCCAATAAAATTTAAGCTACTAAGTTAGTACATTTAACTTCTTTTAGGTTAAATTACAAGTTTAGTCCCTAAACTTTCAGGTTTGTGTCTATTTGGTCTCTAAACTTTAAAAAGGTGTCTAATAGATCACTAAACTCTCAATTTTGTATCTAGTCAACTTTGAAAATGTCTAATAGATCTCTAAGCTTTCAATTTTGTGTTTAATAGGTGTTGGGAATTAGAGAGTGCAAGTCCCACATTGGCTAGACAAGGGGATGATCATGGGTTTATAAGGGAGGACAGTATCTCTATAGGTATGAGGCCTTTTGGGGTGAACCAAAAGCAAAGCCATGAGGGCTTATGTCCAAAGTGGACAATATCATACCATTGTGGAGATCTATATCGTGTCCGTTGTCCCTTAGAATAGGACATATTTGAGACTTCTAAAAATTAACCGATCTATTAGATACTTTTTAAGTTTAAGGATTTATTGAACACAAAATTGAAAGTTCGAGAACTTATTTGACACTATTTAAAGTTCAAGGATCAAATAGACACAACCCTGTAAGTTCGGGAGACTAAATTTTTTATTTAACCTTTTTTTTAATATATTATCAACACTTTCCATCATGTGTGGGGAGTACATTTAATTTTATGAATCAACACTCTCCATCATGTGTAGGTTTAGACATTTTGATTTTAGAATATTAATTCAAACAAGTAGTATGGCCTTTAAGGGAGGTTAACTAATGTGTCTTAACTATTCATTATTCACGTTGTTTCCACTCGAGACATTAGCACGATAATCAACACACAACTATCATACGAAATGGTCAACATGAGCATAGTTTACTAGCTAGCATAAAATTTGTTCTAATGACCAAGAGGTTTGTGGTTCAAATCCCCACACCCCACATGTTTTCAAAAAATATATTCTATGAAATAGGGAGAAAATGACTCTTGATAATGAAAAAACATCAATAATCTTAGAATATTTTGATTAGAGGAGTGATTCTTAAAACTAAAATTTAAGCCCTCATTGGATAATATTTGATTTTTGGTTTTTGAAAAACTAAGCTTATAATCACTACTTCTATCCATGAGTTTCTTTATTTTGGTATCAACTTTCTAAAAGTGTTTTTAAAATCTAAGTGATGTTTTGAAAACTAAAAAAAAATAGTTTTTAAAAATTTATTTTTGTTTTTGGAATTTGGATAATAATTCAAATGTTTCTGAGAGCTGGTGAAAACCATATAGTTAGAAATTGTGAGGAAACAAGCACAATTTTCAAAAATAAAAAACTAAAAACGAATGCCTGATTTTATAACCATTTAGGTCCCATTTGATAACCATTTGATTTTTGGTTTTTGAAAATTAAGCTTATAAACATTACTTCAACCTATAAGTTTCTTTGTTTTGTTATTCTTATGTTTTCAAAAACCAAACCAAGTTTTGAAAACTAAAAAAAGTACGGCCCGTTTGATAACCATTTGGTTTTTGGTTTTTGGTTTTAAGCTTATAAACACTACTTCCAACTCCAAGATTCTTTGTTTTTTTTATCTACCTTCTTTCCATGTTTTCAAAAACCAAACCAATTTTTGAAAACTAAAAAAAGTAGTTTTCAAAAACTTGTTTTGTTTTTAGAATTTGGTTAGGAATTCAAGTGTGTCTTTAACAAAAATGAAAACCATGGTAAGGAAATTTAAAGAAAACAAGTCTAATTTTCAACAACCAATACCAAAAACCAAATGGTTATAAAACGGGCCATAGTTTTAAAAAACTTTGTTTTTGTTTTTGGAATTTGGTTAAGAATTCAAATGTTTCCTTAACAAAAATTAAAATCATTATTGTAAAGAAATTGGGAGAAAGCAAGTGTAGTTTTCAAAAACCAAAAACCAAAAGTGAAATGGCTATTAAACATGACCTTAGGCCCCATTTGATAACCATTTTATTTTTTTGGTTTTTGGTTTTTGAAAGTACGCCTATAAACACTACTTCTACTAATAATTTTCTTTGATTTGTTATCTACCTTCTTCCCATGTTTTCAAAAACCAACTCATGTTTTGAAAACTATAAAAAATAATTTTCAAAAATTTGTTTTTGTTTTTGGAATTTGGCTAGGAATTCAAATGCGTCCTTAACAAAGATGAAAATCATGGTAAGAAATTTGAGAGGAAACAAGCTTAATTTTCAAAAACCAAAAAACTACAAACCAAATGATTATCGAATGAGGCCTAAGTTTTTGGTTTTTGGTTTGTAAAAATTAAGCTTATAAATATTACTTCCATTCATGAATTTTCTTGTTTTGTTATATATCTATTATTTACTATTATTTTCAAAATTCAAGCCAAGTACTTTTAAAACTAAAAAAATAGTCTTTAAAATTTTACTTTTATTTTTGGAATTTCACTAGGAATTCAAAATGTTTCCTTGAAATAAATGAAAATCATGGTAAAGAAGTTACGAGAAAACAAGTCCAATTTTCAAAAAATAAATGGTTATCAAACGAAGTTGAAATGTGCCTAGAGTATATTGAAATCATTCATGAAATTGACAAATGAAAAAGAACGTGAGAAGTTAGAATATGAAAAATCCGAATACAAGTTTTTATCTGGTCAATATTTTTTACTAATAAAATTAATTCTAACATTGTGATGTTAATTGTAATTAACAATCAAGTTTTAATAGTTGACTAATTTTAAGAATAAAAAGTATAAAAAATACATTGAAATTAATAATGATTTGTACGCATTAATTGAAATGCAAGAATGTGGAAAATTAAATTGGAACATACAAAAGTTGTGACGTCCGAGGATAGAAGGGGTATATGAATGAATCGAGATCGCATCTGAATGAAAAGGATCTTGAAGATATGAAAGTATGCACCTTCCTTTTGGTTGGCTCAATCATAGGAACTTTGAAGTTAAACGTGCTTGGTTTTGAGAAGTTTTATGTTGGATGACCTACTGGGGAAAACAATAAGTATGGTGATGTCTCTAGGTCGCAGGGGAATGTTGAGGCCATTAGGTGCCAAATCCGGATTCCAAATCTTGGGCTTGGAACGTTACAAAAGTTAATTTTTTATTAATTACTAATATAATGCTAATGTAGCACTATTTTTTTTTTTATAAAAAAAAGATTACTTTTAATTTTTTAAAATAAAAAATTATTTCTGATATTTTTTTCTTTTCTTTTTTCTTTTTCTTTTTTCTCCTTTATCTTCTTCCCTTCCCTCTCCTTCTTTTTCCCTTCCCTTCCCTTTTCTTATTCTTCCCTCCCAAAGCCTACCGACGTGGGCGCTGCCACTGTCCCTCCATTTTTTTTACTCTTTTCTTCTTCGCTTCTTCTTCCCTCTCCTTCCTTCTTTTTCTTCCCTTCCCCTTCTCTTTTCTCCCTTTCTTCCATTGTTTAAAAAAAAATCGAGGGGAGGGTTTTCCCTTCAATTTCGATTGAAATGAAGGGAAACAGATTAAAACTCAATAACTGTTGAGGATCTCACATTGTAAAGAGAAAAGTGGAGACCTCACAATTTATATGTTAGAATGGTCACCCCACTCATTGCCAATTGGTTTTGAGATGGAAGCCCATGTAATCTAATAATAACCTAAATGCAACGTAACCTAACTCAAATCTCGGAGACTAAAAGTATATTTTTTTCAAAAATCTAACATATCCATCTAACTTGATTATTAATTGATTTTCTCTTCTTCCAATCAGAAATCATGCAATGTTCTTTATTTTTAGAGAACTTTTAAGATGACAGTAACATATATCTTTTCGAGAGTAATAAACATAAAGATATTAAATCTTTTTAGAAATAGTTTAAATAAAATAAAATATTTTTAATTATTTAGTATAATCCCGTAAATGAAAATATTTATTTTTGTATATTATATTTCATAGAATATATTAAAATTAACTTAGGTTGTTGGACTATTTTACTTCAATTTATCTTTTCATTAAATAAAATATTATGTGAATTTTATAACACATTATGCTCAAAGGTAATTGACATATGTATCATCAATCAAGAGGTCAAATGTTTCAATCTCCTACTCTAAAATGTTGTTGAACTCAAAAAATAAAAAAGACGAAGAAGAAAGAGCAAGCATACATACACAAACATTGGGGATATGCTATTTTCTTAAAAAATATCAAATTAAATAATATGCTAAAATATCATTTCGGCCTCTATCAGCGGCGGATCCACCTGAGGCTCAAGGGGCTCGAGCCCCCTCTGAACTGACCACGATTATATTAGTATAAAAAAGTTCATCAAATTTTCAAAGATGGATCCTTGCCTGGTTGGTTTATGCACTCCCACACCCCCCTTCCCCTCAACCTATTACTCAGTCCCTGGTTCAAGTAGAATGTGTAAATATGTTAGAGATTTTTTTTTCTTTTAAACCGATGGCAAGAACTTAGTAGACTCAAATTTGAAAGTTTAGAAATCAATTTGACAATTTTAAACTTCAGAAAACCTATTAACACAAAAATTGAAAATCCAGGAATCTATTAGACACAAACATAAAAGTTCAAGAACTAAACTTGTTTTTTAACCTAACAAACATAAACAAGTTTAAGTGAAGTCCACTCTAAACAAAAAATCTGGATCCGCTACTGGTCTCTATACTTTAACCTTGTTTTAGTTTAGTTTTCTTTTCTTTTTCTTTTTTTCCCCTTAACTTTCCTAGTTTGGTTACTATATTTTATATCGAGGCTTAGTTCCTATACTTTCAATAAATCATAAAAATAATCTCCGCTATTAGTTTATTTTTAATTTTTGCACAAAAATGTAGTCCTTACATAACTTCGGTCTAGAAATATAGAAAATATAATCACATTGTACATTTTCTTTAGTAGAAATTATTATTATTGTTTTGTCGAGTAAAAAAGTTAATTCCAAACTAAAGATGAGGACTAATTTTATGATTTATTAAAAGTATAGGAACTAAATTTGAACATTTAAAAATATAGAAAATAAAGTGGAATAAAATCCAAAGTACATAAACCAAAATAGTGATTCTACATAATAATTTTAAAGTATTTAATATTATTAATATATTGTCTGATTTATTTAATTTCAAAGAAAAATAACAATTACGATTAGTAATTAAATTACATTGCCATTTTTTATTTCATGGAGTGCAAATTTGAACTTTTGACCTTTTGACAAACAAGATAATGTCTTCGACTATTACATTTCCCCTTACTCTTTATAAAGAAAAGCATATATTATGTACTGTGACTGTTGTTACTTTTTCTTTTTTCTTTTTTCTTTTTTTTTTCTTTTTCATTTTTGACAGTTTAACTGAATTTTCTAACATACTAATCAGTTCGAATTCAAATAATAATAATAATAATAATAATCACGAGTTCACTTATATTTCAATAATTGCACCTTCCCACCAACAAGAGCTTAGCTCAATTGGCATAAAGTTGTATTGATAACCACAAGGTCTGTGGTTAAATCCCCCTCCCACGTATTGTCAAAAAAAAAAAAAAAAAAAAAATTTTGCACCTTCCCAATAATTACGGAGAAATATATGTCAAGTCTAATTCAACAAATTAATAGTTAACTAATAACTAATATACAAAGTTGGTAATATTATTTCTCAAAAAAAAAAAAAAAAGTTGGTAATATTAATATAAAAAAAAAATCCCAATATAAAATTTTGGCATATTAAATAGTATCTCCACGTACATCTCACCATAGATATAATATGTAGAGAGAAAAAGATAAGTCAAATGCATTACAAAATGAGTTTTTTTTTTTTTTTTTTAATATTATCAAATAAATTAATAAAAAGAAAATAAATGGAATTACAAATATACAAAAACTCTAGGTTAAATTACAAGTTTCATTCTCAAGTTTGTGTCTATCTGGTTCCTGGACTTTTAAAAGTATGTAATAGGTCTCTAAACTTTTAATTTTGTGTCTAATAGGGCTAATAAAACTTTTAGTTATGTATGTCTACAGATCTCTGATAAATTTGAAAATTTTAAAAGTTAATTGATTTATTAGATATAAATTTGAATTATATGTCTAATATAATTCTAAAGTTTCAATTTTGTATCTTATAGATCCGTAGTTTTTACCAAAAAAAAAAAAAAAAAAAAAAATTGAACGTTCAAAGACTAAATTTGTAAATTTGAATGTTGAGGGACTAAATAGGCACAAATATCAAAATCTAGGGACTAAATTTGTAATTTAATCAAAACATAACACAGAATGAGCCAGCATTATTTTCTAAAATTAGAAAAGTTTTACCTGCAGTATTTTAACATATTTTCTCTTTTAATTTTTTTTTACTGCTTTTAAATTCTAAAACTTCATTTTTTTTTCTTTTTTGAAACAAGAATTCTAAAACTTCATTTAATTATGATTTAATGTGTTTGTTTTAAAAATTTTAAAAATCGCAATTTGAAAAGCAAATACATATAATTCTAAAACTTTTTTTTTCCATTTAAAATTTTGATTGAGATTCAAGAGTTTTTTTTTTTTTTTTTTTTTTTTTTAATTAATTTAATAGCGTAAATATTATTTTAATTTAATAAAATAATGGAAATAAAGTATGTATATACTATTATTATAAGTTATAGGTTTGAAAATTTAAAAATATATAAAGAACAACTAAGTCAACAAATAATTCTTGATTATCCCACATTTTCATTGTAAATATGAATATATATTATATATTTGATTAATTTAATTTTTTATAAAATAACATCAACGACACTATTCAAATTATCAATTGAGGAGTTGTGGTAAATCTGTCAAAATTGATTCTCAAAGACAAATACCCTACCTTTAATATATAATAATCGTTGATTAACTTAAACAATGGTAATCACGACAGGTTTTTATTTTATTTGATGTCATTGTTTAACATAAAATGGTGATTAGCCTACGTATTGATTAATTGTAATCACTAGTTTATGTATTTTTATTTTAGCTACATCTGCATAATGATTTTTTTTTAGGTTCTATTTGTATAAAATTTTATTCTATTTTTTTTTTAAAAAAACATATTATTCTATTTCTTTTTAAGTTTTTTTTTTATAAATATTTCTTTTAGAGTATTAAAAATTAAAATTAAGGAGAATTCAATTCTATGATTAATAGGTTACCACCGTGTTAGCTAGTTTAACTAGACTCAAGTCGGAAAATATTATTTATTTTATATGTCAAATTATAAATTTAGTTGAAATGAAATTTTGATGAATGTGTTTCTTTTTAGGGTGTTTGGAATAATTTTGGAAACATTTTCTTTTAAAAAAAATTGACTTTTTATAAGCACATTTGAAAAGAATAATAGGGTTAAATTGCAAATTTAGACTCTAAACTTTGACGTTTGTGTCTATTTGATTCATGAACTTTCAAAATTACAAATTTAGTCCCTTTCATGTTTTTGTAAATTCATGAATCTACTTGACATGAAATAGAAATTTTAGGGTTCCAATAGATATAAAATTCAAATTTTTACATCTAATAGATTTATTAATTTTTAAAAAAATTATGAATTTGTCAAGGACTTGTATCAAACACAAAATTGAAAGTTTAAAAACCTATAGGTCACAATATTGAAATTTTAGAGACCTATTAGACACTTTTAAGAGTTCAGTGACAAATAGACAAACCCTAAAACTTCAAGGACTAAACGTGTAATTTAACCAAATAATAAAAGTATGTTTAGTATAGTTTGTTAAGTGATTTTATTTGATCAAAACTAGTTAAAAAAAATTGGATTAATTTATGAACAATTTTTTTTTTTTTGAAGAAACACTTGAGAGACGAAGGGTCCGTTTGGAAAACATTTTAATTTAAATGTTTTTCAAGAATGCATTTTTTTAAAAACACTTCGTATAAAAATTGTTTAGAATTTTAACACTCATATGTTTGGTTGCATTTCCTCACAAATGTTTTTATACACAAGTTATTGTTTACTTAAAAAATCTTTTTTAAAAAGTTGGTTTCAAGTGTTTCTTTCAAAATGGTTTATTTGTCAATCTCATTTTCTAATAAGTCATTTTTAGTGGTTGCCAAACACTAGAATTTTCTTCAAAATGATTTATTTTCAAAATTAAACACTTGAAAAGTTAAACCAAACACACCCGAATTATCCTAAGTTAACTTAAGTGCTTAACTGCACATGCTCAAAATAAGTAGTAAGAAATAAAAATATATTTATAATTAATAGAGTCATTTTGAAAGCGAAACAGATTTCTTATTTAAAACTCCTGAAAGATAATTCAAGATACAATAACATTTTTATTGAAAACATATGTTGAAGGAGAAATTTTGGCCAATCACAAATTGCCACGTCATTGTTTAAAATTAATGACGAAATTATAAATAATTAAATTTGGGACCAATTATAAATTGACATGTGTCCCAAATTTAATTTGAAGACAAAGTTTGCCAATTATAAAATTTTAAGGTCAAATGTACGTTTGATCAATTAATTAAAAAAAATAACTAATTTGATCAATTAATCACAAAAATTAATTTGATCAAATTTGGGTGTTTTAATATTTGGGTCATATGATTTTTGGGTCAGAAATAAACAAAACCCAAGACTAAATAATTGGGCTCAAGACTAATACAACTCAAGCCCAAGTTGTTACGTCCAAAAGTCACCAAAGCCCATCCATGGGGAGCTCTATAAATAGAGAGATTCTCCTTCACTTGAAGGGTTCAGAAATTTGGAGCTCTCAACTAGGACCAGAGAATTTAGAAAGACTCCACCAAGACTAAAAGACCGGAAACTCTCTGAAATCCATAAGTTTCTAAGTGTTCAACACTCCTTGAACACCAATCACCTCTTCAAGACTTCAAGAGTCCTTGGAAACCAAATACTCCAAAACTCCAAGAATCAATTGAAGTTTCAGACTCGAGATCAAGCGTTCTCTAGCCCTCGAGTGAAACACACTCACGTACAAAAGAGAGAATCAGAGGATTAACGTTAGGGATTGTACATTCACACACATACAACATCAATACAAATACAAAATTATCCACGTGTCTTATCTTTGAAGTTACTGTTTTTCAAAAGTGTTTGAACTAAAAGTACTCCAAACATAACTTTAGTGTGTATTGGATGTGTATTTTGAACCACTCATGGATAATATTAAAAGTGTTTTCTTTTTTAAAATCTATAATATTTGGTTAAATTAATTATTTTAAATAGTGGCAACAAGTTTTTCTTGACCAATAATTAAAAGTGTTTTTCTTTTAAGTTTCCTGTGACAATAAATGGTTTGAGAAATTCTGAAAATAGATCAAAAGCAGTTAAAGTGTTTTTTCTCATTTTCTTCCGAAAGTATTTACATACTAACTACCTCGTTTAAAAAGCTTTTTTTTTTCTCAAGGCGTGCCAACACATACACATAACCTCCATTTTTTTTTTTAATAAAAAAATTCCAATGAACTCTTGATATTAACAAGAAAATTTTTAATCTTACCATAGAGCCTTAGCTATTCATTCTATATCAATGACTTTACACTTTGTTAATGCCACCGTCATGGAAAACAATAAATGGATGTAATATAAAAAATTTTCATTCGGCTCTGGTACTACGCAAGTAATTGCTACTTAAATAGTGTCAAGATAGACATGGTAAAAGGGAGTAGATCAACCGAATAAGTTTACGTTTGAGAGTGATTTTGAAATGACTAAAATCACTTTTGTCTTTGTTATGTTCGAAATCACCTTGAAACACACTCATGTTTGACTTTACACTATTAAAACGTGATTTTCATATTATCAAAATTGATTTCGAATTATTAAAGATATGTTTCAAAGTAATTTTGAATGTGAAAAAAGTGATTTTAACAATTTCAAAATCACTCCCAAACATGTACTAAAATAAATTATAGGTAAAATTTATGGAAGAGAGTAAAAAAAATCTAAATAGAAAGAGATACGGATGTCTAACCACTTAGAGCCCTACACCCATCCTGAGTTTCATTATAAAAAGGGTAGCTTGCTTCCAGTTGATGTACAAGCGAGGTTTTTTATAATAATATCAGCGTTTACGTTGAAACAGAGGGAGAAGACAAGGGTTCTTCCCCTTCCCCTCTTCTTTGGCATTGCTCAATATATTGCCAAAGCTTTTTCAGATCAAACCACTTTTAAAACAAGTGCTTTCCACTTCTGTGTGTATTTTGAGCCCAACACAAAAATGAGTTCTGTTCAACATCCTGATCAGCTGGCCAACGTTGAAGAGGCCGTTGTCGATGTTGAAGAATTTGTCTCAGTTGAAAACCCAGATTCCAAACGCTCCAAGTTTGGATCTTTGTTCCAAAACCATTACCCTCCTGGGTTTTCCCGAAAGGTACTATCTTAAAATCATCGAAAACGTGTACCTTGTTTTTTTTTTCTTTTTCGTTTCTTTTCTCGAGAAAATTGTTTTTCCGAGAAAGTTGCAGTTTTCAAAGACAGAGTGAAACTGACCTAAGTATGATTCAATTGGTTAACGTACTATTTAAGAAGTTCTTAAAGGTCGGAGGTTTGAATCCTCTCAAGAGTCCTTCGACCTTTAGAGAGCGAAGAACTTTGACCTTACTATAAAAATCTCCAACTTTCCCTCTAATAGGAGTGACTAGCGCGATGAGATTTTGAGAGAAGAAGATTGTTCATATGTTTTCTTTTCGACATTTCGTATGAAAATTTCTGACTCTGTCCTTGATGATTGAACTCTTTTATTTTCCGATGATGCAGTTGGTGGCGGAGGTTATAGCGACATATTTGCTAGTGTTTGTGACCTGCGGGGCGGGGGCATTGAACGCGAGCGATCCAAAGAGAGTGTCGCAGCTCGGGGCCTCCGTTGCAGGCGGCCTTATCGTGACGGTGATGATCTACGCAGTCGGACACATTTCCGGCGCCCACATGAACCCGGCTGTCACCACAGCTTTTGCTGCAACTCGACACTTTCCATGGAAACAGGTCTCAGTCTATAACTCTTCTTTCTTGTTTGAAATTGTCAGCTATTATTTTGCTATTATTTCTTCCTTAATCAATAACCTAATCATTTGCTCTCACATGCTATCTTGTCGGTTGATTCTGTCCAAGTATTTGAGTTTTTTATTTTTTAACAACCTCTTATGGCCTTAAATTTTTCAATAATCTTTTTCATATTTATTATATCACTTTCAACTATTTTGTTTTTGTCTCTCTAGACGTAATTTACATACAGTTTTGTTTTTATTTTTGCTATCGATGCATGTTTTTATCAATTATTTTCTAAAAATTAATATAAACACATCTTTTGTTCAGACGTCAAGACTTTGGGATATGAATATTTGTTTAGTAATTATTAGAGAATCAAGAATAAAGACCCTTAGATTTTTGTTCAAACCTTAGATATTTATACAGATCATCTAAAAGTTGAGTGCTTGAAATAATATTTTTGAAAGCTTAGGGATTAAAATAAAAAACAAATAGAAATTTAAGGAACTAAAATAGGATTATTTAAACTTAATTTTATTTATTAAGAATATATATATATATATATACACGCGTTTTATTTATTTTTCATTTAAATTTAGAAGTCAAAAGTAATTAAATCCAACTAAATAAATGATTCATTAATATCTCAATAAATTACGTAAGGTAGGTTAATTAAACAATTAAATTAATTTATCAATGACATATTTCAACTTTAATCAGTTAAATTAATGTTATTTACTAATCAAATTGATGTATTATAAAAATAACAATAATTTGACGTTTTCCTCAAAAAAAAAAAAAAAAACACAATAATTTGACGTCTATTTGTTTCAAATTTAATATTAATATTTAGAGCGGTGTTAAGAATATAGGAGCGAGGAGCCATGTTTTTTCCACTAATTTTTTTTTTTTTTTTTGAAAATTTTTTCCACTAATTTTAAATTGATCGTTTACCTTTGTACCAAATTTCTTAAACTTTTATTATCTATTTTGCCTAATAAAAAGTTTTAAAATGGAATGAAATAATTCAATAAAAATTCAAGAATCCGTTTGGAATACATTTTAATTTAAATGTTTTTCAAGAATGCATTTTTTTTTAAAACATTTCGTAACACTCATATGTTTGGTTGCATTTCCTCACAAATGTTTTTATACACAAGTTATTGTTTACTTAAAGAAGTCTTTCTTAAATTTTTTCAAAAAAAAAAAAAAGTCTTTCTTAAAAAGTAGGTTTCAAGTGTTTCTCTTAAAATGATTTGTTTATCAATTTCATTTTCTAATAAGTCATTTTTAGTGGTTGCCAAACACTAGAAATTTTTTCAAAATAATTTATTTTCAAAATTAAACACTTGAAAAGTTAAACCAAACACACCCTCAATATTGTTAAAATGATTTTAACTTGAGCATAGTTAAATTGGTTAGCCATAAAGATAATGAATATAATAAATCCAATAATTACTGGATGTTATCGAGTGTTTTTCGATCTGAGAATAGTTCAATTCATTAGACATCTAGTGCTTCCTTTAAGAAGTCATCGGTTCAAATCTTTTATCCTCCACATATACAGTAATATTGTGGAAAAAAAACCAAGATCACACATAGTTATTAAGTGGTTTAGACTATTTTTTACAATAATTAGAGGAAGAAATTTGTGGAATTGAAAATTGACACTTCTTGGTCTAGTTTTAGTTTTGAAATCTAGAAGTATCACTATAAACATAATGGAAAGGAAATATAGAAAGGACATGATGAGAGAAAAGAGGGAAATCTAGGCCATACTTAGTGGGCACATGAGGTAGGGTCCAGCCCAAATATTATTCTTGAGGCAGAGCCACAGCCACCAACGACCAAGCCCTTTTGTGTTCTTTTTGTGGCCACAGCCTTGGCTTCATTTGGCCGGCCAAGGAATGAGATGGGACATTTAGGCAGCATAATTCCAACACTTGAGAGCATGGAGAGAGATAGGGATGGAGATAGAGATGTCCACCAAAAGTTCTTGGCCCTTTCCTAGTGGAAGGTATAACAAATGACTACACCTATCGTCATGTGTGTTTTTATAGTCAACAAGGACATCTTTACTTTTTGGATATCGATTCACTTTTCAAATTTCCATCGAAAGAATCTAGAACTAATTTTTTTAATTATTAAGTCCTAATCTTCTTGGCTTTCGTTTTGCTTTTTTTCAATAGATATATCTTTGTCTCTACACTTTAATAATTCTTGGTTTGAATAGGATTTTGTTAGAAAGATGTAGTATCTGATTTTATATAGCCTATACTTGGTTTTGGGCTTTTAAAATAAGATAGTTTCGGTTTATATATGTAGCTTGTTGAATTAACAAACTAATAGAACGTGGTTATACTATATATGTAGCTAGTTTGGACGACTTACGTAGTTTGTGAAATTAGTAGATCTATAGAGTATGTTTGGTTTAACTTTTCAAGTGTTTAATTTTGAAAAAAATTCTAGTGTTTGGTAACCACTAAAAATGACTTATTATAAAATAAGGTTGAGAAATAAACCATTTTGAGAGAAACATTTGCGAAAGCAAATTTTTTTAAAAAAGTTTTCAACTATATAATAACTTATGTATAAAAACACTTGTATGTTTAAATTTTAAACAATTTTTATACAAAATGTTATTTGAAAAATATATTCTTGAAAAACATTTAAACTAAAAGGTATTTCAAACAGACTCATAATCAAATACATCTTTGACTTTCCAAGTACTCGGTAACCATCGAAATCGAATTCATGAGGAAAACGCAAGAATTTTTGTGGGAGGGTGGGTGAGAGAAAGAGATGTGAAATTGTTTGGTTTTGTGAATTCATGGAGAAAAGGAGGAAATAAGTTTGAAAGTAACGTGGAGAGTGATTTTTGTTGTTAGGTTCCATTGTATGCAGCAGCACAACTGAGTGGGGCAACATGTGCAGCCTTTACACTGCGCATACTATTGCATCCGATTAAACGTTTAGGCACAACATCGCCATCCGGATCAGATTTTCAGGCACTTGTAATGGAGATAGTTGTTACATTCTCTATGATGTTCGTCACATGTGCTGTTGCAACAGACACCAAAGCAGTAAGAGCCTCCAACTATCTCTATTTGGAAACCTATAAACTCATTTTTAACTTTGTCTCTAACGTTTTTAGTTTTTGAAAACTAAGAAAAAAAAAAGTTTCCAAAAATTTGTATTTTTGTTTTTATAAGCACTATTTATGAAAATTTGAAAGTATAAAAATTGATACCTTACGAATGTGAAGAAGATTTTTATAAGATTAAGATTAAAGTATAGGTGGCTGACACCAGCCTAACTTAATTGATTGAGACATTAATAAACGGTTTATAAGTCCAAAAACTAAAAACAAAATATCGGAAGGTTTTTATATTAATGAAAAATACATCACCTCATAGAATAAGAATATCTCCAACTTACTAAAGTGTAGTCAATTTTTATTCCTTATGTTTTGATTCAATTGGCAAATGGTGCTTGTTTGGACAGGTAGGAGAGCTGGCAGGTATGGCAGTTGGCTCAGCTGTGTGTATCACATCCATCTTAGCTGGGTAAGGAAACAAAATATTTTTGGTTTTGGCTTTTCACCCATAAAAAATTGGTTGCTTCCAAATGATCTTTTGGTCAAATTTTCTTTTTCAAATGGAGTTTGTAGGAAATTTTTTAAATTTTACAAAACCATACCTAACCACCATTTTTATTTTTTTAAAAAAATATCTTGTAAACAGATTTTTTTTTTTTAAACCCAAAAGTAGGGTTAAACTTTACAAACCATACCTAACCATAATCTTTATTTAAAAAGTATTTTTAAAAAAATCTTGCCAACAGCTTTTTTGTATTCAAAAGTAGGGTTATCAACTGCTCAGTTTTACTAAAAGCATTTTGTGTACTAACATATTACATTAAACAAATAAATCTAATGAGAATTTGTGTTAGCCACAATTCAGACCTGTATCAGGAGGGTCGATGAACCCTGTGAGGACTTTAGGACCTGCAATGGCAAGTGATTATTATAAAGGGCTTTGGGTGTACTTTGTTGGGCCGGTTACAGGAACCCTATTGGGGGCATGGTCATATAAGTTCATACGTTTCAGTGACAAACCTGTGCACTTAATTTCTCCTCACTCGTTTTCACTCAAACTTCGAAGAATGTCAAGATCAGATGTCGGAGAAGGAGAAAAATGAGCATTGACTTAACATCTTCTACCTTCTCTAAGATATTTGGAATGATGGAAAATATGTGAAATAGCTTGAGTGTTTAATGAGTATAATGATCTCATGTACTATGCTACAAGCATATTTCTTATAGTTTAGCAGTGTATGAGAGCTCACTTCTTATAGTTTATCCGTGTATAAGAAGTAGCCTTTGTAATTTAGCATCTTCTATATGAAAATTTCCTATCTTTTTGTAACTTTTTTTTTCTCCCCGAATCGTAGCCAAATTTAAAGAAACAAGAGTTTCTAACCATTATATTTGTAAATGTTTTTAAATTTGGGTTCATTAAAATTTAAATAATATTTTTTTAGAAGATATAAACAAACGAAAAAAATAATCACAACAATATTTGGCCTATGGGATGAGAGAGAAAAAGAGAGAGATATTCTCTTAATCTCAAATGGGTATCTCAAGATAGTGGTAAATTTATTATAGGGGCAGTTGCAAGAATAGCAAAAAATAATATGGAATTTGCAACCATGTCATCAGTTTTTTAATGTTGCAAATATAGCAAAAAAATGTGGGTCCGCCTAAACATTAAAGTTGAAAAGTCAAAAAAACCCCTAAAACACACTGGAAGTTTAAAAAGTATATCAATGGTGTTATTGATATACTGTATATCAGGTACATCATTCATTTATTTAGTGTACTGATATACTAGATATTGGGTATATCAATCAACTGATATACTAAATATATAGTATATCAGATGTATATTTTGTGAATATAATATACTTCATTTATGAAGTATACACATGAACTTTCATTAGTTTAGATATCTTTGATATACTTCATCAATAGAGAATTAGATATATTAGCTTTATTTTGGGACAATATGTGTGGTAGGAGATTTAAACCTCTAACCTTTTGGTTGAATGTGTATATCTTATGCTAGTTGAGCTATGCTCATGTTGGCAAATATGACATCAATATATTATACATCATCTTAATAATATACTACTGATACAATATTGATATACTTTAAATTACATTTTTAGTGAGTACTAATACACTAATGATATACTTAAAATTGCATCTTATTGATATACTTATAAAAAATTTTGCATTCCACGACCTTCATAATACACCAACAATTAAAAATATATATCAGTGATTTTTTTCAATAACAAGTCTATCATTGATGTATTTAGCTACTCATAATCAGGTATATCAATGTTATTAATTATTTGAGTAGTATAAAAATGAGATAAGTTCAAAAAGAAAAAAAAAAGAGGTATATCAATGGTATATCAACATTCATAACAGGTATAGAAGACAAACATTTCATTTAAAAGATGTAAATAACACAACATAATTCAATAAAGAGAAAATAAAACATAACAAATATAAGTAAAGAAAGTAATATATCAAGTATATCATTGATATATCAACATTTAATCAGGTATATCAAATGTTATGCTTATCAAATCAAGTATATATTAGGTACATCATTGTATTCATTCGAGTATATCAAATTTGGTATATCAGTTAACTGATATACTTTATATTTCGTATATTAGTAAATATAAAGTATATCAGATATACTACATATATACCTGTTGATATACCAAGGGTAAAACTGGAATAATAAAAAATACGGAAATCAGATTTTTAAAATTTTGCTATGTTTGCAAATCTAAAAAATCATAGCTAGATTTGCAAATATCCTAATATTTTTTGCTACCCATTGCAATTTCCCTTTATTATAATTGTTATTACACCTTGCAAAAGCAGTAGAAAAGTAATTGTAAGTCTAGTATTGTAAAGACTATAATACTGAAACAATAGAGACTAACAGTGTTAGATTTCTTTCGTGAATGCTACGTAAAATTGTTCAAGATTTTTCTTCCTAGTAAAGCTATTCTTAAGGCAGATGTAGGCCCATATTGACTGAACCACTTAAATTTTAAATTTTATGTCATACATTTTCTTCTTTCTTAATTCTTCTTCTAGAATTACATTATCACCGTTTTTTTTTCTCTCTGCATCCATTTTCTTTCTTTGATTGATACCTCCAAATTCCGATTTTTTTTATTGCGTGTGTGGGTAAAGGTTCCTCCTCGTTTAGCAACATTCATGTCTAAAACCACAAAAATTTTTATTTTGTATTTTTTTTTTAATTTTGAAGGTCGTAGTATAATTGAGATATTTTTTTTGAAAGCTAGTATAATTGAGATTAAACATTATGATTAAGAAGGTAGAATACAAATAGGAGCTAACCCACAGCTCTAACAATGCGGAGTCAAAAGAAAAATTGAATAAATAAAGAACTTTTAAAATTTAAACAATAAAATTAATAATATATTTTGCGTGTATATATGTGGGTGTTTTATTATTTACTTTTTGAACGATTAAATAATTACAAAAAAGGTCTTCCATCTTATTATAGGTCGCAATAACATTTTATTTTATTTTGCTCGGGAAAAAGTCATTTTTAACCCTAAATTTGTTAGCCTTTATTAATTTGGACACAACTTTCAATTAACCAAATTGAACTCTAAACTTAAATAAGTGTTGAAATTTTTACCCTCGCTTAGATTCTTGCTAATTCACCCACTAATTAAAAAAAAATAATAATAAAACTTCCTAAACTCATTAATTTCAATGAAATAAAACTTTGCACAAAGATAAATTTATAACCAATGCACAAATTAACTATTGAATAACTTTGCCTGTTGAGGATCCCACATTGAAAAGATTAGTAGAGACCTCACAAGTTATAAGATAGATGGACTACTCCACTCATTGCCAATTGGTATTGAGATGGAACCCCATGTTATTTGATATGGTATCAGAGCCCATTAAACTCAAACGGGTATTCGATCCAAAGAAAAAAATTGGGATCCGATCCAAGAATGGTGAACCCAAAGAGGCACCATCATCTCGAGGGTCACTCCACTCATTGCCATTTGGTTTTGAGATGGAAGCCCATGTAATCTAATATTGCCAAACTTCATAAATTCAATAAAAACTCTAGCTCTAATTTTGTTTTTCTCTAAAATTTTATCAATTTCATGTCATACATATGATTTATAGTTTATTGAATGTATAAGAGAAGACTCTTTTTAAAGACGCCTGGACCGAGAACCTATTAAAAGTTTAAAATTTCAAAACTTCTTAAAGTTTAAGATTAAGATTATTGTTACCCTTATATCTAAGTTTGAGGTGCAATTGGATGAAATTGGGAGTTTAGGATAAAAATTGATACAACTTGACAAGTTTAGAGGTCAAAATTGATTTTTTCCTTTTTTTTTCTTTATTACAACATTAGAGAATAAAAATAAGATATTAAAATTTGATTTTTTATATAATTAACTTAATTACATTAAATGAGTATTATATTAAGATTAAATTTTTATTTAGAAGGTAAATTTTCATAGTTTGAACAATATATTCAAAAGAAAAAAAAAAAAAACTTAAATTAAAGAAGAGAAATAATGACTTGGATGATTGGGGGAAAATGAGAATTTATTGAGTTCTTACTCTATACGTTTTTAAAATCCTTAAATTAAACCTAAAACTCAATGAAAGAAAGAAAGATCATGAGCTTTTGTAGGCTTAAAAAAGAAGGTCATTTACCGAGAGTCATGACAGGTGATAAACATCAATGAGATGACTTGAACTGGCCTTCCATTGAAAGTCAAATTGCTATAAATTGTGATTCTTTCGTCAGAAAATTTCTGACATCCACTGTCCTAAGAGATTGTTAGCAAGCAACACTACTACTAATTCTTTTCAATAACTAGTATTTCGTCTCATGCATCGTGAATTGGATTAAGATCAACAACTTCTTAAACTTTTGGATTTGACTCTTGAAATAAGTACTGTTGCAACACTTAGATAAATTAAAGGGTTCAATTAAATAAAATTGATGGCTTAGGATGAAAATTGATACACACTTTATCAAGTTTAGATGTAAAAATTGATTATTTTAAAAAAGTAAAGTAAAAGATATTATAAGTATAACAAAAAAAAAAGTATTTTCTATTTACTTTTATTAAAAATGCAAATTTCTATAATTAATTTAATTGTATTTTTCGAAAATTGCCTCCGATCCTATCCCCTGTTATTATAGTTAAGAGTGTATAGGTTAATTATTGAATATGATTCTAGTTTACCAATATCTAAGTTGGACATCTTTTATTAATATTAAACTTTTTAAATTTTTTATTAAAATATAATAGCTTTCAAACTTATTATTTGAATATCTTACTTTTAAATTCACACATGGAGGTTGTTTCTTCAACCACATGTCAACATGTCGTCGTTTGAAGAGACGATGTGGAAGCCAGTTGAAAATGGTCGTAAAAGACAACCAATACACAATCTATACACAATTATGTTGTTCGTAAGAGAGGAACTTGCTTCACCTACCATCCCTTTGTCCTAGAGTTTGATTCCTGACGTGTGTGACTTTTGTTTTTTTTTTCTTTTTACTTTTAAGTTTTTGTTTCTTTTTTAGAATACACCAATATTTTTTTTTCTCACTTTTCTTTTCTTAAGTTTTTGTTTTTTTTTTTTTTTTTAAAATACACCAACATGTGTTGTAAATACATGGTATATATTATAGATATCCATTTACCCCATTAGCTCATTCAACCCATAATTGTAGCTATTGTTGATGGTTAGATTTGGCCAGGCGGTTAGCCTAACTCCACGTGACACCAACAGTGAATTTGTGAAAAAGGGGGAAGACGTTACCTACGAGACGAGAAAACGTTGCACACTGGTGTGGTGCTCGCCACACACACTCCGATGCTTAAGTTAGTTTCACTGGAAAAGAAACAGCAAGTGTATCCAGGGAATGAAAGAGAATCTTTTCATTTGTAATATTTTTTGGCGTCTTCTTTCAGGAGTTTTATGTCCAATTTTCGTTTAACTGAAATTCTAAGGGAATCTTTTCAGTTGATTCCGGACTGAAATAGGGAAAGGGATGTTTGGCATCTCGTTGGAGGAAAAAGACGAAGCAAAAGAAGCAAAAAATAAGAAGCTGGCCGAGGCAGCCTACCTCAGCCTGGCGTGCCAGACGCTTGTGCTTGGCACGCCTCGGCCTCGGCCTATTGTCGAGGCCGAGAAGCCTATTTTCTTTGTATTTTTTGAATTTCAAATTTCAAAATTCAAACTTGCGATTTCCCTCCATTTTTCTCTTATAAATACCTACGTTTTCCTCTTCACTTCCACTCATCTTCTCTACCATTTTCTTGCCTCTTTGCCCTTTACACTTTCTTCCTTTAAGGTAGCTCTTGAGTTTCAAGTTCATATTTTTTTTATATAATGGCTAGTGAGGATTCTGTGACTTCTCCCGATGTTGACGAATTTTACTCTGGTGAGGGGTCCCATAGTTTCAATTTCTGTGGAGATCCCTCATTTTCGGAGGATAGTGACCATGAACCTTCTGCCCATCCCTCGGATTTGTCATCCTCAGTGGTCAAGGCTCAACATGAGCACCTGCGGTATGAGTGTGACATTCTCGACGATGTGCACTTAAGGGTTTCGGGTTCTAGTGAAAGTTTTTGTAACCCTCCCGAGGGGGATGTAGCATTTTACTTTGCAATGTTTAAGTTTGGCGTTCGTCTCCCACTCCCCTTATTTCTTCAGCATTTCTTAGTTCTTACAGGGTTAGTGCCTGCACAAATTGTCCCAAATGGGTGGAGTCACCTCATCGGTTGCTTTGTCCTTTGGTCTATTGAGTCGACGATGTTGAGCCACTCTCACCCATGCAAATCAAAGGATAATCCCGAATAAACAGGAGTTCATAGTTAGCTCAAGATTAAGATTGAGTTACCTAGGTCATCGCATGAAATAGTCAGTTTCACAGTAAACGACGTTATAAAGGAAAGTGACTTATTTCTCGATCCTGGTCTTATGCAAACTCATTGCATAGGACGCTCCCACTCACATGTGTCTTTACATGAACGATTCAGGATCACATCGTTTGTATAAATACAAAGTGGGTTGATAAGGGTAAAAAATATACCTATTGTACCTTATATTTAGCTCATTTCCTTGTCAAAGTTGCATGTCTTAGATCAAGTTTACTATTCCCGAGCTCTAAAAGTGTTAAAATTGATGAATTAGGGAGGAGAGTCACTTATGTCAATTTATGCTTAAAAGTGCTTAAAAAGATCTATTTTTATATGAATTTGACTTAATTTGGTGTTGTGCAAAAAAATAGAGGACAACTGGAAATTCCCAGAAATGCGACCGAATTTCTGGGAAGGCTAAATTGAAATGCGACCACATTTCTGGGCAGACAGAGGCAGTTTCGAGTCCGTCGGAGGTCATTTTGAACGAGAGTTTCACGCACCTAACCGGTTGTTTTGACCCCGAAACTGACTGGGCTACCTACCAGCACCTATTTCGTGGCTCCTCAACTACTCCCCACACTATATAAACTCGTGATTCAAAGAGAAATTCAAGCATAACTCACTGGGAAGAAGAGGGTGGTGACAGAACCCTAGTAGACGCCCATGAGTAGGGATGCCCGTGGTCCTTCTTAGATGACTGAATTCTAACCTTAGTTAGACATCAAACCTGAGTGTTTGTAGATATTTTCACCCTATTCCCACTTGTAAAGGAGAGTAGAGTGTCGAGCGAACTCTAGAAGGATTGGATAAAAGAAAAAACCCTAGTTTTAGCTACTGCACCTTATTTCCAACATTTACTACTTTTCATTTCTTTGTATTCTTTATTCATTTATTTCAATGAAAAGTTGTTTATTTGCATCTTATCCCATCATGCGTAGCTAAATCCCGTTGAGGGGTTCAATGTAGTGAATTCCCTTATGGTTAAAATAGCTTGAAAGTGTTTATTTACTTAAGTTCTATTCATTGCATGTCTTCCTTTATTGAATATCATTATGAATCTTGCTGAGTTTAATTTGATCACTTAGACTTTGCATGCTATGTGAGTTTGATACTTGAAAGAGACAAACGATATCGGTTCTCATAAGGTGATATAGGAGAAATGGCTCGAAAGAGTGTATTCGGTGTTATAGGGCGAGGCTGCCTAAGGCACCCTATAACAACTACAGGGTTATAGATTGCATGCTTGATTTATCTATGTCGGAGTCGAGTCACAAACATGTGCATAACGGTACTCGCTTAGCCTTCTAACGGTTCTTGGGAGCAAGGCCAAATAGAAGTTAAATCTGACCCAATGCATGAATAGACTTAGGTTTAATAGGCACGGATTAGAGTTATTTTACCTTAGGGTTGAAACTATATTGGACACCTCGTTTATTTATTATTGTTTTTCTTACTTGTTTAGTTTATCCATTTTTCAAAAATCATCATCAACTATTTCTTTTGTTACTTTATTCAAGCAATCATTGAGCAGTTTCTTCTTCAAATCTGTGTTTCCAATTTAGTCCTCGTGGGATCATACCCTTGTAATACTTCTAAGGTTTTTATTACTGCATGCGATAGTGTATACTTGCACTAGGTTGGCTGAATTTATCTTAATCATTATTCATCATCTTTTCTCACATCCATCATCCAGCCCAACATAGCATCATGGGTTGCGTCTCATAGTGTCCCGAGGATAAGGTACCCAACCTCTATCCCTATACTATAGATCGTTTTGGCTATTACTCGAACTTGATCTGCTTTTATGTCTACACATAAAGTTCAAGTGTTCATTATATAGTCCTGGGTTATAGTTTATTGGATTTGAGTTTAATTAATGCATAAATATAAAACCATTCAATAACCACTTATTGAATAACCTCAATAACGCTTTATTGATTATAATTAAGTTGGTTATATTTACTATCCACGAGTTTTAGGACATAAAACCAAAAACTTCTATGAATTCAAATGTTGATGAACGAAAAACAAACTATGCAGAATTTAAATAAAGAGACGAGTAAATCCAAACATCAGTACTCCATTGGACTAGTGGCCACCGAGCCATCCTCTTTTCTTGCTCGGCCTCGGCCATGGCCCAAGCATAAGTTGGCTCCAGTCTTTCTCCCTGTTTCTCTAAGTGCTGTAAAATAGCACTCTTTGAACATTCGTTGTTCTACTCGCACAATGCCTACACCTTCCTCGGTTGGGAATTTCATAATTCAATGGTAGGTTGTTGATGCCACAACCGTAAGCTCATGAAGGGTTGGTCTTCCTAAGATGGCCGTATAAGTTGAGATGCAGTCTACCACCAGGAAATTAACCATCTTTGTGACCATCCTCTTCCCTTCTCCGAAGGTGACAGGTAACTCAATACTCCCTTCCGAACTTACGTTCCCTCCTCCAAAGCATACCAACAGTGTGAGGCTTGGCTTTAGGCGATCTCTTCCCAACCTCATTGCCTTGAAAACAGTTGTGGAAAGGACATCAGCAGAGCTTCCTCCGTCGATCAGGACCCTGTGAACTTTCGCATTAGCGAGGGTTAAGGTCACCACCAGTGTGTCATTATGTGGATCATGGAGACTAGCGGCTTCCGCTTCAGTGAATTCTATGGGAGGGATGACTTTAGTAAACTGAATAGAATACATACCTTAGTGCTTTGGCTCAAACCTGGCTTTCCGAGCCGCTACCTTTCTCTTATGACTAGAATCTTCCCCTGTAGGTCCTGATCTCCAGTGGTGGGTCATCATTGCCTTGGCCTCGTTCATCCCTGGTTGGCCTCGACCTTTTATTTTCTCCATCACTAACAAACTTCTTCAGGTCTCCTTCCTTGATCAAGCTTTTTATCTCATCTTGAAACTGTATGCAGTTTCGCATCGTGTGCCCATGATCACGGTGGAACATGCAATATTTATTTTCATTCCTCCTTTCTGGGTCAATCTTGAGCCTTTCTGGGCATTTCAACAGATCTATGTTCTGTATCGCTGCCAAAACTTTATCGGGAGGGACGGACAAAGGGGTGTACTTCTCAAACCTCCCTTTTAGATCACCTCGGCTCGACCTCGACAAGAGGAATACCTGGCTCGATCTTAGCTTCCTTAATCGGTTCAGCGTCTTTTCCCTTTGTCTTCTCTTTTTCGTTCAAAAGTGGCTATCCCCCGAGCTTCTCTCTCTGCTTTCTTTGATTTCAATTGCTCCTCGGCGCTTATATACCTCCGTGCCCTTGATATAAACTCCACATATGTGCGTGGCTGGTTTTCACCGATGGAATTCAGGAGTTTCTCATCCTGCAAACCTGAAATAACAGCTGTTAGTGTAACTCCATCTTCATACCCTTCCAGCTGTAGCACCTCGTTGCTGAAGTGTGCTATACATTCACGCAAACTTTCTCCTGGTTTCTACTTAATGGTCAGCAAGTTGATTTACGGTTTGCGTCGGTCCCTTGCTCCAAGGAATTGAGTGACGAAAGCCCGCGCCAGTTCCTTGAATGACCGTATGGATTTTCGTGGTAGCTTGCTAAACCATTGCCTTGCTATTTGACGGGTCGGGAGTTGCCGAGGCTCCCAGTTTGCCAAATAAAATTTATAATTCCACGAACACTAAACTACTTGTAGTAGTAGTGGCCGGGGTCGATCACAGGGAGTGGCGGTTGGTTGCTTATTTTTTATTTATTTTGAGTTGTGAAAGCGGTAAATGAGGGGAATTGGAAAATTGGATAAATGAGCGTGCAAGGAATTTAAAGTGCAAGAATTTAAACAAGCAAGAAATTTAAAGGACAAGAAATTAAATCGTAGAAAATCATATAAAGACGAGAAAATTAATTAAATTAGGCGACACCGATTGAAATGATTATTGGGGTTGAATGATTTACCTCGATCATTGAATCTCTACCTATTAAAGGCTAGTTTATCTAATCTGAACCCAGAAAAGACCCAAAGCCCACATAAGCCATCTAACTCGATCATACAACGTCCATCGAATTAGACACTAATTTGTCAATTAATTAATTCAATTGGACTATCAAATTAAACAATCAACCAATTGCCTTAAGTCTAGTGGATTGAGTAGGACATTAGAAATAATTAGGCCTAGATTACTTCTAATGCTATTTTGGATCCTAAACCTATCGTGTCAAGCAACAAAGTCAGAGTCTGCTCTTGGGACCCGTGCCCACGAATCAGTCTATGCGCTAACTATTAAACCAATGTTCCATTAGCTACTTGGAAATCAATTTCTTAGCAAGTTATTAACATATGAGCTGCGAGTTAGGGCGTCAATCTAACCTACTGCGCATGCAAATAATACGAACTGAATCCAAAATACAATAGCAATATGAAATTAAATGGACATTCAGAACATGAAACTCACAAAGAAATACATTCTATAACCCAAAGATCATCCAATCGGTGTCAACGGGTTTAAACAGCGGTGAAGCCGGCTAAAACCCAAGATCCAACTCTACACTAACAAGAAAATACAAAGAAAATCAAAAGGAAAACTTACACCTCTTAATTCTGGTCTTCTAGGACAGAGAGAACAGAGAGGGAGGTCTAAAACAAAACCCTAAAAGTTGATACAATCGACGGAAATAAAAGAGGGGATTTATAGGAAAATTTGCCGCGGCGTCTCGACGCTGGGCATGGCGTCTCGACGTCGTGCAATATGGGTCACGGGCTGAAAACAGGTCAGCGTCTCGACGCCGTGCCTATTTTCAGAGTGCTTCGACTTCATTCCACGTCGTTTCTTGCTCGATTTGGCCTCGAACCTTTGACTCCTTTGAGCTATCCTTCGGGCTCATCACGATCCTCACGGTCTTCTCACCTCCTCGAGATCCATGGCCCTCAAGTTAGCTCGAAAACTCTTTAAATTGCCCGAATTAACTCAAATTTGTGTGGTTCGACTCTGATACCTTGAATGCACAAATTATCTACAAAACAGACAAATAAAACATAAAGTGCACCCTAACAAGTCTAGATTAACAACAAATAAATAGGACTATTTTTGTCGTACCAAATACCCCAACCTAAACCTTGCTAGTCCTCGAGCAAGCATATAAATAAAAAGTTCAGGATTCAAAAGTTACAGTTCTTATAAACTCAAATCTCAATGCTAAAGATGTTTAAATCATTGCAATTAAGAATCATGCACACGTTGCCAGATAAAGAGACAAATCAAAATTTTTCATGAAGTTTCTTGCTAAAGCTCACACTTAGGCTACTTAGAATCAGTCTTACTAACTAGGGATTGGATTATATGACCCTCAACTCATCTTCCCTCTACACTGGCACTAGGAACTTACCAAGGAGCAAACAAGACAAATTAGACTATTTTTCTCTTTACCCAGGTGCCTGAAAAATAAAAGACATTTTCTTTCTGCGCTCTTCTTTTTCTCTCTCTCTCTCTTTTATTTTTTGCGGGGCACTAACTTTCACACTACAATGCAGGGACCCATAACCCGAGTTTTACTCTTGGTTGGCCTAACTGATCACACGATAGGTAGCTCTTTTTACCCCTATAATAAAGCATGCTTTTTCTTGAAAATAAAAGTAATGTAAATGAGCATATGATTTTCTTTTTAAGCTCGCGCTCATTTTTCTTTTCTCTTTTTTTTTTTTTCCTTTTGCTCTCTTTTTCTTTTTCTTAGGCATATTTTCTTTCTTTTCTCCTAAGCAAGATATTACATGCTAATTTGCAGGTATTTGACTCACTAGCTCATCCCTACACCTATCGAGGGGACAACAAGCATATGAATCTATAATTCTCTCCTAAGCTTTCAAACTAATCCTAGGCATGCTAAGGTTCACTCTTGCAAGAAAAGTACTAGAAAATTTTTAAAAAGGCTCAATTTCTGGGCAACATGCTTATCATTCAATAAAAACAATGAAATAAACATACATGGCATGTCATTGATTTTCATAGTCCTAAAAAAAGTAACAGTGTCATCCACACAAAAACATTCAAAATTTTAAAATTTGCTTACAAATTAGGTCCAATGCTCAGGTGCATGGTCTCAATCTAATCAGAGCAAAGCAAATAAAACTATGCATGTATAATAAAGAAGTGATGCTCAGATGCATCATTACTCATACGAAACATATGCAGGCAAAGCAAAGCAAAGCATAGACCCCACCCCCAACCTAAATTCTACATTGTCCTCAATGTATATGTCAAGTAGAAAGAGTAAGGGACAACAAGAATAGGGAACAGAAAACCTCCCTGAGTATAAGATCAGAAGCTGGCTGGATCAAGAATTGAATGCCCTCATGATATGACAGCCCGAGCCAATTGAATCTAAGAACCCTTATGGTTATGCAAACCCCTAGATCTCAAATGCTAAAACCCCCAAATCAAGATGATTTCATCCCAAGGAAGAAGATAGAACGGATTTACCTTGACGATCAAGATCAAGAGTATAGAAAACTTGTTTCTAAACTCAAGATTCGAATCACTCCACGAGTAGTTTGATCAACGCTACTTGAATGATCCTAGCATGCAAATCTAAACACAAGATATGCAAAAGTGCTCATGGTCTTTAGGCTCAAAAGACTTCATTTTCATTGAAATTCCATCAAAACCAATCTTCCCTCAAAGCAACAACATAGATGGCTATTTATAGCCTTCAAACATAACCTATGATCATATGAAAGGTTGTAACTTTCATCCCCATCTATGCTATAATGACCACTAACCAAATAATAAGTTAAAACATTAAAAACACAACTTTAAAATTGAAATTACAATAAAAACTCCTTAAATCCGAGATTCATCTTCCAAAAAGCTAACTCTAAAGTTTGTAAGCATCTTGGGTTATTGTAGCTTGATTAAGACACCTCGGTTCGTATCATCCTCCCCTTCTTTAAGAGGATTCGTCCTCGAATCCAAGGATCCCCTTGTAGTGCAAACTTGAAATCTTTTGCATCCCGCATTCTTGGTTTCCTCAAATTCTTCACGTTTGACCATCGTCCATGAATGAATGATGAAGCAAAATACAAACGTCGCTTCATTTGGTTCCCTTGGATATTGAAGTTCCCTCGTGCTTGGTTTTGTCTCATATTTGATGCAAGCTTTGAATCTTGCTTTTCAATAAGCATAGCAACTTCCTGCAAGAATTCCTTAGAAAATGTAGACACACTTGGTTTAAGTGCACCCATTAGAAAGCAAGTCTTTTCGGATACATGTTCTTGTATGTGTCTTTTCGAATACAAGACAATATTTTTCTCACAAACTCTAAGAAATGAACTCTCTTCCTCTTTAATCTCAACATAAGTCTCAAATGTTTCTTTCTCAAACTCTTTCTCCTTTTCACTTTCCATAGGTTTTGGCTCAAATGAACATAGATCAACTGGTATTTGCACACTTTCTTTGTTGGTCACCACGTCATCAATAACAACATCATCATTTGAAACATCATCTTGAGGTATGGGACAATCTTCTTCTTCTTGAATGGATTTTGTGATTTGTGTCTCTCTTGCTTGATCCCGCAAATTCAAATCGTGAGATAATTCGAACATGTACTTTATGGATTTATGAATTTCATCCATATTTTCACGAAAAGCCTTCCAAAATGGATCATCACGGATGTGTTTCTCACAACGTTTTTGTGCTTGACGAAACATGGATTTGTTTGAACTCCTTGTTTGAAACATGCTGCAAAAGAATGCAAAGCGACCTCACAAGCACTCTCTCACGTGTTTTCACTCCAAGAAAAAAACACACTCTCAACAAACTCTCAATCTCACTCACATGAGCCAATGAGCAAAGTTTGCATTGAAGTGATAGATAGCACACATAGAACACAATCAAAATAGCTTAAGTATGAAGTCAAACGAATACCAAATAAGAAACAAGTCAAGAAAGAAATCAAGGTCAAATGGAAATGAAAGTCTAAATGTATGTCTCCATATATTAATATCCAAAGGTTGAAATGAACTTATGGAATTTAAATCAGCCTTCACATTAAAGACAAGTTATAATCAATAGAGATCATGGGCATTGAATAGCAAGTGGCTCGAAAATTGAATATGAAAAGTTTCTAACCCCCAAATTTATGGCAAATGGCTAATTAATTTGAGAAATTCAACATGTAACTGAAGCCAATGGATACCAACGGTCAGATTCTAACACAAGTGAGTTTAAACATCAGCCAATTCAGATCTAACACACTTTTATAGCAAAGAACAACAAAGAAGCAAAGAAGTTGAACAATCTCGGCCTTCTTGGTTTTCCAGAATCTATTATCAAAATGACCGATTTTTTATATGAAGCAAACCGAATCTCAAGATCTCATAGAAGACAAAGTTGTAGATCAGAAGGAGATCTATAAGATTGCAGAAGACAAAAATACGAAAAGACAAACGGAAATGACACTTTTTTTCAATTTTATACTTCTGGACAAAATGAAAACAAATGAACAACAAGAACAAAAAAAAAAAAAAAACAATTCAGAATGAAGAATAAGAAAAGAAATGCAACAACGGAAACATATATCCGATCTAGAACCTAAAGCTCTAATACCAAATGATATGACAGCCCGAGCCAATTGAATCTAAGAACCCTTATGGTTATGCAAACCCCTAGATCTCAAATGCTAAAACCCCCAAATCAAGATGATTTCATCCCAAGGAAGATGATAGAACGGATTTACCTTGACGATCAAGATCAAGAGTAGAGAAAACTTGTTTCTAAACTCAAGATTCGAATCACTCCACAAGTAGTTTGATCAACGCTACTTGAATGATCCTAGCATGCAAATCAAAACACAAGATATGCAAAGGTGCTCATGGCCTTTAGGCTCAAAAGACTTCATTTTCATTGAAATTCCATCAAAACCAATCTTCCCTCAAAGCAACAACATAGATGGCTATTTATAGCCTTCAAACATAACCTATGGTCATATGAAAGGTTGTAAATTTCATCCCCATCTATGCTATAATGACCACTAACCAAATAATAAGTTAAAACATTAAAAACACAACTTTAAAACTGAAAAATTACAATAAAAACTCCTTAAATCCGAGATTCATGTTCCAAAAAGCCAACTCTAAAGTTTGTAAGCATCTTGGGTTATTGTAGCTTGATTAAGACACCTCGGTTCGTATCACCTCATATTAATTTTGCTGAAATCTACAAAAAAAAGAAAACAAATAAAACAGGAAAAATAAAAGCAAGCTAAGAAATAAAAATTAAGAAAAATAAGGGAAGAGATAGAAAAAACTGCGGATGAACCCGTATGATAGGGCATCACTCCTCATCCTCAGGAGACTTATAAGGTGGCATCGGCGGTGGGATGGGTTATCCAGACGTCGAGGCCATAATATACTCTCGAATGTAAGCGAACTGGTCCTCAGTTCGTCTGAAGTGTCTACCCTCCCTACGCTTCTGGCTCTCATTATAGCGCAGCTGCTCAAGTCGCATCTGATTCATCCTCTCATCTAACGACTCAAGCGTTAGAGGAGGATGATCGAAGTTGGGCTGCTCTCCCTGAGCTTGGGGCCCCTCTTCTACTTCTTCCTGTTGGGGTGGAGGTGGTGGGTGGGCTATCCTAGGTCTGGGCTCTCTAAATCTAGTCGTGATAAAGTTTCCATCGATCGCAGTTGCAGGATGGCTAATCTCTTCACGGGGGTCCCACATGACCCCAGCGGCTCTACAGAGTGTTGTGATGAGGGAAGGGTGCCCTAGACCTACTGTGGTCGTTCCTCTGCGAATCCGGCGCATGGAAGAGTATATAACTTTTCCTACGTCCATACTACGGCCGATCGCTATGGAGAATAACAGAGCTGCTCTCTCCTGTGTTACATCACTCAGATGCATCATAGGTAAGAGTTTGGCACACAAAAAACTATGCCATGCTCTATTATCCACTGTCAGATCAGAGGATTTAAAGTTTATTGCTTCCCCCCTTCTTATTAACCAAGTTGCCCCTGGCCTACGTAGGTGCCCTATAATTTGATGGGCATTAAAGTGATTACTTGCGTAAACATTGTACCCATCCCTATCAATATTGGGAAGGCCATAGAATTGGTTAATAGAGTCCAAGTCGAAAAGGATCATTTTACCCTAACAAAGGAAGTAGTGGATCCTTCGTCATTTTAGCGTACAATTCCCTAACGATAGGGACTACAACGGCCTGGGGGTGCCTAGTGAACGTACCCCAACCTTTCTCAGCTATACTATGGGTGAGCTCAGGTTGATTTTGGGCACTTGGAACTAACCCTCTTTCAGGAACTACCCCTTACTTACCACGTGAGAATTATAAACATCTTCAGCATCCTTGCTAATAAATCTACGCCTATCAAAGGGAGCAGAGGATGAAGAAGCTGTTGATCTCCTAAATCTCTTGATGCTCATGGTGGAATGGGTTGGAAGAGTATAAAAGAACTAAAGGGAATGGGAAAAAGGGGTTCCTAAAAACAATCTAGAATGGGTTGGAAGCTAAGAAAACTAAGGATGCTAGATCAATGGGTCCAAAAACTCCAACACTTAAAAGCCCTTCCTCCTTATAAACAAAATTTAACCTGCCAAACAACAAAATCCTAAGAAAAATAGTAGAAAATTTGCACAAACAATAAAAATACAACAGCTTCAACAATGTTCTCAACGATTTTCAGCTAGAAAAGACAAAAATCATGCTCAAATCAAGCTAAATCAACTTCTAATCTTAAGCAATTGCATCTAAACATGGAAAAATCAAGTAAAGATGAGAAGGAGAAGAGAAAATCGCTTTACCCACGCTTGAACAATGAAAAACGCCCAAAATCTTCAAGAAATCGTCCAAAAGCAAGAAAACCCACGGATTCAAGAATGAAAATGTGAAAATCTTGAAGAATATGGTTTGAAATCGTGGAAGTTTTGTAAAAAGATGAAGATTCTTGGTGGAAATTTTTGGGAGAATGAGGGAGAAGTGGTGAAAATTTGAGAGAAAAACTTAGGGCTCAAAAGTTCTTTTACCCGTAATGTCGAAATCTGGGGTTTTTTACCCTAGATTCCGCATCGGCGTCGAGACGCCGAGAGCATGGAGTCTCGACGCCGGCTCTCGGGTTTGAGTAAAAACCACAATTTTTTTTTGAATTCAATCAATATTCCTTTTAAATCAACATGCAACATTAAAGAACGAAGAAAGAAAGATTAAATTGGGATTTAAATTAAAACAAACAATGATAAGGAAAAATAAAAGAAACAAAAGAAATGAAAAAAAACTTACAAATTTTGGGTTGCCTCCCAAAAGTTCCCTGTTTAACGTCTTGAACTCGACAGAGTCCTTTGTGAACTCAACCGGGATCTAAATTTTCTCGCTTTAGAGCATTAATTCTCCTGGATCTAGAGGCCTTGTACCTGTTTACCTGTATCTTATAGGAAATATTTGAACAGGTAAGAGAAGGGTTAAGGTGACCTAAAATGTTAGATATGAAGCAATTTTTTTTCCATTAAATTCAACAGAGATGATTCCCTTGCCTATATTCATTTTAACCTTGGCCGTTTTCATGAATGGACGACCCAAAATTATAGATGTGGCGTTAGGCGAACCATTTTCATGCATATCGATTATAAAGAAGTCTGCAAGAAATATATGCTCATCTACCATAACTAAAACATTTTCACAAAGCTCTAGAGGTCTAATTAAAGATCTATCTGCCAATTGAATTAAATTACTAGTTTTCTTAATATGGGAAAAATTAAGCTCATTAGCGAGTGCATGAGATATGACATTAATAAAGGATCCCAAGTCTAACATGGCATGCTCAATTTCTAAATCCCTAGAATGCATGGCAAAGTATAAATACCATGATCTAGACACTCGTTGGGTAACTTTTTCAAGATAGCAGAAACATTATTATACACCTCAGGCTTACCTTTCCAGGAGCACCATTTCCTTAAAAATTTTCCTACCTTAGGAATTTGCCTTACGGCATCCAAAAGCGGAATGTTGACCTCCACCTTCTTGAATGGGTCAAGTATGTCATTCTCTTCATCTTGGAGGTTCAGACTGCAGTGCTAACTTGCAAGGGAAAGGAGCTTTAGGAACATAAGAACTAAAATCAATAGGAGGATCGAAATATACCCCTCGCTTCTTTGGAAAGCTGACATTGCTTGTCTTCTCTTCAGGTTTATTTGCCTCTCTATTCTTTTCAGATCCAGACGAAGAAGGGAATTGTGGAGTAGGACTCAGGACTGTCCCACTCCTTAATGTGGTCGAACACACTTCTTCTCTCTTTGGGATCTCAGATTGCACAGGCAGTTTGTCAATTTTGGCCTCCAACTTTCTGACGGTGTCAGCTAATTCAGAAACTTGAGCTCTCAATTGCTGCATCTCAGCTCTGGTCTCCTCTTGAAATTTGAGTTGACCTTCCTGTAAATCTCGAATGCCATCAGATAAGTTTTAACCAAAAACACTAAAATACCTGGACTCGGTCCATGCTGCATTTTCAGGCTTTGATTGTTCTAGAAGTAGTGGTTTGGTGTCTGTTGGCTTTGCATTGTTGGAAATCCTTCATATGTATTACGTTCAGATGGGGATTCCTTTTCTGCAGCCAACTGATTAATGAGAGCCTTAAGCTCAGACATTTCAGATTTGAACTTGCTTACCTCGTTGTTGTTGGGTTTTATGCCCTAAAACTCGTAGATAGTGAATGTAAACAAATTTTATACTTGTATTTAATAAAGTGTTATTTAGTTTCTACAATAAAATGTTATTGTTAAATATTGCACTATTTGACCCTAATCCAATAAACTAGACATCCTAGGCTGTAATATGAAGTCTTGAACTATATGTAGAGACATATGGGGATCATTGTTCAAGAAACAACCTAAAGGGTCTATAGTATAGGGATAAGACTGGGTGCCTTATCCTGGCAACACTATGGATACGGCCCACTTTGTATTTGATACAAACGCTATGATCCAACGCGTTCGTGTAGGAGACATGCGAGTGGGGGTATCCTATGCAATGAGTTTGCATAAGACCAGACCGCGAAATAGTAACCACTGGTTATAACATCGTTAACTAGTTGGTTTTCTATTTCACTAGGACGACCTAGACAACTTAGTCTTAATCCTGAGTTGATTATGGACTCCTGCTCATGAGAGATTGTCCTTTGATTTGTATGGGTGAGAGTGGCCAATTCGCTGACTCAATAAGCCTACCATTTTGGGGACAAGACCGAATGGGGAGCTGGGAACATAATCGTACAAGATGGAATTCACTCCTTCCCGACTTTAGGGAAGCAGATGAGTGTTCCCTTAAGTGGTTACTCCGAGTCTTGAACAAAGGGCCCTACCCTCTCAATGGCACGAGAGGGTTTTCTGTTTGATGGTTGAACCACAAACAGGTTGTTCATTAGAGGAGAACTGGTACTTAAGGAAATAGAGGTAACCCAGGGGTAAAACGGTAATTTGACCCAGCTGGTGTTACGGACACTCGTGAAGGACTAACTAGTCGATATTGGTCTAGATCCGTGGACACAGAAAATATGTCTGCAGTGAGAAGAGTGCAACTGTGAGTCTATAGTGGAATGTACACACAGTTAACGAATATTGATTAATGTGGTTAATGAGTTTGACCAATTAATCTCACATCGTTGGAGCTTCTGATCTGCAGGTCCATTAGGTCCCACTGGTAGCTCATAAAGTAATTTGAGGCAACTAAGTAATAAATGTAAATTGAAAATGTTCAATTTACTAAGGGAAACAAATATAATATATATTGATATATTATTATGAGAGAAATTAATATTTGAAGAAATTCAAATATAAATTTATGGAAGTTTGAAAGAGTTCAAATAATGAATTAATTAATTTAAGGCCTAAAATCTATTTGGGCAAATTAATTAATTCAAGGCCGGAAATTAAATATGTGATATTTAATTGGTGGTTAATTAATTAAAGAATTCATTAACCGGGAATTAATCAATTATGGAAATAATTAATCACTTAAGGAAGTGATTAATCATTTATGGAAATGATCTAATCACTTATGGAAGTAATTAGTCATTTGTGGAAAAGATTAATCAATTATGGAATTGATTGATCATGATTGATTAAATCAAGAATAAGATTGAATCAATTTTGGAAAAGATTGATTTAATTGAATATTTTATTCATGGCCTCTCTTCTATAAATAGAACACTAGACCTAATTGGTCCAAGATTTTTTTTTGCTCTTGCTCTTAGACTCTCAAAGACAAGACTTAGAATTTTCTCTAGCCTCCCTCTTAGAGAAAGACTCCCACAAGTCTTTTGCCTCCTAGACCTAGAGTCATACCGGTGTAACCTTTGTGGTTATTGTGTCATTCAAGAAGAATTTTCCAGCGATCACAAGCAAAAGGAGGCTGCTGCGTTTTGTTCGTTGGAGCGTCGTTGGCGAAGAACGGTCAAGTCTACAACGGAGGTTTGTAACGGTTCTTCCTCTTTTCTTTAGAAAAGCATGAAAATAAATATGGATTTATTTTTTAGCATGTTTAAACTGATTTCCAGCAACTTTAAAGTATGTTTAAAGTTTGATTGAGTTTTCGTAACGGTATTTTAATGTTAATTAATATACGGCGTAAGGTCCAATCGATGCGCTTCCGCTGCGTGGGGACTTTTATTCCCTTCAGTTGTCTGCACTTGCTCTCTCAGCCATAACAAAGAAAAATAAAAGTCAAACTAAAAATTAAAAACTCAAGTTAAAAAGAAAATAATTAACCGTTTGCACTCCCCAGCAACAACGCCAATTTGACGGGTCGGGAGTTGTCGAGGCTCCCAATTTCCCAAATAAAACTTATAATTCCACGAACACTAAACTACTTGCAGTAGTAGTGGCCGGGGTCGATCACAGGGAGTGGGGGTTGATTGCTTATTTTCTATTTATTTTGAGTTGTGAAAGTGGTAAATGGGGGAAATTGGAAAATTGGATAAATGAGCGTGCAAGGAATTTAAAGTGCAAGAATTTAAACAAGCAAGAAATTTAAAGGACAAGAAATTAAATCGCAGAAAATCATATAAAGACGAGAAAATTAATTAAATTAGGCGACACCGATTGGAATGATTATTGTGGTTGAATGATTTACCTCGATTATTGAATCTCTACCTATTAAATGCTAGTTTGAATTGCTCAATTGCCCAATGGATCTAATTTGAACCTAGAAAAGACCCAAAGCACACCTAAGCCATCTAACTCGATCATACAACGTCCATCGAATTAGACACTAATTGGTCAATTAATTAATTCAATTGGACTATCAAATTAAACAATCAACCAATTGCCTTAAGTCTAGTGGATTGATTAGGACATTAGAAATAATTAGGCCTAGATTACTTCTAATGCTATTTTGGATCCTAAACCTATCGTGTCAAGCAACAAAGTCAGAGCATGCTCTTGGGACCCGTGCCCACGAATCAGTCTATGCGCTAACTATTAAACTAATGTTCCATTAGCTACTTGGAAATCAATTTTTTAGCAAGTTATTAACATATGAGCTGCGAGTTAGGGCGTCAATCTAACCTACTGCGCATGCAAATAATACGAACTGAATCCAAAATACAATAGGAAAATGAAATTAAATGGACATTCAGAACATGAAACTCACAATGAAATACATTCTATAACCCAAAGATCATCCAATCGGTGTCAACGGGTTTAAACGACGGTTGAGCCGGCTAAAACCCACGATCCAACGCTACAATAACAAGAAAATACAAAGAAAATCAAAAGGAAAACTTACACCTCTTAATTCTGGTCTTCTAGGACAGAGAGAATCGAGAGGGAGGTCTAAAACAAAACCCTAAAAGTTGATACAATCAATGGAAATAAAAGAGGGGATTTATAGGAAAATTGTCCGTGGCGTCTCGACGCCGTGCCATATGGGCCACGGGCTGAAAACGGGCCAGCGTGCTTCGACTTCATTCCATGTCGTTTCTTACTCGATTTGGCCTCAAACCTTTGACTCCTTGGAGCTATCCTTCGGGCTCGTCACGATCCTGATAAGTCCAATTTATTATGCACTTAGAATCTCCCAATTTGCTTATCTTAGTTGAATTCCTTGTGAAAAATGCTTTAAAATGAGTATAATATGTCTATAGGTCCTCATCGGAGCTTTGGAAGCAATTCGGGGTTTAAACAAGCGAAATCGAAGTGTAAAATGACCATTCTGCCCCTGGAGCCTCATCAGCGTCGAGACGCTCGTCATCAGAGTCGAGATGCTACAGCGTCGAGACGCTTGCCCACAGCGTCGTGACGCTAGGGCAATCCGAGAGATACTTTCCAAAATTAAAGCGACAGCGTCGCGACGCTCTCCACAACGTCGCGACGCTAGGCAGTTTTCCAGAATCGATTTTTTCCAATTTTGGCTGGAATTTTTCCTTGTTTGAAGATCCAATTCAGCACCATTATACCACGAATTGAAGGCCAAGAAAGACTATAAATAGAGGGCTTGGTGTAGGTTTAGAATCATCCCTCACTACAATTTTGTAGCCACTTTTCTCTCTAGTTTCAAAAGTTCTTTTAAGTTTTCTTAGTCCATGGGTCGGTTGATCGAGCCTCGAGCTTGGAGGTGCTTGTCTATGGTTAACTAAGCTCGAATCGTTTTAATTGGGACCTCGGTTTGTAAGTTTGATTCAATTTTATGAGATTTCCATTCTTAATTACTTAGTTAATTGTCTTTGTGTTTTTAGTTCTTTGCATACAAGTTTAGATTGTGGTAGGAAAGATTGACAACCTTGACCGCGCCCTGTCTAAATTTACTTGCTAAATCTAAGTAGCAAATAGGCTAACGTTATGATATTACACATGCGTCCCTTGAACTAAATGATTTAATCAATTGTAATTGTGGTTTGTTGCCCGTTGCATGTGAATTAATTCGGCTAGATCCCAATGCAGTTTAGATTAGTTAATAGGTCAATTAATTAATTTAAGCTAGAATCAAACTTAGCTTTTGCATGTTTGTGATAGTTGGATCATGGCTCTCGGTTTGTTGTCGGAGTACGCCGGACTTAGATAGTTAATTAAAATCAATTGATAATCGATGAATGAAATTAATCAAACTTAACACCGAGTTCAACCCCGATGACAGTGATCCTCGTGGTAAGATCAACTAACCCCACCTTTACTTTCCTTGCATTTAATTTTCATTATTTATTTTCCCTCTTTTACTTTATGTCTTAATCTTTTATCTTTTATCCATAAACCCCCCTTTTTGGTTACCTCAAAAACACAAAAGAATTTAGAAATAAACCGATTGTTCCCTGTGATCGACCCCGACCACTACTGCTACAAGTTAGCTTTAGAGGTTGTGGATTATAAATTTATTTGAAAAGAGACCGCGACAATCTCTTCCGTCAAATTGGCGCCGTTGTCGGGGAACACAGTGTCTTATTTCTATTTCCTTTTGTGTTTTTCACCTTTTTCTTGTTTATTGTAGTTTGTTTCTTGTAGGCCTTCGTGACAATCCTTTTGCAAGAGCAAGCTTGTTTGCACACCAAGAAGCAAGGAAAAGGAATTGAGCTTCATGAAGATCTAGCTTTTGAGAGCAAAACAAAAATTCTATCCCTTCCTTTTTTAATTTCTTTCCTTATTTAGTTGTTTTCCTAATTTGTTTTTCTCTTTATTTTTGGTAGGATCCCTACACCAAATCTCTACAATTTTTGCCAATCGTGGGAGTTTCCATATTTGCCAACCTCGTGCTTAAACAAGGGAGGTTTTTTGTTCCCTTTTACCTTTTGTCCCTTACTTTCCATGTTTAAGTTGACGGTTTACGGAACACCTCCTACCTGGGAACTGACCCGAACCAGTGAAGTTCTGTCTAAGGCTGGAGGTATTTAAGTTGACGGTTTACGGAACACCTCCTACCTGGGAACTGATCTGAATCAGTGTTCAAATTTATCTTTAAATTGAGCAAACTTTAAAAAAAATAATAAATAATTTTTTTTTTTTGAGATTTTATGCCTTGCTTGTAAATTGATTATGAGATTTCTAGGATGGGAAAGCATGAGTATATATTTTTCCTATAGTTGAATTGCATGCATTCTAGCATCTTTAGAGACTTAATTAAAATTTTTCGAAATCTTCCTTAACTAAATTGAGCATAAGTCCTTCCTAGCATAGTTTTGTTGGTTTTAGATGGCTTTTTAGGATTCACGCCTCCGTTGTCACCTCGATAGGATAGGTAGCATGTTTAGAGGAAATTTTTGCAAAATAGCTTGTTTAATGCTTGGGGAGTAAGAAAAAGAATATTTACCTCGTGAGCTTCAAAAGAAAAATCATTTATTTTATCAAGAAAAAGAATGCGAGAAAAAGAAGAAAAATATTTTCGTTTAGCTTGCCGGGGTAAAAAGAGCTACCTCTAGTGTGATTAGTTAGGCCGTCCAAGAGAAAACTCAGGGAAATGTGGTCCTGCATTAGTTGTGTGAAAGCTAGTGCCCCTTAAAAATCATATATATATGCAAGCTTAGGGCCCTTTAGTTGAAAGAAAAGAAAAGAAAGAAAGAAAAAAATCTAAGGTCCCCCTTTGCATCCTTTAACAAGTTAGTTTGTTCCTTTCCTTTAATGCATTATGCCTTTGTCCCGTGTAGAGGGAAGATGGAATAAGGAATTTTATAAGTCCTTCTCGAACTTTTCAAAACATCTCTAGGGAAGACTTAGCTCACATTTTGCATAAGAAAGAATTTGGTTAATTTTAATTTGTCTCTAACTATGCTAGTCTCGCATTTAATTCTCTGAAGTAAAATGTTGATCATGCATATCTTTGAGAAATTGAGTCATGAATATTGCATTGCATAATAATCTCTCTCATAATAATCTTAGCTTGCTCGAGGACTAGCAAGGTTTAGGTTGGGGGTATTTGATAAGTCCAATTTATTATACACTTAGAATCTCCCAATTTGCTTATCTTAGTTGAATTACTTGTGAAAAATGCTTTAAAATGAGTATAATATGTCTATAGGTCCTCACCGGAGCTTTGGAAGCAATTCAGGGCTTAAACGAGCGAAACCGGAGCGTAATTGTGACCCTCGTCGAGACCCTAAACCCCTGGAGCCTCATCAGCGTCGAGACGCTCGTCATCAGTTGTAATTTTGATAGTACTTATGCGTCCCTTGAACTAAATGATTTAATCAATTGTAATTGTGGTTTGTTGCCCGTTGCATGTGAATTAATTCGGCTAGATCCCAATGCGGTTTAGATTAGTTAATAGGCCAATTAATTAATTTAAGCTAGAATCAAACTTAGCGTTTGCATGTTTGTGATAGTTGGATCATGGCTCTCGGTTTGTTGTCGGAGTACGCCAGACTTAGATAGTTAATTAAAATCAATTGATAATCGATGAATGAAATTAATCAAACTTAACACCGAGTTCAACCCCGATTACAGTGATCCTCGTGGTAAGATCAACTAACCCCACCTTTACTTTCCTTGCATTTAATTTTCCTTATTTATTTTCCCGCTTTTACTTTATGTCTTAATCTTTTATCCATATCTTTTCAAAAAAAAAATCTTTTATCCATAAACCCCCCTTTTTGGTTACCTCAAAAACACAAAAGAATTTAGAAATAAACCTATTGTTCCCTGTGATCGACCCCGACCACTACTGCTACAAGTTAGCTTTAGAGGTTGTGGATTATAAATTTATTTGACAAGAGACCGTGACAATCTCTTCCGTCAGATCCTCACGGTCTTCTCACCTCCTCAAGATCCATGACCCTCAAGTTAGCTCGAAAACTCTCTAAATTGCCCGAATTAACTCCAATTTGTGTGGTTTGACTCTGATACCTTGAATGCACATATTATCTACAAAACAGACAAGTAAAACGTAAAGTGCACCCTAACAAGTCTAGATTAACAACAAATAAACAGGACTATTTTGGTCCTATCACTATCCCTTTCAATGTAAGAGAGAAAGTCCAACACTTGGTTGCTTCGGATGCTCCATGGAAGTCCATCCATGATCGGTAGGTATCTAAGTGTTGAACTGGATCTTTCTTGTCGTCATACTACTGAAAAGTTGGTATCTTGAATTTTTGAGGTACTTTTGCCTCCATAATGTCATTAGTGAATGGTAAATTTGTTTGTCCTATCATGTCTTCGAGGTCCTCCTTATCCATTCCCCTCAACTGTATGTGCTGACTCTCTTCTTTCTTTTGACATTTCCCTCATCTTTGCCTTGGCCTCGACCTCAACCTTAGCCTAGCTCGGGCAATCTGATGCTCCTCCTCGGCCCTGCCACGCAAATCTGTCCCCAACGTGCTTTCCCCGTATCTTGTGGCAAGTGCACTCTTGCGAGCCCCTTTGTCGCTCGGCCCGAGATCTCTTAGGGCTAAGTCGCCAGCCAGATTCAAATTAGGCATCTTGCTTGTGATGCTCTCTGAATCTCCCATTTCCTCCATCAGAGCTCCCTTTTCTTTCTTGGGATCTCGAGCTGGCTGGTCCTTTGGATTCCTCAAGCTTGGATTTGATTTCTTCAGAATATCTAAGATCTCGGCCAAACTCTGTCCCATATCATTCACCGTTCCTCTCAAGGCAACAATCTTAGCTTCCTGCACCTGGAGTCGTGGTCGAGGATCGCTTCCTTCTCCATGGTCTGTCTACGCACTAATTTCCCTTGCTCCATTCCACCACTCATGGTCCTGCTTTCAATGTACAACGTTTACCGGTCAGCACTCTTTCCCACAGACAGTGCGAACTGTTGATAGTTAGATTTGGCCAGGCGGTTAGCCTAACTTCACGTGGCACCAACAGCGAATTTGTGAAAAAGGGGGAAGACGTGATTTGCAAGACGAGAAAATGCTGCACACTGGTGTGGTGCTAGCCACACACACTCTGATGCTTAAGTCAGTTTCACTGGAAGAGAAACAACAAGTGTAGCCAGGGAATGAAAGAGACATACCTGTTTTTTCTAGATCCTTTTCCTAGGTTGCTTCGATGTGTATTTATACTTTTTCTCCTTGATAGGGTTTCTCCAAAGCCCAGAGGGATGAAACTGGGCTGCCCCAAAGTGGGCCCAAGCCATCTCACCTGGTCGCCCCGGCAATGGATCGAGGTCGACCACCTCCTCGACCTCGACTTGGGGCTGACACCAAGATGGTTCGCGAGTGGGCCTCGGGCCTCCCTTTTCCTTCACTTGTGATGGACCACCTTACGAGAGTCAGGCCTGCTACCTCCGGGTTTTTGATGCAATCGGGTTGAAGATAATCTTCACCTATAACAACTATCTTCCCCATGACTATCCCTCTCCCATAGGAATAGTCACGAGAATCTCTCCATTATATTTTAAGTCTTATTGCATTAGTAAAAATAGAGGTTGTATGAAGTATTTATTACACAATTGAATGAGAAGAATTCATTTGCTCTCTCTTTTCTCCCTACTTTGCTCTCTCTAATTTCTCTTTTAGTGAGTGAAAAAAAAATATTGGTGTATTTTAAAAAAGAAACAAATGCTGAAAAGTAAAAAGAAAAAAAAAACAGAAAAAAATGAAAGTTGCGCACACACCAGGTGTCAAGGCATGAAGGGATGGTTGGTGTGTGTCATGTTGATATTGCGCAACAACTTGCTCGAGTGCAAGTATACACTATCAAGTAATAAAGTGGAAAGGATTCCAGATATTGTACTTATGGGAGATGCTGACTAGCTAAGTTAACACATGATTCTGTAAAATATGAACCTCCTCTAAATTTGCGGCCACGATTGGTAACCAAGAAAAATAGTTTGAATGGGGTTTTGGTTTAAGACAAAAGTAAGAAACAAGGAATTAAAGACAGACAAAGAAATCTATGAGATAAACAGGGAAATTCAAATAGTTTCAACCTTGAGCTTTAGATTACCCTTACCTATGTGCCCGAAATTTACTCAGGCATTGCACACGACTGAGAAACACTATCTATGTTGCCCACATAGACATGGTGCAAATATCATATCCCAGTTGCACCTGCAATTCCCTGACAACCAGATTGTGAGTTAAGTCCAACTCCTATTCAGCTCCGCTGTAGGTGCCTTTAGAAGACTAAGCCAACTAGATATCTATTTCTAGGGCTAGTTGAAACTTAGATAAATAATACTCACGACTCTTAAAACCCTAGTGGTTCCAGTCCTATTTCTAGGATGTAAGAAGTCAAAGTCCTATTTCAAGGATCTTTTCCACCATTGTTTTGCGAACGCGTGCCTTCAACTCCAACCTTTCGGCCATCAGCTAAATGAAAACTATGCCAACCTAAGTGATTGGTTTAAGTTAACATTTAAACCTTAATTTCAACAAAAAAAAAAAACAATGCTAGAGGGAGAAGGGTTGCTTTTGCATAGGCGGAGCTTTCTTCTATTCAAGGAATCCACATATTTGAACCCCTAAATAGAAGCTTAGCTCATGATTGAAAATAAATTGCAAAACATAACGAAAAGCAAACTCGACATGGAGAAAAGATAACTGGAATTAAAATTAAAGAATCAGCTGAGTACAAAAGATTAACTTACAACAAAAAGTAAATGAAAAGCAACAACAAATTGCTAGAAATTAAAGAGTGCAAAACAAAGAATAAAGACAAGACTCTACTAAGAATCTCTCTCTCTCTATCTAGCTAGCTCTTGCCCTTTTACAAGGATAGACAAGTCTTTCTCTTCTTCTTCTTTCGAATAAAAGAGCCGGCAAAGACTGAGGGATCCGTAACTCAGAGTGGTTACAAGGTGAGAAGAGAGAAACAAAAGAATTAAATCCTAAGGACGAAAACTCCAAGCACCGAGCTCTCTTTTCTTCTTGCACCTTGGTCCCCTTTTATAGACATTGGAAGGTAAGGTTGGCTGCCGAGATCAGTGTGAGAGGGCCTTGGAAGGTAAGAATTCGCCATCTTCAGAGATTTGATGCTGGATTGGGGATTTTCAGATGATTCTGTGAAGATCCCACAAATGTCGGTATTCTGTATGAAAGCCCAGTTGCGGCCACATCTTGGGCGCATTCTCCACTGTGTTTTTCTTCAACAATTTTGTCTTCAGCATGGGGCTTCTTTCCTTATATGGCTTTGCAAGCGCATCTTGATCGCATTCCTCACATCCTCAAGTCCAGATGTAGGCACAATATTTTTGCTTCACCTTCTATTGCTCCGCTAACCTTTTATCTCCTCTTGCGGGCGCATCCTCCTCGCAAAGACTTATGCTCAAAAACATTACTTGGATAAATTCTTTACAAAAATAATCTATTTTTGTACAATTTAAGCTTAATTTCTATAATTCTAAGATTTGTTTCATGATTCTACAACTTATGCTAAAATGACTTAAATGATAAGATTTCAGACGTAAAGTCCTTGTTTTCCAAACAATTACCTGAGCTTTTAAGGCTAAATAACTCACATAAATGGGTGTTATCACACTTCCAAACTTAAGTCATTGCTTTTCCTCAAGCAATACTAACAAACCAAAAGAAATAAGAAAGAAAAGATGTGTGTTTCATAGGAAGGTTTAGTTTTTTGAGTGCGCCTTTCAGGAAAGAACTCGGCTCCTAACACTCTAGACTAACAAAAAAGTTGCTCTAACATTAGGTCTTCACTCACACCTCTCAAGATAAAACATTTTCATGAATTCCCACCTCTTTTTGCCTGATATTCCACCTAACCTATCCCATCTCTTTCACAGGTCATCCTGACTCTCAAAAATGGAAAAGAAAAGCTAACTTCCCTCCCAAACTTATTAAAGATACTGCTAGGCTTTCATCTTTTTTTTTTTTTTTTGGAAAAAGGAGAGTCTCATGGTCATCTATACCTTCGTTCCAACATACTAACACTTTGTGGTGAAAGTAGCTGACTATGAGCATAGCTCACCATTAAGACTGTAACACATACTCACTTCCAAACTAACCTTTCATGCAGTGGAAATCGTGGGTGTCATGATTGCCCCTGGTTACTTGGTTTATTCAAGAAGGAGGAGTATCTCTTTTTTTTAGCACTAGCAATAGGCAATCATGATACATCAGAGTGTACAAAAATAAAAAATTGTCCCCCCCCCAAACGTAAACAGGTCAATGCCCCCATTGACTAACATGAAGATCATAACAGGAGAGACTTAAAAGGATTGGCAAGTTAAGATCAAGTCTATCCTTCCTAAAGGTATCGGTAGTCAAAGCCTAAGGTGAGTTTGGACTTGAATGTGTTATGGAGAGAAGAGTTTATTCAGTCTCCACATTTTCAAAACTTGAAGTTACCAAAGCATTTAAAGAATTGAGAGAGCTTTAGTTATCATAATTAAGGGTGCTAAAAAACAAACAAACCTAATAAGTACACTTCTTTTTGAAAGTTTCTTAGAATTTATTTTTTAAAAACAGAGATACTTTTTTCAAAATTTTATCCAACACAAAACTTTAAAAGAAAATAAGCAAACAACCTATCTAAGAAATATAAAATGCAAGAAAACATAAGAAACTCACTAACCTATCTAAACAACAGAATTTCAAAAGAAAACAAAACAACAAAAACAATTAAAGATAACTTAGACCCTACTTCCAATCACCTATCGATAAAAAAAATAATGAATTAAAGAATAGAAGGGTCAAAGGAAAACTCCCCTAGGCGTTAGAAGGGCCTGCTTCATCGCTTGGTGTTGGATTCCAATTTCGGGGAATGGTGGAAGGTAGTCATTGAAATCCTCCACCACATTCTCCAGGATACACCTGACAACTCCATCTCGCTCTCTAGCATAGGTCAGGTAATCCTTAAATTGGCTCCTCATCTTCTCCAAGTCTCTCTTTAAAACCACCAAATCAGTTTCAGGTTGTGGTTGAGGGACTGGAGGTTGTTGTTGACTTGTGGCCGCATCTGGTAAATTCTGTGATGATTTTGCGGTCACATCGCCTGCTGCAGCAGTGGCTTCTTCAGAGATTTTGAGTGTTGAGCTTGATCGGATGTCAGAGTGTTTAATTTAGTAGTCGTAGATTTTAATCAATCCAAGTATAAACTGACAAAATCAAGTAATACCTGGTGAGTCCAGGGTCGAATCCATAGGGAAAGAATACAGAAGTTTCTTAATAATGTTTACTGATTTAAAACTCAAAACGTGTAATATTACTTCAAGGGAATAAAAACGAGGGCTGGTATAATTTGAACAGTAATTAATTGCATAAAAGAAAACAAGTAATGAGAGTTAAAGGAGCATTCACAATGCGAGCAGTATCAAGGCTTTTGCGGTAGCAGCCTCATGCGTTCATAAGAATCTTGTAGCGCTAACTTTGATAAATTGATCCATTGACGCCTAAGTGAGAAAAAATCACTAAGTTTCCCTTCCAGTATTCCTTATGCGTTTGGCAATAAACTATCAATTGATTATTTGACTAGTTTATGCGTAAAGCTTAGTTCTCTTAATACTTACAAGGGACTGAGTTGGTCACAACACAATCAAAGTTCAAGCATGCAATATCCTTTAGCGGTAATAATTTAATATTACCAAGACTACATGTCATGCGCTAACTTGTTCTACTTAGAGAGATCCATATGCGTTACCTGTCAAGGATTAAGCATACTGCTACCGCATCCAGCTGGCCAAGCGGGGATTAGTAATGAAAAGATTATCGCAACTAAGCAGAAAGCAATCAATGTTTCATTTAAATCAAAATACGCGCTTACAAGATGTACTTATCACCGCATGAGGTGCTTGCGCTAGGCCTTGAAGAGGAAAGTTAGCTCATGCGCGCACAACAAGACATCATAAAATAAAACATTTCACACGCAAGTTTATTCATAATCACAGCTCTCTCTGTGATTCTTTTGCTAATCGTCTTTCTTCTCCCTCTTGAGCAGAGATATGAATCCCCCTGCCTAGGCTCTCCCTTTCTTCTGTCTCTTGAGCTTCTATTTATAGAAGAGGGAAAGTGATTTTACTAAGTAATTGCAACTTGCTTTGTTCAAATTATTAGTCAACTTGCAATATTTCGGCCCATTTTTCTCCCATTTGTGCTGGCTGCGCCGTTTGCGTCAGAGCTGTCTTTTCATCCATCTTTTCTATCTCTTGATCATCTAGGGGAGTGTGCCTGCGCTAAGAAGGAACTTGAAACAACTAAATTAGCTGCGTTAGCGCTCTATTTTATAATTTCTTATCGCATACACAAATATAGCTTGCCGCTTATAACAATCACTTTTTTTCTTTCTTTATGCGCTAAGATAACGCATCTGAGGGCCTTGTATCCTTCTTTTAGCTTAAGCTTAGAGGATAAATAATCTTGCTTTTCGCAAGATATCAAACCCCCAAACTTAAACTATTGCTTGTCCTCAAGCAATGTCTGTTATCCACCTTGCGGCAATTACTCAGCTCTTTATTGCTTGTGATCTTGGCATCCTTTTTCTTCTTTTTCTCGCACACATTACCCAAATAGATTTGACTTTTGCCAATTTTTCTCCATTGCTTAAAGAAGGCTCCTTGTGCTTAGATTCATCCTTGCGCTGACTCAGCCAATCTTCCTTGCCCTGGACGCATAAAAAGATATATATATCCTCCAAGTTTTTTTTTTTTTTTTAAGCAGAAAGCAATTGGACATCAAAACGCATACTTTCGTTTTGGCTTACCCACATTTGTGATGAAAGGTATCCAACTACGGGTATTGCATTTTTTTACTGTCCTCAACGCTCATGGGTTGCGTTTTGTCTTCGCGCAGTGGCAAACTATGGGTGTCATAAATGCCCCTGGCTACAAACATGCCGCATACCTAGAGGAACGCACTCATTATTTATTAAATTAATTATTTATGCGCTGAATCCCCCAAACTTAATATGGACAATGTCCTCATTGTCCCCCAAACTTACTTTGAAGCACTTGGACTTGAAGCAGAAGAAGGTTGAGTTGCGACAAGTCGAAAATGTGAAGGAATTTTTCTTTAAGGTCTGAGGAAATGAAGACAAAAGTTAAATTTATTTAAGTAATGTGTTTAAGAAAATTCAGAAAATTAGAAGCGCGGATTTAAAGCAAAGGAGCTAACGCAAGGAGTTTGCTAGATAAAAACATGTAAGTGTAGGGCAGAGAGAAAAGTGCGATGAGATAAACAGCTGGTTATATTAATGCATTGCGACCCAAAATTATAAACAAGAGCGCATTCATTAAAAAGAAAACAAAAGATGACAAGGAAAGTAGATGATTATTCCTGCGCTGGTGGAGGTGGAGGTGCTCTTGGCTCTCTTGGCGCAGGCGGAGGCATAGTTCCACGCATTTGGGCTGGGCCTGCGCTAGGGGGCCTTTGTTGTTCAACTGGCCGCGCAAATAGATTGGGCGTAATAGGCAGGCGGCCAAAACTCCCAGTCCATCGCATGAGAAAGAGGACCAATGCGTTAACTCTCTGCGACAACTCGAATTGTTGTTGACGCAGCAATTCCTGCTGCTGGTACAACCGTTCCTGCTGCCTCTGTAAAGGCTGAATAACTTCTTGAAGAATCTGCTGCATCTGAGAAAAGATAAGAGCTGCGTCGATATCAACTGTTAAATCAGGCACAGCTTGACTTGTGCTCGCAGAAGCGGTTGTATGCGGCGTTGTTGGTGGAGCAGGTTTTTCATTATTGTGAGGAGGGCTTGGTAAAGTGCCTTCAAGAATCTCCTCTGGTCGCAGATCTTCAGTGGGCTGAGGGGGAGGTGGGTTGAGTTCAATCGTTGGTGGTGGTGGTGGTGGCAAATTTTCTGGCAAGGGTCTCTGAGGTTGGGCACAGACAGTAGTTTCCTGTGCTGGTTGAGTGGATTGGGAGGTCCTTGCGGCTGGTGGTGGATATCTGCCCGTAGTCTGCTTGCGCCTCTTCTTCTTTTGCGGTGCAGGCGCCTGTGAAGGCTCAGTAGGCTGGGGCGCAGGGACTGACTGCGACATGCTCTCTTGTAGCCGCTTATTGCACGTGCTGGTGACACGCACCCACCAATGCTCATCAAAATCCTTTCGCATCGTGCGGATTTCTTCGTCTGTTGCGGGCAATAGATTCGATGCGCGGCAGAGGGATGTGACCAGTCCAGGACAAAATTTGGCGCCCTTTGGTTTTGCAGCTGTCTGGCGCAGGGTGTCTACGAGGATGCGTCCAAGGTCAATTGGAATCCCCTTCATTATGCAATAGACAAGGACTACTCGCTGTAGGCTTAATGTGGCGTCATGCGTTGTGGGCATGATGCGATTCTTAACCCAGTGCATCCAAAGTGTGGCCTCAAAGTCGAGTAGTTGCGATTTGAGTGTCCTTGCTGCTCCATGCCCATCCCATTTGGCACCAGACCTTGCCACCGCAAGAAGTACTGCGCTCAGAAAATCATCTTCCAGTCATTGAAGGAGCGCATTGCCTTCTGCGTTGGGAATGTCTTGTAGGCGGAAGAAAAGGCGATGGCGTGGCCGCAAACCAGGACTTCATCAATTTCTTCTCGCCATTGCGCGTGGTAAAAGTCGTGGACAAGCGCAGGGGCATAGGATCTGGGATTCTCGCAGACTGTTTCCCACTTGCGCTGGGAAATTTGATCAGTCATTGCCTGCGGCAGGGGGCAACTAAATCCTCGTTCTTCTTGGAATTTCCCCCAATCTTTGGCTTCTGCCTCTCTGCTTGCGCCCACTTTCTGTTTTCCCTTGTCCTTAGCTGCGGTGGGCGCTTTCCTTTTTCTACTAGGGGCCGCCCAGGTTGTTCAGACGGTTCTCTGATGACCACTGTTGGCTTCCTAGAGTGAGTAAAATTATGATCTGAAAAGACTCTAGAATTCCTGTGCAAGTATACACAGTCCGCAGCAAGTAATAAGTATTTGTCAATCCAAGGCCTGAACTAGCTTCCACTCTATCTATTTTGTATGAATCTTTTAATGGTTTCAAGGTAATAAAAATGATTGGGTTTTATAAGAATTATGCTGAAGCAAAGTAAATGACAGAATAACAAGTAAACAAATAGGCAGACAGATTAGAGGCAGGCGCTGGTTAGGTTTAGTAATTGTTTTAAAAGATTCTCTAGCAATATTATTGATCATGCAAACTCTTGCAGTATTATTAGCGGATTCCTCTCGGAACTCCGGATCTTTTGGAATGTGTTTCAACCCCAATGAAGTGCGACCGATCAAGCACTAGGCAACTGGCTATCCCTAGCTCAGTCACTGGCGTTCACCAATACACAATGATCGTAGTGTGGTTAATTGCCACACACTCCCTAAATCATCCCTGAAACTAGAGAGAGGTATTTATACCGGCTGGCCAAGCAGGCGTAAAATAGAAATAAGCACAACAGCTAACCAAGATGCAATAATCAATAAATATTATTAGAGTTTAAGCACGGCAACTACATCTTCCCTAACCAACGCCTAAGGCTACTTAGTTCATAATAAGCATGGAAACATGAATTACAATCTGAGTAGGCATGTCCATTAACACAAGTTAATAAAGAAAATAATAATCTCCTTAATCAGCTTGCGGATGATGGTGTTCTTGTTAATCTCCAATCTCTGTATACTACTCGGCTTCCAAGGAAAGTTGGAATCCTTTTGACTTGGGCGGCTACTTCCTTTTATAGAAGGATAGGAGGCTTGAATTAGGTCAACATGGACACGTGTAGGGCTCTCCTTGCTCCTTTATCCCGAAAATAATTCAACAGAAGTCGGTTCATGAAGTTGGCTAACGAGCTGTGACGTGGCAATTCTGCTTCCGGGTTTGCTCCAGCATAAAGTTCGCTCCCTCAAGTCGCCCAGCAACAGATTCTGCACAAAACGATTTCCAAAGCTTCCATTCTTCCAAATGGGTTAAAACATGTAATACATATCTAAAACCAACCCCATTAAGCACAAAAGACACACAAATCAATATAGAAATGAGGCCTAAATAACTACCTTTTGGGCAGTTATCAACCACCCCTGTAGATTGGATATTGCGGCGACGAGTGAGGGGGATTTCATCCTCCGAATCAGACATCTCTACCTCCATGGCTGCTGCGATGGCAGCGAGGTTGCGTGCAGCAATGTCTGCGGCAAGTGCGGTTTCCGCGTTGCTTGATCCTTCTTCTCTGTTTGCTGCACTTGTTTCTGCGGCGGCATGCTTTCTTTGTTCTCTTTGGCGAATTTCATCGCCTTCTTCGCCTAGTTCTTCTAGCAGGTCGTTCCATGCGGCGACCTGTTGCTCTGAGAACTGCGGTAGTGTGGGACTCGTGGAAGATGATGGTGGAGGAGGAGTGGAAATGGTTTCAGTCGGGATGGAAGAAGGGGAAGGAGCGGTGGTTTGGGCTGTTGTAGTGGAAGGGTTTGGAAGTGGAGGGAGGGCAACCGACGGGAATGGTGATGGAAAGGGGGTTAGGTTTCGAGGGGCGGAGACGTTTGGGGATGCCTGAAGGGTGACAGGTTGGATGGAGAAGGTGGATGTGTCTAATGGGGCGATGTTGAGTACTTCGTCTACGCCTGAAGATGATGGAGCGGTGGTGAGTTGAGCCTCTGTGTTAGCAATGGGCGGCTCTCCGTCGACGACTTCTGGCTCATCTTCCTCCATTTGGTCGATATTTTGTGGGTTGCTTCCTTCCTCATCCGAGGAGATAATCACATCTCTGTGCGGCCCTTCCACCTCCGGTGAGGATGGAGGAGCGTCGTCCGCATAACCGGCAATCGAGAGGTTATGTGAGTCTGACATGGCTGATTGGCTGATTTTCGAAGAGTTTCAGAGGAAAATTCCACGAGAAGGAAGGCAAGGAGTTCTAGGGATTTGTGAGCAAATGTGGAAGACGAAGTGAAGTCGCATCCCTATTTTATAGCTTAACGCAAAGCATGCGTTCCTGGGTTCTGGTGCCCTTTCTCATCCCATGTAAGTGGGTGATCATGATTATTACAGGGGAATGTGAGCGGTTGCCTTGGGTAACGTGATAAGACAGGGGTTAGTGCATTTCCTTAAATGCTGTCATGATTATGGCTGCGCCTCAAATGAGAAAAAAAATACGGATGGATTTGGACATGCGATGGGATTTTCCTTCTAAGGTTCTGTTGCGACAAAACTTTACTAACAGTGATTCTATGCTATTGAAAAGAAACATATGAGCCAATCATGCGATGAGGTTTTCTTTCTAAAGCTCAACCTATCAAAATATTAAAAATAAAACAAAACATGCGGAGAGAAAATATTTACAACTTCTAACCTGTCATGCTCTTACCTTGCGCTAGGCCCTGACGCAGCTGAGAGCATTTTCTCGGACCTATTTTGTCTTATTGCTTTAGGGTGGATCTTTCAGAAGAATCATCTCGGCTGCTTCATTCAAAGTTCCTTCAATGTATGGCTTTACTCTTTGCCCATTGACTTTGAAAATTCTCTTTCCATCGGTAGAATGTAGATCTACTGCCCCATATGGGTATACCTTATGAATGGTATAGGGGCCCGACCATCTGGATTTTAATTTCCCTGGAAAGAGTCGTAAACGAGAATTGAATAGTAATACTTTCATACCTTCTTTGAGATCCTTTTTGCATATTCTTCGATCATGCCATTGCTTCTGTTTTTCTTTACTTATCTTGGCATTCTCGTATGCACACCTTCTGAATTCTTCCAATTCTGACAATTGACGCAATCGTTCTTGTCCTGCTGCTTCTAAATCAAAGTTTAAACGCTTCATTGCCCAATGCGCCTTGTGCTCTAATTCCAAGGGCAAATGACAAGTTTTTCCGAACACCAACGCATATGGAGATGTTCCTATGGGTGTTTTGAAAGCTGTGCGATATGCCCATAGCGCATCATCTAGGTGTTGCGCCCAATCTTTCCTGCTGGTGCTGACAACTTTTTCGAGAATCCTCTTGATTTCCCTATTTGAGACTTCGGCCTGACCATTGCTTTGTGGGTGATATGTTGTTGCGATGTGATGTTTAACATTGTATTTTCGCAATAACTTATCCATGACCTTGTTTATGAAGTGGGTCCCTTTATCACTAATTAGTCTGCGTGGCACTCCGAATCTTGCGAAAATATTCTTTTTGAGAAATTTTGCCACGGTCGCAGCATCGTTCTTAATGCAAGCGATTCCTTCTACCCACTTGGTGACATAGTCAACTGCGAGGAGAATGTATTGGTTCCCTTGCGACGATGGGAAAGGTCCCATGAAATCAATGCCCCAGACATCGAACGACTCTATTTCTATTATGTAGTTTTGAGGCATTTCATTTCTTGCGCTGATGTTTCCAGTGCGCTGGCATCTGTCGCAGCTTTCAACATGTCTCCTTGCGTCTTGGAACAAGGTAGGCCACCAATAACCGCTCTGTAGAACTTTGGCTGCGGTGCGTTGTCCTCCAAAATGGCCTCCGTACGGAGCTTCGTGACAATCCTTCAATATCTTTATTTTTTTGGCCAACGCATCTCCTAATGATTTGGTCCGGTCCTCTGCGATAGAGATAAGGGTCATCCCAAAAATAAAATTTTACCTCATGAAAGAATTTCTTACGGTGCTGCGCTGAGTATTCTTCTGGCAAGACCCCTGCGACAAGGTAATTCTCAATGTCTGCAAACCAAGGTTCTTCATCGTCCATCATAAAAAGTTTCTCGTCAGGAAATTCTTCTGTGATTGGGACTCTTGGTGCATCTTCCTCCTCATGATTTTCCAAGCGCGACAAATGATCGGCAACTAAATTCTCACTCCCCTTTTTGTCTTTGACTTCTAGATCAAATTCTTGTAGCAATAAAATCCATCTAATCAATCTTGGCTTTGCGTCTTTTTTTGTGATCAGATATTTTATCGCCGCATGGTCTGTATAGACTATGACTTTGGAGCCAATCAAATAAGCACGAAATTTGTCAAACGCATAAACAACCGCTAATAATTCCTTCTCGGTTGTTGTGTAATTTGTTTGTGCTTCATTTAATGTTCGGCTGGCATAATAAATGGGGTGCAGAATCTTTTCCTTTTTCTGTGCCAACACTGCTCCTACTGCCACGTCACTGGCATCGCACATCAAGACAAAAGGTTCCTTCCAGTCGGGGGTTGCGAGAATGGGTGCACTTACTAGCGCAAGTTTCAGATTCTTGAATGCTTTAACGCATTCTTCTGAAAATTCAAATTTTTTGTTTGACTCTAGTAATGCACATAGTGGCTTTGTAATATGTGAGAAGTTTCTGATGAACCTGCGATAGAATCCTGCATGTCCCAGGAAGCTGCGAATTCCCTTTACAGATGTAGGAGGTGGTAATTTCTCAATGACGTCAATTTTGGCTTTATCCACTTCAATACCTGCGTTAGATATGTGATGGCCTAAGACAATGCCTTCTTCCACCATAAAATGGCATTTCTCCCAATTTAGCACGAGGTGGATTTCTTCGCATCTTTCCAATACTTGCTCAAGGTGCGTTAAACAGTCTGCGAAAGACTTCCCATATACTGAGAAGTCGTCCATAAAAACTTCCACAGATTTTTCCAGAAGTTCTGAGAAGATGGCCATCATACATCTCTGGAATGTTCCAGGCGCATTACATAGTCCGAAAGGCATCCTTCTGAACGCAAAGGTGCCATATGGGCAGGTGAATGTGGTCTTTTCTTGGTCTTCTGGCGCAATGGTAATTTGATTATACCCAGAGTATCCATCGAGAAAACAATAATAAGCTTGTCCTGCAAGTCGATCTAGCATTTGGTCAATGAATGGAAGAGGGAAATGGTCCTTCTTGGTATTTGCGTTCAACTTGCGATAATCCATGCAGATGCGCCATCCTGTAGTGGTGCGGGATGGAATCAGCTCATTATTTGCGATAGCCACTACTGTCATGCCTCCTTTCTTGGGTACGCATTGGATTGGACTCACCCATCTGCTATCTACGATAGGATATATTACGCCTGCGTCGAGCCACTTGATTATTTCTTTTCGTACTACTTCCATCATTGCCGGATTTAGCCTTCTTTGTCTTTCAACAAATTCATTGGATTCGTCTAATAACCGAATTTTATGCATGCAATATGAAGGGCTAATACCTTTAATATCTGCTAGACTCCACCCAATGGCCTTTTTGTGCCTTGCGAGAACTTCCATCAGCAGGTTTTCTTGCGATGAATCAAGCTTTGATGAGATTATGACTGGGAGTGATTCTTTTTCTCCCAAGAATCTATACTTCAAATGCGTTGGCAATGGTTTGAGTTCTAGTGCAGGAGGTTGCGCTATAGAGAGCATGGTGGGGATTCTTCCTTTCAGATCCAGTATGTGGATAACTTCTTCATGATGCGTTAGGGTGCAGTTTTCTTCGATCTGTTCTTCCTCGTTTCCTTCTTCTATGGGGCTGAACGCATTTGATAGTATGTCTTGCGGAGAGCACACGTCTATGCGGGCTACCATGTCGCAATCTTTGGGATCATCAGGATATTTAAGCGAGGAGAGAATATTAAAAACCACCTTCTGATCGTTCATGCGCATTGTCAGTTCTCCTTTTTGTACGTCAATAAGTGTTTGTCCGGTGGCTAGGAATGGTCTTCCCAAAATAATGGGGATTTCTTTGTCAGCTTCATAATCTAGGATAATAAAGTCTGCAGGAAAAATAAACTTGTCAACTTTGACCAAAACATCTTCAATCTTTCCTTCTGGGTGAACTACAGATCTGTCTGCCAATTGGAGTGTAACGGTTGTTGGTCTCGCTTCTCCAATCCCTAGGCGCTTGTAAACAGATAATGGCATTAAATTTATACTTTTGCCCAAGTCACATAGTGCTTTACCAACATCGATACCCCCTATCGAACAAGGAATTGTGAAGCTTCCAGGATCTTTCAACTTTGGGGGAAGCTTGTTGGCAAGTATTGCGCTGCATTCACTTGTCAACGCAACAGTTTCAAACTATTTCCATGGCCGTTTATTCATCAGAATGTCTTTCAAGAACTTGGCATAACTCGACATTTTTTCCAACGCCTCTACAAGTGGGACGTTGATATGCAGCTCTCGCAAAACATTCAAAAACTTTTTAAACTGGGCCTCATCATTTTTCTTTCGCAACCTTTGAGGAAAAGGTATTGCGGGCTTATATGCGTCAGGCTCTTTTTCTGCGTGAGCCTCCTTCTTTTTGAATTCTTCATCCTCAGCTACTTTTCCTTCTTCCGTTTGGTTATGATCTTCTGCGGCTGCATTTTTAGGCAAATTTTCCTGTGTCGGTGCAGGGTCATGTACCTGCAATTGCTTTCCACTGCGAAGAGTCACTGCATGGCAGTGCTCTTTCCCTTTTGGATCTTCCGTATTACTGGGCAGTGCTCCCGCAGGTCTATTTTTTAACTCTGATGCAAGCTGTCCGACTTGTATTTCCAGACTGCGAAGGGATGCGGCCTGGCTCTGAACCACTGCGTCATTCTTGGCCATATACTCCTTTTGACTGGCCATGAATTCCTTCATCATGTTTTCCAACGCATTCGAGGATGATGCTCTTTGGTTTCCTCCGTCTGTGTTGCGCTGAAAATGTCCCTGCGAAGATTGATCATTGTTAGAATTGAATAATCTTGGCGCAGGATTTACATTACCTTGTTGCTGTTTATTCCCGCCTCCATTCCATGAAAAGTTCGGGTGATTTCTCCACCCTGGATTATATGTGTTTGAATATGGGTTGTTGCGTGTAGCTCCTTGCGGTCCCACATAGAAAACTGATTCTGGGTTTGAAGGTCACTGATCATTCGTATGTCCTTCGCCGCAGATCCCGCATCCAACTGCGTTGAGTTGCGCAATCAAAGGTGCGGTGCCAGCTGTGAGTGCATCCATTTTTAAGGTCAACGCATCAATCTTTGCGTTTACCGAAGTCATAGGATCTATTTCAAAACCTCCTGAGTTGGTCTTAATGGGTCTCCTTCTTCTGTCTTCCGCAGTGCCCCACTCATAATTATTGCGCGCAATTCGATCAAGGATTGCGTGAGCTTCGTCATAGGTTCTTTCTGAGCAATGCCCCATTTGCAGATGAGTCTACCAAAACTTGCGAATTCTTGTTGAGACCTACATAGAAGGTCTCTAGCTGAATACATAATGGTAAACCATGGTGCGGGCATCTTTGTAGCAAGCTCTTGAATCGTTCCCATGCTTCACTCAACGTTTCATCCTCCATTTGCGTGAATGTCATTATTTCCTTCCTCAATCTGGAGTTTGCGGTGGGTGGGAAGTACTTCTCTAGGAACTTTTCTGCCAGATCGTTCCATGTTGCGATAGAATTTGCTGGTTGCTAATTTAGCCACACCTTCGCCGCATCTCTTAATGAATAAGGAAATAAAATAACTTGCAATTGCTCATGTGTCACTCCTGGAATAATAAATTTATTGCAAATATCCAAAAATGACTTTAAGTGAGAGTGTGGGTCTTCTGCTGGACTTCCTCCAAATTGCCCTGCAGCTGTTAGCATTTGGAACATAACAGGTTTTAGTTCAAACCTTTCTGTTTCTAGAGTAGGCTGAACAATCCCTGGATTGAAATTACAATTTGCAGGGGCTGCATAGTCTCTAATTCCTCTGGCCCTATCATCGGCCATCTGGATGGGATTCAATGGTCTGTTTGGCTGATTTGGCTCTGCCATTTCTCCTGATTGCCTTCGAGATCTTCGATTTCTCCTTCTTCTGTGATATGTTCTATCAATCTCAGGATCTATTTCAAAATCGATTTGTCGGGCGGCACACATACAACTTCTAGTCACCTGGAGAAAAAGACTCAACAGGGAATATAGTGGATAATATTACATGGAGTGTTAGATCAGAAAAATTATTATAGACTTTTGTTGCCTTTCCCTGGCAACGGCGCCAAAAACTTGATCGGATGTCAGAGTGTTTAATTTAGTAGTCGTAGATTTTAATCAATCCAAGTATAAACTGACAAAATCAAGTAATACCTGGTGAGTCCAGGGTCGAATCCACAGGGAAAGAATACAGAAGTTTCTTAATAATGTTTACTGATTTAAAACTCAAAACGTGTAATATTACTTCAAGGGAATAAAAACGAGGGCTGGTATAATTTGAACAGTAATTAATTGCATAAAAGAAAACAAGTAATGAGAGTTAAAGGAGAATTCACAATGCGAGCAGTATCAAGGCTTTTGCGGTTGCAGCCTCATGCGTTCATAAGAATCTTGTAGCGCTAACTTTGATAAATTGATCCATTGACGCCTAAGTGAGAAAAAATCACTAAGTTTCCCTTCCGGTATTCCTTATGCGTTTGGCAATAAACTATCAATTGATTATTTGACTAGTTTATGCGTAAAGCTTAGTTCTCTTAATACTTACAAGGGACTGAGTTGGTCACAACGCAATCAAAGTTCAAGCATGCAATATCCTTTAGCGGTAATAATTTAATACTACCAAGACTACATGTCATGCGCTAACTTGTTCTACTTAGAGAGATCCATATGCGTTACCTGTCAAGGATTAAGCATACTGCTACCGCATCCAGCTGGCCAAGCGGGGATTAGTAATGAAAAGATTATCGCAACTAAGCAGAAAGCAATCAATGTTTCATTTAAATCAAAATACGCGCTTACAAGATGTACTTATCACCGCATGAGGTGCTTGCGCTAGGCCTTGAAGAGGAAAGTTAGCTCATGCGCGCACAACAAGACATCATAAAATAAAACATTCCACACGCAAGTTTATTCATAATCACAGCTCTCTCTGTGATTCTTTTGCTGATCGTCTTTCTTCTCCCTCTTGAGCAGAGATATGAATCCCCCTGCCCAGGCTCTCCCTTTCTTCTGTCTCTTGAGCTTCTATTTATAGAAGAGGGAAAGTGATTTTACTAAGTAATTGCAACTTGCTTTGTTCAAATTATTAGTCAACTTGCAATATTTCGGCCCATTTTTCTCCCATTTGTGCTGGCTGTGCCGTTTGCGTCAGAGCTGTCTTTTCATCCATCTTTTCTGTCTCTTGATCATCTAGGGGAGTGTGCCTGCGCTAAGAAGGAACTTGAAACAACTAAATTAGCTGCGTTAGCGCTCTATTTTATAATTTCTTATCTCATACACAAATATAACTTGCCGCTTATAACAATCACCTTTTTTCTTTCTTTATGGGCTAAGATAACGCATCTGAGGGCCTTGTATCCTTCTTTTAGCTTAAGCTTAGAGGATAAATAATCTTGCTTTTCGCAAGATATCAGAGCTGCAGGAGAGGCTGCTTGAGACTTCTTTTCGGGCTACTTCTCTCTCTTATTTTTCCTCTGGTTTTATTCCTGCAAGTCTGCATATCTTGGTGATCAAGGTTGGGAAGAATAGCCTTCCCACATTTTTGTGCCCACAAGATAGGATCTCCATCCATATGATTCGTCCAAGGTTCAAATCCAATCCCTTGTGCATGTTGTACAACAACATGACACGTTCTTGTGATATAATGGTGTCATGTGTTGTTGGCATTATCCTATTCTTGATCACGTACAACCAGACAGCTACTTCTGGCTTCAAATCTCTTGACAGTAGAGTCCTGACTCCAATTCTGGATTCCTGCCACTTAACTCCCTCGTGGGCCAGCATCTGTAGGGCCTCGGCCAGCTGCTCATCAGTTTGTTCTTCAATTCCTTTGTTGCCAGCTGGGTATCTGAGGGATGGCAGTCGAAAAATCTGATTGATATGCCTTGCTGAAGAATCCACCACCCGATCACGTAGAAGCATGGTCATCTGCATCTCTTCACTATCTGCGCATAGAACTCTCGTACCAATGGGATAGATGCATCCTTTGGCTCCTTGCATAGCCGCTCCCAGCAATACCTACGTAAAATATCCTCGATGAATGTTGGGAGAAGACCTGTCTTCGTGGAGAATGCCTTTTCACATGTCAAGACCCGCTTCTTCATGATAGCCAATCGGGTTTGAGCGTCTGGGTGAGCCTCCACTTGAACTTCCACTCTCGGCCTCTTTGTTGGAGTCTTCTTCGGCCAAGGAGCAGATTGCTCTCTCCTCACAGGTGGCGGTGATGGTGGTGTCTTTGCTTGGGGAAGCACAGAAGTCGCTCCCTAAGTGTTAGGCCTCCTCAGGGAACTGTCTATTCTTTTTCTTTTCTTAACTCTCCCTTCAGCTGCACTGTCATCATCTTCGTTTCTGCCCCTCCTGGGCATTTGGTCCTTTGAGATCTCAAAGACCTCTTCTTCATCAATTGGAGCTTGTTGCTCCTTTTCTTGCCCATGTCCGAACAGGTCTTTGAACACTGCTTCCTTCTGGTGCTCGAACAGGTCCTCGAGCACATTTTCATCCTCTTTTGGTGGTGGTGGGGATTGCATTTTAGAATGCACCTCAAGATCTAGTGCAGACTCGATTTCTGGCTCTATTTGCACCATATTTGCGGCCGCAAACTTCCCTAAAAAATCTTTTGAATGGCCCTCAGAAGTGGGCGTAAATTCTTCTTCTTCTTTCTCAGTGGTATCCACTGAGTCCTTCAGGCAAGCTGCTGCGAAGTCTAGAGCAATTTGCTCTTCTTCTTCAATTTTCTTCCTCTTAGCCTCACTTTCCGCTTCCTTCTTTCTTCTTCTTTCTTCAGCGAGCTACTCATCTCTAATTTGGCAGGCCATGACTTTTGCAAACCATAGGGCATTGGCTACTATTTTGCTCTGCTTCTCTTGCTCCTTCTGCTGCTGCAACTTTGGACCCCATCGTGTTGATCTTTTCCCTTTAAGCTTGGATGGATCCGCGACTAAAGTTGAAGTCTGAACCTATCTTTGGCCCCAAATGCGGGCGCATCATTCGTAGAAAGTGCCTTAGGAACTGACACATCTTCATCTGGCTGGGAGGTGGTTGCGGTCGCATTTTCAGGTCGAACCTTAGATAGATTTTCAGGTTGCTCCACATTTGCGGTCGCAACCTGTTTGCATGGTTTAGCTTCGTCTCTTCTTCTTCTTCTGAAGTATTTTACCACCACCCTTTGTGCCTCTACTTCTTCCCTTTCCTTAATCCTTACTGCTTTTGGCTTAAGGACTAAGGGTGTGTCCTCCTCTTCTTCTTCTTCGGCGTCCAAGGCAGCGTCTTCAATGGCTCGATGGCTTTTCTCGGCTGCCTTCCTCAGTTCATCCCCCACTCTTTTGAGCGCTTTCCTGCACGAGTGTTGGGTCGGGGAGGTTTACCTTGAGGCGTCGTTCGTACGAGGGTCGAACGAGCTGATTACCATCTCTTCCAGCCGCTCAGAAGAAGAAACCTTTAATGGTTTGCATTGAGGGTTTGGTTTCTTTGACCGAGGAGCTGACGAAGGCTTCATCTTTCATAGTTTTTTTCTTTGCGGGTTAGAAACAGAGAGTGTCGTCGGTTGGTTTTGAGTAGAATGGTAGCGAACTCTGGCAGCTTGTATGGTCGAAATGGCTGGTTGGAGAGAATGGGGCTTGGTGGGATCTTTAGGGTGAGAGAGACGTTGGAGAAGTTTGAGCGAATGCTGACCAACGTCAAATTTTCCTCTATTTATACGTTTCAAACTTCCCTTAAATGATTTTGCAATTTTAAATGACGTCACTTTGGGCCTTCAGATTTTATCGAAATTGCGCCCGCAAATGCATCGGAATTACCTCCTGAAAGATTTCCCTTATTTAGCTCAGGGTTGTTTTGCGACCGCATTTCAATTGCAAATTCTACCCTTCTCCAATCACCTTTTCGTACATCTTTACCTATCTTCTGTACACTTATTCAAAATGATTAGAATGTTCACAAGTATTAAGCATACAATTTTTTTTTGAAGAAGAATGATATAACTTAACTGAAGAATTTTGACAGAATTTTGGCAAATCCTGAAAATGCAAGTCTTGGTTCACAAGACTTGATTTTCTTGTTTCTCCACCACTCTAAACATTCGTGCTCAATCTTTTTGAAATATTTTCGCTTTTAACAAAAGAAAAAAGAAACAAAACAAGAAATAGATACAAAACCAAAAACAAAAACTATCATACACTATCATACATATCTTACACAATCTTAATTCTGAATTACTTGGGGTCAATGGAGACCTTATCCTTGCCTAGGTCTTCTCTCTAAGGGGTCGTTCAGTGCAAGGGTTTTGGAGATGAGAATGGACAAGGGTTTTGGAGATGGGAATGGACAAGGGTTTCTGATACCCTTGTTTGTTTCAAGGTTTCTATGGTGAGCCCAGGAAATAAAACATTCTCAGGTATCATTTATGCCCATAAGCAAGGGCTTTCTATGCCCTTCCAAAAGCATGGGTTTTCTCTTTGACCATCTCTTCTTTTTTATTTTTATATGCAATTTTATTTTGAATATAGTTAATTAATTAACTAATGGATACTAAATTAAAAAATAATATAATAAATTATTTAGTTAGATTAAATAATAATTTGTCAAGAATTTCAAATTCTTTTTAAACAAGTACTTAGTCCAAGTTTATTAAAGGGATGTAATTACATATTTTCTAAAATTATAATTAGTTAGTTAACATTATCGATAATATATTTAATTATTGAATTAAAATTATTTAAATGAATTTAGTATAAAAATTCATTTTTCAACAATTATAATTAATTATTTATTGATTATTTATAATCAATTAATTATTTTTTTTTGAATTTCTTTATAATAAATAAATAATGATATTATTGTTAAAATATTTATCTAATTAATTTTTATGGATACAAATATATTAAATTATTGTAGTTAAGGATATTTATTAAAAAAATTAATTAAATAGTTTTAATTAGTTAAATTAACATAGTTTATCCAATTAAAAGTATTTCATGATTATTAATTCATTAACTTTTATCAACAGTTTGAATTAATTTTGATTATTTTATTGATTAATTTATTAAAATTACATAAAGTTTACAAGATTAATTCTAAAAAATAAATACAGACATAATTCGTTCTCATAAAATTCTGATGACATCCCCATGCACAACCAAACACAGTTATCTTTGATTCCCAGCAATCTTATTCCCAGGCATAGTATTCTCAGGCATCCTTTATTCCCAGGCATCTATAAAACCTTAAACCAAATGGCCCCTAAGGGTTTTCTGTATTGCTTGGTAGGGTTCCTATTGGTCTGTTCCTCATTTCCTTGGCCAGCTGCCCAATCTGAGATTCAAGACTCCTTAAGGAAGCTATTTGACTTTGCATTACAGCATCATTCTTGGTCATCAATTCCCTCATCAGGTTCTCCAAGTTGGTTGTGGATTGGGGTTGCAGTTGCATTGGCTGTTGCATTTGCGGTTGCAAAGGCTGTGCAATCTTCATTTGCGTCTGGCCATTAAATTCGGTTGGTCCTTCTTACTTGACAAATGGGGTTGCATTTGATGTGCTCGCATTTTGTCCTCCCCAAGACAAGTTAGGGTGTTGTCTCCATCCAGGATTATATGTGTTAGAATAAGGATTTATTCTATTTTGCGCTCCTACAAAACAAACTGAAGCTGGATTTTGCAGACAATCTTCAAATGAGTGTTCTTCATTGCAAGTGGTACACATGGGGGTTGAAACTTGATTTACAGCTGCAACTTGAACTTGATTTCCCAAAGTCAGATTCATAAGCATATCATTCATAGTTAGCATCTGTTCTGAGAGTGTCTCTAGATTATTGACCTCTTGAACCTTGACACTACTCCTTGAAGGTGTTTCTTCCTCTCCCCATTGACTGTGGTTTACAACAATAGCATCTAGAATTTCATTCGCTTCATTGAAGGTCTTTTTAAGTAAAGAACCATTAGCTGATGCGTTGATTACTGCCTTAGAAGCTTGAGTCAACCATTGTAAAAATGCTCTACAAGAAGACATGCGAGCAAGCCATGGTGTGGACATTTCCTTATTAGCTTCTTAAAATGTTTCCATGTTATGTCTATCCCTTCTTGTGGTCCTTGTTTAAAAGTGATAATTTCCCCTCGGATTTGTACATTCTTTGTGCGTGGAAAATATTTCAAGAGAAACTTTTCAGCAAGATCATCCCATGTGGTGATGCTATTCGGTGGAAAAGAATCTAACCATGCTTCTACATTACCCTGTAAAGAAAATGGAAAAAGTTTCAAACGTAAAGTCTCGTTGGATACTCCATTGAGCTTAAATGAGTCGCATATTCTCAAAAATTACTTCATGTGTTTGTGGGGATCTTCACTAGGAAGTCCTGCAAATTGGCCTATCGTCTGAAGCATTTGGAACATAATTGCCTTGAGCTCAAAATGATTAGCATAAATGACTGGCTCAACAATTCTTGTATTAAGATTGTAAAAAGTTGCAGCCGCATAATCCCTGATGGCTCTATTCCTTTTATCTACAATAAGTATGAGATTATTTGCTGCCACATCTTGATCTTGCACGTTGTTAGGTTATCCTCCTCTTTGTTGCGCACCGAGACGGTCTCCGACAGGTGGCTCCATCGAAATTTCCTGTAGAAAAATTCTTTCTGGGGTTTCCTATTGTTGAACTTCTCGTAGTTCCTTCAACTTTCTTCTTTGCTCCTTACAGCGCTATCTGAAATTTTTCTCTATCTCAAGGTCAAAAGTAAATTCAGGTCAAAATCTCCCCGGCAATGGCACAAAAAAATTGACGTGCGTCGTGTTGCTATTGCACAACAGCCTGTTCGGGTGCACGTATACACTATCAAGTAATAAAGTAGAAATGATTCGGATATTGTACCCAAGGGAGGTGGTAACTAGCTAAGTTAACACATGATTCTGTAAAATATGAACCTCCTCTAAATTTACGGCCACGATTGGTAACCATGAAAAATAGTTTGATTGGGGTTTTGGTTTAAGACAAAAGTAAGCAACAAAGATGTAAAGACAGACAAAGAAATCTATGAGATAAACAGGGAAATTCAAATAGTTTCAACCTTGAGCTTTAGATTACCCTTACCTATGCGCCCACAATTTACTCAGGCATTGCACACAGCTGAGAAACACTATCTATGTTGCCCACATAGACATGGTGCAAATAGCATATCCTAGTTGTGCCAGCAATTCCCTGACAACCAGATTGTGAGTTAAGTCCAACTCCTATTCAGCTCCGCTCTAGGTGCTTTAGAAGGCTAAGCCAACTAGACATCTATTTCTAGGGCTAGTTGAAACTTAGATAAATAATACTCACAACTCTTAAACTCTAGTAGTTCCAGTCCTATTTCTAGGATACAAGAAGTCAAAGTCCTATTTCTAGGATCTTTTCCACTATTGTTTTGCGAACCCGCACCTTCAACTCCAACCTTTCGGCCATCAGCTAAATGCAAACTATCCCAACCTAAGTGATCTGTTTAAGATAACATTTAAACCTTAATTTCAACAAAAACAAACAATGCTAGAGGGATCAAGGTTTCTTTTGCATAGGCGGTGCTTTCTTCTATTCAAGGAATCCACATATTTGAACCCCTAAATAGAAGCTTAGCTCATGATTGAAAATAAATTGCAAAACATAAAGGAAAGCAAATTCGACATGGAGAAAAGATAATTGAAATTAAAATTAAACAATCAGTTGAGTACAAAAGATTAACTTACAATGGAAAGTAAATGAAAAGCAATAACAAATTGCTAGAAATTAAAGAGTGCAAAACAAAGAATAAAGACAAGACTCTACTAAGGATCTCTCTCTCTATCTAGCTAGCTCTTGCCCTTTTTCAAGGAGAGACAAGCCTTTGCCTTCTTCTTTCGAATAAAAGAGCTGACAGAGACTGAGGGATCCATAACTCGAAGTGGTTACAAGGTGAGAAGAGAGAAACAAAAGAAATAAATCCTAAGGACGAAAGCTCCAAGCACCGAGCTCTCTGTGCTTCTTGCACCTTGGTCCCCTTTTATAGACCTTGGAAGGTAAGGTTGGTTGCCGAGATCAGTGTGAGAGGGCCTTGGAAGGTAAGAATCCGCCATCTTCAGAGATTTGATACTGTATTGGGGATTTTTAGATGATTCTGTGAAGATCCCGCGAATCTCGGTATTCTATCGGAAAGCCCAGTTGCGGTCACATCTCGGGCGCATTCTCCACTGTGTTCTGCTTCAACAATTCTGTCTTCAACATGGGGCTTCTTTCCTTATATGGATTTGCGGGTGCATCTTGATCGCATTCCTCACATCCTCAGGTCCGGATGCAGGTGCAATATTTTTGCTTCACCTTCTATTGCTCCGCTAACCTTTTATCTCCTCTTGCGGGCGCATCCTCCTCGCAAAGACTTCTGCACAAAAACATTACTTGGATAAATGCTTTATAAAAATAATCTCTTTTTGTACAAATTAAACTTTAATTTCTATGATTTTAAGATTTCCTTCATGATTCTAAGGTTAAATAATGCACATAAATGAGTGTTATCAATGGTAGGTGAAGTAGACACTACTCTTGCAAGCAACATAATTGTGTCTACATTGCATATCGTCTCTTCAAGAGACGACATGTTGCGCTTGAGGTGGTCGTCTCTTCCTTTGTATGCAAATTTAAAAGTACAATATCTAAATAATAAGTTTGAAAACGATTATATTTTAATTAAAAGTTTTAAAAATTATAACATTAATAAAAAAATGTCCTATCTATTATATAAATTAATCATTACAATTAAAATAAAGACATCTTGATTATCATCAATCAATAATGAAATTAACACTTAAAAAAATTATTATATTTTCCGTAAAAAGAATTATTATATTTTAAATTATTTTAAAAACAATTGTTATGAAATTACTTGATAACATATATCTTTACAAATATTAGAAAAAATGTAACTACCCAATCGAATAATCTGCAAGTATGTTTTTTTCTCATAAATGCTTTTCCCACATGTTTTCTGTTAGATGCCAAGTACATCGAGTTGGTGGACTTGTAGCAAACTATAAATCTCTTTATCCTGTATTACGGGAAAAAAATCATTGTTTAATTAGAAACTTCCTATTAAAAAACCTTTTTTTTCCTCATCATGAAAGCAACCATTTTAATAGTTGTCAATCTAAACTAGTTCAATAAAAAAGACTTTAAAGGGCTCGTTTCCTATTTCTTGTTCCTGTTTATCCTTTTTTTAAGAAACAGACGTGTTTGATAACTCACCCTTGTTTCTTGTTTCTAAGGACTCATTTGATAACGTTTCCGTTTCCTATTTCATGTTCTTGTTTCTCTTTTTTTAAGAAACAGACATGTTTGATAACTCATCGCTGTTTCTTGTTCCTAAATTCCTAGAAATGTTTCTAAAAAAAGGGCAAAATTTGAGAAACTACAAAAAGTTGTTTCTCAAATTATGTTTCTGTTTTTTTTTTAATCTTTCATGCATGTATCCATCTCTCTCTCCCATTGATGACCGCAAAGTACACGGGTCGCAAGTAATAATAAAACGGTAAAGTATACCGAGTATCGAATCCATAGGGAGGAAGACGGTGATTAAGCAAGATAATAAGATGAACACTAAAAGTACTAAGACAAAATATTATTTAGGAACCAAAACATAATGAAATAAAGCAATCAAAGATTAAAGCAAATAAAGAATTAAAGCAATCAAGAAAGTGGAGCAAATTTTTTTTTTTTTATTTATTTATTTTTTTTTTTTGATGAACAAATCAAAGCATTTCTTTTTCCCAAAGCTCAGTATTACTAACTATTACGCAAGAAAGCTATCTAGACAAACTTTACACCTATCAGAGTGACAACGAACTTCTAAAGCATATAACTTTCATCTAGGCTTTCAAAATTATAATAGAACAAGTGAATCATCATACTTTGCAAGGGATTCAAAGAAAAAAATTTAAATTTTCTTGAATTTAGACATGCTTTCAAATTTGCAGCAATAAGAGAGAATCATGGCTAAAAGCAAATCATTAAACGTCATCATCATCAACATGCATTTAATTAATCACAAGCATTACTTATGCAAAACCTAAGCAGAGCAAATCTCCCCCCCAAACTTAAAATGTACATTGTCCCCAATGTATGAATATTTAACCAGATAAAGAGAGATCGATACTGCCCTGAAAAAGCGAGAGAATCTGAAACGTCTTGAATTTTCGTCCGAAGAGAGCTAGGCACGAATTCACGAGCTTCCTGCATAAGGATCAATCTCAAAGGAGCATTAGGATCAACGCAAAAAACTAAAATGAAATCTACAAAAAACTTTAAAAGCTTGGGTTGCCTCCCAAGAAGCGCCTGTTTAACGTCCTGAGCTAGACGGGATTCGGTGTTTTCAACCGAAGTCCACTTCCTTGATCCTCAGAGGATCTTTCTTCTTTTTCTTTCTCAGATCCTGCACAAAAAATTTCAACTTGCACATTGGGTGCACAGCATAAGAAATTATAATCAAGTAATCCTCCGCTTTCTCGAACATATTATTTAAATACCATCTACGCCTAACAGCAAGGGGATCAGGTACTGCAATCACTAAGCCTAAATCATGCATTTCAGAGTTATAATTCTTAGGAGAAAAAGAAACAGGCTTGAAATGATATGAATTTTTCTCAATCTCCAAATCTCCTAACTTGCATGAGATACTACATGAACTAGGTTCATAGTGAAAATTAAGTTCAAGCTCACTGACCTTGATGGGATTTTCTTTTAATTTACCTTCCTGCTGCTGCTCTGAAACTTGGCATTCTGGCTCATCATGAGGAGTGGCATGGAACTGAGTGGTTTCTGTCAGATTTTCATTGATCTCCCATGCCTCATTGGGTGTCGTACCAAGCACATCACCATCACTAACTGAATCTAGCATCTTTAACCTTTCATAGAAGCTTTCAATCAAAGTCTCCTCGGGTAGTGAGGTATAAGGTACCATGCAATATCCACTGGAGCAGTCCACGAACTCATGGGACGTCTTTTCAGGTGGAGCTGGCAGCGCTTTCTCCTCCTCTTCTGTGTTTTGATCATCATCTTCATCCAGAATCCTCCTAGTGCTGGTCTGTTTGACTTCTTTTCTCTCTGCTTCCTGCTTTCCACTTCTCAGAGCTATGGCCAGGCATTGTTCTTGTGTGTCCATGGCGACGACATTGGATAAATTTCCTTGCTGGATTTCCTTCATGAATATTGTCATTTGATCTATTTTTGCTTCCATCTTATTAATGACAATGTCTACTTTGGCTTGAACATTTTCATTCAAATTTCTAGTCTCATTCATGAAGTTTCTTAGCATTTCTTCCAAAGGGGCTTTTCTTTTCTTCAGGTTTAGGTTCTTCTTTTACTTCGGCTTTCGGTGCATTTGGAATTTCTGATCCTGTGAGTTTGGTTAGAACCTTGGTTAGAGCTTCGACTTGCAACCTTAAAGCACTCACCTCATTATTCTCACATGGTTTCTCCTTAATTTTGGGCTCTGGTTTCCATTGGTAACTCGTCAAAGCCAACTCTTCTACTATGGCTCGTGCCTCCTTGACAGTTTTGGCTAAAAAGTTTCCTCCAGCCGTAGTGTCAAGAATTGTCTTTAAATTCCTATTTAACCCACTGTAGAAAAGTTGAATTTGAAGCCAATCAGGGTATCCATGTTGTGGGAATTTTCTTAACAAATCCTTATATCTCTCCCAAGCTTCATATAATTGCTCTTCCTCTAATTGTTGAAACTTTCCAATTTCAGCTCTAAGCTTGGTAATCTTTTCTAATGGGAAAAATTTTGCAAGGAAAGCTGTGACTAAATCATTCCAACCAAGGATGCTGTTTGAGGTTAACGAGTCTAACCAATCTCTAGCCTTATCTTGTAAAGAAAATGGGAATAACTGCAAACGAATCGAGTCAGGGCTAACTCCTCCCATTTTTACAGTTCCACAAATATTCAAAAATGATCTTAGGTGATTGTGTGGATCTTCTGATGGATGGCCTTTGAAAGCATTCTCTCTCACCATTTGAATGAGACTAGCTTTGAGCTCAAAATTATCGACAGTGACTGGCTCATAAGCTATTCCAGAATAGTTTAATGGAAATTCAGGCAATAAATAATCTCGGATTGCTTTGTCTTCTGCCATGATTAAATCTCAAAAGAACAGATTATCCACCTTATAACTCCTCAAATTTTGCCACAACTTCTTAAACTAAAAATTTAAAATGCAAAAATAAAATTTCTAAATTAAAATCAAACACTTAATCCTCAATATTAACGGAAAAAAAATTACAAATTCCCCGGCAACGGCGCCAAAAACTTGACGACCGCAAAGTGCACGGGCCGCAAGTAATATAAAACGGAAAGTATTCCGAGTATCGAATCCTCAGGGAATTTGAATTATTTCCATTAAGCACCAAGAACCATCATGTTTTAATTTTATTTAGAATTTCAACTTGAATTGGTAAAGCGAACATAAAAAAAAACACTAACAAAAAGAAACATGCAAGTAAAAAGGAATTTTCCTATCAAAGGGGGCTCGACCTAGGGTGTTAACTAGCTTTCTTGGATTTGTAGCTCCATCACATGGATGTATGTAACTAATAATCTTCAATTTCATAAATCTAGAAGTGATTATAAGCGGATTTCTCTTTCAAGTTCCTCCGCATCTCATACTAACACAACTAATTTATGTGTCCATCTCCTTAGTTAATCATAGTATGGCATTAAGCAACTTCATTATCAATTTCTAACAATTCTCTTTCACTCTCGTGTTCCAAGCAATTATTAGCCATGCAATTTGGATCTAATCTAATTTCTCTCTGTCGAGTATCAATTTAGACCAACAAATCAATTAATCCGTGATCAAGAGATTAAAAGCATTAAGAATGAATTGCATAGATGAAATATGAAGAAATTTATTACATAATCCAAGTAATTGTGCTACAATATCCTATTTAGCTAGAGTAACGACCCTAGGTCTCAAGATCTACTCACAATTGGAAATAATTTTGCCAAAATGATCTTGATCCATGGGCCTAACTCAAATTAAAATAAGAAATTACAAAGAAGTAAGGAAGAAATAACCGATAAGTTGATCCCACGCTCCTGCTACGAACATCTCGAGTCCGAGCCTTGGAATCTTGCTCGATTCCTCCTTTTTCCTCACAACTCTTCTCTATTGAGCTAGGGGAGAGCTCCCCAAAAATGGGATGATTTGAACCTTGGGAGAGGGGGCTATTTATAGGAGCAAGGGTTGGACATTTCTTGCTGAACAAGTCGCCAGCGTCGAGACGCTACGTCACAGCGTCGCGACGCTGTGACGTCAGTTTTCTTAGCGCCGAAGTTGTCGCAGCATTGCGACGCTACGAGGACAGTGTCGCGACGCTGTCGCGATTCTGGATTTTTCCTCGCTGATCACCTAGCGTCGAGACACTCTGGTCCTAGCGTCTCGACGCTAGGCCTTCTAGAAGCCTCATATGCAGATTTTTGCCTCCTTTCTTCATTCTTTTTAGGCTTTTTGTGCCTCCACTTCAAATATCTTCTTTTCTTTTCTTCTTTTATGGCCCAAAGTCTTCTTCTTATGCCCATAATTGGTAAAATTCTTGGTTTTGCTTCTCAAACTCGGTTTTCTACAAAATTAACATAAAAATACATTAAAGCTCACAATTCATGCACAAAACTAGCTAAAATTAATAGGAAAATGATGACATTTTTGCATGTCATCAGTCCTTAGCGCTATTAAATTCGTTAATTAATTAGTCCTGATTCATTTTCGGTCTCTAAGTCTAACCAACTACTCTCGCTGTCACTACGAGCAATTAAACTTAGTTGAGTGGATTGTGATCTATCCTAATTTCTCTCCGTCGAGTTTCCATTAGGGATCTAATCATTATACAATTGGCCAGATTATATAAAGCATTGAGACCATCCACACAAATAATCAGTATTTGGACAAGAGATAGGCAATTAAGAATAATAATTAATTATAAACTTTCATTCCAAATGTACATACTATAAAGCATAAAAATGAGCAAGATAAGAGTTAGGAGAATGACCGTCGAGAACCCCTCGCTTCCGCTATGGATCCTCTTCGAAACAAGCTCCCGAACCCTCCAAAAATGCTCGTTACAATAATTTCCCACTAATTCTCACACTCGGCCCTCAACGAGGCTTTAAGAGCCTTAAGAAAGACTAAAGGAAGGAAATGGAATGGTGATTGATGCCCAAAATGAGGGAGTGAGGCACGCCTTTTATAGGCCTGGAAATGGGGTAGAGTCGCGACGCTGTGACGTCACAATGGCTTGTGCGGCAAGAATAGGACAGCATCGCGACGCTGTCCTCCTAGCGTCGCGACGCTGTGACGATTCCAAAACCATCTATGCGCGGATTGAGCTATTTTCTTGGGCTTTCTTCATTCCCTTTGGCCCAATACTTTGAATGATAAAACTTGGGCTTCCTTCTTGACCCATCTTGGAGATTGAGGCTTGAAATTCACATATTTGGCCTCCTTTTTCTCTATTTCTTCACAAATTCCTCCTAGGGACAAAATAATGAAATTAAATAGATATTCAATATAAAAATACCATAAAAGCACACAAAAGACCATAAATTTAGAGATAAAATAGCAGCATTTCTGCCTGCTATCACACCCCCAAACTTAAGCTTTTGCTAGTCCCGAGCAAAATAAATTCTAAGGATGCATGAAAAAGAATCACTCTAGCCTCAAAGATCTTAGAACTCTTATGAAAATATGAAAAACATGCAAGTGGAATAAGCAAGCACCGCATACTCACGAAGAACTCTCAAAGAATTGAAACTTAAAATTAACGAATAACATGTTCAAGACTTATCTAATGGTTCTTTTACTAACCTAGATTAGTCTTATGACCTTTTCCATTTGTTTTCCCCCTACACTGGCTAAAAGTCCTAACAGGTCGGAGTTCAACTATCATGCAAACAAAGAAACTAGGGTGCTTGATTTTTTCTTTTTCAGGGGGAAGTCAAACTCACAAATATTCTTCTCTTTTTCTTTTTCTTTTTATTTTCTTTAGGAATGCTTCCCCCCCAAACTTGCATTTTATGATTCTAATGGCACTAGCTTTCGCACTACGATGCAGGGATCCATAACCCGAATTTTATTCTTTGTTGGCCTAACTGATCACACCCTAGGTAGCTCTTTTTACCCCTAGTCTTTTTTCACGCAAGCAAAAATTTATTTTTCTTTTTCTCAACAGATAATTCTTTTTTTTTTCTCTCTTTTCTTTTGTTGCTTTCTTTTCTCTCAGTAGGCATAACATTTTTTTCTTCTTTTTCTTTTTCTCCTAGTTCTTAAAACAGTCAAGCATGAACTTCTAATGTTAGAGGCTAAGCCTACCGGAGTGACAACAAACTTATAAAAACCATAATAAAATCTAGATTTTCAAAGATCTTCAAAAGATAAGTCTATTGCATGCTTTAGACATTAAAACTAAGTAACAATTTTAAAAATTTCACATTTTCTGCTATGCTCCCAAATTCCACAACATATAAATCATATCCCCCAAAATTTCTAATACCAAATCCTCGGCTATCATTGCTAGCTAATCATGCATCCAAAAGAATTTAAACTATGCTCAACACAGCGAAAGCCTCCCCCCCAAACTTAAACTAAACATTGTCCCCAATGTTTAAAAACAAGAAAGCATAAAGAGGGATACTTAGACTTCCCTGAGTCCAAGAGAAAATCGTCCTCATTCTTTGGGGCCGAGAAAATGCATCTTTGGATTTTTCGGGGAATGCTAAGTCGATCCTGCAAGACAAAATTGGATCACGAAGCAAGGGGGATTTATTTACCTAAAAAAAAACTAACTAACAAAAATTTTTAATCCTTGGGTTGCCTCCCAAGCAGCGCTTTCTTTAACGTCTTTAGCTAGACGAGGCTCGGCACGCTCATGGAGGTTCGAAGTAAAAGTTTTCATCATCCTCTGGGCCCTGGATAAAATCACGCACCGAATTACACATCACAAACAGGGGAGTAAAGAAACTTTCTCCTAGTCCGTCTTCGCTAAACAAATTTTCATAATAACAAGTCATAAAGAATTTAACAACATCAAATCTTTTCTCTAAATCCCTATTCACAAAACAATTATTTACTGAGTCATCAAGCATCATAATATCAACTGGTTTTGGATCCTGAGGTGGTCTATCAACTAAGACTAACCATTCATCAGGTATAATCTCTGCATACTCATGAGACTCAGTATTCCAATCAGACTCTATAGAGCTATCATTTGACTAGTCATCATTAGATTCAAAATATTCAACAATTTCAGGATCAGATTCTATCATATGCTCTTCTAAATTTAATGCAGGCAAATCATGCTTATAAATATTCACAGCAGGCATCTCAATATCATTCAACAATTCATTTTCAAACAACGCATCATCAAAGAATTCATCTGGATCAAAATTCACATCATCCATAGGCAAATCCCCTAGCTCTAAGCCTAAATTTAACTCTTCTTCCTCATCATCATCAGTCAGTAATTCTAAGCCAATGGAAAAACAAGTATGTATACTACACACAGAGTCGTCCTGGCCAAAGATACTGAATACTACTTTCTCATCATCAACGTTAAGAGTTAACTTACCAGTGTGCACGCTTATTTCAGCCTTGCCAAGGATGATGGGTACCTCTCTTTCCTCTTGCATGTCTAACACAACAAAGTCAACTGGGAAGATAAACTTGTTAACTTTCACCAATACGTCCTCCACTATATCCATTGGTTGGGTGACTGATCTGTCTACAAGCTGGAGGGTGATATCGGTGTCCTTAAGACCTGTGAGTCCAATCTTCCTGTAGAGGGAATATGGCATAAGATTAATGCTAGCTCCTAGATCACATAAGGCCTTATCGAAAGATACCTTTCCTATAATGCAGGGAACAGTAAAACCCCCTGGGTCTTTTTGTTTCAAAGGCATTTTCCCTATGACTATAGTACTACTATTCTCTGACAATCTAAAAACTTCTTTCTTATTCAAGTTTTTCTTCCTGGCCAACATTTCTTTCATGAATCTCCCATAGTTAGGCATATTAGAAAGAGCATCTACCAAAGGAATATTAACATATAACTTTTTGAACATCTTTAAAAATTTAGTAAATTGCTCATCTAATTTTACATTCTTAAACCTATGGGGAAAAGGTAACTCCCTGTAGTCAAAGGTTGGACATTTGCCCCTCCTTCTGGACGGGCTAATGTGCGACCCTCTGTCGTGATGTCTGGATGGGACCACATCTTCTTCATCCATCTTCAACTTTTCTTTTTCATCCGTCTTCTTCTTTTCTTCTTCTTTACCTGCAAAATTGTTAGTAGAACCAAAATTTAAATAAAAAGAGCGAGGAGGACTTTGGGACCTGTCTATGGAAGTTTTTTGTGCCTCAGTCCGTTCATCTTCATCCCGACTCATCTTCTCTTCCTTCTTCAGCTTCTTCTTTTCATCTGAGCATCTCTCCAAACGTCTCCCACTTCTTAGTGTAACCATCTTGTATTGCTCTCGGGGGTTTACCTCAGTATCGTTGGGAAATTTGCCCTTCTGAAGGGCATTCACCGCTGTTGCAATTTGCCCCATTTGCACTTTCATGTTCTTGAGAGCTATGTCATGGTTGTTCACGGTAGTCACCAAAGTGTTCACTGATGATTGGAGGCTTACGTTTAGAACCTTCTGCTCTTTGATAAGAGAGCCACCATCTCTTCAAGGTTGCTTTTCTGGTGTACTCGTGGAAGCAAACCGCGGTGGTGGTTGTAAAACATTCTTATTATTTGAATATGAGAAGTTTTCGTGATTGCGCAAATTCGGGTGGTAGAAATTCGGCAGTCCTTGAGTCTCAGTGAATGCTCGGTTTCCAACATATTGAACTTCCTCCATGTCCTCACTTTCCTTCTTTGAATAGCCTTCTGCTAAGGTGGAAGTGGACTTGACCACCTCAGAAGAAGTCAACTTGTTCAATGCATTTGTCGGAGATGCCATTTGCGCTTTTAACGAACTCGACTCATCAATTTCATAGATACCATACTTCTTTGATATTGTTGCCCTCTCCGTGGGCCATTGATAACTAGTTGCAGCCATTTCCTCCAAGAGTTCTTTTGCATCCGTAACAGTCTTAGATAGAAAACTTCCACCAGCAGACGTGTCGAGAACAGTCTTAGTAGAAGAGTTCAAACCATTGTAAAATAGTTGTACTTGTAGCCAGTCGGGGTAGCCGTGTTGTGGGCATCTCCTTAGCATCTCTGTGTATCTTTCCCATGCCTCATATAATTGCTCATCATCCAACTGTCTGAAAGTCCCAATCTCCGTACGGAGCTTGGTGGTCTTGGCAGGCGTTAAAATTTTGGTAAGAAACGTCTGAGTAAGCTCGTAACAGGTAGTAATGCTTCCAGGTTCAATTGATTCCAACCAATCCTTGGCTTTGTCTTGAAGAGAAAAAGGGAACAACCTCAGTCTAATCGCGATGGCCGGAACTCCGTTCATCTTAACGGTCCCACAGATCTCGAGAAATGATCGAAGATGAGAGTGTGGATTCTCTGAAGGATGTCCTTTGAAAGAACGGTCCCTCGCCATCTGGATCAACCCAGTCTTCAATTCAAAGTTATTTGCTTGGATCGGGGCGTAGACAATACCGGAATTCTCGGTCGGGAGAATTGGTTGGAGAAAATCTCTGATCGCCTTTGGAGCGTTGTCTTCTTGGGCCATTGTTTCTGTCAGTCTTTTGTTTTTACGAATTGCTTTAATAGTCCTGTCAATCTAAAGATGTAATGGAAACAAATTAACCTCCTTATCTCTTCGCATACAATTGCCCCCAAGCTAATCAGAACTTAAAAACAAAAACAAAAATATTCACAAAAAGAATAAAAGAAAAATATTTACAACCTAAATTAATATTTAGCCCGTTCTTTTTAATGTCAAGAAATTATTTTGCCTAAACAAACCTAACCTCCCCGGCAATGGCGCCTAAAACTTGATGACCGCAAAGTGCACGGGTCGCAAGTAATAATAAAACGGTAAAGTATACCGAGTATCGAATCCACAGGGAGGAAGACGGTGATTAAGCAAGATAATATGATGAGCACTAAAAGTACTAAGACAAAATATTATTTAGGAACCAAAACATAATGAAATAAAGCAAACAAAGATTAAAGCAAATAAAGAATTCAAGCGATCAATCAAAATAAAAAGGTGGAGAAAGAATCAAATGTGAGGTGGGGTCTTGAAAATCAGATTATAACTAATCAATTATTCTAATTGTCATATCTCATGCCCGACTAATTATAAACCTAGAATCTCCATTTAACACATAGGTTCTCCTTTTGGTTTCCCCCAATTGTAATTAACTCATATTAATAACCTAAGTGTCCTTAGCGCTATTAAATTCGTTTAATTAATTAGTCTTGATTCATTTTTTAGTCTCTAAGTCTAACCAACTACTCTCGTTGTCACTACGAGCAGTTAAACTTAGTCGAGTGGATTATGATCTATCCTAACTTCTCTCCATCGAGTTTCCATTAGGGATCTAATCATTATACAATTGGCCAGATTATATACAACATTGAGACCATCCACACAAATAAACAGTATTTGGACAAGAGATAGGCAATTAAGAATAATAATTAATTATAAACTTTTATTCCAAGACCCACAAATGGGATTTAGCTATACATGGTCAAAATTTCCCAAATGTACATACTATAAAGCATAAAAATGAGCAAAATAAGAGTTAGGAGAATGACCGTCGAGAACCCCTCGCTTGCACTATGGATCCTCTTCGAAACAAGCTCCCGAGCCCTTAAAAAATGCTCGTTACAATGATTTCCCACTAATTCTCACACTCGCCCTCAAAGAGGCTTTAAAAGCCTTAAGAAAGACTAAAGGAAGGAAATGGAATGGTGATTGATGCCCAAAATGAGGGAGTGAGGCGCGCCTTTTATAGGCCTGGAAATGGGGTAGAGTCGCGACGCTGACGTCACAGTGGCTTGTGCGGCAAGAATAGGACAACATCGCGACGCTGTGACGATTCCAGAACCATCTATGTGCGGATTGAGCTGTTTTCTTGGGCTTTCTTCATTCCCTTTTGCCCAACACTTTGAATGATAAAACTTGGGCTTCCTTCTTGACCCATCTTGGAGATTGAGGCTTGAAATTCACATATTTGGCCTCTTTTTTCTCCATTTCTTCACAAATTCCTCCTAGGGACAAAATAATGAAATTAAATAGATATTCAATATAAAAATACCATAAAAGCACACAAAAGCCCAAAAATTTGGAGATAAAATAGCAGCATTTCAGCCTGCTATCACTCATTCCTACACCAATTTCTTCTCTTCCTCTCCCTATTTTTTTACCACTTATATTTTTTTTTCTGACTATCGGCCGTTGCAGACCTCTGCCAATTGGCCGCCACCGTTGACCTCCGACTACCGACCTCCGTCGACCAACCCCCATCGTTGACCTTTGACTACCGACAGTCGGCGACCTCCGACTACCGGCTGCCGCCGACCTCTGCCGACCAGTTGCCACCATCAACCTCCAATTACCGACTGGTACTGTCGACCTCCGAATAAAGGTCGTCGACAACCTTTGTCGACTGATCGCCACCGTCGACCTCCACCGACCGGCTGCCACAGTCGACCTTGATTGCTCAATCATTGAGCTATATTTTATAATATTTTAGTGTTAGTCTTGAGGATTATTTGGCCAATTTTATGTACTTTTGGTTTAATTTTGTAGGAATCAAGCTTTTGGATGGAAATTGAAGCTTTTGATGAATACCGGTGATTTAGGAGCAAAAGAATAAAATCAAATGAAGAAATGAATGAAAGGAAGCAAGATTCAAGGCGCCAATCTGAGAGGGTAGCGTTGAGACGCTATCCTTGGGCGTCTTAACGCTACTACAAAAGGCAGTAGACGCGTAATTGAGGCAGCATCGAGACGCTACCTCCACAGCGTCTCGACGTTGCGACACTTTCCTTACTTTTTAGGGCGTATGCGCGACAACGTCGAGACGCTACCTCCACAGCGTTGCGATGCTGTCGCGGCAGAAATTGTCTTATAAATAGAATACGATGGAGCTGAGAGGAGGGAGGCTTTTTGGAGAGAAAAATACGACTATTCTGAGGAAAAAGTGACCAGAACGCTGAGGAGACCAAACGGATCTGATTTTCGGAGCTTAGATCGTGGGGATCATGACGGGAACATGCAGTTATCACGGCTAGCGAGTTTATTCTTCCTCATTTTGTTTCTTGTGCTGTGATGATGAGATTTTTGACATATTTTGCTTGTATTATCGAGACCATGAGTAGCTAATTCTCGTATCTTAGGGACTTGATGTAGCTATTAGATTGTATGGATTGATTTAGGGATTTTTATGACTGTTCGTAACACGTTTCATTTATGTGATTGAGTACTTAATGCTTGTAATCTCTTGGTCACGAATTATTTGTTGTTTTATCTAAACTAATCGCTTAGGAGAGGGTAGTTTAGATTATATTTTTCAATTGCATGACTTAGGTAGTTCTATAATCGGGAGATTTAGGATTGAACTCTAAGGCTTATGCTAGTTGTAGAAATTAGATAGAGATATCAATTTCTTAATTTTGCATAAAGAATTAATTGTGTTAGGGAGAGACATTTAATCACTAGATTAATTCATGCATCTAATAGGTGAAATCAATTCCCTAAGACTTTTCTCCATTAAGTTTTCACACATTTAATTGTTTTGAGTAGTTTTGAATTAATTTGCATCATACTCGAATCTTTTCTCTAAATACAATTGGGCAAATATACCTTTAGTAATTAGGTGAACTAGAAAACCAATCCAGATGACGACATTCGATTTTTAATCACTATATTCGTATCAGACCTCTGACTAATAGTCGTTGACTGGTTGCGACTATCGACCTCCGACTACCGTTCGTCGTCGACCTCCGCTGACCGGCCTCAGTTAACTGGCCTCCACCGACCAACCGTTACTGTCGACCTCCGATACCGGTCGTCGCCGATGGCGACCACCGTTGACCTCCGACTACCGATCGCTGTCGACCTCCACCGACCGACCGCCCCTGCCGACCTCCGATTAGCGGCCGCCCTTCGCTGACTGACCGCCTCCGTCAACCATCAATTATTGGCCACCGCTGACCGACCTTCGCCGACCGATCGCCATTGTCGACCTCCAATTACTGGTCGCCACTGCCGACCTCCGCTAACCAACCTCTACTGACCGACTGCCTTGGTCGACCTCCGACTACCAGACTCCACTGCCTCCACTAATCGGCCTCAGCCAACCGACTGCCACTAGCGACCTCCGATTACCTGCCGCCACCGTTGACCTCTGACTACCGACAGCCACCGTCGATGTCTGACTACCGATCGCTGTCGACCTCTGCTAACCGACCACCGCCGACCTACCGCCACTATCGACCTCCAATTACCGGCCGCCACCGTTCACCTCTGACTACCGACCGCCACCGTTCACCTCTGTCGACTGACTGCCACCGTCGACCTCTGACTACCGGTCGCCGTCGATCTCCATCAATTGGCTGCCACTGTCGACCTTCAACTACCGGCAACCACCGACTTTCGCCGACCATCCGCCACCGTCAACCTCTGACTACCAACCACTAACCGGCTGCCACTATCGCCTTTGACTATCGGTCGTCATCAACATCCGTTGACTTTCGACTATCGGTCACTGCCAACCTACGACCACCGTCATCCTCCAACTACTGCCATCTGTTGACATCTGTTGAACTCCGACTACTGGCTACCGCCGGCTTCCACTGAACGACCACCCCTGTCGACCTCCGACTACCAGTCGCCGCCAACGTCCGCTGACCAGCCTCTGCCGACCAACTGCCACCGTCGACCTCCAACTACCGGCGGCCAACCTCCACTGACCAATCTCTGTCGACCGACCGCCACTATCGACCTTCGACTACCGGCCGCCACCGTATACCTCTGACTATCAGCAGCCGTCGACCGTCGCCGACCGACCACTGCCGTAGACCTTTGACTATCGACCGCAGTCGACCTCCATCAACTGGCCGCCACCTCCTTCTCAGACTACCGGCTGCCGCTGACGTCCACCGACCAGCTGCCACCGGCAACCTCTGACTATAATTTTAATGTATGTTATATATAATTTTTATATTATATGTACCAAATTTTATTTGAACTAAAAATCAACAAACGAGAAACAGTTATCAAACACATATCTGTTTCTATTTCTTTTTTTAGAGAAACAAGAAATAGAAATAGTTATAAAACATGTTTCTGTTTTTAGTTCTTAAAAAACAAGAAACAAGAAACGAGAAACGAGAAACGAGAACGTTATCAAACGAGCCATAAATTTCTAGAAACGTTTCCAAAAAAGATGCAAAATTTGAGAAACTACAAAAACTTGTTTCTCAAATTCTGTTTCTGTTTTTTTTTTCATATATTACATGCATGTATCCATCTCTCTCTCTCTCATTCCTACACCAATCTCTTCTCTTCATCTCTCTATTTTTTTTACCACTTCCTTATCATTTTTTTTAATTTTTTACGTTATTTCATTCTCTTTCATTTTTTTTCTTTTTTTCTTTTTTTCGTTCTTTTTTTCTCTTATATTTTTATAATCATTTATGTTATTTCTTTCCTGTTTTTTTCTTTTTTATCACCTCCGTCGATCAGCCGCCACCGTCGACCTCTGACTACCGGCCTCCGCTGATCTCCGCCGAACAACTACCACCGTTTACCTCCGACTACCGGTCGCTACCAACCTTTGACTACCAGTCGTCATCGACCTCCGCTGACTAGCCGCCACCGTTTACCTCTGACTACGGCCTCTGCTGACTGTCCTCCACCGACCGACCGCCCCCATTGACCTCCGACTACCACCCGTCACCGTCGACCTCCGTCTACTGGTTGTTGTCCACCGACTGCTCCGTCGACCTCCAACTACCAACCGTCGTCGACCTCCACCAATTGACCACCCTCGTCGACCTCCGACTATCGGCCGTCACCGACCTCCACTAACCGACCTCTGCCGACAAACCGACACTGTCGAACTTCGACTACTTACCATCACCGTCAACTTCCAACTACCGGTCGTCGTCGACATCGTCGACCTCCGCGCGATCGACCGCCACCTTTGACCTTCAACTACCAGCTGTCGTCAATCGACTACCACCGTCGACCTCCGACTGCCGGCCACTACCAACCTCCACTGATCGCCCTCCGTCGACCGACTGCCATCGTTGACTCTGACTATCAATCACTGCGACCTCCACTGATCGGCCTCTGCTGACCGACCGCCACTGTCAACTTCGCCAATCGTTGACCTTCGACCTCCGCCTACTGGCCACCACCGTTGACCTCCGATTACCGGCTGCCGTCAACCGACCGACACCATCGACCTCCGAATACTGTTCATTGTCGACCGACCGCCGTTGACCTCTGCGGATTTACCGCTACCGTCGACCTCTGACTACCGGCCACCGTTGACCTTCGCTGACTGGCCGCCACCGTCGACCTTCGACTATCGACCTTCGTTGACCTCCGCCGACTAGCCGCCACAAACAACCTCTTACTATAATTTTAATGTATGTCATATATAATTTTTATATTATATGTACCAAATTTTATTTCAAGTAAAAATCAAGAAATAAGAAACAGCTATCAAACACATTTGTTTCTGTTTCTTTTTTTAGAGAAACAAGAAACAAAAATAGTTATCAAACATGTTTTTATTTTAGTTTTTAAAAATCAAGAAACAAGAAACAGGAAACAAGAAACGAGAACGTTATCAAACGAGCCCTAAATTATCATTCAAAATATTAATAGTTTGATGGTCACCATTACAATTATTGAACTAAAAAAAAAAATCAAGACGGTTTAGTGGAAAAATTGTAAAGAGAAATTTTATATATACTAGTCGAAAGTTTCATTGTTATAAGCAAAAAAAAAGTTTAAATTCGATATCTTTTTTGGTTGTTTATCCAATTTTCTTCCTTAAACTTTTAAATATATTTTTGATTGTTTATCCAATTTTCTTCCTTAAACTTTTAAATATATTTTTGGGAAAAATACACATTTAGTCTCTAAGGTTTTGGTCAAGTTTCATTTTAGTCCTTGAGTTTTCAAACTCGACAATTTAGCCCCTGAGGTTTGGATTTCATTTCATTTTGGTCCATCCGTCTAATTTTCCGTTAATAACTAACAGATTGCCCATGTGATACTAAATTTTTATTAAAAATATTTTTTTAATTTTTAAAAATAAAAAAATTATTATTTTTATATATTTTTTATTTTTCATCTTTTTCTTCAACACCACCACCACCCAACCTACCGTCGGCAACCACCAGCCATCGGCGACCGGCCGCTGCTGGCAACAACAAATTCTTTTTGTTTTTTTCCTTTTCTTCTCCTTTCTTTCTTCTTTTCTTCTCATTTTTCTTCATTTTCTTCTTTTTTTTAAAAAAAAAAGAAAAGAGGGAGAGGGAGGAGGAGCTCCCTTCATTTCCTTTTTTTATTTTTATTTTTTGTATTTTTAAAAATAAAAAAATAATTTTTTTAATAAAAAATTAGTGCTCCATCAGCAATCTGTTCGTTATTAAAGGAAAATTGGACAGAGTGACAAAAACGAAACGAAATCCACTTTAGGGCTAAATTGTTGAGTTTTAAAACTCAGGGACCAAAATGAAATCTAACCCAAATCTCAGGAACTAAAAGTGTAGTTTTTCCAATATATTTTTTATCGTCACACTTAAAATCAAAAAATAAATAACAGTTTTAGCTTTTATTTTTTTAAATAAAATATTATTTAATAGAAACTTGATGTAGGTACATGGTTTCGTTGATTCACTTTATTAATGAAAGATGTCTATTTGGACAAGTATTTGAAGTTGCATTTAGTAAGTTAGATATCAAATTTTGAGAGAGAAATTTATTCAAGTTCTTATCAAAATATTAATGAAAAGTTAACCGTAAGAACTAAAATAATCATATATATATATTATAATATTACATACTCACACATAAGATTTAAGAAGCTCCAAAATAAGTATCGAAGTAAAGGAACCAAATAAGATTTAAACCAATGGTCCAATATTGACATTCATATTTTTTAAGCTTGAAGTTATTAATTTTTTTCTTAGAAATTATTTTAAGGACTAGAACGTAGAATATAGCTTTGCAATTATATACTTATAAATGCATCCAACAGTTAACTTTTCATTAATTATTTGATAAGAACTTTTCTCAAAAAAAAAAAAAAAAAAATTATTTGATAAGAACTGACATAATATGTTCTTATGATCGTTGGTCATGAGTTCGAATCTCCAATCCTATATTGTTGAACTAAAAAAATGCAACCAACAGTCAATAGGAGGTTAAAGATATCATTTCATGAACGTGCACCGATATTATGACCGCCACATTGAATAACAATTTCTAATCTTTAGTACAAAACTGATCATTTCACCACCTACCATTAGCAATAAGTTGTTCGAAAATTAAGTCTTCCTCGTTGCCCCTCCACCTTCCACTATTGATGAACGACACTTCCAATTCTGGATAAAGGTACTCAAAGTGGTTGAATATATATCCCTCCTCTTTAATGAAAGAACTTGTCCCCCACTTTATTTCCTTCCTCTATTTAATACATGAATTTTGTTGCAATTATTTTGAGATGTTGTTATAATTAAAATTTGAAATTTTAAGGTAATTTGTTGTTACGCTATAATATTAATTTGATTTTGTTTCAGATGATTTTGATCTGTCAATCTAAACATAACATAACTCAACTATAGTTAATGTATTATATTTTTTTTACAAGGTCAGAGGTTTGAATCCACACTCCTCCATGTTGTTAAACTAAAATGGAAAATGAATAAATAATTTTGAACGAAAGGTTCCATACTAGAGAATAATCCTCCATAAATATTGTCTTAAATTATGCCCTTAATTGAGATTGCCTTGCTGTAAATTTACTATAAAAAATCAATTTTATCTTCATCCATTGTGTATAAAGGATCATACTCGCAATAATAAAATCAAGCAATAATATTCTCTCATTCTCTGTGTTATCGCATGGTATCAGAGCTATAACAAAATTTTACCAATTTTTTTTTCATGTCTTCCTCAAGCTCCTCTGTTTCGATGGCTACTTGACGGGTCCGACTTGTCGAAGGTCGTGTTGGTCAAATAAATTTATAATTCATGACACTATAACTATTTTGTAGAAATAGTGGCCGGGGTCGAACACAGGGAAGGGGACCTAGCAGATGCACAATTTTGTGCTTATAAAACAGGGGGGATTTTGGAAAGCATGACAAAGCAAAAAATAAATGTTGAATGTAAAGGAGACAAAATAAGGCATGCAAATGAGAAATAAAACAAAAATCAATATCATGAAAGGGATCGCTGGATTGGGATTTCTTATGCCTGACTGCTATTTCACTTGGCTTCCTAGTTTTCTCTAATAATTATTCTATGCCGATTTTTATTAGTCTGGTTGGCCTCTTGGTTACTCGGAGGACCCCCCCTACACTAACCTGTGTTTAATTACCCTATTAATCGTGAATTCTGCAATTAACAAGATTAATCAATTTTTATCTTTATCGTTTGCCACCCCTCATACATAAAGTAGAAACTATCTGAGACCTCACAACAGTCACTAAATTATATCTAACTAATCTATAATAAGCAATTTCGCAATCATCTACTTAAACTAGCCGCTTTGGGATCGTGGGTCCGGAATTGTATTAACTAAATTTAAACTCAATTTAAATCTAATTCATACAACCTTTAACATGCATCCTAGGCCTATCAAGGGTCGTCTCACGTAGAGAGTGGCTTGCCTCAGCCTAGTGGCTATCTAAAAATAACTGATAGAATACACAAGCGGTAATCGCATAGGATAGTAAATCCTAATAGACTAGCATCATGTATTGGTTTAAACGGGATAACATGCAAAACTCAATAAAAACACAGCAAGAATAGAACTTAAAACACCAGAAAACTCAGCCAAATTCAATAGCAATCAAGGCATAATCCCAATCCAACGATATAGATGTGTTTAGCTACTCATAAACAAAGTAAAAACATAAACTAATACAAAAGATTGCATAAATAATGACCAAACAAGGTCCACAAAGATGCTGGAAAGTAAAAGAAACGAAAGAAATCGTATAGGGACCAAATTTCTAATCTAACGGCGGACTAAATCGAGACCTATTATTTATAGAAAACATCGCAGCGTCGAGACGCTAGAGGCAGCGTCGAGAAGCCAAGAACTTTATACACCGCTTCGTAATTGCGTCGGCGTCGAGACGCCAGGGGCAGCATCTCGACGCCATCCCTGGTCCGAGCACACTGTTTCTCTCTTCGGGCATATCGATGATTCTCTGCCCAAACTCGATCAATATGTTCGTTCATCTACAGGAACAACAACAACAGAGGTTAGTCCACAATATATTCAATGGGTGTCTCAAGATCAAGCTTTAATCACTCTCATCAACGCTACCTTATCTCCATCTGCCCTTGCACATGTGGTTGGTTCTACTTCTTCTAATTATTTATGGCTTTCATTAGAAAAATGCTATGCTTCTACTGCTCGATCGAGTATTCTTGATTTACGCTTTGCCTTGAATAAAATCAAGAAACTTTTCTCTAAATCTATTGAAAAATATACATGCCGAATTAAAGAAATTGTTGATAAGCTAGCTGTTGTTTCGGTTAAGATTGAGGATGAAGAAATCCTTGTTCATACCTTAAATGGGCTACCAGCCGAGTTTAATACCTTCCGTACTTCAATCCGAACACGAATTGATAAGTTATCCTTGGAAGAACTTCACGTTTTGCTAGATGCCAAAGAAAAAACGATCCAACACACCTCCACAGACGTTTCTCCAACAACAATGGCGGCTGTGTGGCAACCGAATAACCCTAATTTTAGGGGAAGAGGAAGACGCGGTTTCTTCAATCGTGGTGGTCGTGGATTCAATCACCCTTATTTCACTTATTTTAATCACAGTGCAGGCCCATTTAACTCCAACGGTCCAACATCAATGTATGGGTCACCACGTGGGCAGGGGAAAAACGCACGACTGAACACACGAGGTCTAGCTTCAGCGTACGGGTTGGGTCTTTGTTTCGGGTCCAGTTCACCTGACGGGTCTGGCTCCAATGTTGGTCCTAGTTCGAATTATGGGTCTGACAGCATCCTTGGCCCTCATTCCTCAACTTTTGATTCCAATTTTGGATCTGGTCGCATTTTTTGTCAAGTTTGTTCAAAATCTGGACACGGAGCTCTTGATTGCTACAATAGGGTGAACTTTTCCTATCAGGGGCGTCATCCACCTACTCAATTGGCTGCTATGGCGATAAATTTTATGAGTTCACAACCTCAAAATGATAATTATAATGTTTTTTGGTTATCCAACAGTGGCTGCAATTCATATGACCAATGACCTGGCAAATCTCAATCTCTCAAACAATTACAATGGAGAAGAATTTGTCACAATGGGTAATGGCCAACCTTTATCCAAAACACAGGCAGTGGTACACTTTCTACCTCCTCTCACACCTTTAATCTTTCCAAAATTCTTCATGCTCCTGACCTTGCTGCTAATCTTTTATAAGTTCATAAATTTTGCCTTGATAATAATTGTACCTTTATCTTTGATACTGACTGGTTCTTAATTCAGGATAAAGTATCTGGCAAAACTTTATGCACTGGTGAAAGCGTCAATGGCCTCTATCCTATCCCAAGTTTGTCTACATTGTCTTTTGATCTGCACCCCAAAAACTATAACTTTTATGGCAAAACAGGAGTGTTCCTTATGGCATCACCGGTTTGGTCATCCTGCCCCAAAAATTCTTCGCTCTAGTTTGTCTCGTTTTGGTCTGTCTTTATCTACTTCTATTTCTACTTGTGCATGTATTAGTTGCTTGAAAGCTAAAATGACAAAACTTTCTTTTCCTATGTCTCTCTCATTTTCCATTGCTCCTCTACAACTTATTCATAGTGATGTATGGGGACCCTCCCCCACTACTTCTCTAAATGGATATCGTTATTATGTTAGCTTTATTGATGATTTTAGCAAATTCACCTGGTTATTTCCTCTTTCTTCTAAATCTGATGTTCATGCTATTATCCTCAAATTTGTTCCATTTGTAGAAAATTTATTATCTACAAAATTAAAAATATTTTGTTTTGATGGTGGTGGTGAATTTTGCAATTCTTCTACTATGTCCTTCTTTAATTCTAAAGGTGTTTTGCACCAAAAATCTTGTCCATACACACCAGAACAAAATGGTGTAGCTAAACGTAAACATCGTCATATAGTTGAAACTGCTATGTATCTTCTATTCCATTCTTCTGTTCCTTTAGAATTTTGGTCTTATGCTTTTTCAACTGCAGTTTTTCTAATAAACTGTTTGCCTACTTCTTCTCTTAATATGTTATCTCCTTTTGATAAACTTTTTGGTTACACTCCTAATTTGCATCATTTAAAAGTTTTTGGGTGTGCATGTTATCCTTTGTTAAAACCTTATACCAAGCATAAACTTGAACCTAAGACCTCTCAACATATTTTCCTTGGTTATACTCTTGAATATAAAGGATATATATGTTACAATCCTATCACCAAAAAATCCATTGTCTCTCGCCATGTTATTTTTCACGAAACAACCTTTCCCTTTGCCAAACTTTTAGATACTTCAAAACAAACATCATCTCCTCCTCATGACATAACACCCTTACTTACCCTTTTACATATGTCTCCATCTTCACCCTCACCTTCCCAACCTACCCATTTATCCACTGTTGACACTAATTCTTCTTCTCGTGAGACTTTGCCTCTTTTATCTTCTTGCATTGCAGATTCACTAGTAGATAAGCAAACTCATGTGAATTCAATTTTTCAACTTGTTCCAATCCCTAGAAGCACTGTCAATAATCATCCCATGCAAACACGGGCTAAGTCAGGAATTTTCAAGCCAAAGGCGTTTGTTTCAACCATGACCACTTCAATCCCAACAGATCCTACTTCATATTCTATTGCTTCAAGGCATCCAGAATGGCGATCTGCTATGTGTGAAGAATTTAATGCACTTCAAGAACAAGGTACATGGTCCTTAGTACCTCGTTTACCTTCCATGAATGTTGTGGGTTGCAAATGGGTTTTTAGAATCAAATATCACACTGATGGTACTATTGCTCAATAAAAAGCCCGATTAGTTGCCAAAGGATATCATCAGGTTGAAGGATTTGATTTTCCTGAAACCTTCAGTCCAGTTATTAAAAAACCCACAATCAGAGCTATACTAGCTCTTGCTGCCCAATATTAGTGGTCTTTAACTTAGTTGGATGTTAAGAATGCATTTCTGCATGGTCACTTGAAGGAAGAAGACTATATGGCTCAACCTCCTGGCTTTCTTGACAAATGCAATCCACATCACGTATGCCGCCTTCATAAAAGTCTTTATGGACTAAAACAAGCTCCTCGAGCTTGGTTCGATCGCTTTACATCATATTTGTTCACCTTGGGTTTACTGCTTCTGCTGTTGATCCATCCTTATTTGTACGCTCAGTTGGGTCCTCTTTGACTTATCTGTTACTTTATGTTGATGATATAATTATCACTGGACCAGATTCTTCATATATATCAGTCTTAAAGAAGCAATTGGCAGCTGAATTTCAAATATCAGACCTTGGTGCATTAAAATACTTCCTTGGCCTAGATGTACAGAACACCTCTGATGGGATTTTTGTCAATCAAGCTAAGTATCTCACTGATTTACTTCACACTACAGGAATGTCATCTGCTAAGACGTGCCTAACACCTATGTCTACTACAATTGATCTTCATACTTCTGCACCATTATTTCTGTTGGGTTTTATGCCCTAAAACTCGTAGATAGTAAATGAAACAAATTAATCGATCTCAATAAAGGGTTATTTGAGTGATTCTGTGATTAGTTTATTCAATAATCGAGTTTGCATTAATAAACCCTAAATCCAATAAACTAAGATCCAAGGTTGTTTAAATGAAACTTGGACTAGTATGTGGGGACATATGGGGATCGGTGTTCAAGTAACAACCTAAATGGTCTATAGTATAGGAATAAGGTTGGGTACCTTATCCTAGTGACACTATGAGATACGACCCACTTTGTATTTGATATAGATACATTGATCCAAAGCATCCATGTAGAAGACATGCGAGTGGGGGTATCCTATGCAATGAGTTTGCATAAGACCGGACCGCAAAATAGTAACCACAAGATGTAACACCGTTAACTAGTTTAGGTTTCTATTTCAATAGGATGACCTAGGTAACTCAATCTCAATTTTGAGTCTGTTATGAACCCCTTTTCAAGATGGAATTCACTTCTTCCCCTATTGGATTAGAGTTATTTTCTTACTTAGAATTAAAATAGTTTTAATAAACTAAGTATGAAAAACATTACTATGGTCATAAGGAAACTCTCCCGGTGAAGTTCTGTCTAGGCTGGGGCTATTTAAGTTAACGGTTTACGGAACACCTCCTACCTAGGAACTGACCCGGAACTTGAGTTGAATTAATCATAGTCTAATGTTAGCATGCAATGTCACTAGGTAATTAAAAGGGTTTAATTCACCTAGACATTAGAGTAAAAACCTATATATAAGAGTTATATAAAGGCATAGACTTAGATAGATTCACTTAGCCGAAATTTACCTAAGTAATAGACCCAAATTCTAAAAATACTTAGTGGGAGGAAATATATCAAAATGAGATTTTTATTAATCAAGTTTTCCTCTCACATCCTCAAGAGTTCACAACGTGAGGTCCATGCTTGGGCTCGAGTCACCATGGGAGTGACCCCCTACGGATGGTGTTTGCATGGATCAATATCAAGGTGGATGAGGGAGTATTTTATAGTAAGTGGGAGCAAGACACGTGTCAACGTATCCTACGATCTCCTCCATTAGGTTGCACAGTGAGATTCCCATGATCTGCCTGCGAGTCGCCCTGGGAATAATCACTCTACGGAGGGTTTGATCATGGGAGTCGGAACAAAGCAAACTCCAGAAATGGATAGGGTTTCTTAAGTCCATTTCCAACTTTGACTTTCCCTACAGTAGCATAGTTGGAGCTGACCTTTGAAATCTGAAAAATGGAGGGTCACACTTACGGGAAATTGTTAAGGTGTTAATAATTTCTTGACCGAAAAAGGTAGCTAAGAACTATTGGATTATGAGTTATTCTAGGAATAGGGATTGACTGAGATTGTCTCAATTCAAGGGAGGAGTAGCTGACTGCCTTACGGTAGCTGTTGCTCTAAACCTTTGAAGTATCGTTGCAAAAATAAATGTTTATTCCACGAGTCGATCATTACTTTTGCTAAATTGATTGGATAAAAATAATGCTATTTTATGTAATGGGTTAATGCAACAACACTAATTAAATTAATTTGTTTGTTTTCAGCATGAATCGTTCTATGAATGCCTTAAATAACGCCAATTGTAAAACTGGTATATCTAATACAACTAAGAAATTGGACTTAACACTAATTGCGTGGAATTGGTCTTAACTGAGGATTTTACTCAGGCCCACATGTCTAATTCATCTGAAATTGTTCATGATGAATATGACATAAACTGCTTAGCACATCTCAATGAAAATCAATGTGATTTATTGGTCATTGAAACGTGTATAGTGGAAAATGATGATACAGCCTGGATCCTTGATTCAGGTGCCACTCATCACGTATGCTCTTCCTTTGAGGAAATGAGCTCCTGGCAACAATTAGATGCTAGTGAAATGACTCTCAGAGTTGGGACTGGGGAGTTCATTTCAGCTAAAGCAATGGGAGATATTAAAATGTTCTTCTCCAGGGAACGGTATATGTTATTAAATAATGTATATATAGTTCCTAAAATAAAAAGAAATTTGATTTCTATTTCTTGTTTGCTTGAACAAGGATATTCAGTGTCCTTTTCTGTAAATGAAGCTTTCATTACTAAAAGAGGTGCTGATATATGTTCTGCAAAAATGGAGAACAATTTATATGTTTAAGACCAATAGAGTCTAGGGCTATTTTGAACAATGAGATGTTTAAAACAACTGAGACTCAACCAAAGAGGCAAAAAGTTTCTTAAAGTACCTATCTTTGGCACTTGAGACTTGGCCACATAAATCTCAATAGGATTGGGAGATTGGTTAAGAACGAACTTCTAAGCCAGTTAGAAGATGGTACTTTACCTCCGTGTGAGTCATGTCTCGAAGGTAAAATGACCAAACGACCTTTTACTTGAAAAGGTTATCGTGCCAAGGAGCCCTTAGAGCTCGTACATACGGATCTCTGTGGTCCAATGAATGTTAGGGCTCGAGGAGGGTATGAATACTTCATCCCTTTCATAGATGATTATTCAAGGTATGGTTGTTTATACCTAATGAGTCAGAAGTCTAAAGCCCTTGAAAAATTCAAGGAGTATAAGGCTGAAGTTGAGAACTTGTTAGGTAAGACAATTAAAACACTTCAATCTGATCGAGGTGGAGAGTATATGGACATAGAATTCCAGAACTATTTGCTGGAACATGGAATCACGTCCCAACTCTCAGCACCAGGTACACCTCAACAGAATGGTGTATCTGAAAGGAGAAACAGAACCTTGTTAGACATGGTTCGATCTATGATGAGCTATGCTCAATTGCCTAATTCTTTTTGGGGTTATGCAGTAGAGACTGCAGTATATATTTTGAATGTTGTTCCCTCAAAGAGTGTTTATGAAACACCATTTGAGCTCTAGAGTGGGCGTAAAGCTAGTTTACATCATTTCAGAATTTAGGGCTGCCCTGCACATGTGCTAGTGGCAAACCCAAAGAAATTGGATTCACGTTAAAAAATATGCCTACTCGTAGGCTACCCAAAAGAAACAAGAGGTGGATATTTCTTCGAGCCACAAGAAAATAAAGTATTTGTATCGACAAATGTTACTTTCTTGGAAGAAGACCACGTTCGAGAACATAAGCCACGTAGTAAGATAGTGTTAAGTGAACTTTCTGGTGAAGCTACAAGTTCATCACCAAGAGTTGTTGATGAGGCTGGACCTTCAACAAGGGTTGTTGATGAGCCTAGTACAGAGGCTAGATCTTCAACAAGAGTTGTCGATGAACCCAGTACATCTGGTCAAGCCCATCCTTCTCAACAGTTGAGAATGCCTCGACGTAGTGGGAGGGTTGTTAATCAACCTGAACGCTATCTGGGTTTAGCAGAAACTCCAGCTGTCATACCTGATGATGAAGTTGAGGATCCATTGACCTTTAGACAGGCAATGAATGATGTGGACCATGACCAATGGGTCAAAGCTATGGACCTAGAGATAGAGTCTATGTACTTCAATCAAGTCTGGGATCTTGTAGACCAACCTGAAGGGGTCAAACCCATTGGGAATGATGTAGAATATCTAGCTGACATTAAAACCTGGCTATCGACTGAGTTCGAAATGAAATATTTGGGTGAAGCTCAGTACGTTCTGGGATTCAAATTATAAGGAATCGTAAGAACAGAACGTTAGCCCTGTCTCAAGCATCCTATATAGACAAGATGTTGTCTAGATATAAGATGCAGAATTCCAAGAGGGGTTTACTGCTCTTCAGGCATGAAGTTCATTTGTCTAAGGAACAGTGTCCTAAGACACCTCAAGAAATTGAGGATATGAGACGGATCCCTTATGCTTCAGTTGTGGGCAATCTTATGTATTTCATGTTGTGTACTAGGTCTGACATATGCTATGCAGTTGGGATAGTCAGTAGATACCAGTCTAATCCAGGGTTAGACCACTGGACTGTAGTGAAAAACATCCTCAAGTATCTTCGGAGAACGAGGGACTATCAGCTTGTGTATGGCGCTAAGGATTTGATCCTTACAGGATACACACACTCTGACTTTACGACTGATAAGGATTCTAGGAAATCCACATCAGGGTCAGTGTTTACCCTCAACGGGGGAACTGTAGTCTAGCATAGCATCAAACAAGGATGCATTGCAAACTCCACCATGAAGGGCGAATATGTCGCTGCTTGTGAAGCAGCTAAGGAGGCTGTATGGCTTAGGAAGTTCTTAATGGATTTGGATGTTGTTCCAAATATGAACTTGCCAATCACACTTTATTGTGATAATAGTGGTGCTGTGACAAATTCGAAAGAACCTCGCAGTCACAAAAGAGGCAAACACATAGAGCGTAAATATCATCTCATCAGAGAGATCGTGCAACGAGGGGACGTGATCCTCACAAAGATTGCTTCGGAGCACAACATTGTTGATCCATTTATGAAGGCTCTCACGGCTAAAGTGTTCGAGGGTCATCTAGAAAGTCTAGGTCTGCGAGATATGTACATAGAATAATCTAGGGCAAGTGGGAGAAATGTAATGGGTATTGTTGTGAATGTCCTAGTTTATTGTATTTACCTGTATTTGTTCTTTTCATGTATTATACAGTATTAATACAATCCATTATTCCTACTACAATGATTGTTCAATTAATTATGATTAATGATGTACATTGCCCACTAGAGTTTTAGTTCAAGTTGGAGTTGTTGGGTTTTATGCCCTAAAACTCGTAGATAGTAAATGAAACAAATTAATCGATCTCAATAAAGTGTTATTTGAGTGATTCAGTAATTTGGTTATTGAATAATCGAGTTTGCATTAATAAACCCTAAATCCAATAAACTAAGATCCAAGGTTGTTTAAATGAAACTTGGACTAGTGTGTGGGGACATACGGGGATCGGTGTTCAAGTAACAACCTAAATGGTCTATAGTATAGGGATAAGGTTGGGTACCTTATCCCAGCCTTATCCTGGTGACACTATGAGATACGACCCACTTTGTATTCGATACAGATGCATTGATCCAAAGCATCCATGTAGGAGACATGCGAGTGGGGGTATCCTATGCAATGAGTTTGCATAAGACCGGACCTCGAAATAGTAACCACTAGATGTAACACCGTTAACTAGTTTAGGTTTCTATTTCAATAGGATGACCTAGGTAACTCAATCTCAATTCTGAGTCTGTTATGAACCCCTTTTCAGAAGGGATTGTCCTTAGATTTGTATGGGTGAGAGTGGTCTGTTCGCCGACTCAAATATTCCTACCATTTCAGGGACAAGACCGAGTGGGGCCTGGGAACATAATAGTACAAGATGGAATTCACTTCTTCCCCTATTGGGGTAAGTAGATGTTGTTGGGTTTTATGCCCTAAAACTCGTAGATAGTAAATGTAACATTTTGGCGACTGTTTATAATAAAGAGTTATTTCCATTCAATAAAGTGTTATTGATTTTAAATGATTAGTATTGCCTAAATAACCACAAATCCAATAAACTAGTAACCCTAGGCTATGTTATGAAAACTTGAACTTTATATAGTAACATAAAAATGGATCAAGTTCAAGTAATAGCCTAAACGGTCTATAGTATAGGGATAAGGCTGGGTACCTTCATCCTAAGAAAACTATGTGACGCTGCCCACTTTGTGCACAGTGCAAACGATGTGATCCTTAATCGTTCATGTACAGACATGCGAGTGGGGGCGTCCTATGCAAATGAGTTTGCATAAGATCAGGACCGAGAAATAAGTTACTATTGCTTTATAACGTCGTTTACTGACAAGACTGACTATTTCAAATCGATAACCTAGGTAACTCGATCTTAATCCTGAGCTAACTATGAACTCCTATTTATTCGGGATTATCCTTTGATCTGCATGGGTGAGAGTGTCTCATCATCGCCGACTCAATAAGCCTACCATTTTGGAGATAAGACCGGGTAGATAGCTGGAGACATAGTCTTGCAAGATGGAATTCACTCCTACCCTATCCAGGGATAGTAGAGAGGTTGTTCTCTTAAGTGCTGACTCCGGAACGTGAACAAAGGGATATCGCCCTCTCATTGGCCCGAGAGGTTTTAGGTTTAGTGGCTGGACCACAAACCAATTGTTCATTAAGGACTCAGCTAGAGACTTAAGGAACAAGATGTAACTTCAGGGGTAAAACGGACATTTGACCCAGCTTTAGTTACGAACAACTTGTGAAGGGTCAACTTACTAATCATGGTTATATCGGGTGGACAGAAATATATCTTCAGTGAGGGGAGTTCAACTATTAGGCTATAGTGGTGTGTCCCGGTAGTTAACGAATTTTGGTTAACTAGGATTAAAAGAGTTTAACCAGTTAATCTCGGATCGTTGGAGCCCATGATCTGTAGGTCCATTACGTCCCCCTACTAGCTCATACGGAATAAACCTTAGAACAAGTGTGATGAAGAGTTTGAAACGTTCAAATTCATTTTAGGGAATTATCGTTAAATTATGTTTGATATATTTAACATTAAAGTTTAATTGTGAATTAAACTATACTATATTAGAGAGAGTTGAGAATTTTCAAATAAGATTTAAATATTGGAAATGTGTATGCGATACATATTTAGGTTTGAATATGAATAGGGATTTGTATTCAAAACCGGGATTGAGAGAGTTCGAGAATGGTACAAAGAATTAATTTAATATTTGATATTAAATTAATATATAATAAATTAAATGGTTTAATTAATTATTATAAATTAATTTTATTTAAAAATATTTTTATTTAAAATTAATTTGGAAAATTCATTTTAAAATAAATTATTGATTATTTGAATTAATAATTAAAATGAATTTGAAAATTGGTTTTTTTTATTTATTGAAATTCAAAAATAACCACCATTTTTAGGAGGTGGCTTATGACTAAGGTTTTAGTCAATTATTATCTAATTGACACCTTCTCTTCCACCTAATCCATCATACACTTGCTGGCAATCATTCAAGACTTGGGTGATGTTTTTCTCTTCTTTAAATTGAAGAGAAGAAGCTGTTTTTCGTGGATGATGGAAGGCTGAAAAAGAAATGCTCTCTAAAGACCCAGAAAAATAACTCCCTCAAGCTCAAGGTTTTTCGTTCTCAAATTCATCACACAAACGGTCCCACAACCCGTTTTAAGGCCGGAGAATAGCGGGGAAGACTCTTGTGGTTGTCCTTGAAGTGTTTGTGATCTCAATTCATCCTCGGAGCTCTCGAATTTCTCATCCAAAGGTTGGTTTAAACTACTCTCTGTTTTTCGGTCATTTTTGTGCATGTTTTCTAAAGAAAAATTAATTAAATTGAGAGGTTCTAGATCCAAATTGCTTCCGCTAGTGTCTTGTACACTCTTTCAGATGTGTGTTCCCTTAAGGGCTGATTCCGGAGCTTGAACAAAAGCGCGTTGTCCTCTCTTGGCCCGAGAAGAATTTATGTTTAGTGGTTGGACAATAACAGGTTGTTCATTAGAGGGATCAGTGGTAAAACGGTAATTTAACCCAGCTGGCGTTACGAACACTCGTGAAGGATTGACTTACTGTATTGGTCGATATCTGTGGACACAGAAATATTCTACAGTAAGAAGAGTGTAGTTGTGGGTCTTTAGTGGAGTCACCCAAAGTTAACAAATGTTGATTAACTTAGTTAATGAGTTTAGCCAGTTAATCTCGCTAGGCTCGACGTCTCGACGCCACAGACTTTGATCTCCGTGTTTGAATCGCGTCGGCGTCGAGACGTTAGGGGCAACATCTCGACGTCATCCCTAATCCGAGTCTTGTTGTCTTTTTTCTCGGTTTTGTCTCGTTAATTCTTGGTACGGGGCTTCAACCTTCGATTCTTGGTGTTGTTCTTCAGGCCCGCTTCAATACACTTGGGTCTTTTCACCTTCTCGTCATCCAAGAACACCGAGATGGCTCCAAAATTCTATAACTGGCTCGAATTAACACCAATTTAGCGTGGTTGGCTCCCGACATCGCCTAAGCTCAAAGTTCCTGTAAGTAAGACAAATACAACATAAAATTCCTCTAACAAGTTTAGATTAGAGGTGATAAAATAGGACTATTTTGGTTCTATCACTAGCCTAAAGCAACAATTAGTTAATTTGTTAATCATGGCCAGATTAATTAATTAATCAATTGCATGTTGGTTCAACGGGTTTGTTGGGTTAGCGCTCTAGGGGTATTTTGATCTTAATGCGGTTACTCAATTGATTAATCTCAACGGGTTAGTAGGGGTTAATTAATTAGTAATTAGTAATTGAGTCGATTGACGGTGGGATTGAGTCAATTGATTTAGAGTACCAATTAGACAACATGACTTTAAATTTGTTGGGTTTTATGCCCTAAAACTCGTAGATAGTAAATGAAACAAATTAATCGATCTCAATAAAGCGTTATTTGAGTGATTCAGTAATTTGGTTATTGAATAATCGAGTTTGCATTAATAAACCCTAAATCCAATAAACTAAGATCGAAGGTTGTTTAAATGAAACTTGGACTAGTATGTGGGGACATATGGGGATCGGTGTCCAAGTAACAACCTAAAAGGTCTATAGTATAGGGATAAGGCTGGGTACCTTATCCTGGTGACACTATGTGATACGGGCCACCTTGTATTCCATACAGATGCAATGATCAAAAGCATCCATGTAGGAGACATGCGGGTGGGGGTATCCTATGCAATGAGTTTGCATAAGATTGGACTGCGAAATAGTAACCACTAGATGTAACGCCATTAACTAGTTTAGATTTATATTTCAATAGGATGACCTAGGTAAGTCAATCTCAATCTTGAGTCTGTTATGAACTCCTTTCAGGAGGGATTGTCCTTAGATTTGTATGGGTGAGAGTGGCCAGTTCGCCGACTCAATAATCCTACCATTTCAGGGGCAAGACCGAATGGGGGCTGGGAACATAACAGTACAAGATGGAATTCACTCCTTCCCCTATTGGGGTAAGTAGATGTGTGTTCCCTTAAGGGCTGATTCCGGGGCTTGAACAAAGGCGCGTCGTCCTCTCCTGGCCCGAGAGGAACTCATGTTTAGTGGTTGGACCCTAAACAACTTGTTCATTAGAGGAATCAGTGGTACTTAAGGAACCAAGGGTATTCCAGGGGTAAAACGGTAATTTGACCCAGCTGGTGTTACGAACACACGTGAATGATTGACTTACTGCATTGGTCGATATCCGTGGACAAAGAAATATTCTACAGTGAGAAGAGTGCAGCTATGGGTCTTTAGTGGAGTGACCCACAATTAATGAATGTTGACTAATTTGGTTAATGAGTTTAGTCAATTAGTCTCGTATCGTTGGAGCTTCTGATCTGTAGGTCCATTACTTCCCACTGGTAGCTCGTAAAGAGACTTGAGGCAATTAAGTATTAATTTTAAATTGAAAGTGTTCAATTTATTTAGGGGAATCATATAATGTATATTGATACATTATAATATAAAGTTTATGAAACTTTATAATATAATTTTGAATTAATTTCAAAATTAATTCTTGAGAGAAAGTATTTGAAAAAGTTCAAATAATTAATATGAATTGGATTCATATTAATATAAATAATTTAATAAAATCCCTAAGATTAAATATATGATATTTAATTGGGTAATTAATTAATTATGGAATTAATTAATTATTAAATTAAATATGAATAAGATAATATATTTGATTAGATCTTATTCATAACCTTTTCTTATGAGGAAAAGGTCTTGACCTTTTTCCTGGGATGGGGTGAAAGGCATCCCATTCATTCTCCTACTCTCAGAGAATTCCCCTGAAGGCTCCCTCTAGACTCCCATCAGTCTCCTGCCTCTAGAAGTCTCAGAGTCATACCGGTGTAGCCATAGTGGTGGTGTTCGCAGTAGTTCGTGATTATTTCACAAGCAGTTGGTGAATTCAATCTGAGTCGTCAACGAGAGTAAGTAATTTGTTACTATATAAATTAGATTTAGATCTAATGTTTTTGTATGCTTAGCCTTAATATAAATTTAGAATAGTTTTAAGATTATTGCCAATGTATTGGTATTTTAGATTAAACAAAATTAATTACGAATCAGTCCCAATCAAGCTTCCGCTTTACGGAATTACAGAATTCCAATCCTTCAAAATTATTATCTGCTAATCAATGAGTAAAAACGAATGTACTGAACCCGAGTGTCTCCAGCTACACTGATCGACAAGGTGAGATTAACCAACCTCCTATTTAATTTCCTATCATTTACTTTTTTGCAATTTTACTTTTCCCTGCAATTGAATCCCTCTCTCTTCAACCCCCCTTCTGTTACCAAACACAAAAGAGATTAGAAGTAAACTAGTTGTTCCCTGTGATCGACCCCGGCCACTACTGCTACAAGTTAGCTTTGGTAGTCGGTGATTATAAATTCATTTGACAACTCAGAGACACGACACCCTCCTCCGTTCCCGACCAAATTGGTGTTGTTGTCGGGGAACACGTTGCTTTATTTCTAATTGATTTTGTGTTTTTCACATTTTTCTTGTTTTCTTGTGTATTAGTTTGTTTCTTGCAGATCCAGTGACAAATCTTTACAAGAGCAAACACCTCCTTACCAAGAAGCAAGGAAAAGCAATTGAGCTTCATGGATATCTGGCAGACTCTCGATCCGCTATCCGCTGAGATAGAAAGGGTCGAGCGTGCAGTGCAAGTCTACTTTTCAGCTCCTAAATATCCACCACCTCCTTGCATTATAAATAGCGAAGAAGGTAATTCTATCTCCCTATCTGAATTTATTTTCTGAGTCCTTTCTTTTTTTGGTGAACCAGGAGCAAGAGCCTACTTTCATGTATCTGAGTTCTTCTCGAGCTGTTCCAAAAGGAAACCCCCAGAGATGTCTGAAGATCAATTCAAATTGAGGGTATTCCCATATTCACTGCAAGGAGAAGCTAGGAAATGGATTTTCTCGTTGCCTTCAAGATCGGTATCTTCTTGGAGCGAGGTGAGAAGTATTTTCCTAAGGAAGTACCACCCTTCTGCGCTGTTGATTGAATCCACCGGAAGAATTGTCAATGCAACGCAGGTGCCTGAGGAGTTGTTCCATGAGTTCTTGAACTGCTTCAATCTATACTGCATGGAACATCACACCCCACTTTCGGAGGAGTCCCTGATAGAAAGCTTCTACGAAGGGTTGACGCATGACGATAGAAGACTGCTTGACTCAGCTAGTGGAGGTGATGTGCTTGCCACAACACCCGGTGAGGCGTGGGAGATCATTGCAAAATTGGCAGAAATCACTCGATTTCATGTCAACTCCCCTGATGAGCTAGACTGCCAAATCTCAGAGCAGCAGCAAGAAGGTAAGTTAGAAGAAAATCCCATCGAGGTCAGTGAGCCTGAACTTAACTCTTCCTTTAATTCTAGATATGATTCATGTAGTTCTTTATGCATGTTAGGAGAGTTAGAAATTAGGAATGCTGAGCATAATTCTGATTATTCCATGCTTATTTCTTTATCTCCTGATATCCTTAGTTCTGAAAAGCATGATTTAGGCTTAGTGATTCAAGTGGCTGACCAAGTTGAGCCTAGGGTGCTTAGAATTAACAAAATTTGGATGGATGAGGATATTCTGTTTAAAATTTCTTATGTTGTGCACTCTGTGTGCAAGTTGAGTTTTTCTGTGCAGGAGCTGATAAAGAAAAAGAAGAAAGATCCTCTGAGGATCAAAGAAGTGGATTTCAGTTGAAGACTGCAAATTTCGTCCAGCAATTGACGATAAAAATTTGCGCTTCTGGGAGGCAGCCCAGCTTTAAAAATAATTTCTATCCCTTCTCTTTGTTTTTAGTCATTTGTCTTTCTTCTTGTTAGTTTTTATTTATGTTTGTTTTGCTTTCTTGTTTTTAGGAATCTATGACCTATTTCTATGGAAAAGCTATCTTTCGAGTCATGGTGAATCATTCCCTTCCAACCATTGAGCTTAAAATCAGGGGAGGTTTTCTGTTCTCTTACTCTTTGTCCTTTGAATTTTTCTTGTTTAAATACATTAGGGACAATGTATGATTTTAGGTTGGGGGTGGAGTTGGTCTTGCATGCCTGTTTTGGTTGAGTCTTGATGCACCTGAGCATCAGACTCTATCATTATGCATGCTTTATTTTACTGTTCTATGTTTTTTGGATTGAGGTCATGCATCTGAGCATTGAACCTATTTCTAAGCAAATTTTAAAAATTTTGATTGTTGATGTATGGATGATTTGGTTGCTTTTTCTCTGATTATGAAAATCAACGATGTGTCATCCTGCCAACTTTATTGCTTTTATTGAATTGTAAGCATGTTGCCCAGAAATTGTGCCTTTTTAAAACTTTTCTAGTACTTTTCTTGCAAGAGTAAACATTAGCATGCCTAGGATTGGTTTGAAGGCTTAGGAGCGAATTATAGATCCATATGCTTATTGTCACCTTGATAGGTGTAGGGATGAGCTAGAGAGTCAAATGCCTACAAATTAGCATGTAATATCTTGCCTAGGAGAAAATAAAGAAAATATCCCTAAGAAAAAGAAAAAGAGAAAAGAAGAAAAGAAAGAAAGGAAAAAAAAATGAGTTAGTGAGCGCGAGCTTAAAAGAAAATCATATGTTCGTCTTTCTTGTTTTTATTTTTGAGAAAAAGCATTCTTTGCAATGATCATGAGTGATAAGGGGGTAAAAAGAGTTGTCTGCGGTGTGATCAGTTAGGCCAACCAAGGGTTAAACTCGGGTTATGGGTCCCTGCATCGTAGTGTGAAAGCTAGTGCCTCACCTAAAAAGAATGCAGAAAAAAATGTCTTTTATTTTTCAGGCACCTAGGTAACGAGAAAAACAATGTAATTTGTCTTGTTTGCTCCTTGGTTAGTTTCTAGTGCCAGTGTAGAGGGAAGATAGGTTGAGGGTTATATAATACAATCCCGGGTTTGCAAAATTGCTTCTAGGTAGACTAAGTGTGAGCTTGAGCAAGAAATTTCGTGGAAACTTTTGATTTGTCTCTTTATTTGGGCCGTATGTGAATGACTCTTCATTGCAATACTCTTGGCATTTTAGGCATTGAGATTTGAGTTATAGAATTGCAACTATTGAATCCTATACTTTTATTTTGTATGCTTGCTCGAGGACTAGCAAGTTTTAGGTTGGGGGTATTTGATAGGACCAAATTGGCCCTATATATTTGTTCTTAATCTTGCTAGTTTTATGATAATTATTATGCTTAATTGTATTATTTTGTAGATGTTTGGTGTTAGAGCTTCTCGGGAGCCAATATTCCAAATTGACGTTAATTCGAGAAAATTAACATGGTTTTGATCCACCTTGAGGTCCACGAGATGTCGAGGCGGTGAAAAGACCAATGCGGAGCACTCAAAACTCGAGAACAACGTCAAAAGTATCAAGAATTAAAGCAGCCAAACAAGGAAGACCCGAGAGGTGGCGTCGAGACGCTACGAACTTGATGGACCAGCTAATTCACCGTTAGCGTCTCGACGCCAAAACGATTATTTAAGTAGCAGTTTCTCTCATTAGGTCATAATCTTCAGCCGTTTTGACTTTTCTCTCTCGGTTTTCTCTGTGATTTCTTCATTCTCCCTCTGATTTTATAGTTTTAGGTTAGTTTAGGTTGGTTTCTCGAACCTTGGGCTTGGATTAGGCCTGTCTATGATTGTCTAAGCATCGTTCGCTATAATTGGAACCTCGGGATTGTAAGTACATTTGAGTTTTATGAGATTTAATGAGCTTACTGTTCTGATTGCATATTCCTCTTGAGTTTTCTATGCATAATGTATGTTTTACTTGATGTTTGTGGTTTTAGATTCCCGCTTTTATAATTAGCATGCGCAGTAGGTTAGATTGACGCCCTAACTCGCAGCTCGTATGTTAATAATTCGCTAAAGAATTGATTTCCACGTAGCTAGTGGATAGTTAATTCATAGTTAGCTCATAGACCGATTCATGGGCAAGGGTCCCAAGAGCAGTTCACTGACTTTGTTGCTCTGCATGATAGGTCTAGGGGTCTAAATCGATATTTGTAATTAAATTAGACTTCCCCTAATTAATTATGGGTATTCTAGCCTAGAGCAACAATTAGTTAATTTGTTAATCATAGCCAGATTAATTAGTTAATCAATTGCATGTTGGTTGAACGGGTTCATTGGGTTAGTTCTCTAGGGGTATTTTGATCTTAATGCGGCTACTCAATTGATTAATCTTGACGGGTTAGTAGGGGTTAATTAATTAGTAATTAGTAATTGAGTCGATGGACGGTGGGATCGAGTCAATTGATTTAGAGTACCAATTAGACAACATGCATTTAAATCATTATCTGCTAATCAATGAGTAAAAACGAATGTACTGAACCCGAGTGTCTCCAGCTATAGTGATCGACAAGGTGAGATTAACCAACCTCCCATTTACTTTTCTGTCATTTAATTTCCTGCCATTTACTTTTTTGCAATTTTACTTTTCCCTGCAATTGAATCCCTCTCTCTTCAACCCCCCTTCTGTTACCAAACACAAAAGAGATTAGAAGTAAATCCGTTGTTCCTTTGATTGACCCCGGCCACTACTGCTACAAGTTAGCTTTGGTAGTCGGTGATTATAAATTCATTTGACAACACGGAGCCTCGACAACTCCGGACCCCGTCACGTTAGTTAAAATAATATTGCATTTTTCCTCCGCATTAAGGAATTTCACTCTTAAACCAAAACTATCGCAATACTTTGATAATATGCGTTGAACCGGCGCATCTCTTTCTTTTCTAGCCTCTTTTAATTTAAATATAGATGAGAAATAGCTTGCTTTTTGCAAGCTATCATATATATTTGCCCCTTATTCTTAGCTCGTTCCTTGTGAAAATAATTATGTTTTGAGTAAATTTGATTTGTCCCGCCATAAAAGTGTAAAAGTTGGTGAAATGAGTCTTAGGGAGTCCAACTTATCAAATCATGCTTATTTTTGCTTAAAACGATTGATTTTATATGAATTTGATCAAGTTTTTGTGTGCTGCAGAAAACAAAGGAAAAACAGAGGATGAAGCAGAAATGCAACTGCATTTCTACTAAGGTAAAATGAAATGCGACCGCATTTCTGGACAAAAACTGCATTTCCTCCATTTTCGCAAGTCGCTGTTGGACGATCTTTCCACGCACCTATTAGCCATGTTTCACTCAATTCAACCTGAGACACCTGCTAGCATGGAATTTGCATCCTCCCAACCAATTTCGCTCTATATAATGGCCAATAAACGTGAAGAAATTCAAGTAGAACTCACGGGAAGATTTGGATGGTAACAGAACCCTTATTCATGTCCTAGAGTCGTGATGCCCACATTCTGTCATAGAAGACCTAATTCTAACCTAGTTTAGACTCAAACATATGTTTTTTGATAGAATACCACCTATCCACCACCAATGCTTCTTTCTCCTCGTTAAGTCCCAAACCTCTCTCTCTCCAACTTTCTTTCTTTTCTCTCTTCACAAAAGTCTCGTCCTCAATGAACTTCATCCTTAGAAATTGTTGATATACACTTGAAAGCAACAATTGATTGGAATGACAACTGTTCAATCTCCCTATTCTCTTTAGTCCAATCTCTCTCTCTCTCCTCTTTTCTACCTTTGTATTTCTATGGTTGGATTTTGATGTATATGTGCGAAAGAAACTAGTGGAAGATTTGTTTAAAATTTTCAAACGACCGTGTGTAATTACGAATTTAATGTTTGAAAGTTGTACCTTGTTATGAATTTAAATACCTTTTTTTGAGAAGAATGAATTTAAATACTTTATAACTATTTGTATTCTACAATTGACGTATTTATTTGTACATCCCTGGTAAAACGTTGATTTATTAATCTTTGAGTTGTAGTAGTAATAATTATATAAACGGCTGCCAAAGCGATAATTGGCATGTACCCTCGACCATGAGGTCAGAGGTTCGAATCCCCCCACTCCAAATGTTGATGTACTCAAAAAAAAAAAATTATATAAACGGTTGATTATGTTCTATCAAACAATTGTATATGAATATATATTATCCAAAAATGTTGTCATTTATCGGATAAATAATTCTTATACCTAGCCACCAATATGGTTTCAAATTTCTAGCATTAATTTGTATTAATGTTGATATAATTTTTGTACATGAGTTACAATAATCCATGTAACTATTCGAAGTTTCTAGTTTAATTTTTTTTTTCTTCTAGTGCATCAAAAGTATCTCAAATCATTCAAAAAATTAAATTTCTCTTCTTTTCTTTAGGGTTCATTTTTATGTTTTGACTTTTGATATTTGTTTTTTTTTTTGGGAACAAGTGTCATAAGAGCTTTACATCCAAGTAGTTCAATGTTAGTGTTCTATTAGAATTTGTTGTTGTATCCTAGCGAGATAGTCACTATAATATAATGGCAACTCATATAGAGTTATGATGTTATGTGTAAGGCTATTGTTTTGGAAGCGTGACTCAACTAACTTTCATCCCATTTGGTTCAATTTTGTCTTTCTTCTTTGTTTTATGCAAAAGGTATGTATTCTATACGTTTGTAGCTAATTACATTATAATCTAGTTTCTACAGGCAAACAAATTTCTCCCAACATATACACACACATACTAATTATACAACCTTTTAGATTCTTTCTTTTAAAATCAAGGTCCCGTTTGATAACCATTTGGTTCTTTATTTTTAGTTTTTCAAAATTAAACTTATAAATACAAAGCTAAATTATAAAAAAAAAAATTACCCCTAAATAATGGGGTTTGTTTCAAAAATGCCCCTGAACTTAAAAAGTTTAAAAAATGTCTCTAAACTTTAAAAAATGTTTCAAAAATACCTTTGCCGTTAATTTTTGGATGGAAATTGTTAAAGTTTCACTTCATTAATACCCTTTAACTTTCAAAAAATTTTCAAAAATAACCTTATTGGAAAATGCTTCTTTCCTTTTTCCTTCTCTCACCATAAATTCTTCCTGCATGAACATTAATGAGAAATTTTACCTATTTGTCATGTATTCATACATTAGGAGCTTTTCTTCTAACACATCATCCCAAGAGCTTGACTAGATTTTTGTCAAGGGTATTTTTGAAACATTTTTAACGGTTTCCATAAAAAAAAAATAACAACAACGGTATTTCTTAAACATTTTCTTTAAAGTTCAGGGGTATTTTTGAAACAAACCCCATATAGTCCAGGGGTATTTTTTATAATTTAGCCTCAATACAACTTACCCCTATAAGTTTTTTTTTTTTTTTTTTATTGATTTATCTATCTATCTACCTTCCTAACATGTTTATTCCAAAAACCAAGTCAAGTCTTAAAAACTAAAAAAAAAATAGAAGACCTCGTTTGATAACCCCTTGGTTTTTGGTTTTTTAGCTTTTGAAAATTACGCTTGTTTTCTCTCAATTTCCTTACAATGGTTTTCATCTTTGTTAAGGACACATTTGAATTCCGAGCCAAATTTTAAAAACAAAAATGCAAGCTTTTAAAAATACTTTTTTGTAGTTTTCAAAATTTGACTTGGTTTTTGAAAACATAGGAAAAATGAGTAACGAAAGAAAGAAACTTGTGGGTAAAACTAGTGTTTGTAGGCTTAATATAATTTTCAAAAACCAAAAACAAAAAAACGAAATTGTTATCAAACAGAGCCATAGTTTTCGATTTTTTTTTTTATTTTTTTTTTATTTTTTATTTTTTGCTTTTAGAGAATTTGGTTAAGAATCAAATATTAACTTAACAAAGATGAAAATCATGACAAGTAAATTGAGAAAAAAAACAAGTATAATTCAAACAAAAAACCAATGCTCCGTTTGATAACCATTTGGTTTTTGGTTTTTGGTTTTTGAAAATTATGCTTTTTTTCTCATTTCCTTATCATGATTTTCATCGGATGCTTAGTCAAAATCCAAAAACAAAAACAAGTTTTTGAAAACTATTTCTTTTTAGTTTCAAGACTTAGTTACAAAGAAATTTATGAATATAAATAGTGTTTCTAGGCTTAATTTCCATAAATAAAATTATTATCAAATGGGACCGAAATGATTACTAAGCAAGACATTAATTTCTCATCAATCTAATAAGAATGAGCGTAGATTATTTTAAATACATGACATATTGTGAAATGTAGAATGAAGGACAAACATGCCCACTAAGTAGGCAAGAATCATCAGAATCTCCAAAAGCAAGTTAGTCCATGGCCCTAAAAAAAAAGAAAAAAAAAATTCAAACAACCACCTGTAATAGTGGAGAGTAACTCATGGCCTGACACCGACCAAAAATATTGAGGAATCTCTCGTGTTTCATTGGAATCATGCCCCCCACACCATTTCCCCAAAAGCTTAGAGATGGACAAGTACACTGAGATCGATGAGAAATTGTGAACGCGATTCTTTCAATGTTTTTGGCGGTCTCACTATCCAACACTTTAAGTTGGTTAGATTACATAGTGATTTGCTTTAATGTTTAATTTAGTGTTTCAAGAATGATATTTACAAGTAAGATTCTAATCTTGTAGAAAGCAAGATTTTCGTACTAAAAACTCATCCAAATCTCCATCGTGGCTTGTATATGGCTGAGGGCGTTTACGTGTGATTTGGTTAGGATTTGAATATATGATCTTTTTAGAGAAAGTGGAGAAACCTTGATAGTGGAACTATGTTCATTTTTTCATATTTTGTAAATATTTTTTGGTTAAATTACAAATTTAGTTCCTAAACTAAAAAAAATGCATAATCGGTCCCTTCATTTTTAATTTCATGTCTAATAGATCCATGAACTTTAAAAAAATGTCTAATAGGTCTATGAACTTTCACTTTTGTGTCTAATAGGTTTCTAAAATTGAATTTTATGTCTACTAAGACTCTAAATTAACTTCCAATTTTGTATCTGGCTTGTGAATTTTAGAAAATGTCAAATAGGTTAAGGACTTATTTGACTGAAAATTAAAAGTTGAGGGACCTATTGGACACAGAAGTGAAATTTTAAAGACCTACTACATACTTTTTAAAGTTCAAGAAACTATTAGAATTAAAATTGAAAGTTTGAGTACCTATTTGAAATTTTAAAAGCCAACAAGAGCATAGCTCAAATGGCACAAAGTTGTACTGATGACCACAAGGTCTCTGGTTCGAATCCTCCACTCCACATATTGTCAAAAAAAAAATATTTGAAATTTTAAAAAATTGAAAACCTAAATTGATGCAACCCTAAAAGTTCATGGACTAAACTTGTAAGTGAACCACATGTTTATATAGCAATGTTTTTGTAAAAAAGAAAAAATAATCTAATAAGGGTATATATAATTAAGGTATGTATTTGATATATTTTTTTTTCAAGAAAACTCCAAGTTTATTTTAAAAAGAAAAAAAAAAAAAAAAAAAACTCCAAGTTAGATAATTATTACTTTTAATTTTTTCCTTAAAGATCAAAAAGATTTTTTTGTTAACTCAAATTTGATACTGTCATATCTTTATTATCTTTTCTAAACCCTAATTTGTCCGAATGAGAAAAGTTAGTAAGACGAAAAGAAAATATTATATAGGAAAAAAAAGGTTAGATGAGAGTGAAAATTTATCGGAATAAAATTTAATCAGAAAATTATAAGTGAGAGAGAGGAAAGAGAAAACGTCAGCAAAATCAATTTTAGAGAAAAATGAATGAGAGAGAAAAAAAATTTATTAAGAAAGATAATAGTTAGAGAGCGATGGGTATTGGGAAAGTTGTAGAAAAGTGTAAGGGTGTGTGTTTGATTTAACTCTTCAAGTGTTTAATTTTAAAAAACAAAAATCATTTTTTATTTTTCAAAATGATTTTTGTTTTTTAAAATTATTTTGAAAACAAAAATCATTTTGAAAAGAATTCTAATATATGACAATCACTAAAAATGACTTATTAAAAAATGAGATTGAGAAATAAACCCTTTTGAAAAACACTTAAAACCAAATTTTTTAAAAAGAGTTGTTAATTATATAATAACTTGCGTATAAAAATGCTTATGAAGAAAGACAACCAAACATGTGAATATTTAAACTCTAAAAAAAAAAGGCTAAATTATAAAAAATGTCCCTGAACTATGGGGTTTGTTTCAAAAATGCCCCTGAACTTTAAAAAGTTTAAAAAATACCCCTGAACTTTGAAGAATGTTTCAAAAATACCCTTGCTGTTAATTTTGGATGGAAACCGTTAAAGTTTGAGTTTCAAAAATACCCTTGAACTTTCAAAAATACCCTTATTGAAAAATGATTCTTCTTTTTTCCTCCTCTCTCACCCTAAATTCTTTCTCCATGAAAATTAATGCAAAACTTTGCTTATAAAGGTTGTGTGCAACTCAATACCAAATAAAAAAAGACTTTGAAATCAAGTTTTCTCTTTTAAAAAGCGTAAAGAAGATAAGTATGAGAAAACAACATATATATGTATATATATTATTTCATTTTTTGCTCTCTCTTTGTTTGTGTATCTTAATGATAAGAAGAAGAAATGTTTATAAGACTATGAGTTTGGTCCAATTTATAAGATTAATCAATCAAAAGTTTTATATATGATTTTGTTCTTATTGATATTTAAGAATTGTTAGAATCCTTATACAACAATAATTTCATTTATTTTTCGTAATAGGAACATAGAGAAAGCTAGGAAATAATATTGACAAGACTACCAACACATGTAGAATTTCAAGAACAAAACAAAAGTCATCTTGAAGATTCGATACAAAAATCTAGCTAAGTGCTTTGAATGTGTTGAAAGAGAAAGAAAGCTCCTAAATTATGAATACATGACAAATAAGCAAAGTTTCTCATTAATTTTTGGAAGAAGAGTTAATTTACGGTGGGAGATGGGAAAAAATAAGCATTTTTCAATAAGGGTATTTTTGAAATTTTTTTGAAAGTTCAAGGGTACTTTTGAAACTCAAACTTTAACGGTTTCCATCCAAAATTAACGGCAATGGTATTTTTGAAACATTTTTCAAAGTTCAGGGGTATTTTTGAAACTTTTTAAAGTTCAGGGGCATTTTTTAAACAAACCCCATAGTTCAGGGGTATTTTTTATAATTTAGTAAAAAAAAATGCATTCTTAAAAAATACATAAATCAAAACGTATTCGAAACCGACACTACTAAAGTTTAGAACAAAATTTCAAAGAGAAGAATAGTTCAAGAGGAATAGAGAAATGTTAGCAAGAAATTCAGAGTGTCGAGTAGGGCAAAAAAAGATTTTGAAACAACAAAAACCTATTATTAAAAATTTTCTTTTCTTTTTTCTTTTTTAGACTTTCGAAACTTGTTTATAATTTTAAAAATTTTAAATACTGAAAGATTAATAGGGTGTAGAACTATCCTTTGAAAAAAAAAAAAAAAATACATTTGAGACGCTCGGTGGATTAGAATAGTCTAAGATTAAAATAATGTGGAATTTAAATAGTCCATTAAATTAAATAATCTATATTGGTATTTGGGATTCTGAGTTATTTAGTCTAAATTTATGGAGTCTATATTTGTGTTCATGTTTGTTGTTTTTTTATTCTACATTTTTTTTTTGTTGTACATGTACTATAGAAATAGAGCTATATTAGATATCAATTTTTCAAAATTTAAATAATAAAGATTTGTTTTCATCGAAAGAAATATTTTTTTTCATGGAAATGGTTATGTAATTAACTCGGACCAACATTCAATTATTTTAATTTCTTTTTCTTTAAATTTACACATTATATCAATTTCACTTTAAGCTTTCAATTTCATTAAATCAGATCATAGACTTAGTTAATTATTGCAACTTCTACCCTTTATTCAATTTCTGCTAATTCGTATCCACTAATTTTAACAAAAAAAAAAAAAAGTTGAAACCTTTATAAAATGACCTATTTCAATTAAGTTTGGCACAAATTTAAATTTGATTAATGTGCAAATTAACCATTAAATAACTTTTTCAAAACTCATAAACTTTAACAACAATGTAGTTTTAATGTCATTTTTTCTTTGAAATCTTATCAATTTTCTACCAAGTGATTGAAAACATATGATACACTTTTTTGGATTTATAATTCTTTACATTTTTGTTTTTGTATTTTTTTTTCATAAAAAAAACTTTTGGCTTTTCAAATTCAAACAAGATTCTACTTGGTTCCTTGATTTTAGAAATTAACACTTTGGTCCTTTATATTTGAACTTAGTGTTTTTATTGGGTTGGTGAGGTTTCAAAAGTGACATGTGTTGGTCAAATTTGGTATAATTATTATTTTACAATATCATATAATTTGCAATTCGTCATATTATTCATATTTTAATTTAACAAAAATGAATTGAGTTTATAATATGAAATATTATATTTACTAAAATTTTTAGCTTTTTAAAATTAATTATGCTTTTTAAAATATCAAATTCACAATTTGGATACACAAAAATCATAAAAAAGTTGTTTTCAGAATTTAACTATTTGGATAATCTGAAAATGGTTTTAAAAACACATTTGCCAAACACACCTCTACTAAATACAGTGAATTTGAAAACATAAAACTGAATTGTCTACCTTTAGGAGGATAAATGAAACGACTTACCTCCAAATTTAGAGAGATTATTAGGTTCTCCCAGATGAGACGGGTAGTTTTGCACCGTTGGATGAGTGAGAGAAATTGCAAAAATACATTGATTTTGTATCCAACTGTTATTAGACAGAACAAACAAATTTGAAGATTTACATCCGACGATTTTAGAGAGGGAGTTCTAATAATTTGCCCCAAAATTTTGGGATATTTTGTATAATTTAATCTTCTTAAGGGTGTTTCATAAGACATAAGTTTATTAGACATTAAATTAAAAATTCAATTTTTAAAAAAAAAAAATTGAAAATTCAAGAATGTATTAAATACAACGTTGAAACTTTAGAGATTGTACACACTCCATTTAAAGTTTAGAAATAGAAATGTATTAGAGTGATAAATGTTACATCTACAATTACTTTATAAAATAAATATATCTTCTTTTTTTTTTTTTTTTTAATAATGGTACCTTCTTGTAAAATTTCGAGGATATTTTTGTCTCCTAGGTGCTTCATCCCCATGCCAAGGAGAGTTAGTGGACGTGCACCAAACTACAGATCTTTTCCTACATTTTCATCATGCCCTTCACCATGAAAATAACATTAACACTTTTTTTTTTTTTTTTTCAAAACTTAAAAAAGAAGGTTTGTTTTTTTAAAAATAATAATAATAATAATAATGTACAGTCGGCGATATATGACAAACTTTGAAGATTCTTCTACATCTCCCCGTACCCATGAAATTTGAGAGGCAAAATTCGATTCCAACTGTATTTCGCTTTTTATTGGTTGTTTGGTAAGTTCTCCATTTTATCACTCATTTGATATTGGTTTGTTTTTCTTTTTTTTTTTTTTTTTTTTTTTTTTTTTTTGTCGTTTTTCATATGTTAAAAATGTTTAGGAGGAAGAATAAAATCAAAATTCAGTTCCAACTATTTCGCTTTTTTATTAATTTCATTTATTATTTTGTCATTCTTAACTTTTTTTTTTTTTTTTGAAAATTAGTCATTCTTAACTTATAAAATGCAATAAATGTTTAAAAATAAATATAACATAAAATTTAGAATATAAATTGATTTTCATGTAAAACATTTGCATTATTATAGAACAAGAAACAATAGGCCGTTTGGTAACCATTTCGGTCTCGTTTGATAACTTTTTCGTTTTTAGTTTTTGGTTTTTAATTTTTGAAAATTAAGCTTATAAACACTACCTCCACCTCCAAGTTTCTTTGTTTTTTTTTATACATTCTTCCCATGTTTTCAAAAACCAAGCCAATTTTCTAAAACTAAAAAAAAGTAGTTTCCAAAAACTTGTTTTTGTTTTTGGAATTTGGCTAGGAATTCAAATGTGTCTTTAACAAACATGAAAACCATGGTAAGTAAATTGGGAGAAGAACGTGAGTAGTTGTATGTTAAGTGTCCTGTCTATCGTACAGGTAGTCTCTCTGTATGAGAGTGGGTTTTTAGGGTTTTATTGGATATCACGACCATCGACGGTAAATTCAAGGTAATCGACGGCGTCTTCTCAAGGTGGTCGATGACGATTCTTTATCCCTTTTGACGGCTTATTCCCAGATTTCGTCTGCCTTTCATCATTTTCTCAAGGTCTCGGTATCGACGACAGGTTTTCTCCTCGGATTGTGGGTTTTCTTCAGCAACGACTTCCACTGGTCTTCGACGGCGCTCGAATCCTCTCAAGTTTTTGTAGATCTCGACGGCGGTATCTCTTCTCGTTGGTTCCAGCGACTGCAAGGTTTCGGTCTCGGCTGCAATTTTTTGGTTCGTCTGAAGGTTTCGTTTCACAGGTGGCGGGTGTCGTCTGCAAGTTTTCGTTTCGCCTGTGTTCCGGTCTCGTCTGCAATTTTCGGTGTCGGTTTGCAATTTTCGGTTTTCGTCTGCAAGTTGGTTTCGTCTGCAATTTTCGTTTCCGTCTTCAGGTTACGGTTCTTCTAAAGATTGTTGGGTCTAGTGTCCCTCGAAGCGGTCTGAAACAGTGTTTTCCATTAGTCTGTGGTATTGACGCTGTTTCTGGTTTTATTGGTTTTTGTGATTTGTGTTTCTGTGTTTTTTCGTTGCGTTGGTTAGTCAGTGATTCTCGGTGCGATTGCTTCCGTGGTGTGTGATACTCGGTGTGCTACTTGGTGCGGTTGCTTTGTCGGTGTAGTTTTGTGATTCTGTCTCTGTGTAGGTTCTGTGGTTTGTGCTTGTCTGTGTTTTGTGCAGTCTGTGGTTTTGTGTGGTTTCTGTGGTTTTGTGGGATTCGCAGTGGATTGTGTTGTCAGTGGTTAGAGTACTCCCAGTGCACTTATGGAAGATCTTGTGATTCAATGGGAAAATATGGCGTTATCAGAGGTAGAGACGATGGCGTTCCCTGTGCCAGCAGACATCCCGCTTCTGGATAAATCGACGGTTCAAATTTGTGTCGTTGGCAAGGTTCTCTCTTCCAAACCTATGAACGATGATGCCTTTCGTCGAGTAATGTTATCGGTTTGGAGTGTCCATCAATCTACCCAGATTGAGCCATGGGGGGATAATATCTTCGTAATTCGGTTCCATTTCGACACTGAAAAACGAAGAATTATGAATTTGGGCCCTTGGACCTTCGATAAATCTCTGCTTGTTCTGGTATCTCCTCAGGGATCGGATGACCCATCTCTTCTGGATTTTTCACGTTGTACGTTCTGGGTCCATATCACGAAAGTTCCGTTGAATTATCTTACAACAGCTATGGCTCGTGCTCTTGGCAGTGTCAAGTGGTTGAAGTGCCAGGAGAAGGCCAGAGTGACTGGCTTGGTTTAGTGATGAGAGTTCGTGTTGTTCTTAATATGACTCAACCCCTCCGTCGTGTTGTCCGACTTGTTAAAGGGGATGGGTCTTCTCTTTGGTGCCCACTGCAATATGAACGCTTGCCAAATTTATGTTTTAGATGTGGGCGTATTGGTCATTCGCATAGGGAGTGCTCGGAGGAGGGGGAAGTTGTGGGAGCTGATGGTCAGTTGTTGTTTGATGACTGGTTGCGAGCTGTCCCATTTCGACGTGTTGTTGCTAGAGTTCCGGAAGAGGGTGGTGGGCAACCAGATAGTCAGGGGGGGTCGGGGAGCGGGCATGTCTGGTAGAGGGAAAGGGCGGGGTCAAGTGGATCCTTCTGAGGTGGTGGGGGATTAGAGACCTGATGCGCATATTGTGGCTGACCTGGTGGCAGATCCGGTTGTTGAACCGGTGGCTGATTCTAAGTTGGTTACAGAGTCTTCGGCTCCTTCAGTTTCTACCCATACAGTCCTTCCTGATGTTGGGTTGGTTTCTGCAGATAAAGGTAAGGTTGTGGCTAATGAGAACTCTGAGATGTCTATGACTGATGTGCATGTTGTTCCAGTCAAGAAGAATTAGAAGCGACTGGCCAGAAGCTCTTTGAAGGACATTACCAATGAATTACCCACCCCCGTTGTAAGTAGGCACAAGCGACCAGCCCAGGAGGACCCGCCTGATGAGGTTGGGTTGGCTCCCTAACGGCTAAAAGAGGTGGGATCTGGTGTTGATCTGTGTGATGTTGAGGCGATGGATATGGCGGTGGCTGGATCCCAGCCCCGCCTGGGATTATGAGTCTGATATTTTGGAATGTTCGGGGGTTAGGGTCTCCCTGTTCATTCCGGCGCTTAGTCAAGTTGGTGCAAGCGAAAAGACCCTTGGTGCTTTTTCTGTCTGAAACTAAATTGTCATCTAACAGAATGGCATCAGTGAAGCGAGCCTTGGGCTTCGAGAACTATTTTTGTGTTGATAGCAAAGGCAAAAGTGGTGGTTTGGCTCTTCTGTGGAATTCTTCTGTCACTTTCAGCCTCTTGTCGTTTTCGAATAACCACATTGATGGGTGGATCACGTGGGATGATTATCATTGGCGTCTCATTGGCTTCTATGGCTTCCCTGCAGCGGATATGCGAGATCAGACGTGGTCCCTTCTTTCTAAGTTAAGGGGTGGCTCTGATACTCCTTGGCTTATAGGGGGACTTTAATGCCCTGTTATATCAGCATGAGAAGGATGGTGGCAGAGATAAACCTCTATCAGAGCTTGCGGCCTTTCAGAATGTGATAGATTCATGTGGACTTCTTGACTTGGGTTTTGTGGGGAATAAATTCACATGGTGCAACAGACGCCCTGATGGTGGAATGATCTATGAGCGTTTGGATAGGTGCCTTAGTTCTATTTCGTGGCATGATATCTATCCAAATTGTGTAGTTAACCACCTTGATTACCACAGGTCTGATCACCGTCCGATTGAGTTGGTTCTCTCCCCTCAGCCTAGTTGTTGGAGGCGTTCGAGCCAGTGGGTTACTCAGTTTGATGAGACTTGGCTTAAGCAACCAGATTTGCAGCAGCTGATCAGGGACTCATGGGGGCTGAGCGAGGGGGATTCTGGTTTGACGGCGCCCCAGATTTTGGCTAATGTCTCCAAGAGGTGTATGTGCTCGATGGCTGGTTGGGGTCTATAAAAAATGGGGAACTTTCCCCAGTGCAACAGGGAGGCCAATCAAAAGGTGCAACTGGCCATTGAGGGCTTGAGAGAGGCTGGATCTCGTGAGCTACTCTCCCAGGATGAAGCTCAGTTGGAAGATGTGTTACAAGAGGAGGAACTGTACTGGAAATAGCGATCCAGAGAGGTGTGGTTAAAGGAAGGGGATCGAAAGACTTGGTTGTTTCATCGTCAAGCCTCGTATCGACATAGGCTCAATCGTATTGTGGGCCTCTCAGATGACCAAGGAGAATGGCACCATGACAAAGCTATGGTTCTTCAGTTGGTGGCTGATTATTTCCAGCAGCTCTTCTCGTCATCAGATCCAAGTGACCAGGATATTGATTTATCTCTCAGGGATTTTCGTCGCTCTATAGATAATGAGATGAATGTCGATCTGTTGAGGCCCTTTATCGAGGATGAGATTCTTCGGGCTTTAAAGCAGTCTCACCCCCATAAGGCCCCCGATCCAGATGGTTTGTCTGGCAGTTTCTACAAAAATCACTGGCCCATAGTGGGGCCTTCAGTGATCCGGAGTTGCTTGGCTGTTTTAAATCAGGGATGCTCCTCGGGTTCGATCAATGAAACTATGATTATCCTCGCTCCGAAGACCAAGACCCCCCGTCGAGTATCTGATTTTCGGCCCATTTCTCTCTGTAATGTTAGTTATAAGCTGATTTCGAAGGCATTGGTCAACAGGATGAAACATATTCTTCCAAAACTTATCTCACCCAACCAGAGTGCCTTTATCACAAGGAGGTGTGTTGTGGATAATGTCATCTTGGGGTTTGAATGCATCCACGAGTTAAAAAGGCGGACTGGAAGAAACTCTAAATGGGCTGCTCTCAAACTTTACATGAGCAAAGCGTATGACAGGGTAAAATGGTCCTTTCTGCGAGCAGTTATGGATAGAATGGGCTTCGCTTAGCAGTGGATTGATTTGATTCTCCGGTGTGTCAGTACGGTCTCCTTTTCATTTAACCTAAACGGGGAGAGGTTGGGGCATGTGATTCCTTCCCGTGGGCTCAAGCAGGGGGATCCGCTGTCCCCATATCTGTTTTTACTCTGTGCTGAGGCTTTATCTAGCCTGTTGCGGGGAGTAGAACACCGATCTCTTATATCTGGGTTTCGGATTGCGCGGATGATAGTCTTCTTTTCTTCAGGGCGAATGTTATGGAGGCCATGACTATTCGGGATATGTTGATCCGCTATGAACGAGCCTCAGGACAGACGATTAACTATGAGAAGTCAGTGGTTGCTTTCAGTCCGAACACTGGAGAGGACTCACAACAGTATATCAGCCAAGTCCTCTCGGTGGCTTGCTGCCCATGTCACCAACAATATCTTGGTCTCCCCTAATTTATGCCAAGAAATCGCTCGGGAACGTTGAAGTTTATTACGGATCGGATCTGGAAGCAGATTCAGGGTTGGAAGGGAAAGCTCTTCTCCTCGGGTGGCAAGGAAGTACTTCTTAAATCTATCATTCAGGCCATCCTTTGCTACACGACGAATTGTTTTCATCTTCCTCGTTGCCTGATTAGAGAAATTCATCGGTCTATGGCCAGGTTCTGGTGGAATGGTTCTGAAGAGGTAAACAGGATCCATTGGTTGAGTTGAGAACGTATGTGTCGCCCTACGTGTGTGGGAGGATTGGGTTTCTGTAATATGGAGTTTTTAAATCAAGCTCTTTTAGCTAAACAGTGTTGGCGAGTAGTCCACGATCCTGAGTCCCTCTTGGGGGCCGTTCTGAAGGGGAGGTATTTTCCCCAATCCAATTTCTGGGGGGATACCTTGGGCATCGACCTTCATTCATCTGGCGTAGTCTTCTGTGGGGCCGAGAGCTGCTGGACTGGGGTTGTAGGTGGAGGATTGGGAATGGGCTATCCACTCCCATATATGGCTCGAATTGGATACCGGATAATCCGTCTCTGCGAGTGAAGTCTGCTCCTTCACTTCTTTTATCCAGTAGGGTCTGTGACCTGTTTTCTCCGTCGGGACAGTGTGATGAAGCGAAGATTCGTACCCATTTTATGGGGCCTGACTGTGGGGCCATTCTGAGGATTCCTTTGCGCTCTGGCCTGATTGAGGATCGGCTTATTTGACACTTTGAGAAGTGATAGCGAGCATAGCTAGCTAGTTTTCCCTAATTAATTTAGCTAGTCTTTTATAATTTATTGGCCAAAATTATGCATTTATGTGTTGTATTTGTAGGAAATATAGTTTTGAGCCAATTAGATGTTCGGGATGCGAAAAGAAGCCGAAGAATGAAAAAGAATCAAAGTTGGAAGATTGAAGATAGGACCATCCGCAGACCAGTGTCGAGACGCTGCTCTCTGGGCGTCTCGCCGCTGACATTCTATATTTGGAGTTCGCGATACTTGAAAAAAAAAAACCGGTATCACGACAGCGTCGCGACGCTACGACCAAAATTTTCCCTATTTATATTTTGTGATTAGGGCTGATTGGGGGACTTCTTTTGGACGATTGGGAGCCGTAAAACAGAGAAAATTAGCCTCTTTTGAAGCGGTACCAAGTGGAGAAAATTGGGATGGAAAGCTTGGCTCGTGGGGATCGTGACGGGGACGTGCGGTCTCGGCTCACCTAGCGTTTATTTCTCTTTTCCCTTACTTTAGTTAGTTTTTATGGCTTATTTAGACTTAGTTTATATTGTAACTCGGATTATGTGTAGCTAAGTTTAATTCTTAGGGATTGATGTAGCCGTTGGGCACTTTATGGATTGATTTAATGGTTTTATTGCTATTGATTTCATTTATGCATAATTGTATTCTTAATGCTTTCAATTTACCGGCCATAGGTTGATTGATGTTTGTGCTTGAATCTAACTCGGGAGAGAGGATTTAGCCTAGAAATCATTATGCATAACTAGGATTTAGCTAGAAATCGGGAGATAATAGTTAATTCTAGAAATCGTTAAAAAGGTTAACCTTAATGCCTTGCATGTTTAATGAATTTAGATAGGGATATCGGGTTCATTGCATGTGGGAGAATCATGTATGCTCGGGAGAGATATGTGTGATTTCAGTTTCCCAAGATTTATGAATCATAACATGTCATTAAACCATGAATTAATCCATAATCCCAATTGGTGAAATCAAATCCCTAAGACCGTTGACTCCATTAGATTATCATACTTTTTCATTGTTTTGTGTTTGATTACATTCATTATCACTTTGATTAGTTCCCTAAATAAAATTGGGCAAGAGTATTTTCGGTAATTAAAATTGATTAGAAATCCAATCCAGAGGACGACATTCGAATATCACATTCACTATATTATTACTTGACCCGTGCGCTTGCGGTAGGAAAATTCCACATCAAGAAGCATGGTATGTTTTCTGTTAAGAGTGGCTATAGGTTGGCCTACTCCTTGGCATCCCAGGTGTGTCCGTCTTCCTCTGACTCTGATCGCTGGCAGACTTGGTGGTCCAGTTTATGGAGGCTATGTATTCCAAGTAAGCACAAGTTCTTCTTATGGCGTCTTTTCCATGAGTGCCTGCCCACGAGGTAAATCTCCTTAAAAGAGGCGTTGAGGTCTCTCCTTTGTGTGTGTTGTGTAGCTCTGCTGTGGAGGACGGTCTCCATCTCTTCTGGAAGTGCTCTGTGACTAGAGAAATGTGGTTCTGTTCAAAATTTTCTCATTTATATCAGTCACTATATCATCTGGATTTTGTTGATGTTATCTGGGCATTGAAGGAGAAGCTGGGTCGCTTAGACTTTGAACTTGTGATAGTATTCTTGTAACGACCCGACTTCTTAAATAATCTTTTCGGGACCATTACGACAATGCATGCTTTGGAGACCTTTTTTAAATAAAAATATTTTAAAACATAAACACTAATTTAAGTAAAACTTTAAAACAAAACTTTTATTCGGGATCCCTAATTTTAAAAGTTTTAAATATTCTTAAATAATTACTAAAATATAAATGTACATGGCCTCTAGAAAATTTCTCAAACAAATTTACAAATAAAGTAAAACAGAGTTCTTAAAGTGGAAGAAAATAAAATATGAAGTTCAGGTCCTCTCATGGTTGTCTAATGGATTCTCATCAAACGCCTTTCACCTGCCCTTGCCTTACCTGAAAAAAAATATTTTTGAAAAGAATGAGTATTTAAAATACTCAGTAAGTGACCCTACTATTGAGGTTGGGTCACGCTTTAAAAACATTTTAAAAATCAACAACAAATATAATTTTGGTGGCTCTAAACTTTATTTTTAAACTTACTAATGAGAGAGAATATACTTCAATTTCATGCATATCCTAGACACATCAATTTCATGTGTCTCCTACGGAGGCCGTCAATTTCACGAAACCTCGAGGTCGTCAATTTCACAAACCTCGACTTAGGTACATCAATTTCATGTCCCTAAGTCCTGTGTAGGTATCTCTGAATGTACATCAATTTCATGTACACTTATAAAACTCATGAATAATTTAAACTCATTCCTTTAATGGAATTTTGAGAGACCACCAGATTAATTATTTCAGATATCAACAAATACAAGCAATAATAATAAAGTTCATGCTTTCAACAATTTTCATAAACGCATACGTAATTAAAATAATAGATTTTTCATGCACAATTTTCATGCTCTTAACAATAATAATAAATAACTCATAAGCACGAAAATTTTAGAAAATCAAACACGTGCACCCAATTAAAAAGTTCAACAGTAAGTTCACTTACCTCGGCTTAAATATTCTGAACAAAACTAAATTAATTCTTTAATTGCAAGGTCCTTAACCACACAAAACAGAATGTCGCTTGTTGTTCGGGGTCTTAAATCCGCTCCAATCCTCCAATTGAATCACCAATACGCTAACGGCCTTGAAATCACAAGGCAAAATCAATGGGTATTTAATTTCACACCATAAACAACTTCAAAACCACCATAGAACTCTTACCCATTGTTGGAATTAGCTAAAAACCCAACGAATCGAGTTGAAATTTGGAGAAAATCACGCCTTCAAACACTACCTCGTCGGAAAACACGAACACAAGCTACTATCGCTGCTGTACCGCCACGAAGCTCACCGGAAAACGTGCGACAAGAGGACGGATCTGCGAAGCCCACTTGTTTGAAACGCGTTGCTACTTCCTGAAGGAGAAGACGCTGCTACAAACTTGAAAAACTGTCGCGCGACCAGCCTGAAACCGCGGCTGAAGGAAGCTCGTCGGAGGAAATCGCGAGTCCCACGCCTCAAACGCCTGTTGCACCACCGATGTACAGCCGTCGCGCCGCCTTGGAGCTCGACGCCGTCACTACTCGCTGGAGAAGGCGCGAAATAGGAAGAAAACCAGCCGAAAAGTACTTGAAACCAAGACCCACCTGCTGCAGCCGCGTGCGTCGGAGCTCTCGGGTTCGCCGGAAGTCGTTGCCGCTAACACCACCGCCGCCGAAGATGTTGCTGCCGACAGAGAAGACCTACGCTGCCAGACCACTGCACACTGCCGCTGTAAAATAAAAAGGGAAGAGGGGAAGCTGCTGCCCGAAGGGAACAAGAGGGAGAGATCTTGAGGTTGAAGATGGTGGCTCACTTGGGGACCTAGAGCTGCGTGTGACTGATATAAGTGGGGAAAAGTTAGGGTTAAGTGACTTGGCTTGAAAACCCTATAATTTACAAAACTGTCGTTTAGCCTATTAAAATTGAAATCCAAGCAAACATCCCCTTAAAACCTTACATTACAAATGATTTAATTCATCTCTTGCACCAATTTCATAAAATTAGCTCACAAAACTTTAAATTTTGAGACGTTTAACTTTTCCTCAAAATTCAAGACGTTACAATCTTCCCTCCTTAGAAAACTTTCTTCCTCGAAAGTTGCTAATCCTTGGAGAGTTTTGGATACTTGATTCTCATCTTATCTTTCCTCTCCCATGTTGCTGCATGAATATGCTGGTTCTTCTAGAGCACTATCACAAGGCTATCTCCCTGCTACGAAGAGTCTTCTGATCTCTAGCAATGATTTGAACTGGTTTCTCTTCATAACTTAAGTTCTCATTCAGTCTCAACGGTTCGAAATCAATCACATGAGTAGGTCTTCCACGTATCTTCACATCATAGATACATGAAACATATCATGAACTGGAGAGAGATGATTGCAAGGCTAATCAATAAGTCACAAGGTCAATTCTCTCCAAAATTTCAAAAGGCACTATACACCTGCGACTTAAATTCCCTTCATAGATGCAACTTCAAGAACACAAAGTCAGTAATTGCAAATTTTCAGCCTCTGCATCTCGTGTCTGCATAGCCCTTTTGCATGCTTTCCTGGCAGGAAATTTGTTAACTTAGTGAGCTTGAAAAGCCTATACTTGGATCTAAATTTTGTGTTAGGATTATCCTCATCTCTTACTCTATATCCCATCATGGTGCTTCTCACACTCAGGCATAGAGGTTTATCATAACTGGAACTTCTTTGTCAGGTCAACCGACATTTCAGGGAACTCAGAACTCTGATGTAGTCCTATTGGAGTCCCAACGAAATTTTCTCTTCTGTCCTGAGCTAGAGCGCTAACTAGCAATAGAAACTGCTTTTCGGGACCCACTCTTGCTTTGGCTAAACTACCATGTCTATCTATTCTTCTAACATGAGGAAACATCATTTCAAATTTCTATACCTAACTAAGCATATCTAATTATCTAACCAAAATAAAAAAAATACATGGGTAACAACACATATCGTGAGAAATATTTACATAAACATATATTTATTTAAAACATAGTCTTTTACAAGGGCATACCTGGCGATGATGAGAATCTTGTTATTTAGCCATGAGGACACATAAGCTTACGATGTAAGCAGTCTACAGAACCATTAACTGGGCTCTGATACCAACTGTAACGACACGACTTCTTAAAAAATCTTTTCGGGATCATTACGACAATGCATGCTTTGGAGGCCTTTTTTAAATAAAAATATTTTAAAACATAAACACTAATTTAAGTAAAAACTTTAAAACAAAACTTTTATTCGGGATCCCTAATTTTAAAAGTTTTAAATATTCTTAAATAATTTCTAAAATATAAATGTACATGTTCTCTAGAAAATTTCTCAAACAAATTTACAAATAAAGTAAAACAGAGTTCTTAAAGTGGAAGAAAATAAAATATGAAGTTCAGGTCCTCTCATGGTTGTCTAACGGATTCTCATCAAACGCCTTTCACCTACCCTTGCCTTTACCTGAAAAAAAAATATTTTTGAAAAGAATGAGTATTTAAAATACTCAGTAAGTGACCCTACTATTGAGGTTGGGTCACGCTTTAAAAACATTTTAAAAATCAACAACAAATATAATTTTGGTGGCTCTAAACTTTATTTGTAAACTTACTAATGAGAGAGAATATACATCAATTTCATGCATATCCTAGACACATCAATTTCATGTGTCTCCTACGGAGGCCGTCAATTTCACGAAACCTCGAGGTCGTCAATTACACAAACCTCGACTTAGGTACATCAATTTCATGTCCCTAAGTCCGGTGTAGGTATCTCTGAATGTACATCAATTTCATGTACACTTATAAAACTCATGAATAATTTAAACTCATTCCTTTAATGGAATTTTACTCATGAATAATTTAAACTCATTCCTTTAATGGAATTTTGAGAGACCACAAGCTCAATTATTTCAGATATCAACAAATACAAGCAATAATAATAAAGTTCATGCTTTCAACATATTTCATAAACGCATACGTAATTAAAATAATAGTTTTTTCATGCACAATTTTCACGCTTTTAACAATAATAATAAATAACTCATAAGCACGAAAATTTTAGAAAATCAAACACGCGCACCCAATTAAAAAGTTTAACAGTAAGTTCACTTACCTCGGCTTAAATATTCTGAACAAAACTAAATTAATTCTTTAATTCCAAGGTCCTTAACCACACAAAATAGAATGTCGCTTGTTGTTTTGGGTCTTAAATCCGCTCCAATCCTCCAATTGAATCACCAATACGCTAACGGCCTTGAAATCACAAGGCAAAATCAATGGTTATTTAATTTCACACCATAAACAACTTCAAAACCACCATAGAACTCTTACTCATTGTTGGAATTAGCTAAAAACCCAACGAATCGAGTTGAAATTTGGAGAAAATCACGCCATCAAACACTGCCTCGCCGGAAAACACAAACACAAGCTACTGTCGCTGTTGTACCGCCACGAAGCTCACCAGAAAACGTGCGACGAGGACGGATCTGCGAAGCCCACTTGTTTGAAACGCGTTGCTACTTGCTGAAGGAGAAGACGCCGCTGCAAACTTGAAGAATTGTCGCGCGACCAGCATGAAACCGCACCTAAAGGAAGCTCGCCGGAGGAAATCGTGAGAACCACGCCTCAAACGCCCGCTGCACCACCGATGTACAGCTGTCGGGTCGCCTTGGAGCTTGATGCCGTCGCTACTCGCTGGAGAAGGTGCGAAATAGGAAGAAAACCAACCGAAAAGTACCTGAAACCGAGACCCACCTGTTGCAGCCACGAGCGTCGGAGCTCTCGGGTTCACCGGAAGTCGTTGCCGCTAACACCACCGCCGCTGGAGATGCTGTCGCCGCCGGAGAAGACCCACGCTGCCAGACCACTGCACACTGCTGCTGTAAAATAAAAAGGGAAGAGGGGAAGCTGCTGCACGAAGGGAACAAGAGGGAAAGATCTTGAGGTTGAAGATGGTGGCTCACTTGAGGACCTAGAGCTGCGTGTGATTGATATAAGTGGGGAAAAGTTAGGGTTAAGTGGCTTGGCTTGAAAACCCTATAATTTACAAAACTTCCCTTCAGCCTATTAAAATTGAAATCCAAGCAAACATCCCCTTAAAACCTTACATTACAAATGATTTAATTCATCTCTTGAACCAATTTCATAAAATTAGCTCACAAAACTTTAAATTTTGAGACATTTAACTTTTCCTCAAAATTCAAGATGTTACAATTCTGGTGGTCAGTTTGGAATTTGCGTAACAATCTGTGCTGGAAGGGTGAATCTGATGGTCGGGATTTGTGGGCACGGTCTGAAGAGTATCTGAGGGCGTATCATGATGTTGTTAGCCGGCGTGAGTCTTGCTGCAGTTTGCAACCTCGTCCCATTAGGCCGGTAGAGCGGAGTTCATGGACTCCCCCGATGGGCTATGAGTTTAAACTTAACACTGATGCTTCTATTAGGCCTGAATCAGGTGAAGCGGGGGGAGGCTGTGTTCTTCGTGATGCATCTGGTACAGTGCTTATGGCGGCGTGCTTGGTCCTGCCTAGGTGCTGGAGCGTGGATCTTGCTGAAGGCTGGGCATTGGTGAAAGGCGTGGAGTTAGCATTACAGATGGGTTTCTCAAATTTCTGTATTCAAATGGATTCATTCAGGCTGGTTAGAATTCTCCATGGGGAGTTGACTGACGCTTCAGAGGTTGGCCTACTGATGGATGATGCCCGACGTCTCCTCCATCCTTGTGTTAGTGGCAAAGTTCTTTTTACACCACGGCAGGGGAACAAAGTGGCGCATGCTCTAGCCTGTTTGACCTTCTCTTATTTTGACTGTGTTTGGCTTGAAGAGTGGCCTAATGAAATTTCTGATGTGCTGACTTGTGATGCTACGTTGTGTCAGGGAGGTGCCCCCTAAATTGGGAAAGGGAAACAGTCTAAGCAGATCTAGTCACCTCCTCACCCGATGTGCCTGAAATCAGGGAAGGTTTTCTTTGTCTTATCTTTCTGTCCCTTTCGTTTGCATATTTATATTTATTGGGGTCAATGATTGATTTAGGGTGGGGTGGTAAAATGTGCATGCTAGTGAATTTTTGCTGAGTCTGGATGCATCTGAGCACCAGAATACCTTTTGCATGGTTTGTAATACTGTTTTGCTCTATTATGATTGGATTGAGGCCGTGGGAATGGGGGGATTCGAACCTCTGACCTCTTGGTCGAGGGTACATGCCAATTACCGTTGAGCTAAGCTCGCTTTGGCAACACTATTTTAAGTAAAAACTTTAAAACAAAGCTTTTATTCGAGATCCCTAAATTTTAAAGGTTTTAAATAATTTTAAATAATTTCTAAAATATAAATATACATGGCCTCTAGAAAATTTATCAAACAAATTTATAAATAAAGTAAAACAAAGTTCTTAAAGCAGAAGAAAACTAAAATATGAAATTTCTGGTTCCCTCATGGTTGCCTAACGGATTCTCATCAATCGCCTTTCACCTGCCCTTGCCTTTACCTGAAAAAAAATATTTTTGAAAAGAATGAGTATTTAAAATACTCAGTAAGTGACCCTACTATTGAGGTTGGGTCACGCTTTAAAAACATTTTAAAAATCAACAACAAATATCTTTTTGGTGGCTCTAAACTTTATTTGAACTTACTAATGAAAGATGACATACATCAATTTCATGCATATCCTATACACATCAATTTCATGTGTCTAAAGATGATATACATCAATTTCATGCATATCATATACACATCAATTTCATGTGTCTCCTACGGAGGCCGTCAATTTCACGAAACCTCGAGGTCGTCAATTTCACAAACCTCGACTTAGGTACATCAATTTCATGTCCCTAAGCCCTGTGTATGTACATCAATTTCATGTACACTTATAAAATTTACGAAAACTCATAAATAATTTAAACTCATTCCTTTAATGGAATTTTGAGAGACCACCAACTCAATATTACAACCATTAACAATTGCAAACAATAGTAATAAATTTCATGCTTTCAATAATTTTCATAAATGGAAACATAATCAAACAATTTATAAAGCACAGGAATTTTGGAAAATCAAACATGCGCACCCAATTTAAAAGTTCAACAGTAAGTTCACTTACCTTGGTTTAGATGCTCTTGAACAGCATTAATCAATTATTTAACTCCAAGACCAAAACAGAAATACACTTGCTTTCTGAGGTCCCCAAAAACGCTCCAATCCGACAACTAAACTTCTAATGCAAAAAGAACCTCGCCGGAAAACGCTGAAGGAAAATACTCATGCGAAAACTCCGTTGGAAAATCGACTTGAACTCGCCCACTTCCGAAAGTGCTCAAAATCGCCGGAATAAGCTGCTGGCCACCGACCCACTGTGCACCCACGCCGAGAACGCTACTGGTTGGGTGAACTGGCTGCTACAGTCGTTGGAAATCACTGCTACACGCTGCACGGCCGGAAGAGACAACCACGAATGACCCGCCGCTCACTACTGCTCCCCACGCGACGCCGCCGCCGCGACCAGTTGGATGCGAACACTGCAGACGCCGCGCTGCCCTGCTACACACCGAAACCGCGAGCCCACGCTTGTGCACCGCTGTGAGACCGCTCGCCGTTCCTTGCCGAATGAGTTCGCCGGAGTTGAGAGAGAGGAAAGCTGCCGTCGGGTTGTGGGTTGTGGAGAAGAAGTGAAAGGATGAAAAAAAATACTTACCTAGGGCTGCATGATTGACTAAAAACCTAATGGGCTTGGGCTTGACTCAAATTTTGGCATATTTACAAAAATGCCATTCAGCCCTAATTTTAAATATTTCACAAATTTTCAAAATTTCAAATTCCCTCTTAACTCAAAATAACTCCCAAACTAAATAAAATTTGAATTTTCCTAAAATTACGGGCGTTACAGCATTGGACCTATCTGTTTGATTTAAATTTAAAATGTTGAGATTAGGTGTTGGGTTTGATCATGATAAATTCTGTTTGCGCAGTTATGCCCTCTCTTTTGTTTTGGTTGAAGTGAAGCTTGGTATCTTATTTTGAGCCTCTTAAGTTTTCCTGAGTTTCTTGCTTGCTTGAGCACCTGGCCTATCCTCTAGTTAGTTCTGAAAGTTTAGGGGTGTTTTATGGGGTCCTTAGATCTGTTGTCACCTCGATAGGGGTAAGGTCGAACTTATCAGTCTATCTTACTGCATTTTAGCGTTTTGTTCCTGCCTAGGAAAGAGAATGCATGCCTATGGAAAAAAAGATCAGAAAAGAAAGAAATTTTGAGCGTGAGTGGATTATAATAGTTGGCTCTTCCTTGTTTATTTAATAAGGATAGTATGCTTGCTAAATCATGAGCGAGTTTAGGGGTAAAAAGAGTTGTCTGCAGTGTGTTCAGTTAGGCCAGCCAAGGGGTAAACTCGGGTTAAGGGTCCCTGCACTGTAGTGTGAAAGCTAGTACCTCGTTTATACGTTTGCGAAAGAATAAAGAAAGGGAATCCCTAATTTGGGTCTTTTAGCCTCAGCAAGGCCTTATTTCAAGTGTAGGGGGAAGATAGGTGGAGGGTCCCTATAAGTCATCCCCGGACTATTAGGGGTGACTTTAGGAGAGGTTTATCACACACACGCGCGAGACCCCTCCTGGAAAGTCTTGAGTTTGTCTCTTATCTGGTATCTATCAGTAGCTTCTCTTAGGCAAAAGTTTTAGCATATGTAGTGTAGGAGTATGATAATGATTTCCCAACATCTGAATTTCTTCCAGTCATACCATTTGGGATTAGGCTTGCATGAGGTTTTTGCGAGAGTTAGTTTGGGTATGAATTGATAGAGCTAATTTGCTTCTACTATATCCATTCCTAAAGTACTCTTCCTGTTGATTGTCATGTGCTAAATGCCTTCTTTGATGGTATCTTTTGCAGGCCTACGCTCTGAGTTCGGGACTGATTTGTGTGTTGATAATGCAGGGATTAAAGCCCTACGCTGCGGAAGAACAATCAAACCATACTGTATTTTTTATTCCAAACGAAAAACCAATACGGATTGCAAAGATATTTACAGCAACAAAACAAGAAAAAAACTTGTTGTAAAACGATTATAAAACATGCAAGATCTATTAGAAAATACCCTAAAATAATTTTCTAAATGATCCTAATGATCAAGGGTTTAGGAGACCTTACTCTACTTGAAGATCTCATCTGTTTCACCAATTCCCTTGATGAATTTACCCAAAAATAGCAGCAAAGATCCTTCCTTTTGCTGTAAAAATGCCCACGAACACCACCAATATGGTTGCACCGGTATTCTCCTTGGGAATAAGGTTGAGGATGCTTGTGGGAGCAAAAATCTCTAAGGTTTTTGGGAGAATTTTTGTCTCTGTGTTTCTTAGAGGATGAAAAACGCAGAGGGACTGAAAGTGAGAGAGAGATTGCGTGAGAGAGGTTCAAGGATAATCTTCAAAACTGATCAGGAGTTCGTTAACGGATGAAAACAAAACCCTTAATAACCTCTCAAATACGTGGAGCAAGCCTAGGGTAGTGGGATTGACTAATTCCCTTCAGTTAATATTAACTGATAGGAAAATAATAATAATTAATTAATATAAATAATTAATTATATAATTAAATTAACAATTAATCTAATTATCAATTATATAAATCCCATTTATATAATTATCCCACATAATCTATAGTTTTAATGCAATTTAATTAAATCAAAATTTAATTAAATTATATCAAAACTAATAACTAATTAATTCACCAATTAATTAATAGTATAATTAAATATCAAACATTTAATTATATTTCTCTCACATAAACTATAGTTTTAATGTGTATCCAATGCGCATTAATTTTAACCTATAGTTTTAATATGAATCAAATTCATATTTTAACTTAATATTCGAACACCTTCGAATATACAAATCTCCCTTAAAAATTTACCTCAACGCCCTAAATGAGCTACCGGTGGGACCTAATGGACCTACAGATCAGAAGCTCCAACGATATGAGATTAATTGGCTAAACTCATTAACCAAGTTAATCAATGTTTGTTAACTGTGGTTCACTCCACTATAGAACCACAGCTACACTCTTCTTGCAGATATATTTTTGTGTCCACGGATATCGACCATCAACAGCAAGTCAGCCCTTCACGTGTGTTCTTATCCCAGCTAGGTCAAATTACCGTTTTACCCCTGGACTACCTCTTTATCCTTAAGTATCAGTGGTCCTCTAATGAACAACCTGTTTGAGGTCCAACCAACAAACAGAAGTCCCTCTCATGCCATAGAGAGGGCAGGGCCCATTGTTCAAGACCCAGAGACACCACTTAAGCGAACACACCTCTACTTACCCTAGAGTCGCGAAGGAGTGAATTCCATCTTGTGTGATTATGTTCCCAGCTCCCCACTCGGTCTTGTCCCCAAAATGGTAGGCTTATTGAGTCGGCGTGCAGGCCACTCTCACCCGTACAAATCAAAGGACAATCCCTCACAGACAGGAGTCCATAATCCACTCAGGATTGAGACCAAGTTGCCTAGGTCATCCTAGTGAAATAGAAACCAAGCTAACTAACGGTGTTAAAGCTAGTGGTTAACTATTTCGCAGTCCAGTCTTATGCAAACTCATTGCATAGGATACCCCCACTCACATGTCAACTACATGAATGAGTTGGATCATTACGTTTGTATCAAAATACAAAGCGGGCCGTATCCATAGTGTCATTAGGATAAGGTACCCAGCCTTATCCCTATATTATAGACCCTTTAGGCTGGATCTTGAACATTGATCCCCGTATGTCCCTACATACTAGTTCAAGCCTCATACTATCAGCCTAGGATGTTTAGTTTATTGGATTAGGGTTAATAAGACAAGATTACTCAATGCAAACACAGATAAATGAATAATACATCATTTTATCAATGTTCGGTCAAAAGGTACATTTACTATCTACGAGTTTTATGGCATAAAACCCAACAAACTCCCACTTGAACTAAAACTCAAGATAATAGGAAAGTATATACAAAATAATCTAAAGTTGGAAATGGTAAATGATGTTGTACATTACATAAAAGGTAAATATACAAAATACAATAAACTAGGGCATCCTTACACCCATTACACATCTCCCACTTGCCCTAGATTATACTATATACATGTCTCGCAGACCTAGACTTTCTAGATGACCCTCGAACACCTTAGCCGAGAGGGCCTTCGTAAACAGATCAGCAATGTTGTGCTCCGAAGCGATCTTGGTCACGACCACATCTCCTTTCGTTGCACAATCTCTCGAATTAAGTGATACTTCCTCTCGATGTGTTTACCTCGTTTGTGGCTGCGAGGTTCCTTTGAATTGGCTACAGCCCCACTGTTGTCACGGTATAATGTTATGGGAAAGTTCATATTTGGAACAACTTCCAAATCAGTCAAGAACTTCCTTAGCCAAACTGCTTCCTTGGCTGCTTCACAAGCAGCTACATACTCAGCCTCCATGGTTGAGTCCGCTATGCATCCTTGTTTGATGCTTCTCCAAACTACAGCTCCCCCGTTAAGGGTGAACACTGACCCTGACGTGGATTTCCTAGAATCCTTGTCAGACTAGAAGTCAGAGTCGGTGTATCCCGTGAGAACTAACTCTTTAGCCCCAAACACCAGCATGTAGTCCCTCGTTCTCCTAAGATACTTGAGGATTCCTTTAACGGCGGTCCAGTGGTCTAACCCTGGATTTGACTGATATCTGCTGACTATCCCATCTCGACGGTGGTTCCACTCGGTCGAGGACTTGGAAAGGTTGAGAATATGGGTGGCTCAACCTCTGCAAGAATCAATCCCATCTCGATGGTGGTTCCACTCAATCGAGGACTTGGAGAGGTTTAGGATATGGGTGGCTCAACCTCTACAAGAATCAATCCCATCTCGACGGTGGTTCCACTCGGTCGAGGACTTGGAGAGGTTGAGAATATGGGTGGCTCAACCTCTGCAAGAATCAATCTCATCTCGACGGTGGTTCCACTCGGTCGAGGACTTGGAGAGGTTGAGAATATGGGTGGCTCAACCTCTGCAAGAATCAGTCTGTCTCTGCCATATGCGCTATATCCTGTAGAAAAATGTCTCATGCAAACACAGTAGAAAGAGCTTTATTAAATTTGCAAATCTCTGCATGCTTTACAACATAAAGGGTCATGGACAAATGTAAACAAATAACATTAGTAACAGGCTTGGGTTTTTGGTCATATCCTAGTCGGCTGAGGCCGACCACCGGTCCCCTCTGGTCGGCCTCAGCCTTCCTGTGGTGGCGCAGTAGCCTGTCATTCATCTCTACTGAAATTACTGATAGTAAATCTTCCGGTGCTCTGCATTCCATGGGTGAGGAGTTGGTTTTCCATTTTCGTCGACCAAAGAGTAAGTACCGGGGCAGACTACCTTGTTAATTTGATAAGGTCCTTCCCATGCTGGCCCCAGTGCTCCTACATTGGGATCTCTGGTGTTCTGCATTATCTTTCTCAAAACCAAATCTCCCTCTTTGAAGGTACGCATTTTCACTATAGCATTGTAATACTTGGCAATCCTATTTTTATACTCTGCAACTCGAAGTCGCGCTGTCTCACGATGCTTGTCCAGGAGGTCCAAGTTCAACCTCATGGCCTCATCATTCCCACGCACACTAAACTGCTCTGTTCTAGGGGAGGGTATGCCAATCTCTACCAGAACCACTACCTCTGCCCCGAATGGAAGTATGGTCGCAATCTCCTGCAGACGTAACCAAGGCTAGGGCAAGCTTGTCCACTTGAGGGTATCTTGTTTCTGCTTCGACCATAGACTTACTGGTGTAATATACAGGTCGCTGGAGTTTACCTTCTTCTTTGACCAGTGCTGAACTTACAGCCGTATTCGAGGCTACCACATAAAGCAGTAGCTCATCACCAGGGAGTGGCTTAGCCAAGAGTGGGGCAAAACTCAGATAGTCTTTCAGCTCCCGAAAAGCTGTCTCGCACTCTTCACTCCATTCGAAACGTGATCCTTGTCTTAAGATTTTAAAGAAAGGTAAGCACTTATCAGTTGATCTACTAAGAAACCTGTTCAACGCTGCGATCCTTCCGTTCAAACTTTGGAGTTGCTTAAGATTAGATGGAGAGGACATTTGCATGATTACTCTTATCTTGTCTGGATTCGCTTCTATCCCTCTCTGATGCACCATGAATCTTAAGAATTTTCCTAACGTTACTTCGAAAGCACACTTACTTGGATTTAGTTTCATTTGGTACTTCCAGAGTATCCGAAAAGCCTCGTTGAGGTCAGACTCGTGGCATTGAGACTTCTCACTTTTCACCAGCATATCATCCACGTATACCTCCATGTTCTTTCGTAATAAGGGAGCAAACATCTATCCACTGATACGTAGCCCCAACATTCTTCAGATCGAATGACATGACTTTATAGCTATACAACCCTCGACTGGTGATGAAAGAAGTCTTCTCTTGGTCAGGCTCATGCATTTTGATCTGGTTGTATCCTGAGTACGCATCCATAAAACTCAGCATCTCATGACCTGCCATTGCATCAACCAACTGATCGATCATGGGTAAGGGGCAACTGTCTTTAGGGTATGCCTTATTCAGGTCCATGAAATCGATGCACATCTGCCACTTCTCGTTGGCCTTCTTTACCAACACAACGTTGGACAACCACTAGGGGTAGTGGACCTCCCTGATGAACCCAGCTTTGAGCAACTCATCTACTTGAATAGCTAAAACCTCATTCCTTTCCGAATTGAAGGCTCGTCGTTTCTGCTTTACCGACTTGAAATCCCTATCCACATTCAGATGGTGAACCATTACCCCTGGATCAATTCCCCACATATCCTCATGTGACCATGCGAACAAATCTGCATTAGCCCTCAGGAACCTGATCAGCCTCTCCTTTTGCTCAGCCCCTAGCTTGGTGCCGATGTTCACTCTTTTTCCCTCCGACGTTAACGACATTGACTCCAGCTCTTCTGCGGGTTGCCCGCTCGGATCACTTCTAGCAGCACTGGGAATACGAGGAACCTCTTGCTGACACCCGAGGTTAGGGTCGGCCTCTTCCCTACCGAGGTCGGCCTCGGTCGAACCCAGAGCTCTTTGTCCACATCTGAGGTCTTCCACTGGTCTTTGAGTTTGCATTATTTTGCACGCCACAACCAATATGCAGTTCGTACTGGTAAGCACTCTTCCCCACAGACGGAGTCACCTGTTGATGGCAAAATCTGGCCAAGCCACTCACCTGACCTTCACGTGACACCAACAGTGAATTTGTTGAAGACGGGGAAGACATGACCTGCAAAACAAGTAAAAACCGTTGAACACCGGTGTGGTATAGGCCACCTGCACTTTGATGCCTAAGTAAGATAAACTAGTATAGAGTCTTCCTGAATCTAATTTTCCAACCCTTTTCCAAGTGTGGAGGACTGAATTTATACTTGTGTCTTCGACTAGGGTTTTCCTTCCTCTCTCGGGGTCGTTCCGGGCTGAAAGTGGATCAAATCGGGGAACAAAGATCAAGTAGAAGGAGAACCGCCTCGGCCTCGGTCCACATGGGATCGGGCCAAGGCCTGATCCTCCCGGCCTTGGCTCAGTTTCTCCGGCCTGCCCCTCCTCCAGTGCTCGACTCTTCAGTGTATCTCTGGACTGAGGTTGCTGATAAGGGTAAAAAATATACCTATTTTACCCTTATATTTAGCTCATTTCCTTGTCAAAAGTTGCATGTTTAGATTAAATTTACTATTCCCGAGCTCTAAAAGTGTTAAAGTTGATGAATTAGGGAGTTGAGAGTCACATTTGTCAAATTATGCTTAAAAGTGCTTAAAAAGAACTATTTTGATATGAATTTGACTCAATTTGGTGTTGTGCAGAAAAACAGAAGAAATCTAGAAAAACCCAGAAATGCGGGAAGGCAAAATTGAAATGCGACCGCATTTCTGGGCAGACAGAGGCAGTTTCGAGTCCGTCGCAGGTCATTTTGAGCGAGAGTTTTACGCACCTAACCGACCGTTTTGACCTCGAAATCGACTGGGCTACCTACCAGCAACTATTTCGTGGCTCCTCAACTACTCCCCACACTATATAAGTCCGTGATTCGAAGAGAAATGCAAGCAAAACTCACTGGGAAAAAGAGGGTGGTGACAGAACCCTAGTCGCCCATGAGTAGGGATGCCCGAGGTCCTTCTTAGATGACTGAATTCTAACCTTAGTTAGACATCAAACTTGAGTTTTTGTAGGGATTTTCACCCTATTCCCATTTGTAAAGGAGAGTAGAGTGTCGAGCGAACTCTAGAAGGATTGAATAAAAGAAAAAATCCTAGTTTTAGCTACTGCACCTTATTTCCAACATTTACTACTTTTCATTTCTTTGTATTCTTTATTCATTTATTTCAATGAAAAGTTGTTTATTTACATCTTATCCCATCATGCGTATCTAAATCTCATTGAGGGGTTCAATATAGTGAATTTCCTTATGGTTAACTTAGCTTGAAAGTGTTTATTTGCTTAAGTTCTATTCATTGCATGTCACTCTTTATTGAATATCATTCTGAATCTTGCTGAGTTTAAATTGATCACTTAGACTTTGCATGCTATGTGAGTTTGATACCCGAAAGGGACAAACAATATCGGTTCTCATAAAGGTGATATAGGAGAAATGGCTTGAAAGACTGTATTCGGTGTTATAGGGCGAGGATGCCTAAGGCACCCTATAACAGCTATAGGGTTATAGATTGCATGCTTGATTTATTTATGTCGGAGTCGAGTCACAGACATGTGCATAACGGTACTCGCTTAGCCTTCTAACGGTTCTTGGGAGCAAGGCCAAATAGAAGTTAAATCTGACCCAATGCATGAATAGACTTAGGTTTAATAAGCAAGGATTAGAGTTATTTTACCTTAGGGTTGAAACTATATTGGACACCTCGTTTATTTATTATTGTTTTTTTTACTTGTTTATTTTATCTACTTTTCAAAAATCATCGTCAACTATTTATTTTGTTACCTTATCCAAGCAATCTTTGAGCAATTTCTTCTTCAATTCTGTGTTTCCAATTTAGTCCTCGTGGGATTGATACCCTTGGAATACTTCTAAGGTTTTTCTTACTGCATGCGATAATGTATACTTGCTCTAGGTTGGCTGAATTTATCTTAATCATTATTCATCATCTTTTCTCACATCCACATTATTCAGTATCGACAACGCATCAGTTGCGTTGTCCTTGCTGTCCCCGTGCCTTTCGGAGTGGATTAAAATCACCCACAACATTATCTATTTCTAAAAATTTTTCCATAACTTTTCTCTCTCTAATCAACATATCTCTAACTTTCCTTTTGAAAAAAAAAAAATTCTCTAAATTTTCTTTCACTACAAGTTTTCGTTATTTTTCTAATTTATCGTTATTTCGTTAATATACCTTTTACTCTTGACCTTACTATCTCTCTAAAAGTTCTCTTCTTATTTATTTTTCTCTCTAAAATTTATGTCTTTAACTCTAACTTTTTCCTTTTTTCTCTAACTAATAGTTTTATGGAGTCTAACTAATATTCTCCCTCTCAATATTTTCTTCCATGTCTCTAAACATACTATATTTAACTTTTCTTCCAAAAATATTCATATTCATGTCTCTAAATTTTTGTTTCAATGTCTCCACACATTTTTCTCTCTCTAAAACATGTTTTCATCCCTTTATTTTTTTAAAAACTGAAAACCAAAAACAGTTATCAAATAAATTTGGTTTTCTATTTTTTAAAAGCAGAAAACAAAAAATAGTTATCAAACATATATAAAAACCAAAAATAGAAAACAAAAAAAACCAAAAATAAAAAACTGGAATGGTACCAAACGGGCCTTAAAGTAATTACCCAATAGGATTTTATTTTCAATAAGAAAAGAAGAACTGGAAACAAGGGATATAGTTACCATACATAATTATGTTTTTCTTTACTAAAACATAGAAAACAAAAAAACAAGAAATATGAAAATAAATAAATAAACAATAAATGGCAACATTTCTATTTTTTGCTTTAAAAAACATGGCTTCTTTTTGTAATTTCTATAATATGTTTTTACATTTTTTAAGAGATTTTAATTCTGAAAACAATTAAACATTAGGATTTTTTTTTTTAATTTTCAAAATTTGACTTTAACTTTTTTGAACAATTAATTTTCAAATTTTAACTTAAAAACATTGTTCAACGATACATAACAAAATATATAAACATAAAGATGAAAGTAGTGTTTATAAGCTTAATTAAAAAAAAAAAATGGTTATTAGACCGGATCTACCTTATATCAACTTGTCTTCAACGGTTTGAAAAAAAAAAAGAAAAAACTTTGAGTGCTTATTATTTTTCTTTATTTTCTCTCCATCTCATGATTGATGGACAAAAATGAGGCTCTCTCAAACTCAAAACAGATAAAATTAGGGATAGGATTTTGAAAGATAGAGGAATAACAACTTAGATCCCGATTTTGGTAATTTCATAGATAAACAACTATTATTTAAGATAACTATAATCTTTAAAATTCTTTTTGGCTCAACAACGTATGGATATGGATGTGATAATTTCAACCTATGATATTTTGATTAAAAGGAGATAATGACCTAACCAAGTTGGTTAGAACCATCTCTAAAATTTAAAGATATTTTATATTATTCTCTAGCATATTTAAAAATAAGCTAGAGAATAATGGTCATATATTACTAAAACACTTAATTTTAGGGGAAAGAAAAGGAGTTTAGGGTTTATGTAACGTCCCAGGCCCAAGATTCATAATTCGGATTCGGCACCTCATGGCCCCAGCATTCTCCTACATCTCTTGCGGTCTGGCAACGTTACCATACTTGTCTGAAACTACTACTAAGAGTGAAGACTGTCCCCACAAACCAACACGGGGTCCTTTTAGGATGCTTTGTCCTCACTCACATGCCTCCTAGGAAAATTCCCACCCAACATAGAACTTCTCCAAGCCAAGCATGCTTAACTTCAAAGTTCCTATGATTGAGCTACCGAAAAGGAAGGTGTACCTTGTTGGTATAGGTAGTATCTATCAATTCTTTTATGCTTATCTTGACCATGTTTTCATGTCCTCAAGATCCCTCTCATTCGAATGTGATCTCGGTTCATTCATGTACCCCTCCTAACCTCGGGCGTCACAGTTTAGATCCCAACCAATGAACTCTTTGAACTTTAATGATTATTTTGTTTTTGCATCGAGACTTTCAAATTTTGTATTCTTTTGAATATGATGTGAAATAATCGTATTTTAGTCCTTGTTATTTTTTAAATAAATTTTTTGACAAAAGCCTAATTTTCAAATATCTACCTGTGAATTTGAAGCAAGATGTTGAAGTTATGATGTCAAGTTTCACAGATGTATTTATATTTTCATTAAATGATCCATTAAAAAAGTTGTTATAGGAAATTTTGGACCACCTGATGCACAAGGAGCTGACGAAGACGTCCGGGCGAAAATATGACTAGGAGACCAACCCAGAGGAAGAACCGACCAAAGGATCGGGCCAACTTGGCCCGACCGCTTGCGCGGGCCGAGCTCGATCACCTCCTCTCGGTCCCTGATGCCTCTAGCCGCCCTGGTTTCGCCTGGTTTGTCCCGAAACGCCTTCGAATTCCTAAAAACCCTAGGAACACGAGCAAGTATTTATACCCCTCTTCGCCTCTGAAGAAGGGGACCCGAACTCTCGACTCTCTCCTCTTACTCTCTTGCTCTCCTCTTCCGTTTTCTGACTTAAGCATCGGAGGTGGTGTGGCTAGCACCACACCGGTGTGCAGGTTTACTCTTTTGCAGGCCACGTCTTCCCCCGCTCTCAAACAAATTCACTGTCGATTATCACGTGGAGCGAAGGTAATTTACCTAGCGAAATTTGATCCTCAACAAAAGTAATGACAAGGACCAAATTAATTTCCTATGTAAAGTTTCAAAATTAAGATAAAACATTTAAGACATTTGAGATTGGTTTTTGACATTACTAAAATTACTTTTGTCATTGATAAATGTTTGGCAATGATTCACAACTCAGGAGTGATTTTAAAAAATATTTAGAACATATTTGGAAGGGATTTTGATATTATTAACAACATTTTTGTCATTGTCAAAATCACTTTCATTGAAAAATCACTTTTGGTCCATTCCTTTGATTTTCAAGTGATTTTTGGTCCAGTTTTAATAGAAAAGTTTTGCTTTTTAAAATTTCTATTGCGAAAAATTTCAAAGCTATCCTTCTATTATACCCCATTTTCAGCTTAAATTTTGAAAAAAAATCCTTCCTAAAATATTTTAAGCTCTCTACAATTAATTTTTCCTTCCTAAGATTAAAATGATTTTCATGTTTGTTAAGGTCACATTTGAATTCCTAGTCAAATTTCAAGAACAAAAACGAGTTCTTGAAAACTACTTTTTTTAGTTTTTAAAAATTGACTTGTTTTTGAAAAAATGGGAAGAATGTGGATAACATAAACAAGGAAACTTATTGATAAAAGTAATGTTTATAAGCTTAATTTTAAAAAACAAAAAACCAAAAACTAAGGCTCCGTTTGATAACCATTTGGTTTTTGGTTTTTAGTTTTTGAAAATTAAACCCATAAACACTACTTCCACCTACAAATTTTTTTGTTTTCCTAATACATTCTTTCCATGTTTTCAAAAACCAAGTCAAATTTTGAAAACTAAAAAAAGTAGTTTTCAAAAACTTGTTTTTGTTTTTGGAATTTGGCTAGGAATTCAAATGTGCTCTTTGCAAATATGAAAACCATGGTAAGAAAATTGAGAGAAAACAAGCATAATTTCCAAAAACCAAAAACCAAAAACCAAATGGTTATCAAACGGGACCTAAATGGTTATCCAACGGAGCCTACATTTTTAAGTTTCCAAAACTTAACTTGGTTTTTGAAAGCATAAAAAGAACTTAACAAAAATCAAATGATTTTGAAAGGACAACTTAAAAACCAAAATAAACAATTTGTATAAAAAAAAGTCAATGACGGAAAGATAGACATTTTGTTAGAGTTCCTGTTTTTGATATATGTGAAGTCAGCTGTGCAGGAAAAGAGCCTCCAAAGTCAAGGGTCCATATGTTTAGCACCACTATTGAAGGGTCTTCCATTTTCTATAATGACTTAACTAATTGAGTTATGTTCGTGTACAAGTTGACTAGAATAAAGTTTAAAATTTAAGGATATTTTAGGGCCCGTTTGGTAACTTTCTCGTTTCTTGTTTCTTGTTTCTAATTTTATTAAGAAATCTAAGCATTTAATAACTATGTATGTTTCTTGTTTCTCATTTTTTAGAAACACTCCCAAAATTTGTATAGAACTTTTGGGAACAACTAAAACTAGTTTCTCCTTTTTTGTTCTTGTTTCCAATTTTTTCCAAACATAAATAAGAATATATGTTTATTATTATTGAATGTATAGGTGTTAGGGCCATGAAATTCTATTTTTCTTTATTAAAAATGAAGAAACGGAAACAAGAAACGAGAACGTTACCAAACGGGCCCTTATATTCTTTAGCAAATTTGAAAATAAGCTAAGGAAAGGTCACATATTACTAAAACACTTAATTTTAGGGGAAAGAAAAGGAGTCTAGTGTTTAGATCCCATCCAATGAAGTCTTTGAACTTTAATGATTATTCTGTTTTTCTTCTAGACTTTCAATTTTTTTATTCTTTTGAATATTGTGTGAAATAATCCTATTTGAGTCCTAGTTATATTTTTTAATAAATTATTTGACAAAAGCCTAATTTTCAAATATCTACCCGTGAATTTGAAGCAAGATGTAGTAAGTTAAGATGCCAAATTTCACAAATGTATTTAGATTTTTATTAAACGATCCATCAAAAAGTAATGACAAGGACCAAATTGATTTCCTATGTAAATTTTCAAAATTAAGACCAAATATTGAAGTGGTTTTGGCATTACTAAAATTAATTTTTTTTTTTTCATTCACATAATCACTTTCATTTTTAAATATGGATGTTTGGCAAATGATACAGAACTCATGAGTGATTTTAAAAAATATTTAGAACATGTTTGGAAGTGATTTTGATATTAGTGAAATCATCTTTATGTCATTGTTAAAATCAATTTCATTTAAAAATCACTTTGGTGAATTCCTTGAAGGTGATTTGATTTTCGAGTGATTTTTGGTCAAATTTAATAGAAAAAATTGGTTTTTAAAATTTCTATTGCAAAAAATTTCAAAGTTAGTCCTTCTATATTTCACCCCATTTTCAGATTAAATTTTGAAAAAAAAATTAATTTTTCCTTCCTAAAATATTTAAGCTCTCTAAAATTAAAATCATTTTCATGTTTGTTAAGGTCACATTTGAATTTCTAGTCAAATTCCAAAAACAAAATACAAATTTTTGAAAATTACTTTTTTTTTTTTTTTAATTTTAAAAAATTGAATTGGTTTTTGAAAACATGGAAAGAATGTGGATAACATAACAAGAAAATTTATGAATAGAAAAGTAGTGTTTATAAGCTTAATTTTCAAAAACAAAAAACCAAATGGTTATCGAGTTTTCAAAAATTAACTTGGTTTTTAAAAATACAAGAAGAAGATAGATAGTAAAAGAACGAAACTTTCAAAAATCAAATGATTTTGAGATGAGAACTTAAAATCCAAAATAAACAATTTGTATAAAAGAAAAGTCAATGACGGAAAAACAGACATTTTGTAAGAGTTTCTGTTTTTGATATGTGTGAAGTCAGCTGTGCAGGAAAAGAGCCTCCAAATTCAAGGGTCCATATCTTTAGCACCACTATTGAAGGGGTCCTCCATCCTCTATTAGTGTTATTGTTGTTCAATAATTAGCCTCCATGTGGATTATTATTGGTGAAATTCTTCCAATTATGTATAAAGGTCCTCAAAAGCGTTGAAGAAATATTCCTCTCTTCATATAATAATGCACCAACCTTGTCTCCCACTTATTTCAATCCCTCCTTTTCAATGCATGAACCTACTACCTCCACGTTCATAAAACTTCTAAATTCCATATTTTATTCCTTGTTTATCTCGAAACGTCAACCCTTAGAATGATAATAAGTGTCTTATTAGTGAAAGATTTTCAAAGGCCGGCTATCTTTAAGTCTAACCTTTTCAAAGTCAAAATGCATATATATGTGTGTATGTATGTGTTAAAAATAAAGTTTAAATACTATTTTGGTGTTTTTATTTTGTACTTTGGTTCATTTTGGTCTCTATACTTTTAGGGTCCGTTTGGTAACGTTCTCGTTTCTTGTTTCCGTTTCTTCATTTTTAATAAAGAAAAATGGAATTTCATGACCTTAACACCTATACATTCAATAATAATAAACATATATTCTTATTTATGTTTGGAAAAAATTGGAAACAAGAACAAAAAAGGAGAACTAGTTTTAGTTGTTCTCAAAAGTTCTATACAAATTCTGGGAGTGTTTCTAAAAAATGAGAAACAAGAAACATACATAGTTATTAAATGCTTAGATTTCTTAATAAAATTGGAAACAAGAAACAAGAAACGAGAACGTTACCAAACGGGCCCTTAAATGTTCATTTTGGTCCCTGTACTATCAAAATGTTCATTTTAGTCTGTATACTTATAAAAAGTAATCAAGTTAGCCCTATTTGCAAAATTTATTTGATCAAATTTATTACTACATCATTTCAAGAAAAATTAGTAAGTGAAATATCATGTTAAAATTATGATCGAAAAAAATGAGAAAAATTGAAAATGAAGTGACAAAATTGTTTATTTTTTAAAAGTATAGGGACCAAAACGAATATTTTGAAAGTACAATGACCAAAATGAACAAAAATCCAAAGTACAAGGACCAAAATGAACATTTTGAAAGTATGAGGATCAAAATAAACCAAAGCCAAAAGTATAGGACCGAAATAGTATTTCAACCTATATAGTAACTAGAACAAAGTATTTATTTACCTTTGTTGATGCCAAAATCCGGACAGAGGACTCACCTGACCTTCACGTGACACCAACAGTGAATTTGTAGAAGCTGGGGAAGACGTGACCTGCAAAACCAGCAAAAATCGCTACACACCGGTGTAGTGTAGGCCACACCGCCTCCGATGCCTCAGTCAGAAAATAGAGGAGAAGCTAGAAAGTAAAGGGAGAAGTCGAGAATAAAGTTTCGGAACCCTTCTTCAGTGATGAAGAGAGGTTTTTATACCTGTTTTTCCTCCTAGGATTTTTAGGAATTCGGAGGTGTTTTGGGATGAACCAGGCGGAATCGGGGCGATTCGGGGCATCAGGGGCCGAAAGGAGGTGATCGAGCTCGGCCCGCGCAAGTGGGCCGAATGGTCGGCCTTGGCAAAATCGGGCCAGGTTGGCCCGACCCTTTGGTCCGGTCTTCCTCTGGGTCGGTTTTCTGGTCCTACCTTTGCTCGATTGTCCTCGTCAGCTTCTTGTTCGTCAGTGTGGTCCAAAATTACCTATAACAACCTTTAAATCTCGTGGACTGAAAAATGAACATTTTGAAAGCAGGGATCAAAGTGGAATAATTTTCAAAGTTTAGGATGTTAAATAAGCATTTTTAAGTAAAAAAGAAAAATGATTAGGCTAGAAAGTTCAATACCAAAATAAGATTTATAGTGTGTTTGAATAACTTAAAAAAAAAAAAAACTTTTAACATAAAATCAGTTTTTCTATAAGCACCGTACCTTTGGCAAAATAAGGAATTTGTAGTTTGTTCAGTATATATAGCATCTTGAGTGATTAGAGATGATCTTGAGAAGTATTTTTTTTTTCTAAATAATTCTTAATAAATTAAAAATTAAAAATTTGGATCAATATAAAAACTCTTTTTAAAGAAACAACTAAGAGATAGGTTATCAAAAATGACATTTAAATGCTTAAAGTGAAAATCTTCCAAATGTGTAGTAAGGAAAAAAAACTTAGTGTACGTTTGATAAGGGCCCGTTTGGTAACGTTCTCACTTCTTGTTTCTTGTTTCCAATTTTATTAAGAAATCTAAGCATTAAATAACTATGTATGTTTCTTGTTTCTCATTTTTTAGAAACACTCCCAAAATTTGTATAGAACTTTTGGGAACAACTAAAACTAGTTTCTCCTTTTTTGTTCTTGTTTCCAATTTTTTCCAAACATAAATAAGAATATAGGTTTATTATTATTGAATGTATAGGTGTTAGGGTCATGAAATTCTATTTTTCTTTATTAAAAATGAAGAAACAAAAACAAGAAACGAGAACGTTACCAAACGGGCCCTAATGTTCTCATTTCTCGTTTCTCGTTTGTCGTTTCTTGTTTTCTGTTTTTTAAGAATTAGAAATAGAAACATGTTTGATAACTATTTTTGTTTCATGTCTCTCTAAAAAAAGAAACATAAATGTGTTTGATAACTGACTCTTGTTTCTTGTTTTTTAGTTGAAATAAAATTTAGTACATATAATATTAAAAAATATATAAAAAGTTTGGAAAGTATGGACCATCTCTTTATTCACGGTGACCTTGCCTATCCCATTTGGATGTTCTTTCATCCGGCCACTGATATCCACATGCCGATTCCCCTATGTGTGGATTAATTTTGTATGGAGATCTTTCGTTGGAAGCCAAATTCTCAGAGGCGTATCCTTATCTAGTCATTCTCTTTTCTGCAACCTTGTGGACATTATGGAATGAGCGCAACAGTCAAATCTTCAAAGGGATCTCTCGTAACTCTACGCAAATTAGGGAGGATATCTTTGCTCTATTTGGCTTTTGTCCGTCTTCTTCAGACTTGTTTAGTAATTATGACGCCTCTTCTATATCCCTTAATTGGAAGGCTAGCTTTCATGTAGCTCCTCCCTTGTATGTTTCTCACATATATGTTAATAAAGTATCCATTTTCTAAAAAAAATAAAAAAATATATAACATACGTTAAAATAAATATAACGCTATTATATAGAGTTTTATCGTATTATTTAGCCCCAACACAAGATAATAAAAAATAATGATAAATTTTATCCTTCAAATGTTGTTCAAATTTGATTAGGAATGTCATCTCTCACTCCAACCAATTTATTTTTAAGGATGTTCGTTTACACAAGTTAGTTCAATTAGATTAATTTGTTATTTACAAACTTTATAAATTTTCAACGATCATTAATTTATTGCACAACATGCTATTGATATATATTTTTTTTGTGGTATTGAGACATCTATTTAAGGTTAGACAATTGAGCTTATATACTCACATTTCTCGATTTGAATAATAATTTTTTCTTTAAAAAAGCATATATTTCTCATTAGCCAATGGTTCAGAAACGTAAGATCATAAAGGGAGAAAGAAACACACACACACATAATTAATAGCAAATGTGAAATATCTGAGTAATTAATTAATTTAATAAATAAATTAAAATCCTACAAAAATTAACAAAAATATTAGAGATTTAAATAGAAAATTATAACTAAAAGCTCATTAATGAAAAGAGAAACAAAATTGAAGAAAAAAGAAAGAGAAAGAAATCACGAAAAGAGAAAAAAAGATTAAAAAAAGAAAGATAAAAAAATAACGGAAAAGAGAAAAAATGGGGAAAAAAAAAAGATAAAGGAAGTGGTAAAAAAATAGAGAGAAAAATGAAAAGAGGAAGAAAACATATGACTGTAAGAAGAGGTGGGAGAGATGCTTACATGCATGAAAGATGAAAAAAAAAAACAGAAACAAAATTTAAGAAAATACAAAGTAATTTCTCAACTTTTACCCTTTTTTTTAACGTTTCTTGAAATTTTAGAAATAAGAAACAAGATGAGTTATCAAACAAATATGTTTCTTGAAAAATGAAAAACACAAAACGAGAATGGAAACCTTATTTGTTATTAATTGAATCACATTTGAACATAGGGCAATAAAAAAAAAAAAATGGTCATTTAATGCATATTTCTTTTAAAAAAAAGTTTTTAAGTATCTAAGCCGATGCCGTTAAAACTAGATAAAAATTTAAACTTCCAAACCAATATAATTTCTATGCTATTTTCTTTGATTATTACTTGATTTCTCTTCAAATTATCTATTTTTCATTAGGGTGGGAATCAAAATGTTAGCAAAGAGAACAAATATAAAATCAATTCCAATTCATTCAACAAATAAAAAGTAGTTTAATGAGATTCCATCCTTAGTAAAGTTTTCTATTTAGATTTAAATAACATTAAAACAGGGCGATATAAAATAGATGGGTGAGGTTCTTCAAAGACAAGCAAATATGGAGTCTTGTTTTTATCTCACAAGGAATGATGTAGACTTCTCCTATACGAACATAACTTCAATAGAAGGTCACATTTGATAACTATTTGGTTGGTTTTTTGTTTTTGAAAATTAAACTTAAAAACACTACCTCCACCTATAAATTTATTGGTTTTATTAATTACATTTTTCCCATATTTTCAAAAACCAAATCAAGTTTTGAAAACTAAAAAAATAGTTTTAAAAAACTTTTTTTTTTTTTTTGGAATTTGACTAGAAATTCAAATATGTCCTTCACAAATATGAAAACTATTGTAAGAAAATTGAAAGAAAACAAGCTTAATTTTTAAAAATTAAAAAACCAAAAATCAAATGATTATCAAACAGATGATTTTTTTATAGGTAAGAGATTCGAATTCACAAAATAATAAAAAAAAGTTTGACTTTTTTAGTGAACTATAACGAAAATATGGGTCAAGTATCCAATCGAACATTGGAAAATAAACCCACGTGGACCCTCTAAAAGAAACTATGCTAATATTATTTCTCCCACTAAATGATAGCAAATGAGTTAATTTGAAAGTGGAAGGCTTGGCGGTGTACAAAGCAAATGATGACATTTGTAGTTTTTTTTTTTTTTTTTTTTTTGAGAAGAAATGACATTTGTAGTTGAAGTTAAAGATAGTCTCCAAATAATAGTGGATATATGTCTTTTAATTTGCAAATAATAATAATAATAATAACGGATATATGCGTCATAAGTAGATATACCTACAAGCATAGCAATTTATTAAAGAGTGCCTACAAAATGTGCAAAATAACAACTATTTTTTTTTTTTTTCAGTTCAACAACATTTGAAAATGGAAAGATTCGAACCTTTGACCTCTTGGTCGAGAATACATGCCAATTATCGCTGAGCTATGCTTACATGGGACATTGAATAATGAAAATAAAAAAGAAAAAAAGAAAAATTGTTGAATGAATTGCCACACGGTGGCTGTTTTTTAACGACAGTTAGATACACATTCAAGGTACTTTTGCAGTTGCTCTCCATACATTGTGCAAAATTGTCAACAATATTATGACAACCTCCTTGAATAATTTCTTCAATAAAAAACCTACATTACATATTTGGTCAAATATTTAAAAGTGGATATCAAATATATAATAATATAAAACGAAACTAACTACGCGTAATAGAATCTCCATAAAAAGGCTAGTTAATTATTTGTTAATTTTAATATTCAAAACATGCCATGTTCTACACACACGCCTAAATATCTATTCTTTAGCATTTGAAATCCTCGCCTACCTTTTGTCTCCCTCTGACTGAAAGCAAAAGTTGCCACAAGTGGCTCACTTAGATTTAAAATTAGAACAAATCTTTTTTTTTTGAAAAAAAAAAAATTAGAACAAATCTTGTTCTCAAACTGGTTAGATAAGAATTCATTTTTTTAAAAAACATTTCGTATTGAAATTGTTTAGAATTTAAACACTCATATGTTTGGTTACATTTCCTTATAAATATTTTTTATACAAAGTTATTATATACTTAAAAACTATTTTTACAAATTTACTTTCAAGTGTTTATCTAGAAATGCTTTATTTTTCAATCTCATTTTTTAAAAGTCATTTTTACTAGTTACCTGATAGCATGCAATTATGCTAGCTATTTCCTAGTTATTTTGGCTAGTTTTGTGTGTTAATTGTGAGCTTTAATGTCTTTCTATGTTGAAATTGTAGAAAACCGAGCTTGTGAAGCAAAATCGGAATTTTACTCAAATTTGGATCAAATTGGAGGCTTTGGACCATAATTGAAGGATAGAGAAGAATGCAATTGAAGAGGAGGCCCAAAAGGCCAAAAGAATGAAGTATTAAAGTCCAAATGAGCGCCCAAAGGAGGCTTCTAGAAGGACCAGCGTCGAGACGCTGTCCTTAGAGCGTCTCGACGCTGGTTGAAGTAGGCAACAAGAAAAGTGACGTCACAGCGTCGAGACGCTATGACATTAGCGTCGAGACGCTGGTAGGCTTGGGCAACAAGAAAGCCTCGATTTTTCCTGTATATATTGGCCATTTTTCCAAGGGTTGAAGCATTCCAATTCAGGGGGTTTTCCCCTAGCTCAATAGAGAGTAAAAAGTGAGTAGAAATGAGAGAAGAATGGTGGAATTAATCGGGATTATGAGGCTCAAGACTCGAGATGATCGTGATGGGAGCTTTGGATCAACAAACAACGATTATTTCCTCTTAATATCTCTGTAGTTTCTTATTATCCTTGAGTTAGAACCATGGATCAAGATTGTTGGGCTGAAATTATTCCCATTTTTTAGTAGATCTTAAGACCTAGGGTCGTTAATTTAGCCAATTGGATTATGTAGCTTAACTATTTGGATATTGTAATGAATTTCTTCATATTTCATCTATGCAATTTATACTTAATGCTTTTAATCCCTTGATCACAGATTGATTGAATTGTTAGCCTAAATTGATACTCGACAGAGAGAAGTTAGATTAGATCCCAATTGCATGGCTAACAATTACTTGGAACATGAAAGTGAAAAATAATTGTTAGGAATTTATGATGAAGTTGCTTAATGCCATATTCTAATTAACTAAGGAAATGAACACATAAATTAGTTGATTTAATATGAGATGTGGAGGAACTTGAAAAAGAAATCCACTTAAATTACTTCTAGATTTATGAAATTGAAGATTATTAATTACATGCATCCATTTAATTGAGTTACAAATCCAAAAATCTCATTAACACCCTAGGTTGAGTCCCCTTGATAGAGATTCCCATTTATTTGCATACCTTTTCTAATTGATATTTTCTTAGTATTTTCATATTCATTTGAATTGGAGTTCTAGATAAAATTGAGTACGACAATTCTTGGTAATTAATGGATTTAATTCAAATTCCCTGTGGATTCGATACTCGGTAATACCTACCGTTTTATATTACTTGCGGACCGTGCACTTTGCGGTCATCAAGCTTTTGGTGCCGTTGTCGGGAAAATTGTTTTTTTTCCATTAATATTGAGTATTAAGTGTTTGATTTTAATTTAGAAATTTATTTTTACATTTTAATTTTAAGTTTAAATTGAGAAGTTGTGGCAAAATCATGAAGTTATAAGGTGGATACTTTTGTCTGTGAGAATTTGTGTAGTTAGTCATGGCAGATCAAGAAGACAAGGCGATTCAAGATTACTTCTTGCTAGAATTACCGTTGAACTACTCTGGGATAGCATATGAGCCAATTGCTGCTGATCATTTTGAGCTGAAGGCTAGTCCCATTCAAATGGTCCGAGAGAATGCTTTCAAAGGACATCCATCAGAGGATCCACACAGTCATATGCATTCATTTCTTGATATATGTGGAACGGTAAAAATCAGTGGAGTTAGTCCTGACGCTATTTGCTTGCAATTATTTCGTTTTTCCTTGCAGGACATGGCGAGAGATCGGTTAGATTCTTTAACTCCAAAAAGTATTTTTAATTGGAATGATTTGGTTAAGACTTTTCTTACAAAATTTTTCCCAGTAGAAAAAATTATAAAGCTCAAAACTGAAATTGGTTTGTTTAAACAAATGGAAGATGAGCAAGTGTATGAGGCTTGGGAATGTTATAAAGATATGTTAAGGAAATGCCCACAACATGGGTACCCTAACTGGCTTCAGGTACAACTCTTCTATAATGGTTTAAAGCGTCATTTTAAAACAATTCTTGACACTACAGTTGGAGGAAACTTTTTAGCCAAAACTGTCAAGGATGCTCGAGCCTTAGTAGAAGAGTTGGCTCTAACAAGTTACCAGTGGCCATCCGAGCAACCAGAGTCCAAACCAAAAGGGGGACCATCTGAATCTGATGAGGTGAGTTCTTTGAAATTTCAAGTTGAAGCTCTAACAAAGGCCTTGAACAGACTCTCAGGATCAGAGATTTCAAGTTTTCCTAAAGCTTACAAAGGAGATTCTCAAGAGAAAGTGGAGTCTAAGCCTGAAGAAACAATTCATCAAGAGAAAAAGAATCCTTTGGAGGACATGTTAGGGAAGTTTATTGAAGAGACCAAGAATTTGTCAAATAATGTGCAAGGAGCAATGACTACAATTCAAGCTAGAGTAGAGAGACAAGATATTGTCATTAGTAAAATTGAAGCAAAGATCGATCAAATGACAATTTTCATGGACCAAATTCAGCAAGGAAAATTCTCTAATGTCTTTGTCATTGACCCATGTAACGCCCCAGGTTTCTATAACCTATAACCTAGCGACATTACTAACTTCAAACCGAGAACCAACCGAGTGCTCCGAAAAGTTGGGCAGCATAGCGACATACATACGACTATCCCAAAATTTTTCTTTAACCTATTAAGCATAATAAACATTTCTATATAACATTCTCAACAACCCACCATGCTACAACACAACAGAACTCCAGAGAACAAGCGAGTCAGGTCTCGCGACAATATAAATCAAATAAGTAGGAACATCCACAACTAAACTCAACTAAGCACAACCAACTTCTCTCAAGCTATTTGAAACAACTTAACTATTATTAACTGAAATGAGAGATATAAAGTTTATCAAAACTAATACAACAAAAGCCTGGAGTTTCAGCAACAATAATTTCAGAAACTAAACCTAACAGGACAACAACTATCCAACAATAATAAGCAACAACTATCTTGCCAATGGAAATAAAAAGGAAACACAATGCTAGCTAGCTATGATCCTTCCTCATATGCCTCCTCTGCATCACCATGGTCAGCACAATCCTCATAACTTGCATAATCTGGGAGTTGGGGGGAGGAGAGGGGAGGGGGTCAGTACAACCATGGTACTGGTAAGCAGTCCCTACCTGAGAAGCCATCAAATAGCAACCAACCAACCTGTTGATATGCCTTGAATCTGATATGAAGCGCTCCAAACGACCAAGTACGACCTAAGCTAAATTATGTATAGAGATAAGATATGTTTTCCGTTTTGGGCTTTTATTTTGGGCCTATTATGTTAGGGTTAAGAGTGGTGTCATATATAAACCCTCTTAACCTATTTTTGCCCTAATCTCTATATTCTGAATACTCCTCTCATAATAAGATCGTTCTCTCCCTCTGCCCGTGGATGTAGCTAACACACCGTTAGTGAACCACGTATATCTGTGTGTTGTTTTCTCTTCGCCCTTTCATTCTTGTTACGTTGGTTACTGTTTTCTGTCATAACAAGTGGTATCAGAGCTACGGTTCGTGTTATTCTGCAACAATTTTCAGCGTACAAGGATGTCCACTATGAACGTGAAGATCGACAAGTTCACCGGGAGGAACAGTTTTGGTCTGTGGCAGATCAAGATGCGATCTCTACTAAAGCAGCAGGGATTATGGGCGCCGCTGTCTGGTAAGAAGAAGGCGGACACTGATGAAGAAGAATGGAAAACCTTGGAGGAGAAGGCCCATTCCACGATTATGTTATGTCTGGCTGATGACGTCATCATCGAGGTCGCGGATGTGGATACTGCCGCCGTTCTTTGGTCTAAGCTCGAGAGCCTCTACATGGCGAAGTCTTTGACTAAGAAGTTGCTCTTGAAGCAACGTTTGTTCAGTCTGCGAATGCAGGAAGGTACGCCCCTTAGAGATCACATAGACTAGTTGAACTCTATTTTGTTGGATCTACGTAATCTTGAGGTTAAGGTAGATGATGAGGATGCTGCTTTGATTCTGTTAGTATCTTTGTCGTTGTCTTATGAGAATTTTGTAGATTCTTTTATTAGTGGTAAAGATAAGTTGTCTCTAGAAGAAGTAAAAACTGCCCTTCTGAATAGAGAAGTCCGTCATAAAGTAGCAGGTTCGGTTACAGAAAATCAGGCATCTGGGTTAGTTGCTTCGAGTAGTAAAGGACATAGGAAATCTAGTAAAAAAAAGTCTAATGGTAAAAATTCGAAGCCTAATGAAACTAATCCTAGAGCGAATGACATCTGTAATTACTATAAAGAAAAGGGGCATTAGAAATATGACTGTAAAAAGAAGAGTAATAGGTATAAAAAGAAGGAAGGTTCTGCCGCTGTGGCAGAAGCTAATACTGATTCAGATGATGACTTAGCCCTAGCTGTAAATGCAGAACCATGTCTTAAAGATCTGTGGGTTCTTGATTCTGGGGCGTCGTATCATATGTGTCCAAATAGAGAGTGGTTTTCAACTTATCAGCAGGTAGATGGTGGTAATGTCACTATGGCTAACAACGCTGTCTGTAAGGTAGTTGGGATAGGCCCAGTCAGGATACAGACACATGATGATTTTTTCTGCACTTTGGATGAGGTTTGGCATGTTCCACTAATGACCAAGAGTCTGATATCTTTGAGTGTTTTAGACAGTAAGGGTTTCAGTTTCAGAGGTGAAGGTGGAGTTACTTATGTCTACAAAGGTTCCAAGGTGGTTCTGAAATTAAAGGTGTCAAGCGTGGAACTCTGTGTTATCTGGCAGGTTCTACGCTGACTGGTTTTGCTGCTGTTGCATCCTCTACAGTTCGCAAAGAAGATATGACTAAGCTGTGGCATATGAGACGTGGTCATATGAGTGAAAGAGGGATGCAAATTTTGTCAAAGAGAGATCTTCTTTGTGGACACAAGGTGCAGGATCTGGAATTTTGTGAGCATTGTGTGTTTGGCAAGCTTCATCGCAGTCAGTTTCCAAAGGGTGTTCACAGTACGAAGGGAACACTTGATTATGTTCACTCTGATTGTTGGGGTCCTTCTCAAGTTGAATCTGTTGGAGGTAGTAGATATTTTTTTGTCTATCATTGATGACTACTGAAGAATGACTTGGGTTTTTATGATGAAGCAAAAAAGTGAAGCCTTCAAGAATTTCAAGCAGTGGAAGACCTTAGTAGAAAATCAAATTGGGAAGAAGATCAAAAGGCTACGAACTGATAATGGTCTGGAATTTTGTGGGTCTGAGTTCAATGAGTTTTGCAAGAATGAGGGGATTGCCCATCATCGCACCGTTAGAGATAAGCCACAACAAAACGGGGTGGCAGAACGAATGAATCAGACACTTCATGAGAGAGCAAGATGCATGCTTTCTAATGCTGGGTTACCTAGAAGATTTTGGGCAGAAGCAGTAAGCACAGCGTGTTATTTGATTAACCGAGGACCTCATACAGGTATTGATTGCAAAACACCTTATGAGGTGTGGTCTGGTAAGCCTGCAGATTACTCTTTGCTGAAAGTTTTTGGTTGTTCAGTTTACTATCATGTGAATGAGGGTAAATTAGAACCTAGAGCTAAAAAGAGTATATTTGTGGGAGTTGGTGATGGGGTCAAAGGTTATAGGATCTGGTCGCCATCTGAAAATAGAGTTTTACTCAGTAGAAATGTTGTGTTTGATGAAAATTCTATGTTTAACTCTATTGTGAAGCCCGCTGTTGCAGAAGAAAGTAGTGATGTTGATAAACAGGTGGAGCTGCAATTCACTTCTGGTCAGGATGAATCGCAGTACCCAGGTGGAGAAGATCAACATGCTGCTATGGAAACTGATGTTCCAGTTGTTGATACAGGTACAAGAACAGACGAGCAAGAGTCTTCTAGTTCAGAAACAACACGTCAGCCAAGTATAGCTCTTGATAGAGCTAGGAGAGTTGGCATTCGACCCCCACAGAGGTATGGTTTTGAGGATATGGTTGCTTATGCACTACAGGTTGCTAAAGAGGTGGATCCCCATGAGCCGTCCACCTATAGAGAAGCTGTTTCGAGTAGTGAGTCTGCTCAATGGCTTGTTGCAATGGGAGATGAGATTGAGTCACTTGATAAAAATCAGACTTGGGAGCTAGTCAAACGACCGAAGGAAAGAAAGATTGTTACTTGCAAATGGGTTTTAAGAAAAAGGAAGGAATCTCACCTACAGAGGGTATTAAGTTTAAAGCTCGAGTTGTTGCAAGAGGATTTACACAGAGAGAAGGAGTTAACTTCAATGAAATATTTTCACTAGTAGTCAGACATACTTCCATCAGGGTGCTTCTAGCCATGGTTGCACATCAGAATTTAGAACTTGAGCAACTAGATGTGAAGACAACTTTCTTACATGGAGAGTTGGAAGAGGAGATTTATATGACCCAACCAGAGGGGTTTCAGTGTCCTGGTAAAGAAGACTATGTTTACAAGTTGAAGAAGTCTTTATATGGGCTAAAGCAGTCTCCACGACAGTGGTATAAGAGGTTTGATAGTTATATGATTGAGTTAGGCTACAACAGGAGTCCGTATGATTGTTGTGTGTATCACAACGAGCTTGGTGATGGATTGAAGATTTATCTGGTTCTGTATGTAGATGACATGTTGATAGCTGCTAAGTCCAAGTCTGATATTCTGAAGTTGAAAGACCTTCTCAGTGGTGAATTTGAGATGAAAGATTTGGGTGCTGCTCAGAAAATTTTGGGTATGGAGATTTATAGGGAAAGAGATAAAAAGAAGCTTTTCTTGTCATAGAAAGGATATATTCAGAAGATATTGTCTAGGTTTGGGATGTCTTCAGCTAAGCCTATAGACACTCCTAGTGCTGCAAGTGTTCGTTTGTCTTCTGTACTTGCATCACAATCTGAAGCTGAGAAGGAATACATGTCTCGAGTCCCATATGCTAGTGCAGTAGGAAGTTTGATGTATGATATGGTCTGCACTAGGCATGATCTTGCACATGCTGTGAGTGTTGTCAGTAGGTTCATGGGGAAACCTAGAAAGGAACATTGGTAAGCTGTGAAGAGGATTTTTCGTTACCTTAGAGGTACATCTGATATTGGTCTTGTTTATGGAAGTGATACGGAATGTTTAGTGACTGGTTATTCTGATTCTGACTATGCTGGAGATGTTGACAGTAGAAGGTCCATGACTGGTTATGTGTTTACCCTTGGTGGTTCTGTTGTTAGTTGGAAGGCAACCCTACAGCCTACAGTTACTTTGTCTACTATTGAGGCTGAGTATATGGCACTAACAGAAGCTGCTAAAGAAGCAATATGGTTGAAAGGACTAGTTGGTGACCTTGGTCTTCATCATGATCAGGCTGTTGTATATTGTGATAGTTTGAGTGCAATATGCTTAGCTAAGGATCAAGTTCATCATGAGAGGACTAAACATATAGATGTTAGATATCATTTCCTGAGAAATGAGAAGAGGATTAAGGTGATGAAAGTTGGGACAGCTGATAACCTCGCTGATATGTTCACCAAGCCAGTTCCAAGTGGCAAGTTCCAACATTGTTTGGACTTGCTAAATGTTCTGAATTGCTAAGTGGCCCCTATGGGACCTTATGAAGCAGAGGGAGAATCTGGTGGCTTTCGAGTTGCATCTGGTACTTTTCTTTGGGTACATCTGGTTCATCTGTTATGTGTGAGAGAGTTTAAGTCAAGGTGGAGATTTGTTGATATGCCTTGAATCTGATATGAAGCGCTCCGAACGACCAAGTACGCCCTAAGCTAAATTATGTATAGAGATTAGATATGTTTTCCGTTTTGGGCTTTTATTTTGGGCCTATTATGTTAGAGTTAAGAGTGGTATCATATATAAACCCTCTTAACCTATTTTTGCCCTAATCTCTGTATTCTGAATACTCCTCTCATAATAAGATCGTTCTCTCCCTCTGCCCGTGGATGTAGCTAACACACCGTTAGTGAACCACGTATATCTGTGTGTTGTTTTCTCTTCGCCCTTTCATTCTTGTTACGTTGGTTACTGTTTTCTGTCATAACACAACCAACATGCTTTTCATGCGCAAACAACATACTTCCCAAAGCTATAAACACAACAACATGCTTAAAAGCAAGTAAAATGAATGACTCTCCTAAGTCAAACCTCATGCATCTCTCTATGCAACTCATAACTAATCATCAAACGTATTTAGCCCTCACTTGGCTCTCTAAGACTAACCCTTCGAGTCACACTGTCCCCTGTCCATTTGTACCCAGGGCCACAATGCTCTCTACGGAGCTCGACGTTCGACCCTTGACCATTTGTACCCAAGACCTCGAACTGTGCATCGCCCCTTGGCCATTTGTACCCAAGGTGCTCTAATAACTCTCCAAAAGGGAGTTATTTAGGCCTTAGTTTTATAGTATTTTGTGTGTCATTTGTGTTAAATAGGGTTGCTTTTAGATGAATATTATATGTTTTAACCCATTTGGAAGAATGGAGGCTTTGGAAGTTATTTTGTGCAGAAAATATTGCTAAGCGACTTGAGGGAGCAATTTCCATGATCCAGCAAAACTGGGAGCAAAACTGCCATGTCACAGCTCGTTATCCATTTTAATAAACTGGCGTTAGCTGAATTATTTTCGGATCTAAGAAGCTTGGAAAGCCCTCCACGTGTCCAAATTAACCTAATTAGGTTAAACCTCATCTTATAAAAGGAGGGAGTTGTCAAAGATAAATTCATTCACGACTTGGAGACCGAATCAATCGGCTGGAGGCCGAATTGACGGCAGAATGGAGATCTAAGAAGACCATTTGCGATTCCACTCAAGAAGACGAAGTTCTTCCATGTTCTTGGTGGTTTGGAGCAGCCGTTTCATCCCCATTTGCTGAAAAGGATTAGTATTTCTTGTGTATTTCGTATTATGGATGTGCTTATCGAGATTGTAACGTGTTTTATGTTTTCAATCATGAACTAATTACTTTGTAGGCATGGGTTAAGAATTATGTGATTGTTATATTTATAAAATCTGGAAATTCTATTTGATTATGTCATCTTGAATTATTGTTGTTCTTTAATTTCATTATGTGCCCGCCTAGCTAGCCGGTATGTATAGCTTTTCCTAGTTTCAGGGATGATTTAGGAGTTGTGTGGCGATAATTCACGCTAGATCATTGTGTATTGGCGAACGCCAGTGACTGAGTTAGGGATAGCCAGTTGCCTAGTGCTTGATCGGTAGAGCTTCATTGGAGTTGAAACATATTCCAAAAAATCCGGAGTTCCGGGAGGATCCCGCTGATAATACTGCATGAGATTGACGGATCAAAAGAATTGTTGGAGCATCTTTATAAAAAATTACAGAAGTCTTAACCTGTGTCTGTTTCCATTCTGTTTTCTCTAGTCGTAACATTTACTGCTTTCGTATTTCTTTTGTTTCAGCATTTTAAACACCCAATCAATTTAACCAACCTTTTGAAATCACTATAAAGGCAAATTAAATCAATAGAGGTAGGCATTTCAAGACCCTGTGGATACGATAAATACTTATCACTTGCTGCTAGATTGTGTATACTTGCATAGTATTCTGGAGTTAATTTATCTCAAATTTTTAACCACTTCAGAATTGCAACAAGTTTTTGGCGCCGTTGCCGAGGACTTGAAATTGTTTTATTTGATTGATTTTTTTTGTGTGTATTTTTTTGGTGATTTGGTGCGTGAACTTTTTGACTGTTTCTTTTTGTTTTGTAGGTGTGACTTTGGCATATGAGCGATCCCCTTGCGATTAGATTTTCAAGAAGTTCAAGTGAAACTCGAAGAGGAATCGTGCGATGCAGCAAAATTCGCTGCTGGAGCAAAATGGACAGCAAAATAATCAGGCTAAGAATCCTATCCTTGTAGCAAATGATAGGGACAGAGCCATTAGAGCGTATGTTTTCCCAATAGTTGACGAGTTAAATCCAGTGATAGTGTGTCCAGTTATTGAGGCAACAAACTTTAAAATGAAACCGGTCATGTTTCACATGTTAGAGATGGTTGGCCAATTCCATGGTTTATCATCTGAGGACCCCCATTTACATCTTAAGTCTTTTCTAGGAGTTAGTGATTCATTCGTTATCCAGGGAGTGCCGAGAGATGCCCTTAGATTAACCCTATTCCCTTATTCCCTTAGAGATGGAGCAAAAGCGTGGTTGAATTCTCTTGCTCCAGGATCAATAAGTAGTTGGAATGAGCTAATAGAGAAATTTCTTAGTAAGTATTTTCCACCAATTAGGAGTGCTAAGTTGAGGAGTGAGATAGTGGGATTTAGGTAGAATGAGGAAGAAACTTTTAGTGAGGCTTGGGAAAGGTTTAAGGAGCTTTTGCGAAAGTGTCCCCACCACTGTTTGCCATATTGTATTCAAATAGAAATATTTTACAATGGGTTAAACATAGCAACCCAGTGTATGGTTGATGCTTCTGCGGGAGGGGCCCTTTTGGCAAAAACCTTTAATGAAGCTTATGAGATTTTAGAGAGAATATCAACCTACAATTGTCAATGGTCAAATGTTAGAGGCTCTAGTAAGAAAGTTAAGAGTGTGATAGAAGTTGATGGTGTGTCTACCATTAGGGTCGATATTGCAGCATTAGCTAACGCTCTTAAAAACATAATTGTGGTAAGCAATGTTCAGCAGCCGCCAGTGGTGGAATCTGCTGCAGTTGTAAATCAAGTTACAGAAGAATCATGTGTTTATTGTGGTGAAGAGCATAATTATGAGTTTTGTCCTAACAATCCAGCTTCTGTGTTCTTTGCAGGTAATCAAAGGAATAACCCTTATTCTAACTGTTATAATCCAGGTTGGCGCAACCACCCCAACTTTGCGTGGGGAGGGCAAGGAAGCAATTCGCAAGTCCCCCAAGCACAGCAAAAGGTGGTGAACCAGTCCGGATTTGCTAAATCACAGGCATTGCCCCAGCAAAATAAGCAGGCTTTGCCCCAGCAAAGTTCGGGTAATTCTTTGGAGTCAATGATGAAAGATTATATGGCACGAAATGATGTCGCAATCCTAAGTCAGCAAGCTTCATTGAGAGCCCTAGAGTTGCAAGTGGGTCAGCTAGCTAATGAGCTGAAGGCACGACCTCAAGGGAACATTCCTTCAGATGTTGAACACCCTATAAGGGATGGTAAGAAGCAGGTGCAGGCAGTGACTTTAAGGAGTGGTAAGCCACTAGAAGAGAGGAAAGAGCCTAGTAAACCCCAGGAAGTAGGAAAGAGTAGTGATAAAAATAGTGTTGTTGAGAAAGAATTGGAGTGTGGTAAAAATGATGGAGGCAGCAGCAAAGATGCTGGAGCAACTAGTTATGTTCCAGATGTAGAAACCCCACCTTATGTACCGCCCCCACCCTATAACCCACCCTATAACCCACCCTTACCTTTTCCACAAAGGCAAAAACCTAAGAACCAGGATGTTCATTTTAAGAAGTTTTTGGAGATTCTAAAGCAACTTCATATAAACATACCCCTAGTAGAGGCTTTAGAACAAATGCCAAATTTTGCAAAATTTTTAAGGACATTTTGACTAAAAAGAAGAGATTAGGAGAGTTTGAGACTGTGGCTCTTACTGAGGAATGTAGTGCTATTCTTAAGAATGGGCTACCTTCCAAGGCTAAGGATCCGGGATCATTCACTATTCCTGTCTCCATGGGTGGAAAGGAGTTGGGGAGAGCACTTTGTGATTCAGGCGCAAGCATAAACCTTATGCCTCTTTCGGTTTATCGAAAGTTAGGTATAGGTGAAGCTAGGCCTACCACAGTCACACTCCAATTGGCAGATAGATCTATCACATATCCTGAAGGTAAAATTGAGGATGTTCTAGTCCACGTAGATAAATTTATTTTTCCTGTTGATTTCATTATTCTAGATTATGAGGCAGATAAGAATGTCCCAATTATTCTTGGTCGTCCATTTTTGGAAACTGGTAGATCGTTGATCGATGTCCAACAGGGGGAGCTTACAATGAGGGTGTATGACCAAAAGGTGAAGTTCAATATGTTTGATGCAATGAAATATCCTAATGATCTTGAGGATTGCTCGTTCATTCAGGTGTTGGATGAGTTTGTTGAGGACCACTTTGAGAAGGAATTGATGGATTACCATACCCAAAAATTTGGAGAAATCCAAATTGAGGATTTGGAAATAGGTGGATTGGAGCATGAGCATAAATTTGTAGGTGAGATTTCTAGTTTTGAGAGGAATTTTGAATCCTTAGAGCCAACAGATAAGAAATCCAAGCCTATTGAACCTTATAATTCATTGACATTGCTCCAGCAACCTGAGATTAGGAAATCCTTCATTGATGAGCGGTTATTTACTGTAGCTCATATTAAGGCAGTGAAAACACCTTGGTATGATGACTTTTCCAATTACCTTGATTTTGGAAATTTGCCTCCTGGTTTATCTAAAGAACAAATGAAAGAATTTTTCCATGAGGGGAAGTTTTATTTATCAAATGATGCATCTGTGGTTAGACAATGTGTTGATGATGGTTGTGAGTTTAAAGTAAAAGGGCAGCGAATAAAGCATTATGGGGGGAGGAGTTTTGTTTGAAATATCCCTCCCTAAAATTGGTTGATGAATGAGAAAGCAAGAGTTTTGCAGGAGCATTTCATATTGCAATATTTTTAGCTCCTAGTGTTGTTGCGATTTTATTTTATCTCGTGGATTTTATTCTGGTTTGAATTAATTTGAATTAGATTTTATTGATTTCAATTTTATCTGATTTATTTTAATTCGTTGGTATTTTCATAGATTTTATGTTCGTTTTATTTATTTATTTTTATTTTGGCCGATTTAATTATTAATTTAATCGGATTAGTTCTGTTTAGATTTAATTTCAGTTTGAATTTTAAATTTCTGTTTAGATTAGATTTTTAATAATATATCTTCCTGATTTAATTCTGAAATATTCTTCTCTGAAGTTGCTGGCAGATTAAGGGAGCGCAGGTTTTGAGGGAGCAAAATTTCAGCATTCTAATCAGAAGCTCCCATTATTTGATTTCGTTTTTTTGTTTGTTAGTTTTGATTTCTTTTCTTTTTTGATATTATTTTGATTTGATATGATTTTTATTCGGTTAGATTTGTATTTTATTATTTATTTTATTTTTATTTTTTGTAGGTTAGTTTAGATTTGATTTTGAAGAATTTTATTTTCGAAAGATTTTTTCAGATTTAAAATAATATATCTTGTGGATGTTATTTAAAAAAAAAAAAAGATTTGATTTCATAGTTTTGTTGAGAAGATCAGAGATTTTATTTGGTTAAGATTTTTTGTGAGATAAGATTATAATTTTACCGTTGAGATTTTATTGTTGTTAGCAGGATAATTAAGTGGGCATGCAGTTAATTACCAAAGATGTCATATGTTGAGCAGAGGGCAGCTGACGTTATGGTTGTTACACACAGAGGAAGCGTAGTACAGATCAAAATTTTTCACGAAACCATGAAAAAATGGTAACTTAAATTAATTAGGAGATAATTAGGGGCTAATTATATGTTGAAGATCTTTGAGTTAGTGTCCTATTTATACGTGCTCCCATCAGGTACGTTTTTCACTCTCATCTTTTATTACTACTGATGTGATTTTTTTTTCTTTCTGTGTGTATTATTTTGAGGGTAAAAAGCACAAGCAAGGAAAGAAAGATAGACGAAAGAAGAAGTGCTGGTGGATGAAGATACAGTGGAATAGAGGGTTGAAGAGGCTTCGTAGAGACCAAAGAAAAAGAAGAAGAGGTCTAAGAGAGAAAAAAAAAAGTAAGAACCCCTACCCCAACCCTTTCTCCTGACCATTTGTTTCTGAAAAAGAAAAGCCAGAAAAGGAAAAAGAAGATAAGAGGAATGAAGTTAAGACTGAAATAGAACTGAGTGAAGAAGTTGAGCTTGATGAAAGATTTCAGAGGTTCATTAATGAAGAGGCAAGACACAAAAATATCAAGAAGTCCTGAAGCGAAATGTTCTAATGGAGCGCGACTTCGATGATGGCAAAGAGTTCGCACATTTTCCTTGTGCGAACATCACTAATCACAGTTGGAAACGGCTGTGCGCAAAGCCGGAGCCCACTGTTGATCAACTAGAATGGGAGTTCTACGCCAACATTGATGAAAATGAAGGATTATTGGTTATTGTTCATAGAGTTGTTGTCGACTGGAGCCTTGAGTGACTAATTCTTTGTTTAATTTGCAAGACTTTCCCCACACTGTTTTCAACGAAATATTAGTTGCTTCCTTAAACGAGCAACCGAATGCCCAGTGGAGGTTGTCTAGGATGAGGGCAAGAACATTCCAGTCAACATACCTGAAGTGTGTGGCTAACACTTGGCTCGGCTTTGTCAAGTAAAGATTACTGCCCTCAACGTACGATTCCATTGTCCCCCGTGATCGAGTGCACTTGAAGGTTCAGAGTCCCAAAAGAGTTCCAATGATATAAACTTGTTTGATAAGGGGATTATTGACACTGCCAATCTGGCTAGGCTTAAAAAAGGTGAGGTGCGCCAGGGTGGTTTGTTGTGCGGTGTCCATAGAGTGCTGAAGCAACTTGAGATGGTTCTCAGTAGGCTATAATTCACTGAGAGACAACTTCAAACCTACTAGAGCTATGATCGTTGAAGGGACACGGCACTAAGGAGGGCTATGGAAGCAAATTTTTCTAAGTTGTATCAAGCCTTCCCAATTTTTCTTGATGATCTTATAAACCCATGCATTCCACCCTCGCCCATCATTTGAGAGGAAGAAGAAACTCAGAGCCTGAACATGAAGAAGAATTAAAGGGAAGTTTTAGTTTCTGCGAGCAAATATTTTGATAAATGATTTTGTGTGCTCGTCTTGTTTGTGTTTTATTCTTTCTGCCTATGTTATGTTCTGCTTCTTTGTTTTTATTTGTTGCCTTAAAATCTATCTCTGTTATGATTACGTAAATCTTTGATCTTGATCTTTAATGAAATCAAATATTGTTTTGTTTGATACATCTGAGTATCTAACTTAATTTTCTTCTGAATTTTTGAAGCTTGGACTAGTTAGCTTAATTAGATCAAGGTGTTCTGATCTCCAGAAACCTTTTGCTTGAGCATTCCTTCTAGCCTAGTCATGACTGCAGCAAAAAGTTATGAGGTAGCATTGTCTTATTTGATCCACCTTAAGCTTAATCTTAGTCCCACGCTTAGTTTAAAATTCAGAATGAAAAAATTAAGTTTGGGGGTATACTTGTCATGTTGCTAATTCATTGAGGACAATGAATAATTTAAGTTTGGGGGACTTTTAGCTACTCCGCTTGTTTTGCTCGAGCATTCCTCTCCTTCATAATTATTTTTCTAGGTTGTTGAGTAACCAGGGACATTTGTGACACCCACAGTTTGTCTTTGTGTCAAAAGATGACCTAGGAAATATTGGAAAAATGAGAAAAAAATAATTTACTGAAAAGAAAATTATGGAAAATTTTGCTGGGAATATTCACAGAGCAAAGGTTTTGAAGGATGAATGATAATCTAGCAGTTTTCTGTCTCCCAGGGCTTAGGTGAACTTCATCATAAAATGTCGCCATTCTGAGAAGCAAGGGATAAAATAACTAAGGATTTTTGGGTTTAACAATGAGTATTTAGCCTAATTGGTGATAAGTTTGAGGCAAGGGTATACTGCACCATAAAGTGGGTCATCTCATGCTTAAAAGCTTATGACTGTAAGGCTGCTTTAAGTCTGAAGAACAAAAGAATAAATCCCCTAAAATATGTGTTCAAATATGTCTGATAATAGAGCTAAGCTGTGGTAAGTTCTTAGGATTGAATTAAAGGTGGTGATTATTTGTTCAAAGTTGAAAGAATTATTTTGCTGCAGCAGTGCTTGGTTTTGCAGGATGCTCAGGTAAAGGTTGAAGGTAGTGTTGGAATATCTGTTTTGATTGAGTTGTGCTAGGACTAATGTTTTGAATTTTCAAGGGAAGGTGAGTTAGTATTGCTCGGGACGCGCAATAGTTCGAGTTTGGGGGTATGATAACTCTCCAAAAGGGAGTTATTTAGGCCTTAGTTCTATAGTATTTTGTGGGTCATTTGGAAGAATGGAGGCTTTGGAAGTTATTTTGTGCAAAAAATATTGCTGAGCGACTTGAGGGAGCAATTTCCATGATCCAGCAAAACTGGGAGCAAAACTGCCACGTCACAGCTCGTTATCCATTTTAATAAAGTGGCGTTAGCTGAATTATTTTCGGATCTAAGAAGCTTGGAAGGCCCTCCACGTGTCCAAAATAACCTAATTAGGTTAAACCTCATCTTATAAAAGGAGGGAGCCGTCAAAGATAAATTCATTCACCACCTGGAGACCGAATCAATCGGCCGGAGGCCGAATTGACGGCAGAATGGAGATCTAAGAAGACCATTTGCGATTCCACTCAAGAAGACGAAGTTCTTCCATGTTCTTGGTGGTTTGGAGCAGCCGTTTCATCCCCATTTGCTGAAAAGGATTAGTATTTCTTGTGTATTTCGTATTATGGATGTGCTTATCGAGATTGTAACGTGTTTTATGTTTTCAATCATGAACTAATTACTTTGTAGGCATGGGTTAAGAATTATGTGATTGTTATATTTATAAAATCTGGAAATTCTATTTGATTATGTCATCTTGAATTATTGTTGTTCTTTAATTTCATTATGTGCCCGCCTAGCTAGCCGGTATGTATAGCTTTTCCTAGTTTCAGGGATGATTTAGGAGTTGTGTGGCGATAATTCAAGCTAGATCATTGTGTATTGGCGAACGCCAGTGACTAAGTTAGGGATAGCCAGTTGCCTAGTGCTTGATCGGTAGAGCTTCATTGGAGTTGAAACATATTCCAAAAAATCCGGAGTTCCGGGAGGATCCCGCTGTTAATACTGCATGAGATTGACGGATCAAAAGAATTGCTGGAGCATCTTTATAAACAATTACAGAAGTCTTAACCTGTGTCTGTTTCCATTCTGTTTTCTCTAGTCGTAACATTTACTGCTTTCGTATTTCTTTTGTTTCAGCATTTTAAACACCCAATCAATTTAACCAACCTTTTGAAATCACTATAAAGGCAAATTAAATCAATAGAGGTAGGCATTTCAAAACCCTGTGGATACGATAAATACTTATCACTTGCTGCTAGATTGTGTATACTTGCACAGTATTCTGGAGTTAATTTATCTCAAATTTTTAACCACTTCAGAATTGCAACATGCTCCAATAACTTCCAACCCTCGTAGCCCTCACAAAGCTCTCCAAGACTAACCCTTCGAGCGTCACTGTCCCCTGACCATTTGTACCCAGGGCCACAATGCTCTCTACGGAGCTCGACATTCGATTCTTGACCATTTGTACCCAAGGCCTCGAACTGTGCATCGCCCCTTGACCATTTGTACCCAAGGTGCACCGATGACTTATCAACGTATTGGTCCTTTCCCTGGTTTCCCAATACTTGCTTTCTAGACTCATCACATCGACCCTTGACCATTTGTACCCAAGGCCTCGATGCTCCTCTTAAACCAATGGTGACATGCCACCCCTCGACCATTTGAACCCGAGGTGCACTAACATTCACCCATCTTTCCTTTCTTTCACATTTAAGTCCCTGACCTCTTTATTACAACTATCTAGAATGCATACTCCCTGCAACATGCTTCTAGACTCATGTACTATGCCCACCAAGCATATACATACCACACCAAGCTACCTAGAATGCATATGCCCACCAAGCATATACATACAACAACAACATACTCTCGACTCATGCTTAACTCATAAAATCATAACAACTAGCATGCTTAACAACCAAGCATCACACAACAACAGTTCATGCTATTTGAATATCTCATATATATATATAACACAGAAGCAAGAAGCACTTACACACACACACACACACACACACACACACACACACACACACATATATATATAAGCAAAGCAAAAAACAAGAGAATAATTATAAAGCGATTAAACAAACAGCGTGCATCATGCAATCAAACAGACTTCAACATATAGAAACTACTTACTTATAAAGCGCTCCTAAGCGATCCTAAATAGACCAACGGAGCTCCTAAACAACAGGATAAATGCTACGAGTCAGAATCAAGCTCAACAACTCAGTTCAGACTAAGGAACGCTTAAGGAAGAACTTCTTACCAAAACCAAACTTAAATTCAAGCCAATAGGCTAACTCGACAACCAGGAACAAGATTAATTCCTAAGACATGAACATTTGAGCAATGAGAACTAGCCTAAGGCACCAAACCAAGATTGAAAGAGTTTAAAGAGAATGGATACCTTCTAAGCTCCACGAAACAGAATTAGTTCCTTATTGGAAATAACCCGAATAAGCTTTAGTCGATCTAAAGCAACAATCAATACTTTCCAGCATTAGGGACTAATTAGCAGAGCTTAACCAAACTTCAAACAAGGTTAACAAGCTCTAACACTTACCGAACTACGCTACGGGATGAGATGCTTGATTGAACTGGCAGACCAACACAATATCTCCTTGAATAAGCGTCGCCCGGGATTCTAATTGGGTCGATACTGACACTAACACAACACCCATGGGTTATAAGCTTTTCCAAAGCCAACCTAAACGAATTACAAAGGTTTAAGGGCTTGGAAACTTACCGAAATCCATCAAACGAGCTTTACTGCTTGTTGATTGGTGTTCGAATTAACCCAACAACCAAGGTCTCAAGCCAACAAGTTATGGGTAACCCGATTTAAGGCCGTTCGGGTTATGGGTATTCACCGAACACCAATTTTAATCCAAGACACCGTTGGACAGCAGTGGGATACACTCAATCCTGCAATTTCGAAGACAATAACAAATGGGTAAACCATATCAAGGTCATTTGGGTTATGGGTCACGAGCCAAGGATTATTTCGAGTTCAAAACCACACTAAACAGTGCTGGGAAAACAAGAAATCAAACCAAACGCTCAATTCTAAGGCCGAACAAGCATGGGTAAACTAAATTCGAGATTAATAAATCATGGGTAATGTTGAAAGCTTACAAAAAGAGCCCGAACGAACCTTACACCAGCCTGAACGCGCCCAAAATTCAAGAACAGAGAAGACTAAAACTGCTACCCACGAGCGCCGCGAGTCCTGGCTGAGAACGAGAGAAACAGAGGGTTGAGAGCACTAGCTTCGCGGGTGTTGCTGGTCCTGGCGCGCAAGAGATGAAGAAACCCAAGCTTGTGGGTTTGTTGATGGCCGGCCGACGAGCACGCAAATAGAGGGAGAAAGACGGCGCTGCGACTGCCTTTCGTGCGTGACTATCAACTTCTGACGACCAACAGATGGAAAGAAATCGAGAGAGGGACGAAGGAAGAAGATAACCTACTGGAGAAGGAGCCTTTGCGTGGGTTCTTACCGCCGGAGAAGAAGAGAAAACGGGAGAGAGAGAAAGAGATGGTGGTTGGTGGACTGCTGCTCGAGAAAGAAAATGCAGAGGGGGGGGGGGGTATCGGCGTCACACAAGAAGAGAGGGAAGAAGAGATGAAGGATTAGGGTTTTTCTTTTTCTTTTCCTTTTCATTTAAAATAAACCCTAAGATGAGGAACCCAATTAAATTGGGATTTAGGATCTTAATTAGAATATAATTTTAAACCCAATCTTAGCTCCTAAAGAATTTGGGATTAAAACAAATTAAGAGAATTTTGGGCCTTTTGAACTTAAAATAAATTTCAATTATTAAACCTTCAATCTTTAGGAAATTTAAAGATTTAATTAAAAATCTTTTTTTCCTAAATTATAGAAATTTAATTTAATGACCTGAGGCTAAGCTTAAATTCTAATTTTCAAATTAGAATAAAAAGCTCAACAGATCTCAAAATGGCTCGATTCTGAAACGTGGAGCGTTACAACTCACAAGAGCATTGCTTCGCTATATCATTGAGAAGTGGAAAGCAATTAAAAAAATTAGAAAGAAAAGAAGTCAAGGAGTCCTGCTCTAGGAAGATACTGGATGAGGATGATGATCAAAACATAATAGAGGAAGAGATAGCGCAACCAGTGCCAGATAAGTCTTCTGATTCTATTCCTTTAGTTCATAATCAGATTCCATATCCTCAAAGATTTCAAAAGAAAAAGTTGGATGTTGAGTTCTCTAAATTTCTTGATATTTTTAAACAGCTCCACATTATTATTCCTTTTGCTGATGCTTTGGAACAGTTGCCACACTATGCCAAATTCATGAAGGAGATTTTGTCAAAGAAGAGGAAGTTCGAGAATCACGAAATAGTGAACATGATCGCTGAGTGTAGTGCCATCATTCAAAAACATCTACCACCAAAATTAAAAGATTCAGGGAGTTTTACTCTTCCGTGTACAATTGGTAGTTTGTTTCTTAAAAAGGCTTTGTGTGACTTAGGGGCGAGTATTAACTTGATCCCTTTTAGTGTCTACAGGAAACTTGGTTTGGGAGAATTGAAGTCGACCACCATTGTTCTGCAGTTAGCAGATCGTTCGATGACATATCCAAAAGGTATATTAGAGGATGTTTTGGTAAATGTTGACAAATTCATTTCCTCGACAGATTTTGTAGTACTAGACATGGAAGAGGACCCCGAAGTTCCAATCATTCTTGGAAGGCCCTTTTTAGCAATCGCTCGTGCTTTGATAGAGGTACAAAAAGGAACCCTGACTCTCAAAGTGGAGGACGACGAGGTAGTGTTCAACATTTTTAAAGCTTTAAAACACCCAGAGGAGGTGAATTCATGTTGTAAAATTGATTCAGTTGACACTATTATTGATGCATGTGTAGAGTCAGAGTCTCCTGTTGATCGTTATGAAATAAGCATGTCTGATGTGTTTGGTGAAGATCTAATAGATGTTAATCAGAACTGTGCTTTAATTTGTGTTGAGAATGATAGACCTTTAGGTCTACGAAGGGAGGATAAACTCACACTGGATGTTTTTGCCCAAGTTGACACCCCTCCCCCTGATTTGAAACAATTACCTGCTTACCTACGTTATGCTTTCTTAGGAGAATCTTCTACTTTTTCTGTTATTATATCTTCTGATTTTACTAAAGTAGAAGAGGAAAATTTTTTGGATGTTTTGAGAAAACATAAATCTTCCCTAGGATGGTCTATTAGTGATATTAAATGTATTAGTCCTTCTATAGTAATGCATAAAATCTTAATGGAAGATACCTTTAATCCTACAGTAGAACACCATAGAAGATTAAATCCAGCAATGAAGGAAGTGGTAAAAGCCGAGGTGTTAAAATTGTTGAATGCAGGAATTATATATGCTATATCTGACAGCCCATGGGTAAGTCCTGTTCAGGTAGTGCTTAAGAAAGGAGGGATGACTGATAACTCTCCAAAAGGGAGTTATTTAGACCTCATTTCTATAGTGATTTGTGTGTCTTTTGTGCTTAATAGGGTTGCTTTTAGATAGATATTATATGTTTTAACCCATTTGGAAGAATGGAAGCTTTGGAAATTATTTTGTGCAGAATATGTTGCTGGGCGACTTGAGGGAGCAAAATCTGTGCTGGAGCAAAGCTGGGAGCGAAAACTGCCACATCACAACTCGTTAGCCAATTTAACAAACTGAATTCTGTTAAGTTATTCTCGGGATGAAGGAGCAAGGAGAGCCATCCACGTGTCTAGGTCAACCTAATTCAAGCCTCCTATCCTTCTATAAAAGGAGATTGCCGCCCAAGTCAAATTCATTCCACTTTTGGGGAAGAGATCATTCTCATTTCCACCTTTGGAAGCCGAATAGAGGAGAGATTGGAGACCATCAAGAAGACCATCAATTGCAAGTTGATCAAGGGAATTAGTACTTCCTTGCGTTATTTTGTAATTATGGATATGCTTACTCAGATTGTAACGTGTGTTTCCATGCATTTTATGAACTAAGTAGCTTAGGCGTTGGTTAGGAACATGTGATTGCTATGCTTAATTCCTAGTAATAAATATTGATTCTATGCATCTTGATTAATTGTTGTGTTTATTTCTATTTTATGCCCGCCTGGCCAGCCGGTATGAATACCTCTCTCTAGTTTCAGGGATGATTTAGGGAGTGTGTGGCGGTTAATCACACTAGATCATTGTGTATTGGTGAACGCCAGTGACTGAGCTAGGGATAGCCAGTTGCCTAGTGCTGGATCGGTAGTGCTTCATTGGATTTGAAACATATTCTAAAAAATCCAGAGTTCCGGGAGGAATCCGCTAATAAGACTGCGAGAGTTTTGCATGATCAATAATATTGCTAGAGCATCTTATAAAACAATTGCTAAATCCTGACCAGCGCCTGTTTCTAATCTATCTTCCTATTTGTTTACTTTCTGTTCTGTCATTTCTTTTGCTTCAGCATTATTCTATAAAAACCAATCATTTTAACCATTCTTGAATGAAAGCTAATTCAGACATTGGATTCGATAAATACTTATTACTTGCTGCGGACTGTGTATACTTGCACAGAGTTCTAGAGTCTTTTTATATCTTATTTTTACTCACTCTGGAAACCCAACAATGACCATTATTAAAAATTAAAAAGATGAATCAATTTCGATAAGAACGGTCACTGGTTGGCGTGTTTGTATCGACTATAGGAAATTAAATAAAGCCACCAGGAAAGATCATTTCCCTCTCCCTTTTATTGATCAAATGCTAGATAGGTTAGCTAGATATCCTTATTATTGTTTTCTTGATGGCTACTCAGGCTATAATCAAATCGTGATTGCGCCTGAAGACCAGGAGAAAACGACATTCACGTGTTCTTATGGTGCATATGTGTTTCGGCGTATGCCATTCAGACTGCGTAATGCTCCAGCTACCTTTCAGCGTTGCATGATGGCCATATTTTCAGACTACGAAAGGAGATTATGGAGGTTTTTATGGACGATTTTTCTGTGTTTGGTTCATCTTTTGATAGCTGTATGCATAAGCTCTCTCGTGTTTTACAGAGATGTCAAGAAACTAATCTTGTCCTAAATTGGGAGAAATGCCATTTTATGGTAAAAAAAGGTATAGTTCTGGGTCATAAGGTGTCTGAAAAAGGTTTGGAGGTAGATCGGGCAAAAATCTCGGCTATTGAGCAGTTGCCTCCGCCTATTAATGTGAAGGGAGTTCGTAGTTTCTTGGGCACGCAGGGTTTTATAGGCGTTTTATTAAAGATTTTTCTAAAATTGCTAAACCCCTGTGCAACCTGCTTGAAAAAGATGTTCCATTTATGTTTTCTAAAGATTGTTTGCTTGCATTTAATCTTCTTAAGGAAAAATTGATTTTCGCACCTATCATTGTGATGCCTGATTGAAATCAACCATTTGAGGTCATGTGTGATGCTAGTGACTATGCTTTGGGAGCTGTTTTAGGGCAACGTCGTGATAAATTCTTTAGGGCTATATATTATGCAAGTAGAACTCTAGATAGTGCTCAGCAGAATTATACCACTACTGAAAAAGATATGCTTGCTTTTGTGTTTGCATTTGATAAATTTAGGCCCTATTTGCTTGGTCCAAAGGTAATAGTGCATACCGACCATGTTGTTATTCAGTATTTGAGTAGTAAGAAGGATTCAAAGCTTCGACTAATAAGATGGATTCTTCTGTTGCAAGAATTTGATTATGAGATCAAGGATAGAAAAGGTTGTGAGAATGTGGCAGCAGACCACTTGTCTAGGATAGAGCATGAAAGAAATCTCCCGACCTTTCCTATTAAAGAAGCTTTTCCAGACGAAAGGTTAGATACAGTAAAAGCTTCTTTTCCTTGGTATGTTGATTTTGTGAACTTTTTTACAGGAGGAGAAATGCCACATAACTTAAATGCCCAGAAAAGAAAGAAGTTCTTACATGATGCGAAGTCCTACCTGTGGAATGACCCGTTTCTCTTCAAGGTCTGTTAGATCAAATAATTCGAAGGTGCATTCCAGCAGAAGAAGTAGGCAAGGTTTTACATGATTGTCATGCCTCTCCTTATGGTGGTCACTTTGGACCGACTCGTACCGCAACAAAGGTACTTTAATCTGGTTTCTATTGGCCTACTTTTTTTTACAGATTGTTATACCTTTGTGAAAACATGTGATAGATGCCAGAGGACAGGTAACATTTCTAGACACGCCATGAAATGCCCCTAACCCTTATTCTTGAAGTAGAACTTTTTGATGTGTGAGGCATAGATTGTATGGGAGCTTTTTCCTCTTCCAATGGATACTCGTATATTCTTGTTGCTATTGATTATGTATCTAAATGGGTAGAGGCGATAGCTACTAAGAAAAATGATGCACGTGTTGTGTTGCGTTTTTTGCATAAAAACATTTTCACTAGATTTGGCACACCACAGGCTATAATTAGTGATGAAGGGTCTCATTTTTGCAATAAATTGTTTGAAGCGATGCTTAGAAAATATGGTGTTAAACATAAAACTTCTTTAGCTTATCATCCTCAAACTAACGGTCAAACTGAGATTTCTAACAGGGAGATAAAGCAAATCTTGGAGAAGACAGTTCACATCAACATAAAAGATTGGACATTCAAGTTGGACGATGCTTTGTGGGCCTATCAGACGACTTTCAAGACTCCAATCAGTACTTCCCCGTATCGATTAGTGTACGGTAAGACCTGTCATCTGCCTGTGGAGCTCGAGCACAAAGCATATTGGGCTATCAAGAAATTAAACCTTGACACGCAGAAGGCTGGAGAACATCGACTATTGCAACTCAATGAGTTAGAAGAATTTAGAAGCCAAACTTATGAGAATGCGAAGCTTTATAAAGAAAGAACGACCAGATGACATGATCGTTTAATTCAGAAACGTTCGTTTATCCCTGGACAACAGGTTCTTCTTTTTAATTCTCATTTGCGGTTGTTCCGAGGAAAATTGAAGTCAAGGTGGTATGGTCCATTCATAGTCAAGGAGGTGTCTCCCTATGGTGCAATAGAGCTATTGGATAGCAATGGTTTAACCTTTAAAGTCAATGCTCAACGTGTGAAGCACTATTGTGGATTCGAAGAGCGGAAAGTAGAAAAAGTGATTTTGACGGATCCTGGATGACCAAGCCCTGTCTAGCTTAGGACGTTAAACAAGCGCTTCTTGGTAGGCAACCCAAGCTTTTAAAGTTTTTGTGTGTTGTTCCTTATGCTCCCTTGTGCAGGAAGCTCGTGAATTCTTACCTAGCTTCTCAATCTCTCTTTGGTCGACAATTCAGGACGATTTGGATTCCCTCGCATTTTCAGGGCAGTACCGATCTCTTTTTATCTGTTTAATTGTCAATACATTGGGGACAATGTATATTTTAAGTTTGGGGGGGGATGATATATGCTCTGTCTTGGTTTTTTGTTGGTAATGCTCGTGATGATTGAAATGCATGTTGTTGATGAGGACGTCTGATGATTTTCTTTTAGCCATGATTCATTCTTATTATTGCCAATTTGAAAACATGTCTAAATTCAAGAAAATTTAAATTTTTTTCTTTGAGTCCCTTACAATTATGAAGATTCAGTTGTCTTATTATGGTTTTGAAAGCTTAGATGAAATTTATGTGCTTTTGAAATTCATTGTCACTCCAATAGACATAAAGTTTGTCTAGATGGCTTTCTTGCATAATAGTAAGTAATGCTAAGCTTTGGGAAAAGAAATGCTTTGATTTGCCAAAAAAAAAAGAAAGTAAATCTATGAAAAGAAAAGCTTTATTTCAGCTTGCAATATGCTTAAAAGTCTAAGGAAAAAAGAGCTACCTCTGTTGTGATCAGTTAGACTATCCAAGGGTTAAACTTGGGATATGGGTCCCTACAGCAGTTGTGTGAAAGCTAGTGCCTTCGGAAAAATGCAAGTTTGGGGGACGCCCAGTCAATTATGTGCACATCAGTGAAGTAGTGCTTGCAAGATATGTGAAATGGCTAAAAAGCGAGCTTTAGGGCCAGTATAGGGGGAAGATGAACGGACGAGTGTATAAATTATTCCGGGCTAGTAGAAATTATGATAAGGTAAATGATGATTCATTTTTGCAACAGAGGATAGGATTTAATTTTTAATTTCCTTATGGTTGATCATGCTTGCTTATTTGTTTCAATGATTTGCATTCATGGCTAGAAGCATTGAGGTTAGAATCATTGATATGCAATTTATGATTCGCAAGCATTACCTTATTTTTGCTCGGGACTAGCAAAACCTTAAGTTTGGGGGTACTTGATAACATACAATTATGCTATCTATTTCCTAGTTATTTTGGCTAGTTTTGTTCGTTAATTGTGAGCTTTAATGTCTTTCTATGTTGAAATTGTAGAAAACCGAGCTTGTGATGCAAAACTGGAATTTTACTCAAATTTGGATCAAATTGGAGGCTTTGGACCATAATTGAAGAATAGAGAAAATGCAATTGAAGAGGAGGCCCAAAAGCCTAAAAGAATGAAGTATTGAAGTCCAAATGAACGTCCAAATGAGGCTTATAGAACGACAACGTCGAGATGCTGTCCTTAGAGCGTTTCGACGCTGGTTGGAGTAGGCAACAAGCAAAGTGACGTCATAGCATCTCGACATTGTGACATCAGCGTCTCAATGCTGGTAGGCTTGGGCAACAAGAAAGCCTCGATTTTTCCTCTATAAATTGGCAATTATTCCAAGGGTTGAAGCATTCCAATTCAGGGGGTTTCCTTTAGCTCAATAGAGAGTAAAAAGTGAGTAGAAATGAGAGAAGAAATGTGGACTTGATCGGGATTTCAAGGCTCAAGACTCGAGATGATCGTGACGGGAGCTTTGGATCAACACACAACAGTTATTTCCTCTTAATATCTCTATAATTTCTTATTATCCTTGAGTTAGAACCATGAATCAAGATTGTTGGACTGAAATTATTCCCATTTGTGAGTAGATCTTGAGACATAGGGTCGTTAATTTAGCCAATTGGATTATGTAGCTTAACTATTTGGATATTGTAATGAATTTCTTCACATTTCATCTATGCAATTTATACTTAATGCTTTTAATCCATTGATCACGAATTGATTGAATTGTTGGTCTAAATTGATACTCGACAGAGAGAAGTTAGATTAGATCCCAATTATATGGCTAACAATTGCTTGGAACATGAAAGTGAAAAACAATTGTTAGAAATTTATGATGAAGTTGCTTAATGCCATATTGTAATTAACTAAGGAAATGGACACATAAATTAATTAATTTAATATGGGATGTGGAGGAACTTGAAAAAGAAATCCACTTAAATTACTTCTAGATTTATGAAATTGAAGATTATTAATTACATGCATCCATTTAATTGAGTTACAAATCCAAAAAGCTAATTAACACCCTAGGTTGAGTCCCCTTGATAGAGATTCCCATTTATTTGCATACCTTTTCTAATTGATATTTTCTTAGTATTTTCATATTCATTCGAATTGGAGTTCTAGATAAAATTGAGCATGACAATTCTTGGTAATTAATGGATTTAATTCAAATTCCCTGTGGATTCGATACTCAGTAATACCTACCGTTTTATATTACTTGCGGCTCGTGCACTTTGCGGTCATCATTACCAAACATTAGATTTTTTTTTTCAAAATATTTTTTTTTTTTCAAAATTAAACACTTGAGAAATTAAACCAAACACACTCCTATGTCTTGTTTACCTATTGTTTCTTTTAATACAATTTTTTTTGGTTTTTCATATTTTTCTTTATTTTTTCTTAATTATTAATTCATGTGTGTTTCAAAATTATTAAAACGCATTAAGCCTTCAAAATTCATAAATTACTTTGCAAGAATATGCATACAAATGTAATCTATGACTAAAATATTTAAGGGTTAATTCAATTCTAATCTCTCAATCTCAAAATGAATCTAAAATCATGCAATTGACGATCAATCAACTACATGAAGGAGTGTACAATACTCGTGCAAAAGAGATTTGGATCGAAAACACTCCAATTTCATTAATTTTACATAAGAAAAACATGCCAAACTTAAACCGAAAACAGAGGTCCAAATGTACCAACCTTTTGGAGACAAATTGAGCTACTCTGTTGCTGTTCTTTGATCATGATCAAGCCGTGGATTACCGCTAGCGTCTTCCCCGCTATCCTCCGACCTTAGAACGGTTTGTGGTACCTAATGGACCTACAGATCATGGGCTCCAATGATTTGAGATTAATCGACTAAACTCATTAACCTAGTTAACCAACATTCGTTAACTGTTGGGACACTTTACTATAGCCCGATAGTTGCATTCCACTCACTGTAGATATATTTCTGCTCACCCGATATAACCATGATTAGTAAGTCGATCCTTCATAGGTTGTTCATAACTACAACTGGGTCAAATGTCCGTTTTACCCTTGCAGTTTGATGCGGATACAGTGGATTGAATGTGGATGTTAGGAAAAGATGATAAATAAAGATTAAGAATAATTCAGCCAACCAAGTGCAAGTATACACTATCGCATGTAGTAATAAAAACTCTGGAAGTATTCCAAAGGTATCGATCCCACAGGGACTAAATTGAAAACAAAGATTTGAAGAAGAAACTGCTCAAAGATTGCTTTTAGAAAGGTAACCAAAAGAAATAGTTGATGTTGGGTTTTGTAAAACAAGGAAATAAACAAGTAAAGAAAAAAACAATGATAAATAAGCGAGGTATTCAATATAGCTTCAACCCTAAGACAAATAACTCTAATCATGGCTTATTTAACCTAAGTTTATTCATGCATTGGGTCAGATTTAACTTCTATTTGGCCTTGCTCCCAAGAACCGTTAGAAGGCTAAGCGAGTACCGTTATGAACATTTCTATGACTCGACTCCGACATAGATAGTTCATGCATGCACCCATAACCCTATAGTTGTTATAAGACGACCTTCCCCTATAACACAAAATACACTCTTTCGAGCCTTTTCTCCAATATCACCTTTATGAAAACCGATATTGCTTGTCCCTTTCAAGATCAAACTCACATAGCATGCAAATTCTAAGTGATCAAGTTAAACTCAACAAGATTCAGAATGATATTTAATAAAGAGTGACATGCAATGAATAAAACTTAGGCAAATAAACACTTTCAAGCCATTTAAACCATAAGGGAATTCACTATATCGAACCCCTCAATGGAATTTAGCTACGCATGATGGAATATAATGCAAATGAACAACTTTCCATTGAAATAATGAACAAGGAATGCAAAATAATGAAAAGAAACAAGTGCTGGAAAAATATAGTGCAGTAGCTAAAACTAGGTTTCTTCACTTTTATCCAATCCTTCTAGAGTTCTCACGACACTCTACTCTCCTTTTAGAAGTGGGAATAGGGTGAAATCTCTATAAACACTCGGGTTTGATGTCTAACTAAGAGTTAGAATTTAGTCTTCTAAGAAGGACCTCGGGCATCCCTACTCATGGGCGTCTACTAGGATTCTGTCACCACACTCTTCTTCCGATTGAGTTCTGCTTGAATTTCCCTTCGAATCAAGGCCTTTTATAGTGTGTGGAGTGGTTGAGGAGTCACGAAAATGGTGCTGGTAGGTAGCTGATAACTCTCCAAAAGGGAGTTATTTAGGCCTTAGTTCTATAGTGTTTTGTGTGTCATTTGTGTTAAATAGGGTTGCTTTTAGATGAATATTATATGTTTTAAACCATTTGGAAGAATGGAGGCTTTGGAAGTTATTTTGTGTAGAAAATATTGCTGAGCAACTTGAGAGAGCAAAATCTGTGATCCAGTAAAGCAAGGGGCAAAACTGCCACGTAAGCAGCTCGTAATCCATTTTATGAAGTGGCATTAGCTGAATTAATTTCAGATCTAGGAAGCTTGGAGAGCCTTTGATGGGCGATTTTCGCAAGCGCACGGGTCGTCACAAGTAATATAAAACGGTAGGTAATACCGAGTATCGAATCCACAGGGAGGCGAAGCGAAATTTAAGCAAGCAAAAAGATTCTTTTGAACACTAAAAATAATTGGGAGAAATAATATTTAGGGACTAAAACATGCAATTAAAAAGAATTTAAAAATTAAAGCAATTAAAAAGGAAATTTGATCAACCACAGAAAATAAAATATGGAGAAAGAGTTTTTAATGGGAAGTGGGGTCTTGAAAATCAATTAGTAGCTAAACATTTATTATAATTATCCTATCTCGTTGCCCAACTAATTATAATCCTAGAATCTTCGTTAATCACATAGGTTCTCCTGTCGGTCTCCCCTAATTGTAATTAATTTATTTTAATAACCTAAGTGTCCTTAGCGCCATTAAAATCCATTAATTATTACGCTCTGATTCATTTTAGGAATCTAAGTTTAATCAACTAATCCCGTTGTCACGACGGGCAATTAAACTAGTTGCATGGATTATGATCTATCCTAACTTCTCTCCGTTGAGTCTCCATTAAGAATCAGATCAATACACAACTGGCCAGATTGCATACTTCATTAAGCACATCCATACAAATAATTAGGAAAAAGGGCGAGAGATAGGCAATTATAACAATAATTTCATTTCAAGATCCCAAATTGAGGTTTAGCTATACATAGCTAAAGTATCCACAAAATTTACAATGAAAAACATAATTAAGAGCACAATAAAAGGAAAGGAATTGATCGTCGAAGACCCCATCGCTGACGCTTGGAGTCCCTCCGAGCTTCCCTTGAGCCTCCCAGAGCGCTCCCAAAACTCCCCAAAATTTTCCCACTAAAGAACTCTCAAAATGACTAGAAAGCCTTCAGAGAGGCTCCAAAGGAGCCAAAGAAAGCAAGGAAAGAATGGAAGAAATGATGATTGATGCTAAAAAATGGATCCAAGGGGCGCTATTTATAGGCTCGAAAATGGGGTAGCGTCACGACGCTATTGGCACAGCATCGCGACGCTGTGACGTCATCGACTTGCCGGCCAAGAAATGGGATCAGCGTCGCGACACTGTCCATACAGCGTCTCGACGCTAGGTGAATTCCAGAACTTTCAGCTACGGATTTGGGCTTGAATTTGGGCCTCCCTTCATTTCCTTTGGGCCTCATCTTCATGGTTGACCTTCATGGCTTCCCCCTTGACCCATGCATAGATTTTGGGCTTAAATGACTCCTTTTTGGGCACTTTTTCTCCAAAATCCATAATTTTGCTCCTAAAGACCAATTAACAAAATATATTCAATATATTCAATAAAAACACAATTAAAGCACTAAAAAGCTTAATATGTTAGGGCTAAAATAGCGACATTTCTGCCCGCTATCACACCCCCAAACTTAAGCTTTTGCTAGTCCCGAGCAAAATAAATTCGAAAGTTGCATGAAATAGAATTGCTCAAGCCTCAATGATTTTGGAATTTTTAGGATAGAATGGAAAACATGCAAGTGGAATAAGCAAGCACCGCATACTCATGAAGAAATCTTAAAATAGTACGAACTTAAGATTAATGAATATCATGCTGAAGACTTATCTATTGATTCTTTTACTAACCTAGATTAGTCTTATGGCTTTCTCCATTTGTTTTCCCCCTACACTGGCTAAGAGCCCCTAATAGGTCAGAGTTCTTCTATCATGCAAAAAAAAAAGAAACTAGGGAGCCTGATATCTTTTTTTTTTTCATGGGGGAGAAAAACTCACAATTGATTTTTCACTTTCTTTTTCTTTTTCTTTTGCTACTGCCCCAAACTTGCATTTTGATATCTAATGGCACTAGCTTTCACACTACGGTGCAGGGACCCTTAACCCGAATTTTATTCTCTAGTTGGCCTAACTGATCACACCGCAGGTAGCTCTTTTTACCCCTAGGATTTTTTCTTTTGTGCAAGCAACAATATTTTTCTTTTTCAACAGATTTTTCTTTTCTCTCATTTTCTTTTGTTGCTTTTGCTTTTCTCTCAGCAGACACAACATTTTTTTTTTCTACCTAGCTCTTTAGAACAATCAAGCATGAACTTCCTAACATTAGAAACTAAGCCTATCGGGGTGACAACAAACTTTGAAAATCATAATAAAAAATCATAATAAGAATCTAGATTTTCAAAGACGTCATTAGATAAGTCTATTGCATGCTTTAGACATCAAAACTAAGTATCAAAAAATTTTAAAATTTCACAATTTCTGCCATGCTCCCCGATTCCACAACATATAAACTGTTTTCTCCCAAAACTTCTAAAATCACATCCTTGGCCATCATAGCTATCTATTCATGCATCCAACATAATTCAAATATGCTCAGCACAGTGAAAGCCTCCCCCCCAAAACTTAAATTAAACATTGTCCCTAATGTTTATAAACAGCAAAGCATAAAGAGGGATACTGAGACTTCCCTGAGCTAGGAGCGATTCATCCTTTTCCTTTGGATCCAAAAAATGGGAATCATGAAGTTTTGGGATTTGCTAAGGTGATCCTGCAAAACAAAATTGGATCACGAAGCAAAGAAAATTATTTACCGCAAAAACAACTACCTAAACTTTAATCCTTGGGTTGCCTCCCAAGCAGTGCTTTCTTTTACGTCTTTAGCTAGACGAGGCTCGGCACGCTCACGAAGGTTCGAAATGAAAGTTTTCATCATCCTTCGGGCCCTGCAGAAAATCACGCACCGAATTGCACACTGCAAACAGGGGAGAAAAAAAACTTTCCCCTGGCCCATCTTCACTAAAGAGATTATCATAATAACATTTCAGAAAATAAGTAGCCGCATCAAATCTCTTTTCTAAATCTCTATTCAGAAAACAATTGTTAACAGAGTCATCAAGCGTTATGATATCTACCGGTCTGGGATCTAAACGTGGCCTATCAATCATGCCAGTCCATTCATCAGATCCAATATTTTCATGTTCAGAAGATTCCTCAGACTCAGAATTAAAAAATGAATCAACCAGGCTATCATATGACTCACTATCAGAAGAATTAAAGAATGTAAGCTCCTCTGGGTCAGATTCTATACTATGCACAGATTCGAGCTCTTCTGGGTCAGATTCTATGCTATCTACATCATCAGGACACGAATCAAAGTTATTAACATTTTCAGGATTCATGCACTCAGGAATGTCAGGATCAGACTCGATAGACTCAGCACTATCATGATCAGACTCATAATTATCTATCAAGTAATCCTTTCTATGCAATTCATGCTCACTATCAGACAAATCATGCTCATTCTCATAATCAGGAAATTCCATATCATCACCAAAATCATTCAATTCAGGCAATTCCAGATCATTTTCAAAAGAAGGTAAGTCATCAACTGCAGATATTTCATTCTCAAAAGCAGGTAATTCTAATTCATTCTCAAAATTAGGCAGATCCACATCATTCAGCTCATTCTCAAACAGAGGGTCATCGAAAAATGCATTATGATTGAAATCCCCATCATCCATAAGCTCATCTCCTAATCCTAGGCCAAGATTATACTCTACCTCTTCATCATCGTCAGTCAAGTATTCAGGACCAATAGAAAAACAAGTATGTAGACTACATACAAACTCATCCTGGCCAAAAATACTAAACACGACTTTTTCATCATCAATGTTCAAGGTAAGCTTACCTGTATGCACACTAATCTCAGCTTTACCTGTGGCTAAGAATGGTCTGCCTAGAATAATGGGTACCTCTCTGCCCTCCTGCATGTCGAGTACCACAAAGTCTACAGGAAAGATAAATTTATTGACCTTCACCAGCACGTCCTCCACAACACCCATCGGGTGGGTAATCGATCTATCGGCAAGCTGGAGAGTGACGTCGGTGTCCTTCATTCCTGTTAAACCAATCTTCCTGTACACAGAATAGGGCATCAGATTTATTCTAGCACCTAGATCACACAAAGCCCTATTGAAAGATACTTCTCCTATAGTGAAGGGAACAGTAAAACTCCCTGGATCTTTTTGTTTAGAAGGCATCTTTCCAGAAACTATGGTACTACTACTTTCAGACAATTTAAAAACTTCTTTTTTCAAGCTTTTCTTCCTAGAAAGCATTTCTTTCATGAATTTCCCATAATTAGGCATGTTATATAAGACATCTACTAAGGGAATATTCACAGACAATTTTTTAAACATTTATAGGAATATCTGAAATTGCTCATCTAATTTAACATTTTTAAAGCGCTGAGGAAAAGGTAACTCCCTGTAGTCAAAGGTTGGACATTCGCCCCTCCGCTTGGGAGGGCTGATGTGCGAGCCTTTGTCATGATGGTTGCATGGAACCACTTCTTCCTCGTTCAATTTCACTTCATGCCTGTCATTCTACTTTTCATCTTTTTCTTTTCCTGCAAAAGAGTTAGAAACACCATAATTCAAATCAATAGAGTTAGGAGGATGTTGGGACCTTTCAGAGGAGGCTTTTTGTGCCTCAGCCCTTTCATCTTCATCCTTGCTCTTTCCTTCTTTCTTCTTCTTTTCTGAACTGATCTCCAACTGTCTACCACTTCTTAGTGTCACCATCTTGCACTGCTCTCTTGGGTTGGGTTCAGTGTCACTTGGGAACTTCCCCTTCTTAAGGGCATTCACTGCTGAAGCTATCTGACCAATCTGAACTTCCATATTTTTCAGAGCTGTGTCGTGGTTATTAACTGCCGTCTGGAGATTCACATTCAACACTTTTTGTTCTTTGATAAACATAGCCACCATCTCCTCCAGGTTACTCTTCTTTTCTGGTGTACTGGATGATGCAAAACCTGGCGGTGGCTGCAAAACATTCTTCGTGTTCGAGTACGAGAAGTTCTCATGATTGCGCAGACTGGGGTGGTAGAAGTTCGGTACTCCTTGAGTAAATGGTCTGTTTCCTACGTACTGAACCTCTTCCACATCTTGACCTTCCTTCTTTGAATATCCTTCAGCTAAGATGGAAATGGACTTGACCACCTCAGATGAAGTCAGCTTGTTCAGGGTATTTGTCAAAGATGCCATCTGTGCCTTCAACGAACTTGACTCATCTAATTCATAAATTCCAGCCTTCTTAGAAACTATCCCCCTCTCGGTCGGCCACTGATAACTGGTTGCTGCCATTTCCTCTAGCAGATCCTTGGCTTCCGTCACTGTCTTAGAAAGAAAACTTCCTCCTGCTGATGTGTCTAAAACTGTCTTAGTGGAGGGATTCAATCCATTGTAAAACAATTGCACCTGGAGCCAATCTGGGTATCCATGCTGCAGGCACCGCCTAAGCATCTCCTTATATCTTTCCCATGCTTCGTTCAACTGCTCCTCGTCAAGCTGTCTAAATGTTCCAATCTCAGTCCGGAGCTTTGTCGTCTTGGCAGGCGGGAAAAATTTCGTTAGGAAAGCCTGAGCAAACTCGTCCCATGTACTGATACTGCCCGTCTCAACTGATTCAAGCCAATCCTAAGCCTTGTCTTGCAGAGAAAATGGGAATAACCTCAATCTTATGCGTCGGCTGGAACTCCATTCATTTTTACCCTCCCGCATATTTCCAAGAATGATCGCAGATGTGAGTGTGGATCCTCAGAAGGATGTCCCTTAAAAGAATTATCGCGCGCCATCTGAATCAGTCCTGTCTTCAACTCGAAATTGTTAGCTTGGATTGGGGCGTAAATGATTCCGGAATTCTCGGTTGGGAGAACTGGCTGTAAAAAGTCTCTGATTGCCTTGGGAGCTTCATCTTGATGGGCCATTGCTTCCGCTAGTCTTTTCTCTTTACGAATAGATCTAAGCGTCCTGGTAATTTCAAGATCTAAAGGAAACAATTCAACCACCTTATGTCTTCGCATGCAACACTCCCAATCAATCAAAAGAACCAAACAAAAACAAAAATAAAATGATATTCACAAAATAAAAATATTTACACCTAAATTACTATTTATCCCTTTCTTTTTAATGTCAAGAAAAAATTTGATTTGCTTAAAAATCAAGCCTCCCCGGCAACGACGCCAAAAACTTGATGGGCGATTTTCGCAAGCGCACGGGTCGTCACAAGTAATATAAAACGGTAGGTAATACCGAGTATCGAATCCACAGGGAGGCGAAGCGAAATTTAAGCAAGCAAAAGGATTCTTTTGAACACTAAAAATAACTGGGAGAAATAATATCTAGGGACTAAATGCAATTAAAAAGAATTTAAAAATTAAAGCAATTAAAAATGAAATTTGATCAACCACATAAAATAAAATATGGAGAAAGAGTTTTTAATGGGAAGTGGGGTCTTGAAAATCAATTAGTAGCTAAAAATTTATTATAATTATCCTATCTCGTTGCCCAACTAATTATAATCCTAGAATCTCCGTTAATCACATAGGTTCTCCTGTCGGTCTCCCCTAATTGTAATTAATTTATTTTAACAACCTAAGTGTCCTTAGCTCCATTAAAATCCATTAATTATTACGCTCTGATTCATTTTAGGAATCTAAGTTTAATCAACTAATCCCGTTGTCACGACGGGCAATTAAACTAGTTGCATGGATTATGATCTATCATAACTTCTCTCCGTCGAGTCTCCATTAAGAATCAGATCAATACACAACTGGCCAGATTGCATACAGCATTAAGCACATCCATACAAATAATTAGGAAAAAGGGCGAGAGATAGGCAATTATAACAATATTTTGACTATAATTTCATTTCAAGATCACAAATTGGGGTTTAGCTATACATAGCTAAAGTATCCACAAAATTTACAATGAAAAGCATAATTAAGAGCACAATAAAAGGAAAGGAATTGACCTTCGAAGACCTCGTCGCTGACGCTTGGAGTCCCTCCGAGCTTCCCTTGAGCCTCCCAGAGCGCTCCCAAAACTCCCCAAAATTTTCCCACTAAAGAACTCTAAAAAAGACTAGAAAGCCTTCAGAGAGGCTCCAAAGGAGCCAAAGAAAGCAAGGAAAGAATGGAAGAAATGATGATTGATGCTAAAAAATGGATCCAAGGGGCGCTATTTATAGGCTCGAAAATGGGGTAGCGTCACGACGCTATTGGCACAGCGTCGCGACGCTGTGACGTCATCGACTTGCCGGCCAAGAAATGGGATCAGCGTTGCAACGCTGTCCATACAGCGTCTCGACGCTAGGTGAATTCCAGAACTTTCAGCTACGGATTTGGGCTTGAATTTGGGCCTCCCTTCATTTCCTTTGGGCCTCATCTTCATGGTTGACCTTCATGGCTTCCCCCTTGACCCATGCATAGATTTTGGGCTTAAATGACTCCTTTTTGGGCACTTTTTCTCCAAAATCCATAATTTTGCTCGTAAAGACCAATTAACAAAATATATTAAATATATTCAATAAAAACACAATTAAAGCACTAAAAAGCTTAATATTTTAGGGCTAAAATAGCGACATTTCTGCCTGCTATCACACCCCAAAACTTAAGCTTTTGCTAGTCCCGAGCAAAATAAATTCTAAAGATGCATGAAATAGAATCGCTCAAGCCTCAATGATTTTGGAATTCTTAAGATAGAATGGAAATCATGCAAGTGGAATAAGCAAGCACCGCATACTTTTGAAGAAATCTTAAACTAGTTTGAACTTAAGATTAACGAATAGCATGCTCAAGACTTATCTATTGATTCTTTTACTAACCTAGATTAGTCTTATGGCTTTCTCCATTTGTTTTCCCCCTACATTGGCTAAGAGCCCCTAATAGGTCGGAGTTCTTCTATCATGCAAAAAAAAGAAACCAGGGCGCCTGATATTTTTCTTTTTCATGGGGGAGCAAAATTCACAAATATTTTTTTTTTCTTTTTTCTTTTTTCTTTTTCTACTCCCCCAAACTTGCATTTTGATATCTAATGGTACTAGCTTTCACACTACGGTGCAGGGACCCTTAACCCGAATTTTATTCTTTGGTTGGCCTAACCCGAATTTTATTTTTACCCCTAGGCTTTTTCTTTTGTGCAAACAAAAATTTTCTTTTTCAACAGGATTTTATTTTCTCTCATTTTCTTTTGTTGCTTTTGCTTTTCTCTCAGCAGGCATAACATTTTTTTCTACCTAGCTCTTTAGAACAATCAAGCATGAACTTCCTAGTATTAGAAACTAAGCCTATCGGGGTGACAACAAACTTTTAAAAATCATAATAAGAATCTAGATTTTCAAAGACGTCATTAGATAAGACTATTCCATGCTTTAGACATCAAAACTAAGTATCAAAAAATTTTAAAATTTCACAATTTCTGCCGTGCTCCCAGATTCCACAACATATAAACCATTTTCTCCCAAAACTTCTAAAATCACATCCTTGGCTATCATGGCTATCTATTCATGCATCCAACAGAATTCAAATATGCTCAACACAGCGAAAGCCTCCCCCCCAAACTTAAACTAAACATTGTCCCCAATGTTTTAAAAACAGTAAAGCAAATAGAGGGATACTGAGACTTCCCTCAGCTAGGAGCGCTTCATCCTCTTCCTTTTGGATTCAAAAAATGGGATTTTTGGAGCTTTGGGATTTGCTAAGGTGATCCTGCAAAACAAAATTGGATCACGAAGCAAGGAAAATTATTTACCGCAAAAACAACTACCTAAACTTTAATCCTTGGGTTGCCTCCCAAGCAGCGCTTTCTTTAACGTCTTTAGCTAGACGAGGCTCGGCACGCTTATGGAGGCTCGAAATAAAAGTTTTCATCATCCTCCGGGCCCTACAAAAAATCACGCACCGAATTGCACACAGCAAATAGGGGAGAAAAAAAACTTTCCCCTGGCCCATCTTCGCTAAAGAGATTATCATAATAACATTTCAAAAAATATGTAGCCGCATCAAATCTCTTTTCTAAATCTCTATTCACAAAACAATTGTTAACAGAGTCATCAAGCGTTATGATATCAATCGGTCTGGGATCTAACGGTGGCCTATCAATCATGCCAGTCCATTCATCAAATTCAATATCTATATGCTCAGAAGATTCCTCAGACTCAGAATTAAAAAATGATTCGACTAAGCTATCATATGACTCACTACCAGAGTTAAAGAATTCAAGCTCTTCAGGTTCAGATTCTATACTATGCACGGATTCGAGTTCCTCTGGGTCAGATTCTATGCTATATACATCATCAGGACACGAATCAAAGTTATTAACATTGTCAGGATTCATGCACTCAGGAATATCAAGATCAGACTCAATAGATTCAGCATTATCATGATCAAACTTAAAATTATCTATCAAGTAATCCTTTTTATGCAAATCATGCTCATTCTCAATGTCAGGCAAATCAATATCATCATCAAAATCATCAATCTCAGGCAAATCCAACTCATTTTCAAAAGAAGGTAAATCATCAACTGCAGATATTTCATGCTCATAAGCAGGCAAGTCTAATTCATTTTCAAAGTCAGGCAATTCTAAATCATTCAGCTCATTCTCAAACAGAGGGTCATCTAAATATGCATTAAAATCAAAATCCTCATCATCCATAAGCACTTCTCCTAAGCCTAGGCCAAGATTATACTCTACCTCCTCATCATCGTCAGTCAAGTATTCAGGACCAATAGAAAAACAAGTATGTAGACTACATACAAACTCATCCTGGCCAAAAATACTAAACACGACTTTTTCATCATCAATGTTCAAGGTAAGCTTACCTGTATGCACACTAATTTCGGCCTTACCAGTTGCTAAGAAAGGTCTGCCTAGAATAATGGGTACCTCTCTGTCCTCCTGCATGTCGAGTACCACAAAGTCTATAGGGAAGATAAATTTATTGACCTTCACCAGCACGTCCTCCACAACACCCATCGGGTGGGTAATTGATCTATCAGCAAGCGGGAGAGTGACGTCGGTGTCCTTCATTCCTGTTAAACCAATCTTCCTGTATACAGAATAGGGCATTAAATTTATACTAGCACCTAGATCACACAAGGCCCTATTGAAAGATACTTCTCCTATGGTGCAGGGAATGGTAAAACTCCCTGGATCTTTTTGTTTAGAAGGCATCTTTCCAGAAACTATGGTACTACTACTTTCAGACAATTTAAAAACTTCTCTTTTCAAACTTTTCTTCCTAGAAAGCATTTCTTTCATGAATTTCCCATAATTAGGCATGTTATACAAAGCATCTACCAAGGGAATATTCACAGACAATTTTTTAACCATTTCAAGGAATTTTTGAAACTGCTCATCTAATTTAACATTTTTAAAGCGTTGAGGAAAAGGTAACTCCCTGTAGTCAAAGGTTGGACATTCGCCCCTCCGCTTGGGCGGGTTGATGTGCGAACCTTTGTCATGGTGGTTGCATGGAACCACTTCTTCCTCGTTCAGTTTCTCGTCATGCCTTTCATCTTTTTCTTTTCCTGCAAAAGAGTTAGAAAAACCACAATTCAAATTAACAGAGTTAGGAGGATGTTGGGACCTTTCAGAGGAGGCTTTTTGTGCCTCAGCCCTTTCATCTTCATCCTTGCTCTTTTCTTCTTCATTCTTCTTTTCTGAACTGATCTCCAGCTTCCTACCACTTCTTAGTGTCACCATCTTGCACTGCTCTCTTGGGTTAGGTTCAGTGTCGCTTGGAAATTTCCCCTTCTGAAGGGCATTCACTACTGAAGCTATCTGACCTATTTGAACTTCCATATTTTTCAAAGCAGTGTCGTGGCTATTGACTGCCGTCTGGAGATTGACATTCAACACTTTTTGTTCTTTGATAAACATAGCCACCATCTCCTCCAGGTTATTCTTCTTTTAAGGCGCACTAGATGATGCAAAACCTGGCGGTGGCTGCAAAACATTCTCCGTGTTTGAGTACGAGAAGTTCTCGTGATTGCGCAGACTAGGGTGGTAGAAGTTCGGTATTTGAGTAAATGGTCTGTTCCCCACGTATTGAACTTCTTCCACATCTTGACCTTCCTTCTTCGAATACCCTTCAGCTAAGGTGGAAATGGATTTGACCACCTCAGATGAAGTCAGCTTGTTCAGGGCATTGGTCAGAGATGCCATCTGTGCCTTCAATGAACTCGACTCATCTAATTCATATATTCCAGCCTTCTTATAAATCACTCCCCTCTCGGTCGGCCACTGATAACTGGTTGCTACCATTTCCTCTAACAGATCCTTGGCTTCTGTCACTGTCTTGGAAAGAAAACTTCCACCTGCTGATGTGTCTAGAACTGTCTTAGTGGAGGAATTCAGACCATTGTAAAACAACTGCACCTGGAGCCAATCTGGATATCCATGCTGTGGGCATCGCCTGAGCATCTCCTTATATCTCTCCCATGCCTCGTACAACTGCTCCTCGTCAAGCTGTCTAAACGTTCCAATCTCAGTCCGGAGCTTCGTAGTTTTGGTAGGCGGGAAAATTTTAGTTAGGAAAGCCTGGGCAAGCTCATCCCATGTACTAATACTGCCCGTCTCGACTGATTCGAGCCAATCCTTTGCCTTGTCTTGTAGAGAAAATGGAAATAACCTCAATCTTATAGCGTCTGCCGGAACTCCATTTATCTTCACTGTCCCGCATATTTCCAAGAATGATCGCAGATGTGAGTGTGGATCCTCAGAAAGATGTCCCTTAAAAGAATTATCACGTGCCATCTGAATCAATCCTGTCTTTAACTCAAAATTTGTAGCTTGTATCGGGGCGTAAACGATTCCTGAATTTTTCGGTCGGAAGAACTGGCTGTAAAAAGTCTCTGATCGCCTTGGGAGCTTCTTGTTGGGCCATTGCTTCTGCTAATCTTTTTTCTCTACGAATTGTTCTAAGAGTCCTGTCAATTTCGAGATCTAGCGGAAACAAATTAACCACCTTGTTGCTTCGCATACAATACTCCCAATCAATCAAAAGAACCAAACAAAAACAAAAATAAAATAAAATGATATTCACAAGATAATAAAAGAAAAATATTTACACCTAAATTACTATTAATCCCTTTCTTTTTTATGTCAAGAAAAATTGGTTTGCTTAAAAATCAAGCCTCCCCGGCAACGGCGCCAAGAACTTGTTGGACTGCTCGCCGTTTTACGACTTTCACACCGAAAGCACACGGGTCGTCACAAGTAATATAAAACGGTAGGTAATACCGAGTATCGAATCCACAGGGAGGCGAAGCGAAATTTAAGCAAGCAAAGATTCCTAGAGCACTAAAAATACTTGGGATAAATAATATTCAGGGACCAAAACATGCAATTAAAGAGAATAAAAAAAAATTAAAGCAATTAAAGAAATCAATTTGATCAATCAAGAATAAAATATGGAGAAAGAGTTTTTAATGGGAAGTGGGGTCTTGAAAATCAATTATTAGCTAAACATTTATTATAATTATCCTATCTCATTGCCCAACTAATTATAATCCTAGAATCTCCGTTAATCACATAGGTTCTCCTGTCGGTTTCCCCTTATTGTAATTAATCCATTTTAACAACCTAAGTGTCCTTAGCGCCATTAAAAATCATTAATTATTACGCTCTGATTCATTTTAGGAATCTAAGTTTAATCAACTAATCCCGTTGTCACGACGGACAATTAAACTAGTTGCATGGATTACGATCTATCCTAATTTCTCTCCGTCGAGTTTCCATTAAGAATCAGATCAGTACACAATTGGCCAGATTGCATAAAGCATTAAGCACATCCATACAAATAATTAGGAAAAAGGGCAAGAGACAGGTAATTATAACAACATTTTGACTATAATTTCATTTCAAGACCCCAAATTGGGGTTTAGCTATACATAGCTAAAGTATCCACAAAATTTACAATGGAAAGCATAATTAAGAGCATAATAAAAGGGAAGGAATTGACCGTTGAAGACCCCTTTGCTGACTCTTGGAGTCCCTCTGAACACTCCTTCAGCCTCCTAGAATGCTCCCCAAAATTCTCCAAAAGTTTCCCACTAAAGAAACTCTCAAAAAGGCTTGAAAGCCTTGAGAGAGGCTCCCAAAGGAGCCAAGAAAGCAAGAAAGGAATGGAAGAATATGATGATTGATGGTAAAACGAGGCACCAAGGGGCGCCTTATATAGGCTCGGAAAGGGGGTAGCGTCGCGACGCTATATGGCACAGCGTCGCGACGCTGTGACGTCATCGACTTGCCGGCCAAGAAATGGACAGCGTCTCGACGCTAGGCGTTTTCCAGATCTTTGAGCTACGGATTTGGGCTTCAATTTGGGCCTCTCCACATTTCTTTTTGGACCTTTTTCTTCATAGTTGACCTCTTTTGACTCCCCTTGACCCAAGCATGGAAATTGGGCTTGAATGGCTTCATTTTGGGCACTTTTATCACCAAAATCCATAATTTGCTCCTAAAGACCAATTAACAAAATACATTAAATATTTTCAATAAAAACATAATTAAAGCACAAAAAAGCCTAATAAATTGGGACTAAAATAGCGACATTTCTGCTCGCTATCAAACACCACAAGGAGTTCCACACAAGTGAGCTACAAAAGGTTGGTGCTCTCTAACTCTCTATTCTGTTTTCTCTAGAACCAGCATGCTTTAGGAGTAAAATTAATAGAGTTAAGTGCTTTCGATCTTCAATTGCTTCCGCAAGTGTTATATGAACACCTTCATTTATGAGATAGAAATAAGCTCTAGTTATCATCATCAAGGACTTAAAAGAAAACTCAAATGAAAACATGTTTTTCCAAAACATTTTTCAAGCAAAAAGTTTGCATAAAGTTGATTTTTTTAAAAAAAATTTCTCAGATTTGGCACAAAAACAGCAAGCAAATTTTTCCGAAAGCTTAAAAACCCTCGTCATTCTAAACTATCCTATCAGCAAGCTATCATAAAACTAAACTAGAAACATAACTAACAACTAACTAAACATTCAAAACAATAAAAACAACAACTAACACAAGTAAAAACAGAAAACTAAACATGCTAAAAACTAAAAACAGCAACTAAATATTCATAGAAACAAATTTAATCATGTAAAAGGGGAAAAAAAAAACTCCCCTATTCCTCATCCGAGGAACTATCTTCAACTTCTTCATCTTCAGATTCTTATTCTTCTTGAGGCAGCAAGGCTTGAGGGAAGTCAGGGAAAACAGGAGTGATGCTTGGGGCGATAGAGAGATAAAACTCTCTAATTGCTTCATCTCTTTCCTTCGCATAGACCCAATATGTTTTCAGCTTATCTTAAATTCGGTCCAGTTGTCGGAAGGCAAATGCAAGGGCCTCTAATGATGGTGTAGGCCCTGAAACAGGAGTTTGCTGAGGAGGTGAAGCAGGAGTCAGCCCTAGATGGATTAGCGTGGGAAGTGGAAATTACCTTATCCTTTCTTTGAGCATTGTTTTGCTGAAGCTTCCCTATCTGAGGCAAATCAATAGTGGGCTTGAAAAAGTGGCGTTCCTCATCTCTTCTAAGAACAATTTTTACCCTCTGACAAAGTTGGGTTGTGAGGGACCCAAAAAACAGCTTCACTGCTCTCTTTCTCCCACATGAAAGGATCTCCTCTCGAATGATGCTCCCTATGTTGATCTCCAACCCCTTCATGATGTTGTAGAGAAGCATAACCCTCTCTACTGAAATTGTACTATCGTGGGTTGTGGGCATCAACCTGTTTTTGATGAAGTGAAGCCACACTGCCGGTTTTGGCTTTAAATCACTTGGCATTAGTGTTTTTACCTTGGTCTGAGACTCCTTCCATTGAACGCCCTTCCTGGCCACAATTTTCAAAGCTTCTTTTAATTGCTTGGCCGAAGGGTTCTTGATGGGATCGTTCCCTCTCGGATGCAAAAGAGCTTTGATCCGATATACCCTGTTAATGTCAACTGAAGAGAAACTCACCATCTTCCCTCTGACAATCACCAAGCTCATACTTTCCTCCCTCAATCCAACATAGAACTCTCGAACTAGAGGCACCACGACCTCTTGAGGATGAGCGCAGAACTCTTGCCACTTATACTGAGTAATAACCTTGGTCACGAAGTCTGGCAATGTCCTTTCTCTGCTTGAGAATCCATTATCGTTCAAGAAGTCCCTTTTCCTTATGATCTTTATCTTTTCTTGGAAATTTATGTCCTTGAAAACATCAGGGAATGGATTCTTTGGTGATGGAGCTATAGACGATTTTACCTTTGGCTTGACAAGTGTGGTGGTAGGAGGTGCAGGAGAGGCGTCCATGGAATCATTCTTGTTCTTTGTCCTCCTCTTAGCAAATATGGGATCATTCTTGTTCTTTGTCCTCCTCTCGGCTTTGAGTTCTCTTCTTCTTTTCTTCCTCAATGCAGCAGAAATCGAAATTTGATCATCGTCCAATTCCTTGATTTCAGAATCTGACTCTGCCTCAATGTCACTAGAGGTCTCGACCTTTTTTTCTTCAATTTTCTCTTCATTCTCTTGGCCCTCTAATGAGCTTTCAGTAGCTGGTGACGGTCCCCTAATGTCATACTCGAACAAAGGATAGAGGGGCTCATCAGCTTGTTGCTCTTCAACGGTCTTAGCTTAGCCTTCCTCAGAATGCGACCCAAATGCGGTCGCATTCTGGCCTTCACTGTCTTCTTCTTTTTCTTTTCCTGTTTCTTTTTTTCCAGGCCCTTCAAAGGCCTCTTCTTCAACTTCTTGCAGTTGTTCAACTTCCCTTTGAGCATTGTGCAGTGGCTCAAAGGCTGCAAGAAAATCCTCAGCCTCTTTTCTTTGTTCTTCTTCTTCTCTAAGGATTTCTCTTCTTTCCTTTTCTTTCTCAAGGAGTTGGAGTTCAGCAGCCAACCTCCTTAATTCCTCAGATTCGTTTCTTTCTTTTTTAGCTTGAATGGCCCTCTCGGCCTCTTGTTTTTCTTCTTTTTTTCTTTTTCTCAGCTTACTCCCTTCTCTTTTCAACCTCCAAGTCTCTTTTTCTCGCTAACTCATCTTCATCCCTCATACTCTGAAGTTCCCTTTCTTTTTCAGCCCTTATTTCATTGAGTGCATCTTGTTCAGCTCTGTAACCTTCAGCAATTATGAGGGCTTGTGCAACATCCTGTCAGATCATCTCCTCTAACACATCTGCTGGCATCCTTGCCATTTTGAGAGGCTCAATGACCAGAGGCTTCTCAGTTTCGGGTTTGTTGGAGTCTTTCTTCTTGGCACTATAAGTCACAAAGGGCTTGATCCTGTGCAAAGAAGAATGGTTAGTTGAAGGGTTAGAGACATTACCCATTGGAGTCTCAATTTTCCGAGAGCTCTCTCCCACTTTGGAAGATTCTTCAGCCTCATGCAACTGTGCTTCTTCCTCAATAGTCGCACGTCTCTTAGCTCCCAGCTCACGGATCATAGCAAACCATTCCTTGGAGCGCTTTAGAGGTTTTCTCGCGGGTTTTTGAGTTTGGTGGAGAGAATCGGCAGGTGTGGGTTTTTTATGATGAGAACTGCTCGGATTCTCCCTTGTAGCAGTCGACATTGTCGTGGATGAAGGAGTAGGAGCAGTGGTTCTTCGTTCCTCAATGGCCGGCGAAAAACCCGTGGGTCTCACGGCTCTTGTTTCGTGCATGCGTGGTTTGGACTGCTCTTCTTGGCGTCGAGCACTTTGTTTAGCAATTTGGGCACTTCTATTACTCAAAGATCGAGTAATATTGCGAGGGATCTCAGATTTGGGAGTGTTCTTCATTGTTCTTGGAATGGGTTTTTTTCGATTTCAAAGAGTGAATATGGAAGGTTGGTAGGGTTGACTTGAATGCAAAGTGGTCTAAGTGGTTGTGAAGAAGAAACAACTCATGGGTCGAGCTATTTATAGGTTTCTCAGAATTAGGTCACGTGATCGTCATTTAAATGACGTCACTGCCCTTGGCCCTTTGGAGAATGCAGTCGCATTTCCAAATGAACTGGGAAGAAATGCGATCGCATTTTCCCAGTTTTCTACCTTCTTTATTTTTTTTTCACTTCCTTGATTTTTCTTTCTTTCATTTATTAACTGAAACAATAACAAACTCATTAGAATGTTCACATACTTGAAGCATGATTATCCATATTTCCTTTTCTTAGAAAATACAAAATAACTTGGCCTTTTCAACTCCCAGGTAAATCCCCAGGAAAAGGTATTCCCTACGGTCAGCTTAAATACCTTTTCCTAGACAGGATTTTCCTAGACAGAGTTTTACTCTTGCCAATATATTTTTTTATCCTATTATTTTTTCTTTTTTATTAATCCACATAATGTACAAAAAGTTCTTAGAAATAGAAGTCATACTAGATCAATTACAGATACAAGGGCTTCTTCCGCCCCAAGACTCTTCCCCCAATATGGCTTAATTCTCTGTCCATTTACCTTGAAATGTATACCTTGGTGATTGATAACTCTCCAAAAGGGAGTTATTTAGGCCTTATTTCTATAGTGGTTTGTGTGTCATTTGTGTTAAGTAGGGTTGCTTTTAGATGAATATTATATGTTTTAACCCATTTAGAAGAATGGATGCTTTGGAAGTTATTTTGTGCAGAATATAATGCTGAGCGACTTGAGGGAGCAAAATCTGTGATTCAGCAAAGCAAAACTGCCACGTAAGCTGTTCGTAATCCATTTTATGAGGTGGCGTTAGCTGAATTAGCTTCGGATCTAGGAAGCTTGGAGAGCCCTCCACGTGTAAAGATTGACCTAATTAGGGCTTGACTTCACTCCATAAAAGGAAAGAGTCGTCTCAAGTAAAAAACATTCCAAATTTCCATCTTTGGAAGTTGAATAGAGGAGGAAAGATTGGAGACTTCAAGAAGACCATCACCTACGGATCTAATCAAGGGAATTAATCTTTTCTTGTAATTTCTTGTAGTTACGGATGCACACAATCAGATTGTAGCGTGTGTTATGATGAACCTTATGAACTAAATTTGCTTAGGTGTTGGTTAGGAATTATGTAATTGTCGTGCTTCATACTCTATGCAATATATGTTGATTTGAGCATCTTGATTATTTGTTGTGTCCATTTCTATTTTGTGCCCGTCTGGCTAGCTGGTATGAATATCACTTCTTAGTTTTAGGGATGATTTGAGAAGTGTGTGACATTTAATCACACTAGACCATTATGTGTTGGTGGACGCCAGTGACTGAGTTAGAGATAACCAGTTGCCTAGTGCTTGATCGGTAGCACGCCATTGGAGTTGAAACACATTCTAAAAATCCAGAGTTCCGGGAGGATCCTGTTGATAAGACTGCAAGAGAATTGCCTAATCAATAATATTGCTAGAGCATCTTTTAAAACAATTACTGAAATCCTGACCAATGTCTGTTTCCAATCTGTTTGCTTTATCTGTTTACTTTCTGTTCTGTCATTTCTTTTGCTTCAACATTTTATCAAAATCAATCATTTTAACAAACCTTGAAACCATTAAAAAGTTATACAAGATATGAGAGCTATTCAAACCCCGTGGATATGATAAATTACGTATCTCTTGCTGCAGATTGTGTATGCTTGCACAGTATTCTAGAGTTATTTTTCATCATATTTGTACCCTACTCTAGAAGGCAACAAGTTTTTGGCGCCGTTGCTGGGGACTTGAATAAGTTTTTATCTGATGTATTCTTGTGTATGTGTTTTAGTGGTTTGGTGCTAGAACTTTTTTATTGTTTCTTTTGTTTTTGTAGGTGTGAGTTTGGTGCATGAGCGATCCGCCTGGGGTGAGATTCGAGCTTGATCCAGAAATTGAAAGGACATTCAGGAGAAGGAGGGAGCAGCGAAGAAATCAAGGAGTGTCTAGGGATGCGCTTAGATTAACTTGAGGCATCAAATTTTTAAATGAAACCGATAATGTTTCAGATGTTGCAAACTGTGTGTTAGTTCCATGGTTTGTCATCTGAAGACCCTCATTTACATCTTAAGTCTTTTTTAGGAGTTAGTGATTCGTTTGTAATTCAGGGAGTGTCTAGGGATGCCCTTAGATTAACTTTGTTCCCGTATTCTCTTAGAGATGGAGCAAAGACATGGTTAAATTCTTTTGCTCCAGGATCAATTAGTTAATGGAATGAGTTAGAGGAAAAATTACTTAGTAAATATTTTCCACCAACTAGGAATGACAAGTTGAGGAGTGAGATAGTGTGATTTAGGCAACTCGAAGATGAAACTTGTAGTGAGGCTTGGGAGATGTTTAAGGAGCTTTTGCGAAAGTGTCCCCACCATGGTTTACCTCATTGTATCCAAATGGAAACATTTTACAATGGGCTGAACGTAGCAACCCAAAGTATGGTCGATGCCTCGGCTGGAGGAGCTCTTTTGGCAAAAACCTTTAATGATGCCCATGAAATTTTAGCGAGAATATCAACCAATAGTTGTCAGTGGTCAGATGTTAGAGGCTCAAATAAAAAAGTTAAGAGTGTGTTAGAAGTTGATGGTGTGTCTACCATTAGGGCTGATATTGCAATGTTAGCTAACGCTCTTAAAAATGTGACAGTGGTTAGTCATCAGCAGCTGCTAGCTTTGGAGCCTCCTACAGTGGTGAACCAAGTTACAAAAGAATCATGTGTTTATTGTGGTGAAGAGCACAATTACGAGTTTTGGCCCAAGAATCCAGCTTCTGTGTTTTTTTTGTAGTTAATCAAAGGAATAACCATTATTCTAACTTTTATAATCCAGGTTGGCGCAACCACCCCAACTTTGCATGGGGAAGGCAAGAGAACAATTCGCAAATCCCGCAAGCACCACAAAAGGTGAACCATTAAGGATTTGCTAAGTCACAGGTATTGCCCCAGCAAAATAAGAAGATTTTGCCCCAACAAAATTCAGAGAGTTCTCTTGAGGCAATGATGAAAGAATATATGGCTCAAACAGGTGCCACAATTCAAAGTAGTCAAGCTTCAATGAGAGCCCTGGAATTGCAAATCGGTCAGCTAGCTAATGAGCTAAAGGCAAGGCCTCAAGGGAAACTTCCTGCAGATACTGAGCACCCTAAGGAGTGGTAAGCCACTAGAAGGGAAGGTAAGGAGCAGGTACAGGCAGTGACTCTAAGGAGTGGTAAGCCACTGGAAGAGAGAAATGAGCCTTATTAACCCAGGATGTAGAGAAGAATGGTGATAAAAATGTTGTTGAAAAAGAGTTGGAGTCTGGTAAAAGTGATGGAGGCAACAATAATGATGCTGGAGCATCTGGTTCTGTTCAATTTAAGAAGTTTTTAGAAATTCTTAAGCAATTGCATACAAATATCCCTTTAGTAGAAGCTATTGAGCAAATGCCTAATTATGCTAAATTTCTAAAGGATATTTTAACTAAAAAGAAGAGGTTAGGTGAGTTTGAAACTGTATCTCTTACTGAGGAATGTAGTGTTATTCTTAAGAATGGGCTACCAACCAAGGCTAAGGATCCAGGGTCATTTATTATTCCTGTCTCAATAAGTGGAAAAGAGTTAGGTAGAGCACTTTGTGATTCAGGCGCAAACATTAACTTTATGCCTCTTCAGGTCTATCGGAAGCTAGGTATTGGTGAAGCTAGGCCTACCACAGTCACACTCCAACTAGCTGATAGGTCTATCACATATCCTGAGGGTAAAATTGAGGATGTCTTAGTAATAGTGGATAAATTTATATTTCCTGTTGATTTCATTATTTTAGATTATGAGGTAGATAAAGATGTCCCAATTATTCTTGGTCGTCCATTTTTGGCTACTAGTAGAGCATTGATAGATGTTCAAAAAGGGGAATTAACAATGAGGGTTTATAATGAGGAAGTGAAGTTTAATGTGTTTAAGGCCATGAAGTATCCAGACGAAGTGGAAGGTTGTTCTTTCATTAGGATTCTGGAGAACACCATTGTTGAGACAACAATGGAGGATTTAACAAACAAGCATGTGGAAGATCATGGAGAGATTAATATAGAGGATTTAGAGGTTTGTTCTTTAGAAAGAAAAAGTGAAAAAGAAGTGTCTAGGTGTGAGGATGTTTTTTGAGTCTTTAGATTTGGATGAAAGGAAGGCTCCTCCTATTAAGCCATCCCTGATTGAGGCACCCACTTTAAATTTGAAGCCCTTGCCGGATCATCTAAAGTATGTGTATCTTGGGGAGGGTGAGACGTTGCCCATTATTGTTGCATCAGATTTAATGTCGGAGGATGAAGATGCCTTAATAAAGTTGCTGCAGCAATATCGCAAAGCAATAGGTTGGACATTGGCTGACATTCAGGGAATTAGCCCTTCTTTCTGTATGCATAAAATTACTCTAGAGAAGGGATCCTTTAGGAGTATTGAGCAGTAGAGAAGGCTTAACCCTGCAATGAAAGAGGTAGTTAAGAAGGAGGTGATTAAATGGTTGGATGCTGGGATTATCTATCCAATTGCAGATAGCAATTGGGTAAGCCCTGTCCAATGTGTTCCTAAGAAATGAGGTGTTAGAGTAGTGACTAATAAAGACAATGAGTTGATCCCTACCAGGATAGTAACTGGCTGGAGGGTTTGCATGGATTACAGGAGGCTCAACAAAGCCACCCGTAAGGACCACTTCCCTCTACCATTTATTGACCAAATGTTGGATAGATTGGCTGGTTAGGCTTACTACTGTTTCTTGGATGGTTATTCTGGGTATAACCAAATTAGCATTGCTCCTGAGGATCAGGAAAAAACCACTTTCACCTGCCCTTATGGGACGTTTTCCTTTAGGCGAATGCCTTTTGGCCTGTGCAATGCTCCAGCAACATTTCACTGGTGTATGTTAGCAATTTTTTCTGACATGATTGAGTCCACTGTTGAGGTATTTATGGACGATTTTTTAGTTTTTGGAGGGTCTTTTCAGCATTGTTTGAATAATTTAGGTAAGGTATTAAAGAGATGTGAGGATACCCATCTAGTTCTTAATTGGGAGAAATGCCACTTCATGGTGAAGGAGGGCATAGTGTTAGGTCATAAGATTTCAAAGAAAGGTTTAGAAGTTGATCGAGCAAAAATAGAGGTGCTTGAGAGATTAGAACCATCGAATTCAGTTAAAGGGATTCAGAGATTTTTAGGTCATGCTGGATTTTATAGAGGGTTCATAAAGAATTTTTCAAAAATTAGTAAACCTCTTTGTAACTTATTATGTGCTGATAGTGTTTTTTACTTTAATGCAGATTGTAGGAAGGCTTCTTTAGTCTCAACACCCATTCTTTGTGCACCTAACTGGAGTTTACCATTTGAGGTAATGTGTGATGCGAGTGATGTTGCAGTAGGTGCAATGATGGGGCAAAAGCAGGGAAAATTTATCCATCCTATTTATTATGCAAGCAGGGTTTTGAATGACGCACAGATCAAATATACAACTACTGAGAAGGAGTTGTTAGCAGTTGTGTTTGCCTTTGAGAAATTCCTCCCTTATTTGGTTGGATCCAAAGTCACGGTTTTCACAGATCATGGAGCAATAAGGTACTTAATGTCTAAAAAAGATGCAAAGCCTAGATTGATTCGTTGGGTTTTATTATTGCAGGAATTTGATTTGGAGATAAAGGACAAGAAAGGTTCAGAGAATGTTATTGCAAATCATTTGTCTCGTCTTGGTCAAACATCATCTTTGCTAGAGCAATCTGTCATTTTAGATTCCTTTCCAGATGAGCAGCTCTTTGCTGTTAATGTAAAGGTAGTAAAAGATATTCCTTGGTATGCTGATATTGCCAACTTTTTGGTAAAAGGAGTTACTTCTATTGACATGGATTGGAGACAGGTGAAAAACTTTAAGCATGATGCAAAATTTTTCTTTTGGGATGAGCCCTTTATGTATAAGCAATGCTCTGATGGTATTATTCGAAGATGTGTTTCAGGTGATGAAGCAAAGGAAACCCTGGAGCAATGTCACTCTTCGTCGTATGGAGGTCATTTCAGCGGTCAGAGAACAGCTATGAGGATTTTGCAATGTGCATTCTTCTGGCCTTCCTTATTTAAGGATGCCCATTGGTTCTACAGGCAATGTGATGCTTGCCAAAGAAGAGGAATTTAGGGCCTAGAGATGAAATGCCTCTTACCTACATTTTGGAATTAGAATTATTCGACGTATGGGGTATTGATTTTATGGGGCCATTTCCCCCTTTTAATGGTAATGTTTTTATCTTATTGGCAGTTGATTATGTTTCCAAGTGGGTGGAGGCCATTGCATGCCATCAGAATGATGCTAAGACAGTATCGAGGTTTCTCCAATCGCACATTTTTGCACGGTTTGGGACACCTAGAGCTCTTGTGAGTGATGAAGGTACACACTTTGTGAATAATATTTTAACTAAGCTTTTAGCTAAGTATGGAATTAAGCATAGGATTGCTACCCCTTATCACCGACAAGCAAATGGTCAAGGTGAAGTTAGCAATAGGGAAATTAAATCTATTTTAGAAAAAGTAGTCCATCCGTCTAGGAAAGATTGGTCTTTTCGATTAGATGAGGCTCTTTGGGCTTATAGGACAACCTATAAGACTCCTCTAGGTATGTCTCCCTATAGGTTAGTATATGGAAAGACTTGCCATTTACCGTTAGAGCTTGAGCATAAAACGTTTTGGGCTTTAAAGAAGTTGAATTTTGATCTGAGTCGTGCAGGGGCAATAAGAATGCTGCTGCTTACTGAGTTAGAAGAGTTTCGTCAGTTTTCTTATGAAAATGCTAAAATGTATAAAGAGAAGACTAAGCAGTGGCATGACAAGAAGATAAAACCTAAAGAATTTATTAAGGGTTAGAGAGTTTTGCTATATAACTCTAGATTGAAATTGTTTCCTGGAAAATTAAAATCTAAATGGTCGGGGCCATTTATTGTGATTGAAGTTTTTCCTCATGGAGCAATTACTTTGTGAGATGAAAAAGATGGACGAGTGTTCAAAGTTAATGGACAACGAGTGAAGCATTATTGGAAAGAGGAATTTCGTTCGAAATATCCTTCCCTAAAATTCGTCGATGAATAAGCGAGAGAGAGTTTTGCAGTAGCAATTATTATTGCAATATTTTTAGCTCCCAGGATTTGTTGCGATTTTATTTTTCACTGATTGGATTTGATTTTAATTCGAATTATTTTAAATTAGATTCGGTTTATTTGGATGTTATCTGATTTATTTTAATTCGTTGGTATTTTTTAATTTTTCGTAGATTTTATTTCCGGTATATTTATCTTTTATTTCGCTAATTTATTTATTTAACTTAATCAGATTAGACTAGTTTAGATTTAATTTTAAATTTTATTTTCGTTATTTCAATTTCTGTTTAGATTAAGGTTTTAATAAATATATTTTTCTTGATTTATTCGGCTAAAGATAAAAAGGAGAGATTTGATTTTTGGCGGTTTGAATTTAAATTGAAATCTTCCATATCAAATATTCTTCTAGAAGAAAATCTTTGCTCATCAATTTGTTTTTGCAATCTGTTGGTAGGATCGAATATTTCGTCAGATTCTAAGGGAATTGGTTGTGAATTAAATATTTTTCCGTTTGGAATTTTTCCGTGGGCAGGTAAACCATGTGAAGCATCTGGCGCTTCCACGGGTCACGCAGTGTCAATCCAACATTCTATCCGTTAGCCAGTGTAGATGAGATTTACCACAGGGCAAAATTTTACCGTTTTAAATTTAATTACCCATAATTGCATGCAAATTTAACGGTAATTTTTATTTAATTGGGGCAGAATCTTTGGGTTAGGATTTAAAGTGCTGGAGCCCTATTTATTCAAAACCACTGGTACGTTTCGCTTCACTTCATCTTCTTGCCCTCGTTCTTTGCTTTATATTTCTCTCTACCTTGCTTTCGATTACTGTGAGATACTTTGCATCCGAAATGGCTAAAACAAGAGGCCGTAAAGAAAAAGATGTTGAGGAAGAGGAGGTGCAATTTACCCCTGAGGCACCAAAGACAAAAGCAAAGAGAAGGAAGACGCCAAAAGAGAGAGAGACTAAGAGAAGAAGAGGACAACAACGAGCTGAGGTGGTAGAAATAGCACGGAAAGTTATCGAAGACATTGCTGAGGAAAAGAAAGATGCTAAACAGAGTGAACCGACAGTTGAAAATCCGCAAGAGGTGCAAGAGAAGCAAGCGAAAGATGTGCAAGAACAAGGAAATGGTCAGGAAACCCAAGAGCAGCAGGTTCAAATTGAAGAAGTTGTGCTGGAGATTCCACGTCGTCGCCGCCGAAAGTAGAAGGCAGGACGAATTATGGTGATTAGGACAGATACTCCATCTCTGTCGACGACAGAATCTGAAAAAGAAAATTCTGAGAAAGAAGAGCAAGAGAAAAAGGGGATAGAAGACCAGGAAAGAGAAGAAACAGAAAAGAAGGCAGAAGAGGAAGCCTTGACAAAGTATCAAGAAGACAAGGGCAAAGGAGTTTCCGAAGCAACGGATGAAGCAGAAGATGAAGAATCAGGAATGTCATTGATTCGCTTCATCAATGAACTTGCCAGAGCAAAATACAGGGAGATGTTGAAAAGGCATTTCCTATTTGAAAGAGGCTTCGATGAAGATTTACAGAATTTCTTGAGGGCCAGAATAGCGAATCACGGGTGGAGTTAGTTTTGTGCGAAACCAGATCCACTAAATTCAAACATTGTTCGTGAATTTTACGCGAACATAGATGATCAAGAAGGATTCCAAGTCATGGTCCGATGGGTGGCTGTTGGTGCGTCGTCAGCTGAATGGATTGAATGTGAGATAAGATGATAAGTAAAATAAAGAATAAATTCAGCTAACACTTAGTGCAAGTATACACTGTTGCACATAGTAATAAAAAAACCTTAGAAGTATTCCAAGGGTATCGATCCCACGAGGACTAAACTGGAAATTCAGATTTGATGAAGAAACTGTTCAAATGATTGCTTTTGAAAAGGTAACCAAAGAAAATAAGTTGATTGATTGGGTTTTTGAAAAGATAAATAAAACATGCAAATAACTAAAAGAATAACAATAAGAAATAAACGAGGTATTCAACATGGATTCGTCCCAAAGGCAATAACCATACTCATGTAATACCTAACATAAGTGTATTCAATGCATTGAGTCAGATTTAACTCCTATTTGGCCCTTGTTCCCAAAAACCGTTAGAAGGCTAAGCGAGTACCGTTATGCACATTTCTGTGACTCGACTCCGATATAGATAATTCACGAATGCAACCTATAACCCTATAGTCGATATAGGGTGCCTTAGGCAGCTTGCCCTATATCGCCGAACAATCTCTTTCGAGCTTTTTCTCCTATATCACCTTTATGAGAATCGATATCGTTTGTCCCTTTCGAGATCAAACTCACATAGCATGCAAAGTCTAAGTGATCAAATTAAACTCAGCAAGATAAGAGTGATAATCAATAAAGAATGACATGCATTGAACACAACTTACGCAAATGATGATCCTTCAAGCCATTAAACCCTAAGGGAATTCACCACAACGAACAACTCAACGGGATTTAGCTACTCATGATGGGATAAAAAGCAAATGAACACATTTTCATTGAAATAAGAATGTAAATAATAAAAAAGATTCAAGAGCTGGAAATAAAGGAGATAGTTAAATATTATGGGTTTTTCTATTTACTCAATCATTCTAGAGTTAGCTAAGACACTCCACTCTCTTGCTTTTACAAGTGGGAATGGGTGAAACTCTCTACAAACCACAAGGTTTGATGTCTAACTCTCTCAGGTTAGAATTTGGTCATCTAAGAAGGACCTCAGACATCCCTACTCATTGGCAACGAGCCAGGGTTCTGTCACCACCCTTTTCTTCCAAGTGAGTTTTGCTTCAATTTCCCTTCGAATCGAGGCCTTTTATAGTATGGGAAATGGTTGAGGAGTCACGAAAATGGTTTTGGTAGGTAGCCCAATCAGTTTCGGAGTCAAAACAGCCACTTAGTTGCTTGAAAAGCTCGTTTAAAACGACCCGTGACGGACTCGGACTTTTCTGTTTCTGCCCAGAAATGCGGTCGCATTTCATTTTGCCTTGGAAAAAATGCGGTCGCATTTCGATAGCATTTCAACAGCATTTTTATGTTTTCTGCAAAACACCAAAACTAAGTAAAATTCACACCAAAATGAGTTCTTTCAAGCACAAATATGTATAATTTGACACACATGACTCTCAAAGACCTAACTTACCAGCTTTTACACTTTTTAGGCTCGAGAATAGTAATTTTGACCAAAAACATACAAGTTTGGACAAGAAATAAGCTTAAAGTAAGGGCAAAATATGTATATTTTTGGCACTTATCAGCTGTCGATTGGAGCCCAGGAGCAATAAATTCTCTCTTCAACCTCCAAGATTTTCCGCATGCTGGATTTAATGAGATGGTGGTAGCACCATCTAATGACCAATTGAACGCGGCTGTCAGGGAGGTTGGTATTGAAGGGGCCCAATGGAGGTTATCGAAGACGGAGAAGCGCACGTTCCAGGCAGCTTACTTGAAGAGTGAGGCTAACACATGGTTGGGCTTCATCAAATTACGTTTGCTTCCGACAACCCATGACTCGACAGTATCCCGGGATAGAGTGTTGCTGGTATTTGCTATTCTGCGTTCTTTGAGTATAGATGTGGGTAAAATAATTTCAAATGAAATCTACAATTGCTGGCGTAAGAATGTGGGGAAGCTGTTCTTCCCAAACACAATTACCATGTTGTGCAGCAGGGCAGGGGTGCCCACAAGTCCAGAGGATGTTCTTTTACTTGATAAGGGGATAATAGACATGCCCAATTTGGCTCGGCTTCAGCGCACGCAGGAGGCACGCCAAGGTGGGCTGGTGTGCGACATCCACCAGATTTTAGAGCAACTGGCACTTTCAGCCAATAGGCAAGAGTATGTCGAGAGGCAGGCTCAAACCTATTGGACTTATGCTAAAAGAAGGGATGCCACACTTAGGAGGGCTTTGCAATAAAACTTCTCAAAACCTTATCAAGCCTTCCCTGTTTTCCCCGATGACTTGTTTAATCCCTGGATTCCGCCGCCGCCAGTAGAAAGAGAGGAAGAGGAGGAAGATGAGCAGGGTCAGGAGGATTGATGAATATGATGAATTTGGGCGAGCATTATTTTTGTTATTATATTTTTGGTTGCTCGCGTATTCATGACCCCAGTTTCTTTTGATGTTTATGTTTTCTGTTTTTATTTTCTGCTTCTAGGCCACAAAAATTATCTGCTGATGTAAATCTTTTCTTTAGTTTTTAATGAAATTTCTGAAGTTGTTCCTGTTCTATAGCATTGAGCATTCCTAACTTAACCATTTTCTTCTAAATTTTTTATTTTTGGACTAGTTAGCTTAATTAGATCAAGGTGTTCTGATCTCCAGAAACCTTTTGCTTGAGCATTTCTTCTAGCCTGGTCATCGTTGCGACAAGAAGATTCTGAGGTAGTGTTGACTTATTTGATCCACCTTAAGCTTAATTCTAATCCCACGCTTAGTTTAAAATTCAGATAAAAAAATAATTAAGTTTGGGGGTATAATTTATCAGGTTAATAATTCATTGAGGATAATGAATAATTCAAGTCTGGGGGACTTTTTGCTACTTCGCTTGTTTTGCTCGAGCATTCCTCTCCTTCATAATTATTTCTCTAGGTTGTTGAGTAACCAGGGACATTTGTGACACCCACAGTTTGTCTCTGTGTCAAAAGATGACCGAGGAAATATTAAAAAAAATAATAATAAAATGTGTGTCAATTTTGCTGAGAAAATTCATGGAGCAAAAGTTTTGAAGGATGAATGATAATCTAGCAGTTTTTTCTGTCTCTCAGGGCTTAGGTGAGCTTCATCATAAAATGTTGCCACTCTAAAAAGCAAGGGATAGAATGACTAAAGATTTTTGAGCTAGCAATGAGTATTTAGTCTAGTTGGTGATGAGTTTGAGGCAAGGGTATACTACACCATAAAGTGGGTCATCCCATGCTTAAGAGCTTATGACTGTAGGGCTGCTTAAAGTCTGAAGAATTAAAAATATAAACCCCTTAAAAACGTGTTTAAATATGTCCGATAATAGAGCTAGGTTGTGGCAAGTTCTCAGGGTTGAGTTGAAAGGGGTGATTATTTGTCCATGCTGGAAGAATTATTTTGCCGCAGCAGTGCTTGGTTTTGCAGAATGCTCAGGTAAAGGTTGAAGGTAGTGTTGGATTATCTGTTTTGATTGAGTTATGCTATGTCTAATGCTTTGAATTCTTAAAAGAAGGTTAGTTAGTATTGCTCGGGACGCGCAATAGTTCAAGTTTGGGGGTATGATAAATCTCCAAAAGGGAGTTATTTAGGCATTATTTCTATAGTGGTTTGTGTGTCATTTGTGTTAAGTAGGGTTGCTTTTAGATGAATATTATATGTTTTAACCCATTTAGAAGAATGGATGCGTTGGAAGTTATTGTGTGCAGAATATAATGCTGAGCGACTTGAGGGAGCAAAATATGTGATTCAGTAAAGATGGGAGCAAAATCTGTGATTCAGTAAAGATGGGAGCAAAACTGCCACGTAAGCAGTTCGTAATCAATTTTATGAGGTGGCGTTAGCTAAATTAATTTCAGATCTAGGAAGCTTGGAGAGCCCTCCACGTGTAAAGATTGACCTAATTAGGGCTTGACTTCACTCTATAAAAGGAAAGAGTCGTCTCAAGTCAAAAACATTCCAATTTCCATCTTTGGAAGCCAAATAGAGGAGGAAAGATTGGAGACTTCAAGAAGACCATCAACTACGAATCTAATCAAGGGAATTAATCTTTTCTTTTAATTTCTTGTAGTTATGGATGCACACACTCAGATTGTAGTGTGTGCTATGATGAACCTTATGAACTAAATTTGCTTAGGTGTTGGTTAGGAATTATGTAATTTTCGTGCTTCATACTCTATGCAATATATGTTGATTTGAGCATCTTGATTATTTGTTGTGTCCATTTCTATTTTGTGCCCGCCTGGCCAGCCGGTATGAATATCACTTCTTAGTTTCAAGGATGATTTGAGAAGTGTGTGGCATTTAATCACACTAGACCATTATGTGTTGGTGGACGCCAGTGACTGAGTTAGGGATAACCAGTTGCCTAGTGCTTGATCGGTAGCACGTTATTGGAGTTGAAACACATTCCAAAAAATCCAGAGTTTCGGGAGGATCCTACTGATAAGACTGCAAGAAATTGCCTAATCAATAATATTGCTAGAGCATCTTTTAAAACAATTACTGAAATCCTGACCAACACCTGTTTCCAATCTGTCTGCTTTATCCGTTTACTTTATGTTCTGTCATTTCTTTTGCTTCAACATTTTATCAAAATCAATCATTTTAACAAACCTTGAAACCATTAAAAAGTTGTACAAGATAGGTAAAGTGAGAGCTATTCAAACCCCATGGATACAATAAATTACTTATCACTTGCTGCAGATTGTGTATGCTTGCACATTATTCTAGAGCTATTTTTCATCATCTTTTTACCCTACTATAGAAGGCAACAGCGACCCACTTCGTTTTAGTACAAACGATGTGATCCTGAATCGTTCATGTAGAGACATGCAAGTGGGGGCGTCCTATGCAAAAGAATTTTGTATAAGACCGGACCGCGAAATGAGTCACTTTCACTTTATAACGCCGTTTACTGTGAAACTGACTATTTCAAGCGATGACCTAGGTAACTCGATCTTAATCATGAGCTAACTATAAACTCCTGTTTATTCGAGATTATCCTTTAATTTGCATGGGTGAGAGTGGCCCATTAGCGCCTCTCAATAAACCTACCACTTTGGGGATAAGACCGGGTAGCCAGTTGGGGACATAGTCTTGCACGACGAAATTCACTCTTACCCGACTTTAGGGGTAGTAGAGAGGTTGTTCCCTTAAGTGTTGATTCTGGGACGTGAACAAAGGCGCGCCACCCTCTCAATTGCCCGAGAGGTTTTAGGTTTAGTGGTCGGACCACAAACCAATTGTTCATTAGGGACTCCGTGGGGTCTTAAGGAACAAGAGGTGCTATAGGGATAAAACGGACATTTGACCTAGCTATAGTTACGAAAAACCTGTGAAGGATTGACTTACTGATCACGGTTATATAGGGTGGACAAAAATATATCTACAGTGAGGGGAGTGCAACTACGGGCTATAGTGGAGTGTCCCGTTAGTTAACGAATGTTGGTTAACTCAGATAAAAGACTTTAGCCGATTAATCTCGGATCATTGGAGCCCATGAATTGTAGGTCCATTAGGTCCCCCTGCTAGCTCAAATGGATTAAACCTTAGAACAGAGTGATGAAAGAATTTGAAAACCTTCAAATTCGATTTAAGGGGGATATCGTTAATAATATCGGATATAATTTAACGTATAAAAGTTTAATTATGAATTAAACTGTAATTAGAGAGAGTTGATGAAATATGTTTTAAATATCGTTAATGTGTTTAAAATACGCATTTTGGTTTGTATATGAATAGAGATTCATATTCAAAGCAATCGGCTTTGAGAGAGAGAACGGGGTTGTGCAAATTATTTAATTTGTTATTTGATCTTAAAATTAAATAATCATAATTATTTAAAATGTTTAACTAATTGTTTAAATTTAATTTTAATTAAAATGAATTATTTGAATTAGTTTTATTGAAATTGATTTTTTAAATCAATTAAGTAAATTCATTATTTCTTTAATTGAAGTATATGTGGTGGCTTGAATACATGGATTGGGTTTCATGCATGAATTCAACAAAAGCCACCTAATTTCATATTGAATCCAGCCCACTTTTTAGTGTTTTCTCCACATATATATATATACATCCTCTCTTGGTTGAAAGAAGAAGATATGAATGAATGGAGATGGCTGAAATTTTGCATGAAGGTGGCCGTGGAAAAGTTCTCTCAAAACAATAGCTCTCAAACTCTAAAACCCATTTTTCTTTTCTCCCAAATTCATCATGCTCGGGTTCCCACAAGCCTGTTCTAAGGCCGGAGAATAGCGAGGAAGGCTCTAGCGGTAGTCTACGTCAAGATCGTGTTGAGAAACAACCAAAGAAATCAACAAATTGAAGCTACAAAGGTTCGGGTTTCTTTTTCCTTTGTTTTTGTTAAAAATTCTAGCATGCTTGTTCTTGAGAAAAGTAATGAAAATCGGTGCCTAAGATCATCAATCGCTTCCGCTCGAGTGTTCTTCACTCCTTCAATTTCTCGGTCCTGGTCTTATGCAAACTCATTGCATATGACACCCCCACTCGCATGTCTCCACATGAACAATTCAAGATTACATCGTTTGTACTATATACAAAGTGGGTCGCGTCTCATAGTGTCCTCAGGATAAGATACCCAGCCTTATCCCTATGCTATAGACCGTTTTGACTATTACTCGAGCCTGATCCACTTTTATGTCTCCACCTAAAGCTCAAGTATACATTGTATAGCCAGGGAACTTAGTTTATTGGATTTGGGTTATTTTGCGTGCAATTCACTTATTTAATAACAATTTTAGTGAATAAACCTCAATAACGACTTTATTGAACAAGTATATAATTTGTTTCATTCACTATCTACGAGTTTTAGGGCACCAACCCCAAGAATCTCCCACTTGCACTTAAACTCTAGTGTAGTGGGATGTACAATAATCCATAACAGTAGTGGGTGTATAAATACATGTATATTACATAAACGATATTATAATGTACAAATACAATAAATTAGGGCATCAATATACCCATTACATCATGGTATCATATATCCATTACAATTCTCCCACTTGCCCTAGATTATTTCTCGTACATATTTTGCAGACCTAGACCCTCTAGATGACTATCGAACACTTTAGCAGTGAGAGCCTTCGTGAATGGATCAATAATGTTATGCTTTGACGCTATCTTCGTGACGATGACGTATCCTCGATACATGATCTCTCAGATGAGATGATATTTTCTTTCAATGTGATTGCCTTCCTTATGGCTTTGAGGTTCTTTTGAATTTGCAACTGCTCCATTGTTATCACAATAAAGGGTGATAGGCAGATGCATATTTGGAACGACTTCCAAATCAGTCAAGAACTTTCTGAGCCATAAGACCTCTTTCGCTGCGTCATAAGCATCTACATATTCGGCCTCCATGGTCGAGTCTACTATGCATCCTTACTTGATGCTACGCCAGACTATAACTCCTCCATTGAGAGTGAATACTGACCCCGATGTGGATTCCTTCGAATCCTTATTGGTCTGAAAGTCATAATCAGTGTATCCTGTAAGGATCAAATCCTTAGCACCATACACGAGCATATAGTCACTTGTTCTCCTAAGGTACTTGATGATATTCTTAACAGCTGTCCAGTGATCGAATCCTGGATTGGATTGATATCTACCGACAATCCCTACTGCATAACAAATGCCAAGCCTTGTACACAACATGGTATACATTAGGCTACCTATTACAGAGGCATAGGGAACTCGTCTCATGTCCTCAACTTCTTGAGGTGTCTTAGGACACTGTTCCTTAGACAAATTAATTCCGTGACTGAAAGGTAATAAACTCTTCTTGAAATTATGCATCTTATATGTAACCAACAGTTTGTCCATATAAGACGCTTGAGACAGAGCTAGGGTTTTGTTCTTTCGGTCTCGAACAATTTGGATCCCTAGAACATACTAAGGCTCACCCAAATCTTTCATTTGGAATTCAGTCGCTAGCGATTGTTTAATGCCAGTAAGATAGCCTACATTTTTTCCAATGACTAGGATATCATCCACATATAGTACTAAGAAAGCTACTAAACTGTCGATGAACGTCTTGTAGACACAAGGCTCATCAACGTTCTGGTCAAAGCCATAAGATTTGATCGCATTATCAAATCTTATATTCTAGGATCTAGATGCTTGTTTCAACCTATAAATGGATTGTTTAAGCTTGCAAACCTTTTGCTCTTGACCCTAAGCGATGAACCCTTCTGGTTGAGACATGCATATACTTTCCTCAAGATTGCGGTTTAGAAAGGCAGTCTTGACATCCATTTGCCATATTTCAAAATCATAAAATGTGGTAATGGATAAGAGTATCCTGATTGACTTCAACATGGCAACAGGGAGAAGGTTTCCTTATAGTCAATCCCCTCCCGCTGGGTAAAACCCTTTGCCACAAGTCATGCCTTAAAGGTCTATACCTTTCCAGTCGCGTCTCATTTTCTCTTGTAGATCCATTTACATCCTATGGGTATAACCCTTTCAGGTTGATCTACAAGATCTCAGATTGAATTAAAGTACATGGACTCCATTTCAAGGTTCAAGGCTTTAACCCACTCGTCCTTGTCCACGTCAATCATTGCTTATTCAAAGGTCAATAGATCCTCTAACCCGTCATTAGGTATGACGACTGGCGTTTCAGCTAAACCCAAAGAGCGACCAGGCTTTCTAACAACCCTCCCACTATGTCGATGCTCTCTCAATTCTTGAGAAGGACGTGGTTGACTCGATGTGCCAGCTTCATCTGCAACTCTTGTTGATGTTTCTGTAGGTTCGTTAGATAACTCGTTTAACACCATCTTGCTTTGTGGCTTGTGATTTCTTATGTGGTCTTCTTCTAAGAATGTGGCGTTAGTCGATACAAATACCTTATTCTCTTGTGGACCTAAGAAGTATCCACCTCTCGTTTCCTTGGGGTAGCCTACAAATAGGCATAATTTTGAACGGAGTTCCAGTTTCTTCGGGTTAGTCACTAGCACGTGTGCTGGACATCCACAGATTCTAAAGTAACGTAAACTAGTTTTACGCCCTCTCCAAAATTCAAATGGTGTTTTAGAAACACTTTTGGATGTAACGTTGTTCAAAATATAAACAGCAGTCAATATTGCATGACCCTAAAATGAGTCAGGCAATTGAGCATAGCTCATAATGGAACGAACCATATCCAATAGGGTTCTATTTCTCCTTTCTGATACACCGTTTTGCTGAGGTGTACCAGGCGCTGAGAGTTAGGATGTGATTCTGTGTTCTATCAAATAGTCCTGGAATTCTAAATTCACATACTCTCCACCTCAATCTGATCGAAGAGTTTTTATTGTTTTACCTAATAAGTCTCAACCTCTGCCTTATACTCCTTGAACTTTTCAAGGGTTTCAGACTTATGATGCATTAGGTAAAGATATCCATACCTAGAATAATCATCAATGAAATTGATGAAATATTCATACCCTCCTCGAGCTTTCACATTCATCAGACCATAGAGGTCAGAATGTATGAGCTCTAAGGGATCTTTGGCACGATAACCTTTTACGGAAAAAGGTCGTTTAGTCATCTTGCCTTCAAGGCATGACTCACAAGGAGGTAAAGAGTCATCTTCTAACTCGTTTAGAATCCCACTCTTGACCAGCCTCCCAATCCTATTAAGATTTATATAGCCTAACCTCAAGTGCCAAAGATAGGTATTCTCTATAGGAGAAATTTTTTGCCTTTTATTACTTTGAGTAGTAGCAGTTTTAAACATTTCGATGTTATTAATTGCTATACTCTCGATTGGTCTCAAAACATATAAATTATTTTCCAACACCGCTGAACAAGCATTAATTCTCTTTTTGGAAATGAAAACTTCATTTAATGAGAAAGATATGGAATAAGTTTGTTCGAGCAAACAAGACACAAAAATCAAATTTCTTTTAATCTTTGGAATCACATACACATTATCTAATAATATGTACTTGTTTTCTTGGAAAAATAATTTTATGCTCCCTACTGCTATAGCTAAGACGACCTCTCCTGTTCCAACTCTGAGAGTTATCTCACCAGCTCCAAGCTGTTCCCAGGAACTCATTCCTTTAAACGAAGAAAAAACTTGATTTGTGGCCCCTGAATCAAGTATCCAGGCAGAACTGTCGTTCTCCATTGGACACATTTCCAAGACAAGTAAGTCTTTGGTCACGTTCTTGTAAGCTAAGCAGTTTGCTTGAGGACGTTTCTCATTTAAGACCATTTCTAAATCGTTTGCCACTCGCTCAGTGTTTAAGCTAGTGCTCTTAGTAGTATGTTCTAAACCATTTAATTTGACATCAGACAAAGCACATACAAAGATCGACATATTGCTGAAATAAACAGATAACTTATATTAAATATTGCACTAAACCCATTTATACATAATATCCAATGAATTTAGAAAAAGTAATTTAAGCACCCTATAATTCACAATTCTTTTGCAACGATACTTCAGAGGTTTAGAGCAATAGCCACCGAAGGGTGATCAACTACTCCTCTTCTGAACCGAGACATCTCAACCAAACTCTAACGCCAGAATAACTCATATCCCATTAGTGTTTAGTTACCGTTGTTTGGTCAAGAAATTAGTAACAATTTAATAATCTCCTGTAAGTGTGACCTACCATCTTTTAGATCCCAGAGGTCTGCCCCAACATGCTACAATCAAGAAAGACAATGTTGGGGCAAAACCTAAGAAACCCTATCCATTACGGAGTTCTGACGGGACGTCGGAGGGTGTAGAGTTCTCCAACGTCCGTGGCAAATAAATTTATATTCCACAACCCATAAAACTAGCTTGTAGCAGTAGTGGCCGAGGTCGAACACAGGGAGCACGATTGTTAATTAGTCTAAATCAGGTTTATTGCGATCACGAGACTAAAAAGAGGGGTTGGAATTGGATAGAATAAAACGAGGGAAAATAAAATGCTAAAAATTAAATGACAGGAAAATAAAGGCGGGAAAATAAAAGGCGAGTAGGCTAATCGTACCTTGGTGATCACTGCAATTAGAATTACTCGATGTTAGTTTATTCAAATTCATTCATTGATTTTCTACATATTAATTTTACTAAATTATTATGAGCCTTAAGTGCTTCTTGGCTTTTCAGATAACCCACCTACTCATCCTGTGCTTAATTAATTAGATTCCCCGATAGCCCACGAACAACCTAATTAATTAATTATTTTAAGTGCGCTCGCTGCCCCTCATGCTTAGATCAATAAATCCTCAATCTAAATCTAATTAATTAAATTAGCAATCCGATAAATCCTCAAAATTAATAATTAACTAACTTCATTAACACGCAAGGCCTGGAATTATGTAATTAAGCTAGGAATTTAAATTCTCTACTTTAATTAAATCAATTTCTCCTATGTTTTTAGGCCTATCGGAAGTCTACGCTAGGCTACCGTCAAACTAGCGATGGATCCGCCTCAACCTAGTGGCTATCTAAAAATAAAAGATAAATCATGCTCACAACTAATCTAAGAGGCGTCAATTCTTAAACTAATATGCAAACAAGATTGTTTAAACAAGAGACATAGGATGCAACATAAAACATTCAGTAAAACCCACAAAAACAACACATAAATCTCATGAAAATTGAAATAAACTTACAATCGAGGTTCCGATTACAGCGACCTGTGCTTAGACGGTAATAGACGAGCCAAATCTAAGCCCCAAGGCTTGATTAACCGACCCAAAACTAAAATAAACTAAGAACTAGAGAGAAAACTGAGAGAAAACCGAGTGAAATTGGAAAAGAACGAACAAAGACGACTGAAGAATGACCTAAAATCAGAAAAACACATTTAAATACTAATCGTAACATCGAGACGCTGACGCTTCTATCCGCGGGCCTTGGATCGTGGTAGCGTCGAGATGTTGAGATTGTAGCGTCTCGACGCTACCTCTCGGGTCGACAAAATTGAGCATCGCCTTTTTGATCCTTTTGACTCCAATCTCGAGGCTCGAACGCTCCGATCACGTCCTTAAGCTCCCTCGTCATCTCGGGAACTCCAAGATAGCTCGAAATCGTCCTAAAACTCCTGAATTAGAGACAAATTAGCAAATTGGCCTAATTGTCCTCTTGTGCTCGAAATCCTACAAAACAAACATTTAAACCATAAAATGCAAACTAACAAGATTAAATTAAAGGGAATTAAATAGCACATTTCAGGTGTTATCAAATACCCCCAACCTGAATCTATCCGGTCCTCGAACAAGGCTAATAAACAAGAATATGGATGCAAATAGATACAATTTCATGACTTTATCCTGAAAGGTAAAGAATCAATAAGAATGCAAACAAGAGACATGCACGTGAGACCCAATTGAGAGACAAATAAAAATTTTTCACAGATCATCTTGCACTAGCGACTTATAACTCACTTAGAATGGACTCTACTAACCCAAGATTGTTTTATCAAGCTCTCATTCTATCTTCCCCCTACACTGGCACTAAGGACTCGCTAGAGAGAGAAAATGGAATAAATTAGACTGCTACTTTCTACCTAGGCGCCTGAAATTTAGGAGCTCCTCACTTTTGCATTCATTTAAAGGCGTGGCACTAGCTTTCACACTACAATACAGGGACCCATAACCCGAGTCTTACCATTGGTTGGCCTAATTGATCACATGGTAGGTAGCTCTTTTTACTCCTTATCACTCATGATTATTGCAAGCATGCTTTTTCTGATGAAAGTAAAACAAGAAAGATAAGCAATATATATATATATATATTTTTTTGCAAGCTCAATCTCACTCACTCTTTTTTTTCACTCAATTTCTTTTAACAGGCAAATTTTCTTTTCTTTTTCCCAAGCAATGTTCACATACTAATTTGCAAAAAACTTTCCACTCTTTAAACTCATCCCTACACCTATCAAGGTGACAACTGAGATATAAGCCTAATAAACCTCTCCTAAGCATTCGACTCCTATTCTTAAGCAAGAAAGAAACTCAACCATTAATGCAAGATATTTCACAATTTTTTTTTTTAAAAGGCTCCCTTTTGGGGCACTCATGATTACAACTCATCAAAAGCAAACATGTTGATGCAAAAGCTAATCCTAGGAAATCATCATCTTGCTAAAATATCTAAAAACATCCAACATTCAAGTCAATCAATTAAAGCACATAAATGGCCCGACGCTCAGGGCCCAATAGACAAAAAAGCAAAGCGTACCCCACCCCCTACCTAATTCTTACATTGACCTCAATGTAATACTAGACATGAAAAATAAAGGACAAAATAAAGGGAACAAAAAACCTCCCTTGAATTTTGGCACGATGGTTGGAAGGGGACGATCCACAACGCTTCAAATAGATGTTTTTCACAAGCTTAGGTCATAAACTTTTACAAAACAAAAGAAAAGCAAACAAACTTAAACAAAACCAACTAAAGGAAAATAAACAAATAGAACAAAAGAAAAGGGATAGAAATTATTTTGCAAGTTTTTAATGTCGCCATGCTCGACGATATCCTGCATCTTTCTGTCAGGGCACATAAAAGTTCTCGTATTTCTTCGGGCCCTTCTTCCTAGAATCTACAAAACCTGCCAATAGAAGCAGGCTCACCGATTTGTCATGGGACCCAGAAGATGCATAAATATTTTTTATTTTTTCGATATAAGGAAAGAAAGAATAAAAATAAAAAAAAAATACTCAAAAGATAAAGACACAAACTCATGAGATAAACATGAAGATGAATCAAATAAAAAAAAACCAAAAGAAAGAATAAACTCAGACTCGTCAGCCTGAAACTCTATCACCTGGAATTTCTCACTTTCGAACTCGGATTCTTCCTCAATCTCACAAATTTGATTTTGGCATGTGGTGCGGTAGAGGCTGAATGATGGATGTGAGATAAGATGATAGATAACAATAATGATAAATTCAGCCAACCATAGTGCAAGTATACACTATCGCACGTAGTAATAAAAAAATCTTAGAAGTATTCCAAGTGTATCGATCCCACAAGGACTAAATTGGAAATTCAGATTTGAAGAAGAAACTTCTCAAATGATTGCTTAAAATAGGTAATCAAAAAAATAATTGTTGATTGATTTTTGGAAGATAAATAAAACAATTAAATAAAGAAATAACAATAATAAATAAAACGAGGTATCCAATATAGTTTCATCCCAAAGGTCAATAACTTTAATCATAGATTATTCAACTTAAGCCTAATCAATGCATTAGGTCATATTTAACTTCTATTTGGCCTTGCTCCCAAGAACCATTAGAAGGCTAAGCGAGTACTGTTTTGCACATTTCTATGACTCGACTCCGACATAGATAATTCACGAATGCAATCTATAATCCTATAGTTGATATAGGGTGCCTTAGGCAGCTTGCCCTATACCACCGAACAATCTCTTTCGAGCTTTTTCTCCTATATCACCTTTATGAGAACCGTATCGTCTGTCCCTTTCGAGATCAAACTGACATAGCATGCAAAGTCTAAGTGATCAACTTAAACTCAACAAGATCAGAATGATAATCAATAAAGAATGACATCCATTGAATAGAAACTTAAGCAAATAAACACTTTCAAGCTATTGAACCATAAGGGAATTCACCATATTGAACCCCTCAACGGAATTTAGCTACTCATGATGGGATAAAGTGCAAATGAATATCTTTTCATTGAAAATAAAATGTAAAGAATACAAATAAATGAAAAGTGCCAAGTGTTGGAAATAATGGCAGTAGCTAAATACTAGTGTTTTTTCTTTTATCCAATCCTTCTAGAGTTCGCTCGACACTCCACTCTCTCACTTTTACAAGTGGGAATGGGTGAAAATCCCTACAAACCCTAAGGGGCCGTTTGGTACAAGGTTTTTGGAGATGGGAATGGGCAAGGGTTTCTAATACCCTTGTTTGTTTCAAGATTTCTGTGGTGGGCCCAGGAAATAACGCATTCCCAGGCATCATTTATGCCCATAAGCAAGGGTTTTCTATGCCCTTGCAAAAGCATGGGTTTTCTCTTTTTCCATCTCTTCTTTTTTATTTTTATATGCAATTTTATTTTGAATATAGTTAATTAATTAACTAATGGCTACTAAATTAAAAATAATATAATAAATTATTTAATTAGATTAAATAATAATTTTTCAAGAGTTTCAATTTTTTTTAAACAAATACTTTTTTTAGGACTTTTTAACAAATACTTAGTCCAAGTTTATTAAAGGGATGTAATTACATATTTATTAAAATTATAATTAATTAGTTAATATTATCGAAAATATATTTAATTATTGAAATAAAATCATTTAAATGAATTTAGTATAAAAATTCATTTTTCAATAATTATAATTAATTACTTATCGATTATTTATAATCAATTAATTACTTTTTTGGATTTTCTTATAATAAATAAATAATCATATTATTATTAAATATTTATCTAATTAATTTTTATGGATACAATATATTAAATTATTGTAGTTAACGAAATTTATTAAAAAATTAATTAAATAATTTTAATTTGTTAAATTAACATAGTTTATCCCATTAAAATTATTTCATGATTATTATTTCATTAATTTTTATTAGTAGTTTGAATTAATTTTGATTATTTTATTGATTAATTTATTAAAATTACATAAAGTTTACCTGATTAATTCTAAAAAATAAATACAGACATAATTTGTTTTCATAAAATCCTGATGACATTCCCATGCACAACCAAACACAGTTATTTTTCATTCCCAGCAATCTTATTCCCAGGCATAGTGTTCCCAGGCATCATGTATTCCCAGGCATCTATAAAACCTTAAACCAAACGGGCCCTAAGGTTTGATGTCTAACTAAGGTTAGAATTTAGTCACTAAGAAGGACCTCGGGCATCCCTACTCATAGGCGTCAACTAGGGTTCTATCACCACCCTCTTCTTCCAAATGAGTTATGCTTGCATTTGACTTCGAATCACAAGCTTATATAGTGTGGGAGAGGAGCCACGAAATAGGTGCTGGTAGGTAGCCCAGTCATTTTCGGGGTCAAAACGGCCGGTTAGGTGAGCAAAAGTCTAGTTCAAAACGACCCGCGATAGACTCGGAACGACCTCTGTTTTTCCATAAATGCGGTCGCATTTTATATTGGCCTTCCCAGAAATGCGGTCGCATTTCTGGGTAATTCCCAGCTTCCTCTGTTTTGCCTGCACAACACCAAATTGGGTCAAATTCATATCAAATTGAGTCTTTTTAAACATAAATAAGCAAAATTTGACAAATGTGACTCTCAACTCCCTAATTCATCAACTTTAACATATTTTGAGCTCGGGAATAGTAAAATTGATCTAAACATGCAACTTTTGACAAGGAAATGAGCTAAATATAAGAGTAAAATAGGTATATTTTTGACCCTTATCACACCCCCAAACTTAACGCTTTGCTTGTCCTCAAGCAATAGCCAATCAAAATGTTAGAGATCAACTTTTTAATTGCCAATCAGAATGTGAGAGCTCAATATTAATTGCAAACCAAAATGTTATAGATCATATGTAATTATCAATCATGGTACTAGCATCAAATTTTAATTGCAAATCAAGTGACATGGAATCAAGTAAACATGTTTTTCAAGATCGTTTTCTAAAATGTTCGCCTTTCAGGAGAGGGTTCTACACTAGTGCCAGTCACAACGTTTAAGTTTCCTAGGCATGAAGATTTCTATTATTCTTTTTCAAAGCAAAACTCTCCCTAGTCCATCCTAACCAATATGTTTAAACTACCTAACTTCTACTCATTGAGCCTAGTGTAGTCCTTTTAGTTAAGAAAAACGAGACTTGAGGTTCCTTGAGCATACATGAGTTTCTAGACCTCTTTCCATCTCCCCCAAACTTATTTGACTGCTGGTGCTCTTTTTATTCAACTTCTTTTTCTCCCAAGAGTATCATTGTTGTCATTTTTACCTTCGTTATAGCTTATCGACACTTTGTGGTGAAGATATCTAGCTACGAGCAAAGTTCACAAGCTTGTAATAATACTCACTTCCCTAAGTAAACCTTTCATGTAGTGGCAAACCATGGGGGTCATGAATGCCCCTGGTTACTCAGTAAACTGTAGGAAGGCGGAGTAACTCTCAGTTTTTCATTTTTTTTGGATGATATATACTGAGCACATATTCTTTTCGGCAGTACAAATTTACAAAGAGCATAGCATAAAGCATAAATATTTACAAAGTAAAGCACCCCAAACTTAAAATTAGACAATGTCCTCATTGGCTTTGTTTTTTATGCAAGGCTTTGGATAAGGCTTTTTGTTTTTCAAAACTCTAAGGCTAAACTCTCCTAGAGTGTTAGAAAGGTTAAGCACGAGGAAGTTTAGACTTAAGAAAATTCTGTAAAGAAAAAGACTAATGGAAAGCCTATGACTAGAAAACAATTCAGTTGTGACGGTGGCACTTTTGAGATAGAACAAAGCTCTAGTTATCATCATCAAGGGCTTAAACGAAAACTCCTTTGAAAACTTGCTCTTTCCCCAAAACATTTTTTTCAAGCAATTATTTTTCATAGAGTTGATTTTTTTCTCAAAGGTTTCCTTGGTTCATTAAAAGACAGCAGCAAATTTTTTCCTTAAAGTAACAAAAAGCCAAGTAGAATGCAATTATTCACAAAACAACTACTTTTAAACTAACCTAGAAACTTCAACTAACAATTAGATAACAATTCAAGCAGTAAAATAGCAACTAGATAACCAAAAACAGAATCTAAACATGTAAAAACTAAAAAGACAGAAAACAATTAAACACAGAAAACAATATTATATACACAAAAAATAGCATGTAAAGGGGTCTGAAAACTCCCCTAGTCCTCGTCCGAGGAACTCTCTTTCTCCTTATCTTCGTTTTCATCTTCTTCATCATCATCAGAATCCTTATCTTCTTGCGGTAGTAGCGATTGAGGGAAATCAGGAAAGACAGGAGCAATACTCGGGGTGATAGAGAGGTAGAACTCTCTAATGGCTTCATCTCTCTCCTTGGCTTTTGCCCAATAAGTCCTCAGGTTGTCCCTGATTTGATCCAGTTGTCGGTAGGCAATTGCTAGGGCTTCAGATGATGGTGAGAGCCCTAAAAAAGGAGTGTGTTGAGGTGGAGAAGTCGGATTCATCCCTGATGGTGGAGTGGCTTGAGATGTGGAAGCTCTATCTATTGTTTGGACGTTGTTCTGTTGAAGCTTCCCGATCAAGGACAGGTCAATGGTAGGCCTGAAGAAGTGACCCTCCTCATCCATACTAGGAACTATCTTCACCCTTTGACAAAGCTGGGTGATAAGCGATCCGAATAAAAGTTTTCTCGCTCTTTTCTTTCCACATGTGCCAAATCCTTTATTGCTGTCTCAACAATTGTGTTCTCCAGAATCCTAATGAAAGAACAATCTTCCACTTCATCTGGATATTTCATGGCCTTAAAAACATTAAACTTTACTTCCTCATTATAAACCCTCATTGTTAATTCCCCTTTTTGAACATCTATCAATGCTCTACCAGTAGCCAAAAATGGACGACCAAGAATAATTGGGACATCTTTATCAGCCTCATAATCTTAGATAATGAAATCAACAGGAAATATGAATTTATCTACTTTCACTAAGACATTCTCAATTTTACCCTCAGGATAAGTAATAGACCTATCAGCTAATTGGAGTGTGACTGTGGTAGGCCTAACTTCACCAATACCTAGCTTTCGATGGACCGAAAGAGGCATAAGGTTAATGCTTGCGCCTAAATCACAAAGTGCTCTACCCAACTCTTTTCCACATATTGAAACAGGAATAGTAAATGACCCTGGATCCTTGGCCTTGGTTGGTAGCCCATTCTTAAGAATAGCACTACATTCCTCAGTAAGAGATACAGTTTTAAACTCACCTAACCTCTTCTTTTTTATTAAAATATCCTTAAGAAACTTAGCATAATTAGGCATTTTCTCTATAGCTTCTACTAAAGAGATATTTATATGCAATTGCTTAAGAATTTCTAAAAATTTCTTAAACTGATCATCCTGATTCTTAGGCCTTTGCCTTTGTGGAAAAGGTAGAGGTGGTACATAAGGTGGGGGCGGCACATAAGGAGGTTCCACATCTGGAACACAACCAGATGCTCCAACATCATTATTGCTGCCTCCAGCACCTTTACCAGACTCCAACTCTTTTTCAACAACAACATTTTTATCATTACTTTTCTCTACACCCTGGGTTCACTAGGATCTTTTCTTTCTTCTAATGGCTTACCACTCCTTAGAGTCACTGCCTGTACCTGCTTCTTACCTTCCCTTCTAGGGTGTTCAGTATCCGAAGGAAGTTTCCCTTGAGGCATTGCCTTCAACTCATTAGCTAGCTGGCCCATTTGCAATTCCAGGGCTCTCATTGAAGCTTGATTACTTTGAATTGCGGCATCTGTACGAGCCATATATTCTTTCATCATTGCCTCAAGAGAACTATTTGAATTTTTACTGGGGCAATGCCTACTTATTTTGCTTGGGCAATACCTGTGATTTAGCAAATCCTGACTGGTTCAGCTTTTGCTGAACTTGAGGATTGTTTCCTTGCCCTCCCCATGCAAAGTTGGGGAGGTTGCGCCAACCTGGAATATAAAAGTTAGAATAAGGGTTATTCCTTTGATTACCTACAAAAAACACAGAAGCTAGATTGTTGGGGCAAAACTCGTAGTTGTGCTCTTCACCACAATAGACACACGATTCCTCTAAAACTTGGTTCACCACTGTAGCAGGCTCCACAGCTGGCGGCTGCTGATGACTAACCACTGTTACATTTTTAAGAGCGTTAGCTAACATTGCAATATCAGCCCTAATGGTAGACACACCATCAACCTCTAACACACTCTTAACTTTTTTATTTGAGCCTCTAACATTTGACCACTAGCAACTATTAGTTGATATTCTTTCTAAAATTTCATGGGCTTCATTAAAGGTTTTTGCCAAAAGGGCCCCTCCAGTCGAAGCATCAACCATACCTTGGGTTACTGCATTTAGCCCATTGCAAAATGTTTCCATTTGGATACAATGAGGTAAACCATGGTGGGGACACTTTCGCAAAAGCTCCTTAAACCTCTCCCAAGCCTCACTAAAAGTTTCATCTTCGAGTTGCCTAGACCCTACTATCTCACTTCTCAACTTTGCATTCCTAGTTGGTGGAAAATACTTACTAAGAAATTTTTCCACTAACTCATTCCATGTGATCCTGGAGCAAAAGAATTTAACCATGCCTTTGCTCCATCTCTGAGAGAATACGGGAACAAAGTTAATCTAAGGGCATCTATAGACACTCCTTGAATTACAAACGAATCACTAACTCTTAGAAAATATTTAAGATGTAAATGAGGGTCTTCAGATGACAAACCATGGAACTGACCCACGGTTTGCAACATTTGAAACATTACCGGTTTCATTTTAAAATTTGCTGCCTCAATTTGAGGACGCGTAATTCCTGGATTTAACTCATCAAACATTGGGAAAGCATACGCTCGAATGGCTCTGGCCCTATCATTCGCTACCAAGATAGGATTCTCAGCCTGATTATTTTGTTGTCCATTTTGCTCCAGCAAAGAATTTTGCTGCAACACACGATTCTACTGGGGGTTCACTGGATCTTTTGGACTTTCCGAGAGACGCGGCACGTTATCCATTGGATTTTGATTTCTACGTTGCTATCTCCTTCTTCTCCTGAATGTCCTTTCAATTTCTAGACCAAGCTCGAACCTCACCCCAGGCGGATCGCTCATGCACCAAACTCACACCTGCAAAAACAAAAGAAACAATCAAAAAGTTCTAGCACCAAACCACTAAAACACATACACAAAACAGATCAGATAAAAACTTATTCAAGTCCCCGGCAACGGCGCCAAAAACTTGTTGGGTTTCCAGAGTGGGTAAAAATATAGTAAAAATAGACTCTAGAACATTGTGTAAGCATACACAATCCGCAGCAAGTGATAAGCAATTTATCGTATCCACAGGGCTGAATAGCTCTCACTTTATCTAGTTTGTATATCTCTTTAATGGTTTCAATAGTGGTTAAAATGATTGATTTTAATAGAATGCTGAAGCAGAAGAAATGGCAGAACAAAAAGTAAACAAATAAAGCAGACAGATTGGAAACAGGCGTTGGACAGGATTTAGTAATTGTTTTAAAAGATGCTCTAGCAATATTATTGATTAGGCAATTCTCTTGCAGTCTTATTAGCAGGATCCTCCCGGAACTCTGGATTTTTTGGAATGTGTTTCAACTCCAATGACGCACTACCGATCAAGCACTAGGCAACTGGTTATCCCTAACTCAGTCACTAGCATTCACCAATACACAATGATCCAGTGTGATTAAATGCCACACACTTCTCAAATCCTCCCTGAAACTAAGAAGTGATATTCATACGAGCTGGCCAGGCGGGCACAAAATGGAAATATGCACAACAAATAATTAAGATGCTCAAATCAACATTTATTGCATGGAGAATAAAGCACGACAATTACATACTTCCTAACGAACACCTAAGTAAATTTAGTTCATAATGTTCATAACACACGCTACAATCTGAGTATGTGCATCCATAACTACAATCAATTACAAGAAAAGGTTAATTCCCTTGAGTAGATCTGTAGTTGATGGTCTTCTTGAAGTCTCCAATCTTTCCTTCTCTATTCGGCTCCCAAAGATGGAAATGGGAAATGTCCTTCTCCAAAAGTGGAATGTATTTGACTTGAAACGACTCCCCCCTTTTATAGAATGAAGGCAGGCCCTAATTAGGTCAATCTGTACACGTGGACGACTCTCCAGGCTTCTTAGATCCGAAAATAGCTCAACTAACTTCAGTTCATTAAAATGGATTACGAGTTGTGACGTGGCAGTTTTGCTCCCTCCTTTGCTGGATCACAGATTTTGCTCCCTCAAGTCGCTCAACAATATATTCTGCACAAAATCACTTCCAAAGCTACCATTCTTCCAAATGGGTTAAAACATATAATATTTATCTAAAAGCAACCCTATTTAGCACAAATGACACACAAAACAATGTAGAATGAATGCCTAAATAACTCCCTTTTGGAGAGTTATCAACGGGCAAGAATGTCCTCCCTGATAATGCTCCCGATGTTGATCTCCTTCATAATACTGTAGAGGAGCATAACTCTCTCTACTGAGATGGTGCTATCATGGGTTGTCGGCATCAACCTATTTTTCAAAATGTGAAGCCACACTGCCGATTCTGGATTGAGATCACTTGGTACTAATGTCTTCACCTTAGTTTGGGACTCTTTCCACTGAACTCCCTTGTTTGCCACCAATTTCAGTGCATCTTTCATCTGCTTGGCCGAGGGGTTCTTAATGGCATCGTTCCCTCTTGGATGTAAGGGTGCCTTGATTCTGTACACCCGATTGATGTCAACAGAAGAGAAGCTGACCATCTTGCCTCTCACCACTGCCATACTCATACTTTCCTCCCTCAGTATGGCGTAAAATTCTTGAACTAAAGGCATTATAACCTCCTGAGGGTGAGCACGGAACTCCTACCATTTGTACCGTGAGATAACTCTGGTTACGAACTGTGGCAGTGTTTCAGCTCTGTTAGAGAATCCCTTCTTGTTGAGGAAATCTCTTTTTCTCATAATCTCCATCCGTTCGTGAAAATTTACATCTCTGAAGACTTCTGGGAATGGATTTTTAGGAGATGGAGCCTTGGGAGATTTGGCTTTTGGCTTGGCAGGTGAGATGGTAGAAGGAGCTGCAGGAGAGGCGTCCATGGACCTTGTCCTCGGCCTCTTGGAAAAAATCGGGTCATTCTTGTTTTTGGTCCTCCTCTCGGCCCTAATCTCTCTTCCTCTATTTTTTCTCAATGATGCAGAGATGGGAACTTGGTCATCATCCAGTTTCTTGATCTCTGAATCAGATTCTGTTTCTGAGTCACTGGAGCTCTCGGCCTCCTTATTTTCAAGCTTTTCTTCCCTCAAGGAGTTGCAAGTCAGCAGCTGCTCTCCTGAGGTCTTTCTCTTGCTTTCTTTCTTTTTCAGCTTCTATGGCCCTCTCGGCCTCTTACCTTTCCTCATCCTTCTTTCTTTCTTCTTCACGGTCCTTTTTTCTAGCAAACTCATCCTCTTCCTTCATGCTCTTGTTTTCCTTCTCTTTTTAAGCCTTTATCTCCCTCAAGGCATCTTACTCAGCCCTATATCCTTCAGCAATAAGGATGGCTTGTGCCACAGCTTGGCGGATCATGTCCTTGAATACGTCTAGAGGCATGCTTACTACTTTGGAGGGCTCGATGACAAGTGGCTTTTCGAGTGCAACCTTTTCTGGACTCTTCTTCCTTGCACTGTACGTAACAAATGGTTTGTCCCTGAAAGTCGAAGAAGGGTTAGTTGAAGGTTCAGAGGTGTTACCCAATGGTTTTCCTTCTTGCCGAGAGCTCCTCTCAGCTTGGGCGGCTTCTTCTTCATCCCGTCCTCTTGCTTCTTCTTCAAGAGCCGCACGCATTTGGGCTCCCATCTTCCGAATCATTCTAAACCATTCCCTTGAGCGTTTTCTGAATTGTTGGCTCGCTGGTTTTTGGGTTTTATGGAGGGATTCGGCGCGCGTGGAGCTTGTTGGATTAGATGAAAGTGACTTGTTGGTCATTGACCCTCATAGTCAACTCTCCTTTTTGAACATCAATTAAGGTCCTGCCAGTTGCTAAGAATGGTCGTCCTAAAATGATTGGCACTTTCTTATCGGCTTCACAATCCAGAATGATGAAATCTATTGGGAATACGAATTTATCAACCTTGACTAACACGTCTTCAATTTTTCCGATGGGTTGTGTTACTGACCTGTCAGCTAACTGTAAGGTTACTGTTGTTGGATTGCTTCTCCTATCCTCAACTGCTGAAAAATTGAGTATGGCATCAAGTTTATACTCACTCGTAGATCGCATAAAGCTCTGCCTACATTCCTTCCTCCAATGGAGCATGGGATGGTGAAACTTCCTAGGTCCTTGAATTTGGGAGGGATCTCATTCTTGACCAGTGCACTGGAACATGCAGTGAGTGCAACTGTTTCATATTCTCCCAACCTTCTTTTCTTTGATATAATGTCCTTCAAGAACTTCACGTAAGTAGGCATCTGTTCGAGCGCTTCTACCAATGGAATGTTGATATGTAGCTGCTTTAAAACATCTAAAAACTTTTTAAACCGTGCATCCTGCGAAACATGTTTAAATCTTTGAGGGTATGGAGGTGGTGGTCTGTATCCTGGATCTATAACAAACTTTTTAGGTCTTGCGATCACATTCCCCTGTTTTTTCTCTGATCTTGAACTTTCTTTTTTTTCTTCCAAGGCTTCGTGCTCCTTGGTTTACTGGGTACTTTTAGCCATCGTACTCTAGTTTCTTCCAAGACTTCAGAGGTAACTTCTAATTTCTTTTCTAAAAACTTTTCTTGAGCTTCTTCTGGGATCTTTTCTTCTTGATTTACTGGGTACTTTTAGCCATCGTACTCTAGTCCACTTCTCAAGGTTACTGCCTTGCATTACTCTTTTCCTTCTCTGTGAGGGATCTCAGTTTTGCTGGGCAACGTCCCTTGTGGTATGTTTTTGATTTTTTGAGCAATATGTCCGATTTGTACTTCCAAATTTTTGACAGCGGCATCAATTCTTGCCATGTACTCCTTCATAAGAGTCTCTAGATTTGACTCTTGATTTTGCACTTGAACTGGTTGGAAGTTCTTTTGCGACTGCTGTTGTGTAGGAGGTTTCCCAAACTGATTTGCATTGGAATTACTTGAGCCGGCTTGTCCTCCCAAAGAGAAGTTTGGATGCTGTCTCCAACCTGGGTTGTATGTAGCCAAATATGGATTCCATCTATTCTGGTTTTGGTTCCCTTGTTGACCTACATAAAAGACAAACGCGGGATTTAGTGGACAGTTGTCAGCAATGTATTCCTCACCACAAATTTCACAGCAGCGAGAAGAAATAGCATTGGCAGGGGCTATGTTGGCTTGATTGCTCATAGTCATGCCCATCATCATGCTGTGGATAGCCTTGATTTGGGCTGGCTTGGTAGAATTAGCCTTTGTCTCTACTGCTTTAGCTGGATTCTTCAAAATTGTTGTTGACTCAGTTTCTCCCCAATGGCTATTGTTTGTGGCTATGGTGTCCAAGATAGCATGCGCCTCATTTGCAGACTTCTTTAAGAAAGATCCGTTTGTAGATGCATTGACTAGTGCCTTCGAAGCTTGATCTAATCCACTATAAAAATGCTCTAGTATGATGCAAGCAGGCAGTCCGTGGTGTGGACACTTCTGAACCACCCTTTGAAATCTTTCCCAAGTTGCATCCAAAGGTTAATTGTAAGATTGTCTAAATGAAATAATTTCAGCTCTGTATTTGACATTTTTATTAGAAGGAAAAAACTTCCCTAAAAACTTCTCAGCCAAGTCGTTCCAAGAAGTGATGGAGTTTCGAGGGAATGAGTCCAACCAAGCTTCAGCATCTCCCTGCAAAGAAAATGGAAAAAGCTTTAGCGTCAAAGTATCTTCAGGCACTCCTGTAACTTTAAAAGAATTACAAACTCTCAAAAGTAGCTTAATGTGTTTATGTGGATCTTCATTTGGAAGTCCAAAGAATAGGCCCATGGTATTCAACATTTGGAACATCACTGGTTTTAATTCGAATTGTGGAGCATCTATCGGTGGCTCCAAAATTCCTAGATTTAAAGTCTGAAAAACAGGTAAAACATAGTCCCTTATTGCTCTATTACGGTCTTCGGCAATATAAATTGGATTTTCTTATTGTGGCACCGGTGGGATTGGAGGAACTAGAGGGATTCTCCGACCATTTTGCTCCCTTCCATGATTCTGTGGATCAACTTGAGGATTGACTCCAGGTGGTTCCATTGGAAACTCTTATATGTAAGAAGCTTCTTCTAGAGGTTCCTGTGCGCTCAACTCTTATTGTTCCCTTCTCTTTCGTCTCTGCTCCTTCCTACGATGACGAAAGCTTCTTTCTATCTCAGGATCAATATCAAGGAGTGGACACCCCTTGTTCATGCACTAACCTTAACCTGCAAAAGAAAAACATTTGCAAATCAAAGTCAAATTCCCTTTGAGGCAGAAATGCGGTCGGAATCAAATCGCAATTTCAAATAAACAAAACTGGTTTAACTTTTCGGCCCCGGCAACGGTGCCAAAAACTTGGTGCGGTAGAGGCTGAATGATGGATGTGAGATAAGATGATAGATAACAATAATGATAAATTCAGCCAACCATAGTGCAAGTATACACTATCACACGTAGTAATAAAAGAAACCTTACAAGTATTCCAAGGGTATTGATCCCACAAGGAATAAATTAGAAATTCAGATTTGAAGAAGAAACTGCTCAAATGATTGCTTAAAATAGGTAACCAAAGAAATAATTGTTAATTGGTTTTTGGAAGATAAATAAAACAATTAAATAAAGAAATAACAATAATAAATAAAACAAGGTATCCAATATAGTTTCATCCCAAAGGTCAATAACTTTAATCATAGATTATTCAACTTAAGTCTAATGAATGCATTGGGTCAGATTTAACTTCTATTTGGCCTTGCTCCCAAGAATCGTTAGAAGGCTAAGCGAGTACCGTTATGCACATTTCTGTGACTCGACTCCGACATAGATAATTCACGAATGCAATCTATAACCCTATAGTTGATATAGGGTGCCTTAGGCAGCTTGCCCTATACCACCGAACAATCTCTTTCGAGCTTTTCTCCTAAATCACCTTTATGAGAACCGATATCGTCTGTCCTTTTCGAGATCAAACTCACATAGCATGCAAAGTCTAAGTGGTCAATTTAAACTCAACAAGATCAGAATGATAATAAATAAAGAATGACATGCATTGAATAGAAACTTAAGCAAATAAACACTTTCAAGCTATTGAACCATAAGGGAATTCACAATATTGAACCCCTCAACGGAATTTAGCTACTCATGATGGGATAAAGTGCAAATGAATATCTTTTCATTCAAAATAAAATGTAAAGAACACAAATAAATGAAAAGTGCCAACTGCTGGAAATAATGGCAGTAGCTAAATACTAGGGTTTTTTCTTTTATCCAATCCTTCTAGAGTTCGCTCGACACTCCACTCTCTTGCTTTTACAAGTGAGAATGGGTGAAAATCCCTACAAACCCTAAGGTTTGATGTCTAACTAAGGTTAGAATTTAGTCACTAAGAAGGACCTCAGGCATTCCTACTCATAGGCGTCAACTAGGGTTCTATCACCACCTTCTTCTTCCAAATGAGTTATGCTTGCATTTGACTTCGAATCACGAGCTTATATAGTGTGGGAACTGGTTGAGGAGCCATGAAATAGGTGTTGGTAGGTAGCCCAGTCATATTCGGGGTCAAAATGGCCGGTTAGGTGCGCAAAAGTCTCGTTCAAAACGACCCGCAATGGACTTGGAACGACCTCTGTTTTTCCAGAAATGCGGTCGCATTTGATATTGGCCTTCCCAGAATTGCGGTCGCATTTCTGGGTAATTCCTAGCTTCCTCTATTTTCCTGCACAACACCAAATTTGATCAAATTCATATCAAATTGAGTCTTTTTAAGCACAAATAAGCAAAATTTGACAAATGTGACTCTTAACTCCCTAATTCATCAACTTTAACATATTTTGAGCTTGGGAATAGTAAAATTGATCTAAAAATGCAACTTTTGACAAGGAAATGAGCTAAATATAAGGGTAAAATAGGTATATTTTTTACCCTTATCAGCATGGCAATTGAAAATCAAACTCAGCATCGCCGTCCACTAGAAATGTTCCCTCTATCTCGGTTATCTCTTGGCACTGACTCTCCTGATACTCATAGCTCTTTTCCAACTTAGTTATTCTTAATGCCAACTGCGCAACTTGGTCAAACAGGATCTGAAATGAAGCTCTAACCTTCTGCTGGAACTCAAAGAACTATTAGTAACTTAAATAATTAAATCTTCAATAAATTTACCTGAACTAGGAGGCTGGTGGCTCCTCCACTGTCTCAGGCCATTGAAAATTAGTAATTGCATCAACTAACTCTTCAAGAGACATATTCGAGGGGTTATGATACAGATTTTGAAAATAATAAGTCATAAAGATCGACTCACAATAAAAATCAAAAACAAAAATAAAAGAAAATATCACAACAAACAAAAGAAAGACAAATTACGCTTGGCTTCCCGGCAATGGTGCCAATTTGACGGGACGTCGGAGGGTGTCAAATTCTCCAACATCCATGCCAAATAAATTTATATTCCATAACCCCTTAAGCTAGCTTGTAGCCGTAGTGGCCGAGGTCGAACATAGGGAACATGATTGTTAATTCGTCTAAATCAGGTTTATTGCGAGGGAATTGGATAGAATAATGCGAGGGAAAATAAAATGCTAAAAATTAAATGACAGAAAAATAAAGGCGGGTAGGCTATGAAGGTCTTAATATCTAAAATGCGGAAGCAATTTTGGATCGTAGGCACTTAATTAGTTTAATTTGATCATTCTTTGCATGCTATTCATAAGAAGAAAAACAGAGTAAGTTTACCAACATTGCTTCTATGGAGAAATTGGTTGGATTTCTTTGTTGTTTTTCTTCACCAATCGATCACGAACTACCACTGGATCTTCCTTGCTATCCTCAAGCATTTGGAACGGATTGTGGGATCCTCAAGTCATGGAATTTGAGTGAGAAAGCTTGAAGAACAAGCATATGAAGATGGTTTTGGTGAGTATTCAATTTGGCAGCATTTCCTTAAGGTTCAAGCTTAATTTCTTCAGCAAAATGCATCCTTTATATAGAGAAAAGATAGCTGAAGAGAAGTCACCTGGGATTGACAACAATTAATCCCATTTTAGTGGGGATTGAAGTGGCTTAAGTGAGGGGAGTGCACGAGTTTAGTCACCATGCACTCCACCTCAAAAAATTCAGCATTTTTGAATTTTGTTTAATTCCATAATTATCTTAATTTTCAGATAATTATCTAATTTTAATTCATCTGAAAAATCAAAAATGATTTTTTAATTTTTTTAAAATTAATTCAAAATTATTATTAATTAAATAATTAATTATTAATTTAATATCTAATATTAAATTAATATTTTGCCACTATTCCCGAACATTTCCAAAATATTATTTTCAATCATGAATCCCTATTCATATTTTCGTTATTTAAATCATATTTAAATATTAAATACTCACATATACAATTTTCAGAAAAACCCGACGTACCGACAACGCCTTTCACCTCTTCTTATTTTTCTCAACATGAACTTAAAACAATTCATATTTTATCCATCATATTGTTCCAAAGGTTAGTCTCGAGCTAGCAAGGGGACCTAATGGACCTACAGATCATGGGCTCCAACGATACGAGGTTTAAACTAGTCAAACTCTTTTAACCTAGTTAACCAACATCCGTTAACTACCGGGACACTCCACTATAGCCTAGTTGTTAAACTCCCCTAGCTATAGATATATTTGTGTCCACTCGATGTAACCATGATTAGTAAGTCAATTCTTCACAGGTCGTTCGTTACTATAGATAGGTCAATAGTCCGTTTTACCCCTATAGCACATCTTAGTTCCTTAAGTCCACTGGTCCTCTAATGAACAATTTTGTTCATGGTCCAACCATTAAACAAGATCCCTCTCGGGCCAATGAGAAGGTGGGGCCCCTTGTTCAAGTCTTGGATTCAGCACTTAAGGGAACAACCTCTCTACTATCCCTAAATAGGGTAGGAGTGAATTCCATTATTGCATTATTATGTCCCCAGCCATCCATCTAGTGTTATCCCCAAAATGGGAGGTTTATTGAACGAAATTTTATGACCACTCTCACCTATGCAAATCAAAGGATAACCCTAAACAAACAGGAGTTCATAGTAAGCTCAGGATTAAGATCGAGTTACCTACGTCATCGCATGAAATAATTAGTCTTAACAGTAAACAGCGTTATAAAGTAAGAGTGACTTATTTCTAGGTCCTAGTCTTGTGCAAACATCTTTTACACAGGATGCCCCTACTCGCATGTCTTTACATGAACGATCCAGGATCTCGTCGTTTGCCTTATTCGCAAAGTAGGCTGCATCTATAGTGTTACTAGAATAAGGTACCCAACCTTATTCATTTACTGGAGACCATTTAGGTTATATACTCAAACTTGATCCCTGTCCATATCCACTATATAGTTCGAGTATCTCATGTTATAACCATGGATGTTTCTTATTGGAATATAAGTTATAAATAAACAATTTCACTGAATAACATCTTTATTTATATAAAGGATAACAAAACTTTAGTTTTAGGACATAAACCCCAATAGGCTAATCGTACCTTGGCGATCACTGCAATCAGAATTACTCGGTGTTAGTTTATTCAAATTCATTCATTGATTTTTTACATATTAATTTTACTGAATTATTATGAGCTCGGAGTCCTTCTTGGCTTTTCAGATAACCCACCTACTCAGCCTGTGCTTAATTAATTAGATTCCCCGATAGGCCACGATTAACCTAATTAATTAATTATTTTAATTGCGCTCGCTGCCCCTCATGCTTAGATCGATAAATCCTCAATCTAAATCTAATTAATTAAATTAGCGATGCGATAAATCCTCAACATTACTAATTAACTAACCGCATTAACACGCAAGGCCCAAAATTGTCTAATTAAGCTAGGAATTTAAATTCTCTAATTTAATTAAATCAATTTCTCCTATGTTCTTAGGCCTATCGGAAGTCTACGCTAGGCTACCGTCAAACTAGCGATGGATCTGCGTCAACCTAGTGGCTATCTAAAAAAAACAGATAAATCATGGTCGAAACTATTCTAAGAGGTGTCAATTCTTAAACTAATATGCAAACAAGATTGCTTAAACAAGAGACATAGGATGCAACATAAAACATTCAGTAAAACCCACAAGAACAACACATAATTCTCATGAAAATTGAAATAAACTTACAATCGAGGTTTCGATTACAGTGGCCCGTGCTTAAACGACCATAGGCGAGCCAAATCTAAGCCCCAAGCTTGATTAACCGACCCAAAACTAAAATAAACTATGAATTAGAGAGAAAAAGAGAGAAAACCGAGAGAAATCGAAAAAAAACGAACAAAGACGGCTGGAGAATGACCTAAAACCGGAAAAATACATTTAAATACTAATCGTAGCGTCGAGATGCTGAGGCCAGCGTCTCGATGCTGACACTTCTATTTGCGGGCCTGGGATCGTGGTAGCGTCGAGACGCTGAGATTGTAGCATCTCAACGCTACCTCTCAGCTAGACAAAATTGAGCAGCGTCTTTTTGATCCTTTTGACTCCAATCTCGAGGCTCGAACGCTCCTGTCACGTCCTTAAGCTCCCTCGTCATCTCGGGAACTCCAAGATAGCTCGAAATCGTCCTAAAACTCCCGAATTAGCACCAAATTAGCAAATTGGCCTAATGGTCTTCTCGTGCTCGAAATCCTACAAAACAAACATTTAAACCATAAAATCCAAACTAACAAGATTAAATTAAAGGTAATTAAATAGCACATTTCAGGTGCTATCAAGTTCGCCCTGCTACCCCATGCTCAAGCCCTCCGAAGGGATTGTCACACTATGACAACATGCAGGCGGAGCATGAAATCTCAGTAACAATCCAATGGAGGAAACCGTAGGATGTGTTGACCCCGCTCCCACTTACTATAAATACTCTCTCCATTCACCTTTGTATTGAATCATGCAAACACCTTCCAAAGGGAAGTCACTTCCAGGGTGACACGAGCTCGAGCATGATTCTCATGGTGTGAACTTTCCGGAGAACGTGGAAATACAACTTGATATGATACATCTCGTTTTTAAAGATTAGAGTCTATTACTTAGGTAAATTACGACAAAGGATGAAAATATCGATGTCGATACCAATATCAGTAACTCAGATTTAAGGATATATCGACAGATATTTTGGGAAAAATTACGGATATTACGAAAATTTATAAAAATATTATAAATTTTATGGTCAAACTTTAAAACAAGCTTTTTTTTAGTCATAAACTACTACTTTTTAAGCAAATATATCTAGAAATAAAAGCCAAATATATGAATTAATAAAATAACTGATAATAATAAAAGCTGTAAAATAAGTATAAACTTGAATAATTTATATATAAAACAATTTTGGTCAACAAGTATATGATTCATAACTCAATAATAAGAATATGCTTTTGGACTATTAGACCAACATTACAATAATTAATTTGAGAATGATAGGGTTGCTTTCAATTCATTATATTTCCAAAGACAAATTAAAAGTTATGATATTAAAAAAATGTGCATTCTAATTATAATATAAAATATAAAATCAAACTAAAAAAGAGAGAGAATAAAAAATTTAACAAAACATAAAAGTCTAAATTATTAAAGTTATGTTGCTAATTTTTCTTAAGAAGAAAATCATCTATACAATATTTAATAAATTAAGAATAGATTATAATATTTACAAAATATGCATTTTATAGGTTAAGCATACAACACAAATCTCGATCCCCTGGCTTATCATTTAGGCCTGCAACAATATTACCGTCAAATAAAACATTATGCACATAGAGCTCAACGAAGATAAGGCATTTAGGAGAAGAATAAACATAACCAAACACGCTCAACCCAATCACCCCCAACCTAAATCTTGCTAATCCTCAAGGTGTCCTAACACTATACAATGAACGACAGAGATTCAAAAGTTGAAATTTATCATGTTCAAATCCCTGTGCTACATATACTAAGCCTTTTGCCTACGAGAAGCAACTGCAAGCTAACTAAATAAGAGACAAATCAAGACTTTCAAAGAATATTCTCGCGCGTGTGTGTGTTTAGCCTCTCCTACAACAGCCCCTAACGACTCAGGAATGATTTATAAGACCCTCCACCTATCTTCCCCTTACACTGGAACTAAGGCCTCGCATGAAAGGCTAAACGACCAAATTAGGGTGCTTTTTCGTTACTTAAGAGCCTGAATAGCATTTTTTTTATTGATTTTTTTATACGGCGGGGCACTAGCTTTTACTCGGTGTTAGTTTATTCAAATTCAATCATTGATTATCTAAAGATTAATTTCACTGAATTATTATGAGCCCATAGTGCTTCTTGGCTTTTCAGATAGTCCACCTACTAAGCCTGTGTCTAATTGATTAACTTACTCGATACTCCATGAATTCATTAACCAATTAGTTATTTAATTGCGCCCGCTGCCCCTCATGTTTAGCCTGATGACTCCTCATACTAAATCTAATTAGTTAAATTAGCAATCCGATAAATCCTCATAATTACTAATTAACTAACCGCATTATCACGCAAGGCCCAAAATTGCCTAATTAAATTAGCAATTAAAATTCTCTAATTAAATTAAATCAACTTCTCCTATGTTCTTAGGCCTATCGGAAGTCTACGCTAGGCTACCGTCAAACTAGCGATGGATCCGCTTCAATCTAGTGACTATCTAAACATAACTAAAAAACCATGCTTGCAACCAATCTAAGAGGCATCAATTCTTAAACTAATATGCAAACAACATTATTTAAGCAAGAATCATAGGATGCAGCATACACATTCAGAAAAATCCCACAAACAGAACATAAATCTCATGAAAACTTAAATAAACTTACAACCAAGGTTCCGATTACAGTAATCCAAGCTTAGACGGTGATAGACGAGCCAAATCTAAGCCCAAACGCTTGACTAACCATCCCTAACTAGGCCTAAACTAAGAGAAAGCAAGAAAGCACAAAGGAATTAGAGAGAAAAAGAGAAAAACGATTGGAAACAAACTTAGAATGATCTAAAATGCGAAAGTCTGCTATTTAAATATCGCGACAGTGTCGAGACGCTGGGTCCTCTATTTGCGGGTTTGGATCGTGGTAGCGTCGAGTCGCTGCAATTGCAGCATCTAGATGCTAGCTCTCTGGTAGACATATGATTTCAATGTTCTTTCGATTCTTTTTGCTCCAATCTCGAGGCTCAACTGCTTCAGTCATGTCCTTAAGCTTCCTCGTCATCTCGGGAACTCCAAGATAGCTCGAAAACATCCTTAAACTCCCAATTTAGTATCAATTTGGTAAATTGGCCTAATGATCCTCTTGTGCTCGAAGTACTGTAAAACAAATAATAAAACCGTAAAATGCAAACTAACAAGACCGAATTAAAGATAAATACATAGCACGAATTAGGTGCTATCAAATACCCCCAACCTGAATCTTGCTAGTCCTCGAGCAAGGCTAACAAACAAGAATATGGATGCAATCAAGAGACATGCACGTGAGACCCAACTGAGAGAGAAATCAAATTTTTTCCTAGATCATCTTGCATTAGAGACTTCTAACCCGCCTAAAACGGACTCTACTAACGTGGGATTGGCTTATCAAGCTCTCATTCTGTCTTTGCCCTACACTAGCGCTAAGGACTTGCTAAAGAGAGAAAATCGAACAAATTAGACGGCTACTTTCTACCTAGGCGCCTTCAATTAAGGAGCTCCTCACTTTTGCATTCTTTTAAGGCGGGGCAGTAGCTTTCACACTACAATACAGGGACCCATAACCCAAGTTTAACCCTTGGTTGACCTAACAGAACACAGTGCAGTTAGCTCTTTTTACCCCTTATCACTCATGATTATTGCAAGCATGTTTTTTCTCATGAAAATAAAACAAGAAAGATCAACTAATAATTTTTTTTCTTTAAGCTCAAGCTCACTCATTTTCTTTTAACAGGCATATACCCTTTTCTTTTTCCTAGGCAAGGTTCACATGCTAATTTGCAAAAAACTTTCTATTCTTTAACTCATCCCTACACCTATCGGGGTGGCAAAAAAAATATAAGCCTAATAAATCTCTCCTAAGCATTCAACTCCTATTCTAAAGCAAGAAAGAAACTCAACCAATGCAAGATATTTCACAGAAATTTTTTGAAAAGGCTCCCTCTTGGGGCACTCACGATTACAGCTCATCGAAAGAAAACTTATTGATGCGAAAGCTAATCTTAGGAAATCATTACCATGATAAAACATCTAAAAGCATCCCCTCATTAAAGTCAAGCAATGAAAGCATACAATTGGCCCGACGCTCAGGTGCTCAGGGCCCAACAGACAGAAAGCAAACCGTACCTCGCCCCCAACCTAATTCTTACATAGTCCTCAATGTAGTACTAGACATGAAAAACAAAGGACAATATAAAGGGAACAAAAAACCTACCATGAACTTTTGGCACGATGGTTGGAAGGGAATGATCCATAACACCTAAAAAAGAATGCTCTTCCATAGGCTTAGGTCATAAACTCCTACAAATCAAAAAGAAAGCAAACAGACTTAAACAAAAACAACTAAAGAAAAACAAGCAAATAAAACAAAAGAGAAGGGATAAAAATTATCCGGGTGCAAGTTTTTAACGTCGCCATAAAAGTTATTGTATTTTTTTGGCCCCTTCTTTCTAGAATCTACAAAACCTGCCAACAGAAGCAGGCTCGCCCATTTCTCATGGGACCCAGAAGATGCATTAATATTTTTTATTTTTTCGATACAAGGAAAGAAAGAAGAAAAAAATCAAAACAAAAAGACTCAAAAGATAAAGACACGGAGTCGTGAGATATACAGGAAGACAAATCGAATAAAGAAAAACCAAAAGGTAGAACAGACTCAGACTCGTCAGCCTGAAACTCTATCACTTGAAACTCTTCGCATTTAGGCACAAAATCTTCCTCAAACTCTCAATTTTGATCTTCGAATGGAAAATAAAAATCAAGCTCAACATCACCGTCTACAAAGGATGCTTCTTCTAGCTTGGTAATCTCTTGGAACTGACGCTCCTGATGCTCATAGCTCTTTTCTAGTTCAGTTATTCTGAATGCCAACTGCACAACTTGGTCAAAAAGGCTATGCCATGAAGCTCTAACCTGGTGTTGAAACTAAAAAGAACTATTAGTAACTTCAATAATTAAATCTTCAATAGATTTACTGGAACTAGGAGGCTCGTAATAATAGTATGGTGGCTCCTCCACTGTTCCATGCCACTGAAAATTAGTAATTGCATCAACTAACTCTTCAAGAGACATATTCGAGAGGTTATGGTACTAATTTTTAAAATAATAAGCCATAAGATCGACTCAAAATAAAAACCAAAAATCAAAAACAAAAATAAAAAATAAAAGAAAATATCATGACAAATCCAAGAAAGACAAATTACGCTTGGCTCCCCAACAACAGCAGCAATTTGACGAGACGTAGGGGGTGTCGAATTCTCCAACGTCCATGCCAAATAAATTTATAGTCCTCAACCCCTAAAGTTGGAGCACGATTGTTAATTCATCTAAATCAAGTTTATTGCGAAGACTGAACTAATGGGGGGTTGGATTTGGATAGATTAAAATTGATTAACTTACTCGATACTCCACGAATTCATTAACCAATTAGTTATTTAATTGCATCGTTGCCCCTCATGCTTAGCCCGATGACTCCTCATACTAAATCTAATTAGTTAAATAATCAATCTGATAAATCCTCAAAATTACTAATTAACTAACTGCATTATCACGCAAGGCCCGAAATTGTCGAATTGAATTAGGAATTAAACTTCTCTAATTAAATTAAATCAATTTCTCCTATGTTCTTAGGCCTATCGGAAGTCTACGCAAGGCTACCGTCAAACTAGCGATGGATCCCCCTCAATGATAGGAGCACTTTGGCCCTATTTATTTAGTCTTAATCTTGCTAGTTTTATACTTAATCATGTGCTTAATCGTATTATTTTATAGGTATTTGGTGTTAGAGCTTCCCGGGAGCACTTTGGAGCAAAAACTACTTAAAAGGAGCGAATTAGGCCAAACCCCAAGCATTGGAAGGAAGTTGAAAGAAGCCAAATAAGTTGGACCCGAGAGGTAGCATCGAGAAGCTACCCTTACGGCGTCTCGACGAGCAAATTACCGTCAGCGTCGAGATGTTGCCTCGCTATTTAAGTTGTTGTCTTTTCCAATTTTAGGTCATTCTCCGCTGTTTCACGTTGTTTCAGTCATCTTCCTTTCTGATTCTTCTCTGTTTTCTGTATTTCTTTAGTTTAGATTAGTTTTAGGGAGGTTAATCTAGCCTTGGGGCTTAGAATAGGCTCGTCTATGGCCATCTAAGCGTCGTACGCTATAATTGAAACCTTGTGGCTGTAAGTACATTATGTTTTCATGAGATTCTTGAGTTAAATTGCTATATTCTTGTAGTTTAATTGTTGGTTGTGGTTTAGATTACCGTTTCTATTACTAGCATGCTGACGTGCGTGCTGCTAATGTGCAGCACCTGCTCAAGTGCCAGTATACACTATCAAGTAATAAAGTGGAAAGTATTCCAGATATCGTACCAAAGGGAGATGGTGACTAGCTGAAAAACACGAAATTCTGTAAAAACGGGAACCTCCTCTAAATTTGCAACCAAAAATAGTAACCAAAGAAATATTTTGAAGATGGTTTTGGTTTAAGACAAAAGTAAATTCAGCAAGTAGATGAAAATAGATAACTCTTATGAGATAAACAAGGGAATTCAAATAGCAACAACTTTAAGCATTAGATAGCACCCACCTTGAAGGATTGGAATTCCCAATTCCGTTACAGCGGAAGCAATTGGACCGTTCGACATTTAATTTCGTTCTACAAAATACTAGTACATTGGCAAAATACAGAATTCATAATTCTACAATTTAAGGTTAAGCAAACTTACCGTCGTCTGACGACTCTAAAATTCTTCAAGAACGCCTTCTTGAATGTCAGGGACCAAATGTGAAATCTTGGGACACCACCACAAGATTACCCCGCTATTCTCTGAGTTTGGGAACTCAGTTGTGGGACTGAAAATTCTCTTGAATCTTTGGGGAAGAATTACAGAGAATTTTCATTCTCTGCCTTTCTTGGAGTTGAGAGAGAATTGAGAGAATAAGATTCTATTTTTCTACGCCAAAACGTGAGAATGAGAGAGATCTTATCAACCCTTCATACGTGAAAAATCTCTGATATGAGTGAGGGAGAGAATTTTTTATTTAAAAATTCAATTAATTAAATAAAACATATTTAATTTAATTAATTAATCACATTAATTAATTAAACTTATGTTCATTTAAATCATATTTAAATGAATTTCCCTCACATAATATATAGTTTTAATTAAAAATTAATTAAATCGAATTTAATTAACTTAATTAAAACACATAATTAATTAATTCACAATTAATTAATTATTTGATCAATTAAATATCACATATTTAATTAATCAAATATTTGAATCATATTCAAATATACATCTCACTTATAACCTATAGTTTTAATATGAATCTAATTCACATTAAAATTAATCTATAGTTTTAATTTAATTAAATCACATTTAACTAAATTAAATTGTACAATCAATTAATTCAAAATTAATTAATTTTATAATTAATTAAATATCAACCATATTTAATTAATTACATATTAGAATCATATTCTAATATATCTCTCATATATTATAGTTTAATTAAATCACATTTAATTAGACTAATTGAATAATTAATTAATTCACAATTAATTAATTTATTCACTAGTTAAATATCACATATTTAATTAGTTATAAATTTGAATTCTTTCAAATATATATAATTCTCTCAATTTAATAAAGTTTAATCACAAATTAAACTTTATATTATAATGTATCACCATACATTATATTAATTGTACTTCATACAATTAACTTGATTCCCAAATTGAATTTGAACAATTCAAATTCTTTTCAAGATAATTTGTTCCCAATTACTCTTTACGAGCTAGCAAGGGGACCTAATGGACCTACATATCAGAAGCTCCAATGATATGAGGTTAACTGACTAAACTCATTAATCGAGTCAACCAATATTCATTAACTGTGGGTCACTCTACTAAAGACCCACAGTTGCACTCTTCTCACTGTAGAATATTTCTATGTCCACGGATATTAACCAATAACAGTAAGTCAATCCTTCACGAGTGTTCGTAACTACAGCTGGGTCAAATTACCGTTTTACCCTTGTGTTACCTCTAGCTCCTTAAGTACCAGTGCTCCTCTAATGAACAACCTGTTTATGGTCCAACCACTAAACAGAAAGTCCCTCTCGGGCCAATGAGAGGGCGGGATCCCTTTGTTCAAGACCCGGAGTCACCACTTAAGGGAACACTCATCTACTTCTCCTAGAAGCGGGAAGGAGTGAATTCCATCTTGTGTTGTCATGTCCCCAGCCCCCCACTCGGTCTTGTCCCCAAGAAGGTAGGCTTATTGAGTCGGCGTGCAGGCCACTCTCACCCGTACTAATCAAAGGACAATCCCTCGTGAGAAGGAGTTCATGACACACTCAGGATTGAGACTGAGTTACCTAGGTCATCCTATTGAAACAGTAACCTAACTAGTTAACGGTGTTACATCTAGTGGTTTACTATTTCGTGGTCCGGTCATATGCAAACTCATTGCATAGGATACCCCCGCTCGCATGTCTCCTACATGGACGCCTTGGATCAATACATCTGTATCGAATACAAAGCGGGCCGTATCACATAATGTTACCAGGATAAGGTACCCAGCCTTATCCCTATACTATAGACCTTTTAGGTTGTTACTTGAACACTGATCCCCGTATGTCCCCACATACTAGTTCAAGTTACATATCAACAACCTTGGATCTTATTTTATTGGATTTGGGTTATATATAGTGCAATTATAGACTTAAAATTAACAATAACACTTTATTGTATAAGGTACCTCAATAACAGTTTATTGACACAAGTATACAATTCGTTAACATTCACTATCTACGAGTTTTAGGACATAAAACCCAACAAACTCCCACTTGGACTAAAAAACTAGTTTAGTGGGATGTACAATAATCTATACCAGCAGTGGGTGTATAAATACATGTATAATACATAAAACGTATTTACAATGTACAAATACAATAAACTAGGGCATCACTATACCCATTACATAATGGTATCACTATACCCATTACACTTCTCCCACTTGCCCTAGATTACATGTTTGTACATAACTTGTAGACCTAGACCATCTAGATGACCCTCATACACTTTAGCCGAGAGAGCCTTCATGAATGAATCAGCAATACATCCTTTAGATTCAATGTGCTAGCTTGTCTTGCAATAGGCAAGTTCATATTTGGAACATTTTCCAAATCAGTCTAGAACTTCCTAAGTCATACAGTCTCTATCGCTGCTTCATAAGCAACAGCTTATCGGCCTATATGGTCGAGACTGCAGATATGTCGTACTATAGCTCCTCCATTAAGAGTGAACACAGACAATGTGAACATCTGTGTGTTAGTGTATCTTGTAAGGATCCAATCCTCAGTGCCATACACGAGCATAGAGATCCTCATTCTCTTAAGATACTGGAGGATACACGTAACGGCTCTCCAGAGATCAAATCCTGGATTTGATTGATACTTACTGATAATCCCTACTGCATAGGGCTTATGTCTCATGTCCTCAACTTCTTGAGGTGGCTAAGGACACTGTTCCTTAGACTAATGAATTCCATGCCTGAAAGGTAATGAACCTTTCATGGAATTATGCATCTTATATCTAACTAACATCTTGTAGACATAAGACACTTGAGACAAGGCTAGCTCAGCTTCTCCCAAATTTTCATTTGGAAATGAGCTGCTAGCCTTTTTCAATGTCAGTAAGATAACCTAGATCATTCCCAATGATTAGAATATCAATCATATACAACACTAAGTGAGCTACTGAACTATTGATGATTAATTGTAAACATAAGACTCATCAATGTCCTGATTAAAGCCAAAAGATTTGGTCACTTTATCAAATCTCATATACCAAGATCAAAATGCTTAGGTCAATCCATGAATGGATTACTTAAGCTTGCAAACCCTTTTGCTTTTGATCTTGCTCAATGAACCCTTATGGTTGAGACCTTTAATGTTTCATTTTCTCTTGTAAATCCACTTGTAACTAATAGGTGTTACCCATCAAGCAGATCTACAAGATCCCAAATGGAAGTGAAATACAAAAGACTTCATTTCCAGGTCCATGGCTTTAATCCATTGGTCCTTGTCAACATCATTCATTTTCTTTCTAAAAGATAATGAACTCTCTATGTCATCATCAAGTATGACGACTTAGGCTTGAACCAAGCCCATGTAACGTTCAGGTTATAAAACAACCCTCCCACTACATCAAGGCACTCTCAACTCTTGAGATGGATGTGACTGATCAAATTCACTGGCCCATCAATAACTCTTGATGAACAACTGCCTCATCAACAACTCTTGTTGATGTTCTTGTAGCTTCATTAGTTTTCAACTTAAATCGACCTTACTTTGTGGCTTATGATTTCCCATGTGGTCTTCTTCTGAGAATGTAGCATTTGTCGATACAAATTCTTTATTCTCTTGTGGATTGAAGAAGTATCCACTTCTCGTTTCCTTTGGGGTTGCCTACTGCAGTCAATACTGAATGACCCCCAAAACGAGCTAGGCAATTGAGCATAGCTCAACATGGATCGAACCATATCCAATAGGTTTATCTATTTCTCCTAAATGAGATTTAGGGTGTGATCCCATGTACTATCAAATAGTCTTGGAATCTCAAATCCCTATACTCAACACTTTGATCAGATCAAAGTGTTTTTATCATCTCACCTAAAAAGTTTTCAACTTCAGTCCTAAGTCCCTTCGAATTTCTCAAGAGCTTCAAACTCAAGTTGCATTAGGTAGAGATACTCATACCTTGAATAATCATCTATAAAATAGATGAATTATTCACGCCCTTCCACTGCTTTAACATATTGAACCACAAGGATCCAAATGTATAAGCTCCAAGGGCTCTTTAGCTCTTAGATTTTTTTCAGTAAAAGACCTATCAGTCATATTGCACATAAGGCATGACTTACAAGGTAATAGAGAGTCATCTTCTAACTCGCTTAGAAGTTCACTCTTGACCAGGGTCCCAATCATATTGAGATCAATATGGTATAATCTTAAGAGCCAAAGAAAGGTATTTTTCTTTAGGAGAAATCCTTTGCCTCTTTATTACTTTGAGTATTAGCAGTCCTAAATAACTCAGTGCTCATGACTGCTTTACTCTCGATTAGTCTTAAACATATAGGTTATTTTTCAATCCAGCTGAATAAGTGTCAACTCCCTTTCTTGAAATAAAACTGCGTTAGCAGAGAAAGGTAAAGAGAAACATTGTTATAGCGTATAAGATACAGAAATCAAATTTCTATTAATCTTAGGAAATACATACACATTATCTAATAATATGTATTATTCTCCCACTCAGAAAAATAACTTAATGTTCCCCACTGCTACAGCCGAGATAACCTCTCTAGTTCTAACGTTGAGAGTTATTACACAAGTAGCAAGTTGTAGTCAGGAACTCATGCCTTTAAAAGAAGAACACACATGATTTGTAACCCCTGAATCAAGTATTCAGGGAGAATCACTATTCTTTACTAATCACGTTTTCAAGACAAGTAAATGAAAATTACGGTCTTGAACAAGTTCTCTTTTGCCAAGCAGGGTCCTATGTCATATTCACCAAGAACAATTCTTAATGAATTAGACATATGGGGCATGAGGACAGTCCTCAGTTAAGACTAATCCTTTACTTATTTACCACAATTTGTCGTTTAAGCTTGTTGTATTACCGTTGTTTATAACATAGCGAAAGACAATGCACATTAAAAATTATATAATTGCTGAAGTAACAAATTACTTGTATTATTAATCGCACTAACCCATTACAGATAATCCAATCAAATTCTGCAAAAACAATCAAGCAATCAAAGAAACCCTATAAAACTATTGATTTAGTTTTTGCAACGATACTTCAAAGGTTTAGAACAACAGCCACCGAAGGGTGGTCAGCTACTCCTCCTCTGAATTGAGACAATCTCAACCAAACTCTAACACCAGAATAACTCATATTCTGTTAGCGTTTAGTTACCGTCGTTCGGTCAAGGATTTGTTAACACATTTAACTCATCCCCGTAAGTGTAACCCTCCCACTTTCAGATCCCAGAGGTACGGACCAACAGGCTACCATAAGGAAAGACAACTGTTGGTAATTAACCTAAGTGACCCTATCCATTTCTGGAGTTCGCGGTGTTCCGAAACCTATGATCAGGCCCTCCGAAGGGATGGTCGCTCCAGGACGACACGCAGGCGGATCATAAGAATCTCATGGTGCGACCTAGGGGTGGAGACCGTAGGATACGTTGACACGCGTCCTGCTCCCACTTACTATAGACATTCTCCCCATTCACCTTGGTATTGACCCATGCAAACACTTTCCGAAGGGAGGCCGCGCCCAGGGCGACACGAAGCCGAGCATGGATCTCACGGTGTGAACACAGGGGGATGTGAGATTAAAAAACTCGATATGAAAATCTTGTTTTTATATTTTTCCTCCCACTGAAATGTCCTACCGTATTTTAGGGTTATTTAACTTAGATAAACCCGGCTAAGTCAATCTATCTAAGTCTATGCCTATTATAACTCTTATAATCAGGTCTTTACACTAATGTCTAGGTCAATTAAACCCTTTTAATTACCTAGTGACATTGCATGCTAATAGGACAATGGTTAATTCAACTCAGGTACCGGGTCAGTTCCCAGGTAGGAGAAACTCCAGCCTAGACAGAACCTCACCGGGAGAGTTTCCTTATAACCAAAATCCTATTTGTCCTACTTACCATATTTTAAATCTATTAAAATATTAAGCAAGACATAATTTCTAATCCTATTAGAAATAGTGATCTTAGGTCTAATTAATTTTAAACAATTTTAAAATTAATACATTTTTCCTAAGATCCTATGTTTGCATGCAACTTTTTGTTATAGGTTAATAAATTTCTAATAATTAATTTTATAACTATTATAAATTTTAATGAATTAGACCTATAACATGCTACTATGGTGAATAAATCAACAATCACATTCTAATTAATTTATTAACCATACAATAGCAAACATGACATTAAATAATATAACAATTATATTAACTAAGGTAATGTCATGCTCAATGCAATTTAATTTCCTTTAATTAATTTAACTCTTAAAAAAAAATTATACAAGAAAATTAATAACATGCATTGACTATTTTCATACATTAATATAACTCTTTACATTAATCGCTCATGAAAATTAATAAAGCATATAAATTACTTATAGAAATATAACTTTTATATTTTTAATCTAAAGTAATTTCATGCTCAATGCTTCTCAATTTTCATCCATTTAATATAACATTTTATATTAAACATCCATGAAAATTAAATCCATGCATAAACCATATATTATAACAATTATAATTAAATATGCATGAATATGCTTAACCTATGGTGGGATTATAAACTTTATGACATTCATAAAGCAATTTAAATAGCTAAGTAGACGGGTTTTGGCATCCTAGGACTCAAAACAATAGAAAAAATTACATTAATTATTCTATTACAGCCCTATCCTGCCGTGAACCAGCCCAAAACAGCCTCGAACCGCGTCCAAACTCTTCGAACCGGCAAGAAATTGGGCTGAACCATGCTGAACCGTGCAAAACCAGCTTCAAACAAGCTTGAACCAGCTCAAAATTGCTTGAACCAAACTGAACCGGTCAAGAACCGGTCAAATCTCCTTGAATCGGGTCGAACCGCGCTAAACCGGTCCCAAAAACGCTCAGACCGCACGAACCAAGTAAAAACCCAGCTGAACCGGTCAAATTTCGCCTGAACCATAGTGAACCGGTCAAAGACCAGTCAACTAAACACGAACCGAGCTCCATCTGCCCAGACCGGACCGAACCGCATGAAACGGTAAGGTTAATATATAACGCCCACGAATTATAACCGAAAATGTCCCATGAGCTTGATGGTTTCATGGACCCTGACACTCACGCCCATCCGTACCTGCGCCTGAGTTCGAGCAGAACGAAGCGCATCTTCAATTTTTTTTTCTTTTCAATTCGGAAATCCAGCGAAAATGAAAAAAAAAAACTGCCCGAACTGCTGCTCGAACTGCCGAACTGCCTGACGCACGCTCAAGCCGAACGCCAACCGATGCTCGACACGTGTCCTCATCCAGCCGGCCACTATGTGAAACACGCAAAACTGACTCACGCTTTGACAACCGTACGCCTGACTTCTAGCCCCGCTCAACGCACATTTTATTATTATTTTTTTTTTAATTTTTCGTAAGTTTCAGCCCTCTGTTTTCCAGAATTAATCGATTTCCAGCCACTGTTCTTGCTCAATTTTGCTCCAAATTGCATCAAAATGCTCCAAATTTCTTCCTCAATTGATACAATATCAATGACACGGACTTACAATACTAATTTGCAACAAAAATGCCCAAAAACAACGGGCCTTTACATGATCAAATCAAGAAAAAATTGCAAATTCTAAATGCCGAAAACCCAAAACATCTACTAGCAAAATTCATACATCCAATGCATAAATTAAATCCCACCAATCCAACCAATGCAAATTTTGAGAAACAAAATTAAGCATACGATCGGCTCTGATACCAATTGAAGGATTGGAATTCCCAATTCCGTTACAGCGGAAGCAATTGGACCGTTCGACATTTAATTTCGTTCTACAAAATACTAGTACATTGGCAAAATACAGAATTCATAATTCTACAATTTAAGGTTAAGCAAACTTACCGTCGTCTGACGACTCTAAAATTCTTCAAGAACGCCTTCTTGAATGTCAGGGACCAAATGTGAAATCTTGGGACACCACCACAAGATTACCCCGCTATTCTCTGAGTTTGGGAACTCAGTTGTGGGACTGAAAATTCTCTTGAATCTTTGGGGAAGAATTACAGAGAATTTTCATTCTCTGCCTTTCTTGGAGTTGAGAGAGAATTGAGAGAATAAGATTCTATTTTTCTACGCCAAAACGTGAGAATGAGAGAGATCTTATCAACCCTTCATACGTGAAAAATCTCTGATATGAGTGAGGGAGAGAATTTTTTATTTAAAAATTCAATTAATTAAATAAAACATATTTAATTTAATTAATTAATCACATTAATTAATTAAACTTATGTTCATTTAAATCATATTTAAATGAATTTCCCTCACATAATATATAGTTTTAATTAAAAATTAATTAAATCGAATTTAATTAACTTAATTAAAACACATAATTAATTAATTCACAATTAATTAATTATTTGATCAATTAAATATCACATATTTAATTAATCAAATATTTGAATCATATTCAAATATACATCTCACTTATAACCTATAGTTTTAATATGAATCTAATTCACATTAAAATTAATCTATAGTTTTAATTTAATTAAATCACATTTAACTAAATTAAATTGTACAATCAATTAATTCAAAATTAATTAATTTTATAATTAATTAAATATCAACCATATTTTTTTTTTTTTTGAAACATAAATATCAACCATATTTAATTAATTACATATTAGAATCATATTCTAATATATCTCTCATATATTATAGTTTAATTAAATCACATTTAATTAGACTAATTGAATAATTAATTAATTCACAATTAATTAATTTACTCACTAATTAAATATCACATATTTAATTAGTTATAAATTTGAATTCTTTCAAATATATATAATTCTCTCAATTTAATAAAGTTTAATCACAAATTAAACTTTATATTATAATGTATCACCATACATTATATTAATTGTACTTCATACAATTAACTTGATTCCCAAATTGAATTTGAACAATTCAAATTCTTTTCAAGATAATTTGTTCCCAATTACTCTTTACGAGCTAGCAGGGGGACCTAATGGACCTACATATCAGAAGCTCCAATGATATGAGGTTAACTGACTAAACTCATTAATCGAGTCAACCAATATTCATTAACTGTGGGTCACTCCACTAAAGACCCACAGTTGCACTCTTCTCACTGTAGAATATTTCTATGTCCACGGATATTAACCAATAACAGTAAGTCAATCCTTCACGAGTGTTCGTAACTACAGCTGGGTAAAATTACCGTTTTACCCTTGTGTTACCTCTAGCTCCTTAAGTACCAGTGCTCCTCTAATGAACAACCTGTTTATGGTCCAACCACTAAACAGAAAGTCCCTCTCGGGCCAATGAGAGGGCGGGATCCCTTTGTTCAAGACCCGGAGTCACCACTTAAGGGAACACTCATCTACTTCTCCTAGAAGCGGGAAGGAGTGAATTCCATCTTGTGTTGTCATGTCCCCAGCCCCCCACTCGGTCTTGCCCCCAAGAAGGTAGGCTTATTGAGTCGGCGTGCAGGCCACTCTCACCCGTACTAATCAAAGGACAATCCCTCGTGAGAAGGAGTTCATGACACACTCAGGATTGAGACTGAGTTACCTAGTGAAGGTGTACATATTACACATGCGGAAGCAATTGAAGATCGAAAGCACTTAAGACATTCAATTTTACTCCTAAAGCATGCATGTTCTAGAAAAGACAGAATAGAGAGTTTAGAAAACACCAACCTTTGTAGCTCACTTATGTTGAACTCCTTGTGGTGTTTGCCTCTCCTATGCTCCTTGGACAACCTCTAGAGTCTTCCCTACTATACTCCGGACCAAGAACGACTTGTGGGAGTCTATATAAGATAGGGAATGGGAAGGGAATGCTTGAAGCATCAAGCAATGCAGAAGAATGAGAGATGAGAGAACTTTGAGTCCAAATTCCAGCAGCATAACATTAAGGAAAATGGCTCTCATCCCTTTGAATTTGATTCAAGCTCCTTTTAAAGACATTCTCCATGCAAAGCCAAGCCTCAAGACACAAGACACATGGTGTATTTGCAAGTTCAAGTGGATTCTAGGTGTACATCTCACAAGACATGCAACAATGCATGAGTGAGTTGTCTTTCCACTTTGAATGATCATGCATTAAATGGATTTCCAACTAAATCCACTAAATTCAAATTGAAATCAAATTTCAAGCTTGCAAATTATCCCCAATTTCAATTCTAAATTGAAATTGATTGCTTGGTAATTAATTTGAAAATTTTCAAATTAATTTTGATATGATTAATCTAATTAATCTTTGTTATCTTGTGCAATTCCATATATATGATTCCTAATCCATATATATAGTATTCAAAACACTTTTAAATACTTCATCTCTCATTTTCTAATTTAATTCATAATTAAATTATTGTGTCAAACACAATTTATGATAATACCTTTTTTTTTCCGATTTTGAACGATTCAAAGCTTCCTATCTTTTGTTCTAGGCTTAATTCCGATATGAGCTAGTAGGGGGACCTAATGGACCTATAGATCATGGGCTCCAACGATTCGAGGCTAACCGACTAATCTCATTGCCAAGCTAGCCAACATTCGTTAACTATCGGGACACTCCACTATAGCCCGATAGTTGCACTCCCCTCACTATAGATATATTTCCGTCCACTTGATTTAACCATGATTAGTAAGTCGATCCTTCACAGGTTGTTCGTAGCTATAGCTAGGTCAATAAGCCGTTTTACCCCTATAGTACTTCTAGTTCCTTAAGTCCCACTGATCCTCTAATGAACAATTGGTTTATGGTCCAACCAATAAACCGAGTCCCTCTCGGGCCAATGAGAGGGCGGGATCCCTTTGTTCAAGCCCCGGAGTCAGCACTTAAGGGAACAACCTCTCTACTATCCCTAATTCGGGTAGGAGTGAATTCCTTCTTGCACGACTATGTCCCCAGCTATCTACCCGTTCCTATCCCTGAAATGGGAGGCTTATTGAGTCGGCGATACTGAGCCACTCTCACCCTTGCAGATCTAAGGATAAGCCCGAATAAACAGGAGTTCATAGTTAGCTCAGGATTAAGATCGAGTTACCTAGGTCATCATATGAAATAGTCAGTCTCGTCAGTAAACGGTGTTATAAAGCGAGAGTGACTTATTTCTTGGTCCTGGTCTTATGCAAACTCATTGCATAGGACGCCCCCACTCGCATGTCTCTACATGGACGATTTAGGATCACATCGTCTATACCATCTATAAAGTGGGCCGCGTCTCATAGTGTCCCCAGAATAAGGTACCCAACCCTATTCCTATACTATAGACCGTTTTGGCTATTATTCAAGCTTGATCCACTTTTATGTCTCTACATAAAGCTCAAGAGTTTATCCTATAGCCATGGATCTTAGTTTATTGGATTTGGGTAATTATATGTGCAATTTACTTTATTCAGTAATAACTTTACTGAATTAGTCTCGATAACGCCTTTATCGAATAAGTATAAAATTTGTTTATCATTCACTATCTACGAGTTTTAGGACACCAATCCCAACAATCTCCCACTTGAACTAAAACTCTAGTTTAGTGGGATGTACTATAATCTATAACAGCAGTGGGTGAATAAATACTTGTATTAATAACAAAGTAAAAATACAATAAACTAGGGCATCTAAATACCCAGTATACTGAGGCATCGATATACCGGTTACAATTCTCCCACTTGACCTAGATTATTTCTCGTACATTTCTCGTAGACCTAGACCTTCTAGATGACTCTCGAACACTTTAGCCGTGAGAGCCTTCGTGAATGGATCAGCAATGTTGTGCTCCGACGCTATCTTCGTGCCGATCACGTCTCCTCGGTGCACAATCTCCCTGATGAGATGGTATTTCCTTTCGATGTGCTTGCCTCTCTTATGGCTGCGAGGTTCCTTTGAGTTTGCAACTGCGCCACTATTATCACAATACAAGGTGATAGGCAGATGCATATTCGGAATGACTTCCAAGTCAGTTAGGAACTTCCTGAGCCATACTGCCTCTTTTGCTGCTTCGCAAGCGGCTACATATTCGGCCTCCATGGTCGAGTCTGCAATGCATCCTTGCTTGATGCTACGCCATACTATTGCTCCTCCATTTAGAGTGAATACTGACCCCGATGTAGATTTCCTCGAATCTTTATCGGTTTGAAAATCAGAATCAGTGTATCCTGTAAGAATCAAATCCTTCGAACCATACACGAGCATATAGTCCCTCGTTCTCCTTAGATACTTGAGGATATTTTTAACGGCTGTCCAGTGATCGAATCCTGGATTGGATTGATATCTACTGACAATCCCTACTGCATAACAAATGTCAGGCCTTGTACACAACATGGCATACATTAGGCTACCTACTGCAGAGGCATAGGGAAAACGTCTCATGTCCTCAACTTCTTGAGGTGTCTGAGGACACTGTTCCTTAGACAAGTTAATTCCGTGCCTGAAAGGTAATAGTCCTTTCTTGGAATTTTGCATTTTATATCTAACTAACAATTTGTCGATATAAGACGCTTGAGACAGGGCTAGCGTTTTGTTCTTTCGGTTTTGAACAATTTGGATCCCTAGAACAAATTGTGCCTCACCCAAATCTTTCATTTGGAATTGAGTTGCTAGCCACAGTTTAATGTCAGTTAGATAACCTACATCATTCCCGATGAGTAGGATATCATCCACATACAGTACTAAGAAAGCTACGGAGTTGTTGATGATCCTTTTGTAAACACAAGGCTCATCAACGTTTTGTTCAAAGCCATAAGATTTGATCGCAGTATCAAATCTCATATTCCAGGATCTAGATGCTTGTTTTAATCCATAAATGGATCGTTTAAGCTTGCAAACTTTTTGCTCTTGATCCTGAGCTATGAACCCCTCTAGCTGAGACATGTAGATACTTTCTTCAAAATTACGGTTCAGAAAGGCAGTCTTGACATCCATTTGCCATATTTCATAATCGTAAAACGTGGCAATGGACAAAAGTATCCAGATCGACTTTAACATGGCAACAGGGGAGAAGGTTTCTTCATAGTCAATCCCCTCCCGCTGGGTAAAACCCTTTGCCACAAGTCGTGCCTTAAAGGTCTGTACCTTTCCAACAGCGTCTCGTTTTCTCTTGTAGATCCATTTACACCCTATGGGTCTAACCCCTTCAGGTTGATCTACAAGATCCCATACTGAATTAAAATGCATGGACTCGATTTCCAAGTCCATGGCTTTAATCCACTCGTTCTTGTCAACATCATCCATTGCCTGTTTAAAGGTTAATGGATCCTCGATTCCGTCATCAGGTATGACGACTGGAGTTTCAGTTAAACCCAAATAGCGATCAGGTTGTCTAACAACCCTCCCACTACGTCGAGGTTCTCTTATTTCTTGAGAAGGATGCGATTGACTCGAGGTGCCAGCATCATCAACAACTCTTGTTGATGTTTCTGTAGCTTCGTTTGATAGTTCACTTAAAATGACTTTACTTCTTGGCTTGTGATCTCTGAGGTGGTCTTCTTCTAGGAATGTAGCATTTGTCAATACAAGTACTTTATTTTCCTCTAGATCGAAGAAGTATCCACCTCTCGTTTCTTTGGGATAACCTACAAATAGGCAAAATCTAGAACGAGGCTCCAATTTCTTTGGGTTTGCATCTAGCACGTATGCAGGGCATCCCCAAATTCTGAAATGTCGTAAACTAGCTTTACGACCTTTCCAGAGCTCAAACGGTGTTTCAGGAACACTCTTTGAGGGAACTACGTTCAAAATATAAACTGCAGTCTCTACTGCATAACCCCAAAATGAGTTAGGCAACTGAGCATAACTCATCATCGAACGAACCATGTCTAACAAGGTTCTGTTTCTCCTTTCCGATACACCGTTTTGCTGAGGTGTACCAGGGGCTGAGAGTTGGGACGTAATTCCATGCTCTATCAAATAGTCTTGAAAACTTGAGTCCATATACTCTCCACCTCGATCGGATCGAAGTGTTTTTATCGTCTTACCTAATAAGTTCTCAACCTCAGCCTTGTACTCTTTGAACTTTTCAAAAGCTTCGGACTTATGATGCATTAGGTAGAGATAACCATACCTCGAATAATCATCAATGAAACTGATGAAATATTCGTACCCACCTCGAGCTCTAATGTTCATTGGTCCACAGAGGTCCGAATGAATGAGCTCTAGGGGCTATTTGGCACGATAACCTTTTCCGGTAAAAGGTCGTTTTGTCATCTTGCCCTCAAGGCATGACTCACAAGGAGGCAACGAGTCATCTTCTAACTTGTTTAGAAGTCCACTCTTGACCAATCTCCTAATCCTATTGAGGTTGATATGGCCTAACCTTAAGTGCCAGAGATAGGTATCTTGAGAAACTTTTCGCTTTTTAGGTTGAGTCTCAGCGGTTTTAAACATCTCGTGATTTAAAATAGCTTTAGACTCAATTGGTCTTAAAACATACAATTTATTCTTCAAGTTTGCAGAGCAAACATCAATACCTCTTTTAGTTATGAACGCTTCATTAACAGAAAAAGAAATTGAGTAACCTTGTTCTAATAAACAAGATAAAGAAATCAAATTTCTTTTAATTTTCGGAACTATGTACACATTATCTAATATCATGTATCGTTCCTTGGTGAAGAATAATTTTACGTCTCCCACTGCAATAGCCGAGATGACTTCTCCTGTTCCAACTTTAAGTGTCATCTCTCTAGCTTTTAGCTGTTGCCAGGAACTCATTCTTTGAAATGAAGAACATACGTGATTAGTGGCACCTGAATCGAGTATCCAGGCAGAATCGTCGTTTTCCACTAAACACGTTTCCAAGACTAATAAATCGCATTTAGAGTCGTGGATTATGTTTTTCTTGGCTATGCAGTTAGTTTGAGGACATTCCTCAGTTGAGACCAAACCTAAATTCTTTGCCATGTGTTTAGCGTTTAAGCAAGTATTCTTAGTCGTATGTACTAAACCGTTTAATTTGGCATTTGACAAAGCACATACGTTTTTCGACATATTGCTGAAACAAACAAATTAATCTCTATTAGAAACGTGCACTAAACCCATTAATCACATTTATCCAATCAGATTTAGCAAAAGCAATCATCGACCCATATATACAATTGATTTATTTTGCAACGATACTTCAGGGGTTTAGAATAACCGCTACCGTAGGGCAGTCAGCTACTCCTCCTCTGAATCGAGACAATCTCGGCCAAATACTATTCCCAGAATAACTCTTACTCCAATAGTTATTAGCTAACGTTAATTTGGTCAAGACCATCTTGTAAGTGTTACCCATCATTTTCAGATCGCAGAGGAAGGCCCCAACAATGCCACCGTAGGGAAGAGCTAATGTTGGGAATGGCCCTAGGAAACCCTATCCATTTCTGGAGTTTGCGTTGTTCCGAATCCCATGCGCAAGCCCTCCGTAGGGTGATCGCTCCCAGGGCGACTCGCAGGCAGCGCATAGGAATCTCACGGTGCAACCTAATGATGGAGACCGCAGGATACGTTTGACACGTTTCCTTCTCTCACTTACTATGAACACTTTCCCCATTCACCTTGATATTAATCCATGCAAACACCATCCGTAGGGGGACGCTCCCAGGGCGCCTCGAGGCCAAGCATGGATCTCACGGTGTGAACTCAGGGGGACGTGAGAGTAGAAACTTAATATGAATATTTCGTTTCTATACTTTTCCTCCCACTAAAGTGTTGTAAAGTTTTAGGGTCTTATTACTTAGGTAAATTCCGGCTAAATGAATCTATCTAAGTCTATGCCTTATTAAACAAGGTCTTTACACTAAATGTCTAGGTGATTAAACACTTTTAATAACCTAGTGACATTGCATGCTAGTAAGACTATGGTTAATTCAACTCAGGTTCCGAACCATTTGCCGAGAGAGTTCCCTTATAACCAAGGTCTTATGTCCTACTTACTCGAATTTCAAAACTATTTTAAAAAACTAAGTAAGACATATTTCTAATCCTATTAGAAAAAGGCGATCTTAGGTCTATTTCATTTTAAACCATTTAAAGAATGATAAGATCCTAAGATCCTATGTTAGCATGCAACTCTTTGTTATAGATTTTACGGTTTCTATTCATCAACTTTTATAACTCTTATAACTTTTAATGAATAAACCCTATAACATGCTTTCTAATGGTGTTTTAAAGCATATAACAATCAATCATTCAAGTTATAAGAAAAGCACCCTTTAGAAACAACCTATGTCTAGGTTTGTATAACACTTTATACTACGATGTCTAGGTGATAACACTTTAAAACCTCACACCGCTCACGCATGCTCATAAAACTCGAGTTAACTTAACTCAAGAACCGACTCGATGCCCAGGTAGGAGGTGTTCCGTAAACCGTCAACTTAAATACCTCCAGCCTTAGACAGCATCTTGTCGGGTGAGTTCTCTCGTAACCATTGTTTTACAAGATATCGACCTAAACTATGCAAATTGATCGAATCGTTGAAGGTTCATTAACCTAAGTGAGCATGCACTTAATCTTGTTATAGATTTTAGATTTCTATCTCTTTTTATAACAATTATAAAATCAATCCATAACAAGTCTAATTTGAATATAACACTTATAAACAAACTAAAGAAATTTCATGCTTCATGCTTGGTTAATTTTATTCTTTAATAATTATAACTATTATAAGAATTAATCAATTTTAATTAACCATTCAAGCATGAATCTCCCTAAATTAATACAACTCTTATATTAATTAAACATGAAATTTCCCTCATGCATTTGAATTAATCAATAACACTTATTAAAATTAAACAAATGCATGAACATGCTTTCCTATGGTGGGGTTTTAAAACTATATGGCATGCTCATAATGCACATACATCCATTTAATTAAATCATACATTCACAATGCATAAAGTAATTAAATCAAGCTAAAATGGAATAGTTTGGCAATTTTTTAAAAAAAAAAAAAAAAAAAAAACAAGCAATTTCACTAATTATTACAATAATAATTAATAAATAAACTTGCAGCACGCCCGAGCTTCACGAACCATCCCGAACCGCTCATCCAAGCAATGAACCGGCCATGCAATGAGTGAAATGAGGCTGTAACAGACCGAACCGGACCAAAAGGCAGCAGCTGAACCGGACCAAAATTCTGGAATAGAAGAAGAAAAAAAACTGCTTGCTGGAATTTTCATTTTCTGCTGCGTCTTCTCTGGTTTTTCTTCGATTTTACAGCCTATATGGACTCTAATGACTCTATAAAAATTACAGACTATAGTACACACATTAACGCTCTTACATATCCGAGCAATTACAATTTCATGAAGGTTTGAATGCTCAAAAAATTGCCAAACCAGAACACTTCCATTTTAGCACACAGAAAATTCAATTTCAAAATGGTACCCACCAAAGCAAAATTAAAACGAATTAAGTGCTCTAATCATGCTCTGATACCAATTGAAGGTGTACATATTACACATGCGGAAGCAATTGAAGATCGAAAGCACTTAAGACATTCAATTTTACTCCTAAAGCATGCATGTTCTAGAAAAGACAGAATAGAGAGTTTAGAAAACACCAACCTTTGTAGCTCACTTATGTTGAACTCCTTGTGGTGTTTGCCTCTCCTATGCTCCTTGGACAACCTCTAGAGTCTTCCCTACTATACTCCGGGCCAAGAACGACTTGTGGGAGTCTATATAAGATAGGGAATGGGAAGGGAATGCTTGAAGCATCAAGCAATGGAGAAGAATGAGAGATGAGAGAACTTTGAGTCCAAATTCCAGCAGCATAACATTAAGGAAAATGGCTCTCATCCCTTTGAATTTGATTCAAGCTCCTTTTAAAGACATTCTCCATGCAAAGCCAAGCCTCAAGACACAAGACACATGGTGTATTTGCAAGTTCAAGTGGATTCTAGGTGTACATCTCACAAGACATGCAACAATGCATGAGTGAGTTGTCTTTCCACTTTGAATGATCATGCATTAAATGGATTTCCAACTAAATCCACTAAATTCAAATTGAAATCAAATTTCAAGCTTGCAAATTATCCCCAATTTCAATTCTAAATTGAAATTGATTGCTTGGTAATTAATTTGAAAATTTTCAAATTAATTTTGATATGATTAATCTAATTAATCTTTGTTATCTTGTGCAATTCCATATATATGATTCCTAATCCATATATATAGTATTCAAAACACTTTTAAATACTTCATCTCTCATTTTCTAATTTAATTCATAATTAAATTATTGTGTCAAACACAATTTATGATAATACCTTTTTTTTTCCGATTTTGAACGATTCAAAGCTTCCTATCTTTTGTTCTAGGCTTAATTCCGATATGAGCTAGTAGGGGGACCTAATGGACCTATAGATCATGGGCTCCAACGATTCGAGGCTAACCGACTAATCTCATTGCCAAGCTAGCCAACATTCGTTAACTATCGGGACACTCCACTATAGCCCGATAGTTGCACTCCCCTCACTATAGATATATTTCCGTCCACTTGATTTAACCATGATTAGTAAGTCGATCCTTCACAGGTTGTTCGTAGCTATAGCTAGGTCAATAAGCCGTTTTACCCCTATAGTACTTCTAGTTCCTTAAGTCCCACTGATCCTCTAATGAACAATTGGTTTATGGTCCAACCAATAAACCGAGTCCCTCTCGGGCCAATGAGAGGGCGGGATCCCTTTGTTCAAGCCCCGGAGTCAGCACTTAAGGGAACAACCTCTCTACTATCCCTAATTCGGGTAGGAGTGAATTCCTTCTTGCACGACTATGTCCCCAGCTATCTACCCGTTCCTATCCCTGAAATGGGAGGCTTATTGAGTCGGCGATACTGAGCCACTCTCACCCTTGCAGATCTAAGGATAAGCCCGAATAAACAGGAGTTCATAGTTAGCTCAGGATTAAGATCGAGTTACCTAGGTCATCATATGAAATAGTCAGTCTCGTCAGTAAACGGTGTTATAAAGCGAGAGTGACTTATTTCTTGGTCCTGGTCTTATGCAAACTCATTGCATAGGACGCCCCCACTCGCATGTCTCTACATGGACGATTTAGGATCACATCGTCTATACCATCTATAAAGTGGGCCGCGTCTCATAGTGTCCCCAGAATAAGGTACCCAACCCTATTCCTATACTATAGACCGATTTGGCTATTACTCAAGCTTGATCCACTTTTATGTCTCTACATAAAGCTCAAGAGTTCATCCTATAGCCATGGATCTTAGTTTATTGGATTTGGGTAATTATATGTGCAATTTACTTTATTCAGTAATAACTTTACTGAATTAGTCTCGATAACGCCTTTATCGAATAAGTATAAAATTTGTTTATCATTCACTATCTACGAGTTTTAGGACACCAATCCCAACACCTAGGTCATCGTATTGAAACAGTAACCTAACTAGTTAACGGTGTTACATCTAATGGTTTACTATTTCGTGGTCCGGTCTTATGCAAACTCATTGCATAGGATACCCCCGCTCGCATGTCTCCTACATGGACGCCTTGGATCAATACATCTGTATCGAATACAAAGTGGGCCGTATCACATAATGTTACCAGGATAAGGTACCCAGCCTTATCCCTGTACTATAGACCTTTTAGGTTGTTACTTGAACACTGATCCTCGTATGTCCCCACATACTAGTTCAAGTTACATATCAACAACCTTGGATCTTAGTTTATTGGATTTGGGTTATATATAGTGCAATTATAGACTTAAAATTAACAATAACACTTTATTGTATAAGGTACCTCAATAACAGTTTATTGACACAAGTATACAATTCGTTAACATTCACTATCTACGAGTTTTAGGACATAAAACCCAACATGCGCCTGCAATATAAAACCCTAGTGGTTCCAGTCCTATTTCTAGGATGCAAGAAGGCAAAGTCCTATTTCTAAGATATTTGCCATTATTGTTTTGCGAACTCGCGCATTTAACTCTAACATTTCGATCATCAGCTAAACACAAACTATGCTAACCTAAGTGATAAATTTAAGCTAACAATAAACTTTAATTTCAACAAAAAAAAAAAAAAAAGAATGCTAAGAAGGAGCAATGTTGCTTTTGCATAGGTGGGACTTTCTTCTACTCAAGGAATCCACATATTTGAACCCCCCGAGTAGAATCTTAGCTGATAATTGAAGATAAAGTTCAAAACGATAAGTAAAAAGAACAACAAATGAAAAAACGAATTGAATTCATATTAATTGGATGAATTGAGGTACAAAACTTATAACTTACAACCAAAATAAAAGAAAACAGAAACTTAAGAATGTTGGAAATAGAAAACTAAAACAGAAAATAAAAGACAAGACTCAATTAAGGATCTCTCTCTCTCTATCTAGCTTGCTCTTGTCCTTTTTCAAGGAGAGACAAGTCTTTCTCTCCTTTTTATTTCGAAGGGAAGACCCGATAGAGGCTGAAATACCCGGAACTCAGAGTGGTTACAAGATGAGAAGAGAGAAAAACATAAAAATCTATCTTATGGATGAAATTTCGAGCTCTCTTTGCTTGTTGCATATTGTTACCCTTTTATAGACCTTGGAAGGTGAGGTTGACTGCCGAGATCAGTGTGAAAAGGTCTGGAAAGGTAAGAATCCACAATCTTCGAAAATTTGATACCAGATTGGAGATTTTCGGACGATTCTGTGAAGATCCCGCAAATCTGGGTATTCTGTTGGAAAGCCCAATTGTGGCCGCATATTGGGCACATTTCCTAATGTGTGCTGCTTTGACAATTTTTTCTTCAACTGGGGCTACTTTCCTTATATGGTTAGCGGGCGCATTTTGATCACATGTCCTACATCCTCAGGTCCAGATGCATGCGCAAATCTTCAACTTCACCTCTTTTGCTCTGCTAACCATTAATCTCCTCTTGCGGGCGCATTTTCCTCGCAAAGTCCTCTGCACAAAAACATTAACTTGGATAAATTCTTACAAAAATAATCTCTTTTTGTACACTATCACACCCCCAAACTTAAGCCATTGCTTGTCCTCAAGCAATATCAATAAGATAATAGAAACAAGAAAGAAAAGATGTGTGTTTCATAGGTAAGTTTAGTTTAAGATTACACCTTTCAGGAAAGAACTCAGCTCCTAATACTCTAAGATTACAACAAGGTTTCTCTAACACTAGGCCTTCACTCAGTCTTCTCAAGATAAAAACATTCACGTGCATTCCCACCTTTTTTTTCCTGTTATTCCACCTAGCCTTTATTCAAAGTAGCCTATCTCTTTTACAAGCTATCCTAACTCTAAAAAATGGAAAAGAAAATTTAACTTCCGCCCCCCCCCCCCCCCAAAACATAAGTTGTTGCTACGGTTTTTTTTTTTTTTTTTTTTTTTTTGGAAAAGAGAGTCTCATAGTCATCTATACCTTCATTCCAACATACTAACACTTAGAGGTGAAAGTAATTGACCACGAGCATAGCTCACCCATTAAGTCTATAGTGCATACTCACTTCCCAAACTATCCGTTCATGCAGTGGAAATCGTGGGTGTCACGACCACCCTTGGTGACTTGGTTTATTCGAGAAGGAGGAGTATCTCCTTGCTTTCTCTATTATTTTTCTTTTAGCACTAGCAATAGGCAACAAGATACATGGTACATAGAGAGTTTAAAATACAAAACTGTCCCCTCCAAACTTAAACTAGTCAATTTCGACATTTACTAAACATGAAGAACATAGCAGGAGAGACTAAAGAGGATTGGCAAGCTAAGATCAAGTCTAAACTTCCTAAAGGTGTTGGTAGTCAAAGCCTAAGGTATGTGAGTTTGGACTTGAAAGTGTTATGGAGAGAAAAGTTTATTTAGGCTTCATGCTTTGTAAAACTCGAAGTTACTAAAGTATTTAAAGAACCGAGAGAGCTTTAGTTATCATCATTAAGGGTGTTAAAAAACAAACAAACCAACTAAGGCACACTTCTCTTTTTAAAATGTTTTTAGAATACCTTTTTGTTTTAAAGAGATATACTTTTTCAGAATTTATCCAAAACAAAACTTAAAAAAAAAGAGATAAGTAAAAAAAGCAACCTATCTAGAAATATAAAATGCAAGAAAGCAAAATAAAAGCAACTAACTAAACTAACAAAAAAAAAAAAAAACAAACAAAAAGGAAAGAAAGCAAAAAAAGGATAGTTTAGCCCATTTTCTTATCACCTAAAAATAATAATCAATAAAAGAATAGTGAAGGTGAAAAGAAAAATCCGCTAGGCGTTGGAAGGGTCTGCTCCATCGCCTTTGGTTGGATCCCCGTTTATTTCGAGGAATGGTGGAAGGTAGTCATCGAGATCCTCCACCAAATTCTCCAAGATACCCCTAACTACTCCATCTCGAATTTTAGCATAAGTTTGGTAGTCCCTAAACTGGCTCTTCATTCGCTCCAGGTCTCTCCTCAAAGCCACCAAGTTGTTTTCAGGTTGTGACTGAGGCACTGGAGGTTGGTGCTAATTTGCGGTCGCATCTGGTGGGTTTTGCGATGTGTTTGCGGTCGCATCTTCTCCTGCAACAATGGCTTCTTCTAGAGACTTTGATGCTTGAGCTGCTGGAGGGGTTGGTTGAGCCTTTTTCTCTGGAGAAGTCACCTTTTGCTTGGAATTGGCTATGAGCTTCTTCAGCAAGCTCAGATCAATTGATGTCCGGGCGACTTTTTTTTCTTCTTTTTCCTCTGGCTCCACCCCTGCAAGCCTACACAAATTGGTGATCAAAGTTGGGAAGAACAACCTTCCCACGTTCTTGTGGCCACAAGAGAGGATCTCCGTCCACATAATCCATCTGAGATTTAGATCCAGCCCCTTGTGCATGCTATACAACAACATGACACACTCTTGAGATATGATGGTGTCATGTGTTGCTGGCATGATCTTGTTTTTGATCACATAAAGCCAGACCACTACCTCTGGCTTTAAGTCTCCTGATAATAGAGTCTTGACTCCGGTATTGGACTCTTGCCACTTTACTCCCTCGTGGGCCACCATAGATAGGGCCTCTGCCAGTTGCTCAGTTGTTGGTTCTTCAATGGTCACGTTACCAGCTGGACATCTGAGGGATGACAATCAGAAAATCCGATTAATTTGCCCTACCGAGAACTCCACCACTCGGCCGCACAGGAGCATAGTCGTTGAAGCTCTTCCCCTATTTGAGCATAAAATTCACGTAGCAGAGGGATAAAGGCTTCTTTCGACTCCTTGAACAGTCAATCTCAACCATACCTGCGTAGAATGTCTTCAATGAATTCTGGGAGAGGGCGTGTCTTAGCGGAGAATGCCTTCTCACACATCAGAACCCGTTTCTTCATAGTAGCCATACGGGTCTGAGTGTCTAGATGGGTTCCACTCAAACTTCCACTCTCGGCTTCTTTGGCTGAGGAATGGATGGTCCTCTCCTTGCAGGTGGTGGTGGTGATGGTGTCTTGGCTCGGGGAAGAACAGAAGTGGCACCCCTAGTGCTCGGCCTCCTCAGAGAAATGTTCGTTCGTTTCTTCTTTTCAGTCTTCCCTTCGGCCTCACTCTCATTTCCTTCTCTGCCCCTCTTGGGCATTTGGTCCCTAGAAATCTCTTGGACCTCATCTTCATCAATTGGAGTTTGCTGCTCATTCTCTTTCTCATGCCTGAACATGTCCTCGAACATTGCCTCGTTCTGGTGCTCGAACAGGCCTTCGAGCACATTTTCTTCCTCCTTTGGTGGTGGTGGGATTTGCACATTAGATTGCACCTCAAAAATTGGTGCAATCTATGGTTCTCGCTCTGTTTGCACCACATTTCCGACCGCAAACTCCCTTGAATTTTTGTTTAAATGGCCCTCAGAAGCAGGCGCAATTTCTTTTTCATTTATCTCAGTGGAATCCACTGAGTCTTTCAAACAGGAAGCTGCAAAATCCAGAGCAGCTTGCTCTTATTCTTCTTCTCTCTTCTTCTTCTTGGCCTCTTTCTTCCTTCTTTCTTCATGTAATACCTATTTCTACGTGGTTATAATAATAATAATAAAAAATAAATAAATAAATAAATAAAAAGCTTCCATTAGAAGATTTAGAAAAAAAAGAAAAAAAAGGGAAAAAAGAAAAGCAAGCTTCCAACGGAAGCTTTATAAAGAAATAAAAAAAAAAAAGAAAAACAAGAAAGGAAATGTGGAAGCTTTACTTAATTAAAAAAAAAAAAAAGAAAAAAAGAAAATTAGAAGAGGGGAAGACAGCATCGGGGAGAAAAAGAAGAAAAAAAAAAGGGGGAGAAAACAGAGAAAGGGGAGGGAGACGAAAGGCAAAGAGGAGTCAAATTTGGGCATTCTTGAACGATTTTGGAAGGGAAAAACAAATCAAGAAGCACACAACCTTGGATTCAAGTATTGGGTAAGTTTTTTGTTCTTGGTTTGAGCTTTTGCACAAGTTAAGAAACTAAAAAAATGGGTTTCATTTGTGGGTTTTCTTGTTTGACTTGAATACTCCATAGATTAGTTTGAAAACTAGGAGATTCATAATGGGTTGAGTTCAAAGAGAGAAAAACTTGATAAAAACCCATAGTTTAAGCCAAAAAAAAAAGGGGGGGGGGGAAGAAATTTATGATGGGTATTCATAGGTTGTTGGTTTGCAAGCTTTTAAGGGATAATGTTCATGGAGAACAAGGAGGTAATGTTCACGGAGAAGAAGAGAAGAAATGAAAAAAATTAAGCTTATTATGAAGATGGGCAAAATGGAGTTATTGGAAACTTTATTTTAGAAATATGATATTAATTACATGGTAGTTGGAGGCCAAGCTCATGAAAATTTTAGTTATTCAAAGTGTTAAAGGGAAACTAAAGCTTGGTATAATCTAGTGATGTGTTTTAATATGGAGATTTAAAAAGCCGTTAATACTTGGGTAATTATTATTTCAGGCCAAACATAGATCAGGACAGCCTACGACCCAAACTTCTCTCACCAATAGTATAGTGAGTGGTTATTCTTCAAAATACTTTTCCTATTTATCAATTAATGAAATTTGAGTTTGAAATCGATTAATGTAGAAATATTTGTACAAATGAGTTGGTTGTGGAGGATCATGAAAATTTCTAAGAACTTATACTATTGTAGAAAAGTATTGATTTATGTTTGCTAAATTGAAATTATAATTTAGTACAAAGGAAATTTCGAGGTTTTATACAAGCATGATTTTAGTTCCAATTTCTTACCTTACTATATTTTGATCCTTTGAATTATCAACCTTTGAAGCCTTAAGATCGTAGCCTATTGGCGAAATCCCAAGTTCTTTTGAAATTTTTACAACCGTATAATTATGCACTCAAGTATTTGAAAGTTTTAAAACGAATGAGGTGATTGAACTATGAATTACTTGAGATGGGAAACTTAATTAATTTCAATGTTTTATTGATGTCGTGAACTTAACTATGGCATTGAAATTTCTCAAGTACGATCTTTGGTTTACAATGCATTCTTTTAAAACGATTATAGTGCTAGTGTGGTTTGAGAGCTTGTAACTATAATGTTGACATTGTTTTCCAACCACTAGAGATTGTACCCATGGTGAGATCCCAATGCACTTGCGTGAATGTGTTTCTGTGGTGTATATATGATATGTATGAGGTCTTTGGGACCCATTTCGGCACACACATAGGCTTTGGGCCGTGTGTCGAGGTGTTTTGCCCTTTGGGGGTTGCTCTGCTAGCGTATGACCAGGATAGCTCTGCCATACATCTTGAGATTACTCGATGTGTGGTATGACCAGATTTGCTCTGCTACATATCTTGAGACTACTCGATATGTAGTATGACCAGTTGCTCTACTTTATACGTTGAGTTTCTCCGTATATAGTATGGTCAGTTTTGGGTACAACTATTAGTGATGGAAAAGCTTCTCATAGCCCATGATGGTTTACCTCTCCATATGCTTATGTTACCGTATTTTCGATTTTAGACATTTCACGTTTTAACTTGCAAGAGACTTTATCTGGTATCTCAAGGTTTTATTCATAAAGAATCTATATTGTTTGTTAAATTATGATTGCAACTATGTTTGTCATGAGTTCCTAAAAAGTCAGATCTTATCTCTTTTTATATATAAATTTTCACAACTCACTGGGCTTATTAGCTCACCCTTTTTCTTTCTAAACTTTTTCCACCAGGTAGTAGTTGAGTTCCTGACGAGCCTACCAGAGTTGATATCTGCCACCAGACTCAATAGGTTGCTGTCATTTTGCATTATTTATAGATGTATCTTTTTTTTTTTTTTTTTTTTGTAGCTAGAATTGCTAGCATCTTCATGGTGATGTATGATCATGGTTGTTAGGGTGGTTTTGTGATTGAAAACTATATGTTGTTTTGTGTAGTTTGACTATACCATGGTTTTAAATTCTGAACTGACTTGGGTGCTTGTGTTGGATTTTATATTATGATTATTTGGGAGTGTTAAATCTTGTTTTCAGGTGGGTTACATATCCAAATTTCAGGGGAAACTTTGCTGAAATTTTTATGATTTCTTTTTATTTAATAAACCATTGCTAGCCGCGTTTTGAAAATTCCTTTTCATAGTCAATGCAGTTCATGCATAGTTGACAATGAAGTTTGCAGTTAGTTGGGATTTCATTGTCAACACGTCACGTCCGAGGTTGGTTAGGATAATCTGGGGTGGGGCGTGTCAGTTTGGTATCAGAGCATTAAGATCCTGCATTAGTTTAGTAGTTGTTGCATTTTCTAACATAATGATTGTGTGACATGCATTACATCATAGGGAATCATGCCTCGAGGTGGCAGAACGTGTAGGCTCCAGGACCTTGAAACTCAACAAACTTCTGATGGACAAAATTCAGTTGAAGAAGAAACTGTTGGTGAATCTAGTCACCAACATCTGAATCAAATTGAAAATGTAAACGAAGAAGATGAACAATTGATTTCGAGAATTGCGCAAGGCATAGCAGTAGGGATGCAAATGCTCAGAAATCCCAGAGAAAAATTTTAGAATTGAGCGGCTAAAAGCTTTGGGTGCAACTACGTTTGATGGGACAACAAACCCATCTGACGCTGAATTGTGGATGGAAATGTTAGAGAAATGTTTCAATGTCATGGGATGTCCTGAAGATAGAAAAGTACGACTAGCCACTTTCTTACTCCAAGGGGGGGGGCAGATGACTGGTGGAAATCGTTGAGAAGTAGACGAGAAGAATCAGAAGTAATTGAATGGAAAGAGTTCAAGAAAGCCTTTTATGATGAATACTATCCTCGTTCCTATAGGGATGCAAAACGAAGCGAGTTCTTGAAATTACTCCAACGATCAATGACTGTGGCAGAGTATCAAAAGAAGTATGTTGAGCTTTTGAAGTATGCTACGACTATCATCGAAGATGAGATTGATAAGTGCAAGAGGTTTGAAGATGACCTAAGGGAAGAGATTCAAAGTTCCACCACCACAGTGGAATGGAAGGAATTCAGAAAGTTGGTAGAAGCAGCTTTGAGGGTGGAGAAAAGCAAATCTGAAAGTAAGAGTCAACGAGAGCCCTCAAAGAATGTACGTGGCTTTCCAGGAGGCGCTGCTAATGCCTCTGGTGGTAGACAATTTCAAAGTGGTAACAGAAGGTTTACCCCAGGAGTGGCAGATCGAGGAAATTTTAAACCCAGACATCGAGGGTCATCAGGCTTTAAATCAAAGTCGTTGAGTCCATTTGTCCAAGTGTCGAATAGTTCGGCCCATTCTTGTAGATCCTCAAGTGGTCAACGCACTTGGCAACAAGGTGAGTCTGATTACAACACTAGAAACCCACAATGCCTGCAATGTGGGAAATTTCATCAAGGACAGTGCTTCCGAGGTACAAACACTTGCTATAACTGTGGTTAGATGGGCCACATGAGAAGAGATTGTCCATCATTGTTTCAGAGGGTTACTGGTGCACAAGGGTCATTTTCTCAACGTGATCAAACCAGGACACAGGCTAGTCAAGGACAACCTAATTTGCAAGCAAGAGTCGTTGCAACAAGTAGTGAAGGCCAATCCAATATTGCGAACTCTAGTGGGTCAAAGTCGAAGGGTCAAGCTGGGAGACCTCGCAACCAAGGGAAAGTATTCGCCATGACTCAACAAGAAGCTCAGGGATTGCCTGATGTTGTTATGGGTATGTTATCTATTGTTGGTAAAAATGCTCGTACTTTAATAGATCCTGGTGCTACGCATTGTTTTATTTCTCCTATATTTTCTGTTGGAATTAATAAGGTCTCAGAGTCCTTACTTGATGATTTAATAGTAGCTACTCCGGTTGGAAAATCCTTGTTGGCGAATAGTGTTTATAAAAAATGTACGGTCATAGTTGGTGATAGGGAGTTGAACGTTGATCTAATACCCTAGGATATTCATGATTTTGATGTTATCTTGGGGATGGATTTCTTATCTGCACATCATGCCACAGTAGATTGCATTAAAAAAGAAGTTGTGTTTAAACGACCAGGAGAAACTGAAGTTACTTTTAGGGGTGAGAGAAAAATTATGCCTTCGTGTGTGATATCAGCATTGAAGGTTGGTAAACTGCTTAGGTAAGGTTGTTCAGCTTACTTGGCTCATATAGTTTACACTGAGGTGAGTAAATCAAAGATTGAAGATATACCTGTGGTTAGGGACTTTCCAGATGTATTACCAGAAGAATTGCTTGGGTTACCACCTGATCGAGAAGTAGAGTTTGTGATTGATTTGATACCAGGTACGACTCCTATTTCACAAGCACCATATCGAATGGCCCCAACAGAATTGAAAGAATTGAAGCTACAGTTGCAAGAGCTCGTTGATAAGGGTTTTGTTAGGCCTAGTGCATCTCCATGGGGTGCACCAGTGTTGTTTGTGAAGAAAAAGGATGGTACGATGAGGTTATGTATCGATTATAGGCAGTTGAATAAGGCGACAATACGTAATAAGTATCCCTTGCCTAGGATAGATGACTTGTTTGATCAGCAGAAAGGTGCCTCGATGTTTTCTAAAATTGACTTACGATCAGGGTATCATCAACTTAAGATTAGAGAAATGGATGTGCCAAAGACTGCTTTCAGGACTCGATATGGGCACTATGAGTTTTTGGTCATGCCGTTTGGGTTGACTAATGCCCCTGCAGCCTTTATGGATCTCATGAACAGGGTGTTCCATTCTTACTTAGACAAATTTGTGATTGTGTTCATTGACGACATATTGGTATATTCCAAAAGTAAAGAAGAGCATGGGGATCATCTCAAAATTGTACTGCAGACATTGCGAGATAAGGAGTAGTATGCTAAAGTTAGCAAGTGTGAATTCTGGCTAAATCAGGTTGTGTTTTTGGGCCATGTAATCTCTACAGAAGGCATATTTGTTGATCCTCAAAAGATTGAAGCAGTAGTTAAATGGGAGCGACCTACATCCGTTACGGAAGTTCGTAGCTTCCTTGGACTAGCTGGGTATTATCGTCGCTTCGTTGAAGGATTCTCCAAGCTAGCTCTCCCATTGACTAGCTTGACTAGAAAGAATTCGAAGTTTGTTTGGACTGACAAGTGCAAGCAAAGTTTCCATGAACTGAAGAAGAGGTTAGTTTCTGCTCTAATACTTATACTTCCAACGCCCAGTGAGGAGTTTATTATTTACAGTGATGCTTCTCATCAGGGTTTGGGGTGTGTGTTAATGCAAAATGGTAAGGTAATAGCCTATGCTTCTAGGCAGTTGAAGAAGCACGAGCACAATTATCCAACTCGTGATCTTGAGCTAGCTGCAGTAGTGTTAGCTTTAAAGGTTTGGCGACATTATTTATATGAGGAGAAGTGTCATATTTATATAGATCATAAAAGTCTAAAGTACATCTTCGATCAAAAGGAGTTGAATTTGCGTCAGAGAAGATGGATTGAGCTACTAAAGGATTATGATTGTACCATTAATTATTACCCAGGGAAGGCTATTGTGGTTGCAGACGCGCCTTAAGTAGAAAAGGGCATGGTCCAGTAACCTCATCTAATGCCATGAGTTTCTCCTTATTGGGTGAATTCAGTATCATGAACGCAGAATTATCTGTGGATGAGCTAGGAGCCTTAATTGCAAGTTTTCGAGTAAGGCCTGTTTTGGTTGACAAGATTATAATAGCTCAATCTGATGATCCAGTTCTTGATAAGCTTAAGAGAGAAGTGAAAAATAATCAGCGATCAGATTATGTGTTGAGAGACGATGGAGTGCTAACCAAGTTTGATAGGTTATGTGTACCTAACAATCCAAACTTAAAGAAGGAAATACTTGACGAAGCCCATAGTTCAGGTTATGCTATGCATCCTGGTAGTACAAAAATGTATCGAACATTGAACGAGCATTATTGGTGGCAAGGCATGAAAAGAGAAATAGCAGAATATGTTTCTAGATGCTTAATTTGCCAACAAGTGAAACCAGAACGTCAAAAAGTGGCAGGACTTTTGAATTCTTTGCCAATTCCATAATGGAAGTGGGAGCATATTACAATGGATTTTTTATTTGGTCTTCCTTGTACATAGAGTAGTTATGATGGCATGTGGGTGATTGTGGATAGATTAACAAAAACGACAAGGTTTTTGCCAATCAAGATCACTTATTCTTTAGATAAACTGACAATGTTGTATGTGGATGAGATAATAAGTTTGTATGGAGCACCAGTTTCGATAGTTTCTGATAGAGACTCGAGGTTCACTTCTAAATTTTGGCCTAGTTTACAACAAGCATTGGGTACCAAGCTACATTTTAGTACAGCCTTTCATCCTCAAACAGATGGACAATCAGAAAGGACTATACAAACCTTGGAGGACATGTTAAGAGCTTGTGTTTTGCAATTTAAAAGAAGTTGGGATACTCACTTGTCATTGATGGAATTTGCGTATAACAATAGTTACCATTCAAGCATCGGAATGGCACCATTTGAGGCATTGTATGGTAGGAAGTGTAGAACTCCAGTTTGTTTGGATGAAGTTGATGAGAGGAAATTGATGGGTCCAGAATTTGTGCAAATCACTGCAGAAAAGGTGGAAGTAATCAAAGAAAATTTGAAAAGGGCACAAGACCGACAAAAGAGTTATGCAGATAAGCGTCGAAGAGATTTAGAATTTGAGGTTGGTGATAAAGTCTTTCTCAAGTTATCTCCTTGGAAGGGTGTATTGAGGTTTGGTAAGAAGGGAAAATTGAACCCTAGATATATCGGTCCCTACGAGATTCTTGAATGTATTGGGCCAGTGGCATATCGTTTGGCGTTGCCAATGGAGCTCTCTCGAATTCATGATGTATTCCATGTTCCAGTGTTACGTAAGTACATCTCGGATCCATCACATGTCCTTGAGACTCAACTGGTGCAATTGAAAGAAAACTTATCTTATGAAGAAGAGTCCGTGCGAATCTTAGACAAAAAGGAACAAGTGTTACGAAATAAGACTATCCCCTTGGTTAAGGTCTTATGGAGGAATCATGCAATGGAGGAGGCATCTTGGGAAAGTGAGGAGCAGATGCTTATCAAATACCCTCAGCTTTTTGCTTGATGAACGTGACTGAATTTCGAGGACGAAATTTCCAAAAAGAGGGTAATAGTTGTAATACATATTTTTACGTGGTTATAATAATAATAATAAATAAATAAATAAATAATAAATAAAAAAGCTTCCATTAGAAGCTTTAGAAAAAAAAAAAGAAAAAAAAAGGGAAAAAGAAAAGCAAGCTTCCAACGGAAGCTTTAGAAAGAAAAAAAAAAGAAAAAAGGAAAAAGAAGAAAGGAAATGTAAAGCTTCCGCAATTAAAAAAAAAAAAAAAGAAAGAAAATTAGAAGAGGGGAAGACAGCATCGGGGAGAAAAAGAAGAAAAAAAAAGGGGGGGGGGGAGAAAACAGAGAAAGGGGAGGGAGACGGAAGGCAAAGAGGAGTCAAATTTGGGCATTCTTGAACGATTTTGGAAGGGAAAAACAAATCAAGAAGCACACAACCTTGGATTCAAGTATTGGGTAAGTTTCTTGTTCTTGGTTTGAGCTTTTGCACAAGTTAAGAAGCTAAAAAAATGGGTTTCATTTGTGGGTTTTCTTCTTTGACTTGAATACTCCATAGATTAGTTTGAAAACTAGGAGATTCATAATGGGTTGAGTTCAAAGAGAGAAAAACTTGATAAAAACCCATAGTTTAAGCCAAAAAAAGGGGGGGGGGGGAAGAAATTGATGATGGGTATTCATAGGTTGTTGGTTTGCAAGCTTTTAAGGGATAATGTTCATGGAGAACAAGGAGGTAATGTTCATGGAGAAGAAGAGAAGAAATGAAAAGAATTAGGGAAATTGCAATGGGTAGCAAAAAATATTAGGATATTTGCAAATTTAACTATGATTTATTAGGTTTGCAAATATAGCAAAATTTTAAAAATCTGATTTCCGTTTTTTTTATTATTCCAATTTTACCCTTGTTGGTATATCAATAGGTATATTAGTAGTATATCTGATATATTTTATATTTACTGATATACGAAATATAAAGTATACCAAATTTGATATACTCGAATGAATACAATGATATACCTAATATACTAATGATATATCTAATATATACTTGATTTGATAAACATAATATTTGATATACCAATGATATACTTGATATGTTACTTTCTTTACTTATATTTTGTTATATTTTCTTTTCTCTTTATTGAATTATGTTGTATTATTTACATATTTTAAATGAAATGTTTGTCTTTTATAAAATAAATGTTTGTCTTCTATACCTGTTATGAAAGTTGATACACCGTTCATATACCTCATTCTTTTTACTAGTCAAATAATTAATAAATATACCTGATTATGAGTAGCTAAATACATCAATGATAAACTTGTTATTAAAAAAAATCATTGATATATACACATTCAACCGAGAGGTTAGATGTTTAAATCCTCTCCCACACATATTGTCCCAAAATAAAGCTAATATATCTAATTCTTTATTGATGAAGTATATCAAAAATATCTAAACTAATGAAAGCTCATGTGTAAAGTATATTATATTCACGAAATATACATCTGATATACTATATATTTAGTATATGAATTGATTGATATACCAAATATCTAATACATTATATTCACGAAATATACATCTGATATACTATATATTTACTAGATATTTGGTATATCAGTGGACGACGAGCTGAGGTTATTTTAGTCTTTTTGCGTTATTGTCTGGGCTGGGCCAAACGTTTTTTGCTATATCTGCAAACCCAATAAATCAAAGACACGCCTGCAATTATTGATTTTTTTTTTGCTATTGATGCAAATGCCCCAAAGAATTAAGCTTATTATGAAGATGGGCAAAATGGAGTTATTGGAAACTTTATTTTAGAAATATGATATTAATTACATGGTAGTTGGAGGCCAAGCTCATGAAAACTTTAGTTATTCCAAGTGTTAAAGGGAAACTAAAGCTTGGTATAATCTAGTGATGTGTTTTAATATGGAGATTTAAAAAGTCGTTAATACTTGGGTAATTATTATTTCAGGCCAAACAGAGATCGGGACATCCTACGACCCAAACTTCTCTCACCAATAGTATAGTGAGTGGTAATTCCTCAAAATACTTTTCCTATTTATCAATTAATGAAATTTGAGTTTGAAATCGATTAAGGTAGAAATATTTGTACAAATGAGTTGGTTGTGGAGGATCATGAAAATTTCTAAGAACTTATACTATTGTAGAAAAGTATTGATTTATGTTTGCTAAACTGAAATTATAATTTAGTACAAAGGAAAGTTCGAGGTTTTATACAAGCATGATTTTAGTTCCAATTTCTTACCTTACTATATTTTGATCCTTTGAATTATCAACCTTTGAAGCCTTAAGATCGTAGCCTATTGGCGAAATCCCAAGTTCTTTTGAAATTTTTACAACCGTATAATTATGCACTCAAGTATTTGAAAGTTTTAAAACGAATGAGGTGATTGAACTATGAATTACTTGAGATGGGAAACTTAATTAATTTCAATGTTTTATTGATGTCGTGAACTTAACTATGGCATGGAAATTTCTCAAGTACGATCTTTGGTTTACAATGCATTCTTTTAAAACGATTATAGTGCTAGTGTGGTTTGAGAGCTTGTAACTATAATGTTGACATTGTTTTCCAACCACTAGAGATTGTACCTGTTGGGTTTTATGCCCTAAAACTCGTAGATAGTGAATGTAAACAAATTGTATACTTGTTTCAATAAAGTATTATTGAGTTTTTACAATAAAGTGTTATTGTTAAATATAACAATTGTTTGGCTAATAATTGATTTTCAAGACCCCTCTTCCCATTAAAAAACTCTTTCTCTCCATTTTATTTTTTTTCGATTGATCAAATTATTTTCTTTAACTGCTTTGATTTTTGAATCCTTTTTAACTGCATGAACTGTCCCCCTAAATATTATTTATCCTAATTATTTTTAGTGCTCAAGAGATTTTTGCTTGCTTAATTTTCGCTTCGCCTCCCTGTGGATTCGATACTCGAAATTCTTTCCGTTTTATATTACTTGCGATACCATGCGCTTGCGGTAGCGACCAACAAGTTTTTGGCGCCGTTGCCGGGGAGGCTTGATTTTTAAGGAAATCAATTTTTCTTGACATCGAAAAGAAAGGGATAAATAGTAATTTAGGTGTAAATATTTTTCTTTTATTATTTTGTGAATATTATTTTGTTTTTGTTTTTGTTTGGATCTTTTGATTGATTGGGAGTATTGTATGCGAAGGAACAAGGTCGTTAATTTGTTTCCGTTAGATCTTGAAATTGACAGGACTCTTAGAACCATTCGTAGAGAGAGAAGATTAGCAGAAGCAATGGCCCACCAAGACGAAGCTCCCAAGGCAATCAGAGACTTTTTACAGCCAGTTCTCCCGACCGAGAATTCCGGAATTGTTTACGCCCCAATTCAAGCTACAAATTTTGAGTTAAAGACGGGATTGATTCAGATGGCGCGCGATAATTCTTTTAAGGGACACCCTTCAGAGGACCCACACTCACATCTGCGATCATTCTTGGAGATATGCGGGACAGTAAAGATGAATGGAGTTCCAGCCGACGCTATCAGATTGAGGTTGTTTCCGTTTTCTCTACAAGACAAAGCTAAAGATTGGCTCGAATCAGTTGAGACGGGCAGTATTAGTACATGGGACGAGCTAGCCCAGGCTTTCTTGACTAAATTTTTCCCGCCTGCCAAAACTACCAAGCTCCGAACTGAGATCGGGACGTTTAGACAGCTTGACGAGGAGCAGTTGTACGAGGCATGGGAGAGATACAAGGAGATGCTTAGGCGGTGCCCCCAGCATGGATATCCTGATTGGCTCCAAGTGCAGTTATTTTACAATGGATTGAATCCCTCCACCAAGACAGTCCTAGACACATCAGCAGGAGGAAGTTTTCTTTCCAAGACGGTGACAGAAGTCAAGGATTTGCTAGAGGAAATGGCGGCAACCAGTTATCAATGGCCGACGGAGAGGGGAGCAGTTTCAAAGAAGGCTGGAATCTATGAATTGGATGAGTCGAGTTCGTTGAAAGCTCAGATGGCATCGCTGACCAACGCCCTGAACAAGTTAACTTCATCTGAGGTGGTCAAATCCATTTCCACCTTAGCTGAAGGCTATTCGAAGAAGGAAGGTCAGGATGTGGAAGAAGTCCAGTACGTGGGGAACAGACCATTTACGCAAGGAATACCGAACTTCTACCACCCAAATCTGCGCAATCACGAGAACTTCTCGTACTCAAATACGAAGAATGTTTTGCAGCCGCCGCCAGGTTTTGCATCATCTAGTGCGCCTGAAAAGAAGAATAACCTGGAGGAGTTGGTGGCTATGTTTATCAAGGAGCAGAAAGTATTGAACGTGAATCTTCAGACGGCAGTCAATAACCACGACACAGCTCTGAAAAACATGGAAGTGCAGATAGGACAGATAGCTTCAGCAGTGAATGCCCTTCAGAAGGGAAAATTTCCAAGCGACACTGAGCCAAACCCAAGAGAGCAGTGCAAGATGGTGACACTAAGAAGTGGTAGGAAGCTGGAGATCGGTTCAGAAAAGAAGAAGGAAGAAGAAAAGAGCAAGGATGAAGATGAAAGGGCTGAGGCACAAAAAGCCTCCTCTGAAAGGTCCCAACATCCTCCTAACTCTATTGATTTAAATTATGAATTTTCTAACTCTTTTGCAGGAAAGAAAGAAGATGAAAAGAAGAATGGCAGTCATGAAGAGAAACTGTATGAGGAAGAAGTGGTTCCATGCAACCACCATGACAAAGGCTCGCACATCAGCCCGCCCAAGCGGAGGGGCGAATGTCCAACCTTTGACTATAGGGAGTTACCTTTTCCTCAGCGCTTTAAGAATGTTAAATTAGATGAGCAGTTTCAAAAATTCCTTGAAATGTTTAAGAAATTGTCTGTGAATATTCCCTTAGTAGATGCCTTGTATAACATGCCTAATTATGGGAAATTCATGAAAGAAATGCTTTCTAGGAAGAAAAGTTTGAAAAAAGAAGTTTTTAAATTGTCTGAAAGTAGTAGTACCATAATTTCTGGAAAGATGCCTTCAAAACAGAAAGACCCAGGGAGTTTTACCATTCCCTGCACCATAGGAGAAGTATCTTTCAATAGGGCTCTGTGTGATTTAGGTGCTAGTATAAACTTGATGCCCTATTCTGTTTACAGGAGGATTGGTTTAACAGGAATGAAGGACACCGACGTCACTCTCCAGCTTGCTGATAGATCAATTACCCACCCAATGGGTGTTGTGGAGGACGTGTTGGTGAAGGTCAATAAATTTATCTTCCCTGTAGACTTTGTGGTACTAGACATGCAGGAGGACAGAGAGGTGCCCATTATTCTAGGCAGACCTTTCCTAGCTACAGGTAAAGCTGAGATTAGTGTGCATACAGGTAAGCTTACCTTGAACATTGATGATGAAAAAGTTGTGTTTAGTATTTTTGGCCAAGATGAGTTTGTATGTAGTTTGCATACTTGTTTTTCTATTGGTCCTGAATACTTGACTGACGATGATGAAGAGTTAGAGTTTAATCTTGGCTTAGGCTTAGGGGAAGTGCCTATGGATGATGAGGATTTTGATCATAATGCATATTGGAATGACCCTCTGTTTGAGAATGATTTAGAGTTGCCTGACTTTGAAAATGAATTAGACTTGCCTGCTTATGAGAATGAAAAGTCTACAGTTGACGATTTACCTTCTTTTGAGAATGAATTAAACTTACCTGAAATCAATGATTTTGATGATGATATTGATTTGCCTGACATTGAGGATGAGCATGAATTGTATAGAAAGGATTACTCGATAGATAATTTTGAGTTTGATCATGATAACACTGAATCTATTGAGTCTGATCATGACATTCCTGAGTGCATGAACCCTGACAATGTTAATACCTTTGATTCGTGTCCTGATGATGTATATAGTATAGAATCTGACCCAGAGGAACTCGAATCTGTGCATAGTATAGAATCTGACCCTGAAGAGCTTGAATTCTTTAATTCTGATAGTGAGTCATATGATAGCCTAGTCGAATCATTTTTTAATTCTGAGTCTGAGGAATCTTCTGAGCATATAGATATTGAATCTGATGAATGGACTGGCATGATTGATAGGCCATCTTTAGATCCCAGACCAGTAGATATCATAACGCTTGATGACTCTGTTAACAATTGTTTTGAGAATAGAGATCTAGAAAAGAGATTTGATGCTGTTGCATATTTTCTGAAATGTTATTATGATAATCTCTTTAGTGATGATGGGCCAGGGGAAAGTTTTTTTTCTCCCCTGTTTGCTGTGTGCAATTCGGTGCGTGATTTTTTGCAGAGCCCGGAGGATGATGAAAACTTTTATTTCGAGCCTCCGTAAGCGTGTCGAGCCTCGTCTAGCTAAAGACGTTAAAGAAAGTGCTGCTTGGGAGGCAACCCAAGGATTAAAGTTTAGATAGTTGTTTTTGCGGTAAATAATTTTCTTTGCTTCGTGATCCAATTTTGTTTTGCAGGATCACCTTAAGCAAATCCCAAAATTCCAAGAATCCCATTTTTCTGGATCGAAATGAAGAGGATAAAGCGCTCCTAGCTCAGGGAAGTCTCAGTATCCCTCTTTATGCTTTACTGTTTTAAAACATTGGGGACAATGTTTAATTTAAGTTTGGGGGGGATGCTTTCGCTGTGTTGAGCATATTTGAATTCTTTTGGATGCATGAATAGATAGCTATGATAGCCAAGGATGTGATTTTAGAAATTTTGGGAGAAAATGGTTTATATATTGTGGAATCTGGGAGCACGGCAGAAATTGTGAAATTTTAAAATTTTTTGATACTTAGTTTTGATGTCTAAAGCATGCAATAGTCTTATCTAATGACGTCTTTGAAAATCTAGATTCTTATTATGATTTTTAAAGTTTGTTGTCACCCCGATAGGCTTAGTTTCTAATACTAGGAAGTTCATGCTTGATTGTTCTAAAGAGCTAGGTAGAAAAAAATGCTATGCCTGCTAAGAGAAAAGCAAAAGCAACAAAAGAAAATGAGAGAGAAAGAAAAATCTGTTGAAAAAGAAAATTTTTTGCTTGCACAAAAGAAAAGCCTAGGGGTAAAAAGAGCTACCTGCGGTGTGATCAGTTAGGCCAACCAGAGAATAAAATTCGGGTTAAGGGTCCCGGCACCGTAGTGTGAAAGCTAGTACCATTAGATATCAAAATGCAAGTTTGGGGGAGTAGCAAAAGAAAAAGAAAAGAAAAATTATTTGAGAGTTTTGCTCCCCCATGAAAAATATATATATATATATATATATATATATATATATATATATATATATATATATATATCAGGCGCCCTAGTTTCTTTCTTTTTGCATGATAGAAGGACTCCGACCTATTAGGGGCTCTTAGCCAGTGTAGGGGGAAAACAAATGGAGAAAGCCATAAGACTAATCTAGGTTAGTAAAAGAATCAATAGATAAGTCTTGAGCATGCTATTCATTAATCTTAAGTTCAAACTAGTTTAAGATTTCTTCAAGAGTATGTGGTGCTTGCTTATTCCACTTGCATGTTTTCCATTCTATCTTAGGAATTCCAAAATCATTGAGGCTTGAGCGATTCTATTTCATGCATCTTTAGAATTTATTTTGCTCGTGACTAGCAAAAGCTTAAGTTTGGGGGTGTGATAGCGAGCAAAAATGTCGCTATTTTAGTCCCAATTTATTAGGCTTTTCTGTGCTTTAATCGTGTTATTAATGAAAATATTTAATGTATTCTGTTATTTGGTCCTTAGGAGCAAAGTCGGTGATTTTGGGAGAAAAAGTGCCAAAAATGAAGCTAATGAAGCCCAAATCCAAGCGTGGATCAAAAGGGGATCCAAAGAGGCCAATCATGATGGAAAAGCCCAAAAAGAAATGAAGAGAAGGCCCAAAAATTAGCCCAAACCGAAGCTGGAATTGCTGGAAAATGGCACAGCGTCGCGACGCTGTCCATTTCTTGGGCAACACGACGCGTGCATAACAGCGTCGCGACGCTGTGCAATATAGCGTCGCGACGCTACCTCCAATCCGGGCCTATAAAAGGCACCTCTTGGTGCCTCATTTATGCATCAATCAATCCATTCTTTCCTCCCTCCTTTGGCTCCTTTGGAGCCTCTCTCAAGGCTTTCTAGCCTTTTTGAGAGATTTCTTAGTGGGAAATATTTGGGGAATTTTGGGGAGAATCCTAGGAGGCTCAAGGAGTGTTCGGCAGAGCTCTGAGCGTCAGCGAAGGGGTTCTTCGACGGTCAATTCCTTTCCTTTTATGCTCTTAATTATGCTTTCTATTGTAAATGTTGTGGATATTGTTGGGATTGGTGTCCTAAAACTCGTAGATAGTGAATGTTAAACGAATTATATACTTATTCGATAAAGGCGTTATCGAGACTAATTCACTAAAGTTATTACTGAATAAAGTAAATTGCACATATAATTACCCAAATCCAATAAACTAAGATATGGCTATAGGATGAACACTTGAGCTTTATGTAGAGACATAAAAGTGGATCAAGCTTGAGTAATAGCCAAAACGGTCTATAGTATAGGGATAGGGTTGGGTACCTTATTCTGGAGACACTATGAGACGCGACCCACTTTATAGATGGTATAGACGATGTGATCCTAAATCGTCCATGTAGAGACATGCGAGTGGGGGCGTCCTATGCAATGAGTTTGCATAAGACCAGGACCAAGAAATAAGTCGCTCTCGCTTTATAACACCGTTTACTGACGAGACTGACTATTTCATGTGATGACCTAGGTAACTCGATCTTAATCCTGAGCTAACTATGAACTCCTGTTTATTCGGACTTATCCTTAGATATGCATAGGTGAGAGTGGCTCAGTATCGCCGACTCAATAAGCCTCCCATTTCAGGGATAGGAACGAGTAGATAGCTGGGGACATAGTCGTGCAAGAAGGAAGTCACTCCTACCCGAATTAGGGATAGTAGAGAGGTTGTTCCCTTAAGTGCTGACTCCGGGGCTTGAACAAAGGGATCCCACCCTCTCATTGGCCCGAGAGGGACTCAGTTTATTGGTTGGACCATAAACCAATTGTTCATTAGAGGATCAGTGGGACTTAAGGAACTAGAAGTACTATAGGGGTAAAACGGGCTTTTGACCTAGCTATAGCTACGAACAACCTGTGAAGGATCGACTTACTAATCATGGTTAAATCAAGTGGACAAAAAAAATATGTCTATAGTGAGGGGAGTGCAACTACCGGGCTATAGTGGAGTGTCCCGGTAGTTAACGAATGTTGGCTAGCTTGGATAATGAGATTAGTCGGTTAGCCTCGAACCGTTGGAGCCCATGATCTATAGGTCCATTAGGTCCCCCTACTAGCTCATATCGGAACAAAGCCTAGAACAAAAAGATAGGAAGCTTTGAATCGTTCAAAATCGGGAAAACGGGTATTATCGTAAATTGTGTTTGACACAATAATTTAATTATGAATTAAATTAGAAAATGAGAGATGGAGTATTTAAAAGTGTTTTGAATACCATATATATGTATTAGGAATCATATATAATTCATGGCACTAGGTGATAAAGATTAATTGGATTAATCATGTAAAAATTATTTGGAATTGTACAAATTAATTGCCTAGAAATCAATTTCAATTTTGAATTGAAATAGGAATGAATTGCAAGCTTAAAATTGAGAATTTAGATTCAATTTTAAGTGGATTTAGTGGCATTCCCACTCTTGCATGTTGATGCATAGTGGAAAACAACACAACCATGCACTAGTTGCATGTGTTGTGAATTAAACACCTAGAATCCACTTTGAGTTGCAATTTCACCATGTGTCTAGTGTCATGAGGCTTCTCTTTGCATGGAAGATGTCTATATAAGGAGTATGAATCAGATTCAAATGAAGAGAGCCATTTTTCCATATTGTTATGCTGCTGGATTTTGGTCTCAAACTCACTCATCTCCATATATCTCTCTAGTGCTTGAACCTTCAAGCATTCCCTTCCCATTCCCTATCTCTATAGACTCCCACAAGTCGTTCTTGGCCCGGAGAATAGTAGGGAAGACACTAGAGGTGGTCCACACACCGTTCGTGATCAAAGGAATCAAAGGGAGTTGTTGAATCGGTCTCCAAAAGGTTGGTAAAAATTCTGCTCTCTCCTTACGGTATTTGGACAGCATGTTTTCATTTTCTAAAATTGATGTAGTTAAGTGCCTCCGATCCTAAAATTGCTTCCGCATGTGTTATATGAACACCTTCAGATATTTTAGCTATGTATAGCTAAACCCCAATTTGGGGTCTTGAAATGAAATTATAGTCGAAATGTTGTTATAATTACCTGTCGCTTGCCCCTTCTTCCTAATTATTTGTATGGATGTGCTTAATGCTTTATTCAATCTGGCCAATTGTGTAATGATTCGATTCTTAATGGAAACTCGACGGAGAGAAGTTAGGATAGATCATAATCCATGCAACTAGTTTAATTGTCCGTCGTGACACCGGGATTAGTTGATTAAACTTAGATTCCTAAAATGAATCAGAGCGTAATAATTAATGATTTTTAATAGCGCTAAGGACACTTAGGTTGTTAAAATGAATTAATTACAATTAGGGGAAACCGACAGGAGAACCTATGTGATTAACGGAGATTCTAGGATTATAATTAGTTGGGCAATGAGATAGGATGATTATAACAATTGTTTGGCTAATAATTGATTTTCAAGACCCCTCTTCCCATTAAAAAACTCTTTCTCTCCATTTTATTTTTTTTCGATTGATCAAATTATTTTCTTTAACTGCTTTGATTTTTGAATCCTTTTTAACTGCATGAACTGTCCCCCTAAATATTATTTCTCCTAATTATTTTTAGTGCTCAAGAGATTTTTGCTTGCTCAATTTTCGCTTCGCCTCCCTGTGGATTCGATACTCGGAATTCTTTCCGTTTTATATTACTTGCGATACCGTGCGCTTGTGGTAGCGACCAACAGGTATATTGGTCGTAATGCAATTGCTTAATTAGTTAATTTCGATGGATTAGTAGGGGTTAATTAATGAGTAATTAGGAATTGAATCGATGTACGATGGGATCGAGTCCATTGATTTAGAGTACCAATTAGACAACACGCATTTAAATCACAGTTTGGTAATCAATGAATGAAAGCAAATGTACGGAAACCTAGGCGTGTCCAGCTACAGTGATCACCAAGGTGAGATTAACCAACCGCCCTTTATAAATTGGATTTCCTTGTTGTGGCACCGGTGGAACTAGAGGTACTGGTGGAATTCTCCAACCATTTTTCTTCCTTCCATGATTCTGTGGGTTAACTTGAGGATCGACTCCAGGTTGTTCCATCGGAAACTCTTGTATGTAAGAAGCTTCTTCTAGAGGTTCCCGTGCGCTCAACACTTGTTTCTACGTAGACGAAAGGTTCTTTCTATCTTAGGATCAATGTCAAGGAGTGGACACCCCTTGTTCATGCACTAACCTTAACCAGCAAGAGAAAAATTTGCAAATTAAAGTCAAATTCCCTTTGAGACAGAAATGTGGTCGCAATCGAATCACAATTTCAATAACAAAACTGGTTTCACTTTTGGTCTCCGGCAACGGTGCCAAAAACTTGGTGGGTGTCGGGTTGAAAGGTGGATGTGAGAAAAAGATGATGAATAATAATTAAGATAAATTCAACCCAAGCTAGTGCAAGTATACACTGTCGCATGTAGTAATAAAAACCTTAGAGTATTCCAAGGGTATCGATCCCACGAGGACTAAATTGGAAACACAGATTTGAAGAAGAAACTGCTCAAAGATTGCTTAAAGTAGGTAACCAAAGATATAATTGATGATTGATTTTTGGAAATTAAACAAAACAAATAAGTAAAAAAAAAAAAGAAAAATGATAAATAAAACGAGGTGTTCAATATAATTTCATCCCAAAGGAAAATAACTTTAATCATAGATTATTCAACTTAAGCCTATTCAATGCATTGGGTCAGGTTAAACTTCTATTTGGCCTTGCTCCCAAGAATCGTTAGAAGGCTAAGCGAGTACCATTATGCACATTTCTGTGACTCGACTCCGACATAGATAATTCACAAATGCAATCTATAACCCTATAGTTGTTATAGGGGGCCTTAGGCAGCTTGCCCTATAACACCGAATACACTCTTTCGAGCCCTTTCTCCTATATCACCTTTATAAGAACCGATATCGTTTGTTCCTTTCGAGATCAAACTCACATAGCATGCAATGTCTAAGTGATCAATTTAAACTCAGCAAGATCAGAATGATAATCAATAAAGAATGACATGCATTGAATAAAAACTTAAGCGAATAAACACTTTCAAGCTATTGAACCATAAGGGAATTCACCATATTGAACCCCTCAACGGAATTTAGCTAAGCATGGTGGAATAAAGTGCAAATGAACAACTTTTCATTGAAATAAAATGTAAAGAATACAAAAGAATGAAAAGTGACAAGTGCTGGAAATAATGGAAGTAGCTAAATACTAGGGTTTTTTCTTTTATCCAATCCTTCTAGAGTTCGCTCGACACTCCACTCTCTCTCGTTTACAAGTGGGAATGGTGTGAAAATCCCTACAAACCCTAAGGTTTGATGTCTAACTAAGGTTAGAATTCAGTCTTCTAAGAAGGACCTCGGGCATCCCTACTCATGGGCGTCTACTAGGGTTCTGTCACCACCCTCTTCTTCCCAGTGAGTTCTGCTTGAATTTGACTTCGAATCACGAGCTTATATAGTGTGGGGAGTAGTTGAGGAGCCACGAAATAGGTGCTGGTAGGTAGCCCAGTCATTTTCGGGGTCAAAACGGCCGGTTACGTGATCAAAAGTCTCATTCAAAACGACCCGCGACAAACTCGGAACGGCCTCTGTTTTTCCAAAAATGCGATCGCATTTGATTTTAGCCTTCCCAAATGTGTAAACTTCAGCTTTCCTCTGTTTTCTTGCACAACACCAAATTGGGTCACATTCATATCAAATTGAGTCTTTTTAAGCACAAATAAGCATAATTTGACAAATGTGACTCTCGACTCCCTACTTTATCAACTTTAACATATTTTGAGCTCAGGAATAGTAAAATTGATCTAAATATGCAACTTTTGACAAGGAAATGAGCTAAATATAAGGGTAAAATAGGTATATTTTTCACCCTTATCACACATGCAATGGGCAACAAACAACAATTACAATTTATTAAATCATTTAGTTCTAGGGACGTATGAGTAGTATCAAAATGTTATTCTATTTGCTACTTAGATTTAGCAAATAAATTTAGAATTCAAAGAAGTAAAATCACATAAACATGCTTTGAGAATTCAAACAAGGGATTTCATGAAAAGAAATTGAACTTACACGTTGATGTCCCGATTACATGAATGAAGAGTATAGCCTCTCATGGAGCAAGAGCAAGTTGAATTCTTCATGGAATACATCAAGGAAAGCATGAAAAACTAAAACTAAGAAGAATGGTGGAGAAAGGGGAGAGAGATGGACTACAATGTTGTAGTGATTTGTGAATTGAGGGATGATTTTAAACCTACACCAAAGGCCTCTATTTATAGGATTTCTTGGCCTTCAAATCGTGGTAGCTTGGTGCTGAAGAAGAGCTCAAAATTTGAAAATTCGTGGAGCCAAATTAGGAAAACTTCAATTCTGGAAAATCAACAACGTCAAGATGCTATAACACAGCGTCACGACGCTATCCCTTTAGATATATCAACTTAAATACCTCCAGTCTTAGACAGAAATTCACCGAGAGAGTTTCCTTATATAGTGATTTTTTTTAAAAAAAAAAAAAAAACTGCTCAAAATAATAGGTCCAATGCTTAGGTGCATGGCCTTAATCAAATAAATCAAGCATGCATATAGAATATAGTCTATGTGCACCAAGACTCAATGAAAATCCAACATGCATGATACTACTCCAGCCCCAACCTAAACGTTACATTGTCCCTAATGTAAAATAAACATGGAAAGTAAGGGACAAAAAGTAAAAGGGAACAGAAAACCTCCCCTGTTTAAGCACGAGGTTGGCAAAGATGGAAACTTCCCACAAAGGCCTAAAAGAGTGACTTTAAATTAGGGTAACTTACCAAAAATAAAAACAAAAACAAATTAGGAAAACAACTAAAAAAGGAAAGAAAATAAAAAAGGAAGGGATAAAATTTTTGGTTTTTCTCTCAAAAGGAAAGAAAATCTCCATGAAGCTCAATTCCTTTTCCTTGCTTATTGTTGTGCAAGCAAGCTTGCTCTTGCTAAAGGATTGTCACGAAGGCCTACAAGAAGCAAACTACAAAAAACGAGAAACATGTGAAAAACACAAAAGGAAATAGAAATAAGACATCGTGTTCCCTGACAACGACGCCAATTTGATGGAGCGACTTGTCGACGGTCGTGTCAAATAAATTTGTAATCCACAACCTCTAAAGCGAACTTGTAGCAGTAATGGTCGGGGTCAATTACAGGGGTCTATGCAAACAAATATTTATTTCTTTAATTTTTTTAGGTAACCAAAAAGGGGGGTTTTCGTATTTGGAAAGAAAATAGTTATGGAAAGAAAACTAGTTAAGGAAAATAATAAAAAAGGAAAGTAAGAGAATTAAATAAAAAGGAAAGGAATCAATACCTCAAAGATCATGTAACTGAGATTTTCATGGTAAGTTCAATTCAATTAAATCATTAATCTCACTAATTAGTCAAAACAAGTTTAAGTTCAGCATATTCCAACAACAAACCGAGAACCATGATCCAATTATCACAAACATGCAAACGCTAAGTTTGATTCTAGCTTAAATTAATTAATTGGCCGATTAACTAATCTAAACCGCATTGGGATCTAGCCTAATTAATTCACATGTAATGGGCAACAAACCACAATTACAATTGATTAAATCATTTAGTTGTCGGGACGTATGAGTGATATAGAAACGTTATCCTATTTGCTACTTAGATTTAGCAAGTAAATTTAGAGAGGACGCGGTCAAGGTTGTCAATCTTTCCTACCACAATCTAAACATATAAACAAAGAACACTAAAATCACATAAACATGCTTTGAGAATTCAAACAAGAGAGTTCATTAAAAGAAATTGAACTTACACGTTGACGTCCCGATTACATGAATCAAGAGTCTAGCCTCTCATGGAGCAAGAGCAAGCTGAATTCTTCATGGAATACATCAAGGAAAGCAAGAAAAACTAAACCTAAGAAGAATGGTGGAGAAAGAGGAGAGAGATGGACTACTATGTTGTAGTGATTTGTGAATTGACTGATGATTCTAAACCTACACCAAAGGCCTCTATTTATAGGAGTTATTGGCCTTCAAATCGTGGTAGCTTGGTGCTGAAGAAGGCCTCAAAATTGGAAAATTCGTGGAGCCAAATTAGGAAAACTTCAATTCTGGAAAATCGATAGCGTCGAGACGTTATAACACAGCGTCGCAACGCTGTCCCTTCAGATATGGAAGGTTGTCGTTGCAGATGCCTAGCATAAAGATGCTAGGATTCCAGCGTCTCGACGCTGCTTTCCAACTTGATCTCCAGGTTCTTTCCTTATTTGCACGGTGTCTCGATGCTGGAGAGGGAGGGTCTCATTGCTGATGAGGCTCCAAAGGCAGAATGGTCATTTTATGCTCCAGTTTTGCTCGTTTAGGCCCCAAATCGCTTCTAAAGCCCCGATGAGGACCTATACACATATTATACTCATTTTAAAGCATTTTTCGCAAGGAATTCAACTAAGATAGGCAAATTGGGAGATTCTAAATGTATAATAAATTAGATCAATCACACTCCCCTCACTATAAATATATTTTTGTCCACTCGATATAACAATGCTTAGTAAGTCGACCCTTCACAAGTTGTTCGTAACTACAGTGGTTCAAATGTCCATTTTACCCCTGAAGTTACTTCTAATTCCTTAAGTCCCACTGATCCTCTAATGAACAATTGGTTTGTTGTTCAACCAACGAACCTAATCCCTCTCGGTCAATGAGAGGGCGGGATCCCTTTGTTCACGCCCCAGAGCCAGCATTTAATGTAACAACCTATCTACTATCCCTATAAAAGGACATGAGTGAATTTCGTCTTGCAGAACTATGTCCCCAGCCCTCTACCCAGTCTCATCCCCAAAATGGTAGGCTTATTCAGTCGGTGAACTCAGGCCACTCTCACCCATGCAAATCACAGGACAATCCTGAACAATCAGGAGTTCATAGTTAGCTCAGGATTAAGTTCGAGTTACCTAGGTCATTAGTAAACGGTGTTATAAAATGAAAGTGACTATTCTCGTGGTTCGGTCTTATGCAAACTCATTGCGTAGGATGTCCTCACTCACATGTCAATACATGAACGATTCAGGATCACATCGTTTGTACTAAGGACAAGTGTCCCCAGAATATGGTACCCAGCCTTATTGTTGTACTATAGACCGTTTTAGGCTATTACTTGAACTTGATCCATTCTTATATCACTACATAAAGTTCAAATGTTCATTACATAGCTCAGGGTTCGTAGTTTATTGGATTTGTGGTTATTTAGGCAAGACTAATACATATTTAATCAATAACACATTATTGAAATGGAATAACTGTTTATTATCAAATAGTTGTCAAATGTTACATTTACTATCTACGAGTTTTAGGGCATAAAACCCAATAGCACTAAGTCTAGTGGATTGATTAGGACACTTTAAATAATTAGACCTAAATTATTTCTATGGCTATTTTGGATTCTTGACCTATCATGCAAAGCCACAAAGTCAGAGAACTGCTCTTGGGACCCGTGCCCATGAATCAGTCTATGCACTACAACATAGAAATTAATAAACATACAAGCTGCGAGTTAGGGCGTCAATCTAACCTGCTGTACATGCTTATTATACGATTCGAATCCAAAATAGAATTGCAAGAAAATGGAAATACATTCAAAACAAAATCTCACAAACAAAATCCATTCAGTAACCATAAAAATCACCTAATTGACGTCAACGGATTTAGTTGGCAGTTAAACCAACTAAATCCCACTACAAGATACAATGGAATATGAAATAAAAAATCAAATTAAACTAAGAATCATACAATACGAGGTCGGAATGTAAAATACAGAGAGCAAAACTAAAGAAACAAGAAAACTCTACTGAAAACTAACCTACTACGTTAATGAAATTCGAGGGTTTTATACACATTTTAATTGTAGCGTCTCGACGCTACACCTTCAGGCCAAAGAAATAAAATCAAGCCACGGCGTCTCGACGTTGTGGCCTTTTCCAACGTGCTTCAACTCTTTTTTTGGTCTTCTTTTTCTTGCTCGGATTGGGACTTGAACCTTTGACTCCTTGGCACTATTCCTCGGGCTCATCACAACCCGCTCGGGTCTTGATAGGACCTAAATAGTCCTATTTTATCGCCTCTAATCTAAGCTTGTTAAAGTTATTTTATGCTTTACTTGTCTTATTTATAGATTAATTGAGCTTAGGCCGTGTCGGGAGTCAATCATGCTAATTGGTGTTAATTCGGGCCAATTACGAAGTTTTTGGAGCCATCTCGATGTCTTGGACAGAGAGAAGGTGAAGAGACCCAATTGTGCTGAAGCGGGCCTGAATTATGACACCGAAGGCCAAAGATTTAAGTCTCGTACCGAGAAGAAGCGAGACAAGACCGAGAAAAGGAGCAGGAAGTCGAGATTAGAGGCTGGCATCGAGATGCTGGTCTTGGCGTCTCGACACCTACGCGATTCCAGACCGAAGAAAAAGTTTGCAACGTCGAGACTCTGTGCCCTGACATCTCGACCCCGGCGCATTTTCTATATATATTTGGTCTCGGTTTAGTCCACCGTTTGGTTAGATTTTGGGTCCCTTTTACGATTCCTTTGCCCCTTTTACTTTCCAGCATGTTTGTAGACCATTCTTGGTCATTTACTATGGATTCTTTCATGTTATTTATCGATTTTACTTCATCTATGCGTAGCTAAACTTCTTTAGATCGTTGGATTGGATTTATGTCTTGATTTCTAATTACATTGGTTGAGTTCTCTAGTTCTTATCTCATGTTCTTGTTGTATTTTCATTAAGTTTTGCATGCAATCCCGTTTAAACCACTGCATGACCCTTAGTCAATTAGGATTGACGCACTATGCGATTATAGCTTGTGTATTCAATCAGTTATTTGAGATAGCCACTAGGTTGAGGCAAGCCACTCTATACGTGAGACGGCCCTTGATAGGCCTAGGATGCATGTTAAAGGTTATGGGTTCTAGATTTAAATTGCATTTGAATTTAGTTCTTATAATTCTGGACCCACGATCCCAAAGCGGCTAGTTTTACTAGGTAATTGTAAAATTGCTTGTTAATAATCTAGTTAGATATAAGTAGTAATCGTTGCAGAGGTCTCGGACGGTTATTACATTATGCATAAGGGGTGGCGAAAGATAGAGTCTATATTAATTAATCTTGTTAATTGTCGAATTCACGATTAGGGAGTTAATTAGCACATGTTAGTGTAGGGAGGTCTTCCGAGTAACCCAGAAGCCGACTGGACTAATGAAATCGGTTTAGAGCAACCATTAAAGAAAACTAGGAAACAAATGAATTAGAATCAAGCATAATAAATCCTAATCCAACGATCCCTTTTGATGTATTTGATCCTGTTTTATTTTTTCTCTGCGTATTTAGTTTTTGTGCCATTTAAAATTCAGCATTCAGGTATTTATTTTATTTTCTTGCTTGTCTCTCATCACCAAAAATTCCCCTTGTTTTCATAAGCATAAAATCCTACATTTATTAGATCCCCCTTCCCTGTGTTCGACCTCGGTCGCTAATGCTACAAAATTAGTAGTAGTGTCGTGGATTATAAATTTTATTTGACGACTTAGGGAAAATTTGACACCCTTCTGGCGGTCCCGACAAGTTGGCGTCATTGCCGGGGAAGGGCGTTTTCTATTGTTTATAGGATTTTGTGTTTTTTGTGTCTTTTTGGTTTTTGTGCTTTTTCCTTTTTCCTTGCAGAGCTTAACGATGAAATCAACATAGCCTCGGCGGGCTAATCCCATGGTCGAGCACATGATGCAATACCTTGCAGCTCCTGATCCAAGTCATCTCCCATCTCTTGGAAACCTCAAAGTCACAAGAGAAATCATATACACCTCCCAAGCACCTGAGGAATACTTTCACAAGTACTGGGATCGTTTAAATGGGTTATTGCACTTCCTCATACCCCATTGTCTGAGGAGTCCTTGTTGTTGCACTTGATTGAAGGATTATCACCCGATGACAGAAGGATGTTGGATATAGCAAGTGGTGGGGATGCACTAGACAAAACACCCAGTGAGGCCTAGAGAGATAATTTCGAGCTTGGCAACGTATGTTGGACTCATCATATTTCAAGCACGAAAGGTAAATTCTTATGATTCTTCGAATAGCCAAGATTCTGAGCAACAACAAGAAGGTAAGTCTAATGAGGTTAGTGAACCTGAGTTTGAACCTTCTTTAGATTCTAAGTCTGATTCATGTGATATGTCATGCATGATAGGAGAAATGGAAATAGATGTTGAGTTAGCTTTGGTCGATTCTATGCAAAATTCTATTTCCCCTAAGCTTATTAATTTTGATTTGCATGAGCTAGATTTAGTAATTCCAATTGTTGACCAGTCTGTTGCTCATTATAAAGGTGTCTTGATCAGTATGTTGGGGATGATGATGGATTATTGGTTTAAATTTTCTCATGCCTTGCACTCTGTGTGCAAGTTTAATTTATCTATGCAGGAGCAAATCAAAAAGAAGAAAAATAAAAAGGATGTAATGAAAATCAAAGAGGTTGATTTCGGATGAGAAGCGAGGATAATGTGGTCACGCAAACGACCTTAAACATTTGCAATCTGTAATTTTCTTGCTTCCTGTCTTTTTAATTCTTAAACATATGTTTATTTTCATTAGTTGCTTTTATGCTTGTTTTCTTGTTTTTGTCTTTAGGATTGACGGTACCAAAGCGATGCCTCTTTGTTTGTAGACAAACGTGATTCACCACCCATGAGCGTGAAATTCAGGGAAGTTCTATTCTTTCCCTATACATTGTCTTATTCTTCATGATTTATTACATTGAGGGCAATGTAAACTTTAGGTTGGGGGTGGGGAATTATACTTTATATTCCTGTTGGGCCTTGAGCATCTGAGCGTCAGGCCAGCGTTTGTGCATAATGAATGCCTTGCATGCTTGTTGTGTATATACTTGTTTAAGTGATAATGATTTCCTAGGATTGACTCAAATTTTTTTCAAAAATTTATTGCTTTCGATGAGTTGTGACCTTGAGTGTTCAAAAAAGGAACCTTTTTAAAACTTTTCTTGGATATGCCTTACACCTGTTGAGTGCCTATTTAGCTTTAAAGTAGGACTTGAATGCATAGGAGCGAATTACTTAGCTGATATTCCTGTTGTCACCCCGATAGTTGTAAGGTTAAGCAAGAAAGTCTAATTTTTTTTGCAAAATAGTGTGTGGAGTCTTGCCTAGGAGAGAAAAAGAAAATATGCCTGCAATAAAAAAACAAGAGTGGAAAAATAAGTCAGGGGTGGCGAAGCAAAAGAAAAGAAAAATCATATGCTCGCCATCTTTACTTTGAGAGAAAAAAAAAAAGAAAGCATGCTTGCATTGAGCCTAAACGCTTAGGGGTAAAAAGAGCTACCTGCATTGTGATCAGTTAGGTCAACCAAGAGTAAAACTCGTGTTATGGATCCCTGTGCTGTAGTGTGAAAGCTAGTGCCCTATCCAAAAGAAATGCAAAAAGCAAAAAGAAAGAAAAAGTGCAAAAGAAAGAAAAGAGTGAAAAAGAAGAAAAAAAGAAATAAAAGAAGAAAAAGGAACTCCTTGATCAGGCACCTAAGCAAGAGGAAGCACCCTAGTTTGTTCCATTTGGGCCTTTTAGCAAGACCTTAGTGCCAGTGTAGATGGAAGATAGGATGAGAGTTGAGTAATCCAATCCCGGGCTAGTAAAGTCGTCTTTAGGTGGGATGTAGCTCTCTTGTGCAAGATAATCTTTGAAAAATTTTGATTTGTCTACTCATTTGTCTCTCTTGCGAATGTCTCTTGGTTGCTTTAGTTTTTGGAATGTTTGAGTTTTGAGGATTAAATCACTTATCAATTATATGCACAACGCCTTTCTCCTTGTTTTGTGTGTGCCTTGCTCGAGGACTAGGAAGATTTAGGTTGGGGGTATTTGATAGGACCAAAATAGTCCTATTTTATCGTCTCTAATCTAAGCTTGTTAAAGTTATTTTATGCTTTACTTGTCTTATTTATAGATTAATTGAGCTTAGGCCGTGTCGGGAGTCAATCATGCTAATTGGTGTTAATTCGGGCCAATTACGAAGTTTTTGGAGCCATCTCGATGTCTTGGACAGAGAGAAGGTGAAGAGACCCAATTGTGCTGAAGCGGGCCTGAATTATGACACCGAAGGCCAAAGATTTAAGTCTCGTACCGAGAAGAAGCGAGACAAGACCGAGAAAAGGAGCAGGAAGTCGAGATTAGAGGCTGGCATCGAGATGCTGGTCTTGGCGTCTCGACACCTACGCAATTCCAGACCGAAGAAAAAGTTTGCAACGTCGAGACTCTGTGCCCTGACATCTCGACGCCGGCGCATTTTCTATATATATTTGGTCTCGGTTTAGTCCACCGTTTGGTTAGATTTTGGGTCCCTTTTACGATTCCTTTGCCCCTTTTACTTTCCAGCATGTTTGTAGACCATTCTTGGTCATTTACTATGGATTCTTTCATGTTATTTATCGATTTTACTTCATCTATGCGTAGCTAAACTTCTTTAGATCGTTGGATTGGATTTATGTCTTGATTTCTAATTACATTGGTTGAGTTCTCTAGTTCTTATCTCATGTTCTTGTTGTATTTTCATTAAGTTTTGCATGCAATCCCGTTTAAACCACTGCATGACCCTTAGTCAATTAGGATTGACGCACTATGCGATTATAGCTTGTGTATTCAATCAGTTATTTGAGATAGCCACTAGGTTGAGGCAAGCCACTCTATACGTGAGACGGCCCTTGATAGGCCTAGGATGCATGTTAAAGGTTATGGGTTCTAGATTTAAATTGCATTTGAATTTAGTTCTTATAATTCTGGACCCACGATCCCAAAGCGGCTAGTTTTACTAGGTAATTGTAAAATTGCTTGTTAATAATCTAGTTAGATATAAGTAGTAATCGTTGCAGAGGTCTCGGACGGTTATTACATTATGCATAAGGGGTGGCGAAAGATAGAGTCTATATTAATTAATCTTGTTAATTGTCGAATTCACGATTAGGGAGTTAATTAGCACATGTTAGTGTAGGGAGGTCTTCCGAGTAACCCAGAAGCCGACTGGACTAATGAAATCGGTTTAGAGCAACCATTAAAGAAAACTAGGAAACAAATGAATTAGAATCAAGCATAATAAATCCTAATCCAACGATCCCTTTTGATGTATTTGATCCTGTTTTATTTTTTCTCTGCGTATTTAGTTTTTGTGCCATTTAAAATTCAGCATTCAGGTATTTATTTTATTTTCTTGCTTGTCTCTCATCACCAAAAATTCCCCTTGTTTTCATAAGCATAAAATCCTACATTTATTAGATCCCCCTTCCCTGTGTTCGACCTCGGTCGCTAATGCTACAAAATTAGTAGTAGTGTCGTGGATTATAAATTTTATTTGACGACTTAGGGAGAATTTGACACCCTTCTGGCGGTCCCGTCAAGTTGGCGTCATTGCCGGGGAAGGGCGTTTTCTATTGTTTATAGGATTTTGTGTTTTTTGTGTCTTTTTGGTTTTTGTGCTTTTTCCTTTTTCCTTGCAGAGCTTAACGATGAAATCAACATAGCCTCGGCGGGCTAATCCCATGGTCGAGCACATGATGCAATACCTTGCAGCTCCTGATCCAAGTCATCTCCCATCTCTTGGAAACCTCAAAGTCACAAGAGAAATCATATACACCTCCCAAGCACCTGAGGAATACTTTCACAAGTACTGGGATCGTTTAAATGGGTTATGTGCACTTCCTCATACCCCATTGTCTGAGGAGTCCTTGTTGTTGCACTTGATTGAAGGATTATCACCCGATGACAGAAGGATGTTGGATATAGCAAGTGGTGGGGATGCACTAGACAAAACACCCAGTGAGGCCTAGAGAGATAATTTCGAGCTTGGCAACGTATGTTGGACTCATCATATTTCAAGCACGAAAGGTAAATTCTTATGATTCTTCGAATAGCCAAGATTCTGAGCAACAACAAGAAGGTAAGTCTAATGAGGTTAGTGAACCTGAGTTTGAACCTTCTTTAGATTCTAAGTCTGATTCATGTGATATGTCATGCATGATAGGAGAAATGGAAATAGATGTTGAGTTAGCTTTGGTCGATTCTATGCAAAATTCTATTTCCCCTAAGCTTATTAATTTTGATTTGCATGAGCTAGATTTAGTAATTCCAATTGTTGACCAGTCTGTTGCTCATTATAAAGGTGTCTTGATCAGTATGTTGGGGATGATGATGGATTATTGGTTTAAATTTTCTCATGCCTTGCACTCTGTGTGCAAGTTTAATTTATCTATGCAGGAGCAAATCAAAAAGAAGAAAAATAAAAAGGATGTAATGAAAATCAAAGAGGTTGATTTCGGATGAGAAGCGAGGATAATGTGGTCACGCAAACGACCTTAAACATTTGCAATCTATAATTTTCTTGCTTCCTGTCTTTTTAATTCTTAAACATATGTTTATTTTCATTAGTTGCTTTTATGCTTGTTTTCTTGTTTTTGTCTTTAGGATTGACGGTACCAAAGCGATGCCTCTTTGTTTGTAGACAAACGTGATTCACCACCCATGAGCGTGAAATTCAGGGAAGTTCTATTCTTTCCCTATACATTGTCTTATTCTTCATGATTTATTACATTGAGGGCAATGTAAACTTTAGGTTGGGGGTGGGGAATTATACTTTATATTCCTGTTGGGCCTTGAGCATCTGAGCGTCAGGCCAGCGTTTGTGCATAATGAATGCCTTGCATGCTTGTTGTGTATATACTTGTTTAAGTGATAATGATTTCCTAGGATTGACTCAAATTTTTTTCAAAAATTTATTGCTTTCGATGAGTTGTGACCTTGAGTGTTCAAAAAAGGAACCTTTTTAAAACTTTTCTTGGATATGCCTTACACCTGTTGAGTGCCTATTTAGCTTTAAAGTAGGACTTGAATGCATAGGAGCGAATTACTTAGCTGATATTCCTGTTGTCACCCCGATAGTTGTAAGGTTAAGCAAGAAAGTCTAATTTTTTTTGCAAAATAGTGTGTGGAGTCTTGCCTAGGAGAGAAAAAGAAAATATGCCTGCAATAAAAAAACAAGAGTGGAAAAATAAGTCAGGGGTGGCGAAGCAAAAGAAAAGAAAAATCATATGCTCGCCATCTTTACTTTGAGAGAAAAAAAAAAAAGAAAGCATGCTTGCATTGAGCCTAAACGCTTAGGGGTAAAAAGAGCTACCTGCATTGTGATCAGTTAGGTCAACCAAGAGTAAAACTCGTGTTATGGATCCCTGTGCTGTAGTGTGAAAGCTAGTGCCCTATCCAAAAGAAATGCAAAAAGCAAAAAGAAAGAAAAAGTGCAAAAGAAAGAAAAGAGTGAAAAAGAAGAAAAAAAGAAATAAAAGAAGAAAAAGGAACTCCTTGATCAGGCACCTAAGCAAGAGGAAGCACCCTAGTTTGTTCCATTTGGGCCTTTTAGCAAGACCTTAGTGCCAGTGTAGATGGAAGATAGGATGAGAGTTGAGTAATCCAATCCCGGGCTAGTAAAGTCGTCTTTAGGTGGGATGTAGCTCTCTTGTGCAAGATAATCTTTGAAAAATTTTGATTTGTCTACTCATTTGTCTCTCTTGCGAATGTCTCTTGGTTGCTTTAGTTTTTGGAATGTTTGAGTTTTGAGGATTAAATCACTTATCAATTATATGCACAACGCCTTTCTCCTTGTTTTGTGTGTGCCTTGCTCGAGGACTAGGAAGATTTAGGTTGGGGGTATTTGATAGGACCAAAATAGTCCTATTTTATCGTCTCTAATCTAAGCTTGTTAAAGTTATTTTATGCTTTACTTGTCTTATTTATAGATTAATTGAGCTTAGGCCGTGTCGGGAGTCAATCATGCTAATTGGTGTTAATTCGGGCCAATTACGAAGTTTTTGGAGCCATCTCGATGTCTTGGACAGAGAGAAGGTGAAGAGACCCAATTGTGCTGAAGCGGGCCTGAATTATGACACCGAAGGCCAAAGATTTAAGTCTCGTACCGAGAAGAAGCGAGACAAGACCGAGAAAAGGAGCAGGAAGTCGAGATTAGAGGCTGGCATCGAGATGCTGGTCTTGGCGTCTCGACACCTACGCAATTCCAGACCGAAGAAAAAGTTTGCAACGTCGAGACTCTGTGCCCTGACATCTCGACGCCGGCGCATTTTCTATATATATTTGGTCTCGGTTTAGTCCACCGTTTGGTTAGATTTTGGGTCCCTTTTACGATTCCTTTGCCCCTTTTACTTTCCAGCATGTTTGTAGACCATTCTTGGTCATTTACTATGGATTCTTTCATGTTATTTATCGATTTTACTTCATCTATGCGTAGCTAAACTTCTTTAGATCGTTGGATTGGATTTATGTCTTGATTTCTAATTACATTGGTTGAGTTCTCTAGTTCTTATCTCATGTTCTTGTTGTATTTTCATTAAGTTTTGCATGCAATCCCGTTTAAACCACTGCATGACCCTTAGTCAATTAGGATTGACGCACTATGCGATTATAGCTTGTGTATTCAATCAGTTATTTGAGATAGCCACTAGGTTGAGGCAAGCCACTCTATACGTGAGACGGCCCTTGATAGGCCTAGGATGCATGTTAAAGGTTATGGGTTCTAGATTTAAATTGCATTTGAATTTAGTTCTTATAATTCTGGACCCACGATCCCAAAGCGGCTAGTTTTACTAGGTAATTGTAAAATTGCTTGTTAATAATCTAGTTAGATATAAGTAGTAATCGTTGCAGAGGTCTCGGACGGTTATTACATTATGCATAAGGGGTGGCGAAAGATAGAGTCTATATTAATTAATCTTGTTAATTGTCGAATTCACGATTAGGGAGTTAATTAGCACATGTTAGTGTAGGGAGGTCTTCCGAGTAACCCAGAAGCCGACTGGACTAATGAAATCGGTTTAGAGCAACCATTAAAGAAAACTAGGAAACAAATGAATTAGAATCAAGCATAATAAATCCTAATCCAACGATCCCTTTTGATGTATTTGATCCTGTTTTATTTTTTCTCTGCGTATTTAGTTTTTGTGCCATTTAAAATTCAGCATTCAGGTATTTATTTTATTTTCTTGCTTGTCTCTCATCACCAAAAATTCCCCTTGTTTTCATAAGCATAAAATCCTACATTTATTAGATCCCCCATCCCTGTGTTCGACCTCGGTCGCTAATGCTACAAAATTAGTAGTAGTGTCGTGGATTATAAATTTTATTTGACGACTTAGGGAGAATTTGACACCCTTCTGGCGGTCCCGTCAAGTTGGCGTCATTGCCGGGGAAGGGCGTTTTCTATTGTTTATAGGATTTTGTGTTTTTTGTGTCTTTTTGGTTTTTGTGCTTTTTCCTTTTTCCTTGCAGAGCTTAACGATGAAATCAACATAGCCTCGGCGGGCTAATCCCATGGTCGAGCACATGATGCAATACCTTGCAGCTCCTGATCCAAGTCATCTCCCATCTCTTGGAAACCTCAAAGTCACAAGAGAAATCATATACACCTCCCAAGCACCTGAGGAATACTTTCACAAGTACTGGGATCGTTTAAATGGGTTATGTGCACTTCCTCATACCCCATTGTCTGAGGAGTCCTTGTTGTTGCACTTGATTGAAGGATTATCACCCGATGACAGAAGGATGTTGGATATAGCAAGTGGTGGGGATGCACTAGACAAAACACCCAGTGAGGCCTAGAGAGATAATTTCGAGCTTGGCAACGTATGTTGGACTCATCATATTTCAAGCACGAAAGGTAAATTCTTATGATTCTTCGAATAGCCAAGATTCTGAGCAACAACAAGAAGGTAAGTCTAATGAGGTTAGTGAACCTGAGTTTGAACCTTCTTTAGATTCTAAGTCTGATTCATGTGATATGTCATGCATGATAGGAGAAATGGAAATAGATGTTGAGTTAGCTTTGGTCGATTCTATGCAAAATTCTATTTCCCCTAAGCTTATTAATTTTGATTTGCATGAGCTAGATTTAGTAATTCCAATTGTTGACCAGTCTGTTGCTCATTATAAAGGTGTCTTGATCAGTATGTTGGGGATGATGATGGATTATTGGTTTAAATTTTCTCATGCCTTGCACTCTGTGTGCAAGTTTAATTTATCTATGCAGGAGCAAATCAAAAAGAAGAAAAATAAAAAGGATGTAATGAAAATCAAAGAGGTTGATTTCGGATGAGAAGCGAGGATAATGTGGTCACGCAAACGACCTTAAACATTTGCAATCTGTAATTTTCTTGCTTCCTGTCTTTTTAATTCTTAAACATATGTTTATTTTCATTAGTTGCTTTTATGCTTGTTTTCTTGTTTTTGTCTTTAGGATTGACGGTACCAAAGCGATGCCTCTTTGTTTGTAGACAAACGTGATTCACCACCCATGAGCGTGAAATTCAGGGAAGTTCTATTCTTTCCCTATACATTGTCTTATTCTTCATGATTTATTACATTGAGGGCAATGTAAACTTTAGGTTGGGGGTGGGGAATTATACTTTATATTCCTGTTGGGCCTTGAGCATCTGAGCGTCAGGCCAGCGTTTGTGCATAATGAATGCCTTGCATGCTTGTTGTGTATATACTTGTTTAAGTGATAATGATTTCCTAGGATTGACTCAAATTTTTTTCAAAAATTTATTGCTTTCGATGAGTTGTGACCTTGAGTGTTCAAAAAAGGAACCTTTTTAAAACTTTTCTTGGATATGCCTTACACCTGTTGAGTGCCTATTTAGCTTTAAAGTAGGACTTGAATGCATAGGAGCGAATTACTTAGCTGATATTCCTGTTGTCACCCCGATAGTTGTAAGGTTAAGCAAGAAAGTCTAATTTTTTTTGCAAAATAGTGTGTGGAGTCTTGCCTAGGAGAGAAAAAGAAAATATGCCTGCAATAAAAAAACAAGAGTGGAAAAATAAGTCAGGGGTGGCGAAGCAAAAGAAAAGAAAAATCATATGCTCGCCATCTTTACTTTGAGAGAAAAAAAAAAGAAAGCATGCTTGCATTGAGCCTAAACGCTTAGGGGTAAAAAGAGCTACCTGCATTGTGATCAGTTAGGTCAACCAAGAGTAAAACTCGTGTTATGGATCCCTGTGCTGTAGTGTGAAAGCTAGTGCCCTATCCAAAAGAAATGCAAAAAGCAAAAAGAAAGAAAAAGTGCAAAAGAAAGAAAAGAGTGAAAAAGAAGAAAAAAAGAAATAAAAGAAGAAAAAGGAACTCCTTGATCAGGCACCTAAGCAAGAGGAAGCACCCTAGTTTGTTCCATTTGGGCCTTTTAGCAAGACCTTAGTGCCAGTGTAGATGGAAGATAGGATGAGAGTTGAGTAATCCAATCCCGGGCTAGTAAAGTCGTCTTTAGGTGGGATGTAGCTCTCTTGTGCAAGATAATCTTTGAAAAATTTTGATTTGTCTACTCATTTGTCTCTCTTGCGAATGTCTCTTGGTTGCTTTAGTTTTTGGAATGTTTGAGTTTTGAGGATTAAATCACTTATCAATTATATGCACAACGCCTTTCTCCTTGTTTTGTGTGTGCCTTGCTCGAGGACTAGGAAGATTTAGGTTGGGGGTATTTGATAGGACCAAAATAGTCCTATTTTATCGTCTCTAATCTAAGCTTGTTAGAGTTATTTTACGCTTTACTTGTCTTATTTACAGATTAATTGAGCTTAGGTCGTGTCGGGAGTCGATCACGCTAATTGGTGTTAATTCGGGCTAATTACGGAGTTTTTGGAGCCATCTCGATGTCTTGGACGGAGAGGAGGTGAAGAGACCCAATTGTGCTGAAGTGGGCCTGAATTATGACACTGAAGGCTAGAGATTGAAGTCCTGAACCGAGAAGAAGCGAGACAAGATCGAGAAAAGGAGAAGGAAGTCGAGATTAGAGGCTGGCGTCTCGATGCCGGTCTTGGCATCTCGACGCCGACGCGATTCCAGGTCAAAGACGAAAGTTTGCAGCATCGAGACGCTGTGCTCTGGCGTCTCGGCGCCAGCGCATTTTCTATATATATTAGGTCTCGGTTTTAGTTCACCGTTAGGTTAGATTTTGGGTCCCTTTTACGATTCCTTTGCCCCTTTTACTTTCCAGCACGTTTGTAGACCATTCTTGGTCATTTACTATGGATTCTTTCATGTTATTTATCGCTTTTACTTTATCTATGCGTAGCTAAACTTCTTTAGATCGTTGGATTGGATTTATGTCTTGATTTCTAATTACATTGGCTGAGTTTTCTGGTTCTTATCTCATGTTCTTGTTGTATTTTCATTGAGTTTTGCATGCAATCCCGTTTAAACCAATACATGACCATTAGTCAATTAGGATTGACTCCCTATGTTAATATAGCTTGTGTATTCAATCAATTATTTGAGATAGCCACTGGGTTGAGGCAAGCCACTCTCTACGTGAGACGACCCTTGGTAGGCCTAGGATGCATGGTAAAGGTTATGGGTTCTAGATTTAAATTGCATTTGAATTTCGTTCTTATAATTTCGGACCCACGATCCCAAAGCGGCTAGTTTTAATATGTAATTGTAAAATTGCTTGTTAATAATCTAGTTAGATATAAGTAGTAATCGTTGCAGAGGTCTCAGACGGTTACTACATTGTGCATAAGGGGTGGCGAGCGATATAGTCTATATTAATTAATCTTGTTAATTGTCGAATTCACGAGTAGCGAGTTAATTAGCACAGGTTAGTGTAGGGAGGTCTTCTGAGTAACCCAGAAGCCGATCGGACTAATGAAATCGATTTAGAGCAACCATTAGAGAAAATTAGGAAGCCAATGAGTTAGAATCAAGCATAATAAATCCTAATCCAATGATCCCTTTTTATGTATTTGATCCTGTTTTATTTCTTCTCTGCGTATTTAGTTTTCGTGCCATTTAAAATTGAGCATTCGGTTATTTTAATTTATTTTCTTGCTTGTCTCTCATCACCAAAAATCCCCTCTGTTTTCATAAGCATAAAATCCTACATTTATTAGATCCCCCTTCCCTGTGTTCGACCCCGGCCACTATTGCTACATAATTAGTAGTAGTGACGTGGATTAGAAATTTTATTTTGTGACTTAGGGAGAATTCGACACCCTCCTGGCGGTCCCGTCAGGTCTTCTCACCTTTTCAAGATCCGTGGATTCCAAGTTAGCTCGAAAACGCTCAAAATCGTCCGATTTAGCTCCAATTTGTGTGATTCGTCCCCAATGCCTTCAATGCACAATTTATCTTCAAAATAGACAAATAAATAGTAAAATGAATTCTAACAAGCTTAGATTAAAGACAAATAAATATGACTAAATTGGTCCTATCAAATACCCCCAACCCAAACCTTGTTAGTCCTCGAGCAAGACAAACAAACCAAAATATAGGATTCAAAATTTGTTATTTCTCAAACTCAAATCTCGCTGCTAAGAATGCCACAATCATTGCAATCAAGAGACATGCACACATAGCCCAATAAAGATACAAATTAAAATTTCTCATCAAGGTTCTTGCTAAAGCTCACACTTAGCCTACCTAAAACTAATTCTACTAACTCGGGATTGGATTATACAACCCTCAACTTATCTTCCCTCTACACTAGCACCAAAAACTAATCAAGGAGTAAACAAAACAAATTAGACTATTTTGCTTTTTACCCAGGTGCCTGAAAAATAAACAACTGATTTTTCTTTTTGCATTCTTTTTAGATAGGGCACTAGCTTTCACACTACAATATAGGGACCCTTAACCCGAGTTTAACCCATGGTTGGCCTAATTGAGCACACCATAGGTAGCTCTTTTTACCCCTTAACTAATGAACATTGCACATCATGCTTTTCTTAAAAATAAGACAAGCAAGGCGGGCATAAAATTTTTATTTTAAGCTCGCTCTCACTTACTCATTTTACCACTCATTTTCTTTCTAGAGGCATATTTTCTTTCTCTTCTCCTTGGCAAGATATGACATGCTAATTTGCAAATATTTGGCTCTTTAGCTCATCCCTACACCTATCGAGGTGGCAACAAGCATATGAGTTCTATAATTCGCTCCTAAGCCTTCAAACGAATCCTAAGCATGCTAAGGTTCACTCTTTGCAAGAAAAGTCCTAGAAAAGTTTTGAAAAGACTCAATTTTGGGGCAATGTGATTACAACTCATCGTTTTAGGCATAAACGACATGTCATGGATTTTCATAATCAAAGAAAAACAACCATATCATCCAAACATTGACCCTCAGAAATTTTAAAAATTTGCTAAAAATAGGTCCAATGCTCAGATGCATGGCCTTAATCCAGTCAGAATAGAGCAAATGAAATAACACATGCAAATAAAGTAGTCTGACGCTTAGATGCATGAAGACTCAACTAAAACATATGCAAGCAAAGCATGCAAAGCACCCCACCCGCAAAATAAATGCTACATTGTCCTCAATGTGTGAAGCATGATAAATAAGGGACAATATATGACGGGACTTGTCGAAGGTCCGAGCCAAATAAAATTTAGAATCCACGACCCTACAACTATTTTGTAGAAATAGTGGTCGGGGTCGAACACAGGGAATGGGGCCTAGCAAGTGTAGAATTTTGTGCTTATGAAAACAGGGGGGATTTTTTGAAAGAAGGACAAGAAAAGATAAATAAATGTTGAATTTAAAAGAAGACAAAATAAAGCATGCATATGGGAAATAAGATGGAAATCAATAACATAAAAGGGATCGCTGGATTGAGATTTCTTATGTTTGATTCTATTTCGATTGGCTTCCTAGTTTTCTCTAATAATTATTCTAGACTGATTTCATTAGTTCGGTCGGCTTCTGGGTTACTCGGAGGACCCCCCCCTACACTAACTTGTGGTAATTAACTTGCTAACCGTGAATTCTGCAATTAACAAGATTAATTAATATATTCTTTATCGCTCGCCACCCCTCATACATAAAATAGCAACCATCCGAGACCTCGCAACGGTCACTAAATTATATCTAACTAGTTTTAGATTAAACAATTTCACAATCACCTATTTAAACTAGCCGCTTTGAAATCTTGGGTCCAAAATTGTATTAACTAAATTCGAATGCAATTCAAATCTAATTCCTACAACCTTGAACATGTATCCTAGGCCTATCAAGGGTCGTTTCGCGTACAGAGTGGCTTGCCTCAACCTAGTGGCTATCTAAAAATAACTGATTGAATACTCAAGCGGTAATCACATAGGGTCGTCAATCCTAATAGACTAGCCTCATGTATTGGTTTAAACGGGATAATATGCAAAACTAAATGAAAAGACAGCAAGAACAGTAAGTAAACTCCAGAAAACTCAGCCAATCTCATTAGAAATCAAAGCATAAACCCAATCCAACGATCTAATTACGATTAGATATTCATGGATGAAGTAAAAACATAAATAGAGATGAAAGAATCCATAAGATATGACCTACAAAGGTTTACAACAGTTCTGAAACGTAAAGGAGGCAAAAGAAATCGTAAAAGGACCAAATTTCTCACCCAACGGCGGACTAAACCGAGGCTACGTATTTATAGAAAACTCGTTGGTGTCGAGACGCTGCGAACTTTACATTTCGGATGAAAATCGCGTTGGCGTCGAGGCGCCAAGGGAAGCATCTCGACTCCATCCCTGATCATTGCCTTGCTGTTTATTTTCTTGGTCTTGTCTCGTTTCTTCTCGGTACGGGGCTTCAATCTTCGGCTTTTGGTGTCATTCTTCAGGCCCGCTTAAGCACAATTGGGTCTTTTCACCTCCTCGTTGCCCAAGACACCGAGATGGCTCCAAAACTTCGTAATTGACCCGAATTAACCCCAAATTAGCATGATCGACTCCCGACATGCCTAAGCTCAAATATCCTGCAAATAGGACAAGTGAAGCATAAAACAACTATAACAAGCTTAGATTAGGGGCGATAAAATAGGACTATTTAGGTCCTATCAATATATAAAGGGAACAGAAAACCTCCCTACATAGAATATCAACAGTGGTCAGGAGCTGGCTGGATCAAAATAATTTCCCTCTCTTTCTAAAATCGCTACATCCTACAAAAATGGAATCAAATAAACCAGGAAAAAGAAAAGCAGAACAAGCTAAGAAACAAACAAAAAGAAAAGGAGAGAAAGAACCACGAAAAACCAAGTGAAACCGCGTCACTCCTCATCCTCAAGAGACTCGTATGGTGGTAGGGGAGGTGGCAATGGCTGTCCAGAAATCGAGGCAACTAGGCACTAATGGTAGTTGATAAGGGTAAAAAATATACCTATTTTACCCTTATATTTAGCTCATAATCTTGTCAAAACTATATGTTTTAGATCAATTTTACTGTTCCCGAGCTCAAAATATGTTAAAGTTGTTAACCTTAGGGTTTGTAGGGATTTTCACCCCTTCCCACTTGTAAAAGCGAGAGAGTGGAGTGTCTAAGCGAACTCTAAAAGGATTGGATAAATAGAAAAACCCATAGTATTTGGCTACTATTATTATTTCCAACTTTTGATACTTTTCATTTATCTGTATTCTTTACATCTTATTTTCAATGAAAATGTATTCATTTGCACTTTATCTCACCATGAGTAGCCAAACTCCGTTGAGGGGTTCAATATGGTGAATTCCCTTATGGTTCAATAGCTTAAAAATGTTTTGTTTGCTTAAGTTTTGTTCAATGCATGTCATTTTTAATTGAATATCTTTCTGATCTTGCTGAGTTTAAATTGATCACTTAGACTTTGCATGCCATGTGAGTTTGATTTCGAAAGGGACAGACGATATCGGTTCTCATAAAGGTGACATAGGAGAAAAAGCTCGAAAGAGATTGTTCGGTGGTATAGGGCAAGCTGCCTAAGGCACCCTATATCAACTATAGGGTTATAGATTGCATTTGTGAATTATCTATGTCGGAGTCGAGTCACAGAAATGTGGATAACGATACTCGCTTAGCCTTCTAACGGTTCTTGGGAGCAAGGCCAAATCGAAGTTAAATCTGACCCAATGCATTGAATAGGCTTAAGTTAAATAATCCATGACTAAGGTTATTGCCTTTGGGATGAATCCATATTGAATACCTCGTTTGTTTATTATTGTTATTCTTTACTTATTTGCTTGTTTTATCTATTTTTTTTTAAAAATCAATCATCAATCATATTTCTTTGGATACTAATTTTTAACAAATCATTTGAGCAGTTTCTTCTTCAAATCTGAATTTCCAATTTAGTCCTCGTGGGATCGATACCCTTGGAATACTTCTAAGGTTTTTATTACTACGTGCGATAGTGTATACTTGCACTAAGGTTGGCTGAATTTATCTTCATTATTATTTATCATCTTATCTCACATCTATCATTCAGCCTCTGCCACACCAAGTTTTTGGCGCCGTTGCCGGGGACCAAAAGTGAAACCAGTTTTGTTTTTGGAATTGCGATCAGATTGCGACTGCATTTCTGCCTCAAAGGGAATTTGACTTTGATTTGCAATTGTTTTTCTCTTGCAGGTTGAAGTTAGTGCATGAACAAGGGGTTTCCACTCCTTGACATTGATCTTGAGATAGAAAGAACCTTTCGTCATCGAAGGAAGGAACAAAGACAAAAGAGAAGGGAACAACAAGAGTTAAGCGCACAGGAACCTTTAGAAGAAGCTTCTTACATACAAGAGTTTCTAATGGAACCTCCTGGAGTCCATCCTCAAGTTGATCCACAGAATCGTGGAAGAGAGCAAAATGGTGGGAGAATTCCTCCAGTTCCCCGGTGCCACAACAAGAAAATCCAATTTATATTGTTGAAGACCGCAATAGAGAAATAAGGGACTACGTTTTACCAGTTTTCCAGACATTAAATCGAGGAATTTTGGAGCCACCGATAGATGCCCCAAAGTTTGAACTTAAACCAGTGATGTTCCAAATGTTGAATACCATGGGTCAAATCTCTGGACTTCCAAATGAAGATCCACATAAACACATCAAGCTATTTTTGAGAGTTTGTAATTCTTTTAAAGTTACAAGAGTGCCTGAAGATACTTTGAAGCTAAAGCTTTTTCCATTTTCTTTGCAGGGAGATGCTGAAGCTTGGTTGGATTCATTCCCTCCAAACTCCACCAGTTCTTGGAATGATTTGGCTGAGAAATTTTTAGATAAGTTTTTTCCTTCTAATAAAAATGCCAAATATAGAGCTGAAATTATTGCTTTCAGACAATCTTATAATGATCCTCTTGATGCAGCTTGGGAAAGATTTCAAAGGCTGGTTTGGAAGTGTCCACACCACGGATTGCCTGCTTGTTTGATCTTGGAGCATTTTTATAGTGGATTAGATCAAGCTTTGAAGGCACTAGTCAATGCATCTGCAAACGGATCTTTCTTGAAGATGTCTACAAATGATGCACATGCTATCTTGGAAACCATAGCCACCAACAATCGACATTGGGGAGAGACCGAGCCAACCACTGTCACACCCCCTCCCGGACCACCTACTAGCTTAGCCCGAAAGATGGCGTGAAGCCAACGGACATCGTCCTCCTCTAACGATACCCGCTGACCCTCCTGAACGTTGAACCTGATAAACATACTAATCATAGATATAAAGCATTCTACATGAAACAGAACACAGCGGAATCCCTGAAAAAAGACTTCCAACAAACACGAGGTGCCGCCCTGACATAACTTGGTTCGGATAATAACCTGATATAGATGTCACAACCAAAAACATATACAACTAGGGTTTATACAACCACGACCTCTAGGACTATATTATGCAATCCTTACAAAAAATTTACAATATGAACAGACTCAATATACAACTCCACCCACGTACTGGAACTTGTTCTGGAACTTTCAGCAGACGTTGGCAGTATATCAGGCACCGGGAGCTCGATCTCTACCTGAAAGTGGAAAAACATTTTGAAAGAATGAGCTACGAAGCCCAGTGAGTGACTAACTTTAAAACTCTAAATCCGGAAGTCAAACACGTGATAAACCTTTAAACGTATAAATATGCTCAATCAAAGCGTTTAATATAAACGTGTAATAATAAAGGCTTTCCAAAACATCTCGCAAGTTCGTCATTAAAAATCTAGCAAGGCATATTAAGTACATCAAACATTTTAACTAACATGACCGATCTACGTTGTGTAGGGCACGCCCAGTACAACCAACGTTTACTAGTCCTACGATGTAGTGGGGCTCGCCCAGCACTCCCATCGTCTTTGTCGTAGTGGGGCCCGTCCAGCACTCACGACAGCATCGTTGTCACGGAGTACACTCAACGTCAACAACGGAATATAACCTGTGTGCACACGGTACCATATAGCCTCGGGCTCAATATCTCAGTCATGTAGTCAATAGAAATCTCAGAAAATCACATGAAAACATTAAAACATGCCTGCTTATCGTTATCTTTCGTAAAACTTAAGCTTACTCCGCTTGCTCGTGAAAAACTGGAAATCGTTTAAAAGTACTTGCTAATCCATACTTTACTTTAAAAGATATCGTTTCAGCTACTTTTCATAAAGTCATTAGCCACGTTCTCGTATATAAACCTCGTTAGAAAATCTAAGCTCAAAACTTATGCTTGAAACCGTTCATAAAAATCATATATCATTCATGGAAAAGCATATAAAACGTCTAAACATGAACAACCGTTGGAAACAATTTTCGAAATTCATTTTGTCACTCACTGTCTTATCTAGTTCCCCGGTTTGTAGACTCGACCTATTCCCTCTTGGCCTGTCAAATAACCAAAACCGAGCATTAGAACCATAGATAGCTTTGTCTTTCCATGCTCATGAATTTTTAAACAATTGGATTAAGAATCACATTCACATTCTACTTTTCCAGATTTTCCAGATTCTATACCCTAACTTCCAACACCCATAACTTCCTCAATACTGAACCAAAATTAATGAAATACACATCAAACTCTTCATTTTCGAACACTCTACAACTTACCGGAAGAAATGAAAATGAGATTCCCAACCGATTTGCCCAGAATTGCCCCGAACACAGACAACACAGATTCGAGGTTCTCTGCTACCCTTTATCTAACTCCTGACATTAACCCTACTTAAAGTCATTTTTGGCTCACAAAATCTTCATGAAAGTTGTAGAAAATTGAATAAGCTTTCCAACCATACCCAATAGAGCTTCTGATTCGACTTGTACACCCCAGAATGCTCAAAACACCAGAGAACACCAGAGATCCTCCTGGTTTGCTCGAAAATCCTGTGCTCAGTTTTCCATTCCAAAAACCATTAACTTCTCATACGATTTAGCTCAAGCTTCCTTCATGCAATTTGTTAGAAAATGAACTAACTTTAAAGAAATTCAAATCTCACCCCTTAGTTCCTTCTGTGCAGCTCAAACCGAATAAAAAACCAGAGGTTGACAGTTTTGCACCCAGATTCTGCTATGGCTGGCTTTGCATGAGCTTTTCCTATCTTCTTCAACCTCAAGACCACGAAATTCTTCTTCTTCTTCCTCCTTCACTCTCTCCTTAAAGTGCTCTGAAAGTTTGGATGGAAAAAGATGAGAAATGAAATGAAAATGGGCTGATAAAAAGTCTAGTCGGTGGTGGGTTTTTGTGCTGTCCATTCCCACTCATTTTCTTTTTTTTTTTTTTCTCTTTTGTTTTGCTGATTTCTTTTCCTTTTCCTTTTCTTTCTTCTTTATTTCCATTCTTTTCTTTTCTTTTCCTTTCTTCTATATTCCTAAATTAATAACTTCCAACCAATTTAATCCAACCATGAAACCACAATAGATGACAAGAGAAAATGTTCCAAGGAAAGTCCCGGGTTTACAACCACAATCTTGAAGAATCGAGCTAAAGTAGTGGAAACAGAGGTTAATTCTACCATGCAAGCTCAAATCAGAGCTATCCACAGCATGATGATGGGCATGACTATAAACAATAAATCCAACATAGCCCCTAAGAATGGTATTGTTGGGCGATTATCCGCAAGCGCACGGGTCGTCATAAGTAATAGTAAAACGGAAATATTCCGAGTATCGAATCCACAGGGAGGCGAAGCGAAATTTAAGCAAGCAAAAAAATTCTTGAACACTAAAAATACTTGGGAGAAATAATATCTAGGGACCAAAACATGCAATTAAAATGAATTCAAAAATTAAAGCAATTAGAGAGGAAATTTGATCAACCACAGAAAAAAAAAATATGGAGAAAGAGCTTTTAATGGGAAGTGGGGTCTTGAAACTCAATTATTAGCTAAATAATTATTACAATTATCCTATCTTGATGCCCAACTAATTATACACCTAGAATCTCCGTTAATCACATAGGTTCTCCTGTTGGTCTCCCCTAATTGTAATTAATCTATTTTAACAACCTAAGTGTCCTTAGCGCCATTAAAAATCGTTAATTATTACGCTCTGATTCATTTTAGGAATCTAAGTTTAATCAACTAATCTCGTTGTCACAACGGGAAATTAAACTAGTTGCATGGATTACGATCTATCCTAACTTCTCTCCGTCGAGTCTCCATTAAGAATCAGATCAATACACAATTGGCCAGATTGCATACAACATTAAGCACATCCATACAAATAATTAGGAAAAAGGGCAAGAGATAGGCAATTATAACAATATTTAACTATAATTTCATTTCAAGACCCCAAATTGGGGTTTAGCTATACATAGCTAAAATATTCACAAAATTTACAATGAAAAGCATAATTAAGAGCAAAATAAAAGGGAAGAAAATGACCGTCAGAGACCCCGTCGCTGGCGCTTGGAGTCCCTCCGAGCTCCCCTTGAGCCTCCTAGAATGCTCCCAAAAACTCCCCAAAATTTTCCCACTAAAGAACTCTCAAAAAGGCTAGAGAGCCTTTGAGAGAAGGCTCCAAAGGAGCCAAGGAAAGAAAAGAATGAAGGAATGAAATGATGGTTGATGGTAAAAAATGGAACCAAGGGGCGCCTTTTATAGGCCTGGAAAATGGACAGCGTCGCGATGCTGTCCCTACAGTGTCTCGACGCTAGGCGAATTCCAGAACTTTCTCGCGTGATTTTGGGCTTGAATTTGGGCCTCTCTTCATTTCTTTTGGGCCTCATCTTCATGGTTGACTTTCTTGGACTCCCCCTTGACCCATGGATGGAAACTTGGCTTGAATAGCTCTTTTTTGGGCTTTTTTCACAAATTTCCATAAAGTGCTCCTTAGGACAAAATAATAAATTAAATTAGAATTTTTCAATAAAAACACAATTAAAGCACTAAAAAGCTTAATAAATTGGGACTAAAATAGCGACATTTCTGTCTGCTACCAGGTATCTCTTCTTCCTGTTGTGAAATTTGTGGTGAGGAACACATTGATGATAATTGTCCACTAAATCCCACGTCTGTCTTTTATGTAGGTCAACAAGGGAACCAGAACCAGAATAGATGGAATCCTTATTCGACTACATACAACCTAGGTTGGAGACAACATCCAAACTTCTTTTGGGGAGGACAAGCCAGGTCAAGTAATTCCAACACCAATCAATTTGGGAAACCTCCTACACAATAACAGTCAAATAAGAACTTCCAACCAGTCCAAGTGTAGAGTCAAGAGTCAAATCTAGAGACTCTTATGAAGGAGTACATGGCAAGAAACGATGCTGCAGTTAGGAATCTGGAAGTACAGATTGGACAGATTACTCAGGAGATTAAAAATAGACCACAAGGGACGTTGCCTAGCAAGACCGAGATCCCACACAGAAAAGGAAAATAGCAATGCAAGGCAGTAACCTTAAGAAGTGGACTAGAGTATGATGGCCCAAAGTACCCAATGAATCAAGTAGCAGAGATCCCAGAAGAAGCTCGAGAAAAGATTTTAGAAAAGAAGTCAGACATTACCTCAGAAGTTATACAGAATAAAAGCAATGAAGAAAACACCAAGGAGCATGAAGCCTTGGTAGAAAAAGAAGAAAAATCAAATTTAGAGAAAAAACAAGGGAATGCGACCGCAAGACCTCAAAAGTTTGTTATAGATCCAGAATACAGACCACCTCCTCCATACCCTCAAAGATTTAAACATGCTTCGCAGGATGCACCGTTTAAGAAGTCCTTAGATGTTTTAAAGCAAGTACACATCAATATCTCATTGGTAGAAGCGCTTGAACAAATGCCTGCCTATGTGAAGTTCCTGAAAGATATTCTTTCAAAGAAAAGAAGGTTGGGAGAATACAAAACGGTTGCACTTACTGAATGTTCCCGTGCACTGGTCAAGAATGAAATCCCTCCCAAGCTCAAAGACCCAGGAAGTTTCACCATTCCATGCTCCATGGGAGGAAGGGATGTAGGCAAAGCTTTATGCGACCTAGGAGCGAGTATAAACATGATGCCATACTCAGTTTTTAAACAGTTGGGGATAGGAGAAGCAAGACCGACAACTGTAACCTTACAGTTAGCGGACAGAACACTTACACATCCTATTGGAAATATTGAAGACGTGTTGGTCAAGGTTGACAAATTTGTACTCCCAGCAGATTTCATCATTTTAGATTGTGAAGCTGATAAGGACGTGTCAATCATCTTAGGACGACAATTCTTAGCCACTGGCAGGACCTTAATTGATGTGCAGAAAGGAGAGTTGACCATGAGGGTCAATGATCAGCAAGTCACGTTCAATGTGATGAATGCAATGAAGTACCCTCGAGATTTTGAAGAATGTTGTATGATTGATGAAATTGATGAACTCTCCCAGTCTACTTTTCAGGAAATGATGAAAGGAGAAACATTGGAGGATATACTTGGAGATGAAGAACCAGAAGAAAAAGGTGGGAAAAAGATTGAAGTTGAAGAAATCAATCAACCCATAAAAAGACAAAGAATCAAACCATATAGGGGGAAGGGCTTCGAGGATGAGGAGCCCATGTTTCTGTGATTGACCTGGTATGACTTCTATACTTTGAAAAATTAATTTTTGTATATTATCTGGATCTATAGTGAAATAATAATAATAATATAAACAGGGATTAAAAAATATCCGGACGAAAGTAAAACTCTGTCTAGGAAAAGGTAATTAAGTTGACCGTAGGGAACACCTTTTCCTGGGGATTTACTTGGGAGTTTGAAAAATCCATATTATTTTGTATCCTATCTGTCTTAAAAAAAAAAAAAAAAAGAGAAAAGTGTAAGTTTACAAGTTTAGAATAAAGGAATTTTTTGATCAACAGGGAACTTTGTCTAACGAAAGTCCTGGCTAGGATGGGGTATTTAAGCTGACCATAGGGAACACCTCTACCTGGGGACTTACCTGGAAGTTGAATTGATCAAAACTTTTGACTCAAGTTCTCTTAAAAGAAAAAAATAAATAAATAATAAATCATGATTGAGCACGTGAACTTTCTAACATGTGTATGAGTGTTTCAGTAAAAAAGGAAAAGCAAAGGAAAACGAAAAAGTCAAAAAAAAAAAAGTGAAGGCAGAAAACTGGTGAAGGCAGAAAACTTTTGACTTAAGTTCTCTTAAAAGAAAAAAAAGTGTTTTATAATAAATTTCAAGCAATAAACACATCAAGCCTCTGGATGCATATTGTGGTCTGTAGACTCGACCTATTTCCTCTTGGCCTGTCAAACAAACCACAATCGACCATCAGAACTACAATAGTCTTGTCTTTCCATGCTCATGAATTCTAAACTCTAGAAATAAAATCACATTCCACATTTTCTCCAGAATTTTCCAGATTCAATACCCTAACTTCAAACACTCATAACTTCCTCAATACTTAACCAAATTTAATTTACTGTATATCAAACTCTTCATTTTGGAACCCTCTACAACGTACTTGAAGGAATAAAAATGCGATTCCCAACGGATTTGTCCAGAAATCCCCCGAACACAGCAAATCTAGATTCGTGCTTCTCTGCTACCCTCTACCTTTATCCTGAAATTAAACCTACTTCTAATAATTTTTGGCTCATGAATTCTTCATGAAAATCATAGGAAATTAAATACGCTTTCCAACCATACCAATTTGAGCTTTTAATGCAACCTGTACACCCCAGAATGTTCAAAAAACCAGAGACAACGAGAGACCATTCAGATTTGCACGAAAATTCTGTGCTCTATTTTCCTCTTCAAAAACCATTAACTTAACATCAGAATTAGCTCAAGCTTCCTTCATGCAATTTGTTAGAAAATGGATTAACTTTTAAGGAAGTCAGGCCTCACCTCTTAGTTCTTCTTGTGTAGCTCAAACCGAATTAAAAACAAGAGATAGGCAAATTGAACCCAGATTCTGCCATGGTTGCACTTGCATGAACTTTTCCCTCTCTTCTTCAACCTCAAACCTCCAGAAAGCTTCTTCTTCATCTTCCTTCACTCTCTCTCTCGAAATGCTCTGAAATTTGATGGGGAATGATGGAGACAATGGGCTGAGATGAATCTTTGGCGGTGGGTTTTCCTCTTTATACCACTAAGCACCGACAAAATTTTCATTTCATTTTCTTCTTCTTTATCTCTTTTTTTTTTTTAATTTCCTTTTCCCCTTTCCTTTTCTTTTCTTCTTCTTCTTTATTTCCTTTCTTTTCTTTTTCTTTAAATAAACTCCAAAATTATCAAAAAAAACCTTGAACCCAAAAGCTTTGCCATTTTTCTTCAACAATGAAACAACAACCACTTTAATCCAACTTCCACAGTAGGTCACAAGAGCAAATAATCCAAGGAAAGTCTCGGGTTTACAGTCTCCCCTTTCTATGCTGTTGGTTTTGTTGCGCAAGTCTCATCCACTCCAACCTCTCATCCAATGCCTCAAGCGTGAGAGGTGGATGCTCGTGGTGGGGCTACTCCTCTGGTTGGTCTTTCTGCTGCGGTGGTGGTGGGTGGTGGGCTACTCGGGGTCCAGGCTCCCTAAATCTAGTCAAAATAAAATTCTTGCCTATCACATCCCCTGGATGACTTAATTCTTCACGTGGGCCCCACTCGACCCTGACGTTCCTACAAAGGGCTGTGATAAGGGAAGGGTGCCCAAGCCCAATAGTGGTGGTACCTCTGCGAATCCAGCGTATGGAATGATAAATCAGTTTCCCTACATCTACGATAGACCCGGTCGTTATGGAGAATAACAGAGTCGATCTCTCCTTAGTCACATCGCTCAGATGTGACACAAGCATGAGTTTGGCAGAGATAAAGGTGTGCCACGCTCTATTATCTACCGTGAGGTCCATTGTTTTAAATTTAATAACCTCCCCCCGCTTTATTATCCATTCTGCCTTTCGCCTACATAGGTGCTCTATAATTTGTTGGGCATCGAAGTGCTCGCTAGCATATTCATTATACCCATCCCTCTCACGATTTGGAAGGTCGTAATAATGGTTTATTAAGGCAAAGTCAAAGGGAACAGTTCTATCACTAACAAAGGAAGAGGTGGAGCCCTCTACCATGTTGGCATAAAACTCCCTGACTACATGTACTACAACGGCTTCAGGGTGGCTCGCTAATCTACCCCAACCCCTCTCAATAATACTATGGGTTAATTCTGGTTGGGATTCAGCATCAGGAACTAAACCTCTCTCCGCTATTATTCCTCTCCTAACCACATACGTGTGGAAAGGTACCTCTACATCTCTACTGACAAACTTTTGTCTATCATAGGTTGCAACAGAAGAAGAAGAAGAAATAGCTTTCCTAGATCTCTTAGAACTCATGGGTGAAAAAGGATAAGGGATCTAAAGAACTAGAGGCTTAACAAAAAGATATACCCACAAAAGAAAGATCTAAAGCAACCTAAACTACAATGGGAAACTCAAAATTCAGCTCAACAAAGGTCCACAACTTCAACACTTAAAAGTCTATCCGCCTTAAACTCGAAAACAACAGTATACCAACAGTAAACTAACCAAAGAATCAACAAAAATTCAGTCCAGACAACCAAAAATCACCAATGACAACAAATTCCAAAAACCCACAACAAGATGCAAGAAATTTAAAGCTTAAGCATGAAATCTATCTCCAAATCCTAGACACAATCAATATAATCGCAAATGAAATAGCTAGGGATTAGAGAAGACCAAACCAAGCAACCTACGAAGAAACTCGCAGAAGAAATCGCCCATAATCGCCCAAAAACCCGATTCAATTTGTTGCTAATCTAAAGAAATCGTGAAGAGAGTGAAGAAATCTGTGCGTTATGTGAGAAATTTGGAAGAAATCGAGTAAAACTCGTTGGGCAAATGAGGAACTAGAGAGAAAATTGGGGGGAGAATAAGTTAGGGCTTGAAACAATATCCCCCAAGTTTGCGAAATCTGGAATTTTAATTCCATATTTCGCGACAGCGTCTCGACGCTAGCTGTCAAGTTTTTCACCTTTTCGCGCTTTTTTTTTTTTTTTTTTTTGAATCAAACTCTTTCTTTCTTCAAATTAAATTATATGTATAAAACACATGAAAATAAAAATTGAGTTAGATTTAGAGAAAATGAAAAGAAATTGAAACTAAGAAAATAAGAATAAAAAGAAACGAAAAACATGAAAATTCATGATTGCCTCCCAAAAGTGCCTTGTTTAATGTCGTGAGCTCGATGGAGTTTTCCTCGAACTCAACCAGAATCTAGATTTTCACGCTCCAGAACATTGATCAGCTTGGATTCAGAAGCCTTGTGTCACTTTACCTGAACTCTATTGGAAAAATTATTGCAAGCAAGAGAAGGGTTATGTTTTCCTATTATATCAGAATAAAAAAAAACTTCTTTTTCCTTTGAATTCAACTGAAATGACACCCTTGCCTATATTCATTTTAACCTTAGTCGGTTTCATGAATGGATGACTTAGAATTACTGATGTAGCATTAAGTGAATCATTTTCATGCATATCTATCACAAAGAAGTTGGCTGGAAAAATTAGCTCATCTACCTTAACCAAGACATTTTCACATAGCCCTAGAGGTCTAATTAAGGATCTATCTACCCATTGAATTAAATTACTTGATTTCTTAATATTTGAAAATTTTAGCTCATTGAAAAGTGCATGAGACATCACATTAATAGAGGAACCTAAGTCTAGCATGACATGCTCAATCTCTATATCCCCTAAAATGCATGGCAATGTGTAAATCTCATGATCTAAGAACTTATCAAGTAATTTCTTCAAAACAGCACAAACATTTTTACTTACCTCTGACTTACCTTTCCTTGAGCACCATTTCCTTAAGAACTTACCAACTTTAGGAATTTTCTTAATGGTGTCAAACAACGGGATGTTGACCTCCACATTCTTGAATAAATGAAGCACATCCTTCTCCTAATCTTCCTTGGAAGACGTAGGCTGCAGTGCTAACCTGCTAGGAAAAGGAGCTCTACGAACAAAATAATTTAAATTTAAGGGAGGTTGAAATGTACCCCACGCTTCTTGGAAAAGTCAGGCTTGTCTTTCTTCTCTTTTTTAGGCTTCTTCCTTTGTTTATCTTCTTCGACTGCAGCAGATGGAGGAGAGGTATGTGGTCGGGAACTTAAGACTGTCCCAGTCCTCAACGTGAAAGCGCATATATCTTCTCTTATCAGGATCTCAAGTTGAACAGGTATCTTATCCACTTTAGCTTATAGATTACTAACAGTGTCAGCCAACTGCACGATTTGGGTCCCCAGTTGCTGCATCCCAGCACGGGTCTCCTTTTGAAACTTGAGTTGACCTTTCTGCAAAGCACAAATGTTGTCAGTCAAATTTTTAACTAAATCTTCTAAAGAATTACCTGAACTCGATCCTTGCTACTTGCTGAAGCTCTGATCGTTCTGGTAGTAATTGTTTGAGTGGTGACGGAGCGACTTGTCGAGGGTCGCGTCAAATAAATTTGTAAATCGCAGGGAACAACTAGTTTACCTCTAATTTCTTTTGTGTTTGTGGTAACAGAAGGGGCGTTGAATAGAGAGGGATTAAATGCGGGAAAACTAAATTACGGGAAAATAAATGGCAGAAAATTAAATGACAGAAAAGTAAAGGGCGGTTGGTTAATCTCACCTTGGTGATCATTGTAGTTAGAGACACTCGGATTCAATACATTTGTTTTTACTCATTGATTAACAAATAATAATTTAAATGCATGCTACCTAGTTGGTACTCTAAATCAATTGACTTGATCTCGTCGTACATCGATTCAATCACTAATTACTAATTAATTATCCCTTACTAACCCGTTGAGATTAACTAATTTAATAACTGCATTAGGATCAAGATACCCTTAGAGTGCTAACCCGACGAATCCGTCGAACCAACATGCAATTCATTAATTAACTAACCCTGCAGTGATTAATAAATAATGAATTGGTGCTCTAAGCTAGAATGCTCTAATTAACTAGGAAAAACCTAAATTAATTATGAACACCGATTTAGACCCTAGACCTATCATGCAGAGCAACGATGTCAAAGAACTGCTCTTGAGACCCGTGCCCATGAATCGGTCTACATGCTAACTATGAATTAACGATCCATCAGCTACGTGGAAATTAATTCTTTAGCAAATTATTAACATGAAAGTTGCGAGTTAGGGTGTCAATCTAACCTACTATGCATGCTGATTATGAAAGCGGGAATCTGAAATCACATACAACAAGAAAATCATACATGAAGCTCAGAAGACTCAAGAATATAATGAAATCAGCATAGAAAACTAAAATAATCTCATAAATATTGAAGTGTACTTACAAATATGAGGTTCCAACTACAGCGAACGACGCTTACACAGCCATAGACAAGCCTAATCTAAGCCCAAGGCTTGAGAAACCAACCTAAACTAACCTAAAACTAAGAAATACAGAGAAAGAAACGAGAAAAACGAGAGAAAATGAAGAAGGAATCGAAAAACGACTGCTGGTTTCTATCTAATCTGACTTCAATCGCGAAAATCTGCATTTAAATAACGAGGCAATGTCTCGACACTGACGGTAATTTGGCCAGTCCATCGTGTTCGTAGCGTCGAGATGTCATGAGGTAGCGTCTTCACGCTACCTCTCGGGTCTTCAAAATTGGCTGCTTTAATTTTGCTCTTTTTTTACGTTGCTTTCGAGGTTTGAGTGCTCCGCTTTGGTCTTTTCACCTCCTCGACATCTGGTAGACTTCAAGTTGGATTAAAACGAAGTTAATTTCTTCAAATTAACGTCAATTTGGAATATCGACTACCGAGAAGCTTTAACCCCAAATACCTATAAAATAATACAATTAAGCACACGATTAAACATAAGACTAGCAAGATTAAGACTAAATAAATAGGGCCAAATGGGTCCAATCAAATACCCCAACCTAAACCTTGCTAGTCCTTGAGCAAGCATGTAAAATAAAAGAATAAGATACAATAGTTGAAATTTTATAACTCCAATCTCAATACCTAAAATGCAAAAAATATTGCAATCAAGGGACATGCACATATAGCCCAATAAAGAGACAAATCAAAAGTTTTCATGAAAGTTCTTGCTCAAGCTCACACTTAACCTACCTAGAACCAATTTTACTAACTCGAGATTGGATTATAAGACCCTCAACCTATCTTCCCTCTACGCTGGCACTAGGAACTGACCAAGGAGCAAACGAAACAAATTAGACTGCTTTTCTCAATACATAGGTGCCTGAAAAATAAAGAACTTTTTCTTACTGTATTCTTCTTATGCGAGGCACCAGCTTTCACACTACAATGCAAGAACCTATAACCCGAGTTTAACCCTTGGTTTGCCTAACTGATCACACCGTAGGTAGCTCTTTTTACCCCTTATCACTCATGAACGTTGCAGAGCATGCTTTTTCTTAAAAATAAAACAAGACGAGCATATAATTTTTCTTTTAAGCTCGTGCTCACTTACTCATTTTACCACTCATTTTCTGTCAATAGGCATATTTTCTTTTCTTTTCTCCTAGGCAAGATATAACATGCTAATTTGCAAACATTTGACTCTCTAGCTCATCCCTACACCTATCGAGGTGACAACAAGCATATGGATTCTATAATTCGCTCCTAAGCCTTCAAACTAATCCTAAGCATGCTAAGGTTCACTCTTTGCAAGAAAAATCTTAGAAAAGTTTTAAAAAGGCTCAATTTTGGGGCAATATGCTTACAACTCGTCAAAAATAATGAAATTGGCAGAATGACACATCGTTGATTCTCATAATCATAGAAAATGCAACTAGATCATCCTAGCAATCATACTCAAAATCATGCTCAAAATTTAAAACAGTTGCTCATAAAAAGCAGGCATATAAAATAAAAGAATAGGATTCAATAGTTGCAATTCTATAGACTCCAATCTCAATGCATAAAATGCCAAAAATATTGCAATCAAGAGTCATGCACATATAGCCCAATAAAGAGACAAATCAAAATTTTTCATGAAAACTCTTCCTCAAGCTCGCACTTAGCCTACCTAGAACCAATTTTATTAACCCGAGATTGGATTATATAACCCTGGCACTAGGAACAAGCATTCAAGCAATTTGGACAATCAAGCAAGTAATACGTTACTAGGCACCTGAAAATATAAACAAATTCATTTATGCATTTATAAGATGCCACTAGCTTTAACACACCCATTGCAGGGACCCATAACCCGAGTTTAACCTTTGGTTGGCCTATCTGATCACAACAAGGGTAACTCTTTTTACCTTAACATTTTTAAGAGATGCAAGGTGGACACAAGACTGGTCTCTTTCTTTGTTTCATTTTTTTTTTTAATAATAATGATTTAACTTTTAAGCACAACAGACATTTTTTCTTTTATCATTCCTAAGCAAAGAATTACAAGCCATTAAGTCCTAAATTACTAGATAGAAAATCCATACACTTATTGAGATGACTGTTGGGTTTCCAAAGTGAGTAAAAATGTAGTAACAAATAAGATGTAAAATAGACTCTAGAACTATGTGCAAGTATACACAATCCGCAGCAAGTAATAAGTATTTATCGAATCCAGGGTCTGAATTAGCTTTCACTTTATCTATTTTATGCAACTCTTTAATGGTTTCAAGAATGGTTAAAATGATTGGTTTTGATATTATGTTGAAGCAAAAGAAATGACAGAACAGAAAGTAAACAAATAAAGTAGACAAATTAGAAACAGGTGTTGGTCAGGATTTAGTAATTGTTTTAAAAGATGTTCTAGCAATATTATTGATCATGCAAAACTCTCGCAGTCTTATTAGCTGATTCCTCTCGGAACTCCGAATTTTTTAGAATGTGTTTCAACTCCAATGACGCACTATCGATCAAGCACTAGGCAACTGGCTATCCCTAGCTCAGTCACTGGCGTTCACCAATACACAGTGATCTAGTGTGATTAAATGCCACACACTCCCTAAATCATCCCTGAAACTAGAGAATTGTATTCATACCGGCTAGCCAGGCGGGCACAAAATATAAATGAGCACAACAAATAATCAAAGATGCATCAATCAACATTTATTGCATAGAGATTCAGCACGACAACTACATGTTCCCTAACCAACGCCTAAAATTACTTAGTTCATAAAGTGCATAGAGACACACGTTACAATATAAGTATATGCATCCATAACTACAAAGTAATACAAGAAAATATTAATTCCCTTGATCAGCTTGCAATTGATAGTCTTCTTGTTGGTCTCCAATCTCTCTCCTCTATTCGGCTCCCAAAATGGAAATGAGAAATGATCCCCTTCCAAGAGTGGAATGTTCCTCCCAAGGATGGAATTTCCTTCCCAAAAAGGAATACATTTGAATTGCGCGGCTATCTCCTTTTATAGAGTTGAGGAAAGCTTGAATTAGGTTGACCTAGACACGTGGATGGCTCTCCTTGCTCCTTTATCCCGAGAATAGCTTAACAGAATTCAGCTCATTAAATTGGCTAACGAACTGTGACGTGGCAGTTTTGCTCCCAGCTTTGCTCCAGCACAGATTTTGCTCCCTCAAGTCGCTCAGCATTATATTCTGCACGAAATAACTTCCAAAGCATCCATTCTTCCAAATGGGTTAAAACATATAATATCTATCTAAAAGCAACCCTATTTAGCACAAAAGACACACAAATCAATATAGAAATAAGGCCTAAATAACTCCCTTTTGGAGAGTTATCATATCCCCAAACTTGAACTATTGCTCATCCGAGCAATACTAACCAACCTTCTCTTAAGAATTCAAAACATCAGACAAAGCATAACTTAATCAAAACAGATAATCCAACACTACCTTCAACCTTTACCTGAGCATTCTGCAAAACCAAGGACTGCTGGAGCAAAATAGTTCTTCCGGCATGGACAAATAATCACCACTTTTAACTCAATTCTAAGAACTTGCCACAGCCTAGCTTTAATATCAGATATATTAAAACACATTTTTAAGGGGTTTATATTTTTTTTTTCAGACATAAAGCAGCCCTACAGTCATAAGCTCTTAAGCATGGGATGACCCACTTTATGGTGTAGTATACTCTTGCCTCAAACTCATCATCAACTAGGCTAATTACTCTTTGTAAAGCTAAAAAATCCTTAGTTATTCGATCTCTTGCCCCTCAGAATGGCAACATTTTATGATGAAGCTCACCTAAGTTCTGGGAGACAGAAAACTGCTAGATTGCCATTCATCCTTCAAAACTTTTGCTCCATGAATTTTCTCAGCAAAATTTTCAACAATCAACTTTTTTCAACAAATAATTTTTTCATTTTTCATATTACCTAGGTTATCTTTTGACGCAAAGACAAACTGTGGGTATCACAAATGTCCCTGGTTACTCAACAACCTAGCAAATTATCTAATGAAGGAGAGGAATGCTCGAGCAAAACAATTGGAGTAGCAAAAAGTCCCCCAAACTTGAATTATTCATTGTCCCCAATGAATCATTAAATTCATGAATTTTACCCCCAAACTTAAATTTTTCTATCTAAATTTTCAAACTAAGTGTGGGACTAGAACTAAGCTTAAAGTGGATCAAATAAATCAACATTACCTCAGAATCTTCTCAGCAATGACCAGGCTAGAAGAAATGCTCAAGCAAAAGGTTTCTGGAGATCAGAATACCTTGATCTAATTAAGCTTAACCAATCCAAGCTTCAAAAATTCAGAAGAAAATTAGTTAAGTTAGAATTGCTCAGTGCCATAGGACAGAAATAACTCCGGAAATTTCATTAAAAATAAAGCGAACAGATTACAAAAGCAGATATTTTGATAGCCTAGGGACATAAAAATTAAAAAACAAGCAAACATAACATCAACAGAAAGCGGGGTCAGATATATGCGAGCAATCAAAAATAGAAAAACAAAAATAATGCTCGTTCAAAATCATTGCATCCGTCAATCTTCCTGACCCTGCTCTTCATCATCCTCTTCTTCTCTTTCAGCAGGTGGCGGCAGAATCCAGGGGTTCAACAAATCGTCAGGGGACATCGGAAGGGCTGGGTATGGTTTGGAAAAATTTTCCTCTAGCGCCTTCTTTAGGTTGGCATCACGACGTTTAACATAGCTCCAGAAAGTTAGAGATTGCCTCTCAGCAAACTCTTGCCTGCTGGCCGACAGTGCAAGTTGTTCTACAATCTTGTGAATGCCATAGACAAGCCCACCCTAACGTGCCTCTGGCGTACGCTGAAGCCGTGCCAAGTTAGGCGGATCGATAATTCCCTTGTCAAATAATATGACATCTCCTTCATTCTCCGGAACCCCTGCTTTCTTGCAAAGCATTGTAATTGTATTCGGGAAAAACAACTTCCCAACCTTCTTCCGCCAGCATCCAGATATCTCACTCACAATAATCTTGCACACATCAATACTGAGAGACCTTAAAATCGCGAAAGGCAGAAGAACACGTTCCCTAGAAATCGTCGAGTCATGAGTCGTTGGAAGCAACCTCTGTTTGATGAATCCCATCCATGTATTTGCTTCCTTCTTAAGATAGGCTGACTAAAATGTCCTTTTCTCTGTTTTCGAAAGCCTCCACTGCACCCGTTCAACACCAACTTCCCGGAAAGCATTGCTTAATTGCTCATTAGATGGCACCACAACCATCTCATTGTATCCTGCGTGGGGGAAATCTTGAAGGTTATATAGGGCGTTAATGGCACCAGGACTCCAGTCGACTTCTACACCTCAAACAATAACTTGGAAACCTTCTTCCTCGTCAATATTTGCATAAAACTCACGCACTACATGCGCGTTCACAGATTCAGGCTTGGAACAAAACAACTCCCAGCCGTGGTTCGTAATGCCGGCCCTCAGAAAATGTGGAAGATCACTACTAAATCCTCTTTCAAACAGGAAGTCTCTTTTTAGCAGCTCAGCATACTTTGCTCTGGCAAGATTGTTGACGAAGCGATGATACGACAACCTTGGTTCCTCTGTATCGCTATTCTCTGGTTCTACCGATGCTTCAGCAATGCCCTGGTTCCTCTGTATCGCTATTCTCTGGTTCTACCGATGCTTCAGCAATGCCCTTGCCCTTGTCTTCCCTTTGTTTGAGCAAACTTTCTTCCTCATCCTTTTTCTGTGCTTATTCTCTTGCTTTGGCTTTGGCCTTTTTTTTCTCCTGTTCCTCTGCATTTTCTCTCAAAATCAGTGGTTGGCGGCAAGGGAGTATCAGTTCGGACTACCTTAACACGACCGACTTTTTGCTTCCGACGGCGACGTCTTGGCACTTCCGGCATGATAACCTCCACTCGCGCCTCCTGCTCTTGTTCCATCTACGCATTACCTTTTTCCTGCACATCTTTCGTCCGTTTCTCTTGTGTATCCTCGGTCTGTTTTTCTTGAACTTCCTCTCTGTGCTCTTCTTGAATCTCCTCCGTATCCGCAACTATCGAGTCAGTTTGCTCTGGATTTTGTACTTCTGGTTCCTTCGGATTGCCTTCTTCCACTACCTCGACAGCAACATCCTCAACTACCTTCTGCACTATTACTTGATCCTCAGCCATTTGCTGTCTTCTTCTCCTCTTAGCTTCTTTCTCTTCTGGTGTTTTCTTTTTCCTTGCCTTAGCTTTCGGTGCTTCGGGGGTAACAGGTACCTCCTCTTCCTCATTGTCTCTCTCTTTTCTTGCTCTCGTTTTCACCATTGAAGACTCAAAGGAATTTTATCGCACACAGAAAAAGAAGAAAAATACAAACGGCAAGGGATGAACAAGAAGATGGAGTGAGAAAAACTTACCGAAGGCTGTGAATAAATAGGGCTTCAGCAAAAAGATTCGTAACCGAAAGATTTTGCCCCTCATTAAATGGAATTACCGTTCAAATCTCATGCAATTTGTAACTTAAATCCATCAACAGTAGAATCTAAATGTCAATCGCCCATGGTAAATAATTATGTGTTGTCAAACGACTAAACCGTTGGATTGCCCCTGCGCGACACGTGGCAACATCATAATTCTCCATGCTATTTACCTGCCCACAGAAAATTCAAAATCCAAACGGTAAAAGTAATTAATTCACAAAAAACCCTTCCTATTCGGACGAAAGATTTGCTTCGGCTATAACTTTGCCGCAACAACCTTCTGAACAAAAGAATCTTTGGATACGAAATTCAAATTCAAATCAGAAAATCGAATCAGAAATTTCAAACTAACCGCTTAAATCAAATCTTTTATTATTTTCTAATTTGAAGCCGAATAAATCAAGAAAAATCTTTATTAAACCCTAAACCTAAATAGAAATTTAAATAACCGAAAATAAAAACTGAATTAAAATCGAACTAAATCTAATAGGAATAAATACAAACTAAACTGGCAAAAATAATAAAAATACTTAAAAAATAAAATCTACTGAATTAAAAATATCAACGAATAACATAAATCACACAAGATTTAAACAAACCAAATCTAAAATTATTCAAATTTAAATCAAACCAAATCAGCGAGAAATAAAATCAAAACAACCACTGGGAGCTCAAAATATTGCTCTATGAAATGTTCCCGCAAAAATCGCGCTCTCTCATTCATCAACAAACTTTAGGGAAGGATATTTCGACTGAAACTCCTCTCCCCAATAATGTTTCACACGCTGTCCATTCACTTTGAACACTCTCCCATCATCAACACATTGTCTAACCATAGATGCATCATTTGATATATAAAGCTTCACCCCATGGAAAAATTCTTTCATCTGTTCTTTTGATAAACCAGGAGGCAAATTTCCAAAATCACAGTAATTGGAAAAGTCATCATACCAATGTGTTTTCACTGCCTTAATATGAGGTACTGTCAATAACCGTTCATCAATGAAGCACACTTGGAACACTGATTTGAGAAGAATACACAAAGGCAACTTTATTAAGGTCTCTTCATCCTCCGGCATTAAATCTGATGCAATAATAATGGGCAACGTCTCACCCTCCCCAAGGTACACATACTTTAGATGATCCGGTAAAGGCTTCAAATCTAAAGTGGGTGCCTCAATTAGGGATGGCTTAATAGGAGGAGTCTTCCTTTGATCTAAATCTAAAGACTCCAAAACATCTTCACACCTAAACACTTCTTTTTCATTTTTTCTTTCTAAAGAACAAACTTCTAAATCCTCTACACTAACCTCTCCATGATCTTCCAAATGTTTGTTTGCCGAATCCTGTATTGATGTCTCAACAATTGTGTTCTCCAGAATCCTAATGAAAGAGCAATCTTCCATTTCGTCTGGAAACTTCATGGCCTTAAACACATTAAATTTTACTTCCTCATTGTAAACCCTCATTGTTAATTCCCCTTTTTGAACATCTATCAACTCCCTACCAGTAGCAAAAATGGACGACTGATGTGGAATTTTCCTACCGCAAGCGCACGGGTCAAGTAATAGTAAAGTGATTTTTGAAATCGAGTGTCGTCCTCTGGATTGGATTTTTAATCAATTTTAATTACCGGAAATACTCTTGCCCAATCCGAGAGCTAGCGTCTTTACACTACATTCGGGGTGTCTCGACGCTAGTAATTTCCATATTTGATTCAGGCGGCAAAGAGCACAACGTCGAGATGTTGTGACTATAGCGTCTCGACGCTCTCAGTTTTTCCATAAACAGAATAGGTGGCAATGGGCCAGCGTCGCGACGCTGTCCATGTTGTCTCGACGCTGTCGGTAGACTCCTATAAATACAATGCGATTTGCTACGCCAAGGAGAGTCCATTTGACGCAATTTTGGCCCTAAATTCGACAAGAGGCCTTCTGTGGGAGCTGAACTAAAGTGGAGGAGAGGGATTCAAGGCTTAGCTCATGGAGGTCGTGATAGGGATGTGCGGTTTCGGCGACAATAGTGTTTTATCTCTTTTCTCTTCTTTCTTTAGTTTTTTTAATGTTTGTTTCAGACTTAGCTTACATCGTAATGCCGTGTATGAGTAGCTAGGTTCGTTATCTTAGGGATTGATGTAGCCCTTTGGGCGTTGTTGAATTATTTGATGGATGTTTATTGTTTTTAACTCATTTATGCAATTTGTATCATTAATGCTTTTAATTCACTGGCCACGAGTTAATTGATGCTATCTCTAATTCTTGCTTGGGAGAGGGGACTTCGTTTAGATAAATAAATTGCATAACTATAATAATCCTAGAGTCGGGAGATTTAGGATAGTTGTAGAAATTATTAATAGGATTCAATTACAACCATGCATGTGAACGAATCTAGATAGGGATATCGGATTAGTCATATGCGTGAGAATTATTTATGCTCGGGAGAGATAAATATGAGATTAGAAAATGCTAGACTTATGAGTCATTGCTTGTCATACATCCATTAATTAATTCACAACCCCAATAGGTGAAATGAATTCCCTAAGAGTTTTCATCACTTGAATTCCATAAATTTCAGGTTTTGTGTCTTGATTTCTTCATTCTCATTAAGTTTTGTTTCTTAAATAAAATTGGACATAAGTATTCACGGTAATTAATTTGATTAGTGATGACAGCAAAGTGCACAGGCCGCAAGTAATATAAAACGGTAAAGTACCGAGTATCGAATCCACAAGGAATTTGAATTAGGTCCATTGATTACCAGGAACCATCATGTTTAATTTTATTTAGAAGATCAACTCTTAAAGGCCAAAGATCTAACAATAGACTAAAGAAAGCAAGCAAATAAATGGAAATATCCTATTAAGGGGGCTTGACCTAGGGTGTTAACTAGCTTTTTAGATTTGTAGCTCAATTAATTGGATGAATGCAACTACTAATCTTAAATTTCATAAATCTAGAAGTGAATTTTAAGTGAACTTCTCTTTCAAGTTCCTCCACATCTCATACTAACATAACTAATTTATGTATCCATTTCCTTAGTTAATTATAGTATGACATTAAGCAACTTCATCATAAATTTCTAACAATTCTTTTTCACTTTCGTGTTCCAAGCAATCGTTAGCCATGCAATTAGGATCTAATCTAACTTCTCTCTGTCGAGTATCAATTTAGACCAACATATCAATCAATCCGTGATCAATGGATTAAAAGCATTAAGCAAGAATTGCATAGATGAAGAATTTTGTTACAATATCCAAGAAATTAAGCTATAATATCCAATTAGCTAAGTTAACGACCCTAGGTCTCAAGATCTACTAACAAATGGGAATAATTTCGGCCCAATGATCTTGATCCATGGACCTAGCTCAATCTAAAATGAAAACTTACAAAGACATAAGGAAGAAATAACCGTTGTGTTGATCCCAAGCTCCTGTCATGATCATCTCGATTCTCGAGCCTTGGAATATCAATCAATTCCACCTTTTTCCTTACAATTCTTGCTTACTTTCTCTCTATTGAGCTAGGGGAGAATCTCCCAAAATTGGATGATTTGAACCATTGAGAAGTGGGCTATTTATAGGAGAGGATTCAGAAATAGTGATGTATACTTTCTTGCCGCTTACTCCAGCCAGAGACAGCGTCTCGACGCTGGTCCTTCTAGAAGCTTTATGCACGGATTTGACCATTCTTTCTCCTTTCTTTTTGGGCGTTTGGGCCTCCACCTCAAATGTAATCTTTTCTTTTCTTCTTTTATGGTCCAAAGTCTTCTTTTTGATCCCGAAAATGGTAAAATTCTCGATTTTGCTTCATGGGCTCGGTTTTCTACAAAAACAACATAAAAAGACATTAAAGCTCACTATTAAAGCACAAAAAAAGCCAAAATAACTAGGAAAAAGATAGCATAAATGCAGGCTGTCAATTAGAAACCCAATCCAGAGGATGACACTCGTTAACACGAAAACACTATATTAAAACTTGACGCATGCTCTTGCGGTAGGAAAATTTCACATCAAGTTTTTGGCGTCGTTGTCGGGGATTGACATAGTTAGTCAAATTGATATTGTGAAAAAATTGTCTGGTCTTAATTTAGGGTGTATTTTTATTTTTAGGTAGATTGCATTTTTTTTCCTTATTTGCTTTCTTTCCATATTTAGTTTTTTTCTTTTCTAGAATATTTTTTCCTTATTTGGTTTTAGTTGATTCTTTTTCTATTTTATTTCCTTATTTGTTTCCTTTATTTTTCTTTTCTTTCCTTTTTTAGGTTAGGTTAGATCGTGTAAGCAAAAGAATAGGGATTTGGCCTTAGTACCTTTGGATCCCGAAATTGAGAGGACAATTAGTAGGATTTGAAGGGAAACCAAATAATCTATCCAAATGGTCGATCCAAATCCTCAGGAGGAGCCCAAGCTCATAAGAGACTACGTTCAGCCTGTGTTTCAAGGGCAGCAGTCGGTGATTGTCTATGCCCTGATTAATGCCAACAATTTTGAGCTGAAAATTGTTCTCATTCAAATGGCTCGAGATTGCGCTTATAGGGGATTGCCCACAGAGGATCCAAATTCTCACTTGAAATCCTTTTTAGATATTTGTGGGACGGTAAAAATTAATAGAGTTACGGAGGATGCTATTCGGTTACGAATTTTCCCTTTCTCTTTCCAGGATAAAGCTCGTGATTGGTTGCACTCTGTTACACCCAAGAGCATTTCCACTTGGGATGCTTTGGTCTAGGCATGTTTGAAGAATTTTTTCCCTCCCGTGAAGACGATCAAGCTGAGGACTAAAATTGGGATGTTCCAGCAGCAGTTTGATGAGCAGTTGTTCGAAGCATGGGAGCGTTACAAAGATTTGCTGAGGAAGTGCCCTCAACATGGATATCCCGATTGGTTGCAAATCCAACTCTTTTACAATGGTTTAAATCCTAGTACTAAAACCATTATTGACGCAGCTGCAGATGGGACTTTGTTGTCCAAGACTGTGGAGAATACAAGCACTTTGTTGGAAGATATGGCCACCAACAGCTATCAGTGGCCATCGGAGCGGTTTACACCAAAGAAGGTTGCAACTAGAGTATTCAAGATCGATAATGTAAGTGCCCTCCAAGCTCAAATGTCATCCCTTGCTAATGCTTTCTTGAAGTTTTCAGGTACAAGGAGTGCTCAATCTATCGAGTCAGAAGCTGCCATTGCATCTCAGTCTGAGGAGGAGACCGTAGAACAGGTTCAGTATGTTTTAAATTCCTACTCATTATCACCCTAACAATAGAAATCATGAAAACTTCTCGTATGCTAATAATAAAAATGTTTTAAATCCTCCTAGTTTTGTCCCTCAACAACAAGAGAATAGATAATCATTAGAGGATCTTGTTGGAGTTTTTATTGCAGAATCAAGCAACAAGACAAACAAGGTCGAGGAGGCAATGATCCTCATTAACACCACAGTGACTGGCCACATTGCAGCGATCAAAAACATTGAGACTCAGCTGGGACAATTGGTGAGTGTTGTCAATACAATGCAAAAAGGTAAGGCCCCTACTGAACAAGAGAGATCCCAGATGGAGTACTGCGAAGCCATCACTGTACATCACGAGGAGGAAATTCAAGAAGTTTAGGAGCAGGATCTAGGGTTTTATGCCCTAAAACTCGTAGATAGTAAATGTAACAAATTAATCGATCTCAATAAAGCGTTATTTGAGTGATTCAGTAATTTTGTTATTGAATAATCGAGTTTGCATTAATAAACCCTAAATCAAATAAACTAAGATCCAAGGTTGTTTAAATGAAACTTGGACTAGTATGTGGGGACATACGGGGATCGATGTCCAAGTAACAACCTAAAAGGTCTATAGTATAGGGATAAGGTTGGGTACCTTATCCTGGTGACACTATGTGATACGACCCACCTTGTATTCGATATAGATGCAATGATCCAAAGCATCCATGTAGGAGACATGCGGGTGGGGGTATCCTATGCAATGAGTTTGCATAAGATCGGACCGTGAAATAGTAACCACTAAATGAACCTCTTTTAGGAGGGATTGTCCTTAGATTTGTATGGGTGAGAGTGGCCAGTTCGCCGACTCAATAATCCTACAATTTCAGGGGCAAGGCCGAATGGGGGCTGGGAACATAACAGTACAAGATGGAATTCACTCCTTCCCCTATTGGGGTAAGTAGATGTGTGTTCCCTTAAAGGCTGATTCCGGGGCTTGAACTAAGGCGCGTCGTCATCTCCTGGCCCGAGAGGAACTCCTGTTTAGTGGTTGGACCCTAAACAACTTGTTCATTAGAGGGATTAGTGGTACTTAAGGAATCAGAGGTGACCCAGGGGTAAAACGATAATTTGACCCAGCTGGTGTTACGAACACATGTGAAGGATTGACTTACTGCATTGGTCGATATCCATGGACACAGAAATATTCTACAGTTAGAAGAATGCAGCTGTGGGTCTTTAGTGGAGTGACCCACAGTTAACGAATGTTCATTGACTCGGTTAATGAGTTTAGATGATCAATCTCGTATCGTTGAAGCTTCTGATCTGTAGGTCCATTAGGTCCCACTGGTAGCTCGTAAAGAGACTTGAGGCAATAAAGTATAAATTGTAAATTGAAAGTGTTCAATTTATTTAGGGGAATCATATAATGTATATTGATACATTAGAATACAAAGTTTATGAAACTTTGAATTAATTTCAAAATTAATTCTTGAGAGAAAATATTTGAAAGATTTCAAATTATTAATATGAATTGGATTGATATTAATATAAATAATTTAATAAAATCCCTAAGATTAAATATATAAAATTTAATTGGGTAATTAATTAATTATTTATTAATTTAAATATGAATAAGATAATAGATTTGATTAGATCTTATTCATGACCTTTCACTATAAGGAAAAGGTCTTGGCCTTTTTCCTATAAATAGGACCCCTAGGGTGGGGTGAAAGGCATCCCATTCATTCTCCTACTCTAAGAGAATTCCTCTGAAGGCTCCCTCTAGACTCCCACCAGTCTCCTGCCTCTAGAAGTCTCAGAGTCATACCGGTGTAGCCATAGTGGTGGTGTTCGCAGTAGTTCGTGATTATTTCACAAGCAGTTGGTGAATTTAATCTGGGTCGTCAACGAGAGTAAGTAATTTGTTACTGTATAAATTAGATTTAGATCTAATATTTTTGTATGCTTAGCCATAATATAAATTTAGAATAGTTCTAAGATTATTGTCAATGTATTGGTATTTTATATTAAACAAAAGTAATTACGAATCGGTCCCAATCACGCTTCCGCTTTACAGAATTACGAAATTCCAATCCTTCACAGGAAACTACTGAACCAGAAGGCACCACTGGAGAAGCTGAAGAGGGCACATCATCAAATGAAGCTGAAAAGCTTAATCCCGAGCTCGTTATTCCTTCTCCTACTGTTTTAGTTCCAAAACCTAAGAAAAAGAGAAAGAAAAATTATGCAGCTCAATTTAAGAAGTTCTTAGATGCTTTTATGAGTCTTAATATTAATTTACCATTTGCAGAGGCCTTAGAACAAATGCCCAGTTACGTGAAGTTCATGAAGGAATGGCTATCGAAGAAGCAAAAGGAGAAAAGATTGGAGACAGTGTACCTTGCAGCTACACACAGTGCTCGCCTTCGATAGAAAGTGCCAGACATGTTAGCTGATCCAGGGAGTTTTTCAGTTCCTTGTGATTTTGGTACTTATTCCTGTAGAGCATTGTGTGATTTAGGTGCTAGTATTAATATCATGCCTCTATCTCTATGTAAGAAATTAAATATAGGAGAGATTAAGCCTATACCTATTAGATTCCAACTAGCTGATCAATCTGTGGTTAGCCCATATGGGGTAGTGGAAAATGTTTTAATTAAAGTAGGAAAATTTATTCTCCCTGTTGATTTATTTATTGCAGGTATTAAGGAAAATCTTTTAATGCCTCTCATATTAGCGAGACCATTCCTCGCTACTGGGCGAGTAATTATTGATATTGAGCGTAGGGAGCTCGCCATTAGGGTTCAACAGGAGAAAAAATTTTTAAAAGCATTTAAGGACCCTAAGAACCCTTCTGAGGCAATGGTGGTGGTTTACATGAAAGGTGCAAGGAAGAGCACCATTGAAGGATCTCCTGACATTAGACCTCCTTGATGCAAATTCGGTCAACACGTCGAGCTAAAGATGTTAAACAAGCGCTTATGGGAGGCAACCCAAGTAAGTTAATTTTTGTTTTGTTCTTTCTTGATGTTTTTGTTGTTTTTTCCTTGCAGGTGTTCTTGAGCTCTTCCCTTTTCCTTGCTTTCATGAGAAGGTCATCATTCCAGGGCAGTATTGTTCACCCCTTCCATTTTATTCTTGTTCTCATGCTTATTTAGGCTTTAGATTTCTATACATTGAGGACAATGCATGTTTTAAGTTTGGGGGTGGAATACTTTGCTTGTTGAGCCCTTGAGCATCTGAGTTCGGGCTATAATTCTGAGCTTATTGTGATTATGGCATATGGTTGTTTTGTGGATGCTATGTTTGCATGGTTATGATTTCCTAGGATAGGCTTGCTCGTTAATTTTTAAGCTTTTGGTGAGTTGTAAGCATGAGTGCCCCAAAAGGGAGACATTTTAAATTTTTTTCTAGGAGATGTCTTGCATGAGTGGAGTATTTTCCTTGGTTAGAATTTGACTTGAATTCTTAGGAGCGAATTATTACGTTGATATGCTTGTTGTCACCTCGATAGATGTAGGGAAGAGCTAAATAGTTAATTTTTTTTTGCAAATTAGCATGTTTAATCTTGCCTAGGAGGAAAAAAAAAATATATGTTTATCATGCTCATAAAGAAAAAATCATTCTTGTCTTTACTTTTGAAAGAAAAAAATTATGTCATGGCTTGTGCTCAATATGTAATGAATAATAATGTTTTAGGGAAAAAGAGCTACCCCTTTTGTGAAAAGTTAGGCCAACCAAGGGTTAAACTCGGGTTATGGGTCCCTACAATAGGTGTGTGAAAGCTAGTGCCACTTAAAAATGTTTAATTCAATTTTATTTTAAAAGCACCTAGTTGGATAAAAACAAACTAATTTGTTTCATTGGCTCATTAATAAATCCGTAGTGCCAGTGTAGAGGGAAGATGAGTTGAGAGTTTAATAATTCAATCCCGAGTTGTTAGAGTCTAATATGATTAAGTTAGATCTCTCATATGCAAGTTAATTTTGGAAAAATTTCAATTTGTCTCCTTCATTCGGCCTTATGTGCATGTCTATTGATTGCTTGATTACTAACTTGTGAGCCTTGAGGATTGAGTCATGTTTGTTGCATCTACTCTTTGACCTATGCTTGATTTCTTGTTTGCTCGAGGACTAGCAAAAGCTTAAGTTTGGGGATGTTTCATAGGAAGCTATTTTTCCCTATCTATTTTAGTTAGTCTTTGAGATTAAATTGGCCAAAATTATGCATTTTAATGTTGCATTTGTAGGAATCAATTATTAGAGCTAAATCGAGGAAATGGAATTTATCGGGTGTTCGGGACGCTAAAAGAGGCCAAGGAAACGGAAATGAATCAAAGTTGGAGGCTTACAAATGAGGCACATCGGAGAGCTAGCGTCGAGATGCTACTTTTTGGGCGTCTTGACGCTAGTAATTTCCATATTTGATTCAGGCGACAAAGAGCACAATGTCGAGATGTTGTGACTATAGCATCTCAATGCTCTCGGTTTATCCTTAAATAGAATAGGCGGCAATGGGACAGCGTCGTCTCGAAGCTGTCGACAGATTCCTATAAATACAATGTGATTTGCTACGCCCAAGAAGAGTCCATTTGATTCAATTTTAGCCCTAAATTCGACTAGAGACCTTTTGTGGGAGCTGAAGTAAAGTGGAGGAGCGGGATTCAAGGCTTAGCTCGTGGAGATCGTGACGGGGACGTGCGGTTTCGGTGACAATAGTAGTTTATCTCTTTTCTCTTCTTCCTTTAGTTTTTTTAATGGTTGTCTTAGACTTATCTTACATCGTAACGCCGTGTATGAGTAGCTAGGTTCGTTATTTTAGGGATTGATGTAGCCCTTTGGGCATTGTTGAATTATTTGATAGATGTTTATTGTTTTTTACTCATTTATGCAATTTGTACCCTTAATGTTTTTAGTTCACTGGCCATGAGGTAATTGATGCTATCTCTAATTCTTGCTCGGGAGAAGGGACTTAGTTTAGATAAATAAATTGCATAACTATAATAATCCTAGAATTGGGAGATTTAGGATAGTTCACTACAACAAATATCCCTTTTAATAGCATTTTAGGATAGCTTTTCATTTAAAAATCTATTAAAAAGGAAGATAACAAATAAGCGGGAAGTGAAATTAGGGCGCGTGGTCACAATACGAAGAGATCCAACATTACATTTTTTCTCTCTACCGCCATTTGCTGACCTCCAGTACTTCTCCCTCTATCCTCTCCATCCTATTCTCCTTCGTTTGATCATGCTCCGTCCTATTCTGATTTCTGATCTCCAACTATCTCTATTCTGAGATCTGAGGATTTTGGTTGTTCATCTCCAGATCTTCGACGAAGATAGGTTTGTGAGAGAGGATCCAAGCCTAACCCCAGTCCTAGTCCCACCATTTACAGATGGAGTTGCCGGCGAGATTGCCGATCGAGGGCATGGATTTGGATTTGCAAATGGGAAAGCTTTGTTTGAGGCTAGATCTTGAAAGAATATGAATGAATCCAGAGAGAAATTGATTTGGTGACATGATATGACCTAAATAGTCCTATTTTATCCCTCTAATCTAAGCTTGTTAGAATCATTTTATGCTTTACTTGTCCTATTTACAGGTTAATTGAGCTTAGGCTATGTCGGGAGCCGATCACTCTAATTGGTGTTAATTCGGGCCAATTACGGAGTTTTGGAGCCATCTCGGTGTCTTGGACGGCAAGGAGAAAGACCCAATTATGCTGAAGTGGGCCTGAAGAATGACACCGAAAGCGGAAGATTGAAGCCCCGAACCGAGAGGAAGCGAGACAAGCCGAAAAATTAAGCAGCAAGTTGAGATTTGAGGCTGGCGTTGAGACGCCGACACAAGATCTGGCCGAAGTGTAATGTTCGCGGCATCGAGACGCTGCTCTTAGCGTCTCAACGCCGACGTATTTTCTATATATATGTAGCCTCGGTTTTAGCCCGCCGTTAGGTTTGAACTTTGGTCCTTTTTACGATTTCTTTGCCTCTTTTACATTCCAGCACTATTGTAGACCATTCTTGGTCATATTTTATGGATTCTTTCATGTTTATTGTCGATTTTACTTCATCTATGCGTAGCTAATCTCGTTTAGATCATTGGATATGGTTTATGTCTTGATTCTAAATAAGATTGGCTGAGTTTTCTGAGTTTACTCTCTGTTCTTGCTGTATTTTCATTGAGTTTTGCATGTTATACTGTTTAAACCAATACATGAGGCTAGTCTATTAGGATTGACGCCCTATGCGATTACCGCTTGTGTATTTTATCAGTTATTTTTAGATAGCCACTAGGTTGAGGCAAGCCACTCTCTACACGAGACGACCCTTGATAGGCCTAGGCTGCATGTTAAAGGTTGTAGGAATTATATTTAAATTGCATTTGAATTTGGTTCTTACGATTCCGGACCCACGATCCCAAAGCCCCTAGTTTTTATAGGTACTTGCGAAATTGCTTGTTAATTAACTAGTTAGATATAATTAGTAACCATTGCAGAGATCTCGGATGGTTGCTAAATTATGCATAAGGGGTGGCGAACGATAGAGTCTATATTAATTAATCTTGTTAATTGCAAAATTCACGATGACAAGGTAATTAACACAGGTTAGTGTAGGGGGGTCCTCCGAGTAACCCAAAAGCCAACCGGACTAATGAAATCAGTTTAGAATAATTATTAGAGAAAACTAGGAAGCCAACAAATTAAAATCAAGCATAATAAATCCCAATCCGATGATCCCTTTTCATGTTGTTGTTTCCATCTAATTTCTCTCCTGCATGCTTAGTTTTCTGCCTTTTTAAATTCAGTATTTTATTATTCTTTGCTTGTCATTCATTCTAAAAATTCTCCCTGTTTTCATAAGCACGAAATTCTATAACTGCTAGGTCCCCTTCCCTGTGTTCGACCCCGACCGCTATTGCTACAAAATAGTAGTTGTGTCGTGGATTATAAATTTATTTGACCAACACAACCTTCGACAAGTCGGACCCGTCATGACCACATCAATGAAGGTATTCCTTTTTTTCCTTCATTTTCCCAACTTTATTGTTCTTGTTGTTTTTTTCTCTTTGTTCTTGGAGGAAATGGTGCCTTGATTTTTTTTTTTCTTTGTTGTTATCGGCTGAAACATCTCATGTTTATGTAGTATACGCTTTGTAGAAATTTAAACCCATAAAGTATGCCATGGTTTTTTTTTTTTTTTTTTTTTTTTTTTTTTTTTTCACTAGAGTCTCTCATGTTTGTGTACTCAACTCTCTACAAAAACCCAAACCTAAACTCGTCCATTCCACATTCTTTCTCATCTCTCTCTTTCTTTCGCTCTCTACATTCTATGTATTTTGTAATATAAGACAATCCACTTAAAATCACTGTCATCTTTCAGCGTGAACAAAGTTCACATCCAACTACTTGAAAATTTACATGAATTTGAAGTCTTGTTTCGTGTCAATTGCCTCCAAGAGTACATTAATAATTTTTATGGAATCCAAGAACAACCAAACAACATACTAAATATCACATAAACAAGCGAAAAGTATCTCATAAACTTGGTTGTCCTTCTTTTGGGACAAAAAACAATCAAAACAAAATAGAGAAGTACTTCACAAAACCATAAAAAACTGTAGTTCTTTTCTGAAGTTGGCACTAAACAATAGAATAAACTATCCTTTGAGATGAAAAGTGACACTTTCATGTACTGACTTAGGGAGTTTTAACCATTTCTATAATTCTTCTCTGTAAAATCTATATGCCAATGTAAAGCTAGTATGTGGAAGAACCTAGTGAATAAAAAGATAAATGTTGGAAAGTAATGTTATTCATATATTTTAGGAAGAAAAATGCCTTAGGAAAAAAAAAATAAAACAAAATCTATGCCATAAAAAGAGAGAAGTTCACAACAAAATCTAGTGACTATTAAATAAGAACAAATCATGTCATTTTAGTTAATTAAAACCTAAGCAAATTTGCCCTTGGAGATTTGATTTCAGTTTGGGTTAGCAATCAAATATACATATAAATGGATATATGAAATGTTGCACCCATACAAACAGAATCAAACTTCTCCAGCTTGTTTTTTATTACCACCTTACAAATTCTAATGGATACTTGTTGATCTCAAGTCTCCAAAACATGTCTTCGATTCAATTATTTAGGAATCAACCATTCATATATTACATGCAAAAGTCTTCCTGTTAAAGAAAATGCTTGGAAAATCCTACACTATCATTTTGATGATGTTCCAACTCTTTCGAAATTTCTCATTACCATGAATTTTCTTCAATTACTTCAAAGTGTCTATCCAACCAAGTTAGTTTATTCCACTAAAAAATTAGGTCCAAAGAAATTCCCTGTAAACTCATAATATCTCCTTAGAATACAAGTTTGCTAAGAACTTAGGATTTCATCTCCAATGTCATTTTCTATCACAAGCTTCTGTCAAGCTTCATCTCAACAATAGAATCCTTTCTCTTGCCACAGAAACCATATGACAAATCAACTACTCTTATTTCCTTCCAACCATTTCACCTTACATTCCCACCTTGAGAGAGAATCTTTTTGTAATTTGCTTCATTCTATCAAGTTCACCTTCTTTGTTCTTAATATGCATCAAAGTTGTTTCTTTCTATAAAGTGATATTGCCATGTTTCATCCATCAAGTCTTGCTTCTTAATATTCTTAAAAGTTAGTTCTGTCTTTTGATAGAGAACAAGAACAATATTAAACAAGAGGAATGAAAAAAAAAAAAAAAAAGGAAAAGAGTATATAGGGATATGAGACATTGACCCACAATAAAGTAGTGTGTTTTCTGAATAAAGTAGTTTGTTTTGTAGAAGGCAATAAAATAGTTCAATTTGTGCCCCATAATGTAGCTACACATTCGAATATGTTTATTTTTTCTTTAACTATTGGGGGACAATCACACACTCTAGCACATAGACTCCACAAACATTTCAATATTTTATTTAACAAGATATTTTTTTTTTGTCAAAGATGCAGGACTGATATACTTTTTGGATCTGAAGCTTCTGATTAATAAAAAAGGCTCAAGTTTTATACTCTGAGGTAGTTTCTAGACTATTAAACATCAATATATTAGTTTATTATGTTTATAGTTGTTGGAAATATGCTTAAATAAGAACTGAATTACACTAGCAAACGGATTACACCTTAACTGGATACTAACAATTACAGTGTAAATAACAATACAGACACTGTATATATGACAAATGTTGCAAAATATATTGACAATAAATAGTCGAGGCACACTTACAAAGCGTTGTCCTGAAAACAATTATTCGCTCTGCACAGGTTGCAAGCAGGCTACAGCAATCGTCTCAGTAGGATACAACGACTAATTCCGGTAGAACAGCAACCTCGAACTACTCGGATCTAGAAGAACTCTTGGATACTTGCTCTCAACTCGACTCAAGATCAAAAGAAACAAAGAAAGAGGAAGAATGCTCCAAATGGAATGAGATGATTCAAATGAAGAAACAAGTTGCTATTTATAGGCTATCAACTTAGTAACTCCAAAGAATAAAAATAAATAAAATTGAAATTTATGAAAAACATAACTCAATTGAGTTATAACACCAAATTTATCTTCCATAGGTTAAATTTGTATATGAAACTTCAAATTGAATTTGATGTTTCAATCCATTTTGAATTGAATATAAACATCTCACTTTCTTTCACATTTTTATTTTTAATAATGTCCAACAATCCCCCACATGAAAGAAAGTGAGAAAATCAAAACAAAATGTTGAGAGCAAATAGACAAGTTATGCATCAGGAGAGGTGTCTTCTGGACTTGAACCTTCCTTAGTGAATATCTATCGAATTTACCGAAGAAATAGTGAGACGAAGCTCTGGAACTATCCTTCTTGTTGGTGAATTGAGACGACAGATATCACACACAACTGATCTTGTATCTTCGAGTTCTATACATTTGTGTCCATTTTGGTCCTGCATAAGATCCCGATTTCATCAGAGCTTTAGAGCACATAAGTCATTCAAAAAGTTCTCACAGAAGCGACCCCACTTCTACTCCCACATAGGTGATATTGGTTAAGAGTATTCTATCATTACTCCTCTTGTAAACAAGATATCAACATGACCTTAACATCAACAGATCACGCACTTTACAACATCATATAAATGGGAAGAAATTATAAGTTTCTTAGTGTGTCAACTATAAATTATCTAGCCAGTTTGCCTGTTGAACCTAGATCTTGGGATCTCCAGTCAACTAGGTTAGATTACCATCAGATAATTTATTTCATAGGCTTTAGCCCCATTTTCCTCGATGTATACATCATTTTCTCTCTTAACAATCATTTCGTTAAAGGATCAGCAATATTCTCTTTCGATTTCACATAATCAATGGAAATTATTCCATTAGAGAGCAATTGTCCTATCGAATTATGTCTTCGTCTAATATGTCACGACTTTCCATTATAGACATTATTCTTGGCCCTCATAGAAGCAGCTAAATTGTCACAATAAATACATATTATGTTTACAGGCTTCGACCATAATGGAATATCTTCAAGATAATTTCGAAGCCATTCAGCTTCTTCTCTAGCTTTGTCAAGAGCTATAAACTCTGACTCCATAGTAGAACGCGCTATACACGTCTGTTTTGAAGATTTCCATGATACAACTGCTCCACCTAAGGTAAATATATACCCACTGGTTGATTTAGTCTCCATGCTATTAGAAATCCAATTAGTATCACTAAATCCCTCTAGTACATGTGGATCCCTCATATAATGCAATTCATAGTTTAGAGTGTACGTCAAGTACCTTAGAACTCTAACTAAAGATTTGATAGCTGGCAGAAATGCCGCTATTTTAGTCCTAAATTAATAGACTTTTGTATGCTTTTATTGTGTTTTTATAGAGAATATTTAATTAAATTCATTATTTTGTCCCTAGGAGCAATTTGTGGAAATATGGAGTAAAAAGGCCCAAAAATGAATAAATCAAGCCATATTTCCAAGGATGGGTCAAGGAGGAAGCCCAAAAGTCATCATTTCAAGTGTTGATCCAAAAAGAATGGAGAAAGCCCAAGAACCAAGCCCAGCCCACGCATGAATGTTCTGGAATCGTCGCAGCGTCGCGACGCTTGGAGGACAGCGTCGCGACGCTGTCCCATTTCTTGGCAAGCAAGTCGAGTGACGTCACAGCGTCGCGACGCTGTCCCAATTCCGGGCCTATAAAAGGCACCCCTTGGCTCCCCATTTTGGCATCAATCATCCACCAATCATTCTTCCATTCCTTTCCTTTCCTCTCCTTTATCATTCTTCCAAGGCTTTTTAGCCTTTTTGAGGGTCGAGTGAGAGATTTTTGTGGGAATTTTTGTAGCGAGCAATCTAGGAGGCTCGGAGCGTGGTTCAAAGGGACTCCAAGCGCAAGCAACGGGGTTCTCGACGGTCACTTTCCTTCCTCTTATTTTGCTCCATATTATGCTTTATATCTTGTATATGTGGGAATTTTTGACCATGTATAGCTAAACCCATTTGGGGGTCTTGGAATGAAAGTTTATAATTAATTGTTATTATGATTGCCTATCTCTTGTCCATTTACTAGTTATTTGTATGGATGTTCGTAATGCTTTATATGATCTGGCCAATTATATATCGAATTGATTCCTAATGGAAACTCAACGGAGAGAAATTAGGATAGATCATAATCCATGCAACTGAGTTTAACTGCTCGGAGTGACAGCGAGATTAGTTGGTTAGACTTAGATTCCGATAATGAATCAGAGCGTATTAATTAATGAATTTAATAGCGCTAAGGACACTTAGGTTATTAAAATGAGTTAATTACAATTAGAGGAGACCGACATGAGAACCTATGTGTTAGACGGAGATTCTAGGATTATAATTAGTCGGGCAATGAGATAGGATAATTATAATAATTAATTAGCTATATTCTGATTTTCAAGACCCCGTTTCTCACTCGATTCTTTCTCCATATTTTTATTTTTGATTGATCACTTGATTTCCTTTATTGCTTTAATTTTTAATTTGTTTTAGCATCATGAATAGGTTCCTAAATAATATTTCTTCTAAGTATTTTTAGCGATCAAATTAATTACTTTGCTTAATTACCGTTCTTCCTCCATGTGGATTCGATACTCGGAATACTTTCCGTTTTATTATTACTTGTGACCCGTGCACTTTGCGGTCAACAAGCATTCCAATGATCATGCCCAGGATTGCTGGTGTATCTTGCTAACCTTCCTATTGAATAGGCTATATCAGGTCTTGTACAGTTCATTATGTACATTAAGGGCCCGTTTGGTAACGTTCTCGTTTCTTGTTTCTTGTTTCTAATATTATTAAGAAATCTAAGCATTTAATTACTATGTATGTTTCTTGTTTCTCATTTTTTAGAAACACTCCAAAAATTTGTATAGAACTTTTGGGAACAACTAAAACTAGTTTCTCCTTTGTCATTGTTCTTGTTTCCAATTTTTTCCAAACATAAATAAGAATATAGGTTTATTATTATTGAATGTATAGGTGTTATGGTCATGAAATTCTATTTTTCTTTATTAAAAATGAAGAAACGGAAACAAGAAACGAGAACGTTACCAAATGGGCCCTAAGCTACCAACAACTCTAGAGTATTCTAGAGAAGACACACCTTCACCATTGTTCTTCTTTAACTTACAACTTGGATCTAATGGAGTAACTGCAGGTTTACTCTCAAATTGATCAAATTTTCTCAACACTTTCTCTATGTAGTGAGATTGAGAAAGTATGTATCCACTTGGATTTCTTGTTATACGAATTCCAAGTATAACATCAACAAGACCAAGGTCTTTAATATCAAAGTTGGATTTCAACATCTTTTTAGTGGAATCAATGACACTTCTATTTGTGCCCATTATCAACATATCATCCACATACAAACAAATGATAACACAATCTTGATCTATGGTTTTATACATAGACACATTTATCACACTCATTTATCTTGAATCCATTAGATAACATAGTGTGATCAAACTTTTCATGTCATTGTTTGGGTGCTTGTTTCAACCCATAAAGAGACTTGACAAGTTTACAAACTTTATCTTCAAGTCCTTTTACAACAAACCCTTCAGATTGTTTCATATAAATTTCTTCATCTAATTCTCCATTTAAAAATGCAGTTTTCACATCCATTTTGTGTATTTCCAAATTTTGTAAAGCTTCTTTTGCAATTAACATCCTTATAGATGTAATCCTTCTCACTGGAGAATAGGTATCAAAGAAATCTATCCCTTCTTTTTGACGAAAGCCTTTAGCAACAAGGCGGGCTTTGTAGTTATCAATAGTGTTGTCAGCCTTTAGCTTTCTTCTAAAAATCCATTTACTACTAATTGGTTTACTATCAGGAGGTAGATCAACCAATACCCAAGTTTTGTTCTTCAAAATGGATTTTATCTCACTATTGATAGCTTCCTTCCAATAAGGTGCATCCGGAGATGTCACAGCTTCTTGAAAAGCTCGAGGCTCACCGTCTATCATATATGTTATGAAATCAGGTCCAAAGGAAGTATCTTTCTTAGCTCTTTTGCTTCTCCTTGGTTCAAACTCAGTATCCTAATCGTCTTGACTTTTCGGAGAGCTAGCCTCGTAATTCCTTTTGACACCACTACTCATGTGTCTTTCTTCTTTCAAAGGAAATACATCCTCAAAAAATTCAGTTTCAATAGATTCCATAATGGTATTATTATTAATATCATGTATTTCTGATTTAATCACCAGAAATCTACACGCAACACTATGCAAAGCATAGCCTATAAAGACACAATCAATTGTCTTAGGTCCTAGTTTGGTCCTTTTTGGTAAAGGAACTTGTACCTTTGCCAAACACCCCCACACTTTCAACATTTTATATGAGGGTAACTTTCTATTCCACACTTCATAAGGCGACTTATTAGTCTTCTTATGTGGAATTATGTTTAGTATAAAATTTGTTGTAAGTAAAGCCTCCCCCCACAAATTATGGTGTAAACCTGAACTATTTAGCATGCAATTAACCATGTCTTTTAAAGTTCGGTTCTTTCTTTCAGCTACACCATTTTGTTGTGGTGTATAAGGTGTTGTAGTTTGATGGACTATACCATTAACTTCACAGAATTCATAAAATGATGATGATTCATATTCACCACCTCTATCTGATCTAAGCACCTTTACTTTCTTCTCAAGTTGATTTTCAACTTCTACCTTATATGCTTTAAAAACATCTAAGGTTTCATCTTTACTATGTAATAAATATACATAGCAATATTTACTACAATCATCAATAAATGTGACAAAATACTTCTTACTACCTCTTGTGAGGGTACTTTTCATGTCACATATATCATTGTGGATTAAATCAAGTACTTCATTACTTCTTTCCATAGATGAAAATGACTTTCTAGCAAACTTTGATTCAGCACAAATCTCGCATTTGTGTCTATTATCAATGTTGAACTTAGGGAGAAGTCCTAAATTTACCATTCTATGTAAAGAACGATAATTGACATGCCCCAACCTAAAATGCCATACATCACACAACTCAACAATATAAGTAGAAGAGTTGTTATTATTATTATTCTTCGGCATTTGTGCCAGTACATTCAGTTTGAACATGCCATCATTTAGATAGCCTTTTCCAACATACATACCTCCTTTTGTCAAAATAAATTTATCTGACTCAAACACAAGCTTGAACCCATTTTTATTAAGTACAGTTCCTGACACTAGATTCTTTCGAATCTCTGGCACGTGCCACACATCATTGAGGGTAAGTATCTTTCCAGAAGTCCATTTCAGCAGGACCTTCCCTTTACCTGCCACAGAGGCAGTTGAAGCATTTCCCATGTACAGCTTATCACCACCATCTAGCTTCTCATATGTGGTGAACAAAGACTTGTTGTAATGCCCCGGGATTTTTAAAACTAATCCTAGCGACATTATTAACTCTTAAACTAACTAACCGAATGCTCCGAAAATTTCGGCAGCATAACGACATACATAGGACTAAACCAAAATTTTTCTTTAACCTGCCATACATAAATACACACTTCTATAAGCCAAACAACCCACAACTACACACCAGAACTCCTTCCACAATCTAGCGAGTCAGATCTCGCATTCACAACCAACATCATATTCACAACTACTAGATAAAGAAGCATACAATGCATTTGCTAGAAACAACTTAAGTTTATTAAATAAAAAGGAATTGAAACTACAGATGAAGCTATCCATAATTATGACTTCTCAAATTTAAACAACTAGACAAACCTTTAATTGAAATAAATATAAAACACTGTCCTATACAACCAGAAGAGTAAGACAATAATTATAACAAAACTAGGTAACCAATGTCTAGATAATAGAAAAGCCTAGGCCAGTGGAGTCACTCCTCGTGCACCTTCTCAGCACCACCGGGCTCATCGTGTGCAAACTCACCTGCATCATCTAAAAATGTTGGGGGAAGAAAGAGGAGGGGGTCAGTACAACCATGGTACTAGTAAGCAGCTCACACCCGGTGAGCCATCAAGCAACAAACAACAAAATCAACATGCTAGGCACATGCATCCAACATACTCTTAAGCAATAAACACATAATCATGCTACTTAAAACGAGAACTCAACAACAAGACTCATGCTGACTCAACAGGATGCCTTCATGCATACACACAACATGCTATGCAACCCCACATGGTTTCTGCGCCATGCTTGCTTTCTTAGCACATGATTTACGCGTCATGTCACGCACCAAAACACATGAATTCCGTGCCATGCAACGCAACTTAACACATGATTTACGCGTCACGCTCCGCACCAAAACATGATTTCTGCGTCATGTAACGCACTCACACCCAGCACATGAATTACGCGCCATGCGCAGCGCACACTCACACGTGATTTACGCGTCACGCTCCGCACTCACAACCCACACGTGATTTACGCGTCACGCTCCGCACCAATAGCATGATTTCGGGGTCATGTAGCGCAATCTTAACACGTGATTTCCGCGTCACGCTCCGCACTCACAACCCACACGTGATTTACGCGTCACGCTCCGCACCAATAGCATGATTTCGGGGTCATGTAGCGCAATCTTAACACGTGATTTCCGCGTCACGCTCCGCTCACACAACCTAGCTCACCACTCAATGAGCACACAAGACCATGCAACTTGACTCTCATGCAACGTAGTCAGAACGATATACAACATACTCTAAATGTCCAATAGTTCACCAAGCTTCAGAATCAATCAAACAACATGCTTAACACATATCGCGAGTTATATAACAACCACCAATGCATTCTAGAAAAGCGAGTAACAATCAACATGCTCATGCAATCAAACAGACTCAATCGGACAAGAACTACTTACCAAAAACTTACGAGCGCCTAAAGAACTCTTTAAACAGCTCAAAAGATCCAGATAACCTCCTAAACAACAAGGATAACTTCTAAAAATTAGAACCAACCTACTGAAAACTTAAAACATGCTAAAAAGGCCTAAATCAATTGAAGAAAGTCTATTTCCTTGCTGGACAACCACTCAAAATTCTCGAAAATAAAAACCCAAAACTTTTAGACCATGGGCAACATGTCTAAGGCACAACGGGCAATGGGTATTCACCGAATGGCTATATTCAAGGTTTTTCAGCCGCTGGACAACAAGTAAATAACACATAATTAGCATTCTAAGGACTCCTAGCGATTGGGCAATGCTTCTAAGGCCTAGATAACTAATGAGAATCGATTTAGCATGTTTTTAAACCATAAAAAACAAGCAGAAACTCATTAACTTCACGTTCTAAGGACCTATAGGAGTTGGGCAACTCTTTTTAAAGCCTAAATGACTCATTGGTATCGATTAACATGCTTTAAAGGCTTTAACCTCTAATGGGTATCAAACCCTTAAGCTATTAAACTAAAAACATCAATGAACCATACCCAACGGACCCGATTTCACGCAAGACGGGTTATATTAACGTCGAACAACACACTAGAACGATCCTTGGGTAGTGGGTATTCGAGCTTATAGTGATTCGAACTCAATCGATCACTTAGACGGCACTGTAGAATAGAAATTTCATCACTAAACTAAATTTCCAGCACATAAATTAAACAATATGGGTATTCTAATTCTAACACTAACCAACAATGGGTAAGTGCTTAAACTTACCGGAATCGCTAAGCGACGCCGAAACACCAAAGAACGTCGCTGGACAGAGGTAAAAATGCGAGGAAAACGGTATCCTCGCTGCTGGACGCGCACAAAACTGATTGGGATGAGAGAAGGGAGTTAGGTCGAGCCTTAAATCAACTAGAACGAGGGAAGAGAGGCTTACCCATAGAATTTACCTCGCTAAACAACACACGAAAGGGAGATTTGAGCCACGAAACCCACCGAAACGAGCCTAAAATCGCAGATCAGAACAGCGCCTTGGACTGGCGGCGAAGCGGCGGCGACGACACACCTGCTACAGCGGCGGCGGCGCGTCGAGGCGGCAGTGGCTGGCTTCACGGCAAGGAGAAGAAACCGAGAGAGGGAAGGAGAGAACCACGAGAGAGAGATCGCGAAGAGATGGAGAAAGAGACCCGCGTGAGAGAGAGACCTATGAAGAAGATGACCCACGCGACGGCGACCTGCTTGCTGCGACGACGACGGCAACGACACGGGCTCAGACGACGGCGGCGGGCGAAACTCTGGTGGTGGCTGGGCAGAAAACGCAAGAGGAAGATGAAAGGGGAGGGGGTATCTTGCGTGAGATGAGAGAGAGAGAAGAGATATGATTTTTTTTTAGGGTTTTTATTTAAATAAAACCCAAGAATAAAAATCCCAATTTAATTAGGATTTAGGATCTTAATTAGGATTTAATTTTAAATCCAATCTTAGCTCCTAAAGAATTTGGGATTAAAACAGATTAAGAGAATTTTGGGTCTTTTGAGATTTAAAATATTAAACCTCCAAACTTTAGGAAATTAAAGATTTAATTAAAAAAAATTTCCCTAAATTTTAGAAATTTAATTTAACGACCCAGGGCTAAATTTAAATTCTAATTTTTCAAATTAGAATAAAAATGGCCAATTAATTCCAAGATGACTTGATTTCGAAACGCCGGGCGTTAAACTCGTCGTTACAAATGTGCCTAGTAGCACCAATATCAATCCACCAGCCTTTGGTGTCAGAGGCCATATTTACCTCAGAAATGACAGCAACGAGATCATCACTCTCCACAATATTGGTCTGATTGTTGGAGTTTTGTCCCTTCTTGTGTCTACAATTAGCAGCAATATGACCACTCTTACCTCAAACGCAACAGACTCCACAAATGCGGTTATTGGCATCATTCCTCGGGTGAAGATTCACATTCCTCTTGAGTTGTTGCTTCTTGGGACCATGCCTTGAAGATTCAGCAATATGTGCATTGGCTTCAACTTCTAGCGAAGCTTTGTCTCCTTTTCTATTATCCTCTTCAATGCGGAGTTTGACGGCAAGATTCTCCATGGAAAGCTCCTTTCGCTTGTGTTTAAGATAACATTTGAAGTCCTCCCAAGAAGGAGGTAACTTCTCAATCACAGCAACAACTTGGAATGGTTCACTGATGTCCAATCCCCCACTTTGCAAATCACTAATGATAATTTGCAATTCTTCCATCTGATTGACTACCAACATGGTATCAATCATCTTATAATCTAAGAATTTTCCCACAAGAAACTTCTTAGTACCAGCATCTTCCAACTTATACTTCTTGTCTAATGCCTCCCACAATAGCCTTGAAGTAGTATAGGCATTGCAGTAGACATTATACAAGGTGTCTTCAAGACCAATCAAGATATAATTGCGATACAAAAAGTCTGAATGCATCCATGCTTTCTTGGCAGCTTCAGTTTCAGGATAACACGTTCTGGTGGGGTAACAGGGCAATCTTCCTTCAAAATGTGAGCAAGATTCAATGTGGTGAGGTAGAAAATCATCTTTTGTTGCCACCTCTTAAAATTTTCTCCCTTGAATTTCTCTGGTTTTTCAGCATGAGTTTTGAGGATGGTCGATCCCAAGGAGTTTGCAGCACTGATTGCTCAAATAAGAACTGGATTACACTAGCAAACTGATTACACCTTAACTAGATACTAACAATTGTGTAAATAACAATACAGACACTGTATATATGACAAATGTTGCAAAATATATTGACAATAAATAGTCGAGACACGCTTACAAAGCGCTGTTCTGAAGACAATTATTTGTTCTACACAGGTTGCAAGCAGGCTACAACGATCATCTCAGCATGATACAACGACTAATTCCGATAGAACAACAACCTCGAACTACTCGGATCTGGCAGAACTCTTGGATACTTACTCTCAACTCGACTCAAGATCAAAAGAAACAAAGAAAGAAGGAAGAATGCTCCAAATGGAATGAGATGATTCAAATGAAGAAACAAGTTGCTATTTATAGGCTAGCAACTTAGTAACTCCAAAAAAAAAAAAAAAAAAAAAATTGAAATTTATGAAAAACATAACTCAATTGAGTTATAACACCAAATTTAACTTCCATAGGTTAAATTTGTATATGAAACTTCAAATTGAATTTGATGTTTCAATCCATTTTGAAACTCTTGATGAATTGAATATAAACATCTCACTTTCTTTCACATTTTTATTTTTAATAATATCCAACAATAGTTAACTCATTTTTCATTTGGGTTGAATTTTAATTTGTTTTTCTTCCTAATTCTGGCCAAAGTCGGTTGTTTCACAAAGGTATTCATCTTATTATTTGTTTTAAGTTCAAGGTATTTGGTTGTGGGTGGTTTGCCTTTATTTAGTTTCTACTATTGTTGCTTCTTTATTTCTTAAAGGTTGTACAAGGTGTTACGAGAAGTAAATTATAGGCCTTTCAATAGAGGTTTTTTGAAATAGTTTTTACTAGTCAATTGGAAGCTCTAACCTCTTTTAAGTGTTCATTGAAATGGATTTAGTTTAGTAGAATTTAATCTTTTTCTAAAGATAAGACATTGAATTGTTTCAATTTTTTCACTGATGCAGTTTTTCTTAAGATTTAGATTGTTCATGTTGTCAATAGACAATCAAGTAATGCTTTCTTTGGGGTCTTGTGGTGGAGCTTCTTGGTAGTATTTTAGCAGGCTTCTTCCTTATCAAGATGGATAACTTTGTACACTGTGTGTTTATTATTGTTGAAAAATAAACTTGATTTTGGATATTTAGGATTTGGGCCTAGCCCAAATAAAAGCCCAAATTCTAGAAATGTCTTAAGTAGATGGAAATTCTAGAGAAATCCACTAGGAAGATTTTTGGAGTATATGAGTAGAATTCTCTAGAATATTATAGAAAATTGTATATTCTAGAGAATAATTTGTAGCCACAAGATTATAGTTGTGTGTTGGCAAAATCCTAGCCACAACTTGAGGAGGTGGAAACTAGTATAAATAGGAGTGGTGTCTCAAAGTTTTTGTATCAAGCCAAAAAAGCTAGAATTGAGTAATAACACAAGTAGCCTCTTTCTCATAACCTCTTTCTCAAAAATCCATCTTTCAATTTTACCCTCCAATCTCCAAAAAGTTTCTTTCCAACAAAGTGGTATCAGAGCTTGAAGATCCTTGCTAAGAAGATGACTAGCAACGGCATGGTCCCATTCCAAGTTCCAATGCTCAACAAGACCAACTATGATAATTGGAGCATCAAGATGAAGGCTCTCCTTGGTTCGCAAGACGTATGGGAGATAGTAGAGAAAGGATACATCGAGTCGGAGAATGATAGTCTTTCTCAAGCACAAAGGGATGGTTTGAGAGACTCAAGAAAGAGAGACAAGAAGGCTCTCTATCTAATCTATCAAGGATTAGATGACGATGCTTTTGAGAAGATTTCAGAAGCAAAGACAGCGAAAGAAGCATGGGAGAAGCTTCAAACATCATACAAGGGAGCGGATCCCGTCAAGAAGGTACGTCTTCAAACTTTAAGAGCCGAGTTTGAAACTTTGAATATGAAAGAAGGGGAAGCCATCTCCGACTATTTTTCTAGAGTTTTAACGGTCACGAATCAACTTAAGAGGAATGGTGAAAAGCTTGATGATGTAAAAATCATGGAGAAAATATTAAGATCTTTAGATCCAAAGTTTGAACATATTGTTGCCATAATCGAAGAAACAAAAGACTTGAATGTTATGACCATTGAGCAACTCTTGGGATCGTTACAAGCATATGAAGAAAAGAAAAAGAAGAAGGAAGGAATCGTGGATCAATTACTCAAGCTGCAAGTTGACTCACCTACTGGAAGAGTTAGTCAGAGTGATAGAGGCCAACGAGGACGAGGTCATAGTGGACATCGAGGACGAGGAAGAGGTCATGGACAAGGACAAGGACGAGGACGAGGTTGGAGGCCCTATGAAGACAACAACAATTTCCAAAGAGGAGAAAACTCAACAAGAGGTCGTGGGCCAAGCAACTCAAGATCAAGGTACGATAAATCAAATATTAAATGCTACAATTGCCAGAAGTTTGGTCATTATGCCTCTGAATGTAGAGCTCCTAGCAACAAAAAAGTTGAAGAGAAGGCAAACTTCATTGAAAGGAGTCAAGAATGTGACACCTTATTAATGGCTTGCACGGACAATGAATGGGACAAAGATAATAAATGGTATCTAGACACTGGAGCAAGCAACCATATGTGTGGAAAAAGGAGCATGTTCGTGGAACTTGATGAATCGGTGAGCGGCAATGTAGCCTTCGGAGATGAATCCAAGGTGGAAGTAAAAGGAAGAGGTAACATTCTTATCCGATTGAAGAATGGTGAGCATCAATTTATTTCAAATGTTTATTACGTGCCAAGTATGAAGAGTAATATCTTGAGTTTGGGCCAACTCTTAGAGAAAGGTTATGACATTCAATTAAAAGATAATAACCTTTCTATAAGAGACAATGCAAATAATTTGATTGCTAAGGTGCCAATGACAAAAAATAGAATGTTTATACTCAACATTCAAAACGACGTAGCAAAATGCTTGAAGATGTGTTATAAAGATGCATCTTGGCTTTGGCATCTTCGATTTGGGCATCTCAATTTTGGAGGATTAGAATCGCTCTCCAAGAAGAACATGGTGAGAGGATTACCTTCCATCAACCACCCTGATCAAGTGTGCGAAGGATGCCTACTTGGAAAGCAATTCAAGAAAAGCTTCCCGAAAGAGTCCAACTCAAGAGCTCAAAGGCCTTTGGAACTCATTCATACGGATGTGTGCGGTCCAATCAAGCCAAGCTCACTCGGTAAGAGTAACTATTTCCTTCTCTTTATTGATGATTTTTCAAGAAAAACATGGGTGTATTTCTTGAAGCATAAGTCAGAGGTGTTCGAGAATTTCAAAAAGTTCAAAGCCCTTGTTGAGAAAGAAAGTGGCTTAGTCATCAAGGCCATAAGATCTGATCGTGGAGGAGAGTTCACATCAAATGAATTCCAGAAATATTGTGAAGACCATGGAATTCGACGACCCTTAACAGTGCCAAGATCTCCCCAACAAAATGGAGTGGCAGAAAGAAAGAACAGAACAATTCTAAACATGGCAAGAAGTATGCTCAAAAGCAAGAAGCTGCCAAAGGAGTTCTGGGCAGAAGCGGTGGCATGTGCAGTCTACCTATCCAACCGATCTCCAACAAGAAGCGTACATGGAAAAACACCACAAGAAGCCTGGAGCGGAAGGAAGCCTGGGATTTCTCATCTCAGAGTCTTTGGAAGTATTGCTCATGTGCACATTCCAGATGAAAAGAGAAGTAAGCTAGATGATAAAAGTGAGAAGTACATATTCATCGGCTATGATTCCAACACTAAAGGCTACAAGCTCTACAATCCTAATACTGGAAAAACAATAATCAGTCGAGATGTAATATTCGATGAAGAAGGAGCATGGGATTGGGGACAACGTGATGAAGACTACAACTTCATTCCATACTTCGAAGAAAATGACATGGAGCAAACAAGAGAGGAGCCTTCTACTCCAACAGCTACACCAACGACTACAAGTTCTCAAGAAGATGAGAACTCAAGTGAAAGAATTCCACGTTTTAGAAGATTACAAGAACTTTATGAGGTAACTGAAAATCATGATAATCTTACTCTCTTTTGTCTTTTTGCCGACTGTGAGCCCATGAACTTCCAAGAAGCAATGAAAAACAAAAATTGGAAAAGCGCTATGGATGAGGAGATCAAGGCGATCAAGAAGAATGACACGTGGGAGCTAGTCTCACTTCCTAAAGGGCACAAGACGATCGGTGTGAAGTGGGTTTACAAAACCAAAAGGAATGCCAGAGGAGAAGTTGAAAGATACAAGGCAAGATTAGTGGCGAAAGGTTATAGTCAAAGAGCTGGCATCGACTATGATGAGGTATTTGCGCCTGTTGCTCGACTAGAAACAGTTAGATTAATAATTTCTTTAGCAGCTCAAAACAAATGGAGAATTCATCAAATGGATGTGAAATCTGCCTTCCTCAATGGAGTTCTTGAAGAAGAAGTTTATATTGAACAACCTCAAGGCTATGAAGTTGAAGGAGAAGAAGATAAAGTTCTGAAGTTGAAAAAGGCACTCTATGGTTTGAAGCAAGCTCCAAGAGCTTGGAATGCCCGAATAGACAAGTACCTACACGAGAGAAACTTTATCAAGTGTCCGTATGAGCACGCACTTTACATCAAAGCTCAAAATAATGATGTATTGATTGTGTGCTTGTATGTGGATGACTTGATCTTTACAGGTAATAATCTGAGTATGTTCAACAAGTTTAAGGAAGAGATGACGAATGAGTTTGAGATGACCGACATCGGGCTCATGTCTTACTATCTTGGCATCGAGGTAAAGCAAGAAGATAAAGGGATCTTTATCACTCAAGAAGGATATGCAAAGGAGGTGATCAATAAATTCAAAATGGAACGGTCTAATCCGGTCAACACACCCATGGAATGTGGGATCAAACTATCAAATTATGAAGAAGGAGAAAGAGTGGATCCAACACTTTTTAAGAGCTTGGTTGGAAGTCTACGATATTTAACGTGTACAAGGCCTGATATTCTCTATGCAGTTGGAGTCGTCAGTCGTTTCATGGAGAAACCAACAACCACACATTTGAAGGCAGCAAAGAGAATTCTTCGATACATCAAAGGTACGATAAACTATGGTTTGTATTATTCTGTTTCTGATGATTACACACTCGTGGGATACAGTGATAGCGATTGGAGTGGAGATATTGATGATCGCAAGAGCACGACTGGTTTTGTGTTCTATATGGGAAACACTGCCTTCACATGGACATCAAAGAAGCAACCAATCGTTACTCTTTCCACGTGTGAAGCAGAATATGTAGCTGCTACCTCATGTGTTTGCCATGCAATTTGGCTAAGGAATCTACTAGAGGAGTTGGGCTTATCACAAGAGGAGCCAACCAAGATTTTCGTGGACAACAAGTCAGCAATTGCGTTGGCAAAGAACCCAGTGTTCCATGATCGGAGTAAGCACATTGATACACGTTACCACTATATCAGAGAGTGCATCACAAGAAAGGATGTACATTTGGATTATGTGAAGACTCACGATCAAGTTGCCGATATCTTCACCAAGCCACTTAAAAAGGACGACTTCATAAGATTAAGAGATCTGTTGGGAGTAACAAAATCAAGTTTAAGAGGGGGTGTTGAAAAATAAACTTGATTTTGGATATTTAGGATTTGGGCCTAGCCCAAATAAAAGCCCAAATTCTAGAAATGTCTTAAGTAGATGGAAATTCTAGAGAAATCCACTGGGAAGATTTTTGGAGTATATGAGTAGAATTCTCTAGAATATTATAGAAAATTGTATATTCTAGAGAATAATTTGTAGCCACAAGATTATAGTTGTGTGTTGGCAAAATCCTAGCCACAACTTGAGGAGGTGGAAACTAGTATAAATAGGAGTGGTGTCTCAAAGTTTTTGTATCAAGCCAAAAAAGCTAGAATTGAGTAATAACACAAGTAGCCTCTTTCTCATAACCTCTTTCTCAAAAATCCATCTTTCAATTTTACCCTCCAATCTCCAAAAAGTTTCTTTCCAACAATTATATGTATTAAGAATTAAAATAAGTAATACTACTAGAGTATTACGGGCTCTGTACAATGTTTGTTGCTACTTTTTTTTGTCATTTTATTAACAAATTCTGTTATAGGCTCTGCACACGTTTGATGCTTGGGCAATGATTCAGTGTGATGTGATAGAAACATTCTAAGGGTTTTAGTGTTGATTGCTTCTCAGTATTCAATTGAGATTTTTTCATCTTCTCAAGGGTTGGGGTTACTGTGAGCATTTGTCTTCCGGAGAGAAAAGCGTGGAGCTTTGTTTTGTAATTGGAACCTATTTGAGTGAGAAATTTAGAGATTTAAGAGTTGTATTTTCCGTGAAAGGTTAATCCTCTTATTAAACTTGGAATTTGTTCATTATTAATGGAGTGTCTACAATGGATATAGAATTTGCTCATTCAATTGTAACCTTGCGTTTTTACTTTTAACTCTACTTTAACAATATAAATATAAAAGAGTACAGATCCAAACCTCTACCCTTCTAGAATTAGAATATGCTTTAATTAAAATAAATTTTTGCTTGAGATTGGGAATGCAGTAGAAGTATGGAATTTGATTGAAGTATATGATAATTGAATAAATTGGTCTCTAACTTTGGAATTCTTTTGTCAAAGGATTCAGTTCTATTTCCAAGTGTTTGAACTAAGTTTAAGGTAGTTTTTTGGTTGTTTTGGTGGAGAATTCTTGTTTTAAGTGAGAATTTTCTCTTTCATTCTCTATTTAGCTAATTTTTTTTTTTTTTTTGTCTCATGCATTTGATATTTAGTCTATATGAACTAGACTTAGGTTGTTGTTTACAAGATGTTTTATCGAGTTTTACAAACATGATTTAGTCTGTTAGTCATGCTTGTTTTATGAAAAAACGCTAATCAATATGTATTTGTTTAGATTTTCTCATACCATGTCTTAATTTTCTCTTTTTTGCTTGTTTTATGAAAAAACGCTAGTTTGGATTTTCTCATACCATGTCTTAATTGTGAGTTTTGAGTAGATTCGTGTTGTATATATTATGATTTGCAATGTTGATTATATGGTTTGAGTTTAAGATACATTTTTTTTCAATATTGTATTGAGTTAGGGAGTTGATTTGGTTAGAAAACAATTTTACCCAAACCATCAATAATATTTAGGGATAATTATTATGAGCTTATTATGTTTTATAGAGACATCCCAAGTGAGGTATGATTAGGGATAATATCCCTAGTTTCCGTTTTTAAGAGTTTGTGTGGACCTTGAAGTTAACTTTGGTTTTTTTAGTTCAAATTTGACTTTAGGTAATGTTCACGTTGTTTGTTGGATTTCTCATTTGATTTGCTTATTCTTAGAATGGCAAAATATGGTTTTGAGACTTTGAGTTTTAGAATAAACTTGATTTCTAGTTTGAGGGTGAATTTCAAAATGGGGAGGGGAGGGGGCTCTTAAGTTTGAGTTTTTACGAGTTTGTTTGGACATTGAAGTTAACTTTGATTTTTTTAGTTCAAATTTGAGTTTAGGTAATATTCGTATTGTTTGTTGGAGTTATTGATTGATTTGCTTGTTCCTAGGGTGCCAAAATATGGTTTGAGACTTTGAGTTTTCAAAACAACTTGATTTATAGATTGAGGGCGGAGTTCAAAATTAGAGAGTATTGTTAACATATTTACAATTAATAGTTCCATCAGTTGTTTGATTGGAAATTAGAAAGTGAAATTACATATTTATAATTGTTGGTTCCGATGAAGAAGATGAAGATGAAGAAGAAGAATGAAATGGGGAAGTGATGGCGGCGTGGAGATGAGAATGGAAAAAGATATTGGAAGAGGTGAGATGTTGGGTGGATGGGGAGAGAAACCATTTTTAAAAAAATGGTGGCATGGAGAGGAGAATGGAAAACGATAAGGGTTCACAATTCAATTTTCTTTTTGGATTCAAATTTGGTTAAATTCTTCCCTTTATTTATTTGGTATGAGAGATTTTTATGGGTCTATCATCCTGGAATCATGTACTCATCCCAAGCTCTGTTTGCTTTCAATTTCCAAGCACTAAGACTAGAAACACATAAACAAAAATTGCATCATTTCTAAATGAGAGTTCTCAAAAAGCCATTGAGAGCTTCATCACCTAGGGGAGGTATATGTGTGGAGCTTCATCACCTAGTAGTCGGGGATATATATAAAGTGTTTAGCGTTTTGTTTTCTAAGCTTTTCGTTTTTTGCGTAGATTGTTGTTCAACTTTGGATATCTTATACATTCTACTTGTAATTTAACTTTATCTCATCTCATATGAGAATTTCTCTTAGACTAGAACCACTAGCAATCTTTTCTTCAAGGAAGCAAAAAACTTTTGGCCCAAGTTCATGAAACTTCATTTAAATCATTTATTGCTTTCTGCTAAATCTTTCAAAGTAGAATTCAAGGAGAAAAGGGACGTTTATGGAGGGCCTACATATGATATTATTGTTATTGATGATGTTGTGGGTACTACAATTGCATGGCCAATTGATAAAGTTAAAATATGTAAGTAACTTCCAAGTTCAATTGAATTTGTTTGTATGCGTTTTAATGTTTATTTGTTTGTATGACTTTTAATGTTTATTTGTTATATTTGATTGAGTTAGAGTTTAAATCATGATTTATAAAAGATATTTTTCTTTTTTAATTTATTAGGTGAATGAAAGGATGACACACATGCAGCTGTATATTCATGGGGGAATGGTTAGTACGCAGCCATTTGATCAACTCTCTTAGTTTTTGAGTGTATGAACTTTTTGGGACTATATATGTAGTCATTTTAGTTATTTGGATTATGAATATGCAACTTTCTTTATATGTAAGTACTTTAATGTATTTGCTATAACACACTTTTGGTTTTATTAATATTAATGTAGTGTTTTAATTTTTTGTGCTAGAAATTTGAAGATTTTATGTGTATCTGAGAAATTGGAAGATTTGCATTTTTTTAGTTGTGATAAGGCAAGCGACTTTGATAGACATGTATGTTTTTACTTTTGAAAATGTATTTAAATATATTATAAAAAAATTTAAGTTGATTTTTCAATATAAAAACATTTGAAATAAATAATACAAATGTAAACAATATAATATATATATATATATAAACCAATTAAAAGTCGATTAGTGTGTCTATCATAGCAATATTAAAAATGTTATGCTATATTTTCTATAACATTATTTCATTGCTATAAAAAATGTTATCAAAGACCAATCATAGCTTTTTTCGTAATAATGCTGTGAAAATTTTTCATAACATTAGAATTACGCAATAAAAAATGGACGTTTTATAGTGTTTTCAATAGCATTGACTAAACTTTATGAAAAGTTAGAGACTATCAATAACATCAGCTACAACAACGTGCTATAAACGCTATGATATGTCTTTTATAGCGCTTTTTCACAGCTATAAAAAATGCTATTAAAGAGAAATAATAGCGTTTTTCCGACGCTATGAAAAGTTTCCATGACATTAAAATAACGCAATAAAAATAGACTTCTTATAGCGATTTCAATAGCATTGAAAAAACGCTATGAAAAGTTAGAGACTTTCAATAACATTGGCTACAACAACGTGGTAAAAATGCTATGATATGCCTTTCATAGCGTTTTTACACAACTATAAAAAATGCTATTAAAGAGAAATCATAGTGTTTTTTCCAACGCTATGAAAGGTTTTCATAACATTAAAATAACGCAATAAAAATAGACTTTCTACAACGATTTCAATACCGGTAAAAAAACGCTATTAAAAGTCTCAGACTTTCAATAGCGTGGGCTACGATAGCGTTTTTTTAATGCATTCGTATGTGATTTTTCTTGTAGTGGTTTTAGAAATTGTTAATAGGATTCAATTACAACCATGCATGTGAACGAATCTAGATAGGGATATCGGGTTAGTCATATGCGTGAGAATTATTTATGCTCGAGAGAGATAAATATGAGATTAGAAAATCCTAGATTTATGAGTCGTTGCATGTCATACATCCATTAATTAATTCACAACCCCAATAGGTGAAATCAATTCCCTAAGAGTTTTCATCACTTGAATTCCATAATTTTCAGCTTTTGTGTCTTGATTTATTCATTCTCATTAAGTTTTCTTCCTTAATAAAATTGGACATAAGTATTCGCGATAATTAATTTGATTAGAAACCCAATCCAGAGGACGACACTTGTTAACACGAAAACACTACATTAAAACTTAACATGTGCGCTTGCGGTAGGAAAAATTCACATCACATATGGATCAAATAATTCCCTTCTAGGTTTTCAAATCTAATCCTAAGCACGCCAAAGTTCACTATTTGCAAGAAAAATCATAGAAAATTTTGAAAAAGACTCAATTTTGGACGACATGCTTACAACTCATCAAAAGCAATAAGATTGGCAGAATGGCACATCGTTGATTCCCATGATCATGCAAATTTAGAACTAAATCATCCTAACAATCATGCTCAAAAATTTGAAAAATTGCTAAAAAAATATAGGTCCAAATGCTCAGTTGCTTGGCCTCAATCAATTAAACATAGAGCAATAAACATATCATGCAAAATAAGAATAATCTGATGCTCAGGTGCATCAAGACTCAACTAAAATACATAGCATGCAAAACCAACTCCACCCCCAACCTAAAATTCTACATTGTCTTCAATGTATAAAAACATGAAAAACTAAAGGACAAAAAGTAAGGGGAACAGAAAACCTCCCCTAATTTTAGCACGATGGTTGGGAGGCTATGGTTCACCACGCCTCACAAGAGTGCTTTTCCAAATGTATAGGTCATAGACTCCTATAAAACAAAAGAAAGCAAACAAATATAAATAAAAACTAAAAAGTCAAACAACCAAAAATAAAGAGAAGAGATAGAAATTATTTTTAAATTAAAGTTGGGCTGCCTCCCAAAAGCGCAAATTTTTAACGTCAATTACTCGACGGGATTCACAGTCTTCAACCAAAATGCACCTCTTTGGTCCTCAGAGGATCTTTGTTCTTTTTCTTAATCAGCTCCTGCATAAAAAGACTCAACTTGCACACAGAGTGCACATCATAAGAAATTTTGATCAAATAATCCTCAACCATCCCTAAAATGTTATTCAAATGTCACCTAAGCCTGATAGCAGAAAGGTCAAGTACTGAAATAACTAAGTCTAAATCATGCTTTTCAGATCTAAGAATCTCAGGAGAAAAAGAAACAGAGATGGAATGATCTGAATGCTGCTCAACATCCCTAATTTCTAACTCTCCTAACATGCATGAAGTACTACATAAACTAGGCTCATAATCAAAAGAAGCATTAAGTTCTATTTTGCTGACCTCAATGGGATTTTCTTCTAACTTACCTTCCTGCTCTGAAATTTGGCTTTCCAATTCCTCCTGGGAGGTCGCACGGAACCTAGTAATCTCTACCATATTTGCAATGATCTCTTCCGCTTCACCTGGTGTCGTACCAAGCACATCATCACCACTAGTTGAGTCAAGCATTCCTCTATCGTCAGGTGTTAACCCTTCGTAGAAGCTTTCTATCAAGGTCTCCTCGGATAGTGGGGTGTGAGGTTCAATGCAATAACTATTGAAGCGGTCCACGAACTCATGGAACATCTCCTCGGGTGCTTGCATGGCATTGACAATCCTCCCAGTGGCTTCAACTAGCAGGGCGGTCGGATGGTACCTCTTCAAGAAAATATTCCTCATCTCACTCCAAGAAGACACTGATCTTAAAGGTAGTGAGAAAATCCACGTTCTAGCTCCTCCTTGTAGTGAATATGGAAACACCCTCAATTTGAATTAATCTTCAAACATCTTTGGGGGTTTCCTTTCAGAGCCACTTGAGTACAATTATTGAATGTGGAAGTATACTCCTACTCCTGGATCACCAAAAAAGAAAGGAACTAAGAAAATAAATTCAGATAGGGGCACAAAATTACCTTCTTCGGGATTAAGAACGCAGATAGGTGGAGGATATTTTGGAGCTGAAAAGAAGACTTGCACTCTACGCTCAACCCTTTCTAACTCAACGGACAGTGGGTCGAGAGTCTGCCATATATCCATTAAGCTCAATTATTCCTCTTCTTGCTTATTGGTAGAAGTAGAGTTTGTTCTCGTGAAGATTTGTCACTGGATCCTGCAAGAAACAAACTAATACACAAGAAACAAGAAAAATGTGAAAAACACACAAGTAATTAGAAATAAAGCACTGTGTTCCCCGACAAAGGCGCCAATTTGACAGAACGACTAGTCGATGGTCATATCAAATAAATTTTTAAGTTCGCCGATCACTAGACTACTTTGCAGTAGTAGTGGCTGAGGTCGATCACATGGAACAACTAGTTTATCTCTAATCGCTTTGGTGTTTGTGGTCATAGAAGGGGGGTTGAAGGGAAAGGAAATTATTGCAAGGGAAAATAAAATGTTGAAAATTAAATGACAGAAAATAAAAGGCGGTTGGTTAATCTCACTTTGGCGATCACTGTAGCTGGAGACACTTGGATTTCATTACATTCATTTTTATTCATCGATTAGCAAAAAATGATTTAATTGCACGATGTCTAATTGGCACTAAATCAATTGACTCGATCCCACTGTACATCGATTCAATTCCTTATTACTAATTTATTAACCCCTACTAATCCGTCAAGATTAATCAATTAAATAATTGGATTAGGACCAAGATACCTCTAGAGCGCTAACCCGACTAACCTATCGAACTAACATCCAATCAATAAATTAATTAACCCGACAATGATTAACAAATTAACTAATAGTTGCTCTAGGCTAGAATGCTTCTATTTAATTAGGAAAAGCCTAAAATATTTATAAACACCGATTTAGACCCTAGACCTATCATGCAGACTACGATGTCAGAGAACTGCTCTTGGGACTCGTGCCCATGAATCGGTCTACATGCTAACTATGAATTAATGATCAATTAGCTATGTGGAAATTAATTCTTTAGTAGATTATTAACATACAAGCTGCGAGTTAGGGCGTCAATCTAACCTACTGTGCATGCTAATTATAAGAGCAGGAATTGAAAATCACAAACAACAACTAAATCATACATTAAGCACAGTAAACTCAAGAAAATCATACATTCAGCATAGAAATACCATAAATCTCATAAAAATCAAAGTGTACTTACAAATCCGAGGTTCCAACTACAGCGAACGATGCTTACACGGCCATAGACAAGCTTAATCTAAGCCGAAAGGCTTGAAAAACCAACCTAACTAACCTAAAACTAGGAATTACAGAGAGAACTCAGAAAAACGAGAAAAAACGGAGAAGAAATCAGAAAACGACTGCTTCTTATGACCTAGTCGCGAAACAGTAACTTAAATATGCGAGGCAGCGTTGAGACGCTAACGGTGTCTTGCGCAGTTCATGGTATTCGTAGCATCGAGACGTTGACGCTACCTCTCAGGTCTAGCTTGTTTGGCTTCTTCCCATTTGCTTCCAATCCTCTGGATTTGGCCTAATTATCTCCTTTCATGTACTTGTTGCTCCAAAGTTCTCTCGGGAAGCTCTAACACCAAATACCTACAAAATGATACGATTAAGCACACAATTAAACATAAAACTAGCAAGCTTAAGACTAAATAAATAGGGCCAAATTGGTCCTACCACCCAGTTGTGACCGCATCTCGAGTGCAATTTCCTCTGTGCATTGCTTTGACAATTCTGTCCTTAGTTGAGGCTGTTGGGTTTTATGCCCTAAAACTCGTAGATAGTAAATGAAACAAATTAATCGATCTCAATAAAGTGTTATTTGAGTAATTCAGTAATTTGGTTATTGAATAATCGAGTTTGCATTAATAAACCCTAAATCCAATAAACTAAGATCCAAGGTTGTTTAAATGAAACTTGGACTAGTATGTGGGGATATACGGGGATCAGTGTCCAAGTAACAACCTAAAAGGTCTATAGTATAGGGATAAGGCTGGGTACCTTATCCTGGTGACACTATGTGATACGACCCACCTTGTATTCGATACAGATGCAATGATCCAAAGCATCCATGTAGGAGACATGCGGGTGGGGGTATCCTATGCAATGAGTTTGCATAAGACCGGACCACGAAATAGTAACCACTAGATGTAACGCCGTTAACTAGTTTAGGTTTCTATTTCAATAGGATGACCTAGGTAACTCAATCTCAATCCTGAGTCTGTTATGAACCCCTTTCAGGAGGGATTGTCCTTAGATTTGTATGGGTGAGAGTGGCCAGTTCGCCGACTCAATAATCCTACCATTTCAGGGGCAAGATCGAATGGGGGCTGGGAACATAACAATACAAGATGGAATTCACTCCTTCCCCTATTGGTAGCAGTGAATTCCATCTTGCAAAGCTATGTCCCCAGCTATCCATTTAGTCTTATCCCCACAATGGTAGACTTATTGAGTCGGCGATGTTTGGCCACTCTCACCCATGCAAATCAAAGGATAATCCTAAATAAACATGAGTTCATAGTTAGCTCAGGATTAAGATCGAGTTACCTAGGTTATATGTATGAGATGTTCAGTTTTAACAGTAAACAGTGTTGTAAAGTGAAAGTGACTTATCTCCTGGTCCGATCTCTATGCAAACTCTTTGCATAGGATGCCCTCACTCACATGTCTTATACATGAACGATTAGGATCACATCGTCTATCTTTAAATAACAAAGCGAGCCGCGCCAATAGTGTCCCCAAGATTAAGGTACCCAACCTTATCCATATACTATAGATCGTTTAGACTATTTACTTGAACTTGATCCATACTTATGTCACACATAAACTTCAAGTATACATAATATAGCCATGGGTTCTTAGTTTATTGGATTTGTGGTTATATTTAGGCAAAACAAATATATAGAAATAATACTTCATTGAAGCAAGTCAAATGTTACATTTACTATCTACGAGTTTTAGGGTATAATACCCAACACCGACCACTACCTACTGCAAAGTAAGCATAGAGTCGGAATTTATAAATTTATTTGAACTCAACCTTCGATATGTCGACCGTTCAGACATATTGGTGAGCGAGTGAGACGAGCATCAGAGCACGACTCTAAGTGCAAGTATACACTGCCAAGTAATAAGTGGAGAGTACTCCAGATATAGAACCCAAGGGAGAGTGGTGACTAGTCAAATATACTTTTGCAATTTAAGACAAGAGTCTCCTCTAAATTTGCGACCGAAGATAGTAACCAAAAAAGTAATTTGATAGTATTTTGTGATGAGTGAAGGCAAGTAAGAAAGCGATTAAAGAAAGCAAGTAAAGATATATAAGATAAGTCGGGGAATTCAAATAAGTATAAACCAAGAGCCTAATATGCGCCTACCTTTGCGCCCGCAACTTACTCAAGCAATGCATGGCCTCTGGAGAATACTGCCTATTAGTGCCCACACAGACATGGTGCGGACAAATTGCTACTAGTTTGCCCTTGCAATTGCCCTGATAGCTTAGTTGTGTGTTAAGTCCAACTTCTATTCAGCTCCGTTGTAGGTGCCATTAGAAGACAAAGCTAACTAGACACTTATTTCTAGGGCTAATTAAAACTTAGATAAATAATGAACACAAATCTTAAAATCCTAGTGCTTTCAGTCATATTTCTAGAATGCAAGAAACAAAGTCCTATTTCTAGAATTTTTTTCACTATTGTTTTTGCGAACCCATGCACACAACTCCAACCTTTCAGCCACCAGCTGAACACAAACTATGTTAACTCAAGTGATCAGTTTAAGCTAACAATGAAACTTAAACTTTCAGCAAAAACAAACAATGCTAAGAAGAAGCAAGGTTGCCTTTGCATTGGTGGGGCTTTCTTCTACTCAAGACATCCACATATTTGAACCCCTGAGAAGAAGCTTAGCTCATTGAGGAAAATAAAATACAAAACATAAAAGTAAAGGTACACTAAGTATAAAATAAAATTGCATCCATATTAATAAAGGAAAAGTACATAAACTTGAACTTACAATTGAAATAGAACTAAAAGAGAAAGTAAATGACAGCTTACGAGAAATATAAAACACTCTAAGACTCAACTAAGGTTATTTCTCTTCTCTATCTAACTTGCTCTTGCCTTTTTCAAGGGGAGACAAGTCTTTCTCCTCTTCTTCTTCCGAATGGAGGAACAAACAGGGGCTAGAAGAACCGAAACTCGGATTGGTTACAAGATGAGAAGAAATAAAAACATAAGCATTATTCTAGGACGAAAATCCGAACTCCCTTTACTTATTGCACCTTGAACACCTTATATAGACCTTGGAAGGTAGGGCTGGCTGCAGAGATCAGTGTGAGAAGTCTTTTGAGACTGAAAATCCACGATCCTTGGAGATTTGGTACAAGATATTTTATTTTCGGATGATTTTATGCAAATCCCGCAAATCTCGGAATCCTGTCGAAAAGCCTAGTTGCAGCCACAAATGGGGCGCAAATTTCCTTGATTGCACTGCTTTGAAGCATTCTGCCTTAAGCTTGGATCTTCTTTCCTTCTCAGATTGCAGGCGCATCTTGGATGCATTTTCCACATCTGCGAGATTTTTTTGTTTCCAAATGTGGGCGCAAATCTTCAATCTTCATTGCTTCCCTGACTTCTTCATTTGTTGGCGCATTTCAAACGCAATTATGGACTCATGCACAAAACCATTGAACTTGATAAATTCTTTCAAAATTACTTTCTTTTTTGAACACTTTAAGCATAAATTCTATATTTTAAGATTCCTATCGAGATCTGTAGACTTTTGCTAAATTTGACTCTAAATGATATGAATTTAAGCACTAAGTCTTTGCTTTCCTAACAATAACCTAAGTTTTTAAGGCTAAATAACACATATAAATGCGCGTTATAAAAGGCCCATAGCGCTTGAAGTCCCTGATGAACTGGGATTCCTCTGGATTCTCGGGTACCCAATTAGGATTATGCGATGGTTTGGCATTTCTCTAGGCCATGTTATCGAACAAGGTCTAGAGCGCTTCTGGAGTGATCAACATAGGAGCTGTAGGAGGGGCCAGAGGAGGCAGAGGGTCAACTCCATGTTGATCGGGAGGAATTAGGGGATTAACCTCCTGTAGAGGGGGAACAGGAGGATTGGCCCCTTGTTGAGCATTGACATCACTTGGTTGATTCTCTTGCCTATTAGCTAGGATTCTAGGTCTACGACCACGAGCCATCTTCTATGAAGATGGTACTAAGGTCAATGAACAAATCGCAAACTAGGATTCAAGCTCTAACATAAGTCTATGCAGCATCCTAATCCTATTATCATGCGATAATCATGCAATCAAGGCAAGCTATCTAACCGCCTAAAGGGAGCATCCTAAGCCTAGTTGTTGGGTTTTATGCCCTAAAACTCGTAGATAGTAAGTGTAACACTTGACTTGCTTTAATAAAGCGTTATTCATTTTATATATTTATTTTGCCTCAAATAACCACAAATCCAATAAACTAAGAACCTCTGACTATGTTATGTATACTTGAACTTTGTGTGGTAACATAAATATGAATCAAGTTCAAGTAAATAGCCTAAATGGTCAATAGTATAAGGATAAGGCTGGGTACCTTATCCTGGAGACATTTTTGGAGCGACTCACTTTGTATCTAAGACAAACGATGTGATCCTAATCGTTCATGTATAGACATGCAAGTGAGGGCGTCCTATGCAATGAGTTTGCATAGAGACCGGAACACGAGATAAGTCACTTTTGCTTTATAACGTCCTTTACTACTGAAACTGAATATCTCATGCGATGACCTCGGTAACTCGATCTTAATCTTGATCTAACTATGAACTCTTGTTTATTCAGGATTGTCCTTTGATTTGCATGGGTGAGAGTGACTTATCATCACCGACTCAATAAGTCTACCATTTTGGGGATGAAACTGAATAGATAGTTGGGGACATAGTCTCACAAGACGAAATTCACTGCTACCCGATTTAGAATACGTAAGAAGGTTCTTCCCTTAAGTACTGACTCCAAGTCTTGGAAAAGGGGTCCCTCATAGTGCGCATAGCGAGCTATTTTTCCTGGTTAATTTTAGTTAGTCTTTGAGTAATATTGGTCATTTAATGCACTTCCATGTTCTTTTTATAGGAGTTGATTACTGGAGCTAAATTGGAGAAATTGGAGTTAATCGGGTGCTCGAGACCAAAAGAAAAGCAAAAGAAGCAAAAAGACTAAAAATTGGAGGCTTACAAAGTGTGCAAACCCAAAAGGTAGCGTCGAGATGCTGCCTCCTTGGCGTCTTGACGCTACAAAGTTTCAAAACCTAAGAACAATGGTAAAGAGGACAGCGTCCCTAGCGTCTCAACACTGCCAAGAAATTTCCAAAACAAAATGGGTAGTAAAGGGACAGAGCCGCGACGCTGTCGACAAATTCCTTATAATATATAGAACATTATGTGCTACGGCTTTGGGGAGTCCAATTTGAGAGATTTTAGCCCTAATTTCAACTAGAGATCTTCTGTGAGAGCTGAAGCAAGGCCAAGGAGCGGGAATCGAGCGAGAAGACGTGGAGGTCGTGACGGGGACGTGCAGTTTTGGCGGAATTGAGTTTTTCCTTATCTTTTCCTTACCTCGAGTTAGCTTTTATGGCTTTTTCATGTTTAGCTTATATCGTAACGCCATGTATGAGTAGCTAGACGTGTTTCTTAGGGATTGATGCAGTCGTTTATGATTATGGATTGATTATTGGGATGTATTGTGCTTTTAATTTATCTACGCAATTATGATTAAATGCTTTCAATTACTTGATCACTAGTTGAATAATTGAAGTGTTGAATCTTTCTCGGGAGAGGGGATTTAGCATAGACTTTACTAATTGCATAACTAAAGTAGAAATTCTAAGATCGGGAGATTTAGAATAACTTTAGAAGTGGTTAGAAGAACTAAACTCAATGTCTTGCATGTTAATGAACTTAGATAGGGATATCAAGTTTGTTGTATGCATGAGAATCAATTATGCTCGGAAGAGATAGCTGTGATTTACGGTTCCTAGACATGAAAATTAATTGCACGTTAAAACTCCATTCCCTTAATCAATCCTTATCTAAATTGATGAAATCAATTCCCTAAGAATTATTTCAATTGAATTTCCAAGCTTTAATTTGCATTACCTTTGATTCATTATTTCATTTCTTTTTAATCCCTAAATAAAATTGAGCAAAAGTATTCACGGTAATTAGTTTAACTAGAAAACCAATCCAAAGGACGACATTCGATTTAATCAATCACTATATTATTACTTGACCTGTACACTCGTGGTAAGCATTTCGCACATCAGCCCCACCCTCTCATTGTTTTGAGAGGGACTTGGTTCAGTGATTGTATCACGAACCAATTGTTCATTAAAGGATTAGTGGAACTTAAGGAACAAGATGTAACTATAGGGGTAAAATGGGCATTTTTTCCCAGCTCTAGTTACGAACAACCGGTGAAGGGTTGACTTACTAATCATGGTTATATCGAGTGGACAAAAATATATCTACAGTGAGGGGAGTGCAGCTACGGGCTATAGTGGAGTGTCCCAGAAGTTAACGAATGATGAATAACTAGGTTAATGAGTTTAGCTAGTTATTCTCGAATCATTGGAACCCATGACCTGTAGGCCCGTTAGGTCCCTCTACTAGCTCAATAGGATTAAAACTTGGAATAATATGATAGGAGTATTTGAAACGTTCAAATTTCGGAATAGGATACATAAGTCGGAGTAACCCAGAAGGCAACCAAACTAATGAAATCAGTTTAGAACAACCATTAGAGAAAACTAGGAAGCCAATGAATTAGAATCAAGCATAATAAATCCCAATCCAAGGATCTCCTTTTTATGTATTTGACCCCGTCTAAATTCTCTTTGCATGTTTAGTTTTGTGTCATTTAAAATTCAGCATTAAGTTATTTTATTTTAATTTTTTTTTTATAGTTCTTCAAATAAAAAATCTCCCCTATTTTCATAAGCATAAAATCCTACACTTATTAGATCCCCCTTCCCTGTGTTCGACCCCGACCGCTATTGCTACAAAATTAGTAGTAGTGTCGTGAATTATAAATTTTATTTGGCTCGGACCTTCGACAAGTCGACACGAAGCCGCACCTAAGGCGACACGAAGCCGAGCATGAACCTCATGTTGTGAATATAGGTACATAGGAGTAAAACTTGATTTAAATCTTGTTTTGTAATTTTCCTCGCACTGAAAATGTCCTACAGTTTATTTAGGATTATTTAACTTAGATAAATTCGGCTAAGTCAATCTATCTAAGTCTAATCCTATTATAACTTTTATGGTGTGGATTTTACTACAATGTTCTAGGTGAATTAAACTATTTTAATAAACCCAACAATATTGCTTGTTAATGACTATGGTTAATTCAACTCAAGGATCGAGTTAGTTCCCATGTAGGAGGTGTTCCGTAAACCGTCATCTTAAGTACCCCTAGCTTTAGGAAGAACTTCATCGAGTGAGTTCCCTTATAACCATAGTAATGTAAAGTCTTTACTCTAAAGATCTAAGTGTATTAAACTCTTTAAACAAACCTAGTGACACTGCATGCTAACATTTGACTATGATTAATTCAACTCTGGTATTCTGGGTCAGTTCCCAGGTAGGAAGTGTTCCGTAAACCTTCATCTTAAGTACCCCCAGCCTTAAATAGAACTTAACCGGTTGAGTTCCCTTATCATCATAGTAATGTTTTTCCTACTTAGTTAATTAAAACTATTTTTAATTCTAAGTAAGGAAATAATTCTAATCCTATTAGAAAATGATCTAGGTCTAATTAATTTTAAACAATTTAAAATTAATTCAATTTATTCTATGATCTTATGTTTGCATGCAATTCTTTATTATAAATTGACGGTTTCTAATCATTAATTTTAAAAACTATTTCAAATTTTACTGATTAATCCTATAATCAAGAATCTAGGGTTTAATTCATTCAACAATCTTATTCAAATTAAAAAATTAAACCATACTTATTGCATCGCACGAGAAATAATGTAACAATTATATTAATTACTATGGATGTTTCATGCTTCATGCACTATTGATTTTCCTTTTAATATAACATTTATAAGCCAATCAAGAAAATCATTCAAGCATACTGCATTCATCACATTAAACATAACTATTTATATTTAATCTAAGTAATGACATGGCTCATGCTTCATTATTTTCATATATTTAATATACCCTTATATTAAAAAACCTATGAAAATATCCATGCATTTAAAACATACATTATAACAATTTATAATCTATAAATAAGTGCATGAGCATGTTTATAACCTAAGGTGGGATTAAATATTGTATATGACATCCACAAAGCATATAAGTAGCAATTGAACCAGTTAATTTTGGCCCCTAGGATAAAATAAAGCATTCAATTACAATAATTTTAGCTAAATTCTATCCTAAAATCATTCTGTAGCTCCAAAAGCTGGTGTAGACAGCACGAACCAACCCGAACAGCTTCGAACCGACCTTAAAAATCACGAACCGAGTTAAATTCCAACTGAACCGGACCAAATCGGTCCCAGCCTAGCCAGACCACGTGAACCGGACCACCCAGCTGAAGGTGTTAATATCACACATACGGAAGCAATTTTGGATCTTAGGCACACAATTTGATAAATTTAATCCTTTAAGTCATGTTGTTCATAAGAACAAAAAAAAAAAAAGAAAAAGAAAAACAGAGTAATAAGGTACCTACCTCTTGAAGCTCCCAATTCGTATAATCTTGTAACACCCGAGTTAGGAGGGGTACATGAATGAACCGAGATCACATCCGAATGAGAGGGATCCTGAGGACATGAAAGTATGTTAAAAAAAATTTTAAAAGAATTGATAGATACTACCTATACCAACAAGCTGCACCTTCCTTTTCGGTGGCTCAATCATAGGAACTTTGAAGTTAAGCGTGCTTGGCTTGGAGAAGTTCTATGTTTGGTGACCTCCTGGGAATTTTCCTAGGAAGCATGTGAGTGAGGACAAAGCATGCTAAAAGGACCCTGTGTTGGTTTGATGGGACAGTCTTCAATCTTAGAACCAGTTTCAGACAAGTGTGGTGGCGTGGCCAGGCCGTAGGGGATGTAAGGGAATGCCGGGGTCGTGAGGTGCCGAATCCGGATTCCGAATCCTGGGCCTAGGGCGTTACAAATCCAATGCTTTATAATTCACACGAACGGCTTTTGGACAACCACTTGGATCTTCTCTACTATCCTCAGGCCTTGGAACGGATTGTGGGATCCTCAATTGATAGGAATTGGAAAGGAAAGCTTATGGGTATAAGGAAGCTTGAGAGTATGAACATGAAAGTTCTTGGGAGAATTTTGACAGCATTTTAGGTTGAAGAAAACCACTAATTTTCATCAGTTCATCCTCTATATATAGAGGAAAATCATGCACAAGAATTGCACAAAAAATTGACAACAAATAGGGATCATTTTGAGTCACAAGATTAGGTGGTGCAATAAGGCTAATTACAAGTGATTAGTCATTAAGCACCACCTCCAAAAGTTGCTAACTTTTGAATTTCTTTTTAATTCAAAATTTGCAAATAAAATTCTGAATAATCTCACTATCATTTAATTAATTAAAATAAAATTATTTAATTTAATATCTAATATTAAATTAATACCATTTGTGCAATCTTGGTTTCTTTCTCCCAATGAATTTTCTCGAACATGAATCCATATTCACGTGTTTAATATTTAAATCATATTTAAATATATAACTCTCATTTTAAGTTTAATTCATAATTAAACTAATATCTCGTTAAATATCGTATATAAGCGACTTTTGTATCCTTATCCGAATTTGAATGTTTCAAATTTTATCCTATCATATTGTTCCAAGTTTTATTCCTATTGAGCTAGTAGAGGGACCTAATGGACCTACAGATCATTGGCTCCAACGAGATGATGCTAACCGGTTAATCTCATTAACCTAGTCATTCATCGTTCGTTAGCTTCCGAGACACTCCATTATAGCCCGTAGCTGCACTCCCCTCACTGTAGATATATTTCTTGTCCACTTTAGATAACCATGATTAGTAAGTCGACCCTTCACCGGTTGTTCGTAACTAGAGCTAGTTCAAATGTCCGTTTTACCCTTATAGTTACATCTTGTTCCTTAAGTTCCACTGATCCTCTAATGAACAATTAGTTCGCGATACAATCACTGAACCAAGTCCCTCTCAAGGTTATGAGAGGGCAAGGCCCCTTGTTCATGACTCGGAGTCAGCACTTAAGGGAACAACCTTTACTAACCCTAAAACGGGTAGCAGTGAATTCCATTTTGCAAAGCTGTGTCCCCAACTATCCATTTAGTCTTATCCCCAAAATGGTAGGCTTATTGAGTCGGCGATGTTTGGCCACTCTCATGCATGCAAATCAAAGGATAATCCTAAATAAACAGGAGTTCATAGTTAGCTCAGGATTAAGATCGAGTTACCTAGGTTATATGTATGAGATGGTTAGTTTCAACAGTAAACGGTGTTGTAAAGTGAAAGTGACTTATCTCCTGGTCCGATCTCTATGAAAACTCTTTGCATACGACGCCCTCACTCACGTGTCTTATACATGAATGATTAGGATCACATCGTCTATCTTTAAAGAAGAAAGCGAGCCGCGCCAATAGTGTCCCCAGGATTAAGGTACCCAACATTATCCATATACTATAGATCGTTTAGACTATTTACTTGAACTTGATCCATACTTATGTCACACATAAATTTCAAGTATACATAATATAGTCATGGGTTCTTAGTTTATTGGATTTGTGGTTATATTTAGGCAAAACAAATATATAGAAATAATACTTCATTGAAGCAAGTCAAATGTTACATTTACTATCTACAAGTTTTAGGGCATAAAACCCAACAAACTCCCACTTGCACTAAAACTCTAGTGACTGAAAATGTATACGCATTTAATAATACTAAAGCAAGGAAATGTTACATATTTAAGGATTGGAATTCCGTAAAGCGGAAGCGTGATAGGGACCGATTCGTAATTAATTTTTGTTTAATCTAAAATACCAATACATTGGCAATAAACTTAGAACTATTCGAGATTTATATTAAGGCTAAGCATACAAAAATATTAGATCTAAATCTAATTTATATAGTAACAAATTACTTACTCTCATTGACGACTCAGATTAAATTCACCAATTGCTTGTGAAATAATCACGAACTAGTGCGAACACCACCACTATGGCTACACCGGTATGACTCTGAGACTTCTAGAGGCAGGAGACTGGTGGGAGTCTAGAGGGAGCCTTGAGGGGAATTCTCTGAGAGTAGGAGAATGAATGGGATGCCTTTCACCCCACCCCAGGGGTCCTATTTATAGGTAAAGGCGAAGACTTTTTCCTAATAGGAAAAGGAAGGCATTTTCCTAATAGGAAAAGGTCTATAATTTTAATAAATAATTAATTAATTCCATAATTAATTAATTATCCAATTAAATAACATATATTTTATCTTAGGGATTTTATTAAAATTAAAATTAATATGAAACCAATTCATATTAAATTTATTTGAACTCTTTCAAATATTTTCTCTCAAGAATTAATTTTTTAAATTAATTAAAAAATTATATTATAAAGTTTGATAAACTTTATATTATAATGCATCAATATACATTATACGATTCCCCAAATAAATTGAACACTTTCAATTTACAATTTATACTTAATTGCCTCAAGTCTCTTTACGAGCTACTAGTGGGACCTATTGGACCTACAGATCAGAAGCTCCAACGATACGAGACTAATTGGCCAAACTCAGTAACCAAGTTAGTCAACATTCGTTAATTGTGGGTCACTCCACTAAAGACCCACAACTGCACTCTTCTCACTGTAGAATATTTCCGTGTCCACGGATATCGACCAATCCAATAAGTCAATCCTTCACGTGTGTTCGTAACACCAGTTTGGTCAAATTATTGTTTTACCCCTAGGTTACTTCTGGTTCCTTAAGTACCACTGATCCCTCTAATGAACAAGTTGTTTAGGATCCAACCAGGAGTTCCTCTCGATCCAGGAGAGGACGGCGCGCCTTTGTTCAAGCCCCGGAATCAGCCCTTAAGGGAACACCCATCTACTTACCCCAATAGGGGAAGGAGTGAATTCCATCTTGCACTGTTATGTTCCCAGCCCCCATTCGGTCTTGCCCCTGAAATGGTAGGATTATTGAGTCGGCGAACTGGCCACTCTCTCACCCATACAAATCTAAGGACAATCCCTCCTGAAAGGGGTTCATAACAGACTCAGGATTGAGATTGAGTTACCTAGGTCATCCTATTGAAATAGAAACCTAAACTAGTTAACGACGTTACATCTAGTGGTTACTATTTCGCGGTCCGGTCTTATGCAAACTCATTGCATATGATACCCCCACCCGCATGCCTCCTACATGGATGCTTTGGATCATTGCATCTGTAACGAATACAAGGTGGGTCGTATCACAGAGTGTCACCAGGATAAGGTACCCAGCCTTATCCCTATACTATAGACCTTTTAGGTTGTTACTTGGACACCGATCCCCGTATGTCCCCACATACTAGTCCAAGTTTCATTTAAACAACCGGATCTTAGTTTATTGGATTTAGGGTTTATTAATGCAAACTCGATTATTCAATAACCAAATTACTGAATTACTCAAATAACGCTTTATTGAGATCGATTAATTTATTTCATTTACTATCTACGAGTCTTAGGGCATAAAACCCAACAACAAATACAATAAACTAGGGCACTCCTATACCCTGTACATCTCCCACTTGCCCTAGGTTATGCTATATACATATCTCGTAGACCAAAGTTCTGTATATGACCCTCAAACATTTTAGCAGAGAAAATCTTTGTAAATGGATCAGCAGTGTTGTGTTCTGAAGCGATCTTCGTGACTATCACATCCTCACGCTGCACTATCTATCGAATTAGGTCATACTTCCTCTCGATGTGTTTGCCTCGTTTGTGACTGTGAGGCTCGTTAGAATTGGCTACTGCCCCACTGTTATCACAATATAAAGTGATGAGCAAGTTCATGTTTGGAACAACTTCTAAGTCTGTCAAGAACTTCCATAGCCATATTGTTTCTTTGGTTGCTTCACATGCAGCAACATACTCTGTTTCCATGGTGGAGTCAGCGATGCATCCTTGTTTAATGCTTCGCCATACTACTACTCCTCCATTCACCTTTATGAAAACCGATATCGTTTGTCCCTTTCGAGATCAAACTCACATAGCATGCAAAGTCTAAGTGATCAATTTAAACTCAGCAAGATCAGAATGATATTCAATAAAGAATGACATGCATTGAACAAAACTTAAGCAAATAAAACACTTTCAAGCTATTGAACCATAAGGGAATTCACCACATTGAACCCCTCAACGAAATTTAGCTACTCATGGTGAGATAAACTGCAAATGAATACATTTCCATTAAAATAAGATGTAAAGAATACAGATAAATGAAAAGTATCAAAAGCTGGAAATATGGACAGTAGCCAAATACTATGGGTTTTCTATTTATCCAATCCTTCTGGAGTTCGCTTAGACACTCCACTCTCTCGCTTTTACAAAGTGGGAATGTGTGAAAATCCCTACAAACCCTAAGGTTTGATGTCTAACTCAGGTTAGAATTTCGTCATCTAAGAAGGACCTCGGGCATCCCTACTCATAGGCGTCAACTAGGGTTCTGTCACCACCCTCTTCTTCCAAATGAGTTCTGCTTGAATTTGACTTCGAATCTCGAGCTTATATAGTGTGGGAAATGGTTGAGGAGCTGCGAAATAGGTGCTGATAGGTAGCCCAGTCGGTTTCGGGGTCAAAATAGCCGGTTAGGTGCAAAGAAGACTCGTCAACAACGACCCACGGACGACTTGGAACTGCCTCTGTTTTTCCATAAATGCGGTCGCATTTCATTTTGCCTTCCCAGAAATGCAGTCGTATTTCTAGGCAAATTCCAACGTCTCCTCTGTTTTTCTGCACAGCAACAAACTTAGTCAAATTGCTTTAAAATTGAGTCCTTTTAAGCACAAATGAGCATAATTTGACAAAAGTGAATCTCAACACCCTAACTTATCAACTTGAACATATTTTGAGCTCGGGAATAGTAAAATTGATCTAATCATGCAATATTTGACAAAGAAATGAGCTAAATATAAGGGTAAAATAGGTATATTTTTTACCCTTATCAAACTCCGTGCCTGAAAGGTAATAATCCTTTATTGGAGTTCTGCACCGAATATCCAGCTACCATTTTTTCGATATACGCTGCCTGAGACATGGCTAAAGTTTTGTTCCTGCGATCCCTAATGATCTGGATGCCAAGAACAAGTTGTGCTTCTCCCAAATATTTCATTTGGAATTGTGATTCCAGCCAATTTTTAACGTCGGTAAGATATCCTACATTATTCCCAATAAGCAGAATATCATCTACATATAGTATTAAGAAAGCTACTTTATTCTTGATGATTTTCTTGTAAACACAAGGTTCATCAGGATTTTGGTCAAAGCCAAATGATTTGATCGTTGTATCAAATCGAAGATTCCAAGACCTTGAAGCTTGTTTTAATCCATAAATGGATCGTTTTAGTTTACAAACTTTTTGTTCTTCATTCTTGGAAATGAACCATTCAGGTTGAGACATATAGATATTCTCGTCAAGGTTGCCATTCAGAAAGGTAGTTTTGACGTCTATTTGCCAGATTTCATAGTCATAATATGCGGCTATGGACAGGAGAATTCTAATGGACTTAAGCATAGCAACAGGGGAAAAAGTTTCTTCATAGTCAATTCCTTCCCTTTCGGTAAAACCTTTTGCTACGAGCCTAGCTTTGAACGTTTGCACGTTTCCAGCTGCGTCTCTCTTTCTCTTATAGATACACTTGCACCCTATGGGTTTTATCCCGTTAGGTGGATCCATAAGATCCCATACTGAATTGAAGTACATTGACTCCATTTCAAGGTCCATTGCTTTGATCCATTGGTCTTTATCAACGTCATTCATTGCTTGTTAAAAAGTCAATGGATCCTCGATGCCGTCATCCGGTATGATGACCTATGTTTCAGTTAAACCTAGGTAGCGGTCAGGCTGTACTATAACCCTCCCACTGCGTCAAGGCATACTCAACGTTTGAGCAGGACGAGATTGACCAGAAGAACTAGCTCCAACACTATCGAAAGTAGGTGAACCAGTTTGATCAACAACTTTTGTCGTTTCTTAAGTAGTTTCTTTTAATACTAATTTGCTTCGTGGTTTGTGATCTCTCAAATAGTCTTCTTCTAAGAAAGTAGCGTTTGTAGAAACAAACACTCTATTATCTTGTGGGTAGTAGAAGAGACCACCTCTCGTTTCTTTTGGATATCCAACAAATTGGCAAAATGTTGAACGTGGTTCCAATTTCTTAGGATTCGTCACTAACACATAGGTAGGACATCCCCAGATCCGAAAATGGCGCAAACTAGGTTTACGACCATACCATAATTCGAAAGGTGTTTTAGATACACTTTTCTAAGAAACATCGTTCAATATGTCGACTGCAGTCATCACTGCTTGCCCCCAAAACGAGCTGGACAACTGAGCATAGCTCATCATTGATCGAACCATTTCCACCAATGTTCTATTTATCCTTTCGGATACACCATTCTGTTGTGGTGTTCCTGGTGCTGAGAGTTGTGATTTGATTCCATGTTCTATCATATAGTCTCGGAATTGTAAATCCATATACTCTCCTCTTCGATCAGATCGAAGAGTTTTGATTGTTTTTCCTAATAGGTTTTCAACTTCAGCTTTATATTCTTTGAACTTTTCAAGTGCTTCAGATTTGTGCGCCATTAGGTACAAGTAACCATATCTCGAATAATCATCTATGACAGAGATGAAATATTCGTATCCTCCTCGAGCTTTTACATTCATTGTGAAGGATTGGAATTCCCAATTCCGTTACAGCGGAAGCAATTGGACCGTTCGTAAATTAATTTCGTTCTACAAAATACCAATACATTGGCAAAAGGTTAAGCGGTGAAAAACATACCTCCGTTGACGACTCTGAATACTTCAAGAATGATTCTTGATTGCTCTGCAACAACGAAGAACACCACCATTTGATCTTCCCCGCTATAACCCTGACATTAGGAACGTAGTTGTGGGACTACCTAATCTTGAATGGGAAAAACTCTAGAGAGAAAATTCTCCCTAGAGTTCTTGAGTTGAGAGAATATGAGAGGGCCTTATGGTGGCCATATGTTGTGTCACATAAACCCTAGGGTTAGTGTTCTATTTATAGGAGAAAGACCATGAATAAAATATTCATTTAAAATCAATTATTTCCATAATTGATTTAATCTTTTCCATAATTAATCAATTCCATAACCAATCAATTCCATAATTGATTAATCTTTTCCATAAATGATTGATCACTTCCATAAGTGATTAAATCATTTCCATAAATGATTAATTACTACCATAAGTAATTAATCATTTTCATAATTGATTAATTTCCAATTAATTAATTCTTTAAATTAATTAATCACCAATTAAATATCATATATTTAATTTCAGACCTTCTATTAGTTAATTAATTAATTACCCAATTAAATATCATATATTTAATTTCAGGCCTTCAATTAATTAATTCTATAATATGAATCAAATTCATATTAAAATTGGAACTCCTTCCAATTCTCTTATATCCTATAAATTTAATATGAATCAAATTCATATTGATATTTGAACTTCTTCAAATATTTATTTCTCTCATAATAATAAAGTTTAATTTCAAATTAGACTTTATATTTTAATGTATCATTATACATTATATTAATTTGTATCTCATGCAATTAACTTAATTCCCAATATGAATTTGAATTATTCAAATTCTCTCAAGATATAATTGTTCCTAATTACTCTTTACGAGCTAGTAGGGGGACCTAATGGACCTACAGATCAGAAGCTCCAATGATATGAGGTTAATAGATTAAACTCATTAATCAAGTTAACCAATATTCATTAACTGTGGGTCATTCCACTAAAGACCCACAGCTGAACTCTTCTCACTGTAGAACATTTCTGTGTCCACGGATATAGACCTATGCCGGTAAGTCAATCCTCCACGAGTGTTCGTAATCACGGCTGGGTAAAATTACCGTTTTACCCTTGTGTTACATTTGTCTCCTTAAGTACCAGTGCTCCTCTAATGAACAACCTGTTTATGGTCCAACCATTAAACAGAAAGTCCCTCTCGGGCCAGTGAGAGGGCGGGATCCCTTTGTTCAAGTCCCGGAGTCACCACTTAAGGGAACACTCATCTACTTCTTCTAGATGTGGGAAGGAGTGAATTCCTTCTTGTGTTGTCATGTCCCCAGCCTCCCACTCGGTCTTGTCCCCAAAAAGGAAGGCATATTGAGTCGGCGTATTGGCCACTCTCACCCATGCTAATCAAAGGACAATCCCTCATGAGAAGGAGTTCATGACACGCTCAGGATTAAGACTGAGTTACCTAGGTCATCGTATTGAAATAGTAAACTAACTAGTTCACGGTGTTACATCTAGTGGTTTACTATTTCGTGGTCCGGTCTTATGCAAACTCATTGCATAGGATACCCCCGCTCCCATGTCTCCTACATGGACGCCTTGGATTAATACGTCTGTATCGAATACAAAGCGGGCCGTATCACATAGTGTTACCAGGATAAGGTACCCAACATTATCCTTGTACTATAGACCTTTTAGGTTGTTACTTGAACACCAATTCCCGTATGTCCCCACATACTAGTTCAAGTCACATGTAAACAACCTTGGATCTTAGTTTATTGGATTTGGGTCAAATTGTGCAATATTTAACAATAACACTTTATTGTAGAAACTCAATAACACTTTATTGAAACAAGTATACAATTCGTTTACATTCACTATCTACGAGTTTTAGGGCATAAAACCCAACACATTGGACCACAAAGGTCTGAATGTTTAAGTTCTAGAGGTTCTTTGGCTCTATAACCTTTTGCCGTAAACGGTCTTTTAGTCATTTTTCCTTATAGGCAGGATTCACATGGAGGTAATGAATCGTCATTTAGAAGTTCATTCTTTACCAATCTTTTGATCCTGTCAAGATTAATGTGGCCTAGCCTTAGATGCCAAAGATAAGTGTTACTATTTGGAGAAATGCGTTGCCTTTTTCTTTGAGTATCAGTAGTTCTAAAAAACTCGTGATTTAAAACTGTTTTTGTTACGGTTGGTCTTATGACATACAAGTTGTTTTAATTTTTCTAAACAAACGAACATTCCTTTTCGAGAGATGAACGCTTCATTAACTTCAAAATTTAGAGAATATCCTTGTTCAATTAGGCAAGAGATAGATATTAGATTCCTACGTATTTTAGGAACTATGTATAGATTTTCCAAAACCAAAAACCTATCTCCTATAAACAACTTGATATCTCCCACTGCAGAAGCTGAAATGACGTCTCCTGTTCCAACCTTGAGCGTCATTTCATCTTTCTTTAACTGTCGAAATGAACTATTTTCCTGCGAAGAAGAACATACATGATTAGTAGCTCCGAAATCAAGTATCCAGGCATCTTGATCATGTTCTAAGAGACAAGTTTCTAAAACGAGTAAATCAAATTTACCTTCTTTTTCCTTCTTCTTTTCCGCGTGGTATTTGGGGCAATTTCTCTTCCAATGCCCCTGAACGTTGCAATGGAAGCATTTGCCTTTATCAGATTTCTTTGCTTTTTTCTTTCCTCGATTAGCAGTAGCGGGAGCTTTTCCCTTTACTCCTTCCTTTTTCTGGATATTCTTAGAGCCAGAATTTTGAGGTACAGACTTTGTTCCTGAGGATGAACCCTTCAGGAATTTTCTTTTGGAATGGGCTATATTTGCCTCTCCTTCTTTCAATTCCTTACGTTTCATAAGTGATTGAAATGTCTGTAACTCATTCAGGAGCGTAGTCAAATTGTATTGAATCTTATTCATTACAACGTTAATTCGGAATTGTAGGAAGCTTTTTGGAAGTGACTTCATTATAAATGCTACTTGACTATGTTCGTCGATGACCGCTCCATTTACTTCAGCAACATTGAAATGGACTATCATATCAAGAACATGTTCTCGAACAGGTTGGCCTTCTTTCATGCAACAACTGTAAATGTATTTGAGGGCTTCATGATGGAGTTGAAAGGATGGTTGTCCAAACATTTTCTGAAGTGAATTCACGATCTCTCTTGCTGAGACCATTCCCTCATGTTTCTTGGCTAAAATTTCAGATAAACTAGCCAGAATATAGTCTCGGGCCTTTTCGTTGGCCTTCATCCAATGATCATATGCATCTTTAACAGATTGAGATGCAGTACGAATAGGAACCGGAGGACATTCCTCTGTCAGGACAAACCGCAGATCATCAATAACCAGAACCGTGTTCAGTTGTAATATTGAGGAAGACATGCGGAAAATAATAAACAATTGACTATATTAGTTTTTGCCTTTAACCATTTAAATAATCCAATCATCTTAGCAAAACTATTTAATCGAAATAACCCTAATAAACTATCTATATAGTTTTGCAACGATACTTCAAAGGTTTAGAATAACAGCCATCGTAGGGTGATCACCTGCTCCTCCACTGAATTGAGACTTATCTCAGCTAATATGTAAAACCAGAACATCTCATATTCTTTCAGTTACTAGCTACCATTTGTTTGGTCAAGAACTCATTCTTGTAAGTGTGACCCTCCCACTTTCAAATCCCAGAGGTATGCACCAACAAGCTACCGTTAGGAAAAGACAACTGTTGTTGACTGACCTTAGAGACCCTATCCATTTCTGGAGTTCGCGGTGTTCCAAATCCTATGATCAGGCCCTCCGTAGGGGTGGTCGCTTACAGGGCGACGCGCAAACGGATCATAGGAATCTCACGATGCAACCTAGGGGTGGAGACCGTAGGATACGTTGTCACGCATCCTTCTCCCACTCACTATGAACACTTTCCCCATTCACCTTGGTATTGATGCATGCTAAACACTTTCCGTAGGGAGGCCACTTCCAGGGTGACGCGAAGCCGAGCATGTATCTCACGGTGTGAACATAGGGGGACGTGGGAGTAAATAGAACACGGTGTGAGCATGTATCTCGTTTTTATTACTTTTCCTCCCACTGAAGTGTCCTATTATATTTTTAGGGTTTTAATTTTGACTTAAATAGAATTTGGCTAAATAATTTTACCTAAGTCTAGGTGATACGTCCATAAACGGACTTATCCTACGATGTCTAGGTGAAAAAAATAAGATTATAACCTCACATCGCTCACGCATGCTCATAAAACTGGGTTAACTTAACTCAAGTACCGGCTTGATGCCCAGGTAGGAGGTGTTCTGTAAACCGTCAACTTAAATACCTCCAGCCTTAGACAGCATCTAACCGGGTGAATTCTCTTATAACCTTAGCTATACAAGTTATCGACCTAAAACTATTTTGAATCGATTGATCTTTGAGTTCCTTTTAACCCTAAGTGAGCATGCTTTTATATATGTTATAGATTTTAAATGTCTATGTCGGTTTTATATTAATAAAAAAAACATTAACCTATAACATGCATTTATTCGATCAAAACACTCTAAATTGAGCTAAGGAAGTTTCATGCAGCATGCTTTGTTCGTTTTCGTTTAGTTAATATTAACGATTATACAATCAAACGATAACGTAATTACTTCATTCAACATGCATCTATCATGAAACCTAAACATGCATCTTAATATTATAACTTAATTATAATATACTAAATGCATGTAACATGCTTCCTATGGTGGGATTTTAAATCTATATGACATGCTTTATGCATATTGTTGGCTATTTAATTAAAACATACATCAATCCATGCATAATTAACTAAATCACACTAAAATGGACCGGTTTTGGCAATTCAAGCAAGCAAATAATTAAATTATTGCATTTAATAATTAAAAAAAACTGCTTAAATTATCCCTGTCTGGTCAGCCCAACTGATCAACCCATCTGGTCAGCCCGTCAACCATTTGGTCAACCCGATTGGTCAACCCGTCTGATCAGCCCATCAACCATCTGGTCAGCCCGACTGGTCAACCCGTCTGGTCAGCCCATCAACCATCTGACAGCCCAAATGGTCAGCCCGTCAACCATCTGTCAGCCCGAATGGTCGGCTCGTCTGGTCAGCCTGCTGTTCTTTGGCCAACCTGAGTTCTTCTTCTTCTTTCGAGCAATTACAGTACTAAATGGACTCTAATGACTCTCAAATTTTACAGACTCGATACTAACTCATTTATTCCCATAAACATGTAGGCAATTACAAATTATTTCAACAATTTTGAGAGAATTAAATTGCCAAAATCGTAATATATCCACTTTAGCACCCATAAAAAAATCAATATGCAAATGCTACCCACCATGATCTGATTAATGCAAATTGGGTGCCCAAACCATGATCTGATACCAATTGAAGGTGTCAATATCACACATGCTGAAGTAATTTTGGATCTTAGGCACGCAATTTGATCAATTTAATCCTTGAAGTCATGTTGTTCATAAGAACAAAAAAAAAAAAAAAAAAAAAAAAAACAGAGTAATAAGGTACCTACCTCTTGAAGCTCCCAATTCGTATAATCCGATGCTTTATAATTCACACGAACGACTTTAGGACAACCACTTGAATCTTCTCTACTATCCTCAGGCCTTGGAACGGATTGTGGGATCCTCAATTGATAGGAATTGGAAAGGAAAGCTTACGGGTATAAGTAAGCTCGAGAGTATGAACATGGAAGTTCTTGGGAGAATTTTGACAGCATTTTAGGTTGAAGAAAACCACTAATTTTCATCAGCTCATCCTCTATATATAGAGGAAAATCATGCACAAGAATTGCACAAAAAAAATTAACAAATAGGGATCATTTTGAGTCACAAGATTAGGTGGTGCAATAAGGCTAATTACAAGTGATTAGTCATTAAGCACCACCTCCAAAATTTGCTAACTTTTGAATTTCTTTTAAATTCAAAATTTGCAAATAAAATTATGAATAATCTCACTATCATTTATTTAATTAAAATAAAATTATTTAATTTAATATCTAATATTAAATTAATACCATTTCTGCAATCTTGGTTTCATTCTCCCAACGAATTTTCTCGAACATGAATCCCTATTCACCTACTTAATATTTAAATCATATTTAAATATATAACTCTCATTTTAAGTTTAATTCACAATTAAACTAATATGTCGTTAAACATCGTATATAAGCGACTTTTGTATCCTTATCCGAATTTGAACGTTTCAAATTTTATCCTATCATATTGTTCTAAGTTTTATTCCTATTGAGCTAGTAGAGGGACCTAATGGACCTACAAATCATGGGTTCCAACGAGATGATGATAACCGGTTAATCTCATTAACCTAGTCATTCATCGTTCGTTAGCTTCCGGGACACTTCACTATAGCCCGTAGCTGCACTCCCCTCACTGTACATATATTTCTTGTCCACTTTAGGTAACCTTGATTAGTAAGTCGACCCTTCACCAGTTGTTCGTAACTAGAGCTAGGTCAAATGTCTGTTTTACCCCTATAGTTACATCTTGTTCCTTAAGTTTCACTGATCCTCTAATGAACAACTAGTTCGCAAAACAATCATTGAACCAAGTCCCTCTCAAGGTTATGAGAGGGCGGGGCCCCTTGTTCAAGACTCGGAGTCAGCACTTAAGGGAACAACCTTTACTAATCATAAAACGGGTAGCAGTGAATTCCATCTTGCAAAACTATGTCCCCAGCTATCCATTTAGACTTATCCCCAAAATTGTAGGCTTATTGAGTCGGCGATGTTTGGCCACTCTTACCCATGCAAATCAAAGGATAATCCTATATAAACAGGAGTTCATAGTTAGCTCTGGATTAAGATCGAGTTACTTAGGTTATATGTATGAGATGTTCAGTTTCAACAGTAAACGGTGTTGTAAAGTGAAAGTGACTTATCTCCTAGTCCGATCTCTATGAAAACTCTTTGCATAGGACGCCCTAACCCACATGTCTTATACATGAATGATTAGGATCACATCGTCTATCTTTAAAGAACAAAGCGAGCCGCACCAATAGTGTCCCCATGATTAAGGTACCCAACCTTATCCATATACTATAGATCGTTTAGACTATTTACTTGAACTTGATCCATACTCATGTCACACATAAATTTCAAGTATACATAATATAGTCATGGGTTCTTAGTTTATTGGATTTGTGGTTATATTTAGGCAAAACAAATATATAGAAATAATACTTCATTGAAGCAAGTCAAATGTTACATTTACTATCTAAAAGTTTTAGGGCATAAAACGAACACCAGCTACCTTGACCGCCCCTTCGTGAAAATTTGACGGAAGAGATTGTCGCGGTCTCTTGTCAAATAAATTTATAATCCATGATTCCTGAAGCTAACTTGTAGCAGTAGTGGTCGGGGTCGATCACAGGGAACAATCAGTTTATTTCTAAATTCTTTTGTGTTTTTTGAGGTAACCAAAAGGGGGGTTTGTTGATAAAGATTAAGACTTAAAGTAAAGGCGGGAAAATAAATAAGGAAAATTAAATGCAAGGAAAGTAAAGGCGAGGTTAGTTGATCTTACCACGAGGATCACTGGAATCGGGGTTGAACTCGGTGTTAAGTTTGATTAATTTCATTCATCGATTATCAATTGATTTTAATTAACTATCTAAGTCCGGCGTACTCCCGCAACAAACCGAGAGCCATGATCCAACTATCAGAAACATGCAAATGCTAAGTTTGTTTCTAGTTTAAATTAATTAATATGCCTATTAACTAATCTAAACCGCATCGGGATCTAGCCGAATTAATTCACATGCAACGGGCAACAAACCACAATTACAATTGATTAAATCATTTAGTTCTAGGGACGCGTGCGTATAATCATAACGTTAAGCTATTTGCTACTTAGATTTAGCAAGTAAATTTAGAGGGGGCGCGGTCAAGGTTGTCAATCTTTCCTACCACAATCTAAACTTATAGAAAAAGAACTAAAATCACAAAGACAATTAACTAAGTAATGAAGAATGGAAATCTCATAAAATTGAATCAAACTTACAAACCGAGGTCCCGATTACAACGATCCGAGCTTAGTTGGCCATAGACAAGCACCTCCAAGCTTGAGGCTCTATCAACCGACCCATGGACTAAGAAAACTTAAGAGAACTCTTGAAACTAGAGAGAAAAGTGGCTACAAAATTGTAGTGAGGGATGTATTGAGGGATGTATTGAGGGATGATTCTAAACCTATACCAAAGGCCTCTATTTATAGAGTTTCTTGGCCTTCAATTCGTGGTAGAATAGTGTTGAATTGGGTCTTCAAACAAGGAAAAATTCTGGCCAAAATTGGAAAAAATTGATTCTGGAAAATTGCACAACGTCGCGAAGCTATGCCTTGAAGGAAAAATTTCTACGGATCTTGTAGCGTCGCAACGCTATGGTGGGAGCGTCGTGACACTCTCGCTTCAGGTTCTCGCCAATGCCTTTTTTCCTTATTTGAGTAGCGTCCCGACCCTTCAACGGCAGCGTCTCGACGCTGCGACGGCTCCAGGGGCAGTTTGGTCATTTTACGCTCCGGTTTTGCTCGTTTAAGCCCTGAATTGCTTCCAAAGCTTCGGTGAGGACCTATAGACATATTATACTCATTTTAAAGCATTTTTTCGCAAGGAATTCAACTAAGATAAGCAAATTGGGAGATTCTCAGTGTATAATAAATTGGACTTATCAAACACCCCCAACCTAGACCTTGCTAGTCCTCGAGCAAGCTAATATTATAATGAGAGAGATTATTAAGCAATGCAATGGTCATGACTCAATTTCTCAAAGATAGACATGATCAACATTTTACTTAAGAGAATTAAATGCAAGACTAACATAGTTAGAGACAAATTAAAATTAGCCAAATTCTTTCTCATGCAAAATATGAGCTAAGTCTTTCCTAGAGATGTTTTGAAAAGTTCGAGAAGGACTTATAAAATTCCTTATTTCATCTTCCCTCTACATTGGACAAAGGCATAATGTATTAACGGAAAGGAACAGACTAACTTCTTTAAGGATGCAAAGGGGCTTTTTTTTTATTATTTCAAACAAACTAAAGGGCCCTAAGCTTGCATATATTTATGATTTTTAAGGGTTCTAGCTTTCACACAACTAATGCAGGACCACATTTCTCGAGTTTTCTCTGGACGGCCTAACTGATCACACTAGAGGTAGCTCTTTTTACCCTGGCAAGCTAAACAAACATATTTTTCTTTTTCTCGCATTCTTTTTCTTGATAAAATAAATGATTTTTCTCTTTTGAAGCTCACAAAGCAAATATTCTGTTTCTCACTCCCAAAGCATTAAACAAGCTATTTTGAAAGAAATTCCTCTAAACATGCTACCTATCCTATCGAGGTGACAACGAAGGCATGAATCCTAAAAAGTCATCTAAAACCAACAAAACTACGATAGGAAGGACTCATGCTCAATTTAGTTAAGGAAGATTTCGAAAATTTTTAATGAAGTCTCTAAAGATGATAGAATGCATGCAATTCAACTACAAGAAAAATATATACACATGCTTTTCTTATCCTTGAAATTTCATAATCAATTTTATAAAGCGAGGCATAAAATCTCAAAAAAAAATTTGCTCGATTTAAAGATAAATTTGAACACTGATTCAGATCAGTTCTCAGATAGGAGGTGTTTCGTATACCGTCAACTTAAATACCTCCAGCCTTAGACAGAACTTCACTGGTTCGGGTCAGTTCCCAAGTAGGAGGTGTTCCGTAAACCGTCAACTTAAATACCTCCAGCCTTAGACAGAACTTTGCCGATTCGGGTTCTCGATTTTTTTTTAAGAATTGCTTAAAACATCAATCAAATTAAACACAAAGCAATAAATCAAGCTTGCATATAAAATAAAGTCCGCGTGCAAAGACTCGATGAAAATCTGGTAGGATCGTATGGCAACACTAGAGGGGGGGGGGTGAATAGAGTTGCTTAATAAAATTTAAAACTTTTTGCTAAATTAAAAGGAATTGATTTAAACTAAATAAATTTAATAAGCACTATAAAGCATAAAGTATGCTCGAAATATTTGACAATTTTCCTAGGCATGCAATCTACTCTTAAAAATTAAATAGCGGAAATTAAAAGAGTAGAGAGAAAGAGATAACACCAGGAAATTTTATAGTGGTTCGAAAATTCCTACTCCACTCCCCAAGACTTCTTCTTGGGTATTTTACTGCAACAGCTCTCTTACGGGTGAGAACCAAACCGACTCTTTTTCAGGTTCAAGAGTAAACCTTTACCGATCCTTTTACAGGTTCAGGACCCAACCTATACCGATCTTTTTAAAACGGGTTCAAGATCAAACCACTAGGATCCTTTTTAACCGGGTTCAGGATAAAACCAATACAAATCCTTTTTCGGGTTCAAGATCAAACCACTCACTCAATTCCCAAGGTGCACCCACACCTTATTACAAGTTCCCAATGATAAAAGAAGAAAAGAAGCTCACAAAATAAAATACCTCTTGAAGGCTAATTACACAAGGTTGAGCACTCACAATAATAAAACCTCACAAAATAACAATAGGCCAATTTAGGAGCAAGGGAGGAATTTTGACAAGAATGGAGAGTAAGGAGACTTGAGAGTTTAAGACTTTGATGTCTTTGAGTGTGTTTCTGAAAGGTGAAAATCAAGTCCAATTTATAGGCGAGGAGGATGAACATTGGCGGTTAGATCAAACTAAAGATGGATGGTGGAGATTGAATTTAAAATGGAAAAGGAAAGAATTTCAACATTAAGGAAGAATTTTGAAGGATTGGAAATATTGAAATTTGAGAATAAATCAAGATTTGAATGATGCAATTTTTGGAAAGGATAAAATTTGAATTGGTGGAATTTTGGAAAAAATAGAATTTGAATTGGTGGAATTTTGGAAAGAATAGAATTTGAATTGGTGGAATTTTGATGTAATTTTGAGAAAATAGGATGAAGGAAAATAATAAAATGAAGGGAATTAAAATTAGGATTAAAATTAAGAGAAACATGGAGAAAATTGATCATTCACATCAGCTACCACGTTGGATGCCATGTAAGCGCCACGTCACTACCACGTAGGCTTTTTCTTCCAATCTTCTTTTGCTTGTAACTTTTTCGTTTGAACTCCGATTTGAGCGATTCAAAATGCGTTGGAATCGTCTTTCCCAGCTCTACAAGATGAACACTTTGAAACACTAAAATCATTAGTAAATTAAAGTTTGTTATCATCAAAACATATAGTATGATTGAAGCTTGTAAAGCTAACAAATCTAACATGCAAGATATTTCTTCCACCCCCAACCTAAATGCTACATTGTCCCTAATGTAAATTAAACATGGAAAGTAAGGGACAAAAAGTAAAAGGGAACAGAAAACCTCCCCTGCTTAAGCACGAGGTTGGCAAATATGAAAAATCCCATGATTGGCAAAAATTGTAGAGATTTGGTGCAGGGATCCTACCAAAAATAAAGATAAAAATAAATTAGAAAAAAACTAAATAAGGAAAGAAAATATAAAAGGAAGGGATAGAATTTTCGTTTTGCTCTCAAAAGATAGATCTCCATGAAACTCAATTCCTTTTCCTTGCTTCTTGATGTACAAACAAGCTTGCCCTTGCAAAAGGATTGTCACAAAGGCCTATAAGAAACAAACTACAAAAAACAAGAAAAAGGTGAAAAACACAAAAGGAAATAGAAATAAGACACCGTGTAACCCAGCAAAGGTGCCAATTTGGCGGAAGAGATCTCTTCAAGAAATAACAGATACGATAGCTAACAAAAAAAGCTATAATAGACCTATTATAGCTTTTTTCGAAAGTCCTGACAGCCCCTGCAATTAAAAGTCTTGGACTTTTAATAGCGTTTTTGTATAGCTATGACGAATGCTATAATAAAGTATGGAGATATAGCATATATGCATTGCTATCAAAACTTTTTATAGCGTTTGTTATTAAAGCTATCATATGTTTATATAGCATTGTCTTAACGCTATCGTTAAGCTATTATAGCCTTTTCGCAACGCTATCTTTAAGATATTATAGCTCTTTTTAAACGCTATCTTTAATATATTAAATGTTATCTTTTAACATATTATAGCTGTTTTTTAACACTATCTTTAGTATACTGTAGCAATTTTTAATGCTATCTTTTAACATATTATAACCTTTTCTCATTGTTATGTTTAACATGTAATATTTTCATAGCATTTTTTTTTTTTTTGCTTTGTAAATTGTACTATATCTACCTATATAGTTTACTTTTTGTGCTACCACTGAATTCAATTTATTATTTAAACATCATTTAAATTGGTGCAATTTTGATAAAATTTACTTGAAGTACTTGTTTTTAGTTTAACTAAATCTACACACAGGAAATATTTTCATAGAATATCATGACTTTCCTTCCAAATTGAAATTTTGTAATCTACTTACATTACAAAAGAAAGTATTCAATACCTAACATGGAGTTGTCAATAGTATTGAACAAAAAAGTTATCCAACAATACATAAAATTTGGCGAATATAATTTCTAACAAGAGATAAAGTAGTTCACAAAATACAAAATTCATCAAGTGTTCACAAAAAAGCATTAAATTGCTCAGTTCCTTCATCTTTCAGATTCGTTCTTAAGATAATCTACCAAGAACAACTTGAGAAGTACCAGACTTCAGAGCTAAGCAATTTGGACCTTTACTACAACAATGGTGTTAGCTTAGACATTATGGGTAAAATTGAAAGCAAGAACATTTTTTATATGCTTTAGAACCATCAATCTTGTGAAAGATTGGAAATAAAGGCTAGCAAAAACCACACTATTCTTACCCGAGATTTTCAAACTCCAACATAAAGACCACTAAATTGAACTAAAACATAACAAAAAAGAAATGGTCGACAGTTGCAACAAACACAAACTTTAGTCAAATGGGGAAAAACATAAAGAGATAGTGCAAAAGAAAACACAAAGTCAAAGGGATAGTGCCATTATGCCCATGATAGTAAAAGATTGGTCTGTCGAGGGAAGGAAAGGAGAAATTGTCCAAATTGGTTTTAAATAATGAAGGTGGTTTTGACCATGGTGTTTCAAATCTATCATAGAAAAAATTTTCTAATCCAAGCAAACCATCAAGTTCTAGTGACTTTGGTTCACTCTTATTTTGGGAAATGCACCAATGAGAAGGAAAAAAACACAGTATCCATTCACTGGTCATAACCTAAAAATGAAAAATAAACATGATATAAACCAAAAGTGGCTAAGCCTATAACAATCCTCCAACTAACTACATGAACTCTGTTAATTACAGGTTAAGAAGTTCCAAAATAATCACAATATAACTACTAATCAGGAAAAAATCAAAACTCTTTCAACAATAAAATAATTCCACACACATATACCTCCACTAGGTGAAGAAGAGCCCAAACAAACAAACAGAAAACAAATAACAGTAATCTACCAATTTTAAAAATAGGATGTCAAGAACTACTCCATTTTCCCAATTGGCATACCATTTGACTGCATCTGTCAAGGATTTTTGGCATCATGAGATTTAGTCTCTTCCTCTTACTTGTGTTTCATTCTAGCCAAATAAATCTATAGTTACATAAGGTCTCTTGAAGATCCTTGTGTTTTGTTCCAGCCAAACACTCTTTATCTGACTGTTCGATCTTCTTTCTAGTTTTGTTTCAAATCTCATATGAATTTAAATTGATCTTCAATCTACACAATCAATAGTGGTTCTTCCCATTTTAATTTAAAATCTCAATTTACTAGATGCATTACAGAATCTAAGTTCCATTCCTAGTTATTTCCTTATAAATGTTATTTATTTTTCTCCTCCAGACAAAACATTATACGGGGCCTCGCTTCTTGACAAAATTATTCTACAAACTCCTTCTTTTGTAAATATAACAACTGTGCTTGATAACTGAGATGGGTGTCGAAGGAGAAGAGAGATGAAGAGTGATATGGGTGTGGAGAGAAAAAATAGGAAAGAGGGAAAACAAGGATAAGAAAAAAAATCGTGGGTGCCGAGGGAAAAGAGAGGAAGCGTACTTACCGAAGCAGCAACGACGCCTTTCCGATAGCAGTGCCAGCGTTTTCTGGAAGCACAACGATCTCTTTGTTTTTTTGGGTGTCGGCGTTTTTTCAACGTTTTTCAGCACGATGTTGAGGGATTCAGAAAGAAACTGGGTTGGGAAATGAGAGGGAAAGAGAATAGGGAAAGAAAATGACGACGTTTTTCATGAAGCATACACGGGCTCTTCGATTTTCTGGGTGTCGCATTTTTCTGGGAGGTCCTCAGCACAGTGTGTCGAGGGGAAGAAAGCAAGGGAGAGAGAGGGAAAGAGAAGATGGGGAAAAGGGAGGAAAATTAAAAGGGAGGGAAAAACACGCGGTCTTTTTTTTCTTTTCTTTCATAGCTTATTTTAGAAAAAGCTATATTAAAAAGCTATAAAAAAGCTTTTTTCTTGTAGTGACATTGTCGCGGTCTCTTGTCAAATAAATTTATAATCCACGATTCCTAAAGCTAACTTGTAGCAGCAGTGGTCGGGGTCAATCAAAGGGAACAATCGGTTTATTTCTAAATTCTTTTGTGTTTTTGAGGTAACCAAAACGGGGGTTTGTTGATAAAGATTAAGACATAAAGTAATGGCGGGAAAATAAATAAGGAAAATTAAATGCAAGGAAAGTAAAGGCGGGGTTAGTTGATCTTACCACGAGGATCACTGGAATCGGGGTTGAACTCGGTGTTAAGTTTGATTAATTTCATTCATCGATTATCAATTGATTTTAATTAACTATCTAAGTCCGACGTACTCCGGCAACAAACCGAGAGCCATGATCCAACTATCACAAACATGCAAACGCTAAGTTTGATTCTAGTTTAAATTAATTAATATACATATTAACTAATCTAAACTGCATTGGGATCTAGCCGAATTAATTCACATGCAACGGGAAACAAACCATAATTACAATTGATTAAATCATTTAGTTCTAGGGACACATGCGAATAATCAAAACGTTAACCTATTTGCTACTTAGATTTAGCAAGTAAATTTAGAGAGGGCATGGTCAAGGTTGTCAATCTTTCCTACCACAATCTAAACTTATAGAAAAAGAACTAAAATCACAAAGACAATTAACTACGTAATGAAGAATGGTAATCTCATAAAATTGAATCAAACTTACAAACCGAGGTCCCGATTACAACGATCCGAGCTTAGTTGGCCATAAGCAAGCACCTCCAAGCTCGAGGCTCAATCAACCGACCCATGGACTAAGAAAACTTAAAAGAACTCTTGAAACTAGAGAGAAAAGTGGCTACAAAATTGTAGTGAGGGATGTAGTGAGGGATGATTCTAAACCTACACCAAAGGCCTCTATTTATAGAGTTTCTTGGCCTTCAATTCAAGGTAGAATAGTGCTGAATTGGGTCTTCAAACAATGAAATATTCTGGCCAAAATTGGAAAAAATTGATTCTGGAAAATTGTCGAGCGTCGCGACGCTATGCCTTCAAGTAAGGAAAAATTTATGATCTTGTAGCGTCGCAACGCTATGGTGGGATCGTCGCGATGTTCTCGCTTCAGGTTCGCACCAATGCCTTTTTTCCTTATTTGAGCAGCGTCCCGACCCTTCAACGGTAGCGTCTCGACGCTGCGACGGCTCCAAGGGCAGTTTGGTCATTTTAATCTCCGGTTTTGCTCGTTTAAGCCCCGAATCGCTTCTAAAGCTCCGGTGAGGACCTATAGACATATTATACTCATTTTAAAGCATTTTTCGCAAGGAATTCAACTAAGATAAGAAAATTGGGAGATTCTAAGTGTATAATAAATTGGACTTATCAATACCCCCAAACTAAACCTTGCTAGTCCTCGAGCAAGCTAAGATTATTATGAGAGAGATTTTTATGCAATGCAATATTCATGACTCAATTTCTCAAAGCTAAGCATGATCAACATTTTACTTAAGAGAATTAAATGCAAGCCTAGCATGGTTAGAGACAAATTAAAATTAGCCAAATTCTTTCTTATGCAAAATTCGAGCTATGTCTTCCCTAGAGATGTTTTGAAAAGTTCGAGAAGGACTTATAAAATTCCCTATTCCATCTTCCCTCTACACTGGACAAAGGCATAATGCATTAAAGGAAAGGAACAAACTAACTTGTTTAAGGATGCAAAAGGGGGCCTTAACCTTTTTCTTTCTTTTCTTTCAACTAAAGGGCCCTAAGCTTGCATATATATATGATTCTTAAGGGTACTAGCTTTCACACAACTAATGCAGGACCACTTTTCCTGAGTTTTACTCTGGATGACCTAACTGATCACACTAGAGGTAGCTCTTTTTACCCCGGCAAAGTAAAAAAAAATATTTTTCTTCTTTTTCTCGCATACTTTTTCTTGATAAAATAAATGATTTTTCTTTTGAAGCTCACAAGGCAAATATTCTTTTTGTCACTCCCATAGCATTAAACAAGCTATTTTGCAAAAATTTCCTCTAAACATGCTACCTATCCTATCGAGGTGACAACGGAGGCGTGAATCCTAAAAAGCCATCTAAAACCAACAAAACTACGCTAGGAAGGACTCATGCTCAATTTAGTTAAGGAAGATTTCGAAAATTTTTAATGAAGTCTCTAAAGATGCAAGAATGCATGCAATTCAACTATAAGAAAAATATTTGCTCATGCTTTTCTTATCCTAGAAATTTCATAATCAATTATAGAGAAAGACAAAATCTCAAAAAAAAATTTCAAGCTTGCTCAATTTAAAGATAAATTTGAACACCGATTCAGATCAGTTCCCAGGTAGGAGGTGTTCAGTAAACCTTCAACATAAATACCTCCAGCCTTAGACAGAACTTCACTGGCTCGGGTCAGTTCCAAGGTAGGAGGTGTTTCGTAAACCGTCAACTTAAATACCTCCAACCTTAGACAGAACTTCGCCAATTCAGGTTCTGATTTATTTGATTTTTTTTTTGTTTTAAATTCCTTAAAATATTAATCAAATTAAACACAAAGCAATAAATCAAGCATGCATATAAAATATAGTCTGCGCGCAAAGACTCAATGAAAATCTAACATGCAAGATATTTCTTCCACCCCCAACCTAAACGTTACATTATCGCTAATGTAAATTAAACATGGAAAGTAAGGGACAAAAAGTAAAAGGAAACAGAAAACCTCCCTTGTTTATGCACGAGGTTGGCAAATATGGAAAATCCCACGATTGGCAAAAATTGTAGAGATTTGGTTCAGGGATCGTACAAAAAATAAAGACAAAATTAAATTAGAAAAAAACTAAATAACGAAAGAAAATAAAAAAGGAAGGGATAGAATTTTGGTTTTGCTCTCATAAGCAAGATCTCCATGAAACTCAAATCCTTTTCCTTGCTTCTTGGTGTGCAAACATGCTTGTTCTTGCAAAAGGATTGTCACGAAGGCCTACAAGAAACAACTACAAAAAACAAGAAAAAGGTTGAAAAACACAAAAGGAAATAGAAATAAGACACTGTGTTCCTCGGCAACGGCGCCAATTTGGCGGAAGAGATTGTCACGGTCTCTTGTCAAATAAATTTATAATCCACGATTCCTAAAGCTAACTTGTAGCAGTAGTGGTCGGGGTCGACCACAGGGAACAATCGGTTTATTTCTAAATTATTTTGTGTGTTTGAGGTAACCAAAAGGGGGGTTTGTTGATAAAGATTAAGACATAAAGTAATGAAGAGAAAATAAATAAGGAAAATTAAATGCAGGGAAAGTAAAGGCAGGGTTAGTTGATCTTACCACGAGGATCAATGGAATCGGGGTTGAACTCGGTGTTAAGTTTGATTAATTTCATTCATCGATTATCAATTGATTTTAATTAACTATCTAAGTCCGGCGTACTCCGGCAACAAACCGAGAGCCATGATCCAACTATCACAAACATGCAAACGCTAAGTTTGATTCTAGTTTAAATTAATTAACATGCCTATTAACTAATCTAAACCGCATTGAGATCTAGCACAATTAATTCACATGCAACGGGCAACAAACCACAATTACAATTGATTAAATCATTTAGCTCTAGGGACACATGCGTATAATCAAAACGTTAACCTATTTGCTACTTAGATTTAGCAAGTAAATTTAGAGAGGGCACGGTCAAGGTTGTCAATCTTTCCTACCACAATCTAAACTCATAGAAAAAGAACTAAAATCACAAAGACAATAAACTATGTAATGAAGAATGGAAATCTCATAGAATTGAATCAAACTTACAAACCAAGGTCCCGATTACAACGATCCGAGCTTTAGTTGGCCATAGACAAGCACCTCCAAGCTCGAGGCTCGATCAAGCGACCCATGAACTAAGAAAACTTAAAAGAACTCTAGAAAAGTAATGAGAAAGGTGGCTACAATATTGTATTGAGGAATGAATTGAGGGATGATTCTAAACCTACACAAAACGCCTCTATTTATAGAGTTTCTTGGCCTTCAATTCGTGGTAGAATAGTGCTGAATTGGGTCTTCAAACAAGGAAAATTTTTGGCCAATTTCGGAAAAAATTTATTCTGGAAAACTGCGTAGCGTCGCGACGCTTTGCCATCAATATGGAAAAAATCTGCGAATCACTCGTAACGTCGCAACGCTAAGGCTGTAGCGTCGCGATGCTCTCGTTTCAACTTAGTGCCCACGACTTTTCCTTATTTGAGCAGCGTCCCGACCCTTCAACAGCAGCGTCTCGACGCTGCGACGGCTCCAGGGGCAGTTTGGTCATTTTACGCTCCGGTTTCACTCGTTTAAGCCCCGAATTGCTCCCAAAGCTCCGGTGAGGACCTATAACATATTATACTCATTTTAAAGAATTTTTCGCAAGGAATTCAACTAAGATAAGCAAATTGGGACATTCTAAGTGTATAACAAATTAGACCAATAAGTGAAACCCTAACGCGGGTCGCACATCGGGACAGCGTCGAGACGTTGCGGCTTGTTCTGTTCTCCCCGTCTGCGAATCGAGACAGCGTGGAGACGCTGTTGCGTCAAGAGAAGCTTCTAGGCAAAAATACAGCGTCTGTTCTTCGGTTTTTCTCTTCGATTCCAACTGCAATTTCATTGATTTTCATCTCATAAAAACCTAATCTGGTCCCGGACTTACATAGGACTCTATTTTACATAAAATACCCGAAACATCGGGCCCTTACATGATCAAGTCACATAAAAAAATAAAATCTATGATCATAAAATTAACCTAAACTGTCCAATGCAAACCATACATACATTATGCATAAATCCCACCTATTAGAGCCTATCGAAAATTTTAATATTGATTAAGAGGGACAACAGAGTCTCTGATACCAATTATAGGGGATGAAAGCCCCGACGCAGCGGAAGCGTGTGGAGAGGACCTCACGTCGTATATTAATTAACATTAAAATACCAATACGAAAAGCAAAACGCTACATTAATCATGCTATAAAGTTGTTCTAATAACGTTATAAACATGTTGAAAATAGAGAAAAATAAAGCTACTTTATTTTTCATACTTTTCTAAAGAAAAGAGTAACCGTTACAAACCTTCGTTGTAGACTTGACCGATTCTCGCCAACGATGCTCTAACGACGAAAAACGCAGCAACCTCCTTGAGATTCTTTGCTAGAATTTTTCTTCTTCAAGAACACAATAACCACAAAGGTTACACCAGTATATCTCTAAGTCTAAGAGGCAATTGACTGGTGGGAGTCTTTCTCTAAGAGGGAGGCTAGAGAGAATGCAAGAGTCTTGTCTTGTAATTCTAAGAGAGCAAGAGGGCACCTAAACTATTAGGTCTAGTGTTCTATTTATAGGAGAAAGACCATGAATAAAATATTCACATAAAATCAATTATTTCCATAACTGATTTAATCTATTCCATATTTAATCAATTCATTATCAATCAATTCCATAATTGATTAATCTTTTCCATAAATGATTGATCACTTCCATAAGTTATTAAATCATTACCATAAATGATTAATTACTTCCATAAGTGATTAATCATTTCCATAATTGATTAATCTTTAATTAATTAATCACCAATTAAATTTCACATATTTAATTTCCGACCTTGAATTAATTAATTGCCGAATTTAATTTTAGGCCTTAAATTAATTAATTCATATTTGAACTCTTTCAAATTCCTATAAATTTAATATGAATCAAATTCACGTTAATATTTGAATTTCTTCAAATATTTATTTCTCTCATAATAATATATCAATATATATTATACTGTATCCCTTAGTAAATTGAACACTTTCAATTTACATTTATTACTTAGTTGCCTCAAATTACTTTATGAACTACCAGTGGGACCTAATGGACCTGCAGATCAGAAGCTCCAACGATGTGAGATTAATTGGTCAAACTCATTTACCAAATTAATCAATATTCGTTAACTGTGTGTACATTCCATTATAGACTCACAGTTGCACTCTTCTCACTGTAGACATATTTTCTGTGTCCACGGATATAGACCAGTAACGACTAGTTAGTCCTTCACGAGTGTCAGTAACACCAGCTGGGTCAAATTATTGTTTTACCCCTGGGTTACTTCTATTTCCTTAAGTACCAGTTCTCCTCGAATGAACAACATGTTTGTGGTCCAACCATCAAACAGAAAACCCTCTCGTGCCATTGAGAAGGTAGGGTCCTTTGTTCAAGACTCGGAGTCACCACTTAAGGGAACACTCATCTGCTTCCCTAAAGTTGGGAAGGAGTCTTGTATTATTATGTTCCCAGCTCCCCACTCGGTCTTGTCCCCAAAATGGTAGGCTTATTGAGTCGGCGTATTGGCCACTCTCACCCATACAAATCAAAGGACAATCCTTCATGAGCAGGAGTCCATAATCAACTCAAGATTAAGACTAAGTTGTCTAGGTCGTCTTAGTGAAATAGAAACCTAACTAGTTAACAGTGTTATAACCAGTGGTTACTATTTCATGGTCCGGTCTTATGCAAACTCATTGCATAGGATGCCCCCACTCGCATGTCTCCTACACGAACACGTTGGATCATAGGTTTGTATCAAATACAAAGTGGGCCGTATCCATAGTGTCACCAGGATAAGGTACCCAGTCTTATCCCTATACTATAGACCTTTTAGGCTGTTTCTTGAACAGTGATCCTCATATGTCTCTACATATTGTTCAAGATTCATACTACAACCTAGGATTTCTACTTTATTGGATTAGAGTTATTTTAGGCAAAGACAAACATAATATAACTAACAACATTTAATGGAAAAATACATCAATATTATTTCATTAATTTTCGATCAACCGTTACATGCACTATCTACGAGTTTTTGGGCATAAAACCCAACAATTTCATCCAAAGTAGTGGGAGCTGCGATGTTATTTTTTAGAAATAGATACTTACTTTTAGAAAGTTTGTTAATTGTTTCTAAGATTCTGAGGAACTTAATTTCTATTTCATGTTTGATTGAACAATCGTATACAGTTACTTTTAATATGAATGAAGCGTTCATTTATCAATGTGTACTTATTTGTTCAACCAAATTAGAAAATAACTTGTACGTTTTAAGACCAACTGAAACCAAAGCACTTTTAAATCACGAATTGTTTAAAACTGTTGAAACTCAAAGAAAAAGGCAAAGAATTTCTCCAAGTAGTAACAATATTGATCTTTGGCATTTAAGACTTGGTCATATAAACATTGATAGATCGGTCGTTTGGTAAAGAATGAGCTTCTAAGTGAGTTAGAAGATGAGTCACTACCACCTAGTGAATCTTGTATCGAGGGTAAAATGACCAAAAGACCTTTTACTGGAAAAGGTTACAAAGCCAAATTAGAGTTAATACATTCGGATCTCTGTGGTCCAATGAATGTAAAGGATCAAGGAGAGTACAAATATTTCATCTCGTTTATAGATGATTATTTGAGATATGGTTACTTATACCTAATGGGACATAAGTCTGAGGCCCTTGAAAAGCTTAAGGAGTATAAGGTTGAAGTTGAAAACCTGTTAGGTAAGACTATTAAAACACTTCGTTGTGATCGAGGTGAAGAGTATATGGATCAAAGATTCCAGGATTATATGATTGAACATGGAATCCAATCCCAACTCTTAGCCCCTGGTACGCCTCAGCAAAATGGTGTATCAGAAAGGAGAAATAGAACCTTGTTGGACATGGTTCAATCAATGATGAGCTATGCTCAATTGCCTAACTCGTTTTGGGGATATGCAGTAGAGACTGCAGTACACATCCTGAACAATGTTCTCTCGAAGAGTGTTCCTGAAACACCTTTTGAGCTATGGAGGAGGCGTAAACCTAGTTTGTGTTACTTCCGTATCTGGGGTTGTCCAGCACACGTGCTCGTGACAAATCCTAAGAAATTGGAACCTTGTTCAAGATTGTGCCAATTTTCTGGTTACCCTAAAGAAACGAGAGGTGGTCTTTTCTACGTCCCACAATAAAATAAGGTGTTTGTATCAACAAACGCTACTTTCTTGGAGGAAGACCACATGAGGGATCATAAACCACGTAGTAAATTAGTATTAGGAGAAGCTACTGAAGAGTCATGAAGAGTTGTTGACGAAGCTGGACCTTCAACAAGAGTTGATGGACGGGCTAGTTCTTCAGATCTGTCTCGTCCTTCTCAAACGTTGAGATTGCCTCGATGTAGTGAGAGGGTTGTATCACAACCCAATCGCTACTTGGGTTTAAATGAAACTCAAGTTGTCATACCTGATGATGGCATTGAGGATCTATTGTCTTATCGACAGACAATTAATGACGTGGATAAGGACCAATGGGTCAAAGCCATGGACCTTGAAATGGAGTCAATGTACTCCAATTTAGTATGGGAACTCGCAGATCTACCTGATGAGGTAAAACCCATAGGGTGCAAATGGATCTATAAGAGAAAGAGAGATGCAGCTGAAAAGGTACAGACCTTCAAAGCTAGACTAGTGGCAAAGGGTTACACCTAGAAAGAAGGGGTTGACTATGAGGAAACCTTTTCTCCTGTTGCCATGTTAAAGTCCATAAGAATTCTCTTGTCCATAGCCATATATTATTGTTGGGTTTTATGCCCTAAAACTCGTAGATAGTGAATGTAACCGTTGACCGGATATTAATGAAATAATATTGATATATTTTTTCATTAATTGTTATTAGTTATTTTATATTTGTCTTTGCCTAATAATAACCCTAATCCAATAAACTAGACATCCAAGGCTGTAATATGAGTCTTGAACTATATGTAGCGACATATGGGATCATTGTTCAAGAAACAGCCTAAAGGGTCTATAGTATAGGGATAAGACTGGGTGCCTTATCCTGGTGACACTATGGATACGGCCCACTTTGTATTTGATACAAACGCTGCGATCCAACACGTTCGTGTAGGAGACATGCGAGTGGGGGTATCCTATGCAATGAGTTTGCATAAGACCGGACCGCGAAATAGTAACCACTGGTTATAACACCGTTAACTAGTTGGTTTTCTATTTCACTAGGACGACCTAGACAACTTAGTCTTAATCCTGAGTTGATTATGGACTCCTGCTCATGAGAGATTGTCCTTTGATTTGTATGGGTGAGAGTGGCCAATACGTCGACTCAATAAGCCTACCACTTTGGGGACAAGACCGAATGGGGAGCTGGGAACATAATCGTACAAGATGGAATTCACTCCTTCCCGACTTTAGGGAAGCAAATGAGTGTTCCCTTAAGTGGTTACTCCGAGTCTTGAACAAGGGGCCCTACCCTCTCAATGGCACGAGAGGGTTTTCTGTTTGATGGTTGGACCACAAACAGGTTGTTCATTAGAGGAGAATTGGTACTTAAGGAAATAGAGGTAACCCAGGGGTAAAACGGTAATTTGACCCAACTGGTGTTACGGACACTCGTGAAGGACTAACTAGTCGATATTGGTCTATATCCGTGGACACAGAAAATATGTCTGCAGTGAGAAGAGTGCAACTGTGAGTCTATAGTGGAATGAACACACAGTTAACGAATATTGATTAATGTGGTTAATGAGTTTGACCAATTAATCTCACATCGCTGGAGCTTCTGATCTGCAGGTCCATTAGGTCCCACTGGTAGCTCATAAAGTAATTTGAGGCAACTAAGTAATAAATGTAAATTGAAAATGTTCAATTTACTAAGGGAAACAAATATAATATATATTGATATATTATTATGAGAGAAATTAATATTTGAAGAAATTCAAATATAAATTTATGGGAGTTTGAAAGAGTTCAAATAATGAATTAATTAATTTAAGGCCTAAAATGTGTTTGGGCAAATCAATTAATTCTAGGCTGGAAATTAAATATGTGATATTTAATTGGTGGTTAATTAATTAAAGAATTCATTAACCGGGAATTAATCAATTATGGAAATAACTAATCACTTAAGGAAGTGATTAATCATTTATGGAAATGATCTAATCACTTATGGAAGTAATTAGTCATTTGTGGAAAAGATTAATCAATTATGGAATTGATTGATCATGATTGATTAATTAAGGAATAAGATTGAATCAATTTTGGAAAAGATTGATTTAATTGAATATTTTATTCATGGCCTCTCTTCTATAAATAGAACACTAGACCTAATTGGTCCAGGACTTGACACTTTGCTCTTGCTCTTAGACTCTCAAGACAAGACCTAGAATTCTCTCTAGCCTCCCTCTTAGAGAAAGACTCCCACAAGTCTTTTGCCTCCTAGACCTAGAGTCATACCGGTGTAACCTCTGTGGTTATTGTGTCATTCAAGAAGAATTTTCCAGCGATCACAAGACAAAGGAGGCTGCTGCGTTTTGTTTGTTGGAGAATCGTTGGCGACGAACGGTCAAGTCTACAACGGAGGTTTGTAACGGTTCTTCCCCTTTTCTTTAGAAAAGCATGAAAATAAATTTAGATTTATTTTTAAGCATGTTTAAACTGATTTTCCAGCAACTTTAAAGAATGTTTAAAGTTTGTTTGAATTTTCGTAACGGTATTTTAATGTTAATTAATATACGGCATAAGGTCCAATCGATGCGCTTCCGCTGCGTGGGGACTTTTATTCCCTTCAATTATGACTATGAAATATTGGTTAAATGGACATCAAGACTGCCTTTCTGAATGGTAATCTTGAAGAGAATATCTTCATGTCTCAACCCGAAGGGTTCGTAACCCAAGGTCAGGAACAAAAGGTTTGTAAGCTGAATCGATCCCTTTATGGGTTGAAACAAGCATTCAGATCTTGGAACATTAGATTTGATAGTATGATCAAATCTTTTGGTTTTGACCAAAACGTCGATGAACCTTGTGTGTACAAGAAAATCAACAAGAACAAAGTAGTTTTTCTAGTACTTTATGTGGACGATATCCTACTCATTGGGAATGATGTAGGATACCTTACTGACATTAAGAATTGACTAGCAGCCCAATTCCAAATGAAAGATTTGGGAGAGGCTCAATATGTTCTTGGGATCCAAATCATTAGGGATCGTAAGAACAAAACGCTTAGCATTGTCTCAAGCAACGTATATTGACAAAATATTGTCTCGATATTCGATGTAGAACTCCAAGAAGGGTTGATTACCCTTCAGGAATGGGGTTCACCTGTCTAACGAATAGTGTCCTAAGACATCTCAAGAAGTTGAGGATATGAGACACATTCGCTACGCCTCAACTGTGGGCAGCTTAATGTATGTTATGCTATGCATGTTGGGTTTTATGTCCTAAAACTCGTAGATAGTGAATGTTAACAAATTATACACTTGTATCAATAAAGTGTTATTGAGGTTTATGCAATAAAGTGTTATTGTCATATTAATTCTAATATTGCACAATATGATCCAATTCCAATAAACTAAGATCCAAGGTTCTTTACATGTAACTTGAACTAGTATGTGGGGACATACGGGGATCAGTGTTCAAGTAACAACCTAAAAGGTCTATAGTACAGGGATAAGGCTGGGTACCTTATCTGGGTAATGCTATGAGAAACGACCTACTTTGTATTTGATATAGACATATTGATCCAAGGCGCCCATGTAGGAGACATGCGAGCGGGGGTATCCTATGCAATGAGTTTGTATAAGACCGGACCACAAAATAGTAAACCACTAGATGTAACACCGTTAGTTGGTTAGGTTACTATTTCAATAGGATGACCTAGGTAACTCAGTCTTAATCCTGAGTGTGTCATGAACTCCTTCTCACGAAGGATTGTCCTTTGATTAGTACGAGTGAGAGTGGCCTGCACGTCGACTCAATAAGCCTACCTTCTTTGGGATGAGACCGTGTGGGGGGCTGAGGACATGACAACACAATATGGAATTCACTCCTTCCCACTTCTAGGAGAAATAGATGAGTGTTCCCTTAAGTGGTGACTCCGGATCTTGAACAAAGGGATCCCGCCCTCTCACTAGCTCGAGAGGGACTTTCTGTTTATTGGTTGGACCATAAGCAGACTGTTCATTAGAGAAGCACTGGTACTTAAGGAGACAAATGTAACGCATGGGTAAAACGGTAATTTGAACCAGCTGTAGTTACGAACACTCGTGAAGGATTGACTTACCGGTACTGGTCGATATCCATGCACATATAAATATTTTACAGTGAGAAGAGTGCAGCTGTGGGTCTTTAGTGGAGTGACCCACAATTAATGAATATTGGTTAACTCAATTAAAGAGATTAGTCAGTTAACCTCATATCATTGGAGCTTCTGATCTGTAGGTCCATTAGGTCCCCCTACTAGCTCGTAAAGAGTAATTGGGAACAATTTATCTTGAAAGAATTTGAATAGTTCAAAGTCATCTTGGGAATCAAGTTAATTGCATGAGATACAATTAATATAACGTATGGTGATGCATTATAATATAAAGTTTAATATGAGATTAAACTTTATTAATTGAGAGAATTATATATTTGAGAGAGTTCAAATATATGACTGATTAAGTATATGATATTTAATTAGTGAATAAATTAATTAATTATGAACTAATTAATTATTCAATTTAGTTGAATTAAATGTGATTTAATTAACTATAATATATGAGAGATATATTAGAATATGATTCTAATATGTAATTAATTAAATATGATAGATATTTAATTAATTATAGAATTAATTAATTTTTCAATTTAATTTAGTTAAATGCGATTTAATTAAATTAAATCTATAAATTAATTTTTAATGTGAATATGATTCATATTAAAACTATAGGTTGTAAGAGAGATACACATTTGAATATGATTCAAATGTTTGATTAATTAAATATGTGATATTTAATTGGTCAAAGAATTAATTAATTGTGTAGTTTAATTAATTTAATTAAATACGATTTAATTAATTTTAATTAAAATTATATATTATGTGAGGGTTGTGCATTTAATATGATTTAATGCACATATATATAATTAAATATGAGATGTTTAATTATATATAGTTAATTAATTAAATAGTTTAATTAATTAATGTACAATTAATTAATTTATATTATAATGTTTTTATCTTATAATTAATTAATTAATTAACTAACTTCCCAATTAAAGAAGTGGTTATCATCCCTCACTCACTAATATGACGAAAAGAATAGGGGTGAGTGGTTGATCTCATTATTCTGTAGAATCTCTCATCACTGACTCTCTCATATTCTCTCACAACACAAATAAACAGAGACATTTTTTTCTCTCTGGTCTTCTTCCCAATTTCAAGAATGGAGTCCCACCACTCTGTTCCCAACCTCAGAGAATAGTGGGGAAGATCGAATGGTTTTGTCCGTTGAAGAATTTTGAGTCGTCAACGGAGGTATGCTTCTCGATTCTTTAGATTAGATCTACTTAATTGCTTAGCGTAGATAATTTTGAATCGTTTTGAATTTTGCCAATGTATGGATATTTTGTATAAACGAAATTAAATATGATACGGTCCAATTGTGCTTCCGCTTTAACGGAATTGGGAAATCCAATCCTTCACTGCACTAGGTCTGACATATGTTATGCAGTAGGAGTAGTCAGTAGGTACCAGTCTAATCCATGGTTAGACCACTGGGCAGCGGTTAAGAATATCCTCAAGTATCTTCGGAGGACGAGGAACTACATGTTGGTGTATGGGACTAAGGATCTTATCCTTATAGGATACACCGACTTTGACTTTCAAGCTGACAAGGATTCAAGGAAATCCACATAATGGTCAGTGTTCACCCTCAACGGGGGAGCTGTAGTTTGGGGGAGCATCAAACAAGGATGCATAACAGACTCAACCATGGAGGTTGAGTATGTAGCTGCTTGTGAAGCAGCTAAGGAAACAGTTTGGCTTAGAAAGTTCTTGACAGATTTGGAAGTTGTTCCAAATATGAACATGCCCATAACACTATATGGTGACAACAGTGGGGTTGTAGGCAACTCAAATGAACCTCGAAGCCACAAACGAGGAAAACACATAGAGAGGAAGTATCACCTGATACAGGAGATTGTGCAACGAGGAGATGTGATCGTTACCAAGATCACTTCGGATCACAGCATTGCTGATCCATTTACGAAGGCTCTCTCTGCTAAAGTGTTTGAGGGTCATCTAGAGGGTCTTGGTCTATGAGATATGTATGTCGTCTAATCTAGAGCAAGTGGGAGATGTGTAATGGGTCTAAGGATGCCCTAGTTCATTGTATTATTATAGTATATTTACTTTATGTAATATATAGTATACATGACATTTCCAACTTTAGATTATTGCATTTACATCCCACTAACTAGAGTTTTAGTTCAAGTGGAAGTTTGTTGGGTTATATGCCCTAAAACTCGTAGATAGTAAATGTAACGATTGACCTAATATTAATGAAATAATATTGATGTATTATTCAATTGAGTGTTATTAGTTATATTATGTCTCTCTTTGCCTAAATAACCCTAATTAAACAAACTAGACATCCTAGGCTCTAGTATGAGTCTTAAATTGTATGTGGAGACATACGGGGATCACTGTTCAAGATACAGCCTAACGGGTCTATAGTATAGGGATAAAACTGGGTGTCTTATCCTGGTGACACTATGGATACGACCCACTTTGTATTTGATACAAAAGCCATGATCCAACGCGTTCGTGTAGGAGACATGCGAGTGGGGTATCCTATGCAATGAGTTTGCATAAGACCGGATCGCGAAATAGTAACCACTGGTTATAACACCGTTAACTAGTTAGGTTTCTATTTCACTAGGATGACCTAGGCAACTTAGTCTTAATCCTGAGTTGGTTATGGACTCCTTTTCATGAGGGATTGTCCTTTGATTTGTATGGGTGAGAGTGGTCAATACGCCGACTCAATAAGTATATCATTTTGGGGACAAGACCGACTGGGGAGTTAGGAACATAATCACACAAGATGAAATTCACTCCTTCCCGACTTTAGGGAAGCAGATGAGTGTTCCCTTTAGTGGTGTTGACGGGGTCCGAGCTGTCGAGACTCGAGTTGTCAAATAAATTTATAGTCCACGACACTAAAACTGTTTTGTAGAAATAGTGGTCGCGAGGTTGAACACAGGAAGGGGATCTAGCAGATGTAGAATTTTGTGCTTATGTAAAGGGGGGTTTTTTTGGAAAAGCAGGACAAACGAAATAAATGCTGAAAGTAAAGAGAGAAGAATAAAGCATGCGAGGGAAAATAGAGCAAAAATCAATATCATAAAAATGGATCGCTGGATTGAGATTTCTTATGTCTGAATGCTATTTCACTTGGCTTTCTAGTTTTCTCTAAAAATTATTCTATGCTGATTTTTATTAGTCTGGTCAGCTTCTTGGTTACTCGGAGGACCCCCCCTACACTAACTTGTGTTTAATTAACCCGTTAACCCAGAATTATGCAATTAACAAGATTAATCAATTTTATCATTATCAATCGCCACCCCTCATGCATAAAGTAGCAACCATCCGAGACCTCGCAATGGCCACTAAATTATATCTAACTAATTTAGAATAAGCAATCTCGCAATTACCTACTTAAACTAGCCGCTTTAGGATCGTGGGTCCGGAATAGTATTAACTAAACTTAAACTTAATTTAAATCTAATTCATACAATCTTTAGCATGCATCCTAGGCCTATCAAGGGTCGTCACTCTGTAGAAATTGTCTTGCCTCAGCCTAGTGGCTATCTAAAAATAACTGAGAGAATACACAAGTAGTAATCTCCTAGGGTCGTCAAGCCTAAGAAACTAGTCTCATGTATTCGTTTAAACGGGATAACATGCAAAATTCAATAAAAATACAGCAAGAACATAATTGAAATACCAGAAAACTCAGCCAGGTTTAATAACAATCAAGACATAATCCCAATCCAACAATACAAAGACGTTTAGCAACTCATAAACAAGGTAAAACCATAAACAAATACAAGGATTTGCATAAGATATAACCTAACAATGTATATACAGCAACTGAAAAGTAAAGAAGACGAAACAAATCGAAAAGAGACCAAAATTCTAACCTAACGGCGGACTAAACCGAACCTAATATTTATCGAGACGCCACAGACTTTTTATTCAGCTACGAATTCGCATCGACGTTGAGACGCTAGGGCCAACATCTCGACGCCATCTTTAATCCGAGCATGTTGTCTTTTTTCTCGATCTTGTCTCGTTACATCTCGATACGGGGCTTCAATCTTTGGCTTTTAGTGTCGTTCTTCAGGCCCGCTTCAATACACTTGGGTCTTTTCACCTCATTGCCGTCCAAGACACCGAGATGGCTCCAAAACTCCATAATTGGCCCGAATAAACAAAAATTTAGTGTGATTGCCTCCCGACATTGCCTAAGCTCAAAGAACTTGTAAGTAAGACAAATAAAGCATAAAATTCCTCTAACAAGCTTGGATTAGAGGTTATAAAATAGGACTAGAGGCTCTCCGAGTCTTGAACAAAGGGTCTTACCCTCTCATTGGCACGAGAGGGTTTTCTGTTTGGTGGTTGGACCACAAACAAGTTGTTCATTAGAGGAGAACTGGTACTTAAGGACATAGAAGTAACCTAGGGGTAAAACAGTATTGTACTTAAGGACATAGAAAGACTAACTTGTTGTTACTGGTCAATATCCGTGGACACAAAAATATGTCTGCAGTGATAAGAGTGCAACTGTGAGTCTATAGTGGAATGTACCCACAGTTAACGAATAGTGATTAATTTGGTTAATATGTTTAACCAATTAATCTCATATCGTTGGAGCTTCTGATCTACAAGTCCATTAGGTCCCACTGGTTGCTCGTAAAGTAATTTGAGGCAACTAAGTCATAAATGTGGATTGAAGATGTTCAATTTACTAAGGAAAACAATATAATGTATGGTGATGCATTATGATAAATTATGAGAGAAATTATATTTGAAGAAGTTCAAATATTAATATGATTTGATTCATATTAAATTTATAAGATATAAGAGAATTTGAAGGAGTTCAAATTTTAATATGAATTTGATTCATATTATAGAATTAATTAATTGAAGACCAGAAATTAAATATATGATATTTAATTGGGTATTTAATTAAAGGCCCGAAATTAAATATATGATATTTAGTTGGTGATTAATTAATTAAAGAATTAATTAATTGGGTAATTAATCAATTATGGAAATGATTAATTAGTTATGGAAGTAATTAATCATTTATGTTAATGATTAATCATTTATGAAATTAATCAATCATGGAAATGATTAATTATGGAAATGATTAATCAATTAAGGAAATAATTGATTATTTGTGAATATTATATTCATGGCCTTTCTCCTATAAATAGAACACTAAACCTAAGGTTTAGGTGACCAACACACATATTACACAAGACAAGATTTAAGGCTCATTCTTGTGTTCTCTCAAACCTCCCTCTTATAGAAAGACTCCCACCAGTCCATTGCCTCCTAGACCTAGAGTTATATCGGTGTAACCTCCCTCTTTTCTCGTTACATCTCGGTACGGGGCTTCAATAATCTTTTGCTATTGGTGTCGTTCTTCAGGCCCGCTTCAATAAACTTGGGTCTTTTCACCTCCTCGTCGTCCAAGAATTTGAGATGACTCCAAAACTCCATAATTGGCCCGAATTAACACCAATTTAGCGCGATTGGCTCTCAACATTGCCTAAGCTTAAAGAACTTGTAAGTAAGACAAGTAAAGCATAAAATTCCTCTAACAAGCTTAGATTAGAGGTGATAAAATAGCACTATTTAGGTCCTATCAAATACCCCCAACCTAAATCTTGCTAGTCCTCGAGCAAGGCACACACAAACCAAAGAAAAAGATGTTGTGCATATAATCGAAAAGTGACTTAATCCTCAAGACTGAAATATTCCAAAAACTAAAGTAATCAAGAGACATTTGCAGGAGAGACAAATGAGGAGACAAATCAAAATTTTTCAAGGATAATCTTGCACAAGAGAGTTCTATCCCACCTAAAGAAGACTTTACTAGCCCGGGATTGACTTACTCAACTCTCATCATATCTTCCCCCTACACTGGCACAAAGGTCTTGCTAAAAGGCATAAATGGAACAAACTAGATTGCTTCCTCTTTGCCTAGGTTCCTGAACAAGGGATTCCTTTTTCTTTTTCTTTTGCTTTTGCCCTTTTATTTTATTTTATTTTTTTTCTTTTTGCATTTCTTTTTGGATGGGGCACTAGCTTTCATACTACAATGTAAGGACCCATAACCCAAGTTCAACCCTTGGTTGGCCTAACTGATCTCACTGTAGGTAGCTCTTTTTATCCCTTAGCGCTCAATACAATGCAAGTGATAACTTGCAAAAAGCAAGTTATTTGTCCTTTAAACTTAGACTAAAACAAGGCCAAAAGAAACAAAGATGCGTTGCTTCAGCGCATAAAGAGAGAAAAATGAGATAATTTTATGCAGCGAGATGTATTCATGTATGCGGTGTGAAATTATAAAATATAGGGCGTTTACGCAACTAATTCGGTTGTTTTTCAAGTGTCTTCTTAGCGCAGGCACACATCTCAAGATGATCAAGAAACAGATAAGATAATGAAAGGACAAGCGCTGACACTGTAGGTGTTCATATAACACATGCGGAAGCAATTGAAGATCGAAAGCACTTAACCCTATTAATTTTACTCCTAAAGCATGCTGGTTCTAGAGAAAACAGAACATAGAGTTAGAGAGCACCAACCTTTTTGTAGCTCACTTGAGAGGAACTCCTTGTGTTGTTTTCTTCTCCTATCCTTTTTGGACAACCTCTAGCGTCTTCTCTACTATTCTCCGGGCCAAGAACTACTTGTGGGAGTCTATAGTAATAGGGAATGGGAAGGGAATGCTTGAAGGTACAAGCTCTTGAGAGATCAATGGAGGTGAGTGTATTTGAGAGTAAATTCCAGCAGCATAACAATAGGTAATTCACTCTCTTACCCTTTGAATTTGATTCAAGCTCTTAAATAGACCTCTTCCATGCAAAGACAAGCTTCATGACACTAGACACATGGTGAAAATGCAACTCAAAGTGGATTCTAGGTGCTTAACTGACAACACATGCAACTAGTGCATGGTTGTGTTATTTTCCACTATGCATCATCATGCAAGAGTGGGAATGCCACTAAATCCACTAAAATTTGAATCTTAATTCTGAATTTTCAGCTTGCAATTCATTCCAATTTCAATTCAAATTGAAATTGATTTCTAGGCAATTAATTGGGATAATTCCAAGTAATTTTGACATGATTAATCCAATTAATCATTATCACCTAGTGCCATGAATTATATATGATTCCTAAGACATATATATGGTATTTAAAACACTTTTAAATATCTTATCTCTCAATTTCTAATTTAATTCATAATTAAATCATTGTGTCAAACTCTTTTTACGATAATGCCCTATTTCCCGTTTTTGAACGATTCAAAGATACCTAACATTATGTTATAAGCTTTAATCCGATATGAGCTAGTATAGGGACCTAATGGACCTATAGATCATGGGCTCCAATGATTCGAGGCTAACCGACTAATCTCATTATCTAAGCTAGCCAACATTCGTTAACTACCGGGACACTCCACTATAGCCCAATAGTTGCACTCCCCTCACTATAGATATATTTCCGTCCACTTGATTTAACCATGTTCAGTAAGTCGTTCCTTCACAGATTGTTCGTAGCTATAGCTAGGTCAAATAACCGTTTTACCCCTATAGTACTTCTTGTTCCTTAAGTTCCACTAATCCTCTAATGAACAATCGGTTTGCTGTCCAACCATCAAACCTAAGTCCCTCTCGACCCAACGAGAGGGTGGGGCCCCATTGTTCAAGTCCTGGAGTTAGTACTTAAGGGAACAACCTCTCTGCTATCCCTGAAATGGGTAGGAGTGAATTCCGTCTTGCGAAACTATGTCCCTAGCTGTCTATTCGATCTTATCCCCAAAATGATAGGCTTGTTGAATCGGCGATGCTGGCCACTCTCACCCATGCAGATCAAAGGATAATCTCGTATAAACAGGAGTTCATAGTTTGCTCAGGATTAAGAATGAGTTACCTAGGTCATCTATGAGAAATAGTCAGTTTCTTCAGTAAACGACGTTATAAAGAGAAAGTGACTTATTTCGTGGTCCTATCTTATGCAAACTCATTGCATAGGACGCCCCCACTCGCATGTCTCCACATGAACGACTTAGGATCTCATCGTTTGTACTTAATACAAAGTGGGCCGCGTCCATAGTGTTACCAGGATAAGGCACCCAACCGTATCCTTATACTATAGACTATTTTGACTATAAACTTGAACTTGATCCTACGATATGTCCCTACATATAGTTCGAGTATTCATTTTATAGTCAAGGATCTTAGTTTATTGGATTTAGGTTAATCATTCGCAATTTACATATTCAATAACATCTTTTACTGAATAACTTCAATAACGACTTTATTGGAAATAGAAATATGTTTAACGATTTACAAACTACGAGTTTATAGGTCATTAAATCTAATAGACACAACCAACGCAAGTGGGCGGAAAAAAGGGAGAAAAAGCTAAAGCAAGTTGCCTAATGATGATTAACGCAAGTTGCTAATTACTTGGAGAAGTCATCTTCCCTCACCTATAAATAGAAGCCAAAAATCAAATATCAGGATCATTCTTGATTCATCTTCCCTCACCTAAAGCATGAACTAGCCAAATAACTTCTTGATAGTTTATGCCAGACGCAAAGGAGTACCGGAAGGGAAACTTATGATATTTTCTCACTTAGGCATTAATGAATCAATTAATCAAAATATGCGCTACAAGGTTATTATAAACACATGAGGTTGCAACCGCAACAGCCTTGATTATTCTCCTTATAAATTTTCCTTTCATTTTCGTCGCATGTGTTGTTTTTTTTGCAAACAGTCACTCTTCAAATATACCAAATCTTTTGTTTATTCTTTTAAATAATATCATACGTTCTTGAGTTTAGATCAGTAAATATTGTTAAAAGACTTTGTGAATATCCCTTCCCTGAGGAATCGACCCTGGACTCACCAGGTATTACTTGATTAAGTCAATCTATGCTTGGATTGATTATTATCTACGACAATATTTCTGATTATACTAAGACAACTGACAACCAATCAGCAAGCACGTTTTTTCTCAAGCGCGCTCACTGACTTATTTTTCCTCTCTTTTTTTTTACAAGCATATTTTCTTTTTCTCTCCTAGGCAAAACTCCACACACTATTTTGCAAAAAATTTAGACTTTCTCGCTTAACCTTACACCTATCGGGGTGACAACATGAATATAAGCTAAGTAACTCGCTCCTAAGCATTCAAGTCCTATTTTAAAGCAAGAAACACACCCAACATGTGTAAGACATACCCAAGAAAAGTTTTAAAAAGGCTCCTTTTTGAGCACTCATGGTCACAACTGATCTAAAGCTATAAATTTTTTAAAAAAATTTGAGTTAATCCTAGGATATCAACATCACTTAAACAGGTATATACACAACAGTCATGCAAGACATTCATTAAGCACAAACGTTGGTCTGACGCTCAGATGCTCAACGCCGAACAGGAATATAAAGTACGATCCCCCACCCCCAACTTAAAGTTTACACTGCCCTCAATGTAATCAATCATGAAAAATAAGACAATGTAAAAGGAAAGAATAAAACTTCCCTGAATTTTGAGCTCATGGGTGGTGAATCACGTTTGCTTACAAACATAGATGCATCACTTTGGTACCGCCAATCCTTAAAGACAAAAACAAGAAAACAAGCATAAAAGCAACAAACAGAAATAAACCTATCTAAGAATGAAAAAGACAAAAAAAAGGAAAATTATAGATTGCAAATGTTTAAGGTCGTTTGGGCGCCCAACGCACTCCTCTATTCCTTCTTATAGTGGCTTCTCTCCACAGGTCCAGAATACATTATTTTTGGAAAACTTTTGTTTGAGTATTTTGGGGCCTATAGAGAAGAATCAGTAGAAGTAGAAAAAATATTGGAAGCAGAAGTGGTCTGACAGAGAATTCGTTCAACCCTAATCTTAAAAGATGAGCACTTGGTGACTCCACCTGATTTATCAATAAAGGTTATCAGGTGCTCATCAACTGCATCAAACAGTTCACCTTCTATGTGAGGGCATCTAATAGCAGATGAATGCATATAATTATCAGTAACCATGCATGATTTAGAAATTAACGTGCGATCATTCACTAGGTCAGGTTCAAGCATGTAGTACTCAACAGAAGATGCATGTTGATTTTCAATATCAACAAAAAATTTAAAGTACAGGGTCCTATCCAGAAATCCGACTGATACCACACCCTCATCTACATCAATAACTGTCTTGACAGTCTTTGATAACTCTCCAAATGGCAGTTATTTAGGCCTTATTTCTATAGTGTTTTGTGTGTCTTTTGTGCCAAATAGGTTTATTATTAGATGAATATTATATGTTTTAACCTATTTAGAAGAATGGATGCTTTGGAAGTTATTTTGTGTAGAAAATAATCCTGAATGACTTGAGGGAGCAAAATCCGTGATACAGCAAAGCATGGAGCAAACTGCCACGTGAGCCGTGCGTGATTCATTAATGAGGTGGCATTAGCTGAACCAATCTCAGATCTAGGATGCTTGGAAAGCCTTCCACGTATAATCTTTGACCTAATTAGGGTTGACTTCACTCTATAAAAGGAACTAGCCGTTCGTAGTCAATTCATTCCAAATTCGAGAGAGGAAAGCCTAATTCCATTCTTTGAGGCTTACTTTCCATTTTTTGAAGCCGTTTAAAGGAGGAACGATTGGAGACTTCAAGAAGACCACTAGCTACGAATTTCTTCAAGGGAATTAATCTTTTCTTGTAAAATTCTTATAGTTATGGATGCACATACTCAGATTGTAGTGTGTGACTTTGTACTCCATGTACTAAATTTACTTAGGTGTTGATTATTTGTTGTGCATATTATTATTTTGTACCCGCCTGGCCAGTCGGTATGAATATCACTCTTAGTTTCAGTGATGATTTGAGAGGTGTGGCATTTAATCACACTAGACCATTATGTGTTGGTGGACGCCAGTAACTGAGTTATGGATAACCAGTCATCTAGTGCTTGATCGGTAGCACGTCATTGGAGTTGAAACACATTCCAAAAAATCCAGAGTTCTGGGAGGATCCTGGTGATAAGACTGAAAGAGAATTGCCTAATCAATATTATTGCTCGAGCATCATTTTAAACAATTATAGAAATCTTAACCAACGCCTATTTCCAATCTGTCTACTTTATCCGTTTACATTCCGCTCTGTTATTTCTTTTGCTTCAGCATTATTTCAAAATCAATCATTTTAACAACCCTGAAACAATTAAAAAGTTACATAAAATAGGTAGAGTGGAAGCTATTCAAAAACTTGGGGATACGATAAATTACTTATCACTTGATCCGGATTGTGTATACTTGCACAGTATTATAGAGCTTATTTTTATCATATTTTTAACCCTTTCTAGAAGGCAACAAGTTTTTGGCACCGTTGTCGGGGACTTGAATAAGTTTTTATCTGATCTGTTTTGTGTATGTGTTTTAGTGGTTTGGTGCGAGAACTTTTTTATTGTTTCTTTTGTTTTTGCAGGTGTGAGTTTGATGCATGAGCGATCCGCCTGGGGTAAGATTCGAGTTTGATCCAGAAATTGAAAGGACATTTAGGAAAAGAAGGAGAGAGCAGCGTAGAAATCAAAATCCAATGGATAATGTGCCGCATCTCCCGAAAATTCCATAAGATCAAGCTGATCCCCATCAGAATCGTGTGCTGCAGCCAAACCCACCGTTGGAGCAAAATGGACAGCAAAATAACCAGGCTGAGAACCCTATTTTGGTGGCGAATGATAGGGCCAGAGCCATTTGAGCGTATGCTTTTCTGATGTTTGATGAGTTAAATCCAGGAATTGCACGTCCTCAAACTGAGGCAGCAAATTTCGAAATGAAACCGGTAATGTTTCAGATGTTACATATCGTGGGAAAGTTCCATGGTTTGTCATCTGAAGACTCCCATTTACATCTTAATTCTTTTCTAGGAGTTAGTGATTCGTTTGTAATTCAGGGAGTGTCTAGAGATGCCCTTAGATTAACTTTGTTCTCGTATTCTCTTAGAAATGGAGCAAAGGCGTGGTTAAATTCTTTTGCTCCAGGATCAATTAGGACATGGAATGAGTTAGCGGAAAAATTTCTTAGTAAGTATTTTCCACCAACTAGGAATGCCAAGCAGAGAAGTGAGATAGTGGGATTTAGGCAACTCGAAGATGAAACTTTTAGTGAGGCTTGGGAGAAGTTTAAGGAGCTTTTGCATAAGTGTCCCCACCATGGTTTACCTCATTGTATCCAAATGGAAACATTTTACAATGGGCTAAACGTAGCAACCCAAAGTATGGTGGATCCTTCTGCGAGAGGGGCCCTTTTGGCAAAAACCTTTAATGAAGCCCATGAAAATTTCGAAACAAAATCAACAAATAGTTGTCAATGGTCGGATGTTAGAGGCTCAAATAAAAAAGTTAAGAGTGTGTTAGAAGTTGATGGTGTGTCTACCATTAGAGCTGATATTGCAATGTTAGCTAACACTCTTGAAAATGTAACAATGGTTAGTCATGTTCCACAGGCACCAGTGGTGCAGTTGTGAACCAAGTTACAGAATAGTCATGTGTCTATTGTGGTGAAGAGCACAACTAAGTTTTGCCCAGCAATCCAGCTTCTGTGTTTTTTGTAGGTAATCAAAGGAATAACACTTATTCTAACTTTTATAATCGAGGTTGGCGCAACCACCCCAACTTTGCATGGGGAGGGCAAGGGAGCAATTCGCAAGTCCCCCAAGCACAGCAAAAGGTGAACCAGTCAAGATTTGCTAAATCACAGGCAATGCCCCAGCAAAATAAGCAGGCTTTGCCCCAGCAAAATTCAGAGAGTTCTCTTGAGACAATGACGAAAGAATATAGGGTTCGTACAGATGTCGCAATTCAAAGTAATCAAGCTTCAATGAGAGCCCTGAAATTGCAAATGGGTCAACTAGCTAATAAGCTTAAGGCACGACCTCAAGGGAAACTTCCTGCAGATACTAAACACCCTAGAAGGGAAGGTAAGAAGCAGGTACAGGCACTGACTCTAAGGAGTGGTAAGCCACTAGAATAGAGAAAAAAGCCTAGTAAACCCCAGGATGTAGAGAAGAATAGTGATAAAAATGTTGTTGTTGAGAAAGATTTGGAGTCTGGTAAAAGTGATAAAGGCAGCAATAATAATGCTAGAGCATCTGGTTCTGTTCTCGATGTGGAACCACCTTATGTACCGCCCCAACCTTATGTGCCACCTCTACCTTTTCCACAAAGGCAGAAGCCTAACAATCCGGATGGTCAATTTAAGAAGTTTTTAGAAATTCTTAAGCAATTGCATATAAATATCCCTTTAGTAAAAGCTATAGAGCAAATGCCAAATTATGCTAAATTTCTTAAGGATATTTTGACTAAAAAGAAGAGGTTAGGAGAATTTGAAACTGTATCGCTTACTGAGGAATGTAGTGCTATTCTTAAGAATGGGCTACCAACCAAGGCTAAGGATCCAGGGTCATTTACTATTCCTGTCTCTATAGGTGGAAAAGAATTGGGTAGAGCACTTTGTGATTTAGGCTCGAGCATTAACCTTATACCTCTTTCGATCTATCAAAACTAGGTATTGGTGAAGCTAGGCCTACCACAGTCACACTCCAATTAGCTGATAGGTATATCACATATCCAGAGGGTAAAATTGAAGATGTCTTAGTGAAAGTAGATAAATTCATATTTCCTATTGATTTTATTATCTTAGATTATGAGGCAGATAAAGATGTCCCAATTATTCTTGGTCGTCCATTTTTTGTCAGTAGTAGAGCATTGATAGATGTTTAGAGAGGGGGATTAACAATGAGGGTTTATAATGAGGAAGTAAAATTTAATGTTTTTAAGGCCATGAAGTATCCAGATTAAGTGGAGGATTGTTCTTTCATTAGGATTCTGGAGAACACAATTGTTGAGACAACAATGGAGGATTTGACATAAACATTTGGAAGATTATGGAGAGATTAGTAAGGAGGATTTGGAAGTTTGTAATTTTGAAAGAAAAAATGAAAAATAAGTTTTTAGGTGTGAGGATGTTTTTGAGTCTTTAGATTTGGATGAAAGGAAGGCTCCTCCTATTAAGCCATCCCTAATTGAGGCACCTACTTTAGATTTGAAGCGTTTGCCGGAACATCTAAAGTATGTGTATCTTGGGGAGGGTGAGACATTGTCCATTATTATTGCATCAGATTTAATGTTGGAGCATGAAGAGGCCTTAATAAAGTTGCTACAGCAATATCGCAAAGCAATAGGTTGGACATTGGCTGACATATAAAGAATTAGTCCATCTTTCTGTATGCACAAAATAACCCTAGAGGAGGGATCCTTTAGGAGTACTGAGAAACAGAGAAGGCTTAACCCTGCAATGAAATAAGTTGTTAAGAAGGAGGTGATCAAATGGTTGGATGCTGGGATTATCTATCCAATTGCAGATAGAAATTGGGTAAGCTCTGTCCAATGTGTTCATAAGAAAGGAGGTGTTACGGTAGTGTCTAATAAGGACAATGAGTTGATCACCACCAGGACAGTAACTGGCTGGAGGGTTTGCATGGATTACAGGAGGCTTAACAAAGCCACTCGTAAGGACCATTTCCCTCTACCATTTATTGACTAGACGTTGACCAATTGCAGGGATTAAAGCCCTGGCGCAGCGGAAACGTTCAGAGACCTTATCGGTTTAAAAAAACGATTGGGAAACCAATACGATGGCAAAAACAATAAATTTACAGCAAGATATATAAACAAAACATGCTGTAAAAACTCATAAAGCATGCTGGAAAAACATAAAAATAGATCTAATCTATAAAAGGATCCTATCGATCCTAGGGTTCAAGAATGACTTACCCTTGAAGACGTTCTTGATCCGCTTCACCAAAATCTCTGTTAGACAGAAAATTACAGCAACAAATACCCAACTTTTGGTCTTGATCTTGCTGCAAAACTCACGAACACCACCACCAAAATTGCACCGGTATCCTCCAAGGGATGTGTGTTGAGTGGCTTGTGGGAACCCCGAGAAAACTAAGGTTTTTCTCTGGAAAAATTGTCCTCTGTATCCACACAGGGAGAGGAAAAATTGAGAGAGATGGGGCGAGAGAGAGGGAGAGAAACGTGAGTGAGGGAGAAGAAGTCTTCAAAAAACCGAATACCCACTTCTTCAAAACTCACGCATAATATCAGGTAACTTAAATATCAGTTACCTGATATTTTTAATTAATTATAAATTTAAAATCATAATTTTAAATTATAATTAACTAAATTTTTAATTAATTAACATTAATTAAAATAACATTAATTTAAATCTAATTTAAATTAATATCCCTCTTATCTTATAGTTTAATTAAATCAAATTTAATTAAACTAAAACAATTAACTAATTCAAAATTAATTAATTTCAAAATAATAAAATTGAACATCATATATTCAATTATTATTATTCTCTCTCATAAAACTATAGTATTAATATACATCCAATGCACATTAATTATAACCTATAGTTTTAATATGAATCAAATTCATATTTTAGTTTAATATTCGAACCCTTTCGAATACTTATTTCAACCTTAGAAATGTACCTCAACGCCCTTATAGAGCTACCGGTGGGACCTGATGGACCTACAGATCAGAAGCTCCAACGATATGAGATTAGTTGGCTAAACTCATTAACCAAGTTAATCAATATTCGTTAACTGTGGTTCACTCCACTAAAGAACCACAGCTGCACTCTTCTCACTGCAGATATATTTCTGTGTCCACGGATATCGACCGTCAACAGCAAGTTAGCCCTTCACGTGTGTTCGTACCCCAGCTAGGTCAAATTACCATTTTACCCCTGGGCTACCTCTTGGTCCTTAAGTACCAGTGCTCCTCTAATGAACAACCTGTTTGTGGTCCAACCAGCAAACAGAAATCCCTCTCGTGCCATAAAGAGGGTAGGGCCCATTGTTCAAGACCCGGAGACACCACTTAAGGGAACACACCTCTACTTACCCTAATATCGGGAAGGAGTGAATTCCATCTTGTAAGACTACGTTCCCAGCTCCCCACTTGGTCTTGTCCCCAAAATGGTAGGCTTATTGAGTCGGCGAACAGGCCACTCTCACCCGTACAAATCAAAGGACAATTCCTCATGGACAGGAGTCCATAATCCACTCAGGATTAAGGCCAAGTTGCCTAGGTCATCCTAGTGAAATAGAAACCGAGCTAACTAACGGTGTTACAGTTAGTGGTTAACTATTTCGCGGTCCGGTCTTTGTGCAAACTCATTACACAGGATACCCCCACTCGCATGTCAGCTACATGAACGCGTTGGATCAATACGTTTGTATCAATATACAAAGCGGGTCGTATCCATAGTGTCACCAGGATAAGGTACCCAGCCTTATCCCTATACTACAGACCCTTTAGGCTAATACTTGAACATTGATCCCCGTATGTCCCTACATACTAGTTCAAGCCTCATTCTATTAGCCTTGGATGTTTAGTTTATTGGATTAGGGTTAATAAGACAAGATATAATACAAACATTGAATAATACATCACTTTTATTAATGTTCGGTCAAATGTACATTTACTATCTACGAGTTTTAGGGCATAAAACCCAACAAACTCCCACTTGAACTAAAACTCAAGTTACAGGGAAAGTATATACAATATAATCCAAAGCTGGAAATGGTACATGTATGTTGTACATTACATGAAAAGTAAATATACAAAATACAATAAACTAGGGCATCCTTACACCCATTACACATCTCCCACTTGCCCTAGATTACGCTATATACATGTCTCGCAGACCTAGACTTTCTAGATGACCCTCAAACACTTTAGCCGAGAGGGCCTTCGTAAACGGATCAGCAATGTTGTGCTCGGAAGCGATCTTGGTCACGACCACATCTCCTCTTTGCACAATCTCACGAATCAGATGATACTTCCTCTCTATGTGTTTACCTCTTTTGTGGCTGCGAGGTTCCTTTGAATTGGCTACAGCCCCACTGTTGTCACAGTATAATGTAATGGGCAAGTTCATATTTGGAACAACTTCCAAATCTGTCAAGAACTTTCTTAGCCAAACAGCTTCCTTAGCCGCTTCACAAGCAGCTACATACTCAGCCTCCATCGTGGAGTCTGCTATGCATCCTTGCTTTATACTTCTCCAAACTACAGCTCCCCCGTTAAGGGTGAACACTGACCCTGACGTGGATTTCCTAGAATCCTTGTCAGTTTGGAAGTCAGAGTCGGTGTATCCAGTGAGAACTAACTCTTTAGCCCCAAACACCAGCATGTAGTCCCTCGTTCTCCTAAGATACTTGAGGATTCCTTTAACGGCGGTCCAGTGGTCTAACCCTGGATTTGACTAATATCTGCTGACAATCCCTACAGCATAACAAATGTCAGGCCTCGTGCATAGCATGGCATACATTAAGCTACCCACTGCAGAGGCGTAGGGAATCCGTCTCATGTCCTCAACCTCTTGAGGTGTCTTAGGAGACTGTTCCTTAGACAAGTGAACCCCATGCCTGAAAGGCAATAAGCCCCTCTTGGAGTTCTGCATCGAATATCGAGCCAACATCTTGTCGATATACGTTGCTTGAGACAGAGCTAGCGTTTTGTTCTTTCTATCCCGAATAATCTGGATGCCAAGAACATATTGTGCCTCACCCAAATCTTTCATTTGGAATTGAGCTGCTAGCCATTCTTTTACGTCAGACAGATATCCTACATCATTCCCAATGAGGAGGATGTCGTCAACATAAAGTACGAGGAAAGCTACTTTATTCTTGCTGATCTTCTTGTATACACAAGGCTCATCAACATTCTGGTCAAAACCAAAAGATTTGATCGCAGTATCAAATCTAATATTCCAAGATCGGGAGGCCTGTTTCAACCCATAAATGGATCGATTCAGTTTGCAAACCTTTTGCTCCTGACCTTGGGTTATGAACTCTTCGGGCTGAGACATAAAAATACTCTCGTCAAGGTTGCCATTCAAAAAAGCTGTCTTGACATCCATTTGCCATATTTCATAGTCATAAAACGTGGCAATGGATAAGAGAATTCTTATGGACTTAAGCATAGCAACTGGAGAAAAGGTTTCTTCATAGTCCACCCCTTCTCGTTGGGTATAACCCTTTGCTACTAGTCTCGCTTTGAAAGTCTGTACTTTCCCAGCAGCATCTCTTTTTCTCTTATAGATCCATTTACACCCAATGGGTCTAACCCCTTCAGGTGGATCTACAAGTTCCCAAACTTGATTGAAGTACATAGACTCCATCTCAAGGTCCATAGCTTTGACCCACTCGTCCTTATCTACGTCATTCATTGCCTGACGATAAGACAATGGATCTTCTACGCCGTCATCAGGTATGACTACTTGTGTTTCCATTAAACCCAAGTAGCGGTTGGGTTGTATCACAACCCTCCCACTGCATCGAAGCTCTCCCACTACGTGAGGAGGACTAGATTGACGAGAAGAACTCGATTCTCCAACAACTCTTGTTGAAGGACCAGGTTCATCAACAACCCTTGTTGATACTTCTGTAGCTTCTCCTAATACTAACTTACTTCGTGGTTGATGATCTCGAATGTGGTCTTCCTCCAAGAATGTTGCATTTGTCGATACAAACACTTTATTATCTTGAGGGTCGTAGAAAAGACCACCTCTCGTTTCTTTCGGGTATCCAACAAATTGGCATATTCTTGTACGTGATTCCAATTTCTTAGGATTTGTCACTAACACATGTGCAGGACAACCCCAGATACGGATGTAACGCAAACTAGGTTTACGCCCCCTCCATAACTCAAAAGGAGTTTCAGAAACAGTTTTTGAGGGAACACTGTTAAGAATATGTACTGCAGTCTCTACTGCATACCCCCAAAACGAGCTAGGCAATTGAGCATAGCTCATCATAGATCGAACCATGTCTAACAAGGTTCTATTTCTCCTTTCTGATACACCATTCTGCTGAGGTGTACCAGGTGCTGAGAGTTGTGACTGGATTCCATGTTCTATCATATAGTCCTGGAATCTTTGATCCAAATACTCTCCACCTCGATCGGATCGAAGCATCTTAATTGTTTTACCTAACAGGTTTTCTACCTCAGCCTTAAACTCTTTGAACTTTTCAAGAGCCTCAGACTTATGACCCATCAGGTATAAGTAACCGTATCGTGAATAATCATCTATAAAAGAGATGAAATATTCAAAACCACCTCGAGCCTTTACATTCATTGGACCACAAAGATCCGAATGTATCAGTTCAAGTGGTTCTTTGGCCCTGTAACCTTTTTCCAGTAAAAGGCCTCTTGGTCATTTTACCCTCGAGACACGATTCACAGGGTGGTAAAGATGTATCTTCTATATCAGTTAGAAGTCCATTTTTAACCAAACGATCGATCCGATCGATGTTAATATGACCAAGACGAAGGTGCCAAAGATACGTGTTGTTACTTAAAGGAGAAACTTTTTGCCTTTTATTTTGTGTTTTGGCTGTTTTAAACATTTCATGACTTAAAATAGCCTTAGCATCAGTAGGTCTTAACACAAACAAATTATTCTCATGCTGAGCAGAACATATATAAATACCATTCCTTGAAATAATTGCTTCATTAAGCTGAAAGGAAACAGAGTATTCTTGTTCTAACAAAGCGGAAACAGAAATAAGGTTCCTTTTAATTCGAGGAACCAAAAAAAAGTTCTCCAAAATTAAAAACTTATTTCTAAAGAATAATTTCGCAGCTCCCACTGCACGAGCTGAAACGACGTCTCCTGTTCCAACCTTGAGCTTCATTTCACCGTCTGCCAGCTGCTGGAAATTATTTCCCTGAAAAGAAGAGCAAACATGATTAGTGGCTCCCGAATCCAGTATCCAGGCGAACTCATCATGTTCTACGAGACACGTCTCTAATACAAGTAAATCAAATTTACCTTCTTTTTCTCTTCTCTTTTCAGCAAGGTAACGGGGACAGTTCCGCTTCCAATGACCATCTGCGTTGCAGTGGAAGCACCTGCCTTTGTCGGCCACGACCTTGGCCTTTCCCTTCCCTTGCACAGCCTGTGCAGGAGCCTTCCCCTTGTCTCCCTTCCTCTTCTGTATTTGCTTCGATGAAGAAGCCTGGGGTACAGATTTAGTCCCTGAGGATGAACCCTTCAGGAACTTCTTTTTGGAATGGGCCACATTGGCCTCTCCTTTAACCACATTTTTGCCCTTGCTTTTCTGCAAGGACTCGTAAATCTGTAGCTCCGAGAGGAGGGTAGTCAGGTTGAACTGAATCTTATTCATGCTCGCGTTCGTCCTAAAAGACAAATAGCTCGCAGGGAGCGAGTGAAGGATGAACGCAACCTGACTGCGCTCGTAGACAACCCCGCCATTAGCCTCAGCAATATTGAATTGGTTAATCATGTCCAGGACGTGTTCCCGAACAGATTGACCTTCCTGCATCTTGGCATTGAAGACATTCTTCAAGGCGTCGTGGTGGAGCTGGTAGGACGGAAGTCCAAACATCTCCTGCAGGGAATTCATAATCTCCCTGGCAGTTACCACGTTTTCATAACGCTTGGCCAATACTTCAGACAAGCTAACCAGTATGTAGACTTTGACCTTTTCGTTGGCCTTAGTCCAGCGTTCATAGGCGTCTTTAACTTCTTGAGCGGCAGTGCGAGGGGGAACGGGAGGACACTCCTCCGTTAAGACGAACCTTAAGTCCTCAACCACGAGTATTGTATTAAGATTCGATTTCCATTGTGGAAAATTTTCGCCGGTAAGTTGTTCATTTTTAAGCAGGGAAATGATAGAGGAAGACATTGCTGAAAAACAAACAAGTGACCGTATTAGTTATCTTTGCCTTAACCCATCACACAAGCAATACAAACAATTGCATACATCCAATCAATTTTGCAAACAAACAATCAAAGAACCCTAATAAAACTATGATTGTGTTTCGCAACGATGCTTTAGAGGTTTAGAAGAACAGCCACCGAAGGGTGATCAGTTGTTCCTCCTCTAAAATGAGACTCTTCTCAGTCAATTTCTAATACCAGAATAACTCATATTCCATTAGAAATTAACCACCGTTGTTCGGTCAAGGATTTGTTAACAATTAACTCCTCCCCGTAAGTGTAACCCTCCCACTTTCAGATCTCAGAGGCACAGACCAACAGGCTACCGTTAGGAAAGACAACTGTTGGTAATTAGCCTAAGCGATCCTATCCTATTCAGGAGTTCACGGTGTTCCGAATCCTATGATCAGGCCCTCCGAAGGGATGGTTGCGCCGAGACAACACGCAGGAGGATCATAGGAATCTCACGTTGTGACCTAGGGGTGGAGACCGAAGGATGCGTTGACACGCGTCCCGCTCCCACTTACTATAGTTACTTTCCCCATTCACCTTGGTATTGACCCATGCAAACACTCTTCGAAGGGAGGCCGCGCTAAAACGACACAAAGCCGAGCATGGATCTCACGGTGTGAACATCACAGGGTCGTAGGAGCAAAACTCAATTTAAATTAAGTTTTGTAATTTTCCTCTCACTAAAGTAACCTATCGGGTAATTTAGGGTTTGATTAAACCTAGATAAATCCGGCCAAGTCATTTATCTAAGTCTAGTCCTATTATAACTATTATAATAAGACCTAATGTCTAGGTGTATTAAACAAATTTAATTTACCTAGCGACATTATTTTAACATTAACCTGAGATTAATTCAACTCCGGTGTTCCAGATCAGTTCCTAGGTAGGAGGTGTTCCGTATACCGTCAACTTAAATACCCCCAATCCTTAGACAGAACTTCACTGGTAGAGTTCCCTTATAATCTCAGGAATGTTTGTCCTACTTAGTTCATTAAAACTATTTTAAAACTAAGTAAGAATTTCTAATCCTATTAGAAAATGATCTTAGGTCTAATTAATTTTAACTCATTTAAAATTAATTCATTTTAACCTAAGATCCTATGTGAGCATGCATATCTTGATTATAGATTGACGGTTTCTAATCACAAATTTTAAACTATTTCAAAATTTTAATGATTAGCCCTATAATCATGCATACTATAGTTTAAATCAATTAACAATCATATTCTAATTAATCAAATTTAAACTATATAACTTTGCATTGCATGAAATTAATATAACTCTTATATTAACCTATGGATGTATCATGCTCAATGCAACTTGATTTCCATTTATTAATAAATAAAAAATTTAATTATTGCCACAAATGGTAAATCAAAGTAGCATGCTGCAAACAATTTATTTTAATATAACACTTATATTAAAACTATGTAATTGCATGCATCATACTTTTCCCTTTTCATGAATTTAATATAACTCCACTATATATTAAAAAAACATGAAAAACCATGCATTAGCATCAAATATTATAATCACATTATAACATACATAATGCATGAGCATGCTTTATATCCTAAGGTGGGATTAAAATTTAAATGACATCCATAAAGCATTTAAATAGCGAATAAACCGATTTAATTGGCCCCTAGGATAGATTAAAGCAAAATTACACTAATAAAGCAATAAATCTATCCTATTACATAAATCTGCAGCTCCAAATCCGGTCCACAAGTCTTGAACCGACCCGAATCGCTTCGAACCGGGCTTGAAAAACTCGAACCGCACCCAAACAGGGTTAAACCGGACCAAAACGGTCCCAGCTAACCCAAAACCCACGAACCGGACCGGTAAATTAGGGCACCACCCACGTTTTGACGAAAAAACTGGCGCCGCACGAAATCGTGACAGCGTCGAGACGCTGAACAGATAGCGTCCCGACGCTGGCGCGATTTCAACCGTCTGGAGCGTGGAATCGTGACAGCGTCGAGACGCACAACGCCTAGCGTCCCGACGCTGTTGCGTCTGGAGCTGTTTTCTGGGCAAAACCGCGACTGTTCTTCACGATTTTCATCGATTTCTTCCACGATCTTCATCGATTTTCAAGCCAAAGCATGACCCGGACTAATACATACTCGATTTACAGAATTTTGCCCAAAAACGCAGGGGCCTTACACGATCAAATCAATAAAATTACTGTAAATCTATGGCCAAATTAAATCTAAACAGTTTATCGCAAACCCACATTCATAATGCAAAATTAATCCCACCGAACAGCCAATCGCAAATCCCAAATCAATTATTCAAAACACGATTTGGCTCTGATACCAATTGCAGGGATTAAAGCCCTGGCGCAGCGGAAACGTTCAGAGACCTTATCGGTTTAAAAAAACGATTGGGAAACCAATACGATGGCAAAAAAAATAAATTTACAGCAAGATATATAAACAAAACATGCTGTAAAAACTCATAAAGCATGCTGGAAAAACATAAAAATAGATCTAATCTATAAAAGGATCCTATCGATCCTAGGGTTCAAGAATGACTTACCCTTGAAGACGTTCTTGATCCGCTTCACCAAAATCTCTGTTAGACAGAAAATTACAGCAACAAATACTCAACTTTTGGTCTTGATCTTGCTGCAAAACTCACGAACACCACCACCAAAATTGCACCGGTATCCTCCAAGGGATGTGTGTTGAGTGGCTTGTGGGAACCCCAAGAAAACTAAGGTTTTTCTCTGGAAAAATTGTCCTCTGTATCCACACAGGGAGAGGAAAAATTGAGAGAGATGGGGCGAGAGAGAGGGAGAGAAACGTGAGTGAGGGAGAAGAAGTCTTCAAAAAACCGAATACCCACTTCTTCAAAACTCACGCATAATATCAGGTAACTGAAATATCGGTTACCTGATATTTTTAATTAATTATAAATTTAAAATCATAATTTTAAATTATAATTAACTAAATTTTTAATTAATTAACATTAATTAAAATAACATTAATTTAAATCTAATTTAAATTAATATCCCTCTTATCTTATAGTTTAATTAAATCAAATTTAATTAAACTAAAACAATTAACTAATTCAAAATTAATTAATTTCAAAATAATAAAATTGAACATCATATATTCAATTATTATTATTCTCTCTCATAAAACTATAGTATTAATATACATCCAATGCACATTAATTATAACCTATAGTTTTAATATGAATCAAATTCATATTTTAGTTTAATATTCGAACCCTTTCGAATACTTATTTCAACCTTAGAAATGTACCTCAACGCCCTTATAGAGCTACCGGTGGGACCTGATGGACCTACAGATCAGAAGCTCCAACGATATGAGATTAGTTGGCTAAACTCATTAACCAAGTTAATCAATATTCGTTAACTGTGGTTCACTCCACTAAAGAACCACAGCTGCACTCTTCTCACTGCAGATATATTTCTGTGTCCACGGATATCGACCGTCAACAGCAAGTTAGCCCTTCACGTGTGTTCGTACCCCAGCTAGGTCAAATTACCGTTTTACCCCTGGGCTACCTCTTGGTCCTTAAGTTCCAGTGCTCCTCTAATGAACAACCTGTTTGTGGTCCAACCAGCAAACAGAAATCCCTCTCGTGCCATAAAGAGGGTAGGGCCCATTGTTCAAGACCCGGAGACACCACTTAAGGGAACACACCTCTACTTACCCTAATATCGGGAAGGAGTGAATTCCATCTTGTAAGACTACGTTCCCAACTCCCCACTCGGTCTTGTCCCCAAAATGGTAGGCTTATTGAGTCGGCGAACAGGCCACTCTCACCCGTACAAATCAAAGGACAATTCCTCATGGACAGGAGTCCATAATCCACTCAGGATTAAGGCCAAGTTGCCTAGGTCATCCTAGTGAAATAGAAACCGAGCTAACTAACGGTGTTACAGTTAGTGGTTAACTATTTCGCGGTCCGGTCTTTGTGCAAACTCATTGCACATGATACCCCCACTCGCATGTCAGCTACATGAACGCGTTGGATCAATACGTTTGTATCAATATACAAAGCGGGCCGTATCCATAGTGTCACCAGGATAAGGTACCCAGCCTTATCCCTATACTACAGACCCTTTAGGCTAATACTTGAACATTGATCCCCGTATGTCCCTACATACTAGTTCAAGCCTCATTCTATTAGCCTTGGATGTTTAGTTTATTGGATTAGGGTTAATAAGACAAGATATAATACAAACATTGAATAATACATCACTTTTATTAATGTTCGGTCAAATGTACATTTACTATCTACGAGTTTTAGGGCATAAAACCCAACAGGATAGATTAGCTGGTCAGGCTTACTACTGTTTCTTAGATGGTTATTATGGGTATTAGCAGATTTCCATTGCTCCTGAGGATCAGGAAAAAACCACTTTCACCTGCCCTTATGGGACATTTGCTTGCAGGTGAATGCCTTTTGGCCTTCGCAATGCTCCAGCAACATTTCAACGGTGTATGCTAGCAATTTTTTCTGATATGATTAAGTCCACTGTTGAGGTATTTATGGATGATTTTTCAGTTTTTGGAGGGTCTTTTCAGCATTGTTTGAATAACGTAGGCAAGGTATTAAAGAGATGTGAGGATACCCATCTAGTTCTTAATTGGGAGAAATGTCATTTCATGGTGAAGGAGGTCATTGTGTTAGGTCATAACATTTCAAAGAGAGGTCTAGAAGTTGATCGAGCAAAAATAGAGGTTATTGAGAAATTAGAACCACCGAATTCAGTAAAAGGGATTCAGAGCTTTTTAGATCATGCTGGATTTTATAGAAGGTTCATAAAGGACTTTTCCAACATCAGTAAACCTCTTTGTAAATTGTTGTGTGTTGATAGTGTTTTTGACTTTGATGCAGATTGTAGGAAGGCTTTTCAGACTTTAAAAGCTTTTTTGATCTCAGCACCCATTCTTTGTGCACCCAACTGGAGTTTTCCATTTGAGGTGATGTGCGATGTCAGTGATGTTGCAGTAGGTGCAATGCTGGGGCAAAAATAGGGCAAAGTTATCCATCCTATTTATTATGCAAGCAGGGTTTTGAATGAGGCACAAATCAACTATACAACTACTGAAAAGGAGTTGTTGGTGATTGTGTTTGCCTTTGAGAAATTCCACCCATATTTAGTTGGTTCCAAAGTCACGATTTTCACAGATCATGCAGTAATAAGGTATTTAATGTTTAAGAAAGATGCAAAGCCTAGATTAATTCGTTGGGTTTTGTTATTGTAGGAATTCAACTTGGAGATAAAGGACAAGAAGGGATCGAAAAATGTTATTGCAGATCATTTGTCTCGTCTTGATCCAACATCATCTTTACTAGAGCAATCAGTCATTTCAGATTCATTTCCAAATGAGCAACTTTTTGTTGTTGAGTAAAGGTAGTGAATAGTACTCCTTGGTATGCGGATATAGCCAATTTTCTGGTAAAGGGAGTAACTCCTATTGATATGGATTGGAGGCAGGTGCAAAGGTTTAAGCATGATGCAAAATTCTTTTATTGGGATGAGCCATTTATGTATAAACAGTGTTATGATGGTATTATTCGAAGATGTGTTTCAGGTGATAAAGCAAAGGAAATCCTGGAGCAATGTCACTCTTCCCCGTATGGAGGTCATTTCAGTGGACAGAGGACAACTATGAGGATTTTACAATGTGGATTTTTCTGGCCTTCCTTATTTAAGGATGCCCATTGGTTCTACAAGCAATGTGATTCTTGTCAAAGGAGAGGAAATTTAAGACCTAGAGATGAAATGCCTCTTACTTATATTTTGGAATTGGAATTATTCGATGAATGGGGTATTGATTTTATGGGGTCATTTCCCCCTTCTAATGGTCATATTTTTATCTTATTGGCAGTTGACTACGTGTCCAAGTGGGTAGAGGCCATTGCATGCCATCAGAATGATGCTAAGACAGTATCAAGGTTTCTTCAATCACACATTTTTGCGCGATTTGGAACACCTAGAGCTCTTGTGAGCGATGAGGGCACACACTTTGTGAATAATGTTCTAGCTAAGCTTTTAGCCAAATATGGAATTAAGCATAGGATTGCTACCCCTTATCACCCACAAGAAAACGGTCAAGCTGAAGTTAGTAATAGGGAAATTAAATCTATTTTAGAGGAAGTAGTCCATCCATCTAGGAAAGATTAGTCTTTTCGGTTAGATGGGGCTCTTTGGGCTTATAGGACATCCTATAAAACTCCTTTAGGTATGTCTCTCTATAGGTTAGTGTATGGAAAGACTTGCCATTTACCGTTAGAGCTCGAGCATAAAATCTTTTGGGCTTTAAAGAAATTAAATTTTGATTTGAGTCGTGCAGGTGCAATTAGAATGCTTCAGCTTAATGAGTTAGAGGAGTTTCGTCAGTTTTCTTATGAAAATGCTAAAATGTACAAGGAGAAAACAAAGCGGTGGCATGATAAGAAGATAAAACCTAAAGAATTTGTTAAGGGTCAGAGAGTCTTATTATACAACTATAGATTAAAATTGTTTCCTGGAAAATTAAAATCTAAATGGTTTGGACCGTATATTGTGATTGAAGTTTTTCCTCATGGAGCAATTACTTCGAGAGATGAAAAGGATGGGCGAGTGTTTAAGGTTAATGGACAGCAAGTGAAGCATTATTGGGATGAGAAGTTTCGTTCGAAATATCCTTCCCTGAAATTGGTCGATGAATGAGCTAGCGAAAGTTTTGTGGGAACAGTTTGTATTGCAATATTTTTAGCTCCTAGTGATTGTTGCGATTTTATTTTATTTCGTGGATTTTATTTTATTCTGATTTGAATTATTTTAAATTAGATTTTATTGATTTCAATTTTATCTGATTTATTTTAATTCGATTGGTAGTTTTTAATTTTCGATTAGATTTTATTTTCGGTCTATTTATTTATTTTAATTCGGTCGATTTGATTTTAATTTAATCGGATTTATTTTAATTTAGTTGTATTTTTCGTTATTTAAATTTCTGTTTTATATTAGGTTTTTAATAATATATTTCCTGATTTATTCGGCATAAAAAAATAATAAGATTTGATTTGATTTTAGCGGTTTAAATTTTAATTTGAATTTTCCGGTATAGAAGATTCTTCTAGAAGAAATCTTTGCTTATCAGTTTGTTTTCGCAATCTTTTGGTTGGATCAGAATGTATCATCAGAATATTACGGGATTGGTTAAAAAATGAAATATTTTACCGTTTGGTATTTAAATTTTCAGTGCGCAGGTAAAACGCATGGAACATCTGGTGCTTCCACGTGTCACGCAGGGAAGATCGAACGGCCTAGCACAAGAAATAAGTCTTTTTATAGCTTTTTAGGATAGCATTTTTCAAATTAAGCTGTGAAAGAAAAAAAAATAAAAACTAAACAAAAAAGGGCCTGCGCGGGTGTAAAGAAGGAAAACACAAAAAATTTGGAAACACTTATCTTCTTCCCTCCCATTTTCCCCCCGCATGCGTGAAGACTGAAGAGACCATCTCAGCAACCATTTTTCCCATCCTCTGCATTGAATGAACGAAGCCCCCGTGTGCGTGTAGGAACAAGTCTCTTCTCGAAGAACGCCCTCGATTGAACGGCCGCCGGCGCTCTCTCGCATCCTTTCCCTAGACCGAAAAACGCCTGCCGCTCCTCTCTCTGTGCGTGGGTCTTGCCGTCGCTTCCTCCCCTCACCGAACGTCGGCGCTCTCCTCCTTCCGACCACCGTCGGCGAGCACAGCGGCCACGAAAGCAGCAGTTCTGGTGAGTTCATTCTTTCCCTCGATCTCTATCTTTTGTTGCTTATGTGCAGTTTTGTTGATTACATACTGAATGTATGTTCAACTTCTCACAACTTAGGTCTATATAAACCTAACTCATGAGTCAATTGCCACCCAAGACTTATGTGACTAACTTTTTTTATTATTTATTTTGAGTTTCGATCAAACTTCTTTTATTTGGGGGGAAAAAGATCTCTTGCATCACTACGGGTTTAACTTTTAAGTTTTACCTCCATTTTTCATATTATTTTTATCGCTCTTTGTAGAGGAGTTGTAGATCTATAATATCTTGTAGCCATGTAAACAAAACACTGTTGTCTCTTTACAGTTTTGTTGATTACATTTTAGCATTTTAAAAATTTCTCTCTTCTGCAGGCTGACAGGACTATGGAAAGGCTTAAGTAGGTATTGATTTTAATTTTTTATGCTAGTATTCTTGTTTAATGAAAATGTTTTTGCTTTCAGTATTTTCTTTCTGTTCTCTCGTGCCATGTTTCTTGTTTTCTTTTAAAAAAAGAACAACAACCTGAATATCTTCTGAAATCTAGCTGTCCTATCAAAATAGTTGTAATGAATGTTCTTGCTCGAATGAAAAATGAAAAATGACATGTTTGCATATACATTGTTGCTTATGTGCACATTTACATGGACAAAACAAAACAAAGACCTCATTTTTAGTCAATAAATTTAACAAGAGATGTCTCCAAGAATTCATTTTGAAACAAACTTCAAACTTCGAGAACTAGAATGAAATCAACCCCATAGTTCAAGAGTATTTTTGATAATTTAACCTTTCAATGTTTTTGTTATTTACTAAATTATAAATTTGTCCCTAAACTATGAGGATTATCTTCCTAGGTCTTAAATCTTTATACTTTTTTTAAAAAGCTTAATCTTTATACTTCTATTAGACATTTTTTTTAAAATTTTATAGAACCAAGTAATGTAACATTAAAATTTAAGAGTAAACCTGAACATATAGCTCTTTTTTTAACTAAAAGAACAAAACATTGAAATTTGAACGTAAATTTTTAATTTCTAAGATAGATACCAATTGCAAGAAAATTAGCTTCAGTTGAGACTACTTTGCAGCCTGTAGTTGTGGTAGTCATAACATAAAATTAGATCGAAGGTATAAAGTATTGAAGTTCATTTATTCGTTTTAACGTGTTTAGTTAACTTGAGTGCTATGACTATCCTGCAGTTATGGTAGTCATAGGTTAATATTAGATTGAAGGTAGAAAGTATTGAAGTTCATTTATTCGTTTTAACGTGTTTAGTTAACTTGAGTGCTCTGACTATCCTGCAGTTATGGTAGTCATAGCTTAATATTAGATTGAAGGTAGAAAGTATTGAAGTTAATTTATTCGTTTTAACATGTTTAGTGAACTTGAGTGCTATGACTATCCTGCAGTTATGGTAGTCATAGCTTAATATTAGATTGAAGGTATAAAGTATTGAAGTTTATTTATTCGTTTTAATGTGTTTAGTTAACTTGAGTGCTATGACTATCCTGCAGTTATGGTGGTCATAGCTTAATATATTAGATTGAAGGTAGAAAGCATTGATATGTTGCACTTAGTTCTCTTTTAACTAGTTTACTTGGTTTCACCGATATGTTTAGTTGTCATGTTGTTGTTGATTTGAGTTGTTTCATTGGAAATTTTCTCCATGATATTTGGGATAAGTGTTTAGGGAGTTTATTTTTGTTAAGATGTTAAGAGTAGTTGTACCCGTCTGCAAAGTTGAGTTTTGTTGTTTGAGTTGTTAAATTATTGTGTTTACAGGGGGGGGGTCAATACCTATTTGCACTTAGTTCTTTTTTAACTATTTTACTTGTTTTCATCGATATGTTTAGGTGGCATGGTGTTGTTGATTTGAGTTGTTTAATTGCAAATGGTTTCCATGATATTTGGGATCAGTGTTTAGGGAGTCTATTTTTATTGAGTTGTCCCCGTCGGCAAAGTTGAGTTTCGTTGTTCGAGTTGTTAAGTTATTGTGTTTAGGAGAGGGGGCAATACCTATTTGCACTTAGTTCTTTTTTAACTAAGTTTACTTGTTTTCATCGATATATAATTAGTTGGCATGGTGTTGTTGAGTAGAGTTGTTTCATTGCAAATGGTCTCCATGATATTTTGGATAAGTGTTTAGGGAGTCTATTTTTGTTGAGTTGTCTTTGTCGACAAAGTTGAGTTTCGTAGTTCGAGTTGTTAAGTTATTGTGTTTAGGAGGGGGGCGCTTAGTTCTTTTTTAACTCGTTTACTTGTTTTTATCGATATGTTTAGGTGGCATGGTGTTGTTGATTTGACTTGTTTCTTTGCAAATGGTCTTCATGATATTTGGGATAGGTGTTTAGGGAGTCTAATTTTGTTGTGTTGTCCCCGTCGGCAAAGTTGAGTTTCGTTGTTCGAGTTGTTAAGTTATTGTGTTTAGGCGGGGGGGTCAATACCTTGTTGCACTTAGTTGTCTTTTAACTAGGTTACTTGTTTTCATCGATATGTTTAGGTGGCATGGTGTTGTTGATTTTACTTGTTTCATTCCAAATGGTCTCCATGATATTTGGGATAGGTGTTTAGGGAGTCTATTTTTGTTGAGATGTTAAGTTGGGTTGTTAAGTTGAGTTCTTCCATTTGCAAAGTTTGGTTTTATTGTTTGAGTTGTTAATTTCTTGACTTTTAGGGGGGTTAATACCATGTTGTACTAAGTTCTCTTTTAACTAGTTTATATGTTTTCATCCTTTTAGGTTTCAGAAATGACATGCATTGAAGAAGCTGTGGGTAGTACAGTTGCATGGCCATCTGACAAAGTGACTATTAGTATGAATTTTTTCTAAGTCTATTTATTTTCATTTAATAAAGAATCTCATTTCTTTCACTATTGATATTTCCATAAATATATATATATATATTTATATACATTTTATACATCTACGTAGGTGAATGAAATGATACCTTTACACATGCAAAAGGATCATAGGTGGCAACTCAACTCCATGATAGTATAATGTTGAACACTTGGTGAATTTTGTATTTTGTGAACTACTTTATCTCTTGTTAGAAATTACATTCGACGGATTTTATGTATTGTTAGATAACTTTTTTGTTCAATACTATTGACAACTCGATGTTAGCTATTGAATACTTTCTTTTGTAATGTAAGTAGATTAAAAATTTTCAATTTGGAAGGAAAGTCATGATCATATTCTATGAAATATTTCCTGTGTGTAGATTTAGTTAAATTAAAAACAAGTACTTCAATTAAATTTTATCAAACTTTTACCAATTTAAATGATATTTAAATAATAAATTGAATTTGGTGGTAGCACAAAAAGTAAATTATATAGCCATTAATAGATATTATAAAATTTACAAAACAAAAAACAAATGCTATGAAAATATTATATGTTAAACATAGCATTGAGAAAAGGCTATAATATGTTAAAAGATGGCATTCAAAATTGCTACAATATATTAAAGATAGCGTTAAAAAATAGCTATAATATGTTAAAAGATAACATTAAAAATGTTATAAAATATTAAAGATAGCGTTTAAAAAAAGCTATAATATGTTAAAAGATAACATTAAAAATGTTATAAAATATTAAAGATAGCGTTTAAAAAAAGCTATAATATGTTAAAGATAGCATTGCGCAAATGCTATAATAGCTTAACGATAGCGTTAACAAAATATTATTATAAACATATGATAGCTTTAATAACAAAAGCTATCAAAAGTTTCCATAGCAATGCATATATGCTATATCTCTATACTTTATTATAGCACTCATCATAGCTCTACAAAAACGCTATAAAAAGTCCCAGACTTTTAACAACATGGGTTGTCAGGACCTTCGAAAAAAAGCTATAATAGGTCTTTTATTGCTTTTTTCGTTAGCTATCGTATTCGTTATTTCTTGTAGTGTAGTCGTTGGACAGCAAATCACGCATTTACCAAGCGATTATTTTACCGTTTTTTGGATTAATTTTCATAATGACATGCAGGGTAAAAGTAGCTTTCTAATTAATGGAGGAATATGTTTAGGTCAGGATTTTAAATGCTGAAGCTCAATTTAAATCAAACCCTGGTACGTTTCTGTTTTCACTTTTCTTCTTGCCACCGTGCTTTTCATTCTACTCTCTTTCTGTTCTTGCGAGGGCGAAGAAATTTTCGAATCCAATATGGCAAAAACAAGAGGAAGAAAAGAGAGAGAAGTGGAGGAGGATATAGTTGTTACGCCTGAAGCTCCAAAGAAGAAGGCGAAGAAGAAAAGAACGCCTGCAGAAAGGGAAGCCAAGAGGCTTAGAAAAATTTGGGAGGCTGAAGTTTCTGAAGTATTGCAGAAGGTCATCGAGGACATTGCAGAAGAGGTAGTCGCTGAAGAAGAACCGAAAGATCCTGAAAAAGAAAAAGATCCTGAAAAGACTGTTGAAACAGAGGAGAATCAAGAAAATGCAGCAAAGGATATGCAATCGCAAGGTAATAATGAAACAGTAGTTGAAGAGGTTCTGGAAGAGATAGGGCAGGGCGGATTAAAAGGATTCGGACCGACACTCCTTCTCCACCCACAACTGAATAAAAAAAAGAGGAACCTGAAAATCAAGAAGAAGTCGAAAAGGAAGCTGTAGAAGGTGAAACTGAAAAGAAGAGTCATGAAGATAAGGGCAAAGGTATTGCAGGAGCATAGGGTGAAGCAGAAGTGGCAAGGCCAGAGGAAAGGAGGTTGCCATACGAGCGCTTTATCAATCATTTTGCGAGGGCAAAATATATAGAGATGTTGAAGAGAGACTTTCTGTTCGAGAGAGGGTTTAGTGGTGACCTTCCACACTTTTTGAGGGTCGGCATCACAAACCATGGCTGGGAGTTATTCTGTTCTAAGCCAGAGCCTGTGAACTCGCAAGTGGTGCGCAAGTTCTACGCAAATATTGGCGAGGAAGAAGGTTTTCAAGTGATTGTTCGTGGAGTAGCTGTTGACTGGAGTCCCGGAGCCATTAATTCACTGTACAACCTTCAAGATTTCCCGCATTCTGGTTATAAGGAGATGGTGGCGCTGCCATCTAACGAGCAGTTGAATGCTGTTGTTTAGGAAGTACCAATAGAGGGAGCACAGTGGCGACTATCGAAAACCAAGAAGAGGACTTTCGAAGCTGCTTCTCTGAAGAAGGAAGCCAATACTTGGATGGGATTTATCAGGCAGAGGCTGCTTCCAACAACTCACGACTCCACAGTCTCTCGAGAACGAATTCTTCTGGCTTTTGCAATACTAAGGTCTCTTAGCATCGACGTGGGTAAGATTATTGCTGGTGAATTTTTTGGATGTTCGCGTAAGAAGGTTGGAAAATTGTTCGTTCTGAATACAATCACAATGCTTTGTAAGAGAGCAGGGGTTCCAGAAAGCGCAGAAGATGTGATCCTATTGGACAGGGGAATAATTGACACGCCTAACTTGGCTCGGCTTCAGCGTACACAGAAAGCATTCACCAAATCTTAGAACAACTCACACTTTCAGCCAGCAGGCAAGAGTTCGCGAGAGGTAGGCTCACACCTTTTGGAATTATGTTAAAAGACGTGATGTCGCATTGAGGAAGGCAGTACAAGCGAACTTTTCAAAGCCCTATCCAGTCCTTCCTTTATTCCCTGATGATTTACTGAACCCTTGGATCCCACCACCACCCGTTGAGAATGAAGAGCAAGAGGATGATGCTGGTCAGGAGGACTAGATAAAACAATTACCGAGCGAGCTTTTCTTTTGTGTGATCATTTCTGTTGCTCGCTCATTTTCCTGACCATGTTTGTCTGTTTTTAATGTTTCTGTCTTTATGATTTTCTTTTGCTGGTCTTTCGAAAATATAATCTGATCTTGTAATTTTTCTATTTTTAATGAAATTTCTGAAGTATTTTTTGTTCTATGGCATACTGAGCGTTCCCAACTTAACCATTTTCTTCTGAATTTTTGAAGCTTGGACTAGTTAGCTTAATTAGATCATGGTGTTCTGATCTCTAGAAACCTTTTGCTTGAGCATTTCTTCTAGCCTGGTCATCGCTGTGGCAAGAAGATTCTGAGGTAGTATTGACTTATTTTGATCCACCTTAAGCTTAATCCTAGTCCCATGCTTAGTTTAAAATTCAGATATAAAAAAGAATTAAATTTGGGGGTATAATTTTTGTAATGATAATTCATTGGGGACAATGAATAATTTAAGTTTGGGGGACTTTTAGTTACTTCGCTTGTTTTGCTCGTGCATTCCTCTCCTTCGTACTAATTTTTCTAGGTTGTTGAGTAACCAAGGACATTTGTGACACCCACAGTTTGTCTCTGCGTCAAAAGATGGCCTAGGAAATATTAAAAATAAAATAATAAAAAAAAATATATCTGCTGAAAAGAAAAAAAAATTGTTAAAATTTTGCTGAGAAAATTCATAGAGCAAAACTTTTGAAGGATGAATGATAATCTAGCAGTTTTCTATCTCCCAGGGCTTAGGTGAGCTTCATCATAAAATGTTGCCATTCTGAGAAGTAAGGGATAGAATAACTAAGGATTTTTGGCTTTAGCAGTGAGTATTTAGCCTAGTTGGTGATAAGTTTAAGGCAAGGGTATACTGTACCATAAAGTGGGTCATCTCATGCTTAAGAGCTTATGAATGTACGGCTGCTTTAAGTCTGAAGAACAAAAGAATAAATCCCCTAAAATATATGTGTTAAATATGTCTGATAATAGAGTTGGGTTGTGGTAAGTTCTAAAGATTGAGCTAAAGGTTGTGATTATTTGTTCAATGCTGAAAGAATTATTTTGCTGCAACAGTGCTTGGTTTTGCATAATGCTCAGGTAAAGGTTGAAGGTAGTGTTGGATTATCTGTTTTGATTGAGTTATGCTATGACTAATGTTTTGAACTCTCAAGGAAGGTGAGTCAGTATTGCTCGGGACGCGCAATAGTTCAAGATTGGGGGTATGATAACTCTCCAAAAGGGAGTTATTTAGGCCTTATTTCTATAGTGTTTTGTGTGTCTTTTGTGCCAAATAGGTTTATTATTAGATGAATATTATATGTTTTAACCTATTTAGAAGAATGGATGCTTTGGAAGTTATTTTGTGCAGAAAATAATGTTGAGCAACTTGAGGGAGCAAAATCCGTGATCCAGCAAAGAATGGAGCAAAACTGCCACATGAGCCGCGCGTGATTCATTAATGAGGTGGCGTTAGCTGAACCAATCTCGGATCTAGGATTCTTGGAAAGCCTTCCACGTGTAATCTTTGACCTAATTAGGGTTGACTCCACTCTATAAAAGGAAGTAGCCGTCTGTAGTCAATTCATTCCAAATTCGAGAGAGGAAAGTCTAATTCCATTCTAGGAGGCTTACTTTCCATCCTTGGAAGCCGTTTAAAGGAGGAACGATTGGAGAATTCAAGAAGACCACTAGCTACGGATTTCTTCAAGGGAATTAATCTTTTCTTGTAAAATTCTTGTAGTTATGGATGCACATACTCAGATTGTAGCGTGTGTTACTTTGTACTCCATGAACTATATTTACTTTGGTGTTGGTTAAGATCCATGTAGTTGTCGTTGCAGGGATAAAAGCCCTAGCGCAGCGGAATTTATCAGAGGACCTAATCGAATTAAACGTCGATTGGAATACCAATACGACGACAAACAGATCACAGCAGTATAACAATAATATTTAATGTTGCTGTAAAGGTTATAAAAACATTCTTAAAATAAACTAAAAACACCCTAGATCAATATACTAATTGATCCTAGTGATCAAGGATCAAAGAAACTTACTTTACTTGAAGACCTTGATCGTTCCACCAATTCCCTTGATGGCATCACCCAAAAACAGAAGCAAAACTACCTTTCTTTTGCTGTAAATTTCTCCACAAACACCACCAATTGGCTACACCAATATACTCAATGGATCAATGGTTGAGGGGCTTGTGGGAGCAACTAGTTTCTAAGGGATTTTTAGAGTTTTGGTCTCTGTGATTCTTGGAAAAGACGCAGAGAGTCTGAGAAAGAGAGAGAGGGAACCTCACGCCTAAGCCAGAGAGAAGGGATTATCGACAAAAACTGAGGGAATGGTTATTCAACAGATGAAAACTTCCCACTTCCTAAAATAACTCCCCTTCACGCGTGAGAATTAGGTTAGTGGAAGACCAATCAGTTCACATAACTGATAAATTAATTAATAATTAGAATTATTAATTAATTAATTAATTAACATTTAATTTAATCATCTTATACATAAATGGTCTACATAACCTAAAGTTTTAATGCAATTCAATTAAATCAAATTTAATTAAATTAAATTAAAACAAATAATTAATTAATTCACCAATTAAATAATATTATAATTTAATATCATATATTTAATTTTATTTTTCTCAAATAAACTATAGTATTAATGTGCATCCAATGGACATTAATTATAACCTATAGTTTTAATACGAATCCAATTCATATTTTAAACTTAATATTCAAACCCTTTCAAATATTCAATTCTTCCTTAGAAATTTACCTCAATGCCCTAAATGAGCTACCGGTGGGACCTAATGGACCTACAGATCAGAAGCTCCAACGATATGAGATTAATTGGCTAAACTCATTAACCAAGTTAATCAATGTTCGTTAATTGTGGTTCATGCTAGTGAAATAGAAACCAATCTAACTAATGGTGTTACAGCTAGTGGTTAACTATTTCGCGGTCCGGTCTTATGCAAACTCATTGCATAGGACACCCCCACTCGCATGTCCACTACATGAACGCGTTGGATCATTACGTTTGTATCATAATACAAAGCTAGTCGTATCCATAGTGTCACCAGGATAAGGTACCCAGCCTTATCCATATACTATAGACACTTTAGGTTGTATCTTGAACGTTGCATCAGGTGATACTTCCTCTAAATGTGTTTTCCTCGTTTGTGGCTGCGAGGTTCCTTAGAATTGGCTACAGCCCCACTGTTGTCACAGTATAATATTATGGGCAAGTTCATATTTGGAATAACTTCCAAATCAGTCAATAACTTCCTTAGCCAAACTGCTTCCTTAGTTGCTTCACAAGTAGCTACATACTCAGCCTCCATGGTTGAGTCCGCTATGCATCCTTGTTTGATGCTTCTCCAAACTACAGCTCCCCCGTTAAGGGTGAACACTAATCCTGACGTGGATTTCCTAGAATCCTTGTCAGACTTGAAGTCAGAGTCGGTGTATGCAGTGAGAACTAACTCTTTAGCCCCAAACACCAACATGTAGTCCTTCGTTCTCCTAAGATACTTGAGGATTCCTTTAACGACGGTCCAGTGGTCTAACCCTGGATTTGATTGATATATGATGATTATCCCTACTGTATAACAAATGTCAGGCCTAGTGCAGAGCATAGCATACATTAAGCTGCCCACAGCTGAAGCATAGGGAATCCGTCTCATACCCTCAATTTCTTGAGGTGTCTTAGGACACTGTTCCTTAGACAAGTGAACCCCATGCCTGAAAGGAAATAAGCCCTTCTTGGAGTTTTGCATCGAATATGGAGACAACATTTTGTCGGTATACGTTGCTTGAGACAGGGCTAGCATTTTTTTCTTTCGATCCTGAATAATCTGGATTCCAAGAACATATTCGGCCTCTCCTAAATCTTTCATTTGGAATTGGGCCGCTAGCCATTCTTTTACGTTAGACAGATATCCTACATCATTCCCAATGAGTAGGATGTCATCAGCATAAAGTACTAGGAAAGCTACTTTGTTTTTGTTGATTTTCTTGTATACACAAGGCTCGTCAACATTTTGGTCAAAGCCAAAAGATATGATCGTAGTATCAAATCTAATGTTCCAAGATCTGGAAGCCTGTTTCAACCCATAAATGGATCGATTCAGTTTATAAACTTTTTGCTCCTGACCTTGGGTTATGAACCCTTCGGACTGAGACATAAAGATATTCTCTTCACGATTACTATTCAGAAAGGCAGTCTTGACATCCATTTGTCATATCTCATAGTCATAAAATGTGGCTATGGACAAGAAAATTCTTATTGACTTTAACATAGAAACAGGAGAAAAGGTTTCCTCAAAGTCAACTTATAAGGGTAAAAACTATACCTATTTTACTCTTATATTTAGCTCATTTCTTTGTCAAATATTGCATGTTTATATCATATTTACTGTTCCCGAGCTCAAATATGTCAAAGTTGATAAGTTAGGGTGTTGAGAGTCACATTTGTCAAATTATGCTCATTTGTGCCTGAAAAGACTCAATTTTAAAGGGAGTTTGACTAAGTTTGTTGTTGTGCAAAAAAACAAAGGAAAAGTTGGAATTTACCCAAAACTGCGACCGCATTTCTGGGAAGGCTAAAATCAAATGCAATCGCATTTCTGGAAAAACAGAGGCAGTTCCGAGTCTTTTGCGGGTCGTTTTGAACGATACTTCTTCTCACCTAACCTACTGTTTTGACTCCGAAACCGACTGGGCTACCTACCAACACCTATTTCATAACTCCTCAACCTTTTCCAGCACTATATAAGCTCGTGATTCGAAGTCAAATTCAAGCCGAACTCATTTGGAAGAAAAGGGTGGTGATAGAACCCTAGTTGACGCCTATGAGTAGGGATGCACGAGGTCCTTCTTAAATGAGTAAATTCTAACCTTAGTTAGACATCCAACCTTAGGGTTTGTAGGGATTTTCACCCATTCCCACTTGTAAAAGCGAGAGAGTGGAGTGTCGAGCGAACTCTAGAAGGATTGGATAAAATAGAAAAACCCTAGTATTTAACTACTGTCATTATTTCCAACTTGTGTTACTTTTCATTTATCTGTATTCTTTACATCTTATTTTCAATGAAAAGATATTCATTTTCACTTTATCTCACCATGAGTAGCTAAATTCCGTTGAGGGGTTCAATATGGTGAATTCCCTTATGGTTCAATAGCTTGAAAGTGTTTTATTTGCTTAAGTATTGTTCAATGCATGTCATTCTTTATTGAATATCATTCTGATCTTGCTGAGTTTAAATTGATCACTTACTTTGCATGCTATGTGAGTTTGATCTCGAAAGGGACAGACGATATCGGTTCTCATAAAGGTGATATAGGAGAAAAAGCTCGAAAGAGATTGTTCGGTGGTATAGGGCAAGTTGCCTAAGGCACCCTATATCAACTATAGGGTTATAGATTTCATTCGTGAATTATCTATGTCGGAGTCGAGTCAGAGAAATGTGCATAACGGTACTCGCTTAGCCTTCTAACGGTTCTTGGGAGCAAGGCCAAATAGAAGTTAAATCTGACCCAATGCATTGAATAGGCTTAAGTTGAATAATCCATGATTAAAGTTATTACCTTTGGGATGAATCCATGTTGAATACCTCGTTTTATTTATTATTGTTATTCTTTATTATTTACTTGTGTTATTTACTTTTCTAAAAATCAATCATCAATCATTTCTTTGATTACCTATTTTTAAGCAATCAGTTGAGCAGTTTCTTCTTCAAATATGAATTTCCAATTTAGTCCTCGTGGGATCGATACCCTTGGAATAGTTCTAAGGTTTTTATTACTACGTGCGATAATGTATACTTGCACTAAGGTTGGCTGAATTTATCTTTATTGTTATTTATTATCTTATCTCACATCCATTATTCAGCCTCTGCCGCACCAAGTTTTTGGTGTCGTTGCTGGGGACCAAAAGTTAAACCAGTTTGTTATTTGAAATTGCGATTGGGTTGCGACCGCATTTCTGTCTCAAAGGGAATTTGACTTTGGTTTGCAATTGTTTTTCTCTTGCAAGTTGAAGTTAGTGTATGAACAAGGGGTGTCCACTCCTTGACATTGATCCAGAAATAGAAAGAACCTTTCGTCGTCGTAGGAAAGAGCAAAGACGAAAGAGAAGCGAACAACAAGAGTTGAGCGCACAGGAACCTCTAGAAGAAGCTTCTTACATACATGAGTTTCCAATGGAACAACCTGGAGTCGATCCTCAAGTTGACCTACAGAATCGTGGAAGGGAGCAAAATGGTGGGAGAATTCCTCCAGTTCCACCGATGCCACAACAAGAAAATCCAATTTATATTGCTGAAGACCGAAATAGAGCAATAAGGGACTATGCTTTACCTTTTTTTCATACTTTAAATCCAGGAATTTTGGAGCCACCGATAGATGCTCCACAGTTTGAACTTAAACCAGTGATGTTCCAAATGTTGAATACCATGGGCCAATTCTCTGGACTTCCAAATGAAGATCCACATAAACATATCAAGCTATTTTTAAGAGTTTCCAATTCTTTTAAAGTTACAGGAGTGCCTGAACATACTTTGAAGCTAAAGCTTTTTCCATTTTCTTTGCAAGGAGATGCTAAAGCTTGGTTGGATTCATTCCCTCCAAACTCCATCACTTCTTGGAATGATTTGGCTGAGAAATTTTTAGAGAAGTTTTTTCCGTCTAATAAAAATGCCAAATACAGAGCTTAAATTATTGCTTTCAGACAATCTTACAATGAACCTCTGGATGCAGCTTGGGAAAGATTTCAAAGGCTGGTTCGGAAGTGTCCACACCACGGATTGCCTGCTTGCATCGTCTTAGAGCATTTTTATAGTGGATTAGATCAAGCTTCGAAGGCACTAGTCAATGCATCTGCAAACGGATCTTTTCTGAATAAGTCTGCAAATGAGGCACATGCTATCTTAGACACCATAGCCACCAACCATAGACATTGGGGAGAGACTGAGCCAACAACAATTTTGAAGAATCCAGTTAATGCAGTGGAGACAGAGGCTAATTCTACCATGCAAGCTCAAATCAAGACTATCCACAACATGATGATGGGCATGACTATGAATAATCAAGCGAACATAGCCCCTGCCCATGCTATTTCTTCTCCCTGTTGTGAAATTTGTGGTGAGGAACACATTGCTAATAACTGTCCACTAAATCCTGCGTCTGTATTTTATGTAGGTCAACAAGAGAACCAGAACCAGAACAAATGGAATCCGTACTCGGCTTCGTACAACCCAGGTTGGAGACAACATCCAAACTTCTCTTGGGGAGGACAAGTCGGCTCAAGTAATTCCAACACAAATCAATTCGGGAAACCTCCTACACAATAGCACCGCTGATAGCGAGCATAGCTAGCTATTTTTCCCTAATTAATTAAGCTAGTCTTTTACATTTAATTGGCCAAAATTATGCATCTTTGTGTTTTATTTGTAGGAATCATGCTTTGGAGTTAAATCGAGAAATTGGAGCTAATTGGATGTTCGGGATGCGAAAATAGGCCAAAGGAACGAAGAGAATTGAAGTTGGAAGCTATTGGAGTGTGCAATCTGCAGACCAGCGTCGAGACCCTTAGTTCTTGGCGTCTCGACACTGGCCTTTCCGTATTAAAGTAGGCGACAAAAGGTCATAGAGTCGCGACACTCTCGAAGTTCCATTTACAGAATCTGCGATAAGGTGACAGCGTCGCGACGCTATGTTGATTTTTCCCTATTTATAGAATGCGATTAGGGATGGTTTTGGGGACTTCTTTGGATGCAATTTTGGCCAAATTTCCGACTAAAAACCTTCTGTGGAAGCTGAAGCAAGTGGAGAGGAGCAGCATTCAAGACTTTATTCGTGGAGATCGTGACGGGGACGTGCGGTCTCGGCTACTTAGTGTTTAATCTTCTTTCCCTCTTACGTTAGTTAGTTTTAATGGTTGTTTTAGACTTTTTCTATATCGTAACGCGTTGTATGAGTAGCTAAGTTTTTAATCTTAGGGATTGATGTAGCCGTTGGGAAATTATGGATTGATTTTATGGATGTTTGCTATGAGTTCATTTATGCATAATGTGTTCTTAATGCTTTCAATTTACCGGCCATGAATTGAATGATGTTTGTGTCTAAGTCTAACTCGGGAGAGAGGATTTAGCTTAGAAATCGTTTTGCATGACTAGGATTAATCTTGAGATCAGGAGATAATAGATAATTCTAGAAATCGTTAAAAAGGACTAACCTTAATGCCTTGCATGTTTTATGAATTTGAATAGGGATATTGGGTTCATTGCATGTGAGAGGATTATGTATACTCGGGAGAGATATGAATGATTTTAGTTTCCTATATTTATGAATCAAAGCATGTTAATTGTCCATTAATCAATCCATAATCCCAATTGGTGAAATCAACTCTCTAAGACTTTTCCATCAATTGATTTCCATACTTTTTAGCTTTGTGTTATTTTTCTATTCTTTCTCACTTTGCTTGGTTCCCTAAATAAAATTAGACAAGATTATTTTCGATAATTAAATTGGTTAGAAACCCAGTCCAGAGGACGACGTTCGAATTTACATTCACTATATTATAACTTGGGCCGTACACTTGCGGTAAGCAAATTACGGATCAACCGCAAAAGAACTTCCAAGTGCAGAGTAAAGAGTCAAATCTAGAGACTCTTATGAAGGATTACATGGCAAGAAACGATGCTGCATTTAGAAATTTGCAAGTACAGATTGGACAGATTGCTCAAGAAATTAAAAACAGACCACAAGGGACGTTGCCCAGCAAGACTGAGATCCCTCACAGAGAAGGAAAAGAACAGTGCAAGGCAGTCATCTTGAGAAGTGGACTAGAATATGATGGCCCAAAGTACCCAGTGAATCAGGAAGCAGAAATCCTAGAAGAAACTCAAGAAAAGACTTTAGAAAAGAGATCAGAAATTACCTAAAATGTTATACAGAATAAAAGCAAGGAAGAAAAGACCAAGGAGCATGAAACCTTGGTAGAAAAAGAAGAAAAATCAAATTCAGAGAAAAAACAGGGGAATGCGACCGCAAAACCTCAAAAGTTCTTTATAGATCCAGAATACAGACCACCTCCTCCATACCCTCAAAGATTTAAACATGCTTCGCAGGATGCACGGTTTAAGAAGCACTTGAACATATGCCTACCTATGTGAAGTTCCTGAAGGACATTCTATCAAAGAAACGAAGGTTGGGAGAATACGAAACAGTTGCACTTACTGAATGTTCCAGTGCACTGGTCAAGAATGAGATTCCTCCCAAGCTCAAAGACCCAGGAAGTTTCACCATTCATGCTCCATGGGAGGACGGGATGTAGGCCAAGCTTTATGCGATCTAGGAGCGAGTATAAACCTGATGCCATACTCAGTTTTCAAACAATTGGGGATAGGAGAAGCAAGACCAACAACTGTAACCTTATAATTGTTGGGATTGGTGTCCTAAAACTCGTAGATAGTGAATGTTAAACGAATTATATACTTATTCGATAAAGGCGTTATCGAGACTAATTCAGTAAAGTTATTACTGAATAAAGTAAATTGCACATATAATTACCCAAATCCAATAAACTAAGATCCATGGCTATAGGATGAACACTTGAGCTTTATGTAGAGACATAAAAGTGGATCAAACTTGAGTAATAGCCAAAACGGTCTATAGTATAGGGATAGGGTTGAAGGGAATAAAAGTCCCCACGCCGCGGAAGCGCATCGATTGGACCTTACGCCGTATATTAATTAACATTAAAATACCGTTACGAAAACTCAAACAAACTTTAAACACTCTTTAAAGTTGCTGGAAAATCAGTTTAAACATGCTTAAAAATAAATCTAAATTTATTTTCATGCTTTTCTAAAGAAAAGGGGAAGAACCGTTACAAACCTCCGTTGTAGACTTGACCGTTCGTCGCCAACGATTCTCCAACGAACAAAACGCAGCAGCCTCCTTTGTCTTGTGATCGCTGGAAAATTCTTCTTGAATGACACAATAACCACAGAGGTTACACCGGTATGACTCTAGGTCTAGGAGGCAAAAGACTTGTGGGAGTCTTTCTCTAAGAGGGAGGCTAGAGAGAATTCTAGGTCTTGTCTTGAGAGTCTGAGAGCAAGAGCAAAGTGTCAAGTCTCTTTTTGGACCAATTAGTTCTAGTGTTCTATTTATAGAAGAGAGGCCATGAATAAAATATTCAATTAAATCAATCTTTTCCAAAATTGATTCAATCTTATTCCTTAATTAATCAATCATGATCAATCAATTCCATAATTGATTAATCTTTTCCACAAATGACTAATTACTTCCATAAGTGATTAGATCATTTCCATAAATGATTAATCACTTCCTTAAGTGATTAATTATTTCCATAATTGATTAATTCCCGGTTAATGAATTCTTTAATTAATTAACCACCAATTAAATATCACATATTTAATTTCCGGCCTAGAATTAATTGATTTGCCCAAACACATTTTAGGCCTTAAATTAATTAATTCATTATTTGAACTCTTTCAAACTCCCATAAATTTATATTTGAATTTCTTCAAATATTAATTTCTCTCATAATAATATATCAATATATATTATATTTGTTTCCCTTAGTAAATTGAACATTTTCAATTTACATTTATTACTTAGTTGCCTCAAATTACTTTATGAGCTACCAGTGGGACCTAATGGACCTGCAGATCAGAAGCTCCAACGATGTGAGATTAATTAGTCAAACTCATTAACCACATTAATCAATATTCGTTAACTGTGTGTTCATTCCACTATAGACTCACAGTTGCACTCTTCTCACTGCAGACATATTTTCTGTGTCCACGAATATAGACCAATATCGACTAGTTAGTCCTTCACGAGTGTCCGTAACACCAGCTGGGTCAAATTACCGTTTTACCCCTGGGTTACCTCTATTTCCTTAAGTACCAATTCTCCTCTAATGAACAACCTGTTTGTGGTCCAACCATCAAACAGAAAACCCTCTCGTGCCATTGAGAGGGTAGGGCCCTTTGTTCAAGACTCGAAGTAACCACTTAAGGGAACACTCATCTGCTTCCCTAAAGTCGGGAAGGAGTGAATTCCATCTTGTACGATTATGTTCCCAGCTCCCCATTCGGTCTTGTCCCCAAAGTGGTAGGCTTATTGAGTCGACGTATTGGCCACTCTCACCCATACAAATCAAAGGACAATCTCTCATGAGCAGGAGTCCATAATCAACTCAGGATTAAGACTAAGTTGTCTAGGTCGTCCTAGTGAAATAGAAAACCAACTAGTTAACGGTGTTATAACCAGTGGTTACTATTTATCGGTCCGGTCTTATGCAAACTCATTGCATAGGATACCCCCACTCGCATGTCTCCTACACGAACGCGTTGGATCGCAGCGTTTGTATCAAATACAAAGTGGGTCGTATCCATAGTGTCACCAGGATAAGGCACCCAGTTTTATCCCTATACTATAGACCCTTTAGGCTGTTTCTTGAACAATGATCCCATATGTCGCTACATATAGTTCAAGACTCATATTACAGCCTTGGATGTCTAGTTTATTGGATTAGGGTTATTATTAGGCAAAGACAAATATAAAATAACTAATAACAATTAATGAAAAAATATATCAATATTATTTCATTAATATCCGGTCAACGGTTACATTCACTATCTACGAGTTTTAGGGCATAAAACCTAACAAGGGTTGGGTACCTTATTCTGGAGACACTATGAGACGCGGCCCACTTTATAGATGGTATAGACGATGTGATCCTAAATCGTCCATGTAGAGACATGCGAGTGGGGGCGTCCTATGCAATGAGTTTGCATAAGACCAGGACCAAGAAATAAGTCGCTCTCGCTTTATAACACCGTTTACTGACGAGACTGACTATTTCATGTGATGACCTAGGTAACTCGATCTTAATCCTGAGCTAACTATGAACTCCTGTTTATTCGGACTTATCCTTAGATCTGCATAGGTGAGAGTGGCTCAGTATCGCCGACTCAATAAGCCTCCCATTTCAGGGATAGGAACGAGTAGATAGCTGGGGACATAGTCGTGTAAGAAGGAATTCACTCCTACCCGAATTAGGGATAGTAGAGAGGTTGTTCCCTTAAGTGCTGACTCTGGGGCTTGAACAAAGGGATCCCGCCCTCTCATTGGCCCGAGAGGGACTCGGTTTATTGGTTGGACCATAAACCAATTGTTCATAAGAGGATCAGTGGGACTTAAGGAACTAGAAGTACTATAGGGGTAAAACGGGCTTTTGACCTAGCTATAGCTACGAACAACCTGTGAAGGATCGACTTACTAATCATGGTTAAATCAAGTGGACAAAAAAATATGTCTATAGTGAGGGGAGTGCAACTATCGGGCTATAGTGGAGTGTCCCGGTAGTTAACGAATGTTGGCTAGCTTGGATAATGAGATTAGTTGGTTAGCCTCGAATCGTTGGAGCCCATGATCTATAGGTCCATTAGGTCCCCCTACTAGCTCATATCGGAACAAAGCCTAGAACAAAAAGATAGGAAGCTTTGAATCGTTCAAAATCGGGAAAACGGGTATTATCGTAAATTGTGTTTGACACAATAATTTAATGATGAATTAAATTAGAAAATGAGAGATGGAGTATTTAAAAGTGTTTTGAATACCATATATATGTATTAGGAATCATATATAATTCATGGCACTAGGTGATAAAGATTAATTGGATTAATCATGTAAAAATTACTTGGAATTGTACAAATTAATTGCCTAGAAATCAATTTCAATTTTGAATTGAAATAGGAATGAATTGTAAGCTGAAAATTGAGAATTTAGATTCAATTTTAAGTGGATTTAGTGTCATTCCCACTCTTGCATGTTGATGCATAGTGGAAAACAACACAACCATGCACTAGTTGCATGTGTTGTGAATTAAACACCTATAATCCACTTTGAGTTGCAATTTCACCATGTGTCTAGTGTCATGAGGCTTCTCTTTGCATGGAAGATGTCTATATAAGGAGTATGAATTAGATTCAAAGGAAGTAGAGCCATTTTCCATATTGTTATGCTGCTGGATTTTGGTCTCAAACTCACTCATCTCCATATATCTCTCTAGTGCTTGAACCTTCAAGCATTCCCTTCCCATTCCCTATCTCTATAGACTCTCACAAGTCGTTCTTGGCCCGGAGAATAGTAGGGAAGACACTAGAGGTGGTCCACACACCGTTCATGATCAAAGGAATCAAAGGGAGTTGTTGAATCAGTCTCCAAAAGGTTGGTAAAAATTCTGCTCTCTCCTTACTGTATTTGGACAACATGTTTTCATTTTCTAAAATTGATGTAGTTAAGTGCCTCCGATCCTAAAATTGCTTCCACATGTGTTATATGATCACCTTCAATAATTAGCTGACAGATCACTGACACAACCTATTGGCAAAATTGAAGATGTGTTAGTCGAGGTTGATAAATTTTTACTCCCAACAGATTTCATCATTCTGGATTGTGGAGCTGATAAGGACTTGCCAATCATCTTAGGAAGACCAGTTTTAGCCACTGGCAGAACCTTGATTGATGTGCAGAAAGGAGAATTGACCATGAGGGTCAATGACCAACAAGTCACGTTCAATGTGATGAATGCAATGAAGTACCCTGGAGATCTTGAGGAGTGTTCAATGGTTGATGATATTGATATACTCTCCCAGTCTACTCTTCAGGAAGTGATGAAAGGTGAAACATTGGAGGATATACTTGGAGATGAAGAACAAGAAGAAAAAGGTGGGAAAAAGATTGAAGTAGAAGAAATCAATCAACCCATGAAAAGACGAAGAATCAAACCCTATTGGGGGAAGGGCTTTGAAGAAGAAGGAGCCTATACTTCTGTGATTGACCGGGTATGATTACTATCCTTGAGAAATTATATTTGTATATTGTGTGGATCTATAATGAATAAAATAATATAGATAGGAACCTGAAATATATTGGACAAGAGTAAGAACTCTGTCTAGGAAAATCCCGTCTAGGAAAAGGTACTTAAGTTAACCGTAGGGAACACCTTTTCCTGGGGATTTACCTGGGAGTTTTGAAAAGTCCATATTATTTGTATCCAATCTATTTTAAAAGAAAGGAAAGAAAAATAAATCATGATTAAGCATGTGAACTTTCTAACATGTTTGTGATTGTCTTAGTAAATAAAAGAAAGAAGAAAAGCCAAGGGGAAATGAAAAAGTTAGAAAAAAATAAAGAAGGTAGAGTACTGGGAAATACGATCGCATTTCTCCCCAGTGTATTTGGGAATGCGATCGCATTCTCCAAAATAAAGAGGGCAGTCATGTCATTTTTTTATCAGCACGTGACCTAATTGAGAAACCTATAAATAGCTGACTTTAGTCTTTCCCTCTTCACCAACTACTCAAACCTTTTTCATTGAAGTCAAAACTCAAGAACTTTCCATATCAGAATCTGACTCAGAGATCAAGGAACTGGATGACGACCAAGTTCCTATCTCTACATCTGTGAGGAAAAAGAGAACAAGAGAGATCAGGGCCGAAAGGAGGACTAAAAACCATTGACTCAGAGTTCAATGGTTGATGATATTGATATACTCTCCCAGTCTACTCTTCAGGAAGTGATGAAAGGTGAAACATTGGAGGATATACTTGGAGATGAAGAACAAGAAGAAAAAGGTGGGAAAAAGATTGAAGTAGAAGAAATCAATCAACCCATGAAAAGACGAAGAATCAAACCCTATTGGGGGAAGGGCTTTGAAGAAGAAGGAGCCTATACTTCTGTGATTGACCGGGTATGATTACTATCCTTGAGAAATTATATTTGTATATTGTGTGGATCTATAATGAATAAAATAATATAGATAGGAACCTGAAATATATTGGACAAGAGTAAGAACTCTGTCTAGGAAAATCCCGTCTAGGAAAAGGTACTTAAGTTAACCGTAGGGAACACCTTTTCCTGGGGATTTACCTGGGAGTTTTGAAAAGTCCATATTATTTGTATCCAATCTATTTTAAAAGAAAGGAAAGAAAAATAAATCATGATTAAGCATGTGAACTTTCTAACATGTTTGTGATTGTCTCAGTAAATAAAAGAAAGAAGAAAAGCCAAGGGGAAATGAAAAAGTTAGAAAAAAATAAAGAAGGTAGAGTACTGGGAAATACGATCGCATTTCTCCCCAGTGTATTTGGGAATGCGATCGCATTCTCCAAAATAAAGAGGGCAGTCATGTCATTTTTTTATCAGCACGTGACCTAATTGAGAAACCTATAAATAGCTGACTTTAGTCTTTCCCTCTTCACCAACTACTCAAACCTTTTTCATTCAAGTCAAAACTCAAGAACTTTCCATATCAGAATCTGACTCAGAGATCAATGAACTGGATGACGACCAAGTTCCTATCTCTACATCTGTGAGGAAAAAGAGAACAAGAGAGATCAGGGCCGAAAGGAGGACTAAAAACCATTGACTCAGAGTTCAATGGTTGATGATATTGATATACTCTCCCAGTCTACTCTTCAGGAAGTGATGAAAGGTGAAACATTGGAGGATATACTTGGAGATGAAGAACAAGAAGAAAAAGGTGGGAAAAAGATTGAAGTAGAAGAAATCAATCAACCCATGAAAAGACGAAGAATCAAACCCTATTGGGGGAAGGGCTTTGAAGAAGAAGGAGCCTATACTTCTGTGATTGACCGGGTATGATTACTATCCTTGAGAAATTATATTTGTATATTGTGTGGATCTATAATGAATAAAATAATATAGATAGGAACCTGAAATATATTGGACAAGAGTAAGAACTCTGTCTAGGAAAATCCCGTCTAGGAAAAGGTACTTAAGTTAACCGTAGGGAACACCTTTTCCTGGGGATTTACCTGGGAGTTTTGAAAAGTCCATATTATTTGTATCCAATCTATTTTAAAAGAAAGGAAAGAAAAATAAATCATGATTAAGCATGTGAACTTTCTAACATGTTTGTGATTGTCTCAGTAAATAAAAGAAAGAAGAAAAGCCAAGGGGAAATGAAAAAGTTAGAAAAAAATAAAGAAGGTAGAGTACTGGGAAATACGATCGCATTTCTCCCCAGTGTATTTGGGAATGCGATCGCATTCTCCAAAATAAAGAGGGCAGTCATGTCATTTTTTTATCAGCACGTGACCTAATTGAGAAACCTATAAATAGCTGACTTTAGTCTTTCCCTCTTCACCAACTACTCAAACCTTTTTCATTCAAGTCAAAACTCAAGAACTTTCCATATCAGAATCTGACTCAGAGATCAAGGAACTGGATGACGACCAAGTTCCTATCCCTACATCTGTGAGGAAAAAGAGAACAAGAGAGATCAGGGCCGAAAGGAGGACTAAAAACCATTGACTCAGAGTTCAATGGTTGATGATATTGATATACTCTCCCGGTCTACTCTTCAGGAAGTGATGAAAGGTGAAACATTGGAGGATATACTTGGAGATGAAGAACAAGAAGAAAAAGGTGGGAAAAAGATTGAAGTAGAAGAAATCAATCAACCCATGAAAAGACGAAGAATCAAACCCTATTGGGGGAAGGGCTTTGAAGAAGAAGGAGCCTATACTTCTGTGATTGACCGGGTATGATTACTATCCTTGAGAAATTATATTTGTATATTGTGTGGATCTATAATGAATAAAATAATATAGATAGGAACCTGAAATATATTGGACAAGAGTAAGAACTCTGTCTAGGAAAATCCCGTCTAGGAAAAGGTACTTAAGTTAACCGTAGGGAACACCTTTTCCTGGGGATTTACCTGGGAGTTTTGAAAAGTCCATATTATTTGTATCCAATCTATTTTAAAAGAAAGGAAAGAAAAATAAATCATGATTAAGCATGTGAACTTTCTAACATGTTTGTGATTGTCTCAGTAAATAAAAGAAAGAAGAAAAGCCAAGGGGAAATGAAAAAGTTAGAAAAAAATAAAGAAGGTAGAGTACTGGGAAATACGATCGCATTTCTCCCCAGTGTATTTGGGAATGCGATCGCATTCTCCAAAATAAAGAGGGCAGTCATGTCATTTTTTTATCAGCACGTGACCTAATTGAGAAACCTATAAATAGCTGACTTTAGTCTTTCCCTCTTCACCAACTACTCAAACCTTTTTCATTCAAGTCAAAACTCAAGAACTTTCCATATCAGAATCTGACTCAGAGATCAAGGAACTGGATGACGACCAAGTTCCTATCTCTACATCTGTGAGGAAAAAGAGAACAAGAGAGATCAGGGCCGAAAGGAGGACTAAAAACCATTGACTCAGAGTTCAATGGTTGATGATATTGATATACTCTCCCAGTCTACTCTTCAGGAAGTGATGAAAGGTGAAACATTGGAGGATATACTTGGAGATGAAGAACAAGAAGAAAAAGGTGGGAAAAAGATTGAAGTAGAAGAAATCAATCAACCCATGAAAAGACGAAGAATCAAACCCTATTGGGGGAAGGGCTTTGAAGAAGAAGGAGCCTATACTTCTGTGATTGACCGGGTATGATTACTATCCTTGAGAAATTATATTTGTATATTGTGTGGATCTATAATGAATAAAATAATATAGATAGGAACCTGAAATATATTGGACAAGAGTAAGAACTCTGTCTAGGAAAATCCCGTCTAGGAAAAGGTACTTAAGTTAACCGTAGGGAACACCTTTTCCTGGGGATTTACCTGGGAGTTTTGAAAAGTCCACATTATTTGTATCCAATCTATTTTAAAAGAAAGGAAAGAAAAATAAATCATGATTAAGCATGTGAACTTTCTAACATGTTTGTGATTGTCTCAGTAAATAAAAGAAAGAAGAAAAGCCAAGGGGAAATGAAAAAGTTAGAAAAAAATAAAGAAGGTAGAGTACTGGGAAATACGATCGCATTTCTCCCCAGTGTATTTGGGAATGCGATCGCATTCTCCAAAATAAAGAGGGCAGTCATGTCATTTTTTTATCAGCACGTGACCTAATTGAGAAACCTATAAATAGCTGACTTTAGTCTTTCCCTCTTCACCAACTACTCAAACCTTTTTCATTCAAGTCAAAACTCAAGAACTTTCCATATCAGAATCTGACTCAGAGATCAAGGAACTGGATGACGACCAAGTTCCTATCTCTACATCTGTGAGGAAAAAGAGAACAAGAGAGATCAGGGCCGAAAGGAGGACTAAAAACCATTGACTCAGAGTTCAATGGTTGATGATATTGATATACTCTCCCAGTCTACTCTTCAGGAAGTGATGAAAGGTGAAACATTGGAGGATATACTTGGAGATGAAGAACAAGAAGAAAAAGGTGGGAAAAAGATTGAAGTAGAAGAAATCAATCAACCCATGAAAAGACGAAGAATCAAACCCTATTGGGGGAAGGGCTTTGAAGAAGAAGGAGCCTATACTTCTGTGATTGACCGGGTATGATTACTATCCTTGAGAAATTATATTTGTATATTGTGTGGATCTATAATGAATAAAATAATATAGATAGGAACCTGAAATATATTGGACAAGAGTAAGAACTCTGTCTAGGAAAATCCCGTCTAGGAAAAGGTACTTAAGTTAACCGTAGGGAACACCTTTTCCTGGGGATTTACCTGGGAGTTTTGAAAAGTCCATATTATTTGTATCCAATCTATTTTAAAAGAAAGGAAAGAAAAATAAATCATGATTAAGCATGTGAACTTTCTAACATGTTTGTGATTGTCTCAGTAAATAAAAGAAAGAAGAAAAGCCAAGGGGAAATGAAAAAGTTAGAAAAAAATAAAGAAGGTAGAGTACTGGGAAATACGATCGCATTTCTCCCCAGTGTATTTGGGAATGCGATCGCATTCTCCAAAATAAAGAGGGCAGTCATGTCATTTTTTTATCAGCACGTGACCTAATTGAGAAACCTATAAATAGCTGACTTTAGTCTTTCCCTCTTCACCAACTACTCAAACCTTTTTCATTCAAGTCAAAACTCAAGAACTTTCCATATCAGAATCTGACTCAGAGATCAAGGAACTGGATGACGACCAAGTTCCTATCTCTACATCTGTGAGGAAAAAGAGAACAAGAGAGATCAGGGCCGAAAGGAGGACTAAAAACCATTGACTCAGAGTTCAATGGTTGATGATATTGATATACTCTCCCAGTCTACTCTTCAGGAAGTGATGAAAGGTGAAACATTGGAGGATATACTTGGAGATGAAGAACAAGAAGAAAAAGGTGGGAAAAAGATTGAAGTAGAAGAAATCAATCAACCCATGAAAAGACGAAGAATCAAACCCTATTGGGGGAAGGGCTTTGAAGAAGAAGGAGCCTATACTTCTGTGATTGACCGGGTATGATTACTATCCTTGAGAAATTATATTTGTATATTGTGTGGATCTATAATGAATAAAATAATATAGATAGGAACCTGAAATATATTGGACAAGAGTAAGAACTCTGTCTAGGAAAATCCCGTCTAGGAAAAGGTACTTAAGTTAACCGTAGGGAACACCTTTTCCTGGGGATTTACCTGGGAGTTTTGAAAAGTCCATATTATTTGTATCCAATCTATTTTAAAAGAAAGGAAAGAAAAATAAATCATGATTAAGCATGTGAACTTTCTAACATGTTTGTGATTGTCTCAGTAAATAAAAGAAAGAAGAAAAGCCAAGGGGAAATGAAAAAGTTAGAAAAAAATAAAGAAGGTAGAGTACTGGGAAATACGATCGCATTTCTCCCCAGTGTATTTGGGAATGCGATCGCATTCTCCAAAATAAAGAGGGCAGTCATGTCATTTTTTTATCAGCACGTGACCTAATTGAGAAACCTATAAATAGCTGACTTTAGTCTTTCCCTCTTCACCAACTACTCAAACCTTTTTCATTCAAGTCAAAACTCAAGAACTTTCCATATCAGAATCTGACTCAGAGATCAAGGAACTGGATGACGACCAAGTTCCTATCTCTACTGCAGTGAGGAAAAAGAGAACAAGAGAGATCAGGGCCGAAAGGAGGACAAAAAACAAGAATGACCCCATATTTGCCAAGAGGCCGAGGACAAGGTCCATGGACGCCTCTCCTGCAGCTCCTCCTACTGTCTCACCCGCCAAATCAGAGGCCAAATCTCCTAAGGTTGCATCTCCTAAAAATCTATTCCTCGAAGTATTTAGAGATGTAAATTTTCAGGAAAGGATGGAGATAATGAGAAAGAGAGATTTCCTCAACGAGAAAGGATTCTCTACTAGAGCGGGAGCACTGGCAGAGTTCGTAAGCAGAGTTATCTCACAGTACAAGTGGCAGGAGTTTTGTGCTCACCCTCAGGAGGCCGTGGTGCCTTTAGTTCGAGAATTTTACGCCGGCCTGAGGGAGGACAGCATCAGTATGGCGGTGGTGAGAGTTAAGATGGTCAGCTTCTCTTAAGTAGACATCAACAGGGTGTACAGAATCAAAGCACCCTTGCATCCAAGAGGGAATGATGTCATTAGGAACCCCTCGGCCAAGCAGATGAAAGATGCGCTGAAATTAGTGGCCAACAAGGGAGTTCAGTGGAAAAAATCCCAGGCGAAGGTGAAGACTCTAGTGCCAAGCGACCTAAAGCCAGAATCGGCAGTGTGGCTTCACTTTCTGAAGAACAGATTGTTGCCAACAATATACCTTTTTTGCCCCTTATTCTTAGCTTATTTCTTGTGAAACTTGTATGTTTTTTGTCAAAATTACTATTCTCGAGCCTAAAAAGTGTAAAAGTTGGTAAGTTAGGTCTTTGAGAGTCATGTGTGTCAAATTATACATATTTGTGCTTAAAAGAACTCATTTTGGTATGAATTTGACTTAGTTTTGGTGTTTTGCAGAAAACAGAGGAAAACAGAGAAATGTTGTTGAAATGCTACCGCATTTTTCCAAGGCAAATGAAATGAGACAGCATTTCTGCCAAGGCAAAATGAAATGTGACCGCATTTCTGGGCAGAAACAGAAAAGTCCGAGTCCGTCGTGGGTCGTTTTAAACGAGCTTTTCATGCAACTAACTGGCTGTTTTGACTCCGAAACTGACTGGGCTACCTACCAACACCATTTTTTTGACTCCTCAACCACTTCCCACATTATAAAAGGCCTCGATTCGAAGGGAAACTCAAGCATAACTCATTTGGAAAAAGAGGGTGGTGACAGAACCCTAGTTGACACCTATGAGTAGGAATGCCCGAGGTCCTTCTTAGATGACTAAATTCTAACCTTAGTTAGACATCAAACATTAGGGTTTGTAGGGATTTTCACCCATTCCCACTTTGTAAAACTGAGAGAGTGGAGTGTAGAGCGAACTCTAGAAGGATTGGATAAAATAGAAAAGGCCCTAGTATTTAGCTACTGTCATTATTTCCAGCTTTTGTTACTTTTCATTTATCTATATTCATTACATCTTATTTTTAATGGAAAGGGGTTCAATATGGCGAATTCCCTTATGGTTCAATAGCTTGAAAGTGTTTTATTTGCTTAAGTATTGTTCAATGCATGTCATTCTTTATTGAATATCATTCTGATCTTGCTGAGTTTAAATTGGTCACTTAGACTTTGCATACCATGTGAGTCTGATCTCGAAAGGGACAGACAATATCGGTTCTCATAAAGGTGATATAGGAGAAAATGCTCGAAAGAGATTGTTCGATGGTATAGGGCAAGCTGCCTAAGGCACCCTATATCAACTATAGGGTTATAGATTGCATTCGTGAATTATCTATGCAGAGTCGAGTCATAGAAATGTGCATAACGGTACTCGTTTAGCCTTCTAATGGTTCTTGGAGCAATGTCAAATAGAAGTTAAATCTGACCCAATGCATTGAATAGGCTTAAGTTGAATAATCCATGATTAAAGTTATTGCCTTTGGGATGAATCCATATTGAATACCTCGTTTCATTTATTATTGTTATTCTTTATTCATTTACTTGCATTATTTATTTTTTCTAAGAATCAATCATCAACTATTTCTTTGGTTACCTATTTTAAGCAATCAGTTGAGCAGTTTCTTCTTCAAATCTGAATTTCCAATTTAGTCCTCGTGGGATCGATACCCTTGGAATACTTCTAAGGTTTTTATTACTACGTGCGATAGTGTATACTTGCACTAAGGTTGGCTGAATTTATCTCTATTACTATTTATCATCTTATCTCACATTCATCATTCACCCTCTGCCGCTGATAGCGAGCATAGCTAGCTATTTTTCTCTAATTAATTAAGCTAGTCTTTTACAATTATTTGGCCAAATTTATGCATTTATATGTTTTATTTGTAGGAAGTATGTGTTTAAAGCTTAATTGAGAAATTGGAGTCAAATGAGTTCGAGATTCTTAAAAAAAATAAAATAAAATAAAAAAATAATCATAGCGTCGCGACGCTACGACCAATTTTTTCCTTATTTAAAGATTGCGATTAGGGCTGATTGGGGAGACTTTTTTGGTGACTTTGGAGCCGTAAAAAAGAGAGAAAAGGTTGCTGTGAGGGCTGAAGCAAGTGGAGAAAAGTGGATTTCAAGGCTTGGTTCGTGGAGATCGTGACGGAGACGTTCGGTCTCGGCCTACTTAGCGTTTACTTCTCTTTTCCCTTTTCTTTAGTAGTTTTTATGGCTTGTTTAGACTTAGTTTATATTATAATTTGGATTATGTGTAGCTAAGTTTAATTCTTAGGGATTGATGTAGCCGTTGGGCACTTTATGGATTGATTTTATGGTTTTATTGCTATTGATGTCATTTATGCATAATTGTGTTCTTAATACTTTTAATTTACCGGCCATAAATTGATTGTTGTTTGTGCTTGAATCTTACTCTGGAGAGAGGATTTAGCTTAGAAATCATTATGCATAACTAGGATTTAGCTAGAAATCGGGAGATAATAGTTAATTCTAGAAATCGTTAAAAATGTTAACCTTAATGCCTTGCATGTTTAATGAATTTAGACAGGGATATCGGGTTCATTGCATGTGGGAGAATCATGTATGCTCGGGAGAGATATGTGTGATTTTAGTTTCCCAAGATTTATGAATCATAGCATGTCATTAAACCATGAATTAATCCATAATCCCAATTGGTGAAATCAATTCCCTAAGACCGTTGTCATCAATTGTTTGACACTATTTTATTGTTTTGTGTTAGATTTCCATTATTTCTCACTTTGTTTGGTTCCCTAAATAAAATTGGACAAGATTATTTTCGATAATTAAATTTGATTAAAAAAATCCAATCCAGAGGACGACACTCGATTTCAAAAATCACTTTACTATTACTTGACCCGTGCACTTGCGGTAGGAAAATTCCACATCAAGTTTTTGGCGCCGTTGTCGGGGATTGGCATATTTAGTTAAATTAATATTGTGGAAAAATATTTAGGGTGTATTTTTATTTTTAATTTTTTTTAGGTAGATTGCATTTTTTTCCTTTTTTGTTTTTATTTCCATAGTTGTAATTCTCCTTTTTAGTTCTTTCCTTTTGTGATTGATTTTTTCCTTATTTGTTTCTGTTTTCCTTTTTTCCTTTTCTTTCCTTTTTTGTTTGAGTCTTAGTCCTTTGTTCTTGTTGGGTTATTATTTGATTGGAAGCCTAATTATCATTGTTGCTTTGATTGATTTGAATGGCTTTTTATTCAACACCATATTCCAATTTTTCATCTTCAAGTTTTACCCCTTTAAAAGAAAATTCTTCCTTAGAAAGCATAGTTCAAAATTATATTGAGGAGTCTAGAGCGAGGAGTCCAAAATTTGATGAAATTATAAGAGGACTTCAAACCCCAAAGGAAGTTAGTCAGATGGGATCCACTTCCATAGGATGTCTAGTGAGTCATGTGGCTAGTGATTCATTGGCACCCATTCATGAACTTAATTCTTTCGATCTTGCTAAGGATGAGCAGTTAGGGGTGAGTTGCATTAATAGTGGGGAAGAATTGGAGAGTTGTAGCACCTATCAAGAACATGTTTGTGAGGAAGAAAAAGAAAATGAGCTTGCAGTGACAGAGGAAGTTCAAGAGGTAGAGTTTGAGGTTGAAAAGCCTTCGTCTGAGTTATCTTCTCCATCCTTTGTAGATTTTGATTGTTTTTTTTTCTATTCTCACGAGTCAGTTTTAGAGTCTGAGTCTCTTTATTTTGATCTTTCTCCTTTTATGTTTATTTTATACAAAAATACTAAAAATAATTCTGTTTCAGGGGCCCATGAGAAACTAGTAAGCTTGCTAGCGATAGTGAGTTTTATTGATTCAAGAAAGAAGGGTCCAAAGAAATACGAGAATTTTTATGTTCCTTGACAGACTGCACGAGCACGCCGAGCTAATGACGTTAAACAAGCGCTTATGGGAGGCAACCCAAGTAAGTTCAGTTGTGTTTTTCTTTGCGTTTTTTATTTATTGTTTGTTTTTGTTTTGTAGGTCTTGGTTCCAGTTTCCTCTTTGCTTGCAAGCTTTCATGAAAAGGTCATCATTCCAGGGCAGTATTGTTCACCCCTTCCATTCTTTATTTGTTCTCATGCTTGATTATGCCTTATTTTCGTTATACATTGAGGACATTTCATGCTTTAAGTTTGGGGGTGGAATAGCATGTTTGTGGAGCACTTGAGCATCTGAGTTCGGGCTATAGTTTTGAGCTTTCTTTGAATTGAGCATATGGTTGTTTTCTGGATGCTATTTTTGCATGACTATGATTTCCTAGGATAGGCTTTCTTGTCAATTTTCAAGCTTTCGATGAGTTGTAAGCATGAGTGCCCAAAAAGGGAGACTTTTTAAACTTTTTCTAGGAGATGTCTTGCATGAGTAGAGTATTTGTCTCGGCTAGATTTGGATCTGAATGCTTAGGAGCGAATTATTAGGTTCATATGCTTGTTGTCACCTCGATAGGTGTAGGGAAGAGCTAAAGAGTTAATTTTTTTTGCAAATTAGCATGTTTGATCTTGCTTAGGAGGAAAGAAAAGAATATATGCTTATCATGCTCATAAAGAAAAATCATTCTTGTTGTTACAATTTGAAAAAAAAAAAAGGAAAGTCATGACTTATGCACGCAATGCAATGCTTAATAAAGTTTTGGCAAAAAGAGCTACCCCTATTGTGATCAGTTAGGCCAACCAAAGGGTAAAACTCGGGTTAAGGGTCCCTGCAATAGGTGTGTGAAAGCTAGTGCCACATATAAATGCATGTTGTAATTTTCAATTATAAGCACCTAAGTATGGAGAAAAACAAACTAATTTGTTTCATTGACTCGTTAGTGAATCCTTAGTGCCAGTGTAGAGGGAAGATGAGTTGAGAGTTTAGTAATCCAATCCCGGGCTAGTAGAGTCTGATCTCGTTAAGTTAGATCTCGCTTGTGCAAGTTAATTTTGGAAAACTTTTGATTTGTCTCCCTCATTGGTCCTTATGTGCATGTCTCTTGATTGCTTGATTATTGACTTTTGAGCCTTGAGGATTGAGTCATGTTTATTGCATCCATTCTTCCATTGTATGCTTTATTTTTAGTTTGCTCGAGGACTAGCAAAAGCCTAAGTTTGGGGGTGTTTGATAGCGAGCATAGCTAGCTATTTTTCTCTAATTAATTAAGCTAGTCTTTTACAATTATTTGGCCAAATTTATGAATTTATATGTTTTATTTGTAGCAAGTATGTGTTTGAAGCTTAATTGAGAAACTGGAGTCAAATGAGTTCGAGATTCTTAAAAAAAAAATAAAAAAAATTCATAGCGTCGCGACGCTAGGACCAGCGTCGCAACGCTCTCGACAAACTTCCAGAACCCGAGATTTCGAGGTAGCGTCACAGCGTCGCGACGCTACGACCAATTTTTGCCTTATTTAAAGATTGCGATTAGGGCTGATTGGGGAGACTTTTTTGGTGACTTTGGAGCCGTAAAACAGAGAGAAAAGGTTGCTGTGAAGGCTAAAGCAAGTGGAGAAAAGTGGATTTCAAGGCTTGGTTCGTGGAGATCGTGACGGGGACGTTCGGTCTCGACCTATTTAGCGTTTACTTCTTTTTTCCCTTTTCTTTAGTAGTTTTTATGGCTTGTTTAGACTTAGTTTATATTGTAATTTGGATTATGTGTAGCTAAGTTTAATTCTTAGGGATTGATGTAGCCGTTGGGCACTTTATGGATTGATTTTATGGTTTTATTGCTATTGATGTCATTTATGCATAATTGTGTTCTTAATGCTTTTAATTTACCGGCCATAAATTGATTGTTGTTTGTGCTTGAATCTTACTCGGGAGAGAGGATTTAGCTTACAAATCATTATGCATAACTAGGATTTAGCTAGAAATCGGGAGATAATAGTTAATTCTAGAAATCGTTAAAAAGGTTAACCTTAATGCCTTGCATGTTTAATAAATTTAGACAGGGATATCGGGTTCATTGCATGTGGGAGAATCATGTATGCTCGGGAGAGATATGTGTGATTTTAGTTTCCCAAAATTTATGAATCATAGCATGTCATTAAACCATGAATTAATCCATAATCCCAATTGGTGAAATCAATTCCCTAAGACCGTTGTCATCAATTGTTTGTCACTATTTTATTGTTTTGTGTTAGATTTCCATTATTTCTCACTTTGTTTGGTTCCCTAAATAAAATTGGACAAGATTATTTTTGGTAATTAAATTTGATTAAAAAAATCCAATCCAGAGGACGACACTCGAATTCAAAAATCACTTTACTATTACTTGACCCGTGCGTTTTCGGTAGGAAAATTCCACATCAGCCGCACCAGTTGACACGTGTCTCGCTCCCACTTACTATGGTCACTTTCCCCATTCATCTTGTTTTTGATCCATGCAAAAACTTTTCGAAGGGAGGCCGCGCTAAAACGACACGAAGCCGAGCATGGATCTCACGTTGTGAATATAGGGGCGTGTGAGAAAAACTCGATTTAAATCAAGTTTTGTAATTTTCCTCCCACAAAAGTAACCTGTTGAATATTTTAGGGTTTGATTAAACCTAGATAAATCCGGCTAAGTCATTTATCTAAGTCTAGTCCTATTATAACTATTATAATAAGATCTAAAGTCTAGGTGAATTAAACAAATTTAATAAACCTAGTGACCTTGTTCTAACATTAAACTATGTTTAATTCAACTCTGGTGATCCAGATCAGTTCCCAGATAGGAGGTGTTCCGTATACCGTTAACTTAAATACCCCCAACCTTAGACAGAACATCACTGGTAGAGTTCCCTTATAATCATAGTAATGTTGGTCCTACTTAGTTCATTAAAACTATTTTAAATTAAGTAAGAATAATTCTAATCCTATTAGAATGTAACCTTAGGTCTAATTAATTTTAACTCATTGAAATTAATTAATTTTAACCTATGGTCCTATGTGAGCATGCATATCTTGATTATAGATTGATGGTTTCTAATAATTAATTTTAAACTATTCAAATTTTAATGATTAGCCCTATAATCATGCGTACTATAGTTTAAAAACAATTAACAATCATATTCAAGTTAATTAATAATAAACTTTATAACTTTGCATGGCATGAATTTTAATATAACGATTATATTAAACTATGGATGTTTCATGCTCAATGCTATTTTGATTTCCATTATTAATAAAATAACTATTAAGTTATTGTCAATCATGGTAAATCAAAGTGGCATGCTGCAAACAATTTTATTAAATGTAACAATTTATATTTAACTAAGTAATTGCATGCATCATGCTTCTCCATTTTCATGATTTTAATAAAACTCAACTATATATTAAAACACTCATGAAAATAAACCATGCATTTCAATCATATATTATAATCTAATTATAACATACATAAATGCATGAACATGCTTTATAACCTAAGGTGGGATTTTAAATCTAAATGACATCCATAAAGCATTTAAATAGCTAATGAACCGGTTTAATTGGCCCCTACGATAAATTAAAGCTTAATTACAATTAAAAAAAAACAAATAATCTATCCTATTACAGTCTTCTGCCACTCTAGAATTAAGCTGGACCACCCGAACCATCCCGAACCGGACGCCAAAAACCCGAACCGCTCATCAATGGGGTTGAACCGGACCAAATAGGTCCCAACCCAGCCCAAAACAGCGAACCGGACCGGTTCATGCACCTCTTAGCATGCAACGTAGCCCTAGCCGCGCTCTGGAATTTTTCGCAACAGCGTCGAGACGCTTTGCGAGCAGCGTCCCGACGCTGTTGCGTCTGCAACCAGAATCTGGGTAGAACCGCACTGTTTTTCGCTTTTTTGGCTTCGTTTGGCCGAGATCTTCATCAGCAAACACCCTAATTCTAGACCCAAACTTACAAGACACGATTTACAGAATAATGCCCAAAAACGCAGGGGCCTTTACATGATCACATCAACGAAAAACTGTAAATCTATGGCCAAATTAAACCTAAACAGTTGATAGCAAATTTACATCCATTATGCAAAAATAAATCTCACCATTCACAGCCAATTGCAAATCCCAAATCGATGTTTAAAAATTCGATATGGCTCTAATACCAATTGCAGGGATAAAAGCCCTAGCGCAGCGGAATTTATCAGAGGACCTAATCCAATTAAACGTCGATGGAATACTAATACGAAGACAAACAAATCACAGCAGTATAACAATATTTAATGTTGCTGTAAAGGTTATAAAAACATGCTTAAAATAAACTAAAAACACCCTAGATAAATATACTAATTGATCCTAGTGATCAAGGATCAAAGAAACTTACTTTGCTTGAAGACCTTGACCGTTTCACCAATTCCCTTGATGGAATCACCCAAAAACAGCAGCAAAACTACCTTTCTTTTGCTGTAAATTTCTCCACAAACACCGCCAATTGGCTACACCGATATACTCAATGGATCAATGGTTGAGGGGCTTGTGGGAGCAACGAGTTTCTAAGGGATTTTTAGAGTTTTGGTCTCTGTGATTCTTGGAAAAAACACAGAGAGTCTGAGAAACAGAGAGAGGGAACCTCACGCCTAAGCCAGAGAGAAGGGATTATCGACAAAAACTGAGGGAGTGGTTATTCAACGGATGAAAACTTCCCACTTCCTAAAATAACTCCCCTTCACGCGTGAGAATTAGGTTAGTGGAAGACCAATCAGTTCACATAACTGATAAATTAATTAATAATTAGAATTATTAATTAATTAATTAAATTAACATTTAATTTAATCATCCTTTACATAACAGGTCTAGATAACCTAAAGTTTTAATGCAATTCAATTAAATTAAATTAAATTAAATTAAATTAAAACAAATAATTAATTAATTCACCAATTAGATAATATTATAATTAAATATCATATATTTAATTTTATTTCTCTCAAATAAACTATAGTATTAATGTGCATCCAATGGACATTAATTATAACCTATAGTTTTAATACAAATCCAATTCATATTTTAAACTTAATATTCGAACCCTTTCGCATATTCAATTCTCCCTTAGAAATTTACCTCAACGTCCTAAATGAGCTACCGGTGGGACCTAATGGACCTACAAATCAGAAGCTCCAACGATATGAGATTAATTGGCTAAACTCATTAACCAAGTTAATCAATGTTCGTTAACGGTGGTTCAGTCCACTATAGAACCACAGCTGCACTCTTCTCACCGCATATATTTTTCTGTGCCAATGGATATCGACCATCAACAGCAAGTCAGCCCTTCTCGTGTGTTCGTAGTAAAATTACTGTTTTACCCCTAGGCTACCTCTTTATCCTTAAGTCCCAGTGCTCCTCTAATGAACAACTTGTTTGAGGTCCAACCAGCAAACAGAAGTCCCTCTCGTGCCATAGAGAGGGCAAGGCCCATTTTTCAAGACCCGGAGACACCACTTAAGGGAACACACCTCTACTTACCCTAGAGTCAAGAAGGAGTGAATTCCATCTAGTGTGATTATGTTCCCAGGTCCCCACTCGGTCTTGTCCCCAAAATGGTAGGCTTATTGAGTCGATGTGCAGGCCACTCTCACTCATACAAATCAAAGGACAATCCGTCACTGACAGGAGTCCATAATCCACTCAGGATTGAGACCAAGTTGCCTAGGTCATCCTAGTGAAATAGAAACCAAACTAACTAACGGTGTTACAGCTAGTGGTTAACTATTTTGCAGTTTGGTCTTATGCAAACTCATTGCATAGGACACCCCCACTCGCATGTCCACTACATGAACGTGTTGGATCATTACGTTTGTATCATAATGCAAAGCGGGTCGTATCCATAGTGTCACCAGGATAAGGTACCCAACCTTATCCCTATACTATAGACCCTTTAAGTTGGATCTTGAACATTGATCCCCGTATGTCCCTACATACTAGTTCAAGCCTCATACTAACAGCTTGGGATGTTTAGTTTATTGGATTAGGGGTAATAAGACAAGATTACTCAATGCAAACAATATAAATTAACAATGCATCATTTTATTAATATTCGGTCAAATGTTACATTTTCTATCTACGAGTTTTAGGGCATAAAACCCAACAGTCGTGCTTTATACTCTATGCAATTTATATCTATTTGAGAGGTGTGTGGCATTTAATCACACTAGACCATTATGTGTTAGTGGACGCCAGTAACTGAGTTAGGGATAACCAGTCACCTAGTGTTTGATCGGTAGCACGTCATTGGAGTTGAAACACATTCCAAAAAGTCCAGAGTTCTGGGAGGATCCTGCTGATAAGACTGCAAGAGAATTGTCTAATTAATATTATTGCTCGAGCATCATTTTAAACAATTACAGAAATCTTAACCAACGCCTGTTTCCAATATGTCTGCTTTATCCGTTTACATTCCGCTCTGTTATTTCTTTTGCTTCAGCATTATTTCAGAATCAATCATTTTAACAAACTTGAAACCATTAAAAAGTTACATAAAATAGGTAAAGTGGAAGCTATTCAAAACCTCGTGGATACGATAAATTACTTATCACTTGCTGCGGATTGTGTATACTTGCACAGTATTCTAGAGCTTATTTTTATCATATTTTTAACCCACTCTAGAAGGCAACAATCTTCATAAAGGGACAACCAAAAGTATTGTAGCAAAAGATGGATGGTGATCAAGATTAGGTGTATCTAAAACATAAAAATCAACAGGAAAGACCAAATCTTCTACCCTAACTAGAACATTTTCAACTATTCCAAGAGGTTTTATGCATGACTTATCTGCTAATTGTATGACTATGCCAGATGTCTTTATATTAGTTAGGTTCAATCTTTTATAAACAGACACAGGCATAACATTTATCGATGCTCCTAGATCTAACATGGCATATTTTATCTTGCAATCTCCGATCATACACGATATAGTAAACATGCTAGGATCAGAACATTTAACAGGTAAGTCTTTTGATAGTAATGCACTGACATTCTCACTAACCTCTTCTTTACCTGAGGACTTTTCCTTACCTTCATACCAAGTTTTCAGGAACTCAGCATAGGCTGGGATTTTCAAGATTGCCTAAACCAATGGAATATTCACTTTAACTCATCTAAAAACGTCTAAATCGTCCTGCACACTTGGAGTAGCAGGTTTAGCAAAGTTCACAAGTGAAGTCAGAAAAGAATTTGTATCCATATTATGTGAATCAAAAGAAGAAAATTTGCCAGAAGTAACAGAAGACTTATTAGACACAGCAGGGAATCCTGGGGGACAGTCAGGTGTGGCTACTCCGCTCCACATTGCGCTCACATTTGCCTTAGGATTTACTTCAGGTTGGGCAGGCAACTTACCAGAACTTTTATTGTCCATCTTACTGACTTGGGTTGCCAACTGAGTGATTTGGTTTCCCAAATTCTGGATGGCATTCCTGGTCTCCTGCTGGAATTGCAAAGAGCTATCGGTAAGTTTCTTTAAGGCATCATCGAAAGACGTACCTGAAGTAGAGGATGTGGAAGCTTGATTCTGCTTGAACATCAGTGGCCTCTGTTGGTTCCCATAGCTAAAATTTGGATAGTCTCTCCATCCCGGGATGTATGTGTTGTTGTATGGGTTGTACTGCCTTTGATTTCCATTGAATCCACCAACAGCATTCACCTTTCCACTCTCTTGGATCTCTGGGCAAGCATCGGTAGTATGGCTAGTCATCGAGCAAAGTCCACAGGCTTTCACCTGCACCTGTCCTGAACACAAAAAGCGAACAAGCTTAGTCAATTCACTCATTTCAAAATGCATATCGCTTACCTCACTTTTCGTGGCGGCTTGCACAACTGCGGTGGGCCCTCTAGTCCCAAATTACTGAGACTTCTCAACCATGCTCGAAATCAGCTGCCTTGCCTCAGCTGGGGTTTTGTTGACTAGTGCTCCACCACTAGTGGCGTCCACCATACTTCGATCCATAGGCAGTAGTCCCTAGTAAAAATATTGGATCAATAGTTGATCCGAGATCTGGTGATGTGTGAAACTGGCACACAAGCGCTTGAATCTCTCCCAGTACTCGTGGAGTGTCTCCCCAATGATCTGCGAAATCCCATAAATCTCCTTTCTGATGTTGGCAGCTCTACTTGCTGGGAAGAATTTCTCTACGAATTGCTTCTTCATCTCGTTCCATGTATTGATAAAATCAGAGGGAAGGTAATAAAACCAATCTTTTGCTGAATCCTTTAGCGAAAGTGGAACGTTCTCAGGTTCAGCACTTCTTCTGTCACTCCATGACGTCTCATACCAGAACATACAATGTGGAATTCCTGCAAATGTTTATGCGGGTCCTCTCCTGCACTACAACGAAAAATAGAGAGTAAGTGAATTAAACCTGACTTTAACTCAAAGTTACCTGTCGTCTCGGGGTAGGTAATACAAAGTGGTTGCTAGTTCAGATCTGGCGTTGCCAACTGCCTCAATGTTCTCTCAGCCATGGCTGGGGCTTCAACCTCACCGAGATTATCTATTCTTCTTCTTCTTGCTCGCCTCCTTAATCTCGTCTTCGCTCGTATGTTCTCTGGTTCAAACCTAAGATCGTTGCCCTATGAAGCACGTGTGATCATAAACGATGCAAACAAGAATTAAAAACACAAAATCCTATAAATACTAGAAAACGCTCGTCCTTGGCAACAACGCCAATTTGACGAGGTCCAAGCTGTCGAGACTCGAGTTGTCAAATGAATTTATAGTCCACGACACTAAAACTATTTTGTAGAAATAGTTGTCAGGGTCGAACACAGGAAAGGGGATCTAGCAGATGTAGAATTTTGTGCTTATAAAACAAGGGTGTTTTTTTGGTAAAGCAGGACAAGCGAAACAAATGCTGAAAGTAAAGAGAGCAGAATAAAGCATGCGAGGGAAAATAGAGCAAAAATCAATATCATAAAAAGGGATCGCTGGATTGGGATTTCTTATGCCTGAATGCTATTTCACTTGGCTTCCTAGTTTTCTCTAAAAATTATTCTATGCCGATTTTTATTAGTACGGTCAGCTTTTTGGTTACTCAGAGGACCCCCCTACACTAACCTGTGTTTAATTAACCCGTTAACCTAAAATTCTACAATTAACAAGATTAATAAATTTTATCATTATTGATCGCCACCCCTCATGCATAAAGTAGCAACCATCCGAGACCTCGCAATGGCTACTAAATTATATCAAACTAATCTAGAATAAGCAATCTCGCAATTACCTACTTAAACTAGCCGCTTTAGGATCGTGGGTCCAGATTTGTATTAACTAAAGTTATACCTAATTTAAATCAAATTCATACAATCTTTAGCATGCATCCTAGGCCTATCAAGGGTCATCACTTCGTAGAGATTGTCTTGCCTCAACCTAGTGGCTATCTAAAAATAACTGATAGAATACACAAGTAGTAATCTCCTAGGGTCGTCAAGCCTAAGAAACTAGTCTCATGTATTGGTTTAAACGGGATAACATGCAAAACTCAATAAAAATACAGCAAGAACAGAATTGAAATACCAGAAAACTCAGCCAGGTTTAATAACAATCAAGACATAATCCCAATCCAACGGTATAAAGACGTTTAGCTACTCATAAACAAGGTAAAACCATAAAAAAATACAAGGATTTGCATAAGATATGACCTAACAACATTTATACAATAGCTGGAAAGTAAAGAAGAAGAAACAAATCGAAAAGAGACCAAAATTCTAACCTAACGGCGGACTAAACCGAAGCCTAATATTTATCGAAAACGTCGCAGCGTCTCGACGCCACGGACTTTTATTCCGCTTCGAATTCGCGTCGGTGTCAAGACGCTAGGGGCAGCATCTCGACGCCATCCCTAATTCGAGCATGCTATTTTTTTCTCGGTCTTGTCTCGTTACATCTCGATACGGGGCTTCAATCTTTGGCTTTTGGTGTCGTTCTTCAGGCCCGCTTCAATACACTTCGGTCTTTTCACCTCCTCGCAATCCAAGACACCGAGATGGCTCCAAAACACCATAATTGACCCGAATTAACACCAATTTAGCACGATTGGCTCCCGATATTGCCTAAGCTCAAAGAACTTGTAAGTAAGACAAGTAAAGCATAAAATTCCTCTAACAAGCTTAGATTAGAGGTGATAAAATAGGACTATTTAGGTCCTATCATCTCCAAGTCTTGAACAAAAGGTCTTACCCTCTCATTGGCCCGAGAGGGTTTTCTATTTGGTGGTTGGACCACAAACAAGTTGTTCATTAGAGGAGAATTGGTACTTAAAGACATAGAAGTAATCCAGGGGTAAAACAGTAATTTGACCCAGTTAGTGTTACGGACACGCGTGAAGGACTAACTTGTTGTTATTGGTCAATATCCGTGGACACAGAAATATGTCTACAGTGAGAAAAGTGTAACTGTGAGTCTATAGTGGAATGTGCCCATAGTTAACGAATAGTGATTAATTTGGTTAATGAGTTTAATCAATTAATCTCATATCGTTGGAGCTTCTGATCTGCACGTCCATTAGGTCCCACTGGTAGCTCATAATGTAATTTGAGGCAACTAAGTCATAAATGTGAATTGAAGATGTTCAATTTACTAAGGAAAACAATATAATGTATGGTGATGCATTATGATAAATTATGAGAGAAATTATATTTGAAGAAGTTCAAATATTAATATGAATTTGATTCGTATTAAATTTATAAGATATAAGAGAATTTGGAGGAGTTCAAATGTTAATATGAATTTCATTCATATTATAGAATTAATTAATTGAAGGTCAGAAATTAAATGTATCATATTTAATTGGGTGTTTAATTAAAGGCCTGAAAATATATGATATTTAATTGGTGATTAATTAATTAAAGAATGAATTGATTGGGTAATTAATCAATTATGGAAATGATTAATCACTTATGGAAGTAATTAATCATTTATGGAAATGATCAATCATTAATGAAATTAATCAATCATGGAAATGATTAATCAATTAAGGAAATAATTGATTATTTGTGAATATTATATTCATGGCCTTTCTCCTATAAATAGAACACAAAACCTAAGGTTTAGGTGACCAACACACATATTACACAAGACAAGATTGAAGGTTCATTCTTGTGTTCTCTCAAACCTCCCTCTTAGAGAAAGACTCCCACCAGTCCATTGCCTCCTAGACCTAGAGTTATACCGGTGTAACCTTAGTGGTAGTGTGTTTTGGAGAAAAAAAGTTCCAACGAAGAGACTTCGGGGCTGCTGCGTTTTTCATATTCCAAAGGAGAAAAGAGTTTGTGATCTTCCTAAGGAGTTGGTGAAAATCGTTCTAAGTCACAACGAAAGTAAGTCTCTTTTCCCTTGGGTTTTGAGATTATGTATCTCAAAACTTTTATGTTTTTCCAGCATGTATTTACACCTTTTACAACAGATTTATGTATAATAAAAGTTGTGTTTTTGCCTTTCGTATCGGTATCTTAATATTGTTTAATATACGGTGTGAGATCCTCTCGATACGCTTCTGCTACGCTAGGGCTTTCATCCCTCCATTAGCACGTATTGGCTCTTTCCCAGGTGCCCCAATACTTGCTTTCTAGTCTCATCACACCGACCCTTGACCATTTGTACACAGGGCCTCGATGCTCCTTTTATTCCAATGGTGACATGCCACCCATCGACCATTTGTAACTGAGGTGCACTGACATTCACCCATCTTTCCTTTCTTTCACATGTAGGTCCCTGACCTCTTTTCTCAGAGCTATCTAGAACTCATATGCCCTGCAACATGCTTCTAGACTCATGTACTATGCCCACCAAGCATATACATACAGCATCACAAACTCACCTCATGCGCATAACTCAGGGGTTAGGAATTGATTTAAAGCACTAAAAAGACTTAAGAAAAGGGTGCAAGAATTTACCGATCAACGAGCAAATGAACCCGAACACGTGTTGTCCAGCAAAAAAAGAGGTTTGAAACCGCTTGTTTAGAGTCCCTAGATAGTGGGTGTTCGAGTTTAGGGCTAATCATGGAATGGGTCACAAGATTAGAGTGATTTCGAATCCATAATGGCACCGCACAGCACTAGGAAGACACAAGATTAACCAAAAAACTCAATTTAAATGTTGTACAAGAATGGGTAATCTGAATTTGAGATCAAAAGAACATGGGTAAAACCAAAACTCACCAAAATCGCTTAAGAGAAGAGAAAATCGTGCTTAGGACTCTCGGATTGGTGCGGTACAACTGAAAAGCGACAAAGCAGAGCAGGACAAAGAGAGAGTCGACGGAAGAGAGGAAGAAATCAATCTTCTTCACGGGTTCTGGCCAAACACGGAAGAAAGAGGGAGATTAACTCGCCATTCAACGAACTCAAATGAAAATAAAGAAGAGGGATCAACTTACACATGATTAAGCTGAGAATGAGGGAGACGGAACGAGCGAAGGCGCGAGATGAACAGACAGCGTGTGAGAGGAGAGAGAGTCGACGGAGAACGAAAACGGAAGGGTGAGGGAGTTCGGGCGACTGGGTTTGCTGCATGCGCAGAGAGGGAATGTCTCGGTTGTAGCGTGGGTCTTGTTTACTGACAAGGAGGAACAGCAAGGAGAGAGACGATGTCAAACCGCTGCACGTGAGTGAGAGAACGCAAAGGTCTTGACCGCCAACGAGGAGGATTTGAGAAAGGGACAGCCTATTAGTCGATAAAGAAAGAAAAAACGTAGGTGAGAGGGTTGAGTTGTGCTACACGCAAAAAAAAAAGAGGGAGAGATTTAGGGATTCTTTTCTTTTTCCTTTAATTAAAGAAAAAATGACCTAGCTCTCACATTTAAAGACTCATAAGGTCCTTTTGAACCGAATCAAATCTACGAGTATTTAGGCAACTTTTTTTTAATTTAAACCCAAAGGGAATAAGAAAATTCTCAACTTAAATAAAATTAACCCACTCCAAGCAACCACCAAAAATAAATTTTTAAAAAATGAAGCCAAACAGAAGCTAAAACTCCAAATTCCAAATTTAAATTTAACGGAGTTATTCGTACCTTAAAATGCGGGCTTTACAGCGTTACATCTAATGATTATTATTTCACGGTCCGGTCTTATGCAAACTCATTGCATAGGATACCTGATGGTGATTTTTGTTCACTTCTAATTATACTGAATTAACCAAAGAATATGTCGTTGTTGTGCATTAATCCAAGTATAAATTATGCGCTACCAAGTAATACCTGGAGTATTCCAGGGTCATATCCACAGGGAAGGAGCGAGTAGTAAAAATATCTCAAATTAAATCCTATTCTAATGATGTTGTGTTGTGGTAATAAGAATAAAATATGGATGCGACAGGTTGAACATGAGATAAAGAAAAGTAATAATAATGCAATAGAAAGATACGATGGATGATGAGCTATCAAGACTTTCGCCGCAGCAACCACATGCGATAGATAAGATATTAATGTAGCGCATGAAAATGAATCGACAGAATATTGATGCCTAAGTGAGAAATAAACTTGTGATTCCCTTTCGGTATTACACATGTGATGAACTAAGAATATTCCTATTGCTTAATTCATGCGTTAAATCAGTTCTCTATATGCTTGCAAGCGGTTGAATTATCCCTAAAGCAACCCAAACACATTCATGAAATATCCTAAGCGGCTGAGTTATTCCTAATACAAGCAGACTACATGTAATGCATTATTTTGCTCTACTTAGATATTTCCACATGCATTACCCTTTCGGGATTTATCATGCTACTACCTCTATCCGTTGATCAGACGGATATTAGTAATGAAAGAATTATCACATCTAAGTAGAAAGCATCAATATCATTGATTCATTGCATTGCATACAAAAATAATCTTAATGCCTCATGGGCGCCTAGGCTAAGCCTTGATAAAAAGAAATTAGTTCATGCTACAAAATAAAAGCATACAATAAAACATAAAAATCTAAAATGCCTTGGATCCTTGAATCCATGGATGTCTTTTTTTCTCCTTTCATCTCCCCTCTATTTATAATCCTTTCTTACTTGGAGCCAAAGGGGGTATTGCTTGGAGCCATAGGGTAATACTTGGAGCCAAAGCATCATCTTATGGACAGAAACTTGCTCCCCACTCAACGCAAACTTGCTCTAGCGTCATCATGCATCCCATGCGCCAGACTGCTACAGCAACAAGCTTTCCATGCTCCAGCTGCTACAGCATCAAGCTTTCCATGCGCCAGACTGCTATAGCATTAAGCTTTCCATGCTTGTCATGCTCTAGCGTGTCATGCTCCAAGCACATCATGCTCTAGCGCATAAGCTTCCAAGCTTGACATGCTCTAGCGCATAATTGGCCAAGCTTTTCCCGATGCAACAACAAATTAGAATTAGTGCAGTTTTGTATGAATTTCAAAGATAATAATTAATATGAGCACATTAATACAAATAAATCAATATTACTGCATCTAGCAACTAAATTAGTTAAAACTTGGGTATTTTCACTCTCTTGAGGCTCACAATAAGCTTAAATTAGACACCTAATAACTTGATATTTTCAAGTTATCAAACCCCCAAACTTAAATTATTGCTTCTCCTCAAGCAATACTGCAACAACACTTTTTGCTTCTCAGATTGCCACAATGCCTCATGCCTCACTAGAATTCCTTAGCGCACTCTAAAAAAATTTACCTCAGCAGCGTGAAATACCAACATCCAACTTTCTAAACCGAAGGTCAACTTTGCTTTTACTACTTCAAAATGTCTTTTTCTCACTTAAATGGATTTCTCTCATTTCTCCTTCCTACACTTCTTCCTCTTTACTAGCTTACTTCTAAATCAAAACTTGGATGCACTAACGCTTTTTAAGAATGTTTACTTATAGCGCTCATGTTGCCAGCAAAATTTTTTTTCCTGCTCATATGAGAAACCTTTTAGATGTAGCGCCTTCATTCTGGCTTGCCAACATTGGTGATGAAAGCATCCAACTACGAGCGCCTCATCTTTTGGGTTGCCGAGGTATGCTCATTTCTTTGCAGCGCTTTCATGCAAAGGCAAACGATGGGTGTCATGAATGCCCCTGGTTCCTAACACCCTCAAGAAAGTGGAGCATTCTTTTTTTTTTTTTTTTACTTTCTAAGCTGAACAACTATGGAATACAGAAACATGCGCTATGCACCCCCCCCCAAACTTAAAATGGACAATGTCCTCATTGGACCCCCAAACTTGTTTTGCACTATGTGGTAGGGGAAGAGTTTCTAAGAATGCGTTAGTCACATTACACAAGCAGATTTGGCGCATTGGCTAGTAGAGAAAAAGTAATGCAGCACAAGATACTCTGAGACAAATCTAAATAAGGAGAAAATGACATTTATCAATAGCTATGGCAAGGAAGAAATTAAGCGAAGAAAAATTGGTTGTCAGTTATAGCGCATATTATCATCATAGGTTTCTGTAAAGCAACGAAGGGGAAACGCAGGCGAGGCAGGGCAATAACAATTTGATGCGATAGCACTATTGCAGCAGGAAAAACCCAAAAATTTAACGCATCTTTTCAAACAATTATTAAATCCTGACCAACGCCTGTTTCCAATCTGTCTGCTTTATTTGTTTACTTTATGTTCTGTCATTTCTTTTGCTTCAGCACTTTATCAAAATCAATCATTTTAACCACTTTTGAAACCATTAAAGAGTTATACAAGATAGATAAAGTGAGAGCTATTCAGCCCCGTGGATACGATAAATTACTTATCACTTGCTGCGGATTGTGTATGCTTGCATAGTGTTATAGAGTCTATTTTTACTATATTTTTACCCACTCTGGAAACCCAACAAGTTTTTGGCGCAATTACCGACGACTTGAATAAGTTTTTATCTGATCTGTTTTGTGTATGTGTTTTAGTGGTTTGGTGCTAGAACTTTTTGATTGTTTCTTTTGTTTTTGCAGGTGTGAGTTTGGTGCATGAGCGATCCGCCTGGGGTGAGGTTCAGGCTTGATCCAGAAATTGAAAGGACATTCAAGACAAGAAGGAGAGAGCAGCGTAGAAATCAAAATACAATGGATAACGTGTCGCGTCTCCCGGAAGTTCCAGAAGATCCAGTGAACCCCCAGCAGAATCGTGTGCTGCAGCAAAATCCACCGCTGGAGCAAAATGGGCAACAAAATAATCAGGCTGAGAATCCTATCTTCGTAGCGAACGATAGGGCCAGAGCCATTCGAGCGTATGCTTTTCCGATGTTTGATGAGTTGAATCCAAGAATTGCACGTCCTCAAATTGAGGCAGCAAATTTTGAAATGAAACCGGTAATGTTTCAGATGTTGCAAACTGTGGGTCAGTTCCATGGTCTGTCATCTGAAGACCCTCATTTACATCTTAAGTCTTTTCTAGGAGTTAGTGATTCGTTTGTAATTCAAGGAGTGTCTAGGGATGCCCTTAGATTAACCTTGTTCCCGTATTCTCTTAGAGATGGAGCAAAGACATGGTTAAATTCTTTTGCTCCAGGATCAATTAGGACATGGAATGAGTTAGCGGAAAAATTTCTTAGTAAGTATTTTCCACCAACTAGGAATGCCAAATTGAGGAGTAAGATAGTGGGATTTAGGCAACTTGAAGATGAAACTCTTAGTGAGGCTTGGGAGAGGTTTAAGGAGCTTTTGCGAAAGTCTCCCCACCATGGTTTACCCCATTGTATTCAAATGGAAACATTTTACAATGGGTTGAATGCAGTAACCCAATGGATGGTTGATCCTTCGGCTGGAGGGACCCTTTTGGCAAAAACCTTTAATGAAGCCCATGAAATTTTAGAAAGATTATCAACTAATAGTTGCCAATGGACAGATGTTAGAGGCTCAAATAAAAAAGTTAAGAGTGTGTTAAAGGTTGATGGTGTGTCTACCATTAGGGCTGATATTGCAATGTTAGCTAACACTCTTAAAAATGTGACAGTGGTTATTCATCAGCAGCCGCCAGCTGTGGAGCCTGCTGCCGTGGTGAACCAAGTTGCAAAGGAATCATGTGTCTATTGTGGTGAAGAGCACAACTACGAGTTTTGTCCCAACAATCCAGCTTCTGTGTTTTTTGTAGGTAATCAGAGGAATAACCCTTATTTTAACTTTTATAATCCAGGTTGGCGCAACCACCCCAACTTTGCATGGGGAGGGTAAGGAAGCAACCCTCAAGCACAGCAAAAGGTGAACCAGTCAGGATTTGCTAAATCACAAGTATTGCCCTAGCAAAATAAGCAGGCATTGCCCCAGCAAAATTCAGGGAATTCTCTTGAGGCAATGATGAAAGAATATATGGCTCGTATAGATGCAGCAATTCAAAATAATGAAGCTTCAATGAGAGCCCTGGAATTTGAAGTAGGCCAGCTAGCTAATGAGTTGAAGGCAAGGCCTAAAGGGAAACTTCCTTCAGATACTGAACACCCTAGAAGGGAAGGTAAGGAGCAAGTACAGGCAGTGACTCTAAGGAGTGGTAAGCCACTAGAAGAGAGAAAAGAGCCTAGTAAACCCCAGGATGTAGAGACAAGTAGTAATGAAAATGTTGTTGTTGAAAAAGAGTTGAAGTCTGGTAAAGGTGCTGGAGGAAGTCTGGTAAAGGTGCTGGAGGTAGCAATAATAATGCTGGAGCACCTGGTTCTATTCCAGATGTGGAACCACCTTATGTGCCTCCCCCACCTTATATACCACCTCTACCTTTTCCACAAAGGCAAAGGCCTAAGAACCAGGATGGTCAATTTAAGAAGTTTTTAGAAATTCTTAAGCAATTGCATATAAATATCCCTTTAGTAGAAGCTATTGAACAAATGCCTAATTATGCTAAGTTTCTTAAGGATATTTTAACTAAAAAGAAGAGGTTAGGTGAATTTGAAACTGTATCTCTTATTGAGGAATGTAGTGTTATTCTTAAGAATGGGCTACTAACCAAGGCTAAGGATCCAGGGTCATTTACTATTCCTGTTTCAATAGGTGGAAAAGAGTTAGGTAGAACACTTTGTGATTTAGGCGCAAGGATTAACCTTATGCCTCTTTCGGTCTATCGGAAGCTAGGTATTGGTGAAGCTAGGCCTACCACACTCACACTCCAATTAGCTGATAGGTCTATCACATATCCGGAGGGTAAAATTGAGTGAAAGTAGATAAATTCATATTTCCTGTTGATTTCATTATCTTAGATTATGAGGCAGATAAAGATGTCCCAATTATTCTTGGTCGTCCATTTTTGGCTATTGGAAGGGCATTAATAGATGTTCAAAAAAGGGAATTAACAATGAGGGTTTATAATGAGGAAGTAAAGTTTAATGTTTTTAAGGCCATGAAGTATCCAGACGAAATGGAAGATTGTTCTTTCATTAGGATTCTAGAGAACACAATTGTTGAGACAGCAATGGAGGATTTGGCAAACAAGCATTTGGAAGATCATGGAGAGGTTAGTATAGAGGATTTAGAAGTTTGTTCTCTAGAAAGAAAAAGTGAAAAAGAGGTGTCTAGGTGTGAGGATGTTTTTGAGTCTTTAAATTTAGATGAAAGGAAAGCTTCTCCTATTAAGCCATCCCTGATTGAGGCACCTGCTTTAGATTTGAAGCCTTTCCCGGATCATCTAAAGTATGTGTATCTTGGGGAGGGTGAGACGTTACCCATTATTGTTGCATCAGATTTAATGTCGGAGGATGAAGAGGCCTTAATAAAGTTGATGCAACAATATCGCAAAGCAATAGGTTGGACATTGGCTGACATTCAAGGAATTAGCCCGTCTTTCTGTATGCATAAAATCACTCTAGAGGAGGGATCCTTTAGGAGTATTGAACAACAGAGAAGGCTTAACCCTGCAATGAAAGAGGTTGTTAAAAATGTGGTGATCAAATGGTTGGATGCTGGGATTATCTATCCAATTGCCGATAGCAATTGGGTAAGCCCTGTCCAATGTGTTCCTAAGAAAGGAGGTGTCGCGGTAGTGAGTAATAAGGACAATGAGTTGATCCCAACTAGGACAGTAACTGGCTGGAGGGTTTACATGGATTACAGGAGGCTTAACAAAGCCACCCGTAAGGACCATTTCTCTCTACCATTTATTGACCAAATGTTGGATAGGTTGGCTGGTCAGGCCTACTACTGTTTTTTAGATGGTTATTCTGGTTATAACCAGATTACCATTGCTCCTGAGGATCAGGAAAAAACCACTTTCACCTGCCCTTATAAGACATTTGCCTTTAGGCGAATGGTTTAGGACATTCACCTGCCCTTATAGGACATTTGCCTTTAGGTGAATGCCTTTTGGCCTGTGCAATGCTCCAGCAACATTTCAGAGGTGTATGTTAGCAACTTTTTCTGATATGATTGAGTCCATTGTTGAGGTATTTATGGACGATTTTTTAGTTTTTGGAAGGTCTTTTCAGCATTGTTTGGATAATTTAGGTAAAGTGTTAAAGAAATGTGAGGATACCCATCTAGTCCTTAATTGGGAGAAATGCCACTTCATGGTGAAGGAGGGCATAGTGTTAGGGCATAAGATTTCAAGGAAAGGTCTAGAAGTTGATCGAGCAAAAATAGAGGTTATTGAGAGATTAGAACCACCGAATTTAGTTAAAAGGATTCGGAGTTTTTTAGGTCATGTTGGATTTTATAGAAGGTTCATAAAAGATTTCTCCAAAGTTAGTAAACCTCTTTGTAACTTTTTGTGTACGGATCATGTTTTTTACATTAATGCAGATTGTAGGAAGGCTTTTGAAACTTTAAAGGCTGCTTTAATCTCAGCCCCCATTCTTTGTGCACCTAATTGGAGTTTACCATTTGAAGTAATGTGTGATGCAAGTGATGTTGCAGTAGGTGCCATGCTGGGGCAAATTCATCCATCCTATATATTATGCAAGCAGGGTTTTGAATGAGACACAAATCAACTATACAACTACTGAAAAGGAGTTGTTAGCGGTTGTGTTTGCCTTTGAGAAATTCCGCCCATATTTGGTTGGGTCCAAAGTCACGGTTTACACAGATCATGCAGCAATAAGGTACTTAAGGGCTAAGAAAGATGCAAAGCCTAGATTGATTCGTTGGGTTTTATTATTGCAGGAATTCGACTTGGAGATAAAGGACAAGAAGGGATCAGAAAATGTCATTGCAGATCATTTGCATCGTCTTGATCCAATATCTTCTTTGCTGAAGCAATTTCAGACTCATTTCCAGATGAACAGCTCTTTGCTGTTGAGGTAAAGGTAGTCAGGAATATCCCTTCGTATGCTGATATTGCCAACTTTTTGGTAAAAGGGGTCACTCCTATTGATATGGACTGGAGGCAGATGAAAAAGTTTAAGCATGATGCAAAATATTTCTATTGGGATGAGCCATTTATGTATAAGCAATGCTCTGATGGTATTATTCGGAGGTGTGTTTCAGGTGATGAAGCAAAGGAAATCCTAAAGCAATGTCACTCTTCGCCATATGGAGGTCATTTCAGCGGTTAGAGGACAGCTATGAGGATTTTGCAATGTGGATTCTTCTGGCCTTCCTTATTTAAGGATGCCCATTGGTTCTACAAGCAATGTGATGCTTGCCAAAGGAGAGGAAATTTAGGGCCTAGAGATGAAATGCCTCTTACTTACATTTTGGAATTAGAATTGTTCGATGTATGGGGTATTGATTTTATGGGGTCATTTCCCCCTTCTAATGGTAATGTTTTTATCTTATTGGTAGTTGATTACATGTCCAAGTGGGTGGAGGCCATTGAATGCCATTAGAATGATGCTAAGACGGTATCAAGGTTTCTCCAATCGCACATTTTTGCGCGGTTTGGGACACCTAGAGCTCTAGTGAGTGATGAGGGTACACACTTTGTGAATAATGTTTTAACTAAGCTATTGACTAAGTATGGAATTAAGCATAGGATAGCTACCCCTTATCACCCACAAGCTAATGGTCAAGCTGAAATTAGTAATAGGGAAATCAAATCAATTCTAGAAAAAGTAGTCCATCCATCTAGGAAAGATTGGTCTTTTCGGTTAGATGAGGTTCTTTGGGCTTATAGGACAGCCTATAAGACTCCTCTAGGTATGTCTCCCTACAGGTTAGTGTATGGAAAGTTTTCCATCTACCATTAGAGCTTGAGCATAAAACGTTTTGGGCTTTAAAGAAATTGAATTTTGATATGAGTCGTGCAGGTGCAATAAGAATGTTACAGCTTAATGAATTAGTGGAATTTCGCCAATTCTCTTACGAAAATGCGAAAAATTTATAAACAAAAGACTAAGCAATGACATGATAAGAAAATAAAGCCTAAAGAGTTTGTTAAGGGTCAGAGAGTCTTGCTTTATAACTCTAGATTAAAATTGTTTCCTGGAAAATTGAAATCGAAATGGTCAGGGTCATTTGTTGTGATTGAAGGTTTTCCTCATGGAGCAATTACTTTGAGAGATGAAAATGATGGGAGAATATTCAAGGTTAATGGACAGCGAGTGAAGCATTATTGGGGAGAGGAATTCCATTCGAAATATCCTTCCCTAAAGTTGGTTGATGAATAAGCGAGCGAAAGTTTTGCGGGAGCAATTCATATTGCAATATTTTTAGCTCCCAGTGTTGTTACAATTTTATCTTGTGGATTTTATTTGATTCTGATTTGAATTATTTTAAATTCGATTTTATTAATTTTAATTTTATCTGATTAAATTTAATTCGTTGGAATTTTTAATTTCTGTAGATTTTATTTTCGGTTATTTATTTATTTGGCCGATTTAATTTTAAATTGATTAAATTGGATTAGTGAGATTAGATTTAATTTTAGTGTGTATTTTCGATTATTTATATTTCTGTTTATAATAGGTTTAATAATTTATTTCCTAATTTATTCGGCTTAAAGATGATTTAGATTTGATTTTGGCAGTTTGAATTAGAATTTTCCCGTATAAAAGATTCTTCTAGAAGGAGATTTTGTTGCTCAGGTTGTTTTTGCAATCTTTTGGTTAGAACAACCATATCATCAGAATATTACGGGATTTGGTTAAGAATTAAATATTTTACCGTTTGGATTTAAATTTTCTGTGCGCAGGTAAAACGCGTGGGCATCTGATGCTTTCACGTGTCGTGTAGGGGAAATCTAACAGTCTAGCCGATGGACAGCACATCAAGCATTTATCGGGCAATTTATTTTTTCCGTTTGTAGAAATTAATCTTTCATGATTACTTGCAGATTGATAACTTGCAAAAAGCAAGTTATTTATCCTTTAAACTTAAGTTGAAACAAGACCAAAAGATTCATTAATGCGTTACTTCAACGCAATAAGAAAGGAAAATGCGATGATTTTATGCAGTAGGCTATACTTATGTATGCGGTGAAGAATTATAAAAATATAAGGCGCTAACGCAACTAATTCAGTTGTTTGTTGTCCAAGTGAATCTCAACGCAGGCACACATCCTGAGACGATCATGAGACAGACAAGATGGATGAAAAGACCATGCTGACACACTGACTCACAAGTGGGTTGAAAAGGTGCAAGTTGGTTGACGATGACTGAAGCAAGTTGCTAATTACTTGGAGAAGTTGGTTTCTTTCCCCTATAAATAGAAGCTACCTGCTCAAACGGAGGATAGAAAAAGAATTTAGGGACGAGAGGAAGAGACGAAGATCAAGGAGAAAGAGAAATCACAGAGAGCTGTGATTAAGAGTAGACTTGCGTTTGCAATGTATTGCATGATGTATTGTTTTGATCGCATGAGCTAATTTTCTTCGTCAAGGCTTAGCACAAGCACCCATGCGGTGATAAGTCTATTTTATAAGCATATACTTTGATTAAAATGAAACATTATTGCCTTCTACTTAGTTGCGATACTACTTTCATTACTAACTCCCGCCTGGCCAGCCGGATGCGGTAGCATCATGCTAAATCCCTGACAGGTAATGCATGCGAACATCTCTAAGTAGAACAAGTTAGCGCATGGCATGTAGTCTTGGCAGCATTAGATAAATACTACCGCTAAAAGATAGTGCATGAATGAGCTTTGGTTGCGTTAAGACTAACGCAATCCCTTGTAAGTTGCTAGAGAACTAAGCCCACGCATGAACTAGCCAAACAAACATTTGATAGTTTATGCCAAACGCATAAGTAGTACCGGAAGGGAAACTTGTGATATTTTCTCACTTAGGCATTAATGGATCAATTAGTCATGGTATGCGCTACAAGGTTCTTATAAACGCATGAGGTTGCGACCGCAATAGCCTTGATAACATTCTCCTTAATACTTCTCTTTTTACTCCCATCGCATGTTTTACTTTCTGCAAAATTTATTTTTCCAACTCACCAACTCTCTTATCTAATTTTTATCTAATATCATACGTTCTAGAGTTTATATCAGTAAAAATTATTAAAAGCTTGCAAATAACCTTTCCCTGTGGATTCGACCCTAGACTCACTAGGTATTACTTGATTTTGTCAACTTATACTTGGATTGATATATATCTACGACAATTTTGCATTAATCTGTTAAGCACACTGACAACCGATCATAGATAAACGATAACATTTCAATTAATGAAGGAATTTAATTCGGCCAGGATTTTAAATGCTGGAGCTCCATTTATATCAAAGAACGGGTATGCCTCTCTTTTCATTTTTCTTGTTCCTATCGAAATTTCTTTCTGCTTCCTTTCTTGTTCTTGCAAGTGCAAAGGAATTTTCTATTTTGAAATGGCTAAAACGAGAGGAAAGAAAGAGAGAGAAGTGGAGGAGAATGTCCCTGCTACATCTGCAGCTCTGAAGAAAAAGGCGAAGAAGAAAAGAACGCCTATAGAAAGGGAAGCCAAACGGCGAAAGAAACTTCAAGAAACTGAGGTTTCTGAAATATTAGAGAAGGTAATCGAGGACATCGTTGAGGAAGTAATCGCTGAAGAATAACCAAAAGATTCTGAAAAAGAAAAAGATTCTGAAAAGATTGACGGAACAGAGCCAGAGAATGCAGCAACATGTTTGCGAGGGCAAGGTATTAATACAACAGTATAGCAGGAGATTTTGGAAGACATAGTAAAGGATCCACCACGCCACCGTCGTAAGCAAAAAGCAGGTCGATAAAAAGAATCCGGACCAGTACTCCATCTCCTCTTGACTCATAGAAAGAAGAATCTGAAAATCACGAAGAGATTGGGAAGATTGCAGAAGATGAAACTGAGAAGAAAAAGTGTGAGGATAAAGGCAAAGGTATTGCAGGGGCTGAAACGGAAGTGGCTCGCCCAGAAGAAAGGGGGTTGCCTTATGAGCGCTTTCTCAATCATTCTGCTAGGGCAAAATATATTACCATGTTGAAGAGAGATTTCCTGTTCGAGAGAGGGTTCAGTGGTGATCTTCCGCATTTTCTGAGGGCTGGCATTACAAATCATGGCTGGAAGTTATTCTGTTCCAAGCCATATCCTGTGAATTCATTCTATGCAAACATTGACGAGTACGAGGGTTACCATGTTATAGTTCGTGGAGTAGCCGTCGACTGGAGTCCAGGTGCCATCAATTCACTGTACAACCTTCAACATTTCCCACATGTTGGTTATAATGAAATGGCAGTAGCGCCATCCAATGAGCAATTAAATGCTGCTGCCCGGGAAGTTGGAATAGAAGGTGCACGGTGGCGACTATCGAAAACCGAGAAAATGACTTTTCAGGCTGCGTATTTGAAGAAGGAAGCCAATACTTGGATGGGGTTTATCAAACAAAGGCTGCTTCCCACAACGCACGACTCCACGGTCTCTCGGGAAAGAGTTCTTCTAGCTTTTGCAATACTACGGTCCCTTAACATCGATGTGGGTAAGATTATCGCTGGTGAGATTTTTGGATGTTGGAGAAAGAAGGTGGGAAAACTATTCTTTCCAAACACAATTACAATGCTTTGTAAGAGAGCAGGGGTTCCAGTGAAGGGAATAAAAGTCCCCACGCAGCAGAAGCGCATCGAAAGGACCGTATATTAATTAACATTAAAATACCGTTACGAAAAACTCAAATAAACTTTAAACACACTTTAAAGTTGCTGGAAAATTGGTTTAAACATGCTGAAAAATAAATCTAAATTTATTTTCATGCTTTTCTTAAAGAAAAGGGAAAAAACCGTTACAAACCTTCGTTGTAGACTTGACCGTTCTTCGCCAACAATGCTCCAACGAACGAAAACGCAGCAGCCTCCTTGTCTTATAATCGCTGGAAATTTCTTCTTGATTGACACAATGACCACAGAGGTTACACCGGTATGTCTCTAAGTCTAGGAGGCAAAAGACTTGTGGGAGTCTTTCTCTAAGAGGGAGGCTAGAGAGAATTCTAGGTCTTGTCTTATGATTCTAAGAGCAAGCGGAGAGTATCCTTGACTAATTAGGTCTAGTGTTCTATTTATAGAAGAGAGGCCATGAATAAAATATTCAATTAAATCAATCTTTTCCAAAATTGATTCAATCTTATTCCTTATTTAATCAATCCATGATCAATCAATTCCACAATTGATTAATCTTTTCCACAAATGACTAATTACTTCCATAAGTGATTAGATCATTTCCATAAATGATTAATCACTTCCTTAAGTGATTAATTATTTCCATAATTGATTAATTCCCGGTTAATGAATTCTTTAATTAATTAACCACCAATTAAATATCACATATTTAATTTCCGGCCTTGAATTAATTAATTTGCCCAAATAGATTTTAGGCCTTAATTTAATTAATTCATTATTTGAACTCTTTCAAACTTCCATAAATTTATATTAATATTTGAATTTCTTCAAATATTAATTTCTCTCATAATAATATATCAAATTATATTTGTTTCCCTTGGTAAATTGAACATTTTAAATTTACATTTATTACTTAGTTGCCTCAAATTACTTTATGAGCTACCAGTGGGACCTAATGGACCTGCAGATCAGAAGCTCCAACGATATGAGATTAATTGGTCAAACTCATTAACCAAATTAATCAATATTCGTTAACTGTGTGTACATTCCACTATAGACTCACAGTTGCACTCTTCTCACTGCAGACATATTTTCTGTGTCCACGGACATAGACCAATATCGACTAGTTAGTCCTTCACGAGTGTCCGTAACACCAACTGGGTCAAATTACCGTTTTACCCCTGGGTTACTTCTATTTCCTTAAGTACCAGTTCTCCTTTAATGAACAACCTGTTTGTGGTCCAACCATCAAACAGAAAACCCTCTCGTGCCATTGAGAGGGTAGGGCCCTTTGTTCAAGACTCGGAGTAACCACTTAAGGGAACACTCATCTGCTTCCCTAAAGTCGAGAAGAAGTGAATTCCATCTTGTACGATTATGTTCCCAGCTCCCCACTCGGTCTTGTCCCCAAAATGGTAGGCTTATTGAGTCGGCGTATTGGCCACTCTCACCCATGCAAATCAAAAGACAATCTCTCATGAGCAGGAGTCCATAATCAACTCAGGATTAAGACTAAGTTGTGTAGGTCGTCCTAGTGAAATAGAAAACCAACTAGTTAACGGTGTTATAACCAGTGGTTACTATTTCGCGGTCCGGTCTTATGCAAACTCATTGCATAGGATACCCCCACTCGCATGTCTCCTACATGAACGCGTTGGATCGTAGCGTTTGTATCAAATACAAAGTGGGTCGTATCCATAGTGTCACCAGGATAAGGCACCCAGTCTTATCCCTATACTATAGACCCTTTAGGCTGTTTCTTGAACAATGATCCCATATGTCGCTACATGTAGTTCAAGACTCATATTACAGCCTAGGATGTCTAGTTTATTGGATTAGGGTTATTTTTAGAGAAAAAAATATATAAAATAACTAATAACATTTAATGAAAAAATATATCAATATTATTTCATTAATATCCGGTCAACGGTTACATTCACTATCTACGAGTTTTAGGGCATAAAACCAAACAAACTCCCACTTGAACTAAAACACTAGTTAGTGGGATGTAAATGCAGTAATCTAAAGCAGGAAATGTCATGTATATTAAAATAATACAATGAACTAGGGCATCCTTATACCCATTATACATTTCTCCCACTTGCCCTAGATTAGATGGCATACATATCTCGTAGACCTAGACCCTCTAGATGACCCTCAAACACTTTAGCCGTGAGAGCCTTCGTAAATGGATCAGCGATGTTGTGCTCTGAAGCGATCTTTGTGACGATCACATCTCCTCGTTGCACAATCTCCCGTATCAGGTGATACTTCCTCTCGATGTGTTTACCTCGTTTGTGGCTTCGAGGTTCTTTTGAGTTGGCTACAGCCCCACTGTTGTCACAGTATAGTGTTATGGGCACATTCACATTCGGAACCACTTCCAAATCAGTCAAGAACTTTCTAAGCCATACTGCCTCCTTAGCTGCTTCGCAAGCTACTACATACTCAGCCTCCATGGTTGAGTCTGCTATGCATCCTTGTTTGATGCTTCTCCACACTACTGCTCCTCCATTGAGGGTGAATACTGACCCTGATGTGGATTTCCTTGAATCCTTATCAGCTTGAAAGTCAGAGTCAGTGTATCCAGTAAGAATCAAATCCTTAGCTCCATACACCAGCATGTAGTCCCTCGTTCTCCGAAGATACTTGAGGATATTCCTAACCGCTCCCCAGTGGTCCAACCCTGGATTAGACTGATACCTACTGACTACTCCCACTGCATAACATATGTCAGGTCTAGTGCAGAGCATAACATACATTAAGCTGCCCACAGCTGAGGCGTAGGGAATGTGTCTCATGTTCTCAATTTCTTGAGGTGTCTTAGGAGACTGTTCCTTAGACAGGTGTACCCCATGTCTGAAGGGTAGTAGTCCCTTCTTGGAGTTTTGCATCGAATATCGAGACAACATTTTGTCAATATACGTTGCTTGAGACAGTGCTAGCGTTTTGTTCTTACAATCCCTAATGATTTGGATTCCCAGAACATATTGAGCCTCTCCCAGATCATTCATTTGGAATTGGGCTGCTAGCCATTTTTTAACGTCAGTGAGGTATCCTACATCATTCCTAATGAGTAGGATATCGTCTACATAAAGTATTAGAAAAGCTACTTTCCTTTTGTTGACTTTCTTGTACACACAAGGCTCATCAACGTTTTGGTCAAAACCAAAAGATTTGATTGCAGTATCAAATCTAATGTTCCATGATCTGGACGCTTGTTTCAATCCATAAATGGATCGATTGAGCTTACAAACCTTTTGTTCCTAACCTTGGGCTATGAACCCTTCGGGTTGAGACATGAAGATATTCTCTTCAAGATTACCATTCAGAAAGGCAGTCTTGACGTCCATTTGCCATATTTCATAGTAATAATATGTGGCTATGGATAAGAGAATTCTTATGGACTTTAACATGGCTACAGGAGAAAAAGTTTCTGCATAGTCAACCCCTTCCTTTTGGGTATAACCCTTTGCCACTAGTCTATCTTTGAAGGTCTGTACCTTTCCAGCTGCATCTCTTTTTCTCTTATAGATCCATTTGCACCCTATGGGTTTTACCCCATTTGGTAGATCTGCGACTTCCCATACAGAATTGGAGTGCATTAACTCCATTTCCAGGTTCATGGCTTTGACCCATTCATCCTTATCTTCGTCATTCATTGCCTGTCGATAGGACAATGGATCCTCAATGTCATCATTAGGTATGACAACCTGAGTTTCAGTTAAACCCAAGTAGCGATCAGGTTGTAATACAACCCTCCCACTGCGTCGAGGCACTCTCAACGTTTGAGATGGACGGGATGGATCTGAAGAATTAGTTCCTTCATCAACCCTTGTTGAAGGTCCAGCTTCATCAACAACTCTTGGTGACTCTTCAATAGCTTCTCCTAATATTATTTTGCTGCGTGGTTTATGATCTCTCATGTGGTCTTCCTCTAAGAAGGTGGCGTTTGTCGATACAATCACCTTATTTTCTTGTGGGTCGTAGAAATAACCACCTCTCGTTTCTTTAGGTTAACCAACAAATTGGCACATTTTTTAACGAGGTTCTAGTTTCTTAGGATTTGTCACAAGCACGTGTGCTGGACAACCCCAGATGCGAAAGTGATGCAAACTAGGTTTACGCCCCTTCCATAATTCGAAAGGTGTTTCAGAAACACTTTTCGAGGGAACATTGTTCAAGATGTATACTGCAGTCTCTACTACATACCCCCAAAACGAGCTAGGCAATTGAGCGTAGCTCATCATTGATCGAACCATGTCCAACAAGGTTCTATTTCTCCTTTCTGATACACCATTCTGCTGAGGTGTACTAGGGGCTGAGAGTTGAGATTGAATTCCATGTTCTATCATATAATCCTGGAATCATTGATCCATATACTCCCCTCCTCGATTAGATCGAAGTACTTTAATAGATTTACCTAACAGGTTTTCAACTTCAGCCTTAAACTCCTTAAACTTTTCAAGGGCTTCAGACTTATGTCCCATTAGGTACAAGTAACCATATCTTGAATAATCATCTATGAATGAGATGAAATATTCGTACCCTCCTCGAGCTTTTACATTCATTGGACCACATAGATCCGAATGTATTAACTCTAAGGGTTCTTTGGCTCTGTAACCTTTTCCAGTAAAGGGTCTTTTGGTCATTTTTCCCTCAAGACAAGATTCACAAGGTGGTAGTGAATCATCTTCTAACTTACTTAGAAGTCCATTCTTTACCAAACGACCGATTCTATCGATGTTTATATGGCCAAGTCTAAGATGCCAAAGATGAGTATTGTTACTTGTTGGAGAAATCTTTTGCCTTTTTCTTTGAGTTTCAGCATTTTTAAATAATTCGTGATTTAAAAGTGCTTTGTTTTCGGTTGGTCTTAATACATACAAGTTATTTTCTAATTTGGCTGAACAAATAAGTACACCATTCTTAAAAATGAACGCTTCATTCATATCAAAAGTAACTGTATATGATTGTTCAATCAAACATAAAATAGAAATTAAGTTCCTCTTAATCTTGGGAACGATTAACAAACTTTCTAAAAGTAAGAATCTATTTCTAAAAAATAACTTCGCAGCTCCCACTGCTTTAGCTGAAATGACTTCTCCAGTTCCGACCTTGAGTGTCATTTCCCCATCGTTCAACTGCCGAAAGGAACTATTTTCCTGAAAAGAAGAGCAAACATGATTAGTTGCTCCTGAATCAAGTATCCAGGTAAACTCATCATGTTCTACCAGGCATGTTTCTAAAACCAGTAAATCAAATTTACCTTCCTTTTCCTTCTTTTTCTCAGCAAGGTACTTTGGGCAGTTTCTCTTCCAATGTCCATCTACATTGCAGTGGAAACACTTGCCCTTATCTGCCACAGCTTTGGTTTTTCCCTTGCTTTTAGCAGCAGTACCGAGAGCTTTCCCCTTGTTTCCTTTCTTCTTCTGAGTTTTCTTTGAAGAAGTGGCTACAGATTTAGTTTCAGAGGATGAACCCTTCTCGAACTTTCTTTTAGAGTGAACAACGTTTGCCCCTCCTTCTATCTGTCCCTTGTTCTTAAGAAGAGACTGATAGAGTTGTAGCTCATTTAGGAGGCTAGTCAGGTTGAATGTTATTTTATTCATCATTGCATTGCTTCGAAACTGTAGAAAACTCTTCGGAAGAGATTCTAAGATGAATGCAACCTGACTACGCTCATCTATGACCGCCCCGTTTGCTTCTGCCACGTTGAATTGGACCATCATATCCAGGACATGCTCCCGAACAGACGTGCCCTCTTTCATGCGGCAGCCATAAACGTATTTGAGAGCGTCATGGTGGAGTTGGTAGGACGGTTGTCCAAACATCTCCTGGAGAGAGTTCATAATCTCCCTTGCTGTTACCATGTCCTCATGCCTTTTAGCCAAAACTTCAGATAAGCTGGCTAGGATATAGACGCGAGTCTTATCATTGGCCTTTGTCCAGCGGTCATAAGCATCCTTAACTACTTGGGATGCATTACGAGCAGGGGCTGGAGGACAATCCTCCGTTAAGACGAACCGCAGATCATCGACAACAAGAATCGTATTCAGGTTCGACTTCCACGTAGCGTAATTTTCGCCGGTTAATTTTTCATTTTTAAGCAGAGAGACAATTGAGGAAGACATTGCTGAAATTTAAACAAACAATGACCGTATTAGCTATCTTTGCCTTAACCCATCATACAAGCAAACAATTGCACACAATCCAATCAATTTAGCAAAACAGACAATCACAGAACCCTAAAACTATTGATTTAGTTTTGCAACGATGTTTCAGAGGTTTAGAATATCAACCACCGAAGGGTGATCAGGCACTCCTCCTCTGAAATGAGACATCTCTCAGCTAATTCTAATTCCAGAATAACTCATATTCCTATAGACATTAGCCACCGTTGTTCGGTCAAGGATTTGTTAACACTTTTAACTCATCCTTGTAAGTGTAACCCTCCCACTTTCAGATCTCAGAGGCACGCACCAACAGGCTACCGAAGGGAAAGACAACTGTTGGTGATTAGCCTAAGAGCGCCTATCCTATTTAGGAGTTCACGATGTTCCGAATCCTATGATCAGGCCCTCCGAAGGGATGGTTTCGCCAGGACAACCTGCAGGCGGATCATAGGACTCTCACGGTGTGAACTAGGGGTGGAGACCGAGGGATACATTGACATGTGTCCCGCTCCCACTTACTCTAGACATTTTTCCCATTCACCTTGATATTGATTCATGCAAACACTTTCCGAAGGGAGGCCCCTCCTAAGGCGACTCGAAGCCGAGCATGAATCTCACGTTGTGAATATAGGGACGTAGGAGGTAAACTTGATTTAAATCTCGTTTTGTAATTTTCCTCCCACTGAAAATGTTCTAAGGTTAATTTAGGGTTGTTTAACTTAGATATAATTCGGCTAAGTCAATCTATCTAAGTCTGATCCTATCATAACAATTATGGAAAGGATTCAACCGCAATGTTTTAGGTGAATTAAACTTCTTTTAATAAACCCAACATTGCATGTCAACACTACTATGGTTAACTCAACTCAATGTTCGGGTCAGTTCCCAGGTAGGAGGTGTTCCATAAACCGTCAACTTAAATACCCCCAACCTTAGACAGAACTTTACCGAGAGAGTTCCCTTATAACCTCAGTAATGTAAGGTCTTTACTCTAAAGATCTAGGTGCATTAAATACTTTTAATAAACCTAGTGACATTGCATGCTAACATTTAACTATGATTAATTCAACTCCGGGATTCCAGGTCAGTTCCCAGGTAGGAGATGTTCCGTAAACCGTCAACTTAAATACCCCCAGCCTTAGACAGAACATTACGGGTGGAGTTCCCTTATAATCACAGCAATGTTTTTCCTACTTAGTCAATTAAAACTATTTTTAATTCTAAGTAAGAAAAGATTCTAATCCTATTAGAAATTGATCTAGGTCTAATTAATTTTAAACAATTTAAATTAATCCAATTTATCCTATGATCTTATGTTTGCATGCAAATCTTGATTATAGATTGACGGTTTCTAATCATTAATATTAAAGAACTATTTCAAATTTTTTATGATTAATCCTATAATCAAGAATCTAGGGTTTAATTCATTCAACAATCTCATTCAAATTAAATAATTAAATCATACTAATTGAATGAATAATATAACAATTATATTATTAACTATGGATGTTTCATGCTTCATGCAATATTGATTTTCTTTTAATATAACAATTATAAGCCAATCAAGAAAATCAATCAAGCATGCTTCATTCATCACATTAAACATAACTATTTATATTTAATTTAAGTAATGACATGCTTCATGCTTTCCAATTTTTCATATAATTAATATACACTTATATTAAAAAATATGAAAATAATTTCATGCATTTAAACATACATTATAACAATTTATAATATAAAAAAATGCATGAGCATGTTTATAACCTAAGGTGGGATTAAAATTCTATATGACATCCATAAAGCATATAAATAGCAATTGAACCGGTTAATTTTGGCCCCTAGGATAAAATAAAGCATTAAATTACAATAATTTTAGCTAAGATCTATCCTAAAATCCTTCTGCAGCTCCAAAAGTTGGTCTAGACAGCACGAACCGCCCCGAACAACCTCGAACCGGCTTCCAAAATCACATACCTTGCAAAAAATTGGCTGAACCGGACCAAATAGGTCCCAGCCCAGCCGAACCGGTCCGAACCGGACCGCCCACCAGCTTGGACCGCGTCTGTTGAAGCCCTAACGAGCGTCGCCATCGTGACAGCGTCGAGACACTATAATCGCAGCGTCCCGACGCTATGCGCTTTCCTTTTCTGAGCGCCTGTGGTATCGAGACAGCGTCGAGACGCTGTTGGAGTAGAGTCCCGACGCTGTTGCGTCTGGAGGCAGAATCTGGGCAGTGGCAGCATCGTTTCTTCGATTTTTCTTCCGATTTCAGCGGCGATTTCTCCGTTTTTCATCTCATAAAAACCTATTCTAGACCCGGACTTACATAGGACTCGATTTTACATAATATACCCGAAACACCGGGCCTTAAATGATCAAAATCACATAAAAATAAAATCTATGGCCATAAAATTAACCTAAACAGTTCAATGCAAACCGAACATACATTATGCATCAATCCCACCTATTAGAGCCTGTCGCAAATTTTAATATTAATTAATAGGGACAGCGATGGCTCTGATGCCGATTGAAGGGAATAAAAGCCCCACGCAGCAGAAGCGCATCGAAAGGACCTTACGCCGTATATTAATTAACATTAAAATACCGTTACGAAAAACACAAAGAAACTTTAAACACACTTTAAAGTTGCTGGAAAATTGGTTTAAACATGCTGAAAAATAAATCTAAATTTATTTTCATGCTTTTCTTAAAGAAAAGGGAAAAAACCGTTACAAACCTTCGTTGTAGACTTGACCGTTCTTCGCCAACAATGCTCCAACGAACGAAAACGCAGCAGCCTCCTTGTCTTATAATCGCTGGAAATTTCTTCTTGATTGACACAATGACCACAGAGGTTACACCAGTATGTCTCTAAGTCTAGGAGACAAAAGACTTGTGGGAGTCTTTCTCTAAGAGGGAGGCTAGAGAGAATTCTAGGTCTTGTCTTATGATTCTAAGAGCAAGAGGAGAGTATCCTTGACCAATTAGGTCTAGTGTTCTATTTAAAGAAGAGAAACCATGAATAAAATATTCAATTAAATCAATCTTTTCCAAAATTGATTCAATCTTATTCCTTATTTAATCAATCCATGATCAATCAATTCCACAATTGATTAATCTTTTCCACAAATGACTAATTACTTCCATAAGTGATTAGATCATTTCCATAAATGATTAATCACTTCCTTAAGTGATTAATTATTTTCATAATTGATTAATTCCTGGTTAATGAATTCTTTAATTAATTAACCACCAATTAAATATCACATATTTAATTTCCGGCCTTGAATTAATTAATTTGCCCAAATAGATTTTAGGCCTTAATTTAATTAATTCATTATTTCAACACTTTCAAACTTCCATAAATTTATATTAATATTTGAATTTCTTCAAATATTAATTTCTCTCATAATAATATATCAAATTATATTTGTTTCCCTTGGTAAATTGAACATTTTCAATTTACATTTATTACTTAGTTGCCTCAAATTACTTTATGAGCTACCAGTGGGACCTAATGGACCTGCAGATCAGAAGCTCCAACGATATGAGATTAATTGGTCAAACTCATTAACCAAATTAATCAATATTCGTTAACTGTGTGTACATTCCACTATAGACTCACAGTTGCACTCTTCTCACTGCAGACATATTTTCTATGTCCACGGACATAGACCAATTATGACTAGTTAGTCCTTCACGAGTGTCCGTAACACCAGCTGGGTCAAATTACCGTTTTACCCCTGGGTTACTTCTATTTCCTTAAGTACCAGTTCTCCTCTAATGAACAACCTGTTTGTGGTCCAACCATCAAACAGAAAACCCTCTCGTGCCATTGAGAGGGTAGGGCCCTTTGTTCAAGACTCGGAGTAACCACTTAAGGGAACACTCATCTACTTCCCTAAAGTCGGGAAGGAGTGAATTCCATCTTGTACGATTATGTTCCCAGCTCCCCACTCGGTCTTGTCCCCAAAATGGTAGGCTTATTGAGTCGGCGTATTGGCCACTCTCACCCATGCAAATCAAAAGACAATCTCTCATGAGCAGGAGTCCATAATCAACTCAGGATTAAGACTAAGTTGTGTAGGTCGTCCTAGTGAAATAGAAAACCAACTAGTTAACGGTGTTATAACCAGTGGTTACTATTTCGCGGTCCGGTCTTATGCAAACTCATTGCATAGGATACCCCCACTCGCATGTCTCCTACACGAACGCGTTGGATCGTAGCGTTTGTATCAAATACAAAGTGGATCGTATCCATAGTGTCACCAGGATAAGGCACCCAGTTTTATCCCTATACTATAGACCCTTTAGACTGTTTCTTGAACAATGATCCCATATGTCGCTACATATAGTTCAAGACTCATATTACAGCCTAGGATGTCTAGTTTATTGGATTAGGGTTATTTTTAGGCAAAAACAAATATAAAATAACTAATAACATTTAATGAAAAAATATATCAATATTATTTCATTAATATCCGGTCAACGGTTACATTCACTATCTACGAGTTTTAGGGCATAAAACCCAACATCCAGAAAGTTCAGAGGACGTGATCCTACTAGACAAGGGAGTAATCGACACGCCTAACTTGGTACGGCTTAAAAGAACGCAAGAGGTACGTCAAGGGGGGTAGTCTGTGGTGTTCATCATATCTTAGAACAACTCGCACTTTCAGCCAGCATGCAAGAGTTCGCCAAAAGGCAGGCTCATACCTTCGGGAATTGTGTTAAAAGATGTGATGTCGCATTGAGGAAGGCACTCCAAGCTAATTTTTCCAAGCCCTATCCAGCTTTCCCCCTATTCCTTGATGATTTGCTGAACCCTTGGATCCTACCACCACCCGTTGAGAGAGAGGAGGAAGATGATGATGTTGGTCAGGAGGACTAGATAAAAATTGCCAAGCGAGCATTTATTTTGTCTGATCATTTTTGTTGCTCGCTCATTTTCTTGCCTATGTTTGTCTGTTTTTACTGTTTCTATTTTGCTGGCCGTTGAAAAAAAATTAATCTGATCTTGTAATTTTTCTTTTCTGTGCTTTTAATGAAATTTCAAATAGTTGTTTTTGTTCTATGGCACTGAGCATTCCTAACTTAACTATTTTCTTCTGAATTTTTGAAGCTTGGACTAGTTAGCTTAGTTAGATCAAGGTATTCTGATCTCCAGAAACCTTTTGCTTGAGCATTTCTTCTCGCCTGATCATCGCTGTGGCAAGAAGATTTTGAGGTAGTGTTGACTTATGTGATCCACCTTTAGCTTAATTGTAGTCTCATGCTTAGTTTAAAACTCAGATAGAAAAAATTAAGTTTGGGGGTATAATTTTTCATGCTAATAATTCATTGGGAACAATGAATAATTCAAGTTTGGGGGACTTTTTGCCACTCCGCTTGTTTTGCTCGAACATTCCTCTCCTTCATAAATTATTTTTCTAGGTTGTTGAGTAACCAGGGACATTTGTGACACCCACAGTTTGTCTTTGCGACAAAAGATGACCTAGGAAAAATGGAAAAAAAATTATTAACTGCAGAAAAAAGTATTATTTATGAAAATTTTGCTGAGAAAATTCACAGAGCAAAAGTTTTGAAAGATGAAAGATAATCTAGCAGTTTTTCTGTCTCCCAGGGCTTAGGTGAGCGTCATCATAAAATGTCGTCATTCTAAGAAGCAAGGGATAGAATAACTAAGGATTTTTTAGCTTAGCAATGAGTATTTAGCCTAGTTGGTGATGAGTTTGAGGCAAGGGTATACTGCACCATAAAGTGGGTCATCCCATGCTTAAGAGCTTATGACTGTAGGGCTGCTTTAAGTCTAAAAAGCAAATATATAAACCCCTTGAAAATGTGTTTTAACATGTCTGATAATAGAGCTAGGCTGTGGCAAGTTCTTAGGATTGAGTCAAAAGGTGGTGATCATTTGTCCATGCCGGAAGAATTATTTTGCTGCAGCAGTACTTAGTTTTACGGAATGCTCAGGTTAAGGTTGAAGGTAATGTTGGATTATCTGTTTTGATTGAGTTGTGCTTTGTCTGATGTTTTGAATTCTTAAGGGAAGGTTAGTTAGTATTGCTCGGGACGCGCAGTAGTTCAAGTTTGGGGGTATGATAACTCTCCATAAGGGAGTTATTTAGGCCTTAGTTCTATAATGTTTTGTGTGTCATTTGTGCTGAATATGGTTGTTTTTAGATGAATATTATATGTTTTAACCCATTTGGAAGAATGGATGCCTTGGAAGTTATTTCGTGCAGAATATATTGCTGAGCGACTTGAGGGAGCAAAATCTGTGATCCAGCAAAGCAGGGAGCGAAACTGCCACGTCACAGCTCGTAATCCATTTTAATGAACTGAAGTTAGTTAAGCTATTCTCGGATCTAAGAAGCTTTGAGAGCCTGCCACGTGTACAAATTGACCTAATTAGGGCTTGCTATCACTCTATAAAAGGGAAGAGTCGTCTCTAGTCAAAAACATTCCATCCTTGGAGAAGAAAAGTCCTATTCCATTCGTGGAGGCTTACTTCCCATCTTTGGGAGCCGAATAGAGGAGGAACGATTGGAGACCATCAATTACGGATTTGACCAAGGGAATTAATCTTTTCTTGTAATTTCTTGTAATTATGGATGCACATACTCAGATTGTAGTGTGTGTTATCATGAGCTTTATGAACTAAATTTGCTTAGGTGTTGGTTAGGAATTATGTAATTGTTGTGCTTATTTCTCTATGCAATATATGTTGATTTGAGCATCTTGATTAATTGTTCTGCATATCTTTATTTTGAGCTCGCCTGGCCAGCTGGTATGAATACCACTTCTTAGTTTCAGGGATGATTTGAGAAGTGTGTGGCATTTAATCACACTAGATCATTGTGTATTGGTGAACGCCAGTGACTAAGTTAGGGATAACCAGTTGCCTAATGCTTGATCGGTAGAGCATCATTGGAGTTGAAACACATTCCAAAAAATCCAGAGTTCCGGGAGGATCCTGCTAATAAGACTGCAAGAGTTTTGCCTAATCATTAATATTGCTTGAGCATCTTTTAAAACAATTATTAAATCCTGACCAACGCCTGTTTCCAATTTTTCTGCTTTATTTGTTTACTTTCTGTTCTGTCATTTCTTTTGCTTCAACACTTTATCAAAATCAATCATTTTAACCACTTTTGAAACCATTAAAGAGTTATACAAAATAGATAAAGTGAGAGCTATTCAGCCCCGTTGATACGATAAATTACTTATCACTTGCTGCGGATTGTGTATGCTTGCACAGTGTTCTATAGTCTATTTTTACTATATTTTTACCCACTCTGGAAACCCAACAGTCGTATCCACAATGTCACTAGGATAAGGTATCCAGCCTTATCCCTATACTATAGACCCTTACGGTTATTACTTGAACATGATCCCCTGTATGTCTCCACATATTGTTCAAGCCTCATTAAATAACCTTGGATGTTGGTTTATTGGATTTTGGGTTAATAATGCAATTCTAAAATAAAATTCAATAACCACTTTATTGAATAACGTCAATAACAACTTTATTGATAAATTAAATTTGTTTACATTTACTATCTACGAGTCTTAGGGCATAAAACCCAACAGTTTTTGCACGTATTTGGCTTTTAAGGGTTGGTTTAGGTGTGTTTGTGAGCTTCGAAGTTTGTTTGAGTGAGTTTCTAGGATTCAGAGTGAGTTTGGGAGTGAGCTAGACACAGTTGTTTTGGCTTTTTTTTTTGTTTTTTTGTTTTTTTTTTTTTTTTTTGAGAAATAAATGTCATAATGAAATCAACTAACAACAAGGTTTTCGATTAATAATACATCAAACCACGTGGGGATCCTCTCATCCCACACCAAAACAACCTCTTCGCTAAGAACAGAGGAAGAAAAATACCGAGAAAAATACAAAAAGTCACCATGGTTGATTGTTGCTCTACAAACCAAATGGGCTAGTTGTTTTGGTTTTTAAGAGTTAGTTTTGTGAGTTTGTAGGATGTGAATGAGTTTGAGTGAGTTTAGATATGTTTGTGATCTTCTAAATAGTTTGGATGGGTTTGTGATATTTGTTGTGTGTTTTTGTGAGATTTAGACAATCTTTTTAGCATTTAAGTAATTTGAGTGGGTTTGTGAGATTTGAAGTGCGTTTAGGTGTGTTTTTGGGATTTGTTAGTGTGTTTGGGTGAGTTTATTGGATTTGGAATGAGTTTGTGAAGTAGATGTTTTATGTTCAACTCTGACACTTTCTAAGTTGGTTTGAAATTCAAAATAGCTCTAAATGACACTTATACTACCTTTTATACTACTTAAGCCCCTTTTAAGGCACTTTGTACTACAAGGAGGCATGTTATATGTTTTAGGTTGAAGTTAGGCACTTTCTAAGATGATTTGAGACTCAAAACACCTTTTAGGGACTTTTAGTGTACTTAATCACCTTTAAGTTACTTTGTAGTTCAAGTGGGGCGGATTATGTACTTTAGATTCACTTTAGACACTTTCTAGGTCAATTGATTATTAAAATGATACTTTAGAAACTTCTAAAACATTTAGAACATTTAGGAAACTCTATAGGTACTTTGAAATGACTCTTGGACATTTTTACTTCAGTGTTTTTTTATTGTTAAATAATTTGTATTATTGTTTTCTTCTTTCCGGCACAACTTATGTTATTCTGGAAGGTTGCATGCATTGGAAAATTATGACGATTTGGTGAAGATAAAAATAGATCACCTTCTAGATCAACTATGTTGTTGTTTGTTGCTTTAAATTGTACTTTTATCTCACTTTGAACTCAAAAGTTGTAAGAACGATTTTTTTTTCTATTTAAAAGTATTGCATTTCAATATACTGACCTCTTTAATATTCATTTTCTGTTTAAAATGGTACAACTGATATTAGTTACGTTACAATAATGAACTTTTAGGTACTACAAAAATTAAATAATAAACAAAAAGCAAAAAAAAAAAAAAAAAAAAAAAAAACTTAAAAAAAAACCTTAAAAAAAAGTTATTTTATGCTCCTGGAATACTAGATATTTTCGTGTATGAGATTCTAAAATTTCATAAATTTGACTAAATCTTCGTACTATTAGAAAGTTCAATTTAGAAAAAAAATTAAATTTAAGTTTTTTTTTAAAAAAAAAATAATTTTCCATGTTTAGATATACCACGATTTCGAATGAGTTTTAATTATCTCACAAATTTTACAAATTGTTTATTTATTTATTTGTGTGTATGAGATTTGATTGCCCATAGTTTTAGGATTTGATTTAAGATTTGATTTGATGCTATTTTAAATTTCTCGAAATATTAGGTATTTGCATATATTAATTTTATAAATTTGCTTAAATATTCCTATTATTTGAAAGTTTGATTTTGAACAAAATTTAAATCTAAGTTTGTTCGTTTTGAAGTTTTAAATATATATACATCGACTTTTTTTAATTATCTCCTAATTTTAGGAAATCTCATCTATTTGTGTATATGAGATTTAGTTCTTTTAGAATTAATCTATTTTGAATTACCCATTATTTGTTGATTCCTTGATTTATGGAATTTGAGTGGTTTTGATTTGAAATTTAAATTTATTCTAATTACCCTCTTATTCCAGGACTTTGTCCCTTTATTAAAGGAAATTTCAAACTTGATTTAGTTTATTTATTTAAAGAAACTTCAAACTAATTTTGATTGCAGATCCTGACTCACTACCTTGTAATCCCAAAGCATCAGGGTATTTCAGTAAGTTTATAATTTGGATTTTTTAATTCAGAAAATTGATTTGGCTATTTATCTAAATAATATAGACGGTTGCTATTTTTCAAAACGAACTTTTTCTTTTGTTTATTCTTGCAATTAACCCTAAATGTAGAGACCCTACATTTCATGACTAATTCCTAGGGTCATTACCACATGCATGACCTACCTACTTTAGGAGGACGGCGATGAAAATAGACATTTAACGTAAAACAAGCTTAGCTAATTAAAAAAAAAAAACCTTTCGGCCTGGGATCCCAGTTAAAACAGGAACGAACAAAAATTAATCATTTCAAAATAAAGACCTCAAATGCAAAACCAGTTCCAAATAAACAAAGAAATACATATCACAATGCAAAGAAAGAGTTCAAAAACATTAATAAGCGGAAGTCTATTCTACGAATTTCATGGCTCATCCAGCAACATTTCGTCACGCGTTCTGTACACCTTTGCCTTTACCTGAAAATTCATATTAGGGAAAAGAATGAGTATTTCATAATACTCAGTAAACAACATTAGGGGTGTGCAGCAGCCGGTCGGGGTCGATTTCTGGCCAAAACCGACCATTCGGTTTTAATCGATCGGTGGTCGTCGATTTTTTATGGGTTTGTGACGTCGACCGACCGACTGCACCAACGGTTGGTCAGATTTGGTCGGTTTTGTGACTCTTGCGAACTCGAGAGTTGGTTTTATGACTCTGGCGAACTAAACAACAAAAAAAAACTGAAATAAATAGAGAAGAAAAGGGATGGAGGAACTTCCTGCGAGGAAAGAATAATCGGGGAGAGAGAAGAGCATAGAAGAAAGAGAGAATGAAGGAGAAAAAAAAAGTTCAGCGAGATTCTATTGGCGCTAGCTGCTGCCTTCCAGTGATGCAGATCCGGCGAAAGCTTGATGAGAGAGAGAGTGAGAAGAAGAAAGAAAGCTGAAATTTGAGGAGAGATGAAGAAAGATATCCGTTGAAGAGGAATGAAGGATTAAAAAAATATTTTAATAAAAAAAATATTTTTTTTAATTTTAAATAGGTAATCATTACCTACTCTTATCAATCTCTTTTCATCTTTAGCACGTTTCCCAGTAGCTCTCACATCTCCACTTTTTTTTTTTTACATTTAACATAAAATCTGTCGATTTGGTTGATTATCACGATTTTAGGCGAGTCGACCGACCAACAGGTCGATTTTGCACAGTGCAAAACTAACTCCGACCGACAAACGTCGGTTTGGTTGGTTCGGTTTTTCGGCTTGTTTTGCTCACCCCTTAGCAACATTACTACCAAACATGCATAAACAGGGGTAACTTTAGCGTTGGGCTAAGGGCCTAATTTTCCTTTCATTACATTTTATTTCTTCTATCATGTTCATAAGGGTCACGTGGACAATTAACTAACCTGCCACATGATTACCAACTCATTGGAGGTGCACATGTGGGAATCTTGGGAGAGCTCTACTCCTATTGATGGTAGAAGGCACCCAATCAGTGGAGCCAAGTCTCACCCATCAAGGCACTTGTGTGCGCATAGCACTCTAACTACCATCTCACTGGTGGGGCATCCATGGGTTTTAAGTCGGAACTTAACTTCCACAGTTAGTAGATGGCACCTAGTCTGCAAAGCCGAGTTCCACCCATTTAGCTCCTCATCTCAATCTATAAGCATCTCAGTTTTAGATGATTAATTGCCACGATCCCTACTAAGATAAATAGTCTGTTCTTTTCCTTTTTAGGGCCCCTAGTACATAGCTTAGTTTAATTGCAACCTAACCAACCAATTTCTCCCCCTAAAGGTTTCCGAAGGCTAGTCAGACATGTTCTCATTGCATCACATCTCATTTCATTCAAGTAAATAAAAAAACATCATGACTAGCATTCAGATTACCAAACAGAAAAACCACAACCTTTCAATTGCCAACATACAACGCCAGCCTCCATATAAATACAACAAACATGCATTTACATCGCTTGACCCAACAATATCATATAATAATGATTTCCTACACACATGCTCCAAATTTAAAATAAGGACAAATCATGCTTTCGTAATCAGTTTAGCCTCGTCAACAATTAGAGGTTTCTTACACAGGAAACATAACTGATCATTTCAACATGTATATACAGTCCAAATAGTAAGTTGATAGGACCAATTCAGTCCTATTTATTTGTTGTTAATCTAAGCTTGTTAGAGTGCATTTTACGCTTTATTTGTCTATTTTGTAGATTATTTGTGCATTTAGGGCAACAGGGACGAACTACACAAATTGGAGCTAATTTGGACGATTTAGAGAGTTTTCAAGCTAACTTGAGGGCCATGGATCTCGAGGAGGTGAGAAGACCGTGAGGATCGTGACGAGCCCGAAGAATGGTTCCAAGGAGTCAAAGGTTCGAGACCTGAGTCGAGCGAGAAATAAAGGAGAATTAGAGACGAAGCACGTTAGAAGAAGGGCAAACGTCGAGGCGCCGTGGCCAAGTCTCAACGCTGGCCCGTTTAAGAACCCTAGGCCCAAATGGCACGGCATCGAGACATCATGCCCAGCATCTCGACGCCGCGATTAAATTCTATAAAAACCCCTCTTTTGTTTCGTCGTTTAGCATAGAGTTTAGGTTGTAATTTTTGGTTTTCGTCTCGGTTCTCTCTATCCTCCACGTCCAGAACTTAGAGGTGTATGTTTTCTTATTGATTTCCTTTGTATTTCTTTATTATTGTAGCATAGGGTCACGGGTTTTACCCGGTTTAACCGGCGTCTAAACCCATTGACGCGGATTGGATGATTATTGGGTTATAAATGCCTTTCTTTGTGAGTTTCATGTTCTGAATGTCTTTTCAATTATAAATGCATTTCTTTGTGAGTTTCATATTGCAATTGTATTTTGAATTCAGTATGTATAATTAGCATGCACAGTAGGTTAGATTGACGCCCTTACTCGCAGCTCGTTGTTAATAATAGGCTAAAGAATTAGTTTCCAAGTAGCTAATGGATAATTGATTCAATAGTTAGCACATAGACTGATTTGTGGGCACGGGTCCCAAGAGCAGACTCTGACTTTGTTGCTTGACACGATAGGTCTAGAATCCCAAATAGCGTTAGAAGTAATATAGGCCTAATTATTTCTAATGTCCTAATCAATCCACTAGACTTAAGGCAATTGATTGATTGTTTGATTTGATGGTTCAATCGGATTAATTGGTTAATCAATTAGAGTCTAATTCGATATACGTTGTATGATCGGGTTAGAGGGCTTAGGTGGGCTTTGGGTCTTTTTTGGGTTCAGATTAGATCGATTGGGCAATTAAGCAATTCTAGCTAGCCTTAAATAGGTAGGAAGACAATGATCAAAGTAAATCATTTAAACCCAAAAAAATCTCTCCAATCGGCGTCGCCTAATTTAATTAACTCTTTCGCCTATTTATGTTTCCTGCAATTTTACTTCTTGCCCCTTCTTAATTTCCTGTCATTTAAATTCCCGCAATTTAATTCCTTGCATGTTTATTTCCCTAATATTCCATTTCCCCCATTTACCGCTTTTATGACTCAAAATAAATAGCAAATAAATAACCAACCACCACTCCCTGTGATCGACCCCGGCCACTACTACTGCAAGTAGTTTACTGATCGTGGATTATAAATTTGCTTTGATCCGAGAACTTGACAAACTCGTGCGATCATAAGTTACTTACCTTAATAATTCAGAATCGAGATAAAAGGCTTGGCTCACAGGTTTTTCTAGCAACCAACAATCCCTAACAATTTAAAAATAAATTAGGTCCTAACATAGTACTGACAAAGTACAAAAAACAAAAGCTTAGGGCCATTTGAATTTTACCCAATTGAGATTTTGGTGAAACTGATGCTTTTCCTTTAATTAAACCGACTCTAAAAGGACCCAATCCAATTAAATCATCCAGCCACCAATCCAATCCACAGAAAGCTGACATTAAGGAACGCTACCTTGATAATTAGAAAAATTAGGATGATTAATCCTTACCCCAAATCAATCCTTCTAAAATCAAGTTGAAAATCGGCCAGCGGTGGTGTGAGCGGCGGTGCGGTGATGGATCTACAGAAGAGAGATAGAGACTGAGAGATTGAGACGCATTAGAGAGAGAGAGAGATTGAACCAAGAAACACTCACTGGAATTGATAGACGACGACCAAATTTTGGAGCGACGACAGTGACGATTCACGATGGCAATGACGATGGCGTTGTGGTTTGGGCAGCGGCACGTGATAAGTGCCAAAAATATACCTATTTTGCCCCTTATTCTTAGCTTATTTCTTGTGAAACTTGTATGTTTTAGTTTTTGGTCAAAATTATTATTCTCGAGCCTAAAAAGTGTAAAAATTGGTAAGTTAGGTCTTTGAGAGTCAGGTGTGTCAAATTATACATATTTGTGCTTAAAAGAACTCATTTTGGTGTGACTTCGACTTAGCTTTGGTGTTTTGCAGAAAATAGAGGAAAATAGAGAAATGCTGTTGAAATGCGACTGCATTTACAACAGCATTTCTGGGTAGACAGAGGCAGTTTCGAGTCTGCCGCGGGTCGTTTTGAATAAGAGTTTTGCGCACCTAACCGAATGTTTTGACCCTGAAATCGACCGGGCTACCTACCAGCACCATTTTCGCAGCTCCTCAACTACTTCCCACACTATATAAGGCCTTGATTCGAAGAGAAATCCAAGCAGAACTCACTGGGAAGAAGAGGGTGGTGACAGAACCCTAGTAGACGCCCACGAGTAAGGATGCCCGAGGTCCTTCTTAGAAGACTGAATTCTAACCTTAGTTAGACATCAAGCCTGAGTGTTTGTAGGGATTTTCACCCTATTCCCATTTTTAAAGGAGAGAAGAGTGTCGAGCGAACTCTAGAAGGATTGGATAAAAGAAAAAACCCTAGTTTTAGCTACTGCACCTTATTTCCAGCACTTGTTACTTTTCATTTATTTGTATTCTTTATTCTTTATTTCAATGGAAAGTTTTTCATTTGCACTTTATCCCATCATGCGTAGCTAAATCCCATTGAGGGGTTCAATATAGTGAATTCCCTTATGGTTAACTTAGCTTGAAAGTGTTTATTTGCTTAAGTTCTATTCATTGCATGTCACTCTTTATAGAATATCATTCTGAATCTTGCTAAGTTTAACTTGATTACTTAGACTTTGCATGCTATGTGAGTTTGATACACGAAAGGGACGAACAATATCGATTCTCATAAAGGTGATATAGGAGAAATGGCTCGGAAGAGTGTATTCGGTGTTATAGGGCGAGGCTGCCTAAGGCACCCTATAACAACTATAGGGTTATAGATTGCATTCGTGAATTATCTATGTCGGAGTCGAGTCACAGACATGTGCATAACGGTACTCGCTTAGCCTTCTAACGGTTCTTGGGAGCAAGGCCAAATAGAAGTTAAATCTAACCCAATGCATGAATAGACTTAGGTTTAATAAGCAATGATTAGAGTTATTTTGCCTTAGGGATGAAACTATGTTGAACACCTCGCTTATTTATTATTGTTTTTCTTTACTTGTTTATTTTGTTTATTTTCCAAAAATCATCATCAACTATTTCTTTGGTTACTGTTGGGTTTCCAGAGTGGGTAAAAATGTAGTAAAAATAGACTCTAGAACACTGTGCAAGCATACACAATCCGCAGCGAGTAATAAGTATTTATCAAATCCACGGGGCTGAATAACTCTCACTTTATCTATTTTGTATAACTTCTTAATGGTTTCAAAAGTGGTTAAAATGATTGATTTTGGTAAAAATGCTGAAGCAAAAGAAATGACAAAACAGAAAGTAAACAAATAAAGCAGATAGATTGGAAACAGGCGTTGGTCAGGATTTAGTAATTGTTTTAAAAGATGCTCTAGCAATATTATTGATTAGGCAATTCTCTTACAGTCTTATCAGCAGGATCCTCCCGAAACTCTGGATTTTTTCGAATGTGTTTCAACTCCAATGACGTGCTTGAAGGATTGGAATTCCATAATTCCGTAAAGCGGAAGCGTGATTGGGACCGATTCGTAATTAATTTTGTTTAATCTAAAATACCAATACATTGGCAATAATATTAGAACTATTCTAAATATATATAAAGGCTAAGCATACAAAAATATTAGATCTAAATCTAATTTATAAAGTAACAAATTACTTACTCTCGTTGACGACTCAGATTAAATTCACCAACTGCTTGTGAATTAATCACGAACTAGTGTGAACACCACCACTATGGCTACACCGGTATGACTCTGAAACTTCTAGAGGCAGGAGACTTGTGGGAGTCTTTGGGAGAATTCTTTGAGAGTAGGAGAATGAATGGGATACCTTTCACCCCACCCCAGGGGTCCTATATATAGTAAAGGCCAAGACTTTTTTCCTAATAGGAAAAGGGAGACCTTTTCCTAATAGGAAAAAGTCTCTAATTTTAATAAATAATTAATTAATTCCATAATTAATTAATTTCCCAATTAAATATCATATATTTAATCTTAGGAATTTTATTAAAATTAAAACTAATATGAATCAAATTCATATTAAATTTATTTGAACTCTTTCAAATATTTTCTTTTCTAATAGGAAAAGGTCTCTAATTTTAATAAATAATTAATTAATTCCATAATTAATTAATTTACCCAATTAAATATCATATATTTAATCTTAGGGATTTTATTAAAATTAAAATTAATATGAATCCAATTCATATTAAATTTATTTGAACTCTTTCAAATACTTTCTCTCAAGAATTAATTTTTTTTAAATTAATTCAAAAATTATATTATAAAGTTTCATAAACTTTATATTATAATGCATCAATATACATTATACGATTCCCCAAATAAATTGAACACTTTCAATTTACAATTTATACTTAATTGCCTCAAGTCTCTTTACGAGCTACCAGTGGGACCTAATGGACCTACAGATCAGAAGCTCCAACGATACGAGACTAATTGGCCAAACTCATTGACCAAGTTTAGTCAACATTCGTTAACTATGGGTCACTCCACTAAAGACCCACAGCTGCACTCTTCTCACTATAGAATATTTCTGTGTCCACGGATATCGACCAAGCAGTAAGTCAATCCTTCACGTGTGTTCGTAACACCAGCTGGGTCAAATTACCGTTTTACCCCTGGGTTACCTCTGGTTCCTTAAGTACCACTGATTCCTCTAATGAACAAGTTGTTTAGGGTCCAACCACTAAACAGGAGTTCCTCTCCGGCTAGGAGAGGACGGCGCGCCTTTGTTCAAGCCCTAGAATCAGCCCTTAAGGGAACACACATATACTTACCCCAATAGGGGAAGGAGTGAATTCCATCTTGTACTGTTATGTTCCCAGTCCCCATTCGGTCTTGCCCCTGAAATGGTAGGCTTATTGAGTCGGCGAACTGGCCACTCTCACCCATACAAATCTAAGAACAGTCCCTCCTGAAAGGGGTTCATAACAGACTCAGGATTGAGATTGAGTTACCTAGGTCATCCTATTGAAATAGAAACCTAAACTAGTTAACGGCGTTACATCTAGTGGTTACTATTTCACGGTCCGGTCTTATGCAAACCCATTGCATAGGATACCCCCACCCGCATGTCTCCTACATGGATGCTTTTGATCATTGCATCTGTATCGAATACAAGGTGGGCCGTATCACATAGTGTCACCAGGATAAGGTACCCAGCCTTATCCCTATACTATAGACCATTTAGGTTGTTACTTGGACACTGATCCCCGTATGTCCCCACATACTAGTCCAAGTTTCATTTAAACAACCTTGGATCTTAGTTTATTGGATTTAGGGTTTATTAATGCAAACTCGATTATTCAATAACCAAATTACTGAATTACTCAAATAACACTTTATTGAGATCGATTAATTTGTTTCATTTACTATCTACGAGTTTTAGGGCATAAAACCCAACAGTGCTACCGATCAAGCACTAGGCAACTGGCTATCCTTGACTTAGTCATTGGCGTTCACCAATACACAATGATCTAGTGTGATTAAATGTCACACACTTCTCAAATCATCCCTGAAACTAAGAAGTGATATTCATGCCGGCTGGCCAGGCGGGCACAAAATATAAATATGCACAAAAATTAATCAAGATGCTCAAATCAACATATATTGCATAGAGAATAAAGCACGACAATTACATACTTCCTAACCAACACCTAAGTGAATTTAGTTCATAAAGCTCATGATAACACACGCTACAATCTGAGTATGTGCATCCATAACTACAAGAAATTACAAGAAAATGTTAATTCCCTTGAAGAAACCCATAGTTGATGGTCTTCTTGAGTCTCCAATCCTTCCTTCTCTATTCGGCTCCCAAAGGTGGAAATGAACTTCCCAAAAGTGGAATGTTCCTCCCAAGAAAGGAATGCCTTTGACTTGAGACGACTCTTCCTTTTATAGAGTGATAGCAAGCCCTAATTAAGTCGAATTGGACACGTGGCAGGCTTTCCAAGCTTCTTAAATCCGAAAATAGCTCAACAAACTTCGGCTCATTAAAATGGATTACGAGCTGTGACGTGGTAGTTTTGCTCCCTACTTTGCTGGATCACAGATTTTGCTCCCTTAAGTCGCTCAGCAATATATTCTGCACAAAATAACTTCCAAAACATCTATTCTTCCAAATGGGTTAAAACATATTATATTCATTTAAAACCAACCCTATTTAGCACAAATGACACACAAAACACTATAGAAATAAGACCTAAATAACTCCCTTTTGGAGAGTTATCATACCCCCAAACTTGAACTATTGCGCGTCCCGAGCAATACTAACCAACATTCCCTTGAGAATTCAAAACATTAGACAAAGCATAACTTAACCAAAATAGATAATCCAACACTACCTTCAACCTTTACCTGAGCATTCTGCAAAATCAAGCACTGCTGCAACAAAGCAATTCTTCCGGCATGGACAAATAATCAACACCTTTAACTCAATCCTAAGAACTTGCCACAACCTAGCTCTATTATCAGACATATTAAAACACATTTTCAAGGGGTTATATTTTTGTTCTTCAAACTTAAAGCAGTCGTATAGTCATAAGCTCTTAAGCATGGGATGACCCACTTTATGGTGCAGTATACCATTGTCTCAAACTTATCACCAACTAGGCTAAATACTCATTGCTAAGCTAAAAAATCCTTAGTTATTCTATTCCTTGCTTCTCAGAATGGCGACATTTTATGATGAAGCTCACCTAAGTCCTGGGAGGCAGAAAACTGCTAAATTATCATTGATCCTTCAAAACTTTTGCTCTATGAATTTTCTTAGCAAAATTTTCACAATTTTCTTTTTCAGCAACAATTATTTTTTCATTTTTTCAATATTTCCTAGGTCATCTTTTGACGCAAAGACAAACTATGGGTGTCACAAATGTCCCTGGTTACTCAATAGAAAAATAACTTATGAAGGAGAGGAATGCTCAAGCAAAACAATTGGAGTAGCTAAAAGTCCCCCAAACTTGAATTATTCATTGTCCCCAATGAATCATTAGCATGATAAATTATACCCCCAAACTTAAATTTTTCTATCTGAATTTTAAACTAAGCGTGGGACTAGAACTAAGTTTAAGGTGGATCAAATAAATCAACACTACCTCAGAATCTTCTTACCGCAACGATGACAAGGCTAGAAGAAATGCTCAAGCAAAAGGTTTCTAATTAAGCTAATTCAGTCCAAGGTTCAAAAATTCAGAAGAAAATTAGTTAAGTTAGGAATGCTCAGTGCTTATAGAACATAAATGCTTGGAACTTTCATTAAAAGCATAGAAAAATAAATTTACATCAGCAGATATTTTGGGTGGCCTAGAAGCATACAATTAAAAACAAGAAAATAGAAAACATAACATCAAAGGAGATTGGGGTCAGGAATACGCAACAGCCCTCTATTGTCGTCTTCTTCTCTTAGCCTCCCTTTCTTCTGGCGTTTTTCTCTTCTTTGCCTTTGTCTTCAGTGCCTCAGGGGTAATAGGCACTTCTTCTTCCTCAGTATCCATTTCCCTTCTTCCCCTTGTTTTAACCATTTCAGACTTAAGATATTTTCCACTCACAGTAACGGAAGAAAACGAAAGAGAAATGGAAGTAGAGAATGAATGCAAGAAGGTGAAGGGAAAGGAAAACGTACCTTGGGGTTGCTTAAATAGGGCTCTAGCATAATAAATCCTAACCGAAAGATTCTGCCCTTAATTAAATAAAATTACCGTTTATTTTGCATGTAATCGTGGGGAATTAATTTCCAAAAAACGGTAAAAATAAATTGCCAAATAAATGCTTGATGTGCTGTCCAACTGTCCAACGGCTAGACCGTTAGATCTCCCATGCGCGACACATGGAAGCACCAGATGCCCACGCGTTATACCTGCCCACAGAAAATTTAAAACCCAACGGTAAAATATTTAATAAATAACCACATCCGTAATATTCTGATGCTTGCTATAACCAAAAGATTGGAAAAACAAACTAAGCAACAAGATTTCCTTCTAGAAGAATCTTTTTACAGGGGGAAATTCAAATCAAATTCAAACCACCAAAATCAAATCATATCTTATTTATCCCTAGCCAAATAAATCAGGAAATATATATTATTAACCTAATCTAAACAGAAAATTAAATAACGAAAATAAAGACTAAAATTAAATCTAAACTAATCAGATTAAATTAAATATAAAATAAACTGGCGAAAATAAAATCTACGGAATAATAAATAATAATGAATTAAAATAAATCATATAAGATTCAAACAAACCAAATCTAATTCAAAATAATTCAAATTAAAATCAAACCAAATCAGTGAAAAATACAATCACAACAAACACTGGGAGCTCAAAATATTGCTATGTGAAATGCTCCCGCAAAACTTTCGCTCGCTTATTCATCAACCAACTTTAGGGAAGGATATTTCGACTGGAATTCCTCACCCCAATAATGTTTCACTCGTTGTCCATTAACTTTGAACACTCTCCCATCCTTTTCATCCTTCAAGGTAATTGCCCCATGAGGAAAAACTTCAATCACAATAAATGATCATGACCATTTAGATTTCAATTTTCCAAGAAACAATTTCAATCTAGAGTTATAAAGCAAGACTCTCTAACCTTTAACAAACTCTTTAGGTTTTATTTTCTTATCATGCCACTGCTTAGTCTTTTCTTTATAAATTTTCGCATTCTCATAAGAAAACTGACGAAATTCCTTTAATTCATTAAGCTGCAGCATTCTTGTTGCCCCTGCACGACTTAGATCAAAATTCAATTTCTTCACAGCCCAAAACGTTTTATGCTCAAGCTCTAATGGTCAATGACAAGCTTTCCAATACACTAACCTATAGGAAGACATACCTAGGGGAGTCTTATAGGTTGTCCTATAAGCCCACAGAGCCTCGTCTAACCGAAAAGACCAATCTTTCCTAGATGGATGGAATACTTTCTCTAAAATTGATTTGATTTCCCTATTACTAACTTTTGCCTGACCATTTGCTTGTGGGTGATAAGGGGTAGCTATCTCATGCTTAATTCCATATTTAGCCAAAAGCTTAGTTAGAACATTATTTACAAAGTGTGTACCCTCATCACTCACTAGAGCTCTAGGTGTCCCAAACCGCACAAAAATGTGCGATTGAAGAAACCTTGAAACCGTCTTAGCATCATTCTAATGGCATGCAATAACCTCCACCCACTTGGACACGTAGTCAATTGCCAATAAGATAAAACTATTACCATTAGAAGGGGAAAATGGCCCCATAAAATCAATACCCCATATGTCAAATAATTCTAATTCTAAAATGTAAGTAAGAGGCATTTCATCTCTAGGCCCTAAATTTCCTCTCCTTTGGCAAGCATCACATTGCTTGTAGAACCAATGGACTTAAATAAGGAAGGCCAGAAGAACCTACATTGCAAAATCCTCATAGCTGTCCTCTGACCGCTGAAATGGCCTCCATACGGCGAAGAGTGACATTGCTCCAGGATTTCCTTTGCTTCATCACCTAAAACACATCTACGAATAATGCCATCAGAGCATTGCTTATACATAAATGGCTCATCCCAATAAAAGAATTTCGCATCATGCTTAAACTTTTTCATCTGCCTCCAGTCCATGTCAATAGGAGTGACTCCTTTTACCAAAAAGTTGGCAATATCAGCATACCAAGGAGTATGACTCACTACCTTTACCTCAACAGCAAAGAGCTGCTCATCTGGAAAAGAATCTGAAATGACAGATTGCTCCGGCAAAGATGATGTTGGATCAAGATGAGACAAATGATCTGCAACAATATTCTATGATCTTTTCTTATCCTTTATCTCCAAGTCGAATTCCTGCAATAATAAAACCCAACGAATTAATCTAGGCTTTGCATCTTTCTTAGATATTTAAGTACCTTATTGTTGCATGATCTGTAAAAACTGTGACTTTGGATCCCACCAAATATGGGCGGAATTTATCAAAAGAAAACACAACTGCTAACAACTCCTTTTTAGTAGTTGTATAGTTGATTTGTGCCTCATTCAAAACCCTGCTTGCATAATAGATAGGATGGATAAATTTTCCCTGCTTTTGCCCCAACATTGCACCTACTGTAACATCACTCGCATGACACATTACTTCAAATGGTAAATTCCAATTAGGCGCACAAAGAATAGGTGCTGAGATTAAAGCAGCCTTTAAAGTCTCAAAAGCCTTTCTACAATCTGTATTAAAGTCAAAAACATGATCAGTGCACAATAAGTTACAAAAAGGTTTACTAATTTTTGAAAAGTCCTTTATGAACCTTCTATAAAATCCAGCATGACCTAAAAAACTCCGAATCCCTTTCACTGAACTCGATGGTTCTAATCTTTCAATAACCTCTATTTTTGCTCGATCAACTTCTAGACCTTTCTTTGAAATCTTATGACCTAACACTATGCCCTCCTTCACCTTGAAGTGGCATTTCTCCCAATTAAGAACTAGATGGGTATCCTCACATCTTTTTAATACCTTACCTAAATTATCCAAACAATGCTGAAAAGACCCTCCAAAAACTGAAAAATCGTCCATAAATACCTCAACAGTAGACTCAATCATATCAGGAAAAATTGCTAACATACACTGCTGAAATGTTGCTGGAGCATTGCAAAGGCCAAAAGGCATTCACCTAAAAGCAAACGTCCCATAAGGGCAGGTGAAAGTGGTTTTTTCCTGATCCTCAGGAGCAATGGTAATCTGGTTATATCCAGAATAACCATCTAAAAAACAGTAGTAGGCCTGACCAGCCAATCTATCCAACATCTGATCAATAAATGGTAGAGGGAAATGGTCCTTACGGGTGGCTTTATTAAGCCTCCTGTAATCCATGCAAACCCTCCAACCAGTCACTGTCCTGGTTGGGATAAACTCATTATCCTTATTAGTCACTACCGTGACACCTCTTTTCTTAGGAACACATTGGACAGGGCTTACCCAATTGTTATCTGCAATTGGATAGATAATCCCAGCATCCAACCATTTAATCACCTCCTTCTTAACAACCTCTTTCATCGCAGGGTTAAGCCTTCTCTGTTGCTCAATACTCCTAAAGGATCCCTCCTCTAGAGTGATTTTATGTATACAGAAAGTCAGGCTAATTCCCTGAATGTCAGCCAATGTCCAACCTATTGCTTTGCGATATTGCTGAAGCAACTTTATTAAGGCCTTTTCATCCTTCGACATTAAATCTGATGCAACAATAATTGGCAACGTCTCTCCCTCCCCAAGATACACATACTTTAGATGATCCGACAAGGGCTTCAAATCTAAAGTGGGTGCCTCAATCAGGGATGACTTAATAGGAGGAGCCTTCCTTCCATCCAAATCTAAAGACTCAAAAACATCCTCACACCTAAAAACTTCCTTTTCACTTTTTCTTTATAAAGAACAAACTTCTAAATCCTCTACACTAACCTCTCCATGATCTTCCAAATGCTTGTTTGCCAAATCCTCCATTGTTGTCTCAATAATTGTGTTCTCCATAATCCTAATGAAAGAACAATCTTTCATTTCGTCTGAATACTTCATGGCCTTAAAAACATTGAACTTCACTTCCTCATTGTAAACCCTCATTGTTAATTCCCCTTTTTGAACATCTATCAATGCTCTACCAGTAGCCAAAAATGGACGACCTAGAATAATCGGGACATCTTTATCTGCCTCATAATCTAAGATAATGAAATCAACAAGAAATATGAATTTATCTACTTTCACTAAGACATCCTCAATTTTACCCTCTGGATGTGTGATAGACCTATCGGTTAGTTGGAGTGTGACTGTGGTAGGCCTAGCTTCACCAATACCTAGCTTTCGATAGACCGAAAGAGGCATAAGGTTAATGCTTGCGCCTAAGTCACAAAGTGCTCTACCTAACTCTTTTCCACCTATTGAAACAGGAATAGTAAATGATCCTGGATCCTTAGCCTTGGTTGGTAGCCCATTCTTAAGAATAGCACTACACTCCTCAGTAAGAGATACAGTTTCAAACTCACATAACCTCTTCATTTTAGTTAAAATATCCTTAAGAAATTTAGCATAATTAGGCATTTTCTCTATAGCTTATACTAAAGGGATATTTATATGTAATTGCTTAAGAATCTCTAAAAACTTCTTAAATTGACCATTCTGATTCTTAGGTCTTTGCCTTTGTGGAAAAGGTAGAGGTGGTACGTAAGGTGGGGGCGACACATAAGGTTGTTCCGCATCTGGAACAGAACCAGATGCTCCAGCATCATTATTGCTGCCTCCAGCACCCTGACCAGACTCCAACTCTTTTTCAACAACATCATTTTTATCACAATCCTGGGTTTACTAGGCTCTTCTCTCTTCTAGTGGCTTACCACTCCTTAGAGTCACTACCTGTACCTGCTTCTTACCTTCCCTTCTAGGGTGTTCAGTATCTGAAGGAAGTTTCCCTTGAGGCCTTGCCTTCAGCTCATTAGCTAGCTGGCCCACTTGCAATTCCAGGGCTCTCATTGAAGCTTGATTACTTTGAATTGCGGCATCTGTACGAGCCATATATTCTTTCATCATTGCCTCAAGAGAACTCTCCGAATTTTGCTGGGGCAAAGCCTGCTTATTTTGCTGAGGCAATACCTGTGATTTAGCAAATCCCAGCTGGTTCACCTTGTGTTGTGCTTGCACATTACTTCCTTGTCCTCCCCACGCAAAGTTGGGGTGGTTGCGCCAACCTGGATTATAAAAGTTAGAATAAGGGTTCTTCCTCTGATTACCTACAAAAAACACAGAAGCTAGATTGCTGGGGCAAAACTCGTAGTTGTGCTCTTCACCACAATAGACACATGATTCCTCTGCAACTTGGTTCACCACTGCAACAGGCTCCACAGCTGGCGGCTGCTGATGACTAACCACTGTCACATTTTTAAGAGCGTTAACTAACATTGCAATATCAGCCCTAATGGTGGACACACCATCAACCTCTAACACACTCTTAACTTTTTTATTTGAGCCTCTAACATCCGACCACTGACAACTATTGGTTTATATTCTTTCTAAAATTTCATGGGCTTCATTAAAGGTTTTTGCCAAAAGGGCCCCTCTAGCCGAAGCATCAACCATACCTTGAGTTGCTCCATTTAACCCATTGTAAAATGATTCCATTTGGATACAATGAGGTAAACCATGGTGGGGACACTTTTGCAAAAGTTCCTTAAACCTTTCCCAAGCCTCACTAAAAGTTTCATCTTCAAGTTGCCTAAACCCTACTATTTCACACCTCAATTTGGCATTCCTAGTTGGTGGAAAATACTTACAAAGAAATTTTTCCGCTAACTCATTCCATGTTCTAATTGATCCTGGAGCAAAAGAATTTAACCACGCCTTTGCTCCGTCTCTAAGAGAATACGGGAACAAAGTTAATATAAGGGCATCTCTAGACACTCCTTGAATTACAAACGAATCACTAACTCCTAGAAAAGACTTCAGATGACAAACCATGGAATTGACCCACGGTTTGCAACATCTGAAACATTACCGGTTTCATTTCAAAATTTGCTGCCTCAATTTGAGGACTCGCAACTCCTGGATTCAACTCATCAAACATTGGAAAAGCATACGCTCGAATGGCTCTGGCCCTATCGTTCGCTACCAAGATAGGATTCTCAACCTGATTATTTTGCTGTCCATTTTGCTCCAGCGGTGGATTTTTCTTCAGCACATGATTCTGCTGGGGGTTCACTGGATTTCTGGAACTTTCAGGAGACGAGGCACGTCAGCCATTGGATTTTTGGTTTCTACGCTGCTCTCTCCTTCTTCTCCTGAATGTCCTTTCAATTTCTGGATCAAGCTTGAACCTCACCCCAGGTGGATCGCTCATGCACCAAACTCACACCTGCAAAAACAAAAGAAACAATCAAAAAGTTCTAGCACCAAACCACTAAAACACATACACAAAACAGATCAGATAAAAACTTATTCAAGTCCCCGGCAACGGCGCAAAAAACTTGTTGGGTTTCCAGAGTGGGTAAAAATGTAGTAAAAATAGACTCTAAAACACTGTGCAAGCATACACAATCCGCAGCAAGTAATAAGTATTTATCGAATCCACGTTGTATAACTTTTTAATGGTTTCAAAAGTGGTTAAAATGATTGATTTTGGTAAAAATGCTGAAGCAAAAGAAATGACAGAACATAAAGTAAACAAATAAAGCAGACGGATTGGAAACAGGCGTTGGTCAGGATTTAGTAATTGTTTTAAAAGATGCTTTAGCAATATTATTGATTAGGCAATTTTCTTGCAGTCTTATCAGCAGGATCCTCCCGAAACTCTGGATTTTTTGGAATGTGTTTCAACTCCAATGACGTGCTACCGATCAAGCACTAGGCAACTGGCTATCCCTAACTCAGTCACTAGCGTTCACCAATACACAATGATCTAGTGTGATTAAATGTGATACACTTCTCAAATCATCCCTAAAACTAAGAAGTGATATTCATACCGGTTGGCCAGGCGGACGCAAAATATAAATATGCACAACAATTAATCAAGATGCTCAAATCAACATATATTGCATAGAGAATAAAGCACGACAATTACATACTTCCTAACCAACACCTAAGTGAATTTAGTTCATAAAGCTCATGATAACACACGCTACAATCTGAGTATGTGCATCCATAACTACAAGAAATTACAAGAAAATATTAATTCCCTTGAAGAAACCCGTAGTTGATGGTCTTCTTGAGTCTCCAATCTTTCCTTCTCTATTCGGCTCCCAAAGGTGGAAATGAACTTCCCAAGAGTGGAATGTTCCTCCCAAGAAAGGAATGTCTTTGACTTGAGACGGCTCTTCCTTTTATAGAGTGATAGCAAACCCTAATTAGGTCGAATTGGACACGTGGCAAGCTTTCCAAGCTTCTTAAATCCAAAAATAGCTCAACAAACTTCGGCTCATTAAAATGGATTACAAGCTGTGACGTGGCAGTTTTGCTCCCTGCTTTGCTGGATCACAGATTTTGCTCCCTCAAGTCGCTCAGCTATATATTCTGCACAAAATAACTTCCTAAGCATCTATTGTTCCAAATGGGTTAAAACATATTATATTCATCTAAAAGCAACCCTATTTAGCACAAATGACACACAAAACACTATAGAAATAAGGCCTAAATAACTCCCTTTTGGAGAGTTATCAGTTACTTTATTCTAGCAATCTTTGAGCAGTTTCTTCTTCAAATCTGTGTTTCCAATTTAGTCCTCATGGGATCGATACCCTTGGAATACTTCTAAGGTTTTTATTACTACGTGCGATAGTGTATACTTGCACTAGGTTGGCTGAATTATTCTCATTCATTATCTATCATCTTTTCTAACCTCCACATTTCAGCCAGACACGCACCTGCGTGATAGGACCAATTTGGCCCTGTTTATTTAGTCTTAATCTTGCTAGTTTTATACTTAATTGTGTGCTTAATTTTATGATTTTATAGGTATTTGGTGTTAGAGCTTCCCAGGAGCACTTTGGAGGAAAAAGTACTTAAAAGGAGCAAATTAGGCTAAATTCTGAGCCTTGGAAGCAAGTGGAAAGAAGCCAAATGAGTTGGACCCGAGAGGTAGCATCAAGATGCTACCCTCACAGCATCTCGACGCTACGAATACAATGGACCGCACAAAACACCGTCATCGTCTCGACGTTGGCCTCAACGTCTCAACTCTGTCACGATTATTTAAATAGCTATTTTCCGATTTATGTCACAATTCTTCGTCGTTTCACCTCGTTTTAGTCGTCTTCCTCTCCGATTCTTCTCTGTTTTCTGTATTTCTTTAGTTTAGATTAGTTTTAGGGAGGTATCAAGCCTTGGGGCTTAGAATAGGCTCGTCTATGGTCGTCTAAGCGCTGTTCGCTGTAGTTGGAACCTCGGATCTGTAACTACACTTGATTCTTATGAGATTCTTTGAGTTTACTGTGTTAGATATATTAATGCCTTAACTCGCAACTTGCATGTTAATAACCTGCTAACAAATTAAGTTTCACGTAGCTAATGAAATCTTAATTCATGTTTAGCATATAGACCGAGTCATGGGCACGGGTCCTGACCGAACGAGTTTGTCGAGTCCTCGGATCAAATAAATTTATAATTCCACGGCACTACAACTGTTTTTGTAGAAATAGTGGTCGGGGTCGAACGCAGGGAGCAACCGAATTAATTAAATTAACCTAAGATTTTTGGAGAGGGGGTTTGGCATGGAAGAAGATTTGAGGATGAAAAATTAAAATACAAGATATTAAATTACCAAAATTAAAATAACAGGAAAATAAAAAGATGGACTGACTAATCTTACCTTGGGATCGTGTAATTGGTTATCCGAATTCAGTTTGACAATTCCAAATCATACTCTCTTTATTAACGAATTACTAGCTAATTCTTTAACCTCCTACTGGAAAATCCAGCAAGATTAATGATCCCAATTATTTCTAACCCGACCAATGCATCGAGGCCAGAACCTAATTAAAATCTAACTAATGACGCCTCACTAAGTAGATTTTAATCGCATTAAGAACAATGGATTCGTTAGATAGAATGCATAAACTAGGTAAAGCCTAAATTCATACAATTATAAGTCTTAACTCCTAAATCTATCATTCAATTTTGATCAATTGGGATGAAACGCCTTTTAATCAAGTTTAACAATAGATTTAATTGCTACAAATTCTAGCAAAGCAATTGACACAAATAAAATAGGTTGTCAATCTATAAATTTAAGCCAACTGTAATACAAACTGGAATTAAGAACACAATTAGACAATAGTTCTATAAAATCTGAAATATACAAGGTCTCAAAGGTGTTTCAAACTTACATTCGGAGTCCCCAATTATGACGATCTACACTTAGCCGGACATTGCAATGCTCCAACTAAGCGCTGGGGCTTGATTAGCCATCCTAATTAAGCCTAAACTAAGAGAAATCTGGAAAGTACAGCGAAATTGAGAGAGAATGGGAGAAAAACGGCGGAAATCGGACTTAGAATTGACATGAATGACCTAAAATTGCGAAAAGGGTCCCTTTTATAAAAACGCGACAGCATCGAGACGTCGTGGCCAGCGTTGAGACGCTGACGCTATTTTGGCCCGCCGTCAACTTCCGTAGCGTCGAGACGCCATGAGGTAGCGTCGAGACGCTACCTCTCGTGAATATAGCAGAATTTTTGCTCCTTGTTGACTTCTTGGTTGACTTTCGCTACTTTTAATTACCAAAATGCCCTTTTTGATCCAGAGAACACCAAATTGACGTATACATCCATAAGACTCAGAATTAGTCAATTTTCACAAATAATAGCATTAGGATAAGCAAAATTTACGGAAATAATTAGCACCAATTTGGTGCTATCAGGTCCCAAGAGCAGTTCTCTAACATCGTTGTCTCCATGAAAGGTCTAGGGTCTAAATCGATATTTGTAATTAAATTAGGCTTTTCCTAATTAATTGTGGGTATTCTAGCCTAGAGCAACAATTAGTTAATTTGTTAATCACGACCGGTTTAATTAATCAATCGATTGTATGTTGGTTCAACGAGTTAGTCAAGTTAGCACTCTAGGGGTATCTTGGTCTTAATGCAATTATTAAATTAGTTAATCTTGATGGGTTAGTAGGGGTTAATTAATTAGTAATTAGTAATTGAGTCGATGTACGGTGGGATCAAGTCAATTGATTTAGAGTACCAATTAGGCAGCATGCATTTAAATCATTATTTGCTAATCAATGAGTAAAAACAAATGTACTGAAATCTGAGTGTCTCCAACTACAGTGATCGCCAAGGTGAGATTAACCAACTGCTTTTATTTTGTCATTTATTTTCCTGCACTTTATTTTCTCGCATTTAAATCCCCTTCTCTTCAACCCCCTTTCTGTTACCATAAACACAAAAGAGATTTGAGATAAACCAGTTGTTCCCTGTGATCGACCTCGACCACTACTACTGCAAAGTAGTTTAGTGATCGGTGAACTTACAAATTTATTTAGCACTGGGAGCCTCGACAACTCCAGCCCGTCACAGCAGACTGTAGTGGATTTGAGAGGAAGAACCAGAGAGAAGAGTGAGATTGAAAGAGATAACGGGAGGAGAGAGAGAAAGGGTTTGTAAAATAAAAAATCATATATATTTTTTTATTAACCGCAAATCTAGGGGAACACATGGAAAAGTTCCCTCCTCGTTTCCTCCTTCTTTGACCGACTAACAGGGAAGGAAAAATTCTTTCTCTCTCTCTCTGTTTTTTTTATAACTTTGGGTTGCTACAATAAATAGAGAAGTTCTCCTTCATTTGAGGGATTCAAAAATTAAACTCTCTATCAAGACTAAAGAATTTAAAGAGACTCCACCAGAAGAAAGAAAGGAAAAAAAAAAAAAAAAAAGGTAGAAGACACCCTGAAGTCTTAAGTCATTGAGTGTTGAATACTTCTTGAAGACCAAAGACCTTTCAAGGCTTGAAGACTTCAAGATTCCAAGAATCAATGGAAGCTTCAAACTTGAGAAAAAGCGTTCTAGCCCTCGAGTGAACACACACACGAGAGAGAATTAGAGGATCATACATTAGAGATTGTAGCGTACTCACTAAAATCAATAGAAATACAAAGTTTATTCCACGTGCTCCATCTCCTTGAAATTATGTATGAACAAATTGGCATACTAGTAGGACAATTTCTACCTTTCATCTCTTTCTCTCATCTCAAAAACATAAGTGAAAAAGATGTCGTTTAAGACTTCTTCAATGACTGCTGTCATGGGCAACTTTTACACGAGATATATTACTCATAGTTGCTCTAATGAACTCAAGTTGCAAGACGATAGAGCTCTTGTTATCTTGAGTGAAGAAACAACATTGGAGGGGACATGTGTTGTGCCAAAATTCGCAAGTGCACGGGCCACAAGTAATATAAAACGATAAGAATTTACCGAGTATCGAATCCACATAAAATTTGTTTTTAATCCATTAATTACCAAGAATCATCATGTTCAATTTTATCTAGAACTCAACTTTGAATGATTATGAAAACACTACGAAATTAACAAACATAAAAGACAAAGCAACTAAATTGGGAAAAAATTTTCAAAGGGGCTCAACCTAGGGTGTTAACTAGCCTTTTGGATTTGTAACTCAATTAAATGAATGAATGTAATTAATAAACTTCGATTTCATAGATCTAGAAGTAATTTAAGTGGAATTCTCTTTCAAGCTCCTCCACATCACATATCTAATTAACTAATTTATGTGTCCATTTCCTTAGTTAATTATAATATGACATTAAACAACTTCATCATAAATCTCCAACAACACTTTTTCACTTTCATGTTTCAAGCTATTGTTAGCTATGCAATTAGGCTCTAATATAATCTCTTCCTGTCGAGTTTCAATTTAGATCAACAAATCAACAGTGATCAAGGGATTAAAAGTATTACGCATGAATTGCATTGATGAAATTGGAAGATATCAATTACAACATTCAAACAATTAAGCTACATAATCCAATTGGCTAAATTAACCACCCTAGGTCACAAGATTTAATCTAAAATGGTAAAATTTAAAGCCCAACAATCTTGATCCATAATCCTCTAACTCAATTATATTTAGAAATTACACAGAATTAAGAGAAAAACTTTTTTGTGTTGATCCAACGCTCCCGTCATGATCATCTCGAGCCTTGAGCCTTGGATTCTTGATTAAGTCAGCCTCATCTCTCCAAATTATAGTCCATCCCTCATCTAATTCGAGTTAGAGTTGAAAAACCCCACATTTCCCCACCCCCTCCCAAATCAGCTAAAAATGCCCTATTAATAGATGTCCAGCAGTCGAAGCGTATAGACGCTCTTCCTTGCCGCCCATGCAGTGTAGCGTCTAGACGCTCTAGAGCAACGTCTAGATGCTACCCTCTCAAATTGATAGACACTTTCCAACATTTCTTTGATTAATTGAGTGTTTTAACACCCAATTCTTGGCTTCTTTTCATTGATTATTAATCCTTCTAATCTTTGGTCTTCAAAATGATCCCAAAAGCTTTTAGTATCATAAAAATTGATTCAATAATGCCAGTTTTGCTTATTTTACTCGGATTCTACAAACTAAACATAAAAAGACATTAAAGCTCTTAATTTAAACACAAAACTAGCTAAAGTAACTAGGAAATAGATAGCATATTTGCATGCTATCAAATACCCCCAAACTTAATATTTTGCTAGTCTTGAGCAAAATAACATAAGGTAATGTATATGAATGAAAATTGCATATCAATGACTCTAACATCAATGCTTTCAACCATGAATTCAAACCATTGGAATACATAATCAAGCATAATCAACCATTAAGAAATTTAAAATTAAAACCTATCCTCCCTTGCAAATATGAACATCATTTGCCTTATCATAATTCCTACTGACCCAAAATAATTTATACACTCCTCCGCTCATCTTCACCCTACCCTGGCCCTAAAGCTCACTTTTTAGCCATCTTACTTATCTAGCAAGCACTACTTCACTAAGGTGCCCATAATTCATGCGGCGTCCCCCAAAGTTGCATTTTTATGAAGGCACTGGCTTTCACACAACTACTGCAGGGACCTATATCCTGAATTTAACCCTTAGATGACCTAACTGATCACAACAGAGATAGCTCTTTTTGTCTTAAAATTTAAACATATTGCAAGCTGAAACGTAGATTTTTTTTTCATTTATTTTCTTCTTCTTTAATTTTTTTTTTTGGGAAAATCGAAACATTAAATTTTCCAAAGATCAGCATTATTTACTATTATGCAAGAAAGTCATCTAGACAAACTTTAAACCTATCAAAGTGACAACAAACTTCAAAAGCATATAAATGTCATCTAAACTTTCAAAATCATTATAAGACAGATGGATCTTCACGATTGCAAGGGATTCAAAGAAAACACTACACCAAATCTCACATTTAATGACAGTAAAAAAAAATTCACACGAACAAATGATGTCAGACAAGAGAAAAAACGAAAAATTAAAGATACCGACATTGTTTCCTAGGTTTAATGGCGGTCATTAACCGACATTAAAGCATGTACATAAAAGTTCGATTTTATGTTACATTTTTACTTTTTGACCGACAACACCTTCTTCTCTCTAGGTTCTCTTCTCCCTTGTGTTGGGAGTGTGACCAAAGACCCACATTGGCTAGATAAGGGTATGATCATGGGTATATAAGGGAGGACAAGAATCTCCATTGGTATGAGGCCTTTTGGGGTGAACCAAAAGCAAAGCCATGAGGGCTTATGCCCAAAGTGGACAATATCATACCATTGTGGAGATATGTATGTGTCCGGTAGTCCCTTACACCTTGGTTGTGAGTCTTTTCCTTTGCACCCATGTTGTCATGGGTTTGTTGTTTGTTGGTTGTCGCCGTATTCACCATTTGTGGGTTCTCAAGTGTTAGTTGTCGTGGGTGTTGTGTCGTTCGTGAGTTCGCTCTCTATTGATCGCTATGCGAGTTCGTGGTTCACTGTTTGTGTTTTCTGTGGGAGTTGCAGTTCATGGGTTCGTCGTCCATCGCTCGTTGTGGAAGTCGTGAGTACCAGATTTGAAATCGTGAGTAGCAGATATAAGGTGTGTTCATTATTTGTGGCTATGGGTACACTGTGCAACCATGGGTTGTTCTTTTGTGGCCATGGTAACAGATTTGAACCGTGGGCTACGCATTCGTAGTCGTGATAGTTGTTTGTGGTTGTGTGTAGGAGATCTGAACCATGGGTGGTAGATCTAAACGGTTGAACTACAATTTCCTATGCATTTTTTTAGGTTGGTGAGAGTAATTCGATATTATTTGGATGTTTGAAGCTATGGATAACTTCTTTGTTTATTAACTCAGACATTATCAAGGAAGTTAGTTTTTAGCTCTTATGCAAGTCGCCATATGTATCCTATGTCTTGTGCAAATTTTTTTGTGTGTTGATCTATTTTGGAATCAGTTGGTGAAGTTGGGATAGTTGTTCTAAAATCTGAAGTCATGGTTTTGACGTGGAAGTTCTCTCTTCTCCATTGATTTAGCCATAAACATGTTGAAAAATAAACTTGATTTTGGATATTTAGGATTTGGGCCTAGCCCAAATAAAAGCCCAAATTCTAGAAATGTCTTAAGTAGATGGAAATTCTAGAGAAATCCACTAGGAAGATTTTTGGAGTATATGAGTAGAATTCTCTAGAATATTATAGAAAATTGTATATTCTAGAGAATAATTTGTAGCCACAAGATTATAGTTGTGTGTTGGCAAAATCCTAGCCACAACTTGAGGAGGTGGAAACTAGTATAAATAGGAGTGGTGTCTCAAAGTTTTTGTATCAAGCCAAAAAAGCTAGAATTGAGTAATAACACAAGTAGCCTCTTTCTCATAACCTCTTTCTCAAAAATCCATCTTTCAATTTTACCCTCCAATCTCCAAAAAGTTTCTTTCCAACAAAGTGGTATCAGAGCTTGAAGATCCTTGCTAAGAAGATGACTAGCAACGGCATGGTCCCATTCCAAGTTCCAATGCTCAACAAGACCAACTATGATAATTGGAGCATCAAGATGAAGGCTCTCCTTGGTTCGCAAGACGTATGGGAGATAGTAGAGAAAGGATACATCGAGTCGGAGAATGATAGTCTTTCTCAAGCACAAAGGGATGGTTTGAGAGACTCAAGAAAGAGAGACAAGAAGGCTCTCTATCTAATCTATCAAGGATTAGATGACGATGCTTTTGAGAAGATTTCAGAAGCAAAGACAGCGAAAGAAGCATGGGAGAAGCTTCAAACATCATACAAGGGAGCGGATCCCGTCAAGAAGGTACGTCTTCAAACTTTAAGAGCCGAGTTTGAAACTTTGAATATGAAAGAAGGGGAAGCCATCTCCGACTATTTTTCTAGAGTTTTAACGGTCACGAATCAACTTAAGAGGAATGGTGAAAAGCTTGATGATGTAAAAATCATGGAGAAAATATTAAGATCTTTAGATCCAAAGTTTGAACATATTGTTGCCATAATCGAAGAAACAAAAGACTTGAATGTTATGACCATTGAGCAACTCTTGGGATCGTTACAAGCATATGAAGAAAAGAAAAAGAAGAAGGAAGGAATCGTGGATCAATTACTCAAGCTGCAAGTTGACTCACCTACTGGAAGAGTTAGTCAGAGTGATAGAGGCCAACGAGGACGAGGTCATAGTGGACATCGAGGACGAGGTAGAGGTCATGGACAAGGACAAGGACGAGGACGAGGTTGGAGGCCCTATGAAGACAACAACAATTTCCAAAGAGGAGAAAACTCAACAAGAGGTCGTGGGCCAAACAACTCAAGATCAAGGTACGATAAATCAAATATTAAATGCTACAATTGCCAGAAGTTTGGTCATTATGCCTCTGAATGTAGAGCTCCTAGCAACAAAAAAGTTGAAGAGAAGGCAAACTTCATTGAAAGGAGTCAAGAATGTGACACCTTATTAATGGCTTGCACGGACAATGAATGGGACAAAGATAATAAATGGTATCTAGACACTGGAGCAAGCAACCATATGTGTGGAAAAAGGAGCATGTTCGTGGAACTTGATGAATCGGTGAGCGGCAATGTAGCCTTCGGAGATGAATCCAAGGTGGAAGTAAAAGGAAGAGGTAACATTCTTATCCGATTGAAGAATGGTGAGCATCAATTTATTTCAAATGTTTATTACGTGCCAAGTATGAAGAGTAATATCTTGAGTTTGGGCCAACTCTTAGAGAAAGGTTATGACATTCAATTAAAAGATAATAACCTTTCTATAAGAGACAATGCAAATAATTTGATTGCTAAGGTGCCAATGACAAAAAATAGAATGTTTATACTCAACATTCAAAACGACGTAGCAAAATGCTTGAAGATGTGTTATAAAGATGCATCTTGGCTTTGGCATCTTCGATTTGGGCATCTCAATTTTGGAGGATTAGAATCGCTCTCCAAGAAGAACATGGTGAGAGGATTACCTTCCATCAGCCACCCTGATCAAGTGTGCGAAGGATGCCTACTTGGAAAGCAATTCAAGAAAAGCTTCCCGAAAGAGTCCAACTCAAGAGCTCAAAGGCCTTTGGAACTCATTCATACGGATGTGTGCGGTCCAATCAAGCCAAGCTCACTCGGTAAGAGTAACTATTTCCTTCTCTTTATTGATGATTTTTCAAGAAAAACATGGGTGTATTTCTTGAAGCATAAGTCAGAGGTGTTCGAGAATTTCAAAAAGTTCAAAGCCCTTGTTGAGAAAGAAAGTGGCTTAGTCATCAAGGCCATAAGATCTGATCGTGGAGGAGAGTTCACATCAAATGAATTCCAGAAATATTGTGAAGACCATGGAATTCGACGACCCTTAACAGTGCCAAGATCTCCCCAACAAAATGGAGTGGCAGAAAGAAAGAACAGAACAATTCTAAACATGGCAAGAAGTATGCTCAAAAGCAAGAAGCTGCCAAAGGAGTTCTGGGCAGAAGCGGTGGCATGTGCAGTCTACCTATCCAACCGATCTCCAACAAGAAGCGTACATGGAAAAACACCACAAGAAGCCTGGAGCGGAAGGAAGCCTGGGATTTCTCATCTCAGAGTCTTTGGAAGTATTGCTCATGTGCACATTCCAGATGAAAAGAGAAGTAAGCTAGATGATAAAAGTGAGAAGTACATATTCATCGGCTATGATTCCAACACTAAAGGCTACAAGCTCTACAATCCTAATACTGGAAAAACAATAATCAGTCGAGATGTAATATTCGATGAAGAAGGAGCATGGGATTGGGGACAACGTGATGAAGACTACAACTTCATTCCATACTTCGAAGAAAATGACATGGAGCAAACAAGAGAGGAGCCTTCTACTCCAACAGCTACACCAACGACTACAAGTTCTCAAGAAGATGAGAACTCAAGTGAAAGAATTCCACGTTTTAGAAGATTACAAGAACTTTATGAGGTAACTGAAAATCATGATAATCTTACTCTCTTTTGTCTTTTTGCCGACTGTGAGCCCATGAACTTCCAAGAAGCAATGAAAAACAAAAATTGGAAAAGCGCTATGGATGAGGAGATCAAGGCGATCAAGAAGAATGACACGTGGGAGCTAGTCTCACTTCCTAAAGGGCACAAGACGATCGGTGTGAAGTGGGTTTACAAAACCAAAAGGAATGCCAGAGGAGAAGTTGAAAGATACAAGGCAAGATTAGTGGCGAAAGGTTATAGTCAAAGAGCTGGCATCGACTATGATGAGGTATTTGCGCCTGTTGCTCGACTAGAAACAGTTAGATTAATAATTTCTTTAGCAGCTCAAAACAAATGGAGAATTCATCAAATGGATGTGAAATCTGCCTTCCTCAATGGAGTTCTTGAAGAAGAAGTTTATATTGAACAACCTCAAGGCTATGAAGTTGAAGGAGAAGAAGATAAAGTTCTGAAGTTGAAAAAGGCACTCTATGGTTTGAAGCAAGCTCCAAGAGCTTGGAATGCCCGAATAGACAAGTACCTACACGAGAGAAACTTTATCAAGTGTCCGTATGAGCACGCACTTTACATCAAAGCTCAAAATAATGATGTATTGATTGTGTGCTTGTATGTGGATGACTTGATCTTTACAGGTAATAATCCGAGTATGTTCAACAAGTTTAAGGAAGAGATGACGAATGAGTTTGAGATGACCGACATCGGGCTCATGTCTTACTATCTTGGCATCGAGGTAAAGCAAGAAGATAAAGGGATCTTTATCACTCAAGAAGGATATGCAAAGGAGGTGATCAATAAATTCAAAATGGAACGGTCTAATCCGGTCAACACACCCATGGAATGTGGGATCAAACTATCAAATTATGAAGAAGGAGAAAGAGTGGATCCAACACTTTTTAAGAGCTTGGTTGGAAGTCTACGATATTTAACGTGTACAAGGCCTGATATTCTCTATGCAGTTGGAGTCGTCAGTCGTTTCATGGAGAAACCAACAACCACACATTTGAAGGCAGCAAAGAGAATTCTTCGATACATCAAAGGTACGATAAACTATGGTTTGTATTATTCTGTTTCTGATGATTACACACTCGTGGGATACAGTGATAGCGATTGGAGTGGAGATATTGATGATCGCAAGAGCACGACTGGTTTTGTGTTCTATATGGGAAACACTGCCTTCACATGGACATCAAAGAAGCAACCAATCGTTACTCTTTCCACGTGTGAAGCAGAATATGTAGCTGCTACCTCATGTGTTTGCCATGCAATTTGGCTAAGGAATCTACTAGAGGAGTTGGGCTTATCACAAGAGGAGCCAACCAAGATTTTCGTGGACAACAAGTCAGCAATTGCGTTGGCAAAGAACCCAGTGTTCCATGATCGGAGTAAGCACATTGATACACGTTACCACTATATCAGAGAGTGCATCACAAGAAAGGATGTACATTTGGATTATGTGAAGACTCACGATCAAGTTGCCGATATCTTCACCAAGCCACTTAAAAAGGACGACTTCATAAGATTAAGAGATCTGTTGGGAGTAACAAAATCAAGTTTAAGAGGGGGTGTTGAAAAATAAACTTGATTTTGGATATTTAGGATTTGGGCCTAGCCCAAATAAAAGCCCAAATTCTAGAAATGTCTTAAGTAGATGGAAATTCTAGAGAAATCCACTAGGAAGATTTTTGGAGTATATGAGTAGAATTCTCTAGAATATTATAGAAAATTGTATATTCTAGAGAATAATTTGTAGCCACAAGATTATAGTTGTGTGTTGGCAAAATCCTAGCCACAACTTGAGGAGGTGGAAACTAGTATAAATAGGAGTGGTGTCTCAAAGTTTTTGTATCAAGCCAAAAAAGCTAGAATTGAGTAATAACACAAGTAGCCTCTTTCTCATAACCTCTTTCTCAAAAATCCATCTTTCAATTTTACCCTCCAATCTCCAAAAAGTTTCTTTCCAACAAAACATTTGTTTTGTATTTGTTTTGTTTTGTTGTGCTTAGATAGTTTAGGGAAAATATAGTAGATGTGGTATGGGGCTTTCTCAAACTGCTGTCTGTTTCACTTTCACTGTTTTATCATTATATTGTCATAATTTGTCCATTAAATGATTCTTTTAGAAGCACTAGAAAAAAGCTAATCATATTGATGTTGTGCTAAACCTAACTATTTTTTCACGTTTTGATAATTTAATCGCTTAAATTTCTCTTTATTCTCTACTGGATTTTGGAAATTTGGCTTTGTTTGAGCATTTTCTTGTAATTTTCTCATTTGGGGTTGGCTGAAATATGGACAAGCTAGGTTTCATTGAATTGGCTAGACCAAATTTGCACATCGCAATTTCTAAGAAACCTCATGATCCACATTCCCAACCCTTCATTTCGATTGTTGTGTACTTGTTGTATGTTGCTAATGTGACATGTAAAATTAACAAAGGAAATTGATTTATCATGCGGTTAGCTAAAAATTATCATAATGGTTTATTCTGATTGGTTAAGGATATTGTTGAATTTATAGCTACAGCATGGGTTGGTTAACAAAATGAGCAAGTAATTGAATATATAAATACTTGGATCATCTCCCACGGGTTCATGTGTGAGAAATTAGCTCTGTTGAATCCTTTGTCAAGAATCTCTTTTGCTTCAAGAAGCCGATTGTCCTCTTCAGTGAGTGAATGCTTCAAGAAACCGGCTGTCTTCTTCAAGTGACTGAAAGTTTAATTTGTGAGGGAGTTCATCACCATACTTGATTTTCTGGAAAGATTTTTCAATAAAAGCTTGAGTGGTATTTCCACGGTGGATCTAGACATCTTGTTGAACCATTATAATTTTGGTGTCTCTTTCTTCTTAGCTTATTCTTTACACTTATCTTTACTTGTATTCAGGGTGTCCTTTCTACTACACTGTACATATAGTTCATGTGGGTTTCTTTAACTAGATTTCATGTAATTTCCTTCATTCGAATGAATATATATCTAATATATGTTTCTATTGGTTGCTCATATAAGTTGGTGTACTTTGCAGATAAGATTATTTACATTGCTTCATTGAAGAAGTTTCTTCTAGAAAGGATTAAAGTCTAGGGAAGGCTGGAGATCTTGGCAATGTCGTCTCTGGAGCTCTTCATTTTCTAAATCCTAAATCAACTGAGTTTATTTATTTGGGTATTGAAATCTGAGGGGTAGTTTAAATAATAGTATATACTTGCCTTGATTTTCTGAATCTTAAGGCCTGTTTGATAATCATTTGGTTTTTGGTTTTTGGTTTTTGAAAATTAAGTTTATTTACACATACTTCCACCTATAAGTTTTTTTGTTTTAGTATCAATCTTCTACCTTATTCGCACAAACTAAGTCCAATTTTGGAAAAAAAAAGTAGTTTTCAAAAACTTGTTTTTGTTTTTAAAATTTTGCTAGGAATTCAAATGCAACCTTAACTAGGATGAAAGCCATGGTAGGAAATTTAGAAGAAAACAAGCATAATTTTCAAAAACAAAAAACAAAAAACCAAATGGTTATCAAACGGGACCTAAAGTTTATCTAATTGGATATTGAAATCTGGGGAGGAGGTGTTAGTTTGAATAATATAATTAAGATGTTGAAAGTTGAAGGTGGCAGGGGAAGAAGGCTAAAATCTTCTTTGAATTGAGTTGATTTCATTGTTATCTTGTTTTTTGTTTAGTTTAAATAATAGTATAACAAGATTTCATTGGATTGAGCTGATTTAGAATATAATGGTGAACACTAAATGTTGAATAATGTTTACAAAACTCCTAATTATTATCTTATTTTTTGTTTAGTTGGTTCCTTCAAATGAAAATTTTTGTTGAATGAAGTTCAATTTCAAACATTGCTTGGATGGTTTGAATAATTAACATTTTAGTATGTGAATTTCGTTATCACTTTGTCCAATTTATGGTTTTGTAAGTTTATGAAGTTCCATTTCTCCAAGTTTGCTCACTATGTTGAATATTATTTTGGCATTCAGGAGACAACATATCAATCTTAAACGTTGAGTTAAAAAAAAAACCAAAAGAAGCATGTTTAAAGAAGAGATGTCTCTGGTTCAGAATTCTGGTAGAGGTAGCAAGTTCTGTTGTTTGTCAACGAAATTAAATGTATTTTTCTTGGATGGGTTTTACAATTTTTTTAAAAAATAATTTTATGAATAAATTGTTACCTACCAAAAAAAAAAAAAAAAAAAAAAAACTATAAAATAGATCATTAGTAGGAAAATTACCAGCACATGTAAGATGGGCTTGTGGCCGAGTTTATTTTAAATCAAAACAATCAGTATGTGAGCTGGGATTTTGAGGCTTTTTTGTTTTTGTTTTCAAATGGCCAGACATACTGGTTAAAAGAGTCAATTCAAGAGCTGCATCATCTTACTAGACTTTGACTTTACTTATATTCATTGGTAAAACGTGATGGGGGAGTTAATTGGTTTACGAAGAAATGTTATCGTCTTTTATTATCAAACTTTCTTTGTTTTATGTTATTATCTATGGACTTTGAGAGAATGAGATTATTTAATGGCTAGACAATACTTTTCTTTTCTTTTTTGAAAGGAGTTATAAGAATTGTGATGCCAGACATTTCTTTTGAATATGTAAATCTGAGAATACAATCCCTATTGTTAGTTTAACAATGTTGTAATTTGGTATTTGATATTATTTTGCTAACTTTCTTGCACACAAGGAAGGAATCTGGAATGTTTAATTACTTTCTTCTCATTTGAGTTTGAAACAAAAGAAATGTCGTATCTCAGAAATGGATGACAGGTAAGACAATCAAGTTTATATACTTTCTTTGCTTCTCAATTAAGTTTATATAGCTTCTTTGCTTTCCAAGCTAGAGGGTATGTGTGTGTTTTAGGCTATGAAGAGGTCTGACTAACATTTTCCAATCCCAATTTCGTCTTATTTGTTCTCCCAATTTAAAAAACAAGTTAAACTGTTAATGTTCCTTTTTTCCATTCTTGGTATATGGTAGATGGTGCTAATAGTCTGAGTGTTCAACGCTCTTATATAGTTTTTGGTTGAATCTTTTAGGCTAACTAAGTTGGAGCAGATGTTACGTTGTTCCTCATGGATGCATTGGGAAAGGTAATCAGGTATGTCTTACACCGTGATCTGGATATATGAATGAGTATATTATTTTCCCTGATGAATATAATTGCTCATGGTCTGGTATGCAGAATTATATTGACATTTTTCCAAGTTAAAGAACTAAATGTTTGTGTATGTACTTTTATTCACTTCTTGATCATATATTTGGCAGGTGTATGTGGCTGTCCTTTTACTGAGAATTTTTTGATTATACAAACTTAACCGCTTAGTAACTTCTAGTATGTTTATGTGTTTGTGGATTTACTCATTTATTTGCTTTCAATTACTTGCAAAGTTTTCTTTTCTATTTATTTTTGGGCAAAGTGCTTTTTTTCTTTTTGAAAATTTTGTAGTCCAATTGAGTTTTTTTAGAAGATTTGGACAAACTTTGTGCCTCTAATATTCGAGTTTGTTTCTGTATTAGGGATAAAGTAGGTGATGGGACCGATTTGGCCCTATTTATTTAGTCTTAATCTTGCTAGTTTTATACTTAATCATGTGCTTAATTGTATTCTTTTATAGGTATTTGGCATTAAAGCTTCTCAAGAGCCAATATTCCAATTTGGTGTTAGTTCGAGGAAATTAACAAGGTTTTGATCCAATTTGAAGTCCACGAGATGTCGAGGAGGTGAAAAGATCAAAGCGGAGCACTCAAACCTTGAAAACAATGTCAAATGGAGCAAAATTGAAGTAGCCAAGCAAGGAAACCTGAGAGCCAGCATCGAAACGCTGGGCTCTCGACGTCTCAACACTGGCACGTTTTCGACACGGGGACTTAAAGCCTAGCGTCAAGACGCTGTCACGATAGTATAAATATTCCCCTTTTTCGATTTAGGTCATATCTCAGCCATTTTCTCTCGTTCCAGCTCTGTTCTTCGGCGGTTCCTCTGTATTTTCTCAGTTTTTTTAGTTTATATTAGTTTTAGGGAGGTTAATCAAACCTTGGGACTTAGATTAGGCTTGTCTATGGTCGTCTAAGCGTCGTTCGATGTAGTTGGAACCTCAGATTCGTAAGTACACTTCAGTTTTTATGAGATTCAATGAGTATTTGATAGCATGCATAAATGCTATCAATTTCCTATTAATTTTAGCTAGTTTTGTGCTTGAATTGTGTGCTTTGATGCCAATTTATGTTTAATTTCAGAAAACCGAGCCAAGGAAACAAAACCGGAATTTTGAGAGATTTTGGATGATTTTGGAGGCTTTTGGAGCAATTTGAAGAATTACATTGAAGATCTAAGCCCACAAGCCCAAGAAAAGCAAAGTGGAAGCCCAAATTGAAGTAAAAAACGGGTCATTCATTGAAGACCGAGGCCTAGCGTTGAGACGCTAGCCTTGGGCATCTCGACGCCAGGCAGCTGCGAAGGAATGATCTAGAATCGCGACAGCGTCGCGACGCTGCACCAACTTGCTCTCCAAGTCTGCTGACGTAACAGCGTCGTGACGTTGTGACATCCGCGTCGCGACCCTGTGCCTGCTGATCACCTATATGAAGGGATTGGAATTTCACAATTCCATAAAGCAGAAGCGTAATTGGGATCGTTCGTAGTTAATTTTGTTTCCACCAAAATACCAATATATTGACAAAATTTAGAAAACTATTCTAAATCAATTATTAAGGCTAAGCATACAACCTTAGAACTAATTCTAAAGGGGAGAAACAAACATACCGTCGTTGTTGTCTCTGAAGTATCAAGAACACATTTCTTAATTTCATAGGGACCAAGCGTCAACAATTGGGACACCACCAATTGATCTTCCCCACTATGACTCTGAGATTAGGAACGTAGTTGTGGGACTACCTAATCTTCAATGGGAAAAACTCTGGAGAGAAAATTCTCCCTAGAGTTCTTGGGTTGAGAGAATATGAGAGGGAGGCTAGAGAGAATGCAAGAGTGCATTCTTGTGGCCTTATGTTGTAGTACCTAAACCCTAGGTTTAGTGTTCTATTTATAGGAGAAAGGTCATGAATAAAATATTCATTTAAAATCAATTATTTCCATAACTGATTTAATCTTTTCCATAATTGATTAATCTTTTCCATAAATGAATGATCACTTCCATAAGTGATTAAATCATTTCCATAAATGATTAATTACTTCCATAGGAGATTAATCATTTACATAATTGATTAATTTCCAATTAATTAATCACCAATTAAATATCATATATTTAATTTCAGACCTTCTATTAGTTAATTAATTAATTACCCAATTAAATATCATATATTTAATTTTAGGCCTTCAATTAATTAATTCTATAATATGAATCAAATTCATATTAAAATTTGAACTCCTTCAAATTCTCTTATATCCTATAAATTTAATATGAATCAAATTCATATTAATATTTGAACTTCTTCAAATATTTATTTCTCCCATAATAATAAAGTTTAATTTCAAATTAGACTTTATATTTTAATGTATCACTATACATTATATTAATTTGTATTTCATACAATTAATTTAATTCCTAATATGAATTTGAACTATTCAAATTCTCTCAAGATATAATTGTTCCTAATTACTTTTTTCGAGCTAGCAGGGGGACCTAATGGACCTACAGATCATAAGCTCCAATGATATGAGGTTAACCAATTAAACTCATTAATCAGGTTAACCAATATTCATTAACTGTGGGTCATTCCACTAAAGACCCACAACTGAACTCTTCTCACTGTAGAACATTTATGTGTCCACGGATATAGACCTATACCGGTAAGTCAATCCTTCACGAGTGTCCGTAATCACAGCTGGGTCAAATTACCGTTTTACCCCTGTGTTACATTTGTCTCCTTAAGTACCAGTGCTCCTCTAATGAACAACTTGTTTATGGTCCAACCAATAAACAGAAAGTCCCTCTCGGGCCAGTGAGAGGGCGGGATCCCTTTGTTCAAGTCCCGAAGTCACCACTTAAGGGAACACTCATCTACTTCTCCTAGAAGTGGGAAGGAGTGAATTCCTTCTTGTGTTGTCATGTCCCCAGCCTCCCACTCGGTCTTGTCCCCAAAAAGGAAGGCATATTGAGTCGGCATATTGGCCACTCTCACCCATGCTAATCAAAGGACAATCCCTCATGAGAAGGAGTTCATGACACACTTAGGATTAAACTGAGTTACCTAGGTCATCCTATTGAAACAGTAACCTAACTAGTTAACGGTGTTACATCTAGTGGTTTACTATTTCATGGTTCGGTCTTATGCAAACTCATTGCATAGGATACCCCTGCTTGCATGTCTACTACATGGACGCTTTGGATCAATGCGTCTGTATCAAATACAAAGCGGGTCGTATCACATAGTGTTACCAGGATAAGGTACCCAACATTATCCTTGTACTATAGACCTTTTAGGTTGTTACTTGAACATCGATCCCCATATGTCCCACATACTAGTTCAAGTTACATACCAACAACCTTGGATCTTAGTTTATTGGATTTGGGTCAAATTGTGCAATTTAACAATAACACTTTATTGTTGAAACTCAATAACACTTTGTTGAAACAAGTATACAATTTGTTTACGTTCACTATCTACGAGTTTTAGGGCATAAATCCCAACACTATAAATACAACATTTTTCATCCAAGTTTGGGGAGCCGGTTTTCACCCCATTCTAGAGTCCACACTAAAATTGGGGGTTTTTTTTGGAGAGTTTTGGAGCTTTTGTTGAACATCTTTGGAGCTCGGGATCGATGGAGGTCGCCGCGGGATCGAGGAGATCGACACTTTATAAGCAATTCTCTTCACTATTCCTTTACTTTTAGTTTGTAGAATATTGTGATTAGGAACTATTGGATTTTAGTGATTATAAGTAGTTAGTTCCTAAATTCTATGAGATTGATTAGTTTGTTGAACCTTTGCTTCATTAATGAATTAAATTGGTTTGATTGTCATTATCATTCATTTTTGCATTTTGTCCTTAATTCTTTTAATCAATTGATCATTGATTAAATGAATTGTTACTAAGTGGAAGCTCGACGGAGAGAAGCTTAGATTAGAACTGAATGCATGACCGACGTTTATTTACCCGAGTGACACGAGATAGACTAAATAGCATTAGAAGTTGTACTGAAGGGTCGTAATGCCATGCTAAGTAAATAAAGAGGAAACCGAAAGGAGATTCTTTTATTAAAAGGCATGAGAATAGGAGGAAACCGATAGGAGAGTCCTTGAAATTAGACTTCTAGACTTATGAATTAAATGACTAATTAATCTGAATTAGCTAGTTGGTTAAGCAATTAAAGGTCCAATTAATGAAATCATCACTCTAAGAATTATCCCTCCAAATTGTGTCTCCATTTATCTTTTGCTTTCTAGATTAGCTTTTTGTTATTCTTTTCAGCATTAGATTTGGTTCTCTAAATAAAGCTAAGCAAAAGTATTCATGGTAATTAATTGAATAAATCGAATCCCTATGGAGACGATACTCTATACTCAAAATCACTATATTACTTGTGACGACCCATACGCTTGCGGTAAACACGCCATCAGTATTTTGTACTGATTTCATTATGCTCTTGAGTTTTTTGAGCTTCATGTATAATTTAACTGTTGTTTTGTGATTTAGATTCCCGATTATATTACTTGCATGCACAATAGGTTAGATTGACACCCTAACTCACAGCTTGCATGTTACTAACTCGTTAAGAAATTGAATTCCACGTAGCTAATGGAACTTTAATTGTAGTTAGCAAATAGACCGAGTCATGGGCACGGGTCCCAAGAGCGGTTCTCTGACTTTGTAGTCTGCATGATAGGTCTAGGGTCTAAATCGGTGTTCATAATTAATTTAGGTTTTTCCTAATTAATTAGATCATTCTAGCCTAGAGCAACAATTAATTGGATTATTGATCTCGATCGGGTTAATTAATTAATTAGTTGGATGCTGGTTCAATGGGCTAGTCGTGTTAGCGCTCTAGGGGTATCTTGGTCTTAATAAAATTAGTTAACTGATTAATCTCGATGGGTTAGAGTCAATTAATTTAGAGTACCAATTAGGCAGCTTGCATTTAAATCTTTATTTGCTAATCAATGAGTAAAAACAAATGTACTGAATTCGAGTGTCTCCAGCTACAGTCACTGCCAAGGTGAGATTAACCAACCGCCCTTCATTTTCCTGTTATTTAATTTTCTGCCATTTACTTTATGCATTTTTACTTTTCCCGCATTTAATTCCCTCTCTCTTCAACCCCCTTCTGTTACCCATCAAAGACAAAAGAGGTTATAAACCAGTTGTTCCTTGTGATTGACCCCGACCACTACTACTGTAAAGTAGTTTAGTGATCGGTGATTTACAAATTTATTTGGCACTTGGAGCCTCGACAAGTCCGGCTCGTCAGTAGGTTATTGGTTATCTTATTTGTGAGTTGCAATTTGTTGAGATCTATATTTTGGCTACAGTTTTGGGTTGCCCTTGCTTTTATTTACAGTTTTGGGTTGCCGCTTGCATATGCAGTTTTCCTCTGATTTTCTTTAAGATCATTATGTCTTTCTTCTTCCAAATACATAATCAGTTGCTTCCAAAACTCGATTTGGATCACGGGTAATTTTTAGATTCTTTTTCATAATCCTTATCTGCTTGGTGACTGAAAAGTTCAAATTGATCTTTCTTTTTCCAGGTCTCAAACAACTAAAGGTATATGGTTGGCTAAATGTGCTGGCATTGAGCCTTGTGCACTTGTGATGGATTTGGAGGCAGTTAATGGTAGAGAGTAGGGAGAGGTGTATTTCTGTGCTTTTTTTTTTTTTGGGGGGGGGGGGGGGGGGGGGGTTATTAATGTGTTTCATTTGCTAGTACTTTCTGCTGATTGAAATCGTCGTCTGGAATGTACAACTTATTCCACGAGATAACTACTTGAGCCACAAACAGTTGGTATTGTAAGGCTGATAGGATCATATATATTGGTTGCCTCAGCAATCTAAATTCATAGCTCTAGAGACAATGCGGATTTACAACTTGTTTCTTTAACCATAGGGCCAATTTATGGTTATTTCTTCTTTGTATTGGCTTGGTAGGATTTGACCTTCTATATAATTGAGCTTTTTAACTTTTGCCTTTTGTTCTAATATTACATGTTCCTCTTTATTTGTCTTTTTAGCTTTCTTTCACCGTATGAACAATTCATTCATGTTCCTCTTTATTTGTCTTTTTAGCCTTATGCATAATTGAACTTTTTAACTTTTGTCTTTCATTTCTTGAGTGGATCAAACTCTATATAAGTGGATTTGTAGCACCATTTGTTGTGTATTTAAAGTTCATTAAAACTTCTATTTTGTAAGTAAAGAATATGTTTTGTGGTTGACTGTTCTATTATGAAATTGGAACTTAACTGGAAAAGTAATCATATTTATTAACTACTCTTTTGTTGCTTGGATTTAATGCATATCTAAGTTTAGTTCTTTTAGTTCAACCTGGTTCTAAAGTACAAGTGCGCTATGCAAGTTTGTGTTGATGGACTCATGAGACTGTTCTATTATGAAAGCAAACAGTTTTAAAAACCGTTGGCAAATCTAAGAAAAGCCAACGGTTTTGGGAAATATCAGAAAAACCAACAGTTTAAAAAACCATTGGCAAATATAAGAAATGCCAATGATTTTTAAACCGTTGACAAATATAAGAACTGCCAACGATTTTGTAATCCATTGGGTTTTCTGAGGCAGATGTAAGAAATGCCAACAGTTTTTAAACTGTTGGCAAATATAAGAACTGCCAACGGTTTTGTAAACCGTTAGGTTTTCTGATATTTCCCAACGGTTTTAAAATTGTTGGATTTTCTTAAATTTCCCAACGGTTTTAAAAAACCGTTGGCATTAGCTACTCCGACGCGGTTTTGCCATCGGAAAGCCCGACGATGAAAAAAATCGTCGGCAGGGTTTATGCCAACGGTTATAAGAGTTTACCCGACGGTTTTTTTCTATCAAAATATCCGGGAAATCTTGTAGTGAAAGAATAAACACTTTTAATTTTCATTCCTTTTAGAAACCATTGAGTTCTTTAATAAAAGAAGAAGTTTTCCTATCACTTGACATTTTGATAGGAAAAAATAGACAAAATATATTGAAAATTATGTTTATTTTCTTTTTATACATGGATTACACCTATATATGAATGAATACACTGATTCGATGTGTCATCTCCACTCGAATAGTTGTGTTCCATCGACATAAATTTCATCTATTCGACTTAAAAGTTTAATTTTTAAATATATTTTGTAATGTCAAAATTTGAAGAACCACCTTCATTGTCCTAACATCTCTCAACGGACACCTAAACTCAAAGAGTCACATTCCAAAAATTGAAGAACCACCTTTATCATACAAACTTCTCTCAACAAACACCTCAACTCAAAGAGTTGTGTCCCGTCAACAAATACTTAAAAGTTTAATTTTCAAATATATTTTGTGAAGTCAAAATTTTAATAACCACCTTCATTGTCTTAACATCTCTCAATGCACACCTAAACTCGAAGAGTTGAATCCTAAAGATTGAAGAACCACCTCTTGTGTCCCATCAACAAATAGTGAATGACAAAATAGGACTTAAATAAAATTGTAAGGGCAAAATTATTGGTATGTAAAGATTCTTCCCTCTTAGCCCCTTTTATATATAGTACATATATAGATTATAGATGATACTCTAGCCATCATGTCATTTGAAAATTACCCTTAGCTGGCCCTGGTTCATTAAAGGTCCATGCAATTAAAATAAATGGGTAACGACACAAATGGACCTTAATGGAGATTTATTTGGTAAAAAGTCTAAACTAATTAAATTTTACATCCTTGTCCAGCCGATTTTTATTATGGGTCATTATGAATTAGTCCAATTACATTAATACCCTTACATGCAAGCTACCTATAATCATAAAAAAATAAAAATAAAAAAGGAAACAAATTAAATGAACAATTTGTTTTCCTTGTCTAAAAAAATTTCATTCCACAACTTGCATCAAATAAGGAAAAGTGACTTATTTTCTCTTCATCCCTTTATTCACCCTATTCTTCATTTTGAATTTATACTTTCCTAATATAACATATTTTCATTTAAGGCAATTGCATTAATCATTGCATACAACATATCATAACTATTATAAAATTTTCATTTTTCTATAATTATTTAAAAAAAAGCATATTTTTCATCGATAACTTCCATTTCATTTTTTTTTCATTTTCGTACTTTGCTAACATTTTTCGTATTTTTACCATATATACCCTTGCTTTTCTTAATCATACTATAACATGTTATTTTGAAAAATGTAGTGTTCTACAAAAATATATACCTTATAAACACCTCATATATATTTCATATCACAATGAGTTTAGTTTTTGTAAATGGTTTTAATGTAGTTTCGTATATATTCAAAGATATATTAAGTAACACATTTGATATCATTAAAATAATATAATCCAACCTATATACTCTATTTTTATATATATATTATTCCATTTTTATTGAAATAGTTATTTCACCTATTACGGATTTTGTCATACATACACTAAGTATATTTAATTGTTTGCAAAAATATACTCGATATATTTATTTGAGGTTCTTTGCAAAGTAGTCGAGGTGAGCAAATATTGCAAAAGATATTTAATTTTTTTAAAAAAAATACGATTTATTTAAGGGGCAACAAGAAAAGTGGCTAAAAATAAATAGGTGGCTTGAAAAATGGCTACACAAGTTTATAAATTAAATAGATGGCTAATTGATTTTATAATTAATAAATCCCTATTTGCAGAAGACAAAAATGCCCCCCAACAAACTGTCTAAGGTGTTCTTAACGTTTAAAATTAAAATAAGAGTTTATGAGAGAGAAAATACCCCAAAAAAAGTTAGAGAAATTCTAGGAAGCTTGAAATTCAAAAAATCCAAGGAACCAACCTAATTTGAAAATCTAGATGTGGCATCTTCTTAGTACTCAAGAACCGTTTTCTGGAAAAAAAACACACGGGACGAACTCAAGAATCGATACCTTTATTAGGGAGAAACATGTAAAATTCCCCCCTCCAGCAGGAGAAACACCTTTCAAATGCGTCGATTGAAAAATCAGCCCTCTCAATCAGAAGATATACCCCTGCAAAATGCATTAAAAATGCCCCAAATTGGAAACAACTAAGAAAAATGAACTTAAATGCTGCAATTATGACAAATCAAATCAACACAAACCCTCCACCAAAACCGCCTCATGCATTTCCTTCCCACGCCCGTGCTCTTCATCTTCCACACCTCGCAAACTTGAGAGCCAAAACTTAAGGAAACCTCCATTTCCCACCTCATCTGCTGCAATCCCGTTAGGAACCTTCTTCCCAACCCAGTGTATCGCGCTTCCTACTTCCTACACCGCACCGACGAACCACTTCCACCGTGCCGACGAGCTTCTCCCGTCGCGCCGACGAGCCTTCTACGCAACCCGCAAGCTCCATTGAGTTTTCTTCTCCACAACGATTGTCACCAAAAAATTTAAAATAAGATATGTAGATAACGGCTTCATTTCCCTTATATTTGCAACAACCGTATACATAATCCCCCGATTTTAGGGATTCATTTTTTCCTTCCAATTTGCGATTATACCGCTCTATTGTAAGACGAAAAGCACGGGCGTGGGGAGGAAATGCATGGAGGCGGTTTTGGTGGAGGGTTTGTGTTAATTTGAACTTAAATGTTGAACCCGCCAGAGCGGTATGTACTGATAAATACAATTTCATCGTTATTGCAACTTCTCTGGAAAAAGTGTGCTTGTGGTATACTCATATGTATGTGTGTGCCCCCCCTTTACATTATACACATTGGCATGTCTAATAGAAAAAATGCTTTGATTTGTCTGTACTATTATATACAACCATGGAATGGTCTGATGTGTCTACTTGTGTGTGTACACTTAATCCCCCCTGTATTTGAGTTAATCACCTCCTGTATCGTGTACGTCTGGAATGCCCAATAAAAATACACTATGTCTTTGTATGTGTTGCTATATCCAACCATAATAACCCCCCGTACCATGTTCACCTGGATGCAAATACCTGCTGAATGCCATAACTGATATTTGTCTATAGTATTACATACATACGTGTTTCGCATGCATCCTGTGTGTATGCATACTTACCCCAGTCCCACCCCCCATATGAGTTATATATACGCTGCAGTTTATATGCACTGTCATCTGTCTGTGTGTACTGCTACTTATGACTCTTATTGTTGTCCTTTTGTAACATGGATAATCAGCGGCAAAATGTGAGGGATAAAATCTTTTTTTACTGTTGGAAACGCTGAAACCCAAGCCTAAAAAATAGGTAGATCTTTTTATACCGTTGAACACAGACCGCCAACTGAACTCCCTATAAATCGGGATTCATCCATTCCGAAAAAGGGGGGGAGAAAACTGAATGAAAACAAAAAAATCTGTTAACAGCGTTTGTCTATAGTCGTATATACTAGGGGTAAAAATGTCAAAAAAATCTAGAAAACAGATCCTGAAAATGCGGTAGCCACCCCTGCGAATTCTGAACTCCCGTAGCCAAAAAATAAGAAGGCTTTTTTTTCTAGCTATTCAGCACAATTTCCCTTTATTTAACGCCACAAGGGCAAAGAAAAAGGCCCATCAGGCCCAATACACAGCCAACTTGGAAGCAACGAAGTCCAAGTCTCATTACATCGCATAACTTTTGCACGCTTAGCAAGAAGATCAGCCTCTTTATTGTGCATCCTTGGAATGAAAGTGAAAGAAATATTAGCAAAAAAAGGAACCATCTCCCAGATGGACGTCAGAAGAGCTTCCACGTCACTCCAAACTATGGACTTTTTCATAATGAAATTGATGGCTTATTGGCAGTCTGACTCTACTACAAGCTTCTCACACCTCATATTCAGAGTCATCCTCATCCCCTCCAAGATACCTCTCAGCTCCCCCAAAATCACATCCAACCGAAAGTCCAAATAGATCGATGCAGCCACCTTAACACCACAATGATTGTCCCTGAAAAGATATTTAGTTTTAATCAATACTAATCCAAGAAGAGTTAAATATAATCTTGCCTAATAAGTTGTCAGAGAGGCATGCATGTGACGCGGTCCTTCTAGGCTTGGAGTTCAATTTATTTCTCATTAAGTTGGGAAACATGCAGTTCAGTTCCAACTCCACAATTTGATTCTCCTGTTGTTCAATAATGGAAACGTTTTGTATCAGGTTCTTCGACGTGCACAGTGCACTTCCTCCCATTTCCATCACCAATCGGAAAAACTAAGCAAGCCCATATCCATCACCAATGGTAAAAACAAACAAACCCTCAAATCCATCACTAATGGCAGTGAGCACGACGAATGCATTCAACAAAGGTAACATGGATCCTAGTGGTGTTCATACTATTGTCATAGACCATATGCTTAGCCCGAAGCTAAAGTAACTGATGGCTTTGGTGCAAATTCAGCTCGATTATTGTTGGCACATCCCACCAACACTTCTCCTGTACATCATTGTTGCAGTTCTGAGCAACGTCCATCAACGCCAACACCTCCCTGTATTGTCCAATTTGTTAAATTCTATAAGAGATTGGTTCAATTCATTTCAGAACACTAAAAAACAAAACTACAAAATATGAAAAAAAAAATCAAAAGATGAGAAGGACACTAATTATATAAAAATTCAAAACCTTAGATCTATAAAGAAAGCTGAATGTCAAATGCACCCAACACACCAATAGAAAAAAATTTTAATCCATAACATACCTCAAAGGCATGATTTTTAAGGAATGATGGCTAGATATACTAGAGCAGTAGCAACACTAATTAATCCTTTTTCATTGATAAGGGGCGCGCACTTGTTCAGAAACATGTTGTTCAGCTCGCAAAGATGTTTCTTTTCTAAGTATAGTTGTTATCAGAGCCAAACGAGTATATTTTGAACTTTTTTTTTTTTTTAGCAAGCCTTACCTCAATGGTTGAGGAAAAACGTCTTTCCATCATACATTATTATTGACAAAGGAATTGGAAATTATCAATCCATGTAAGAAATTTAGACTACTGGTACTTAAAATGCCAAAAACTAAGGAGGCATGCAGTCGAATGGTCTCACTTTAATCTACTCATATAACCATGATATTTAATCCACTCACATAAGCATAATACTCCAAAATAATAACAAAATCCACACTAAGGGAGTATATACATCCAAATCAATAGCCCTCCCTCGGCCCAAAAATTTTGATTCTAAAACACCTTGAAAAATTCTAGCGAGGGCACAAATGCATAATAGCATGTAAATTCCAAAATAATCAGAATTTAAAAAAAAAAAAAAAAAAAAAAAAAAACTATTCTCAAGGGACGAAATCCCAGCTCTTGCTTACTAAATAAATTCCACAATAATTCTAGAAATAATATACCAAAAGCATACCCCTCATAGATCTACAAAAATGTAACCTGTTACATGAAATTGTAGTACACCGAACAATATTGAGTGTAACAACTAATTAGCCGAGAAACCCTATGATTGTAATTCTCGAATCTCAGTGTTGTTTCGCTAAAATAAAATCCCAAAAACAACCCTAAATCGATGAAAGAAAATTTGAGAGGAAAAGAGAGAGAGAAATTGAAGGCCTACCGAAGAAGAGATAATCGACGACAGAGGTGAGGAGAAGAAAATTACCTGAGAGAGCGAAGTGATGAAGTGGTCGTCGCTAGGAAAAACTCTCCATCAACCATGAGATTCTAGGTATCTAGATTCTTTGAGACCTAAGCAACATACATCAAAGAATAACATGAAGGAGTGTAAATGACTCGAGCTGAAGCGAACCGAAACTTAGACGCTTAATTTAACATCAATTTCTCAAACAAAAGCATACATATTTTCAACAAAAATAGAGCAACGAATAAATACCTCTTGAAGCTTTACTCAAAAAATAAATAAATACCTCTTGAAGCACGAATTAAAGGTGATTCTTTGGATGATTCTTCACACAATCACTACGTGGACCACTACCAAGATCTTCCCTACTATTCTCCGGTCTTAGAAAGGGGTTTGTGGAGCCTAACTGTGATGAATTTGGGAGATGAAATTTGAGAGAAAAAAATGGGTTCCTAGAGAGAAATAAACTTGATTTTGGAGAGAGTTTTTCAATTATGTTCTTCCATCAATTCTCCAGCAAAAGCCATCATCCAATTTTGAAGATGGAAGAATTTATACCAAGAAAGAAAATTGAAAACGGGATTGTACATTCACCAACATAGGTGTCTAAATGTGGAGTTTTGCATGAAAAAACCTTCACAAAAAACCAACACCTATTTTAATTAATTTAAAAAACTAATTTTGAAATTCTTTAATCAATTTTTAAATAAAATTAATTAATCTAATTAATTTTAAATAATTAATTGAACATTTTAATTAATTATCATTATTTAATTTAATATCAAATACCAAATTAAATAATTGCACCAATCCTGATCTCTCTCAATCTGATATTTGAATATGAATCACTATTCAAATTCAAACCGACAAATGTATCATATACAAACTTGCAATATTTAAATCATATTTAAATATTTCCAACTCTCTCTAATTATAGTTTAATCCAAAGTTTAAACTATAATACGTTAAGTATATCGTATATAATGAACGTTAATTCCCTAAAGCGAATTTGAACGATTCAAACTCTTTCGCCACTTTTGTTCTAAAGTTTAGTTCGTATGAGCTGGCAGGGGGACCTAATGGATCTACATATCATGGGCTCCAACAATCTGAGATTAATCGGTTAAACTCATTAACCTAGTTAACCAACATTCGTTAACTAATGGGACACTCCGCTATAGTCTGTAGTTGCACTCCCCTCACTGTAGATATATTTATGTTCACTCGATATAACCATAATCAGTAAGTCGACCCTTCACAGGTTGTTCGTAACTGTAGTGGGTCAAAAGTTCGTTTTACCCCTAAAGTTACATCTTGTTCCTTAAGTTCCACCGATCCTCTAATGAACAATTTTTTTATGGCCCAACCATTAAACAACAGTTCCTCTCGGACCAGGAGAGGACGACACGCCTTTTTTCAAGACCCGGAGTCAGCACTTAACGGAACAACCTCTTCTATCCCTATAGGCGGGTAGGAGTGAATTCCATCTTGCAAGACTATGTCTCCAACTATCTACCCGGTCTTATCCCCAAAATGGTAGGCTTATTGAGTCGGCGATGATGGGCCACTCTCACCCATGCAAATCAAAGGATGATCCCAAATAAACATGAGTTCATAGTTAGCTCAGGATTAAGATCGAGTTACCTAGGTCATCGCATGAACTAGTCAGTTTCACAGTAAAAAGCGTTATAAAGCAAAAGTGACTTGTTTCGCGGTCTGGTCTTCTGCAAACTCATTGCATAGGACGTCCCCACTTGCATGTCTTGACATGAACGATTCAGGATCACATCGTTTGTATTAAATACAAAGTGGGTCGCGTCACATAATGTCCCCAAGATATGGTACCCAACCTTATCCCTATAATATAGACCGTTTTGGATATTACTCGAACTTGATCCGCTTTTATGTCTACACATAAAGTTCAAGTGTTCATTTTATAGCCATGATTTGTAGTTTATTGGATTTGGTTTAATTATTGCAAAATTAAACAACCATTCAATAACAACATATTGAATAACCTCAATAACGCTTTATTGATTATAATTAATTTTGTTACATTTTACTATCCACGAGTTTTAGGACATAAAACCCAACATAATAAAGGTTATAAGAATTTCAGCAAAAGACTAAGAGAGATTGAGGAATACCTAGAGCAAGCTAGAAAATGATGAAGGGAAAGCAGTAGATTTTTATTTTAAAGATGACGAAGGTCAACAATCGTGGGATTTTTTTTTTTTTTTGGTATATTTGGGTAGATTATGCGATTATGAGAAGAAGATGAGAAAGCTAAAATCAATTTTGGGAGAAGTGGTGCGGTAGAGGCTGAAATGTGGATGTGAGAAACAGATGATGAATAATAATAATGATAAATTCAGCCAACCTTAGTGCAAGTATACACTATCGCACGTAGTAATAAAAACCTTAGAAGTATTCCAAGGATATCGATCCCACGAGGACTAAATTGGAAATTCATATTTGAAGAAGAAACTGCACAAATGATTGCTTAAAATAGGTAACTAAAGAAATAATGGATGATTGGCTTTTGGAATTTAAACAAAACAAAAAGTAAAGAAATAACAATAATAAATAAACAAGGTATTCGATATAGCTTCATCCGAAAGGCAATAACTTTAATCATGGATTATTCAACTCAAGCCTACTCAGTACATTGGGTCAGATTTAACTTCTATTTGGCCTTGCTCCCAAGAACCGTTAGAAGGCTAAGCGAGTACCGTTATGCACATTTCTGTGACTCGACTCCGACATAGATAATTCACGAATGCAATCTATAACCCTATAGTTGATATAGGGTGCCTTAGGCAACTTGCCCTATACCACCGAACAATCTCTTTTGAGCTTTTTCTCCTATATCACCTTTATGAGAACCGATATCGTCTGTCCCTTTCGAGATCAAACTCACATAGGATGCAAAGTCTAAGTGATCAATTTAAACTCAGCAAGATAAGAATGATAATCAATAACGAATGACATGCATTGAACAATACTTAAGTGAATAAAACACTTTCAAGCTATTGAAGCATAAGGGAATTCACTATATTGAACCCCTCAACGGAATTTAGCTACTCATGGTGGGATAAAGTGCAAATGACTATCTTTTCATTGAAATAAAGAATAAAGAATACAAGTAAATGAAAAGTAACAAAAGCTGGAAGTAATGACAGTAGCTAAATACTAGGGTTTTTTTTCTTTTATCCAATCCTTCTAGAGTTCGCTCGACACTCCACTCCACTCTCTCTCTCTTTTACAAGTGGGAATGGGTGAAAATCCCTACAAACCCTAAGGTTTATTGTCCAACTAAGGTTAGAATTCAGTCTTCTAAGAAGGACCTCGGGCATCCCTACTCATAGGCGTCAACTAGGGTTCTGTCACCACCCTCTTCTTCCAAATGAGTTCTGCTTGCATTTGACGTTGAATCGAAGCCTTATATAGTGTTGGAAGTGGTTGAGGAGCTGCAAAAATGGTGCTGGTAGGTAGCCCAGTCGATTTCGGGGTCAAAGCGGCCGGTTAGGTGCGCAATAGTCTCGTTCAAAATGACCTGCGACAGACTCGGAACTGCCTCTGTTTTTCCATAAATGCGGTCGCATTTCATTTTTGCCTTCCCAGAAATGCGGTCGCATTACGGGGCAATTTCCAGCTTCCTCTGTTTTTCTGCACAACAACAAACTTAGTCAAATTCCTATCAAATTGAGTCCTTTTAAGCACAAATAAGCATAATTTGACAAATGTGACTCTCAACTCCCTAACTTATCAACTTTAACATATTCTGAGTTCGGGAACAGTAAAATTGATCTAAAACATATAATTTTGACAAGATAATGAGCTAAATATAAGGGTAAAATAGGTATATTTTTTTACCCTTATCAAAAAGACAGGATGGTGGAAAAGGTGTGGAAAGATCTGAAATTTTGAAAGAAGATGTAGAGTGTTGAAATCAATTTTGTGAGGGAGAACTGAAATTTTGGGAACAAAGAAGATGAAAGTTGGAAAACATGCATTCAATTTTGAACATAACCCCTTTCCATAACGTTTGAGTAAAATTTTTTAATTTAGAGCCAGTTTTTTTTTTTTATTATTATTTCTCAAGCCAATTCGCGTCTTTTTCTTTAATAGTGTGATTGATGTTAAAGTTATAATGAAATGCTATGAAAAGTAGTATTTGTTGTAGTGTGTAAATGTTTTCTTCTTCTGGTCTTCAGGTACTATTGTAATTTGGTTGTAACCGGAGTATCCATCCAAAAAACAATAGTACTATTTCTCTGCAAGTCTATCCAACATTTGATCTATGAAAGGGAGTGGAAAATGGTCATTCTTGGTTGCTTTGTTCAATTATCTGTAGTCCATGCACACTTTCCATCCTGTAACAGTTCGTGTTGGGATCAACTCATTTTTCTCGTTAGTGACAATTGTCATTCCCCCCTTCTTTGGAACACTTTGCACTGGGCTGACCCAGCTGCTATCTACAATGGGGTAAATAACTCCAACATCTATCCATTTGATGATTTCCTTCCTGATTACCTCCTTCATCATCGAGTTGAGTCTTCTCTGCATCTCAACTTATTTCTTGGCTCATTCTTCTAATTCTGGCGGTTCTTCAATGCAGGGCATTATTGGCATAGTATTTTGAGGATCTCCATCCACATGCCTTAATTCCTCAATTGCGGCCGCATCTTCTGCTGCAAATTCTTCATCAGAGCTTTGCACTTCACAATCATTCTTCTCTGATTCTCCTAGAGTGTCCCATATCTCCATCTTGTTGCAATCCTCCAATACCCCATGGACTTTCTTTATCATTCACTCGCATTGATAACTCTCCCTTTTTGGATATCTATGATTGTATGACCAGTAGCCAGGAATGGTCTTCCTAGTATCGAAAACTAAAGCCTAAATCAGCATGAGAACAAGAAAAGAGTGAAAGGGGTGAACAATACTGCCCTGGAATGATGACCTTCTCACGTAAGCTAGCAAATACTAGAGCACGAAAATACCTACAAAACAAAAACAACAACAACATCAAAGACACAAAATAAAAAACTAACTAACTTATGGGAGGCTTTGGACATTAAACAAGTGCTTATAGGAGGCAACCAAAATTCATTTGTTTTTTATTTTGTGTCTTTGATGTTATTGTTGTTTTTGTTTTGTAGGCATTCCCCTGCTCTAGTCTTTGTTAGCTTACGTGAGAAGGTCATCATTCCAGGGCAGTATCGTTCACTCCTTTCATTCTTTTCTTGTTCTCATGCTTATTTAGGCTTTAGTTTTCGATACATTTAGGACAATACATGTTTTAAGTTTGGCGGTGGAATGTTTTGCTTCTTGAGCCCTTGAGCATCTGAGTTTGGGCTATACTTTTTAGCTTATTGTGAAATTGTATTTTTTAGCTTATTGTAAATTGGCTTCTTTTGGCTTCTTTTGCCAATTTACAATAAGCTTACCACAAGTGTACGGGTCAAGTAATAATATAGTATTTTCGTGTAAAACGAGTGTCGTCCTTTGGATTGGTTTTCTAGTTTATTAATTACCGTGAATAATCTTGTCCAATTTTATTTAGAGAGCAATGTTGGGTTTTATGCCCTAAAACTCGTAGATAGTGAATGTAAACAAATTGTATACTTGTTTCAATAAAGTGTTATTGAGTTTCTACAATAAAGTGTTATTGTTAAATATTGCACAATTTGACCCAAATCCAATAAACTAAGATCCAAGGTTGTTTACATGTGACTTGAACTAGTATGTGGGGACATACGGGGATTGGTGTTCAAGTAACAACCTAAAAGGTCTATAGTACAAGGATAATGTTGGGTACCTTATCCTGGTAACACTATGTGATACGGCCCGCTTTGTATTCGATACAGACGTATTAATCCAAGGCGTCCATGTAGGAGACATGCGAGCAGGGGTATCCTATGCAATGAGTTTGCATAAGACCGGACCACGAAATAGTAAACCACTAGATGTAACACCGTTAACTAGTTAGTTTACTGTTTCAATACGATGACCTAGGTAACTCAGTCTTAATCCTGAGTGTGTCATGAACTCCTTCTCATGAGGGATTGTCCTTTGATTAGCATGGGTGAGAGTGGCCAATACGCCGACTCAATATGCCTTCCTTTTTGGGGACAAGACCGAGTGGGAGGCTGGGGACATGACAACACAAGAAGGAATTCACTCCTTCCCACATCTAGGAGAAGTAGATGAGTGTTCCCTTAAGTGGTGACTCCGGGACTTGAACAAAGGGATCCCGCCCTCTCACTGGCCCGAGAGGGACTTTCTGTTTAATGGTTGGACCATAAACAGGTTGTTCATTAGAGGAGCGCTGGTACTTAAGGAGACAGATGTAACACAAGGGTAAAATGGTAATTTGACCCAGCTGTGATTACGAACACTCGTGAAGGATTGACTTATCGGCATAGGTCTACATCCATGGACACAGAAATGTTCTACAGTGAGAAGAGTTCAGCTGTGGGTCTTTAGTGGAATGACCCACAGTTAATGAATATTGGTTAACCTGATTAATGAGTTTAATCTATTAACCTCATATCATTGGAGCTTCTGATCTGTAGGTCCATTAGGTCCCCCTGCTAGCTCGTAAAGAGTAATTAGGAACAAATATATCTGGAGAGAATTTGAATAGTTCAAATTCATATTGGGAATTAAGTTAATTGTACGAGATACAAATTAATATAATGTATAGTGATGCATTAAAATATAAAGTTTAATTTTAGATTAAACTTTATTATATTGAGAGATTGATATATTTGAAAGAGTTCAAATATATGTCTAATTAAATATATGGTATTTAATTAGAAGATAAATTAATTAATCATGAATTAATTAATTATTCAATTTAAATTAAATGAGATTTAATTAAACTATAGTCTATGAGAGAAATAAATATTTGAAGAAGTTCAAATATTAATATGAATTTGATTCATATTAAATTTATAGGATATAAGAGAATTTGAAGGAGTTCAAATTTTAATATGAATTTGATTCATATTATAGAATTAATTAATTGAAGGTCTCAAATTAAATATATGATATTTAATTGGGTAATTAATTAATTAACTAATAGAAGGTCTGAAATTAAATATATGATATTTAATTGGTGATTAATTAATTAAAGAATTAATTAATTGGAAATTAATCAATTATGAAAATGATTAATCACTTATGGAAGTAATTAATCACTTATGGAAGTAATTAATCATTTATGGAAATGATTTAATCACTTATGGAAGTGATCAATCATTTATGGAAAAGATTAATCAATTATGGAATTGATTGGTCATGGAATTGGTTGGTTATGGAATTGATTAATTATGGAAAAGATTAAATCAATTATGGAAATAATTGATTTTAAATGAATATTTTATTCATGGCCTTTCTCCTATAAATAGAACACTAAACCTAGGGTTTAAGTACAACAACATAAGGCCACAAGAATGCACTCTTGCATTCTCTCTAGCCTCCCTCTCATATTCTCTCAACTCAGGAACTTTAGGGAGAATTTTCTCTCTAGAGTTTTTCCCATTCAAGATTAGGTAGTCCCACAACTACGTTCCTAATCTCAGAGTTATAGCGGGGAAGATCAAATGGTGGTGTTCTTCGTTGTTGCAGAACAATCAAGAATCATCCGTTGAAGTATTCAGAGTCGTCAACGGAGGTTTGCTTCTCTTTTCTTTATTATAGATTTAGATCTAAATTTTGTATGCTTAGCCTTAAGTTTCTATAGAATTTGTTCTATGTTTTAACCAATGCAATAGTATTTTTGGATAAACAAAATTAACTACGAATCTGTCCCAATTACGCTTCCGCTTTAACGGAATTGGGGAATTCCAAATCCTTACAAGCAAAACTTAATGATAAATATAAATCTAAAGACAAAAAGCATAAAATAAAAGGTGGAGATTCAAATGGAAAGACTCTTAGTGAATTGATTTCATTGTTGAGATTGAGGATTAATTAATGGGATGAATTTAGCGTGCAATTATTTTACAAGTCTCGGAACCGTAAATCACAACTATCTCTCCCGAGCATAATTGATTCTCATGCATGCAACTAACTTGATATCCCTATCTAAGTTCATTAACATGCAATGCTTTGGGCTTAGTTCTTTCAATAACTTCCCAACTTCTAAAGCGATTCTAGTTCTCCCGATCTTAGAATTCTACTTAAGTTATGCAACTAGAATCTAAGCTAAATCCTCTCTCCCAAGTTAGATTCAACACTAAACCACATTCAATAAATGTCAAATTAATCAAATTCATGATAACATGATTGCATGAATAAAACAAAAGCACATTCATACCAAAAATCAATCCAACAAACCAAACAACTACATCAATCCCTAAGACAAACAACAAGCAACTCATAGCCTTGAAACTACAAACACTAATTGAAAGAAAAGCCATAAAAACAACAAGATGTAAGGGAAAGAAAAGGAAAACTCTTGAATCTGTTGAAACGGACACGTCCCCGTCACGATCTCCCCATCTTCAAGCTTGGTTCCCACTCCTTGGCCTTGCTTCAGCTCCCACAAAAGGTCTCTAGTCGACATTAGGGCTAAAATCTAACCATATGAACTTTCCTTGGCTGGAAAAAATTGCATTGTATTTATAGGAAAATTGTCAACAGCGTCGAGACGCTATGGATAGTGTCGCGACGCTGTCGTTTGCCGCCCATTCGTTATAAAGAAATTCTTGGCAGCATCGAGACACTAAGGGGTAGCATCGAGACGATGTCGCATTTGCCGCTCTAATCAGATTAGGAAAACTTGAGAGTCGAGACGCTCTCAATTCAGAGTCGAGACGCTGAGCCTCGGGTCTTCCACTTTTGACAGGCCTCCAACTTAATTCCTTTTCGTTCCTTTGGCTTCTTTTGGCGTCCCGAACACCCGATCAACTCCAATTTCTCGATTTAGCTCCAATAGTCAATTCCTACAAAAAGAACATGAAAGTGCATTAAATTGGCCAAATATTACTCAAAGACTAACTAAAATGAACAGGGAAAAATAGCTTGCTATGCGTGCTATCAAACACCCCAAAACTTAAACTTTTGCTAGTCCTCGAGAAAACTAAAAATTAAGCATAGGTTGATAAATAGATGAAACAAACATAACTCATTCCTCAAGGCTCACAAGTCAATAATTAAGCAAATAAGAGACATGCACATAAGCCCCAATGAAGGAGACAAATTGAAAATTTTCCAAAATTAACTTGCATAAGAGAGATCTAACTTAATTAGATTAGACTCTACAAGCTCGGGATTGGATTATTAAACTCTCAACTCATCTTCCCTCTACACTGGCACTAAAGATTTACTAATTCGCCAATGGAACAAATTAGTTTGTTTTTATCCATACCTAGGTGCTTTTTATTAAAATTGAATTACGTATTTTAAGTGGCACTAGCTTTCACACACATATTTTAGGGACCCATAACCCGAGTTTAACCCTTGGTTGGCCTAACTGTTCACAACAAGGTTAGCTCTTTTTACCTAAAACATTATTAAACATTGCATGTTGAGCTTATATGATGTCATTATTTTTCTTTCAAATGTAAAAGCAAGAATGATTTTTCTTTAAGATCATGATAAGCATATATTCTTTTTCTTTCCTCCCAAGGCAAGATTAAACATGCTAATTCGCAAAAAAAATCAACTCTTTCGCTCTTCCCTACACCTATCGAGGTGACAACAAGCATATAAACCTAATAATTCACTCCTAAGCATTCATGTCCAATTCTAAACCAAGAAAAATACTCCACTAATGCAAGACATCTTCTAGAAAATTTTTAAAAAGTCTCCCTTTTGGGGCACTCATGCTTACAACTCATCAAAAACTTAAAATTTGACAATAAAGCCTATCCAAGGAAATCATAATCATGCAAAAATAGCATCCAAAAACAACCATATGCCAATTTACAATAAGCTCAAAAATACAATTTCACAATAAGCTCAAAAATATATCCCGAACTCAGATGCTCAAGGGCTGAACAAGCAAAGAATTCCACCCCCAAACTTAAAACATGCATTGTCCTCAATGTATCGAAAACTAAAGCCTAAATAAGCATGAGAACAAGAAAAGAGTGAAAGGGGTGAACAATACTGCCCTGAAATGATGACCTTCTCACGTAAGCTAGCAAAGACTAGAGCACGGGAATACCTACAAACAAAAACAACAACAACATCAAAGACACAAAATAAGAAACAAACTAACTTGGGTTGCCTCCCATAAGCGCTTGTTTAACGTCTTTAGCTCGACGTGCTCGTGCGAACTTTCAAGGCACATAGAAATTCTCATATTTTTTTGGGCTCTTCTTCCTTGAATCAATATAACTAACGATTGCTAGTGTCGCAACGTCATTGCGACGCGGAGCGGCCGACGTCCTTTCCTAAGGGTCTCTTTCGAGGTGAGAGGTTTGGAGTCGCCACCAATCATCTTGGGGTGTGATTGGTCACCCATTTTAAAGAAAAAATGGTCTTTGAAAACCAAAAATTAGGTTCGGGGGTCAGTTGTGTGTAGGGAAGGTGTTAGCACCCTACAACACCCGTTTGAAAACATTTTATTTTATTACTCGAATTCATTAAACAAAAGGTCCGTGTCTTAATGAAAATAGACAAATAAAATTTGAAAAAAAAAATTGTCTCACTAATTTCACCTTATCTTTAAATAAAGTAAGGATTTAATTTTGTGAGTGGGGCTAACTCATGACTTTATTATCATGTAGAAATTTCCTAATTAAAGAAAATCTTTCACCTCAAGAATTTGAAAATTATTTCAACTCCGTCATAGGCTCTACATAAATTATTTTGTATCATATTTATTAATTTACACTTCAACGACAAAAATGTAAACTAACAATGATGAATGGTAAAAAACCATTTAAGAAGAAGAAGGAAAAAATTGATTTAATACTTTGAAGGCTTTTTGAAAATTTAATTTAAAACCAAACAAAATTGACCTCCAATTCAAATTTTCAAATCAAACTCAATTTGGCTTTAATAGATGAAATCCAATATTGAAAGGAAAAAAAAAATTGAATAAGAAATTAATTTTAAAGTAAGTTGAAGTTAATTTCAAAACAAAACCTTAGGCTAATTTTAAAACTTCAGGCCAAAAATTTCAATAATCAATGCTCTTTCTTTTCTCTCTTTCCATTTTATTTACTCTAAAATCAATTTGAAACTTGTTTGGAAAATGAAGGGAAATTGAAATCCAATTTGAAAACATCAAATTAAATCATCAAAGGAAAAACAAAATTGAAATTTTATTTAGAAATTTCAAATTAGAACAAAACTACATCCAATTAGAGACTTTAATTTAGAAAAGAAAGAACAAGGAAAGGGAAAATAATAATAATAAATAAATAAATGAAATAAAATAAATTGCAATTGATTTGGAAACTCAAATTCATGGCCAAAATGAAAAATGGAAAAGCTTGGATACATAAAAAAAAAAAGAAAAAAAAAGTTTATTTTCTTGTTTTATGAGGAATAATAATAATGGTAATAATAATAATAATAAGACAAATAATAAGAGAGAGAAGTGGAAAGACAAAAGAATTTAAAATGTGGGACCCACCTTGTTCACTTTCCTCTTTCTTCTTCCCCAACTTCCCTCCCTCTCTTTTTCTTTTTTCTCTTCCACTTTCCCTCCCCTTTTCCACTTAGCCCTCACTTAGGAGCTTTGTTGGAATGAACGGAAAGCGGCGGCACGGTGGCGGCACGATGGCGGCGGCAGTGGTGGCGGTGAGTGGCGGCGGTAGCTTTGGTTTTTTGAAAATCTTTCTCCAAACTCTATTTTTTTTCTCTCAAACTCACTTTCTCTCTCTAAGCTCTTTCACTATTCTTCTCCTTTTTTGTGTGTCCTTCTTTTTCCTTGCTTGTTTGGGGTGGAAAGAGTGGGAGTTGGAGAAGAGAATGGGAGAGGGAGAAAGAATAGGGGAGAGAGAAAGAATAGGGGAGAGGGAGAAAGAATAGGGGAGAGAGAAAGAATAGGAGAGGGAAACGTGGGGGAAGAAGAGAAAAAAAATAATAAATAAATAAAAAATAATAAACAATAAATAAGTAATAAATAAATACATAAAATAAATAATAAATACATAAATAAATAAAATAAAAATAGAATGAAAATAAAATATAAAGTAAATAAAAATAAAACAAAACAAAATAAAAATAAAACATAATAAAATAAATAAATAAATATAATAATAATAATAAAACGAAATAAAGAAATAAAATTAAATTAAATAAATAAAATTAAATGAAATAAAATAAAATAAAATAAAATAAATAAAAAATAAAAGATAAGGAAATAAATAAAAAAGAAAGTAAAATGAAAATGAAAAAAAAAAAAACAAATTTTTTGATAATATATGGGAAAGGGGATTCGAACCATAGACCTCATGGTTATCAATACGATTTTATGCCAGTTGAGCTATACTCTTGTTGGCATACCAAAAAAGAAAGTGCAACCAAATATTGAAAAACTTCAAACATTATTACTAAAAATCAAGCCGGACCAAATACGGTGTCTACAGTTTGCCCCCCGTTGTGTATCCTTGAAGGATTGAAAGGGTAAACAAAGGAAAAAGACAAAGTATTGGGAAGGCGAAGATTTTTCGTTAAAAATAAAAGGAAGGGCTTCATGCTTAAACAAAGCATAGCCTAAAATTGGAAAAGGAAAATGAACCTTACTTTGACCAGATTTTCATCTCTAATCCAAGATAAGGTTTGATTTAACAAAAAGAAAAGGGGAATGGACCTGGCTCAGACCAGGCTTCGACCTCTACTAGCTAGCAGGGTTCGATTTAACCAACCAAAATAAAACATGAAATGGACCTGACTCCAACCAGGCTTCGACCTCCACTAACTAGCAGGGTTCGATTTAACCAACCAAATAAAACATGAAATGGACCTGACTCCAACCAGGCTTCGACCTCCACTAACTAGCAGGGTTCGATTTAACCAACCAAATAAAACATGAAATGGACCTGACTCCAACCAGGCTTCGACCTCCACTGACTAGTAGGGTTCGATTTAACCAACCAAATAAAACATGAAATGAACCTGACTCCAACCAGGCTTCGACCTCCACTGACTAGCAGGGTTCGATTTAACCAACCAAATAAAACATGAAATGGACCTGACTCCAACCAGGCTTCGACCTCCACTGACTAGCAGGGTTCGATTTAACCAACCAAATAAAACATGAAATGAACCTGACTCCAACCAGGCTTCGACCTCCACTGACTAGCAGGGTTCGATTTAACCAACCAAATAAAACATGAAATGGACCTGACTCCAACCAGGCTTCGACCTCAACTGACTAGCAGGGTTCAATTTAACCAACCAAATAAAACATGAAATGGACCTGACTCCAACCAGGCTTCGACCTCCACTAACTAGCAGGGTTCGATTTAACCAACCAAATAAAACATGAAATGGACCTGACTCCAACCAGGCTTCGACCTCCACTAACTAGCAGGGTTCGATTTAACCAACAAAGAAGTGAATCATAGACTTGCAAAATCTCAAAATGTAGAGTATGCTTAAATGTATGAGATTCAAATTTACATGCAGCATGAAAATGTGTAGGGCACAAGTTTCAAAAACACAAACTTCAAAATTAGCGAGTTTTGAAAACCAGAACTATAAAGTAGCTCATTTCTTGCGTTCCGCCTTTATAGATTGAGAGACATAGACGAAGTGAAGTAAGCTGCTTTGCTGACGATGAACCAAAACACTTTGAGGTCTTGATTTAAAGACTTCCGAACATCTCATAGCAAAATGTCCTGTGAGTGGAATTTTCCAATGCTCCTCCCACTAAACCCTTTGCACTTCGGATTCTCTTCTATCGAAGTCTATTGAATAAATGTCATTGCTTTAGATGTCGCAGACATTGAAAACTTTCAATTGGTATTGCATTGACAATAAAGACATTAAGCCACCCATGAATCTAATGAGAGGAAATAAAGATTTATCAGTCAAGGAAGCTTTCAAAATATATAACAATAGACATCTTCGGATCTTGATTGCCTCTCTTTCTCTTTCTTTTCCTTTTCCTTTTCTTTTTCTTTTCTTTTTTTTTTATGCTTTCAACACTCGAGAAAAATTGTATGTGTCAATCAAAGTTGCTCGACCTAAAAGAGATCATGTATGTTAATAAAAGATTGCTCCACCTAAAAGAGATCATGTATGTCAACCATAGATTGCTCAATCATATCGAGTATGGTAGGTTTTTTAGAAGTGTCTCATGTGCTAGTTTAGAGAGCTATCAATGGTAATTCATAGCATTAAACATCTTACCTGATTCAAACGCTTCATAACCTTAGCCTTGTAGTGGACAAAAAGGTTCGATACAAGAAGATGAATTTGGCCTAGAGACAAATGGGAATGGTAGTCAACAAAGAAAGAGAGAAAGGACTGAAGGAAGAAAACATGGGTCACAAATGCCTTCATAAGAAATCTCTTGAACAATAAGAGATTGAACATAATTCAAATGAAAATATTTGTTAAGGTGACCCCAATTCCTTGGACGACCACTACGAGAACAAGGAGTAGCTCCTCAAGGGATTATCTCATATATCTCCTTCTTTCTTTCAGTCAGCTCGAAATCTTTGATGAAAAACCCACATTACTGTGATTGTCCTTTATCTGAATGTGATTCTTCTATGAAAATGTGATTCAGCTTTCTATTCTTGAATGTAGAGAACTGCTCGAGATTGGAAGATTCTTCATAAGAGAAGTGTGATTCTCTTAACTTGGCCTTTGCCCCAGTCTAAAACAGTTTACATAAATGGTAAAATGACTTTACTGTAGTATAGTGGTGAAGGCCCTTTGTCCCAATTTAATAATAACGGTTTTGCCCCAGTATAATGATGAAAGCTTTGCCCCAGTGTAGCAATGAAGATTCTTGCTCCAAATGATAATTGACAAAGAAAATCTCCAAATCGTTTGGAGGTGTGACCTCTTGATCTACATTGATTGCCCCAATCATGCATTTCAAGAATTATCTTGGCCTTGTACATTTCTTTTCCTTTTTTCTTTTTTCTTTTTCTTTTTCTTTTTTCTTTTTCTTTTTTCTGTTTTTCATAACTCTTTTTTTTTAGGCCAAATACATGCTTCCATGACTAGCAGATGATACAATCACATGTAGAAGATCAACCATTTGTTAAGTCATCACTCCATGTTGTTTCTTTGTCAGCGCTCCTTGGTACCATGATAGGGTTATTTCTCACGCCAAACTTATTGAAAGGATTTGAGACTTCGAGACCCCTTCTCAAGTTACTAAGTCCAAGTTCTCAAGATTATCGTCTTTAGTCTTGGAGTCACCTTCCAATAAAAGGAGAGAAGATAAACGATAGAAATGGTAGGAAAAGTGTAGATTGAACAAAGTTGAAATATAGGAATACTCAAAGAACTACAAGTCTTAATTATGAAGCGGTAAATAGTAAAAGTTTAATCCCTATTTCATTACTATTGAAGGTCCCTTGGTAATATTGGGTGGATATTTTGAAATGTTTATCACATGGTTAGATGTGACAGGCTTAGCAAAAGGCTCTCCAGTGGGTAGACAAATATGGAGATTCAACGCAGTTATACGCGATGAGTTTAGCAAAGGGTTCAATTGTGAATCAGTAATTCATGTTGGCCTACCACAAAAATCACGCGTGGTGGGCTAGGCTCAAGGTTTCATAGTAAGTAATTTTGAATTCTTACTTCACGAGGGGGTGTTTTGCCCCAGTGTGATAATTGGAACCTTGTCTGGAAAGAAATGGTAATTTGAAACTTTGCACACATGAACGACGGTCAAAATAAAGGTTGTAGTTGATTGAGAGTATAGCTGATAACAACGAACATACTTTCCATGAAAAGGGTAAAATAGGCAAGAATTGACCAATTTTCCTCAACGATTATAGTGAAAGCATCTATTTTCTTTCTTTTTCTTTTTCTCTTTTCCTTTTCTTTTTTCTTTTTTTGAAAGAGAGCGGAGAGGTTGGACAATGCAATACTCGAACTTGAGATGTAACATGCATAATTTTCATTTGTGATTGACATAAAAATAACAACTATACTGGTCAAAATGGAGGAAACAAATCCTTTATTGATCAATAAAGTATACAATGGAAAACATCTCCAAATTGAGGGGTGGAAGTGGTGAGGGATAAAACAACTTTTTAAACAAAATACTGAGACTGAAATGAAACTTTTCAAAACACTTATTGAAATACTCTGCAACTTTGTCTAGCCTTCTTGGGAAAGATAGTCAGGCGATCTATGCATAATACTTCCGAACATAGTCTGAATTGACTGGGCTTGATAATTCACAACCATCCATATTGGTTAAGATTAATGCCCCACCAGAGAAAGCCTTTTTTACCACAAATGGTCCTTCATAATTTGGAGTCCATTTTCCTCGATGATCCTTTTGAAATGGAAGGTTCCTTTTCAGCACCAGATCTCCCTCTCTGAATCTTCTTGGGCGAACTTTCTTATCATATGCTCTCATCATCCTTCTTTGATAGAGCTGGCCTCTACTCAATGCTGTTAATCTCTTCTCTTCAACGAAATTGAGTTGTTCATAGCGATTCTGGACCCATTCAGCCTCTTCCAATTTAGCTTCCATAAGAACTCTTAGCGATGGAATTTCCACCTCAATTGGGAGCACAACCTTCATACCATATACTAATGAAAAAGGTGTTGCCCCAGTTGATGTACGAACTGACGTGCGATAGCCGTGTAGAGCGAAGGGAAGCATTTCATGCCAATCTTTGTACGTTACAGTCATCTTTTCAACAATTCTTTTTATGTTTTTGTTTGCAGCTTCAACAGCCCCATTCATTTTTGGTCTGTAGGGGGTGCAATTGAGATGTTTAATCTTGAATTGGTCGCATAACTCACTCATCATCTTATTGTTCAAGTTTCTAGCGTTATCTGATATGATGGTCTCAGGGAGGCCGTATCGACAAATGATCTCCTTCTTGATGAATTTGATCACGACCCCTTTTGTCACATCACGATAAGAGGTTGCCTCTACCCATTTGGTAAAGTAATCTATGGCCACCAAGATAAATCGATGTCCATTTGAAGCTTTAGGATCAATGGGTCCAATCACATCCATTCCCCACATAGAGAAAGGTCACGGAGCAGTTAAAATGTGTAACTCGGATGAAGGAGCATGAGTCTTGTCTGCATAAATTTGACATTTATGACATTCTCTTGCATACTTAATGCAATTTGTTTCCATAGTCAGCCAATAATAACCAGCTCTCAAAACTTGTCTAGCCATCATATGCCCATTTGCATGGGTACCACAAATTCCCTCATGGATTTCTTTCATAATCTGATTAGCCTCTGTGGCGTCCACACATCTTAACAGAACCATGTCATAGTTTCTTTTGTAAAGTATCTCCCCATTCAAGAAAAACTTCACTGCCAATCTTCTCAGAGTTCGCTTGTCATTTTCTGATGCATTAGGAGAATATGTTCCGCATTTCAGATACTGTTTGATGTCTTGAAACCACGGCTTGTCATCTGACTCATTCTCAATATTCATGCAGGAGGCGGGAACATCTCGCTTTTCGATTTTAATTGGCTGGACCCCTTCATCAAAATCCACATTGAACATGACTGCTAGAGTAGCCAATGCATCTGCTATCCGATTATTCTCTCTTGGGGAATAATCAAAAGCAATTTGATCAAACTGTTGAGATAATCTTGTTATAAGTTGCTTGTAAGGCAATAATTTAGCATCTCTGGTTTCCCATTCTCCTCTTAGCTGATGTATCACTAGCAAAGAGTCCCCCAAGACCTGAAGCCTTTCGATCTTCATATCTAGAGCAGCTTGAATGCCCATTGAACAAGCTTCGTATTCAGCCATGTTGTGCGTGCAATCAAAACACAACTTAGCAGTGAGAGGGAATAATTCTCCTCGAGGCGATATTAATATTGCGCCTATTCCGTGACCCAATTCATTTGAAGCCCCATCAAAGAACATGGTCCACATATCTGGATTCGATATTTCTTTCTCTGTTGCTACAGTGAGGATATGCTCATCAGGGAAGTCGAACTTCATCGGCTCATAGTCCTCTATAGGTTGTTGTGCCAGATAATCAGCTAGAGCGCTCCCCTTTAATGACTTTCGAGTTACATATGTGATGTCATACTCGGATAAAAGAACCTGCCACCTTGCAATTCGTCCCGATAAAGATGGCTTCTCGAAGATGTATTTCACAGGATCCATTTTTGAAATAAGCCATGTCGTGTAATACAACATGTATTGCCTTAAGCGACGTGCAGCCCAAGCAAGAGCACAACAAGTTTTTTCCATCGAGGAGTACTTGGTTTCACAACTGGTGAACTTTTTACTCAAATAGTATATAGCTCGCTCTTTCCCACCAGAGTCATCATGCTGCCCCAGTACACATCCCATTGCACTTTCTGTTACGGTGAGATACAAAATGAGCGGACGTCCAGGCACTGGTGGTACGAGGATCGGTGGATTTCGTAAATACTGCTTAATTTTATCAAATGCTGTTTGACAATCTTCATTCCAAATGCCATCATTGTTTTTGCGAAGCAACTTGAAAATAGGCTCACATGTTGTGGTCAATTGCGCTATGAACCTGGCAATATAATTTATCCGACCCAAAAATCCTCTAACTTCTTTCTGTGTTTGCGGAGGCGGCATTTCCAGAATTGTCTTAACTTTGTCAGGGTCGACCTTGATACCTTCTTGGCTAACCACAAATCCTAACAATTTACCAGAGGTTGCCCCGAATATACATTTGCTCGGATTGAGGTTGAGCTGAAACTTTCTCAATCGATCAAACAACTTGCGAAGAACGGTTGTATGTTCTTCCTCTTCGTTCGACTTGGCAATCATATCATCTACATACACTTCAATCTCTTTGTGCATCAAATCATGGAATAAGGTAACCATGGCTCGCTGGTAGGTGGCCCCAGCATTTTTCAAAACCAAATGGCATAACTTTGTAGCAGAATGTTCCCCACAATGTAATAAATGTAGTTTTTTCCTGATCTTCAGGTGCCATTTTTATTTGATTGTAGCCTGAAAAATCATCCATAAAAGAGAAGGTAGAGAAACCAGCAGTGTTATCTACCAACACATCAATGTGAGGGAGTGGAAAATTATCTTTAGGGCTTGCTTTTTTTAAATCCCTATAATCCACACACATCCTAACTTGCCCATTCTTCTTTGGCACCGGAACAATGTTTGCAACCCATTCAGGGTAATTGGACACAGTCAGAAATCCAGCATCAATTTGTTTCCTGACTTCATCCTTTATCTTAATTAACATATCCGGCTTCATCCTTCGCAACTTTTGCCTTACTGGTTTGCATTCAGGTTTGAGTGGTAGATGATGCATTACAATATTCGTGTCTAGCCCAGGCATGTCTTGATAGGACCAAGCAAAAATATCGACATATTCTGTGAGCAAATCAATAAGCTTTTTGCGAGTTTCTGTAGAGACATTAGTGCCAATTTGAACCTCCTTGACTTCTGCTTGTGATCCCAGGTTAATTATCTCTGTTAACTCTTCATGGGGGCCCAACGCTTTTTCCCCATCCTCTATCATTTCTAACAACTCAGCACTAGGTTCAAAATCTTCTTCTTCCTCGTCAGACTCAACATTGTGTATAGGAATATCAAGTTCGTATTGAGAATCGTTTGCACATTCAATCTCAGTATTACTGCTTAAGATGTTGATAATTTGACATAGAGAGAAAAGAGAAGAAAAGAAGAGTAAATATTTTGCCATGGAGAGTGTACTATGTAATAGCAAAAGGAAATGAACTAAAATCTTCATTGAATGATGAAATTTACTTGAACACATAGAAAGAAGTCTGGAAAATGAAATGAGTAAAATGACTAACCTAACTTGAAATTGAAAATTGAAATTGCAAAAAACAATAAAAAGTGGTCAATTACTTTGACATCTTAACAGCAAATGACGGTAATTCAATAGTACTCCAATTGTTGAGCTCGAAGTTTTCTGGGCACGGGTAGATCCATGGACCCAATTCTTCCTCTTTAGTCACTACTGCAACTGCAAAATCACCTGGACGAATTATACCAGCACTTTCAAACGAGTGGTAGAGATGAGGGATGACTTTTCCTTCATATTCTGGTTCACGATTTTCAAATCTGGCCAAACGCCTCTCTTTTTCTCGCTTATGTACCCTGATCATGTCTGCTTTATTCGGCTTATATCCAAGCCCAAATCTTTTTGTATTTTTCGATAGGCTTAAAACGTCATCTAAACGACTGTTGCTTTTTTTGAACGTCTTGACTGAAGATCGAGATTTAGATTTCTTTCCTTCCCCATATAGTGTCGTAGCACTTGCCACCTCGAATGTTTGAAATGATGACTCAAAAGCTTCCTCTGCTGCATCAATATATGGCATTGAAGCTGGCCTAGAAACCAAGATATCCTCCTGACCAGATACAATTACTAGGCTCCTTCCAATTGAAAACTTGAGTTTCTGGTGCAGCGATGATGGGACAGCTCCTGCAGAATGTATCCAAGGTCGCCCTAATAAGAAACTGTAAGCAGAGGGGATATCCATAACTTGGAAGGTTATGTTAAATGTGCATGGGCCGATTTGTATTGGAATCTCAATGTCACCCACCACCTGACTGCGTGCCCCATCGAAGGCCCTTACTACTACGGTACTTGGCCTCATATGGGACATATCCACTGGCAATCTTTCGAGCGTTGATTTTGGCATTATGTTCAAAGAAGAACCATTATCCACCAGGACTTTTGCTACTAAAAAGTTCTTGCACTTGACTGAAATATGCAGTGCTTTCGTGTGTCCTGTGCCTTCGGGCGGTATCTCATCATCAGTGAAAGTTATGGTGTTGTGAGCAGTTATATTTCCCACGATATTATCTAGACCATCTGAAGTGATGTCCTTGGAAACATATGCTTGATTCAAAGCTTCCAATATCGTGTCTCGATGTGAATCAGAGGATAGCAACAAAGATAATATGGAAATCTTAGCAGGCGTCTGAGCTAGCTGTTCCACTACTTTGTATTCACTTTGCTTAACCAACTTTAGAAATTCTTGAGTTTCTTCTTCGGACACAGTCTGTTTGCCCTTTGATTTCTTCATCACTGTTGTTTCTTTAGGCTTGACATTGCTATCATTATTATCTTCAACTTTCTCATTTTTCTCTTCTATTGTATTCTTTGAGCACTTCAATAACTGATCTGGAGTGTAGCATTTCCCACTTCGTGTTACGCCTCCCGTTCCGGAAATGTTGTCAACTGGAAGTGGGGGCGTTTCTGAGTTAATAGTTACTTTGTACTCATAACTCCATGGTACTGCCTTAGAGCTCTTGTACTTGAAAGGAGCCGGCACCTAAATGGTGATCAACTTTGGATCATGAGTAGTAGTCTTCTCACGGTAATAGATCGTGAGTGGCTTCAATTTGAAAGATGAATTCAAACTTTCTTTAGGCAGCAATTCTTCCACAGCGTCTATTTCATCCTCCCGGTGATGGGCTTGGGTGACCACAAGAAATTTTGAGTCCACCAGTTCTTGGACCCTCTTATGAAAACGACGACATTGTTCCAAAGAATGCCCCTTTGCCCCAGCATGAAATAGGCAAGTCAAATTATCATCGAATCCTTCTTGAACAAGGTCCTTGTGTGCATACTCTATTGATACATATCCGTTAACGAGGAGAATCTCAAAAAGCTTCTCCTTAGGAGTCATGATCTCTGCAACATCTATCTTCTTGATAATATCTTGACACTGCTCTATTGCATTCACCTGGTGATTTGGTAAAGGATTATTATCAACATTGGGTCCCTCCTCTTTTTTGAAATTTAACCATCCAGCCTTAATGAGCTCTTGCACCCTATACTTCAAAGCAGTGCAATTTTCTGTAGAATGCCCAACAGCACCTGCATGGTAATCACACCTTGCATTAGGGCCATACCATCTTGGATAAGGGGGTTGCAGTGGAGCAACAGGCTTGGGTGCCAACTGATGGTTCTGAATTAACTGAGGCAAGAGCTCAGTATATGTCATCGGAATCGGATCAAATTGGGCTTGCTTATAAGGTGCTCGATTATTTTGCTGACCTGGAGTGATTGTTTGTTGTTGTCTACGAGACTGAAAATTCTGACTCATTTGGGGTCGGGTATTTTGGCCATAAAATGGGGAGTAAAGCATTATTCACCTGGTGTGGATAGTATCCATATGTAGGTAAATAATTCGAAGGATATTGTGCCATGGGTTGGTGGATTTGTCGATGGGACTTATCCACTTTCCCTATCATCTGTACTTCTCCCTCCTTCTTCTTTGAAGTATTGCCCTTCTTTGTGCCCGAGGATTCAACGGTTTTGGCTATTCTACCATGTTTGATCCCGTACTCAATTCTTTCTCCAATTGTCATGATATCAGAGAAATTGGTTGACGCACTTCCAATCATATGTTCATAGAATGGGGACCTTAAGGTATTGATGAACATGGCAGAAAGCTCCTTATCCGTTAAAGGGGGTTGGACTTGAGCTGCCGTATCCCGCCACCTTTGAGCATAATCTTTAAAGTCTTCAGTACTCTTCTTTTCCATCCTCTGTAAGTCCAGTCGGTCGGGAGCCAAATCAATATTGTGCTTGTACTGTTTGAGGAAGGAATCAGCCAAGTTCTTCCACGTGACAACATGTGAACTATCCAACTGCATATACCAACGGGCGGCTGGACCTTTCAAGCTGTCCTGAAAGCAATGTATAAGCAGCTTATCATTATGAACGTGCGCTGCCATCTTCCTACAATACATAACAATGTGACTTTTAGGGCATGTCGTCCCGTCGTATTTCTCAAATTCAGGAAGTTTGAATTTCGGTGGGATCACAACGTCTGGAACTAAACATAATTGAGTGGCATCCATGTTTCCAAAAACACTAGTGCCCTCGACTGCCCTCAATCTTTCCTCTAAAACTTCAAGTTTTTCATTAGAGGGCGCGGTTAACTCCTTCTTTACTTCTGGGTCATCCAAGTTAGGGACCGCAAAAGGTATTTTTGAAAATTCTGGTTTGAAATAAGAAGCACCAGCTTGGCTAGCCATGGGGATTTGGGGGACTTGGCCTTCTTTAAATGATGGAAAAGGGTACTGCCCAACAGGTATGTCATATAAGGGGTTATAGGTAGTGTGTTGTGGCATGGACGCTTCTGCTGTCGTACGAACATGTGAAGCGAAACTGGGTGGAAATGGTAGGCCAGCTTGAGGGTTTCCAATCGGAGTGTCTGGTGTAGTCGTATCTGCAATCATTTTGCCCTTTTCTAAAGCGGCAATGATTGCATCAACCTTTTCCCTGATTTCCTCAATGTCCCGCTTAGTCTTCTCTTGTTCACCCTTTTCTTCCATAATCCTTGTTCTACGCCTAGTGTGGTAGACTCTTGTTGAACGAGCTATTTTATTGTTCTGTTTTTATTTTTAAAAGAAAAGTCTTAGAGTGAGTACAAAAGGAATAGAAGAAGGAACAGTATGAGATGCATGAACGAATGAAATTTTATTATTGAGGGAAAAAAAATGAATATATCTACAAAATAAACAATTGGGAATTGGAAAACAAGGAACAGAGAACATTAATGAAAGTGACCAAAGTACCCTAGGTCTCTACGAATCATCCCTAAAAACTCAAACAACTCCTCCGCATTAGAGGCCATAGGTGATGTATTCTCTCGCAGATCCCTTGCCCATTCTGCAAATCCTCGGGCTCTCCTAGCCATGATCTTGATAGTGTTCATGGTTTGATTTACTTTCCCAAGAATTATTTGCATGTCTTCTCTCATAATGGCATAATCTCCCCTTAATGAGGAGTATTTTTCCTCTAGTTGTCCTCTCTCTAGTGACAATTGTTCGCTTGCCCTTTGAAATGCTTGGAGCTGACGTTCCAACGAGCTTGAATAACTTTTAAAAGCTTCAGACTCTTCTGATTGAGCCTGCATGTTCACGCGTAGATTGTCCAGTGTTCGCCTTAGAGCAGTATTGGCTTCTTCAAACTCGATAAGTTGCGTTTTCTGCTTGTTGATGGTTTCATTTAATTCCGCAACTAACTCTAAGAGAGTCTCTTTGCCTTTTGAAAGGTCTTTGATCATGTTCTCTTGTAAACGAGTTGCCCTTCGTAATGCAGCATTTTCATTCCTCAGAGCATGATTATCCTTAATCAACCTTCTATTCTCCTCGTCCAATATATCATAATCTCTTTCTCGCTTGGCTCGGTTTTTTGAAACTCTCTCTACTTCTTCGAGTTTGCCACTAGCTTGAGTTACCTGGTTCATCAAACGTTTGACCTCTTGCTGTAACTTTTCATTTTCTAGCTTCAATGTTTGATTTCTTCCCACCAACTCTTTCCGCTCTGTCGCTAGCTGGTTAGGCTTATCTGCTGCTCTATTAGAAGATTCTCCCACATTGTCACGAGTCGTAATTGGGATCTTGCTCCTCTTAATGTGCCATTGCAGATATTCTGGAGCAACTCCCTCAGAGTGACTATTGCCATTTATCCTTCTAACTGTTCTCCAGGAAGTCAGCACTTGTCGCTTCTTTTCGTTAGAATCCTCGCAACTGTAGGAAAATTCTAATTTATGCAAACCATGAGTTGCTGGTATGAACTGTTTAAACCAACTTTGCCGCAAGGCCAACAACGGAGCATAATGGACGCATCCCCAAGGGCCTACTAGAGGGACTGTGTGGAAGCTCCCGCATCTGTAGATTAAGGCTTTTAGGGGCATCCAATGTGCCTTCCAAATCACATGCTCTAATTTGGAATTCGAAAAGAAGGACACCCATGCTTCTTTCCTTGGAAAACTTGAGTTCCATGGTGCCGTGCCAAATTCTGCAATTGTACTCCTTGTTAGATTCCACGTGCTGCTGAAGTTGATTTTTGGACAGCCAAAATCTTCTGGGAACTTAAAATGACTATGCACCCAAATATAGAGTAAGGGCACACAACATCTCAACTTCCCGCCTTTGTTGGACTTACAATAATTGAGCGCCCGAACCGTTTCCGCTAGAAAAGGTATGGCTGGATCCACCCCTTGCTCAATGCTGAAGAATAGCTTCAAAACATCACCATCCACATATCCTTTAACTCTGGGATACAAGACCATCCCGTAGATGCACAAAGCTAGCAGAACCAGGCCCTTTTCTTCATTTATGTGTTTGCGAGCGAGTTCTGTTAGATAATCTGCAGATATAGACTCTTCAACCCCTTTCACTTTCACATTTTTCTGCACTTCCTTTAGGTGTACAGCTAGAAATCTGGATAAAGTTCTCTTTGCAGTTAACTGTGGGTTGAAACAATAGATCATTTCTCCACCTTTTTCTTCAATGTTCAGCATCGTGTGGTACTCCTCAATGGTCGGCACCAAGTCAAAATCTTGGAATGCGAAACACTTGTAGGCCGGGTCCCAGAATTCTAATAAAGCCTGGATGGTGAACCGGTTAATTGGAATATACATGAGGTCTGCAATATGGCCGTATCTCTTTGAGAACATAAATCTTCTTTCCGGCGTTAAACCTTCCCAAATGGCCTTCAACTCCCCTAGCTCATTAGCAATGATTTGAACTTGACTTGGAAAGGATGACGACACGAGGCTTTTAAAAGGCAAATTATCCCCATGTTTTAGTTGTGTCTGCTCTGCCCATTGTAGCACAGTACTCAACTCATCATACTCAGAGGAAGATGACCGTATCGACTCAATGGGTACGTTGGCATTCATTTTGTTCCCTTTTGGAGAAAAAGAAAATGTAAGGAAATAATAATTAACTACCGCTTTAAATTAAAATAGATTTTTCATGCGCCTACACGGGAGCATTCGCAATCCCCTCGAAGGTCGACATTACTTCATCTAAAAAGTAAGATAGTACCATGGAGAAATGAATTTAATTTGAAAATGTGAGAAAACTACTTAATGTCATGAAAAATGGGGAGGACCTTTCATGTGCCTACACGGGAGCATTCGCAATCCCCTCGAAGGTCGACACTACTAATTCCAAAACATGATGCAGGACCCAAACTAAATGGTATGAATGAACTAAATACCAAAGACGACTTCAAATGGAGTAAGACAAGGGAAAAAAAACAATAAAAAAAAAAAAAAAAAAAAAAAGAAAGAAGTTCTCCCTTTCTAAAGAAAGTTTTTGTCAAGACTTAAATCTCTTAAAAACTCTTTTTAAACAAAAAATGAACTCTTTAACCAATTTTACAAAAACTTCTGTCTTGTCAAAATTAAACTTTTTATTTAAAAGAAAACCCCTCTTTCAAAATAAAAATTAAGCTAAAATAAAAATAAAAATTAAAAATTCTTGTAAACAAAACTTGAACCTTTATTTTGACAGAACTTTTAAACTCTTTAGAAGAAAACTTTTTCAAAGAAAGTCTAACTTTAGACTTCAAAGAATTTCTATTCTTGAAAAACCCTAAATCTTTTAAAAGAAAACATTTTTTTTAAAACAAAGTTCAAATTTTAGTTTTCAAAGAATTTTTTCTTGACAAAACTTAAAATGCTTGAAAAGAAAACAATTTTTTTAAACATAGTTAAACTTTTTTAAAGAAATTTTCCTTGACAAAACTTAAATCCTTTAAAAGAGAACTTTTTTAAACAAAGTTTAAACTTTAGTGTTTTTAAAGAATTTTCTTTGACAAAACTTTAATCCTTTAAAAGAGAACTTTTTTTTTTTACAAAGTCTAAGCTTTTTTTTTAAGAATTTCTTGACAAAACTAGAATTTTCGAAAAGAAAACATTTTTTAAACAAGTGACACCTAAAAGAGTGGACTTTGAAACCTATGACAATACAAAATGATGACATGAATATGAAGTGAGGTAGAGAAATTCTAACCCTAATGGATAAAAAGGTCCCAAAATTAATCCAAGTGTTATAAAAAAAACAAATGAATTAACTTGAGTGAGGATTTTTCATGCGCCTGCACGAGGGCAATTATGTCCCTTCGAAGGTCGACACTACTACATCCTCGATCCTAATCCTAAAGGTAAAGCCCGGGTATAGAGCTGTGGTTGTGTGTGATATGTATGACAATATAATATGAATTAACAATGCATTCATTAAAGCACAAAATATATTCACACAAGTCACTCCAACAATAACTATGCAGAAAATAAGATGGACCACATAATAAATAAATAAATAACAAAATGAATCGAATAATAAAAAAAAATGAAAACGGCATTGACCCTCTTAAGAAAACTCCCCAGTGGAGTCGCCAAGCTGTCGCAACGTCATTGCGATGCGGAGCGGCCGACGTCCTTTCCTAAGGGTCTCTTTCGAGGTGAGAGGTTTGGAGTCGCCACCAATCATCTTGGGGTGTGATTGGTCACCCATTTTAAAGAAAAAATGGTCTTTGAAAACCAAAAATTAGGTTCGGGGGTCAGTTGTGTGTAGGGAAGGTGTTAGCACCCTACAACACCCGTTTGAAAACATTTTATTTTATTACTCGAATTCATTAAACAAAAGGTCCGTGTCTTAATGAAAATAGACAAATAAAATTTGAAAAAAAAAAATTGTCTCACTAATTTCACCTTATCTTTAAATAAAGTAAGGATTTAATTTTGTGAGTGGGGCTAACCCATGACTTTATTATCATGTAGAAATTTCCTAATTAAAGAAAATCTTTCACCTCAAGAATTTGAAAATTATTTCAACTCCGTCATAGGCTCTACATAAATTATTTTGTATCATATTTATTAATTTACATTTCAACGACAAAAATGTAAACTAACAATGATGAATGGTAAAAAACCATTTAAGAAGAAGAAGGAAAAAATTGATTTAATACTTTGAAGGCTTTTTGAAAATTTAATTTAAAACCAAACAAAATTGACCTCCAATTCAAATTTTCAAATCAAACTCAATTTGGCTTTAATAGATGAAATCCAATATTGAAAGGAAAAAAAAAAAATTGAATAAGAAATTAATTTTAAAGTAAGTTGAAGTTAATTTCAAAACAAAACCTTAGGCTAATTTTAAAACTTCAGGCCAAAAATTTCAATAATCAATGCTCTTTCTTTTCTCTCTTTCCATTTTATTTACTCTAAAATCAATTTGAAACTTGTTTGGAAAATGAAGGGAAATTGAAATCCAATTTGAAAACATCAAATTAAATCATCAAAGGAAAAACAAAATTGAAATTTTATTCAGAAATTTCAAATTAGAACAAAACTATATCCAATTAGAGACTTTAATTTAGAAAAGAAAGAACAAGGAAAGGGAAAATAATAATAATAAATAAATAAATGAAATAAAATAAATTGCAATTGATTTGGAAACTCAAATTCATGGCCAAAATGAAAAATGGAAAAGTTTGGATACATAAAAAAAAAAAAGAAAAAAAAAGTTTCTTTTCTTGTTTTATGAGGAATAATAATAATGGTAATAATAATAATAATAAGACAAATAATAAGAGAGAGAAGTGGAAAGACAAAAGAATTTAAAATGTGGGACCCACCTTGTTCACTTTCCTCTTTCTTCTTCCCCAACTTCCCTCCCTCTCTTTTTCTTTTTTCTCTTCCACTTTCCCTCCCCTTTTCCACTTAGCCCTCACTTAGGAGCTTTGTTGGAATGAACGGAAAGCGGCGGCACGGTGGCGGCACGATGGCGGCGGCAGTGGCGGCGGTGAGTGGCGGCGGTAGCTTTGGTTTTTTGAAAATCCTTCTCCAAACTCTATTTTTTTCTCTCAAACTCACTTTCTCTCTCTAAGCTCTTTCACTATTCTTCTCCTTTTTTGTGTGTCCTTCTTTTTCCTTGCTTGTTTTGTGTCTTTGTTCCTGTCTTCCTCCATCTCCCCCCTCCCTTTCATACTAAAAGACCTTGCTAATTTGGGGTGGAAAGAGTGGGAGTTGGAGAAGAGAATGGGAGAGGGAGAAAGAATAGGGGAGAGAGAAAGAATAGGGGAGAGGGAGAAAGAATAGGGGAGAGAGAAAGAATAGAGGAGAGGGAGAAAGAATAGGAGAGGGAAACGTGGGGGAAGAAGAGAAAAAAAATAATAATAAACAATAAATAAGTAATAAATAAATACATAAAATAAATAATAAATACATAAATAAATAAAATAAATAATAAAATAAAAATAGAATGAAAATAAAATATAAAGTAAATAAAAATTAAACAAAACAAAATAAAAATAAAACATAATAAAATAAATAAATAAATATAATAATAATAATAAAACGAAATAAAGAAATAAAATTAAATTAAATAAATAAAATTAAATGAAATAAAATAAAATAAAATAAAATAAATAAAAAATAAAAGATAAGGAAATAAATAAAAAAAGAAAGTAAAATGAAAATGAAAATAAACAATGAAAACAAAAAAAACAAAAAAAAAAAAAACAAAAAAAAACAAATTTTTTGATAATATGTGGGAAAGGGGATTCGAACCATAGACCTCATGGTTATCAATACCATTTTATGCCAGTTGAGCTATACTCTTGTTGGCATACCTAAAAACAAAGTGCAACCAAATATTGAAAAACTTCAAACATTATTACTAAAAATCAAGCCGGACCAAATACGGTGTCTACAGCTAGCAAGCTCACTAGCTTTTCATGGACCCCTGAAACAGAAATATTTTTAGTATTTTTAAATAATATAAGCATAAAAGGAGAAATATCAGAATAAAGAGTCTCAGACTCTAAAATTGACTCGTGTGAATAGAAAAAAGAACAATCATAATCTACAGAGGATGGAGAAGATAAGACAGACGAAGGCTTTTCAATCTCAAACTCTACCTCCTGAATTTCCTCTGACACTACAAGCTCATTTTCTTTTTCTTCCTCACAAACATGCTCTTGATAGGTTCTACAACTCTCCAATTCTTTCTCACTATCTAAGAAACTCACCCCTAAATGGTCATCCTTAGCAAGACCGAAAGAATTAAGCTCCTGGATGGGTGGCAATGAATCAGTAGCCACATGACTCACTAGACAACCTATGGAAGTGGATCCCACTTCACTAACTTCCCTTTGGGTCTGAAGTCCTTTTATAAGTTCATCAAATTTTAGACTCCTCGCTCTTGAATCCTCAATATAATTTTGAACTAAGCTTTCTAAGAAAGAATTTTCTTTTAAAGGGGCAAACTTGAAATTGAAAAATTGGAAGATGGTGCTTGTTCTTCAGGCACAGATTCCCTAATGAGCCACCCAAAATTATAAAAAGCCATCAAAATCAATTAATGCATCAGCAAATATCAGACTTCAAATTAGATGCAATCACCAAATAATAACCCAACAAGAACAAAGGTCTAAGACTCAAACATAAAAGGAAAGAAAACAAAAAACAAAAACAAAAACAAAAAAAAACAAAATTAAGGAAAATAACAAATAAGGAAAAAAAACAAACAAATAAGGAAAGCACTAAAATAGGAAACTAACAAATATGGAAACAAAACCAAAAAAAAGAAAAAATTGCATTCTACCTAAAAAAATAAAAATACACCCTAAATTAAGACCGAACAATTTTTCCACAATATTAATTTAACTAAATATGTCAATCCCCAGCAATGGCGCCAAAAACATGATGCTCAAGGGCTCAACAAGTAAAGCATTCCATTCTTGGCAGCGTCGAGACGCTAAGCGGCAACGTCAAGACGTCAAAAACTTGATGCGCGAATTGCTTACCGCAAGTGTACGTGTCAAGTAATAATATAGTGTTTTCGTGTAAACCAAGTGTCGTCCTCTGGATTGGTTTTCTAGTTTATTAACTACCGTGAATAATCTTGTACAATTTTATTTAGAGAGCAAAACTTAATGATAAAGATAAATCTAAAGAAAAAAAAGCATAAAATAAAAGGTGGAGATTCAAATGAAAAGACTCTTAGGAAATTGATTTCATTGTTGAGATTGAGGATTAATTAATGGGATGAATTTAGCTTGCAATTATTTTACAAGTCTCGGAATTGTAAATCACCACTATCTCTCCTGAGCATAATTGATTTTCTTGCATGCAACTAACTTGATATCCCTATCTAAGTTCATTAACATGCAATGCTTTGGGCTTAGTTCTTTCAACAACTTCTAAAGTGATTCTAGATCTCCCGATCTTAGAATTCTACTTAAGTTATGCAATTAGGGTTTAAGCTAAATCCTCTCTCCCGAGTTAAATTCAACACTAAATCACATTCAATCAATGATCAATTAATCAAATTCATTATAACATAATTGCATGAATAAAACAAAAGCACATTCATACCAAAAATCAATCCAACAAACTAAACAACTACATCAATCTCTAAGACAAACAACTAGCAACTCATAGTCTTGAAACTACAAACACTAATTGAAAGAAAAGTCATAATAACAACAAGAGGTAAGGAAAAGAAATTAAAAGGAAAATTCTTGAATCCGTTGAAACCGACACGTCCCGGTCAGGATCTCCCCATCTTCAAGCTTAGTTCCCACTTCTTGGCCTTGCTTCAGCTCCCATATAGGAGGTCTTTACTCGAAATTAGGGCTAAAATCTAACCAAATGGACTTTCCTTGACTGGCCAAAATCGCATTGTATTTATAGGAAAATTGTCGACAGCATCGAGACGCTATGGACAGTGTCGCGACGCTGCCGCTTGCCGCCCATTCTGTATAAGGAAATTCTTGGCAGCGTCGAGACGCTAAGGGGTAGCATCGAGACGCTGTCGCCTTTGCAGCTCTAATTAGATTAGGAAAACTTGCAGCGTCGAGACACTGAGCCTCGGGTCGTCCACTTTTGACAGGCCTCCAACTTAATTCCCTTTCATTCCTTTGGCTTCTTTGGGCGTCCCGAACACCCGATGAATTCCAATTTCTTGATTTAGCTCCAATAGTCAATTCCTACAAAAACAACATGAAAGAGCATTAAATTGGCCAAATATTACTCAAAGACTAACTAAAATGAACGGGAAAAAATAGCTCGCTATGCGCGCTATCAATACCTAACTGCTTGAATATTGATAGAGGCATAAGTTGATGTTGGACCCTAGATCGCATAGAGCTTGTCCAACACTTCTTCCTCCAATCACACACGAAATCGTGAAACTACCTGTATCTTGAAGTTTGGGTAGCACTTTGCTTGTGATCAAAGTGCTACAATTCTTTATAAGAGTGACAATTTCATATTCTTCTAGCTTGGGCTTCTTTGATAGGACATCCTTCAAGAACTTGGCATAGTTTAGCATTTGCTCAATAGCCTCAACTAATGAAATATTAATGTGAAGTTGCTTGAGGATATCCAAAAATTTCTTGAACTGCTCGTTCTAGTTCTTCATGATAAGCCTTTGAGGTAATTGTGGAGGTGGTCTTTCATTTTGATACAGATTTTTAGGGGCCCGTTTGGTAACGTTCTTGTTTCTTGTTTCTTGTTTCCAATTTTATTAAGAAATCTAAGCATTTAATAACTATGTATGTTTCTTGTTTCTCATTTTTTAGAAACACTCCCAAAATTTGTATAGAACTTTTGGGAACAACTAAAACTAGTTTCTCCTTTTTTGTTCTTGTTTCCAATTTTTTCCAAACATAAATAACAATATAGGCTTATTATTATTGAATGTATAGGTGTTATGGTCATGAAATTCTATTTTTCTTTATTAAAAATGAAGAAACGGAAACGAGAAACGAGAACGTTACCAAACGGGCCCTAGGTTTCTTGGCTAGATACTTCATGTCTTCTGTTGGTGAAGGCTTTGCTGGCTCATTTTGTACCAAGTTTCCTGCAACACTATCTTTTTGGCCTTGATTTGATTCTGTCTTTTCTTGTTCAACATCTTAAGTGGTACAACCTGCATTATTAAAAACTTTCTCCTTTACATGCTCAACAGGCAATTCCGGCTCTTGATATTGTAATCCGCTCCTTAGAGTTATGGCTTTTCAATGCTCTTTTCCTTCTTTTTGTTGTGCACTTTCTCTTTGTAGCAATGTCACTGCTGGTCTATTCTTCATCTCCTGAATTAACTGCCCAATTTGAGGTTCAAGATTCCTCAAGGAAGTCGTTTGACTTTGAATTACAAAGTCATTCTTGGTCATGAACTCCCTCATAAGATTCTCCAAATTTGAAGTCTATTGGGGTTGCACTTGCATCGGTTGCTACTGCATTAATGATTGCATTTGCAGCTGCAAAGGTTGTGCAATCTTTAGTTAAACTTGTCCATTGAATCTGGGTGGTCCTCCCTACTTAACAAAAGGGACTGTATTTTAAGTACTAGCATTTTGTCCTTTCCATGAAAAGTTAGGGTGTTTTTGAAGTGATAAAAGCCTCACGCAGCGGAAGCAATATCAGAGACCTTACTCAGTTTTTTTAATCACAAACAAAATACCAGTACGAAGGAAATAATTTACAGCACAAAATAACAATTATTCTACAGTAAAACAGAGGTTAAAGCATGCTAAATTTACATAATTAAGATCTAATCCTAATCATGTAAATTAAAGAGAATGAAAAATAAAAGGGTTAAGAGATCATACTCTCATTGTTGACTTGATCGAATTTTCGCCAACTCCTTGGGAAATCACGAACAATTTCTTCTCTGCCAGATCTCCAAGATCAACACCAAGGGACACCGCCACTTGATCTTCACTGGTATTCTTACAGGGAATTATGAGGAGGATGGTGGGATCTTTAGGGTAAGGGAATTTTTATTGGGAGAATTCCTTCGCTTAGAGAGAAAAATTGCAGAGAGAGCTTCACTCCTTTAAGAGCAAATCGAATCGTCCCAGGCGTGTAGTGTGGCTACGGTTAGGGAGAGAGGATTTCCTCAATTGTGGAGAACAATCCACGTACATATCAGTTACCATAACTGATACGTATTAAATTTAATATAAATATAAATTTAAAAATAATTTAATTTAATTAATTAAAATTATAATTAATTAAATCAAATTTAATTAATTTATTTATTTATTTATTTAAATCATATTTAAACTAATATCCCTCACAAACCTATAGTTTTAATTCAATTAATTTAATTAAATTAAATTAAATTAAATTAAATAATTAATTAATTCTCCAATTAATTAATCACTAAATTAAATATCACATATTTAATTTAACCCTATAATTGAATCACATTCAATTATCTTTCTCTCATATAACCTATAGTTTTAATGTGCATCTTATGTGCATTAATTTTAACCTATAGTTTTAATATGAACTCACTTCATATTAAAATTAATATTTGAACTCCTTCAAATATTTAATTCTCCCATAAGTTAATTTTGAATCAAATTCAAAATAAATTTATATTATAAAGTTTAATGAAAATGTAAACTTTATATTATAATGTATTTTCATACATTATATTACTTCCCTTAGTAAATTTGAACATTTCAAACTACTTTAATTACCTCAATACCCTTTACGAGCTACCAGTGGAACCTAATGGACCTACAGATCAGAAGCTCCAACGTTATGAGATTAATTGGCTAAACTCATTAACTAAGTTAATCAATAGTCGTCAATTGTGGGTCACTCCACTAAAGACCCACAACTGCACTCTTCTCACTGTAGAATATTTCTGTGTCCACGGATATCAACCAATACCGATAAGTCAATCCTTCACGACTGTTCGTAACGCCAGTTGGGTCAAATTACTGTTTTACCCCTAGGTTACCTCTAGATTCTTAAGTACCACTGATTCCTCTAATGAACAACCTGTTTATGGTCCAACCAGTAAACAAAAGTTCCTCTCGGGCCAGGAGAGGACGAGCACCCTTGTTCAAGACCCAGAATCAGCCCTTAAGGGAACACTCATCTACTTGCCCTCAGACGGGAAGGAGTAAATTCCATCTTGTAATGTTATGTTCCCAGCCCCCACTCGGTCTTGCCCCTGAAATGGTAGGTTTATTGAGTTAGCGTAACTGGTCACTCTCACCAATACGAATCGAAGGACAATCCCTCATGAAAAGGAGTCCATAGCACACTCAAGATTAAGATTGAGTTACCTAGGTCATCCTATTGAAATAATAACATATCTAGTCAACGGCGTTACATCTAGTGGTTACTATTTTGCGGTCCTATCTTATGAAAACTCATTGCATAGGTGAAGGATTGGAATTCCCAATTCCGTTACAGCGGAAGCAATTGGACCGTTCGTAAATTAATTTTGTTCTACAAAATACCAATACATTGGCAAAAGGTTAAGCGATGAGAAACATACCTGCGTTGACGACTCTGAATACTTCAACGGATGATTCTCTAATTGCTCTGCAACAACGAAGAACACCACCATTCGATCTTCCCCGCTATAACTCTGAGATTAGGAACGTAGTTGTGGGACTATCTAATCTTGAATGGGAAAAACTCTAGAGAGAAAATTCTCCCTAGAGTTTTTGAGTTGAGAGAATATGAGAAAGCCTTATGGTGGCCATAAGTTGTAGTACCTAAACCCTAGGGTTAGTGTTCTATTTATAGGAGAAAGGTCATGAATAAAATATTCATTTAAAATCAATCAATTCCATAACTGATTTAATATTTTCCTTAATTAATCAATTCCATAACCAATCAATTCCATAAGTGATTAAATCATTTCCAAAAATGATTAATTACTTCCATAAGTGATTAATCATTTTCATAATTGATTAATTTCTAATTAATTAATTCTTTAATTAATTAATCACCAATTAAATATCATATATTTAATTTCAGACCTTCTATTAGTTAATTAATTAATTACCTAATTAAATATCATATATTTAATTTCAGGCCTTCAATTAATTAATTCTATAATATGAATCAAATTCATATTAAAATTTGAACTCCATCAAATTCTCTTATATCCTATAAATTTAATATGAATCAAATTCATATTAATATTTGAACTTCTTCAAATATTTATTTCTCTCATAGACTATAGTTTAATTAAATCTCATTTAATTCAAACTAAATTGAATAATTAATTAATTCATCTTCTAATTAAATACCATATATTTAATTAGACATATATTTGAACTCTTTCAAATATATCAATCTCTCAATATAATAAAGTTTAATCTCAAATTAGACTTTATATTTCAATGCATCACTATACATTATATTAATTTGTATCTCATACAATTAACTTAATTCCCAATATGAATTTGAACTATTCAAATTCTCCCAAGATATATTTGTTCCTAATTACTCTTTACGAGCTAGCAGGGGGACCTAATGGACCTACAGATCAGAAGCTCCAATGATATGAGGTTGACTGATTAAACTCATTAATCAAGTTAACCAATATTCATTAACCGTGGGTCATTCCACTAAAGACCCACAGCTGAACTCTTCTCACTGTAGAACATTTATGTGTCCATGGATGTAGACCTATACTGGTAAGTCAATCCTTCACGAGTGTCCGTAATCACAGCTGGGTCAAAATACCGTTTTACCCCTGTGTTACATCTGTCTCCTTAAGTACCAGTGCTCCTCTAATGAACAACCTGTTTATGGTCCAACCATTAAACAGAAAGTCCCTCTCGGGCCAGTGAGAGGGCGGGATCCCTTTGTTCAAGTCCCGGAGTCACCATTTAAGGGAACACTCATCTACTTCTCCTAGAAGCGGGAAGGAGTGAATTCCTTCTTGTGTTGTCATGTCCCCTGCCTCCCACTCGGTCTTGTCCCCATAAAGGAAGGCATATTGAGTCGGCGTATTGGCCACTCTCACCCATGCTAATCAAAGGACAATCCCTCATGAGAAGGAGTTCATGACACACTCAGGATTAAGACTGAGTTACCTAGGTCATCCTATTGAAACAGCAACCTAACTAGTTAACGGTGTTATAACTAATGGTTGACTATTTCGTGGTTCGGTCTTATGCAAACTCATTGCATAGGATACCCCCGCTCACATGTCTCCTCCATGGACGCCTTGGATTAATACGTCTGTATCGAATACAAAGCGGGTCGTATCACATAGTGTTACCAGGATAAGGTACCCAGCCTTATCCTTGTACTATAGACCTTTTAGGTTGTTAACTTGAACACCAATCCCCGTATGTCCCCACATACTAGTTCAAGTCACATGTAAACAACCTTGGATCTTAGTTTATTGGATTTGGGTCAAATTGTGCAATATTTAACAATAACACTTTATTGTAGAAACTCAATTACACTTTATTGAAACAAGTATACAATTTGTTTACATTCACTATCTACGAGTTTTAGGGCATAAAACCCAACAATAGGATACCCCCACTCGCATGTCTACTACATGGATGCTTTGGATCATTACATCTGTATCAAATACAAAGTGGGTCGTATCACATAGTGTCACCAAGATAAGGTATCCAACCTTATCCCTATACTACAGACCTTTTAGGTTGTTACTTGAACACTGATCCTCGTATGTCTCTACATACTAGTCAAGTTTCATTTAAACAACCTTGGATCTTCGTTTATTGGATTTCTGGTTTATTAATGTAAAACTCAAATATCATATTCAATAACAAATTACTGAATAACTTAAATAACACTTTATTGAGGTTAATTAATTTGTTTCATTTACTATCCACAAGTTTTAGGGCACAAAACCTGATAACGCTCATTTATGTGCGTTATTTAGCCTTAAAAACCTAGGTTATTGTTTGGAAAGCAAAGATTTTGTGCTTAAAATATTATCTTTTCGAGTCGATTTATCAAAAGTCTTAGAATCATGTGGAAAATCTTAGAAATATATAATTTATGCTTAAAATATACAAAAAGAGAGATTACTTTTGCAAGAACTTATCCAAGTTAAATGTTTTTGTGTAGAGGATTTTGCAAGGGAAATGCGCCTGCAAGTGGAGAGAAAGAGTTAGCGGAGCAAAAGAGTTGAAGTGAAAATTTGCGCCTACATCTGGTCCTGAAGATGTGGAATATGTGCCTGCAACCTTATAAGGAAAGTATCCCAAATGAAGACAGAGGTGTCAAGGCAGTGCTCAAGAAAGTTTGAGCACGATTTGCAACCGCAACTGGGCTTTCCGGTAGAATACCGAGATTCGTGGGATCTGTTGGATTTGAATTCCCTAACTCCGTTAGCGGAAGCGAATTGGGACCGTTCGTAGTTAATTTTGTTTCCACCAAAATACCAATACATTGGAAAAGATTTAAAAAACTATTCTAAATCAATTTATTAAGGCTAAGCATACAACCTTAGAACTAATCTAAAGGGGAGAAGCAAACATACCGTCGTTGTCATCTCTGAAATATCAAAAACGCCTTTCTTGATTTCATAAGGACCAAGCGTCAACAATTGGGACACCACCAGCTGATCTTCCCCGCTATGACCATGAGATTAGGAACGTAGTTGTGGGACTACCCAATCTTGAATGGGAAAAACAGAAAAGGAAAAAATTCCTCTTTGTGTTCTTGGTTAAGAGAATATGAGAGAGTGGCTAGGGAGGCTAGAGAAAATGCAAGAGTGTATTCTTGTGGCCTTATTTTTGTGTCACCTAAAACCTAGGTTTAGTGTTCTATTTATAGGGAAAAAGGCCATCAATAAAATATTCACAAATACTCAATTATTTCCATAAATGATTAATCTTTTCCATAATTAACCATTTCCATAATTGATTGATCACTTCCATAAGTGATTAATCATTTCCATAATTGATCAATTATCCAATTAATTAATTCTATAATTAATTAATTACCCAATTAAATATCATATATTTAATTTCAGACCTTCTATTAATTAATTAATTAATTACCCAATTAAATATCATATATTTAATTTTCAGGCCTAGTGCGTCGTCGGCTGAATGATGGATGTGAGATAAGATGATAAATAAAAATAAAGATAATTCAGCCAACCCTAGTGCAAGTATACACTGTCGCACGTAGTAATAAAAACCATAGAAGTATTCCAAGGGTATCGATCCCACAAGGACTAAATTGGAAATTCAGATTTGATGAAGAAACTGCTCAAATGATTGCTTTTGAAAAGGTAACCAAAGAGACGATTGATGATTGATTTTTAGAAAAATAGAATAAACAAGCAAGTAAGTAAAGAATAACAATAATGAATAAAACGAGGTATTCAACATGGATTCATCCCAAAGGCAATAATCGTAATCATGGATTATTTAACCTAAGTCTATTCAATGCATTGGGTCAGATTTAACTTCTATTTGGCCTTGCTCCCAAGAACTGTTAGAAGGCTAAGCGAGTACCGTTATGCACATTTCTGTGACTCGACTCCGACATAGATAATTCACGAATGCAACCTATAACCCTATAGTCGATATAGGGTGCCTTAGGCAGCTTGCCTTATACCGCTGAACAATCTTTTTCGAGCTTTTTCTCCTATATCACCTTTATGAGAACCAATATCGTTTGTCCCTTTCGAGATCAAACTCACATAGCATGCAAAGTCTAAGTGATCAAGTTAAACTTAGCAAGATCAGAATGATATTCAATAAAGAATGGCATGCATTGAACAAAACTTAAGCAAATAAAACACTTTCAAGCTATTGAACCATAAGGGAATTCACCATATTGAACCCCTCAACGGAATTTAGCTACTCATGGTGAGATAAAGTGCAAATGAATACATTTCCATTGAAATAAGATGTAAAGAATACAGATAAATGAAAAGTATCAAAAGCTGGAAATATGGACAGTAGCCAAATACTATGGGTTTTCTATTTATCCAATCCTTCTAGAGTTCGCTTAGACACTCCACTCTCTCGCTTTTACAAAGTGGGAATGGGTAAAAATCCCTACAAACCCTAAGGTTTGATATCTAACTCAGGTTAGAATTTAGTCATCTCAGAAAGACCTCCAGCATCCCTACTCATAGGCGTCAACTAGGGTTCTATCACCACCCTCTTCTTCCAAATGAGTCCTGCTTGAATTTGACTTCGAATCTCGAGCTTATATAGTGTGGGAAATGGTTGAGGAGATGCGAAATAGGTGCTGGTAGGTAGCCCAGTCGGTTTCGGGGTCAAAACAGCCGGTTAGGTGCGAAGAAGACTCGCCAACAACGACCCGCGGACGACTCGAAACTGCTTCTGTTTTTCCAGAAATACGATCACATTTCATTTTGCCTTCCCAGAAATGCGGTCGCATTTCTAGGCAGATTCCAACTTTTCCTCTGTTTTCCTCCACAGCAACAACTTAGTCAAATTCTCTTAAAATCAAGTCTTTTTAAGCACAAATGAGCACAATTTGACAAAAGTGATTCCCAACACCATAACTTATCAACTTTAACATATTTTGAGCTCGGGAACAGTAAAATTGATCTAAACATGCAATATTTGACAAAGAAATGAGCTAAATATAAGGGTAAAATAGGTATATTTTTTATCCTTATCAAGGCCTTCAATTAATTAATTCTATAATATGAATCAAATTCATATTAAAATTCGAACTCCTTCAAATTCTCTTATATCCTATTAATTTAATATGAATCAAATTCATATTAATAATTGAACTTCTTAAAATATTTATTTCTCTCATAATTTATAGTTTAATTAAATCACATTTAATTAGACTAAATTGAATAATTAATTAATTCATAATTAATTAATTAATTTACTAATTAAATATCATACACGTAATTAGTCATATATTTGAACTCCTTCAAATATATAATTCTTTCAATTAATAAAGTTTAATAACAAATTAAACTTTATATTATAATGTATCACCATACATTATATTAATTTTTTCTCATACTATTAATTTCATTCCCATAACGAATTTGAAGAATTCAAATTCTTTTCAAGATAAATTATTCCTAATTACTCTTTACGAGCTAGCAGGGCAACCTAATGGACCTACAGATCAGAAGCTCCAATGATATGAAGTTAACTGACTAAACTCATTAATCAAGTTAACCAATATTCATTAACTTTGGGTCATTCCACTAAACACCCACAGCTAAATTCTTCTCACTGTAGAACATTTATGTGTCCACGGATATAGACCTATACCGATAAGTCAATCCTTCACTAGTGTTCGTAACCACAGCTGGGTCAAATTACCGTTTTACCCCAGTGTTACATCTATCTCCTTAAGTACCAGCGCTTCTCTAATGAACAACCTGTTTATGGTCCAACCATTAAACAGAAAGTCCCTCTCAGGCTAGTGAGAAGGCGGGATCCATTTGTTCAAGTCCCGAAGTCACTACTTAAGGGAACATTCATCTACTTCTCCTAGAAGTGGGAAGGAGTGAATTCCTTTTTGTGTTGTCATGTCTCCAACCTCCCACTCGGTCTTGTCCCCAAAAAGGAAGGCATATTTAGTCGGCATATATGCCACTCCCACCCATGCTAATCAAAGGACAATTCCTCATGATAAGGAGTTCATGACACACTCAGGATTAAGACTGAGTTACCTAGGTCATCCCATTGAAACAGTAACCTAACTAGTTAACGGTGTTACAACTAGTGGTTGACAGTTTCGTGGTCCAGTCTTATGCAAACTAATTGCATAGGATACCCTCGCTCGCATGTCTACTACATGGGCGCTTTGGATCAATACGTCTGTATCAAATACAAAGCGGGTCGTATCACATAGTGTTACCACGATAAGGTACCCAGCCTTATCCCTATACTATAAACCTTTTAGGTTGTTATTTGAACATCGATCCCCGTATGTCCCCACAGTAGTTCAAGTTACATAAAAACAACCTTGGATCTTAGTTTATTGGATTTGGGTCATATTGTGCAATACTTAACAATAACACTTTATTGTAGAAACTCAATAACACTTTATTGAAATAAGTATACAATTTGTTTACATTCACTATCTATGAGTTTTAGGGCATAAAACCCAACGAGATATTCACAGAATCATCCGAAAATCCCAAATCTCGTATCAAATCTCAAAGGATCGTAGATTCTTACCTTCTAAAGCCCTCTTACACTGATCTCGGCAGCCAACCTCACCTTCTAAGGTCTATAAAAGGCGATCAAGATGCAAGAAGCAAGGAGATCTCGAAATTTCATCCTTATGATAGATTTTATGTTTTTCTCTCTTCTCATCTTGTAACCACTCGGAGTTTCGGGTCTTTCAGTCTCTGTCAGCTCTTCCATTCGAAAGAAGAAGAAGAAGAGAAAGGCTTGTCCCTCCTTGAAAAAGGGCAAGAGCAAGCTAGATAGAGAGGGTAAGATCCTTAATCGAGTCTAGTCTTTATTTTCTGTTTGTCTTTTATTTTCAGCAGCTTTACGTTTCTGTTTTCCTTTCAATTTCAGCTGTAAGTTTATCATTCTTGTACTCAATTCTTTTATTTAATATGAATTCAAGTTGTTTTTCTCTTTTGTGCTCTTTTTACTTTCCGTCTTTTGTTTTATTTTCATCAATGAGCTAAGCTTCTTCTCAGGGATTTAAATATGTGGATACCTTGAGTAGAAGAATGCCCCACCTATGCAAAAGCAACATTGCTTCTTCTTAGCATTGTTTGTTTTTGCTGAAGTTTAAGTTTCATTGTTAGCTTAAACTGATCACTTACGTTAGCATAGTTTGTGTTTAGCTGATGGCCGAAAGATTGGAGTTAAATGAGCGGGTTCGCAAAACAATAGTGGAAAAGATCCTAGAAATAAGACTTTGTCTTCTTGCATCCTACAAATAGGACTGGAACCACTAGAGTTTTAAGTTTCGTGAGCATCATTAATCTAAATTTCAGCTAGCTCTAGAAATTTATGTCTAGTTGGCTTAGTCTTCTAAAGGCACCTACACCAGAGCTGAATAGAAGTAGGACTTCACTCATAATCTAGTTATCAGGGCATTTGCGGGCGCAACAGGATTCTATCTGCATGGTGTGGCAGAGGCTGAATGATGGATGTGAGATAAGATGATAGATAATAATAATGATAAATTCAGTGAAACTTAGTGCAAGTATACACTATCGCACGTAGTAATAAAAACTTTAGAAGTATTCCAAGGGTGTCGATCCCACGAGGACTAAATTGGAAATTCATATTTGAAGAAGAAACCGCTCAACTGATTGCTTAAAAATGGGTAATGTTGGGTTCCTAGAGTGAGTAAAAATAAGGTGTAAATAGACTCTAGAACTTTGTGCAAGCATACACAATCCGCAGCAAGTAATAAGTATTTATCGAATTCAAGGTCTGAATTAGCTCTCACTTTATCTATTTTGTATAACTTTTCAATGGTTTCAAAGGTGGTTAAAATGATTGATTTTTATAGAATGCTGAAGCAAAAGAAATGACGGAACAGAAAGTAAACAAATAAAGCAGACAGATTAGAAACAGGCGCTGGTCAGGATTTAGTAATTGTTTTAAAAGATGCTCTAGCAATATTATTGATCAGGCAAAACTCTTGCAGTCTTATTAGCAGGATCCTCCCGGAACTCTGGATTTTTTAGAATATGTTTCAACTCCAATGACGCACTACCGATCAAGCACTAGGCAACTGGCTATCCTTAGCTCAGTTACTGGCGTTCACCAATACACAATGATCTAGTGTGATTAAATGTCACACACTCCCCAAATCATCCCTGAAACTAGGAAGTGATATTCATACCGGCTGGCCAAGCGGGCACAAAATATAAATAAGCTCAACAAATAATCAAGATGCATCAAATCAACATATATTGCATAGAGATTAAGCACGGCAATTACATATTTCCTAACCAACACCTAAAATTACTTAGTTCATAAAGTGCATAGCAACACACGTTACAATATAAGTAAGTGCATCCATAATTACAAAATAATACAAGAAAATACTAATTCCCTTTATCAACTTCGTAATTGATGGTCTTCTGAAGGTCTCCAATCTCCCTCCTCTATTCGGCTCCCAATGATGGAAATGAGAAATGATCTTTTCCCCAAAAGTGGAATGTTCCTCCCAAGAAAGGAATGCATTTGACTTGAACGACTCTTCCCTTTTATAGAGTGAAGACACGCTTGAATTAGGTTGACCTATACACGTGGATGGCTCTCCTTGCTCCTTAAATCCGAGAATAGCTTAACTAAATTCAGTTCATTAAATTGGCTAACGAGCTGTGACGTGGCATTTTTGCTCCCTGCTTTGCTGCAGCGCAGATTTTGCTCCCTCAAGTCGCTCAGCAAAATATTCTGCACAAAATAACTTCCAAAGCATCCATTCTTCCAAATGGGTTAAAACATATAATATATATCTAAAAGCAACCCTATTTAGCACAAAAGACACACAAATCACTATAGAAATAAGGTCTAAATAACTCCCTTTTGGAGAGTTATCAGGTAACCAAAGAAATATATTTAATGATTGATTTTTAGAAGAATAGATAAAACAAGCAAATAAACAAAAGAATAACAACAATGAATAAAACGAGGTATTCAACATGGATTCATCCCAAAGGCAATAACCTTAGTCATGAATTACTTAACTTAAGCTTATTCAATGCATTGGGTCAGATTTAACTTCTATTTGGTCTTGCTCCCAAGAACAGTTAGAAGGCTAAGCGAGTACCGTTATGCACATTTCTGTGACTCGACTCTGACATAGATAATTCACGAATACAATCTATAACCCTATAGTTGATATAGGGTGCCTTAGGCAGCTTGCCCTATACCCCCCAAACAATCTCTTTCGAGCTTTTTCTCCTATATCACCTTTATGAGAACCGATATCGTCTGTCCCTTTCGAGATCAAACTCACCTAGCATGCAAAGTCTAAGTGATCAATTTAAACTCCACAAGATCAGAATGATATTCAATAAAGAATGACATGCATTGAACAAACCTTAAGCAAATAAAACACTTTCAAGCTATTGAACCATAAGGGAATTCACCATATTGAACCCCTTAACGGAATTTAGCTACTCATGGGGAGATGAAGTGCAAATGAATACATTTTCATTGAAAATAAGATGTAAATATTACAGATAAATGAAAAGTATCAAAAGCTGAAAATAATGACAGTAGCACAATACTATGGGTTTTTCTATTTATCCAATCTTTCTAGAGTTCGCTTGACACTCCACTCTCTCGCGTTTATACAGTGGGAATGATCCCTACAAACCCTAAGGTTTGATGTCTAACTCAGCTAGAATTTAGTCATCTAAGAAGGATCTCGGACATCCCTATGTTGGGTTTTATGCCCTAAAACTCGTAGATAGTGAATGTAAACAAATTTTATACTTGTGTTTTATAAAGTGTTATTTAGTTTCTACAATAAAATGTTATTGTTAAATATTGCACTATTTGACCCAAATCCAATAAACTAAGATCCAAGGTTGTTTGTATGTAACTTGAACTAGTATGTGGGGACATACGGGGATCGATGTTCAAAGTAACAACCTAAAAGGTCTATAGTACAAGGATAAGGCTGGGTACCTTATCCTGGTAACACTATGTGATACGACCCGCTTTGTATTTGATACAGACGTATTGATCCAAAGCATCCATGTAGTAGACATGCGAGTGGGGGTATCCTATGCAATGAGTTTGCATAAGACCGGACCGCGAAATAGTAACCGCTAGCTATAACACCGTTAACTAGTTAGGTTTCTATTTCACTAGGATGACCTAGGCAACTTAGTCTGAATCCTGAGTGGATTATGGAGTCCTGTTCACGAGGGATTGTCCTTTGATTTGTATGGGTGAGAGTGGCCAATACGCTGACTCAATAAGCCTACCATTTTGGGGACAAGACCGAGTGGGGAGCTGGGAACATAATCACACAAGATGGAATTCACTCATTCCCGACTTTTGAGGAAGTAGATGAGTGTTCCCTTAAGTGGTGTCTCCGGGTCTTGAACAAAGGGCCCTACCCTCTCACTGGCCCGAGAGGGGTTTCTGTTTGATGGTTGGACCACAAACAGGTTGTTCATTAGAGGAGCACTAGTACTTAAGGAGGTAGAGGTAACTCAGGGGTAAAACGGTAATTTGACCCAGCTGGAGTTACGAACACTCGTGAAGGATTAACTGTCGTTATTGGTCGATATTCGTGGACACAAAAATATTCTGCAGTGAGAAGAGTGCAGCTGTGGGTCTTTAGTGGAGTGACCCACAGTTAACGAATGGAGACTAACTTGGTTAATGAGTTTAAGCCGATTAGTCTCGTATCGTTGGAGCTTCTGATCTGTAGGTCCATTAGGTCCCACTAGTAGCTCGTAAAAAAACTTGAAGCAATTAAATATAAATTATAAATTGAAAATGTTCAATTTATTTGGGGAATCGTATAATGTATGTTGATACATTATAATATAAAGTTTATGAAACTTTATAATATAATTTTTTAAATTAATTTCAAAAATTAAATCTTGAGAGAAAATATTTGAAAGAGTTCAAATAAATTTAATATGAATTGGATTCATATTAATTTTAATTTTAATAAAATCCCTAAGATTAAATATATGATATTTAATTGGGTAAGTAATTAATTATGAAATTAGTTAATTATTTATTAAAATTAGATATTGTTCAGATAATAGATTTGAACTTATTAATAGACCTTTTCCTATTGGGAAAAGGAGATCTTTTCCTATTAGGAAAAGGTCTTGGCCTTTACCTATATATAGGATCCCTGGGTGGGGTGAAAGGCATCCCATTGTCTCTCCTTCTCTCAGAGATCTCTCCCAAAAGACTCCCACAAGTCTCCTGCTTCAAGAAGTCTAAGAGATATACTGGTGTAGTCGATTGGTGGTGTTCTTCAAGAATTCAGAGTCGTTAGACGATGGTATGTTTCTCATCGCTTACCTTTTTGCCAAAGTATTGGTATTTTGTAGAACAAAATTAATTTACAAACGGTCCAATTGCTTCCGCTGTAACGGAATTGGGAATTCCAATCCTTCAATTGGTATCAGAGCCGATCGTAATCTTAATTTTTGTTTTACAAAATTTGCATTGGTTGATTGGTGGGATTAAATTATGCATTTGATGTATGAATTTTGCTAGTAGATGGTTAGGGTTTTGGCATTTAGAATTTACAATTTTTCCTAGATTTGATCATGTAAAGGCCCGTTGTTTTTGGGCGATTTGTTGTAAATTTGAGTCTGTAAGTCCATGTCATAGATTATGTATCGATTTTGATGGAATTCGATGCAATTTGGGTAAAATTTGGAGAAGAATTGATGCAGGAATTGCAGTTTTCTAGAAAAAGCCGAGAGATAGCTTCAATTACCCAGAAAATCGAAGAAAAACGCGTTGGAAAAACGAAAAAAAAAATCGCGTTCAGTCGGGCTCGAACGCGTGCTGGCTGGAGCAGTTGAAGCGCGTGTGCAGATTGTCTTCGAGGGCGGAGGTTCGAGCCTGGTTGCGGACGAAATTTAAAAAAAAAAAAAAAAGAAAACACATTTTGTGTCCGCCAAGATTCGAACTCGCGCGTGAAGAGTAGAATGCACGCAGACTGTTGCCTCATTAACCAACTGATCCAAGAGTTTATTTAATTATTTCCATCAGCGGCGTCCTATTTATTTTAGTTTCGTCGGTGGTTTGGTTCATCCGGTTTTCAGCAGTTTAGACCGGTTCACATCGATTTGGCGCGGTTCAAGCGACTGTTGACTGGTTCGTGGACTGTTTGACATGGTTCAGTACGGTTCAGCTTGGTCTGGACAGTTTTTGGCCCGGTTTAGCATATTTTTGGCCGGTTCAAGCTTATTTGAAACTGGTTTTGTACGGTTCAACATGGTTCAGCTCAATTTCTCGCCGGTTCGAAGAGTTTGGACGCGGTTCGAGGCTATTTTGGGCTAGTTCTCGGCTAGATAGGGCATTTTTAGATTAATTATTGTAATTTTTCTAATTTATTTTGTCCTAGGATGCCAAAACCCGTCTACTTAGCTATTTAATTGCTTTATGGATGTCATATAGCTTAAAATCCCACCATAGGTTAAGCATATTCATGCATATTTTTGTTATAATTGTTATAATATAAGTATTATGCATGAATTTAATTTTCATGAGTATTTAATATTAATTGTTATGATTAAATGGATGAAACTTGAGAAGCATTGAGCATGAAATTACTTTAGTAAAAATATAAGAGTTATATTTATGAAAGTAATTTATATGCTTATTAATTTTCATGAGTGATTAATGTAAAGAGTTATATTAATGTATGGAAATAGTCAATGCTCTTAATTAATTTTCTTGTATAATTATTTTAAGAGTTAAATTAATTAAAATTAAAAGAAAATTAAATTGCATTGAGCATGACATTACCTTAGATTAATATAATTGTTATATTTTTGGTATGTCATATGTATGGTTTTATAAATTAATTAGAATTTGATTGTTAATTTATTCACCATAGTAGCATGTTATAGGGTTAATTCATTAAAATTTATAATAGTTATAAAATTAATGAATAGAAACCGTTAACCTATAACAAAGAATTGCATGCAAACATAGGATCTTAAGATAAATGAATTAATTTTAAAATGTTTAAAATTAATTAGACCTAAGATCTCTTTATTTCTAATAGGATTAGAATTAAGTCTTGCTTAGTTTTTTAAAATAGTTTTAACCTACTAAGTAGGACAAACATTACTATGATTATAAGGGAACTCTACGGGTAAAGTTCTGTCTAAGGTTGGGGGTACTTAAGTTGACAGTCTACGGAACACCTCCTACCTGGGAACTGACCCGGAATACCGGAGTTGAATTAATCATGGTTAAATGTTAGCATGCAATGTCACTAGGTTTATTAAAGGAGTTTAATACACCTAGATCTTTAGAGTAAAGACTTTACATTACTATGGTTAAAAGGGAACTCTCCCGGTTACGTTCTGCCTAAGGCTGGAGGTATTTAAGCTGACGGTCTACGGAACACCTACTACCTGGGAACAAACCCAGAACCTGAGTTGAAATAACCATAGTCATGTTAGCATACGGTGTTGCTAGGTTTGTTAAAAGAGTTTAATTCACCTAGAACATTACAATTCTCATTATAATAGTTATAATAGGATTAGACTTAGATAAATTGAATTAGCCGGATTTATCTAGGTTAATAAACCCTAAAATATACGGTAGGTCACTTTAGTGGGAGGTAAAATCAAAACTTGATTTAAATCGAGTTTTTACTCCTACGTCCCTATATTCGCAACGTGAGATCCATGCTCGGCTTCGTGTTGTTTTAGCGCGACCTCCCTTCGGAAAGTGTTTGCATGAGTCAATAACAAGGTGAATGGGGAAAGTGCCCATAGTAAGTGGGAGCGGGACACGTGTCAACGTATCCCTCGGTCTCCACCCATAGGTCACAGCGTGAGAGTCTTATTATCCGCCTGCGTGTTGTCCTGGAGCAACCATCCCTTCGGAGGGCCTGATCATAGGATTCGTAACACCGTGAACTCCTGAAAAGGATAGGGTCACTTAGGCTAATTACCAACAGTTGTCTTTCCCTTCGGTAGCCTGTTGGTGCGTGCCTCTGGGATCTGAAAGTGGGAGGGTTACACTTACGAGGATGAGTTAAGTGTGCTAACAAATTCCTTGACCGAATAATGGTGGCTAATGTCTATAGGAATATGAGTTATTCCGGAATTAGAATTAGCTGAGAAGTGTCTCATTTCAGAGGAGGAGTAGCTGATCACCCTTCGGTGACTGTTGCTCTAAACCTCTGAAACATCGTTGCAAAACTAAATCAATAGTCTTAGGGTTCTATGATTGCTTGTTTTTGCTAAACTGATTGGATTGTATGCAATTGTTTGTATTGCTCTTGTAATGGGTTAGTGCGATAAATAATCCAGTAATTTGTTATTTCAGCAATTCAATGATTAAATATGTGCATAGTCTTACGCCTATTTAATAAATAACGGTGATTATACAACAAACTTAAACGATTAATTTGTGGCGAATAATTTAAGATTAGTCTTAACAGAGAAATGTTCTCATGCCCCAAATGGTCAATTCATTAAGAAGTGTTGTTAATGAATGTGTCAGTTAGCCTTGCTCAACCAAAGAAGACTTGTCCAAAGACAGTAAATTCGATTTACTAGTCTTGGAAGCGTAATTTGTGAAGAATGGTGATTCTACCCGAATACTTGATTCATAGTCACAAATCACGTTTGTTCTTCTTCATTAAAAGGAAGGAATTCCTGGCAATAGCTTGATGCTATTGAGATAACTCAAATTTTTTAATTAGAGAGGTTGTCTTGGCTGTAGCAATGGGGAACGTTAAGTTATTTTTCCCAGTGGGAGCAAATACATATTATTAGATAATGTGTATATAATTCCAAAGATCAAAAGAAATTTGATTTCTGTATCTTATTGGCTGGAACAATGTTACTCTTTGCCTTTCCCTGCTAACGCAGTTCATTTCAAGAAAGGGAGTTATTTTTTGTTCAGCTGAATTGAAAAATAACATAAATATTTTAAGACTAATCAAGAGTAAGGCAGTCATGAACACTGCGTTGTCTGAGGCTGCTACTACTCAAAGAAATAAAAGGCAAAGGTTTTCTCCTAAAGGAAAAATACCTTTCTTTGGCACTTAAGGTTAGGACATATTTTCCTCAATATGATTGGGAGATTGGTAAAGAGTATACTTCTAAGCAAGTTAGAAGATAACTCTCTACTACCTTATAAGTCATGCCTTAAGGGCAATATGACTAATAGATTCTTTTGCTTGAAAAGAACTATTGAGCCAAAGAGCCCTTGAAGCTTGTACATTTGGATCCTTGTGATCCAATATGTTAAAGCAGTGGGAGGGCATGAATAATTCATCTATATTATAGATAATTATTCAAGGTATGTGTATCTCAACCTAATGCAACTTAAGTCTAAAGCTCTTGAGAAATTCAAAGTGGTTTGAGACTGAAGTTGGAAACTTGTTAGGTGAGATGATAAAAACACTTGGATCTGATCGAAGTGTAGAGTAGATGAGACTTGAGATTCCAAGACTATTTGATAGAACATGGAATTACATCTCAACTACCCCTGAAGCACCTTAAGGAAACGGTGTATCAGATAGGAGAAATAGAACCCTATTGGATACGGTTCGATTCATTATGAGCTATGCTCATTTGCCTGACTCGTTATGGGGTCATGCAGTGTTGACTGCAGCACATATTTCGAACAACGTTCCATCAAAAGTGTTTCTGAAACATCTTTTGAATTATGGATAAGACGTAAAAGTAGTTTACGTTATTTTTGGGGAGTTCAACACACGTGCTTGTGGCTAACCCAAAAAGAAATTGAAACATTGTTCAACAGTATACCTATTCGTAGGCTACCCCATGAAAACGAAAGATGTGGATACTTCTTCAATCTGCAAGAGAATAAAGAATTTGTACCGACAAATGCTACATTCTCAGAAGAATACCGCATAAGAAATAATAAGCCACAAAGTAAGGTCGTTTTAAGTAAATTAACTAATGAAGCTACAGAAATATCAACAAGAGTTGTTGATCAATCAACAAGAGTTGTTATCAATCAACAAGGGTTGTTGATGATGCTGGACCTTTAACAAGAGTTGTTGATAAGGCAAATACAACTGGTTAGTTACATCTATCTCAAGAGTTGAGAGTGCCTCAATGAAGTGGGAGGATTGTTCTACAATCTGACCGTTACATGGGCTTAATTGAAGCTCAGATCGTCATACTTGATGATGGCTTTGAGGATTCATTGCCTTAGAGCAAGACAATGAATGATGTTAACAAGAACCAATTGGATTAAAGTAATGGACCCGGAATTGAAATATGTGATTTCAATTCCATCTAGAATCTTGTAGATCTATCTAATGGGTAACACCTATGGATTACAAATGAATCTACAAGAAGAAACGAGACATAATCTTATGGTTAGACTTATGGCAAAAGGGTTATACCCAGAGACAGGGGACTGTAAGAAATTCTTATCTCCTGTCGTCATGTTGAAGTTTGTTAGAACTCTTGTCCATTTAGAATGGATGTCAAGACTACCCTTTTGAATGGTAATCTTGAGAAGAGTATCTACATGTCTCAAGCAGAATGGTTCATTTAGCAAGATCAGAAGCAAAAGGGGTTTGCAAGCTTAAGTGATCCATTCATGGATTGACCTAAGCAATTCGATCTTGGAATATAAGATTTGATACTGTGATCAAATCTTTTGGCTTTGATCAAGAACATTGATGAATCTTGTCTTTACAAGAAGATCGTCAATAATTCAGTAGTTTTATTAGTGTTGTATGTGATTGATATCCTAGTCATTGAGAATGATGTAGGTTATCTTACTGACTAGTAAAATAAGCTAGCAGCTCATTTCCAAATGAAAATTTGGGAGAAGCTAAGTTTGTTCTTCGAATCCAAATCGTTAGGAACCGTAAGAACAAACGGCTAGCCTTGTCTCAAGTGTCTTATATCTACGAGATGTTAGTTAGATATAAGATGCAGAATTCCAAGAAGGGTTCACTACCTTTCAGGCGTGGAATTCATTTTGTCTAAGAAACTGTTTCCTGAGACACCTCAAGAAGTTGAGGACATGAGACGAATGCCCTATGCAATAGGGATTGTCAGTAAGTACCAATCTAATCCAAGATTTGATCATTGGAAAAACCGTTAAGAATATCCTCAAGTATTTGAGGAGAAAGAGGAACTATATGCTCGTGTATGAGACTAAGGATTTGATCCTTACAGGATACACTAACATGTATTTTAAGACTGATAAGGATATCTGTTTGACGTAAAAGAATGGCTAGCGGCCCAATTCCAAATGAAAGATTTAGGAGGGGCCGAATATGTTCTTGGAATCCAAATAATCCTGGATCGGAAGAACAAAACGCTAGCCCTGTCTCAAGCAACGTATATTGACAAAATGTTGTCCCGATATTCGATGCAGAACTCCAAGAAGGGCTTATTGCTTTTCAGGCATGGGGTTCACTTGTCTAAGGAATAGTGTCCTAAGACACCTCAAAAGATTGAGGATATGAGACAGATTCCCTACGCCTCCGCTGTGGGCAGCTTAATGTATGCAATGCTCTGCACGAGGCCTGACATCTGTTATGTTGTAGGGATAGTCAGCAAATATCAATCGGTATCCATGGTCAAACTTTACAAAGGAGCTATAGTGTGGCATAATTACAGTCTTGACCATATAGGCCAAAAATATAGCTGCTTGTGAAGCAGCGATTGAGACTGTAAGGCTTAGAAAGTTCTTGACTGATTTGGAATGTGTTCTAAATGTGAACTTGCCCATCACACTTTATAGTGATACAGTGGTGCTATGGCAAATTCATAAGAACTTTGCAGCCGAAGACAAGCAAGCACATTGAATTAAATTGAAATATTCACGAAGGCTCTCTCGGCTAAAGGGTATGAGGGTCATCTAGTAGGTCTAGGTCTACGAGTTATGTACAAAGATGCAATCTAGGGCAAGTGGGAGAAATGTAATGGGTATAGTGATACCATTATGTAATGGGTATAGTGATGCCCTAGTTTATTGTATTTGTACATTGTATATGTTTTATACATGTATTTATACACCCACTACTGAATAGATTGTTGTACATCCCACTAAACTAGAGTTTTAGTTCAAGTGGGAGTTTGTTGGGTTTTATGCCCTAAAACTCGTAGATAGTGAATGTAAACAAATTTTATACTTGTGTTTTATAAAGTGTTATTTAGTTTCTGCAATAAAATGTTATTGTTAAATATTGCACTATTTGACCCAAATCCAATAAACTAAGATCCAAGGTTGTATGTATGTAACTTGAACTAGTATGTGGGGACATACGGGGATCGATGTTCAAAGTAACAACCTAAAAGGTCTATAGTACAAGGATAAGGCTGGGTACCTTATCCTGGTAACACTATGTGATACGACCCGCTTTGTATTTGATACAGACATATTGATCCAAAACATCCATGTAGTAGACATGCGAGTGGGGGTATCCTATGCAATGAGTTTGCATAAGACCGGACCGCGAAATAGTAACCGCTAGCTATAACACCGTTAACTAGTTAGGTTTCTATTTCACTAGGATGACCTAGGCAACTTAGTCTGAATCCTAAGTGGATTATGGAGTCCTGTTCACGAGGGATTGTCCTTTGATTTGTATGGGTGAGAGTGGCCAATACGCTGACTCAATAAGCCTACCATTTTGGGGACAAGACCGAGTGGGGAGCTAGGAACATAATCACACAAGATGGAATTCATTCATTCCCGACTTTTGAGGAAGTAGATGAGTGTTCCCTTAAGTGGTGTCTCCGGGTCTTGAACAAAGGGCCCTACCCTCTCACTGGCCCGAGAGGGGTTTCTGTTTGATGGTTGGACCACAAACAGGTTGTTCATTAGAGGAGCACTGGTACTTAAGGAGGTAGAGGTAACTCAGGGGTAAAACGGTAATTTGACCCAGCTGGAGTTACGAACACTCGTGAAGGATTAACTGTCGTTATTGGTCGATATTCGTGGACACAAAAATATTCTGCAGTGAGAAGAGTGCAGTTGTGGGTCTTTAGTGGAGTGACCCACAGTTAACGAATGGAGACTAACTTGGTTAATGAGTTTAAGCCGATTAGTCTCGTATCGTTGGAGCTTCTGATCTGTAGGTCCATTAGGTCCCACTGGTAGCTCGTAAAAAGACTTGAAGCAATTAAATATAAATTATAAATTGAAAATGTTCAATTTATTTGGGGAATCGTATAATGTATGTTGATACATTATAATATAAAGTTTATGAAACTTTATAATATAATTTTTTAAATTAATTTCAAAAATTAATTCTTGAGAGAAAATATTTGAAAGAGTTCATATAAATTTAATATGAATTGGATTCATATTAATTTTAATTTTAATAAAATCCCTAAGATTAAATATATGATATTTAATTGGGTAAGTAATTAATTATGAAATTAGTTAATTATTTATTAAAATTAGATATTGTTCAGATAATAGATTTGAACTTATTAATAGACATTTTCCTATTGGGAAAAGGAGATCTTTTCCTATTAGGAAAAGGTCTTGGCCTTTACCTATATATAGGATCCCTGGGGTGGGGTGAAAGGCATCCCATTGTCTCTCCTTCTCTCAGAGATCTCTCCCAAAAGACTCCCACAAGTCTCCTGCTTCAAGAAGTCTTAGAGATATACTGGTGTAGCCGATTGGTGGTGTTCTTCAAGAATTCAGAGTCGTTAGACGATGGTATGTTTCTCATCTCTTACCTTTTTGCCAATGTATTGGTATTTTGTAGAACAAAATTAATTTACAAACGGTCCAATTTCTTCCGCTGTAACGGAATTGGGAATTCCAATCCTTCACCCTACTCATAGGCGTCAACTATGGTTCTATCACCACCCTCTTCTTCCAAATGAGTTCTGCTTGAATTTGACTTCGAATCACGAGCTTATTTAGTGTTAGGAAATGGTTGAGGAGCTGCGAAATAGGTGCTGGTAGGTAGCCCAGTCGGTTTCGAGGTTAAAACAGCCGATTAGGTGCGAAGAAGTCTCGTTCAAAACGACCCGCGGACGATCCGGAACTGCCTTAGTTTTTCCAGAAATTCGGTCGTATTTCATTTTGCCTTCCCAGAAATGTGGTCGCATTTCTGGGTAAATTCCAACATTTCCTCCGTTTTCCTGCACAGCAACAAACTTAGTCAAATTCCCTTAAAATTGAGTCTTTTTAAGCAAAAATGAGCATAATTTGACAAAAGTGACTCTCAACACCCTAACTTAACAACTTTAACATATTTTGAGCTCGGGAATAGTAAAATTGATCAAAAATATAGTTTTGACAAGATAATGAGCTAAATATAAGGGTAAAATAGGTATATTTTTTACCCTTATCACTGCACCATGTCTATGTAGGCAACATAGATAGTGTTCTCCAGCCATTTGCAGTGTTTGAGTAAGTTGCGAGCGCAAAGGTGGGTGCAATCCAAAGCTCTTGGTTGATACTATTTGAATTTCCCCGCTTATCTCATAAGTATTTTTGTCGTTTTTATTTACTTGCTTAATTCCATTTTTGTTCTCAATCAAGACCCCATTTGAAATATTCCTTTGGTTACCATCCTCGGTTGCAAACTTAGAGGAGGTTCTTATTTTGCAGAATCTTGTGTTTTTAAACTAGTCACCATCTCCCTTGGGTTTGATATCCGGAATACTTTCATCTTTATTACTTGATAGTGTATACTTGCACTTGAGCAGGGTGTTGCGCTTGCAGCACACGCTTCGTCGCAACAACACGTCATCAAGTTTTTGGCGACGTTGTTAGGGAGATTTTGGTAAAACGGTTTAATTACACAAATTTTAGTTTCTGTAGAGCAGGAATTTGCGGTCGCAGGAATTGCGATCGGTTTGCGACCGCAAATTCCTCTATCACAGGACATAAATTCTTTTTGCAGGGATTTCTTTATAGATTGGATTGGTGCATGCACAAAAGACCTGAATTCAATTTTGACCCTGAGATAGAGAAGACTTTCGTACAGCGTCGTAAGGAGCAAAGAAGAAGGTTAAGGGAACTACGAGAAGTTCAATAACAGGAAACCCCAAAAGAAGGTTTTCTGCAGGAAATTACTATAGAGCCACCTGTTGGAGACCTTCTCGGTGTGAAGCAAAGAGGAGCACAACCTAACAATGTGCAGCAACAAGCAGCGACAGCACATAATCCTATTCTTATTACACATGAAAGGGATAGAGCCATCAGGGATTATGCGGCCGCAACTTTCTACAATCTCAATACAGGAAATGTTGAGCCAGTCGTTGATGCCAATCATTTCGAGCTCAAGCCAATCATGTTCCAAATGCTTCAAACCATAGGCCAATTTTTTGGACTTCCTAGTGAAGATCCTCTCAAGCACATGAAGCAAATCTTGAGAATATGCAACTAGTTCAAGCTTAATGGAGTATCCAATGAAACTTTGCATTTGAAACTTTTTCCATTTTCTTTGCAGGGTAATGCAGAAGCATGGTTAGATTCTTTTCCACCGGATAGCATCACCACATGGGATGAGCTTGTTGAAAAATTTCTTTTGAATTTTTTTCTGCCTACAAAGAATGCACAAATCTGAGGGGAAATTATCAATGAATTGACTCAAGCTTCCAAAGCAATAGTTAATGCATCAGCTAATGGTTTGTTGCTTAAAAAGACTTTCAATGAGGCAAATGAGATTCTGGATGCAATTGTTGCAAATAACAGTCAACGGAGAGAAGAAGAAACACCATCTAGAAGCAGTGTCAAGATCCAAGAAGTCAATCATCTCGAGACACTATCGGAGCGGATGCTAACTATTAACGATTTGCTTATGAATCTTACTTTAGGGAATCAAGTTCAAGTTGCAGCCGTGAGCCAAGTTTCAACCCCTATGTGCACTACTTGCAAAGAAGAGCACTCATTTGAAGATTGTCCTCAAAATCCAGCTTTAGTATATTTTGTAGGTGCACAAAACTGAATAAATCCTTACTCTAATACATTTAATATTCCAGGATGGAGACAACACCCGAACTTATCATGGGGAGGACAAAATGCTAGCACGTCCAACGCAACCCCTTTTGTTAAGCAGGGAGGACCACCAGGATTCAATGGTCAAGCTCAACTAAATATTGCACAACCTTTGCAGCAGCCAATGCAAGTGCAACCTTAATCAACAACAAACTTGGATATTCTTATGAGGGAACTAATGACAAAGAATGACGCAGTAATTCAAAGTCAAACGACTTCCTTGAGGAGTCTTGAATCTCAAATTGGATAGTTAGCTAAGTAAATGAGGAACAAACCAATAGGGACCCTAGCAAGCAATATAGAGAACCCGAAAAGAGAAGGCCTAAGCAAGGATAAGGCCCCCATTACCTTGATCGATCCCAAGTAATTCGAGTATGAGATTGTGTAAATATGTATATTATTTTCTGTTGTTTTCTTTCTTTTGTTTATATTTTCATGTTTTCTTTTCTTTTCTATTTTCAAAATAAAAAAATTCAAAAATATTGTGCAAAATGTTTAGGGTGGTGGAAAAACAAGAAAATCAAGTCTTTAATAAAGGAAAGTTGGCCACCATCGAGACGTTGTACCCTCAGGTCTTCAGTTGGGGAAGGTTGTTGCACCAGCATCGAGACACTAAGGAGTAGCGTCGAGATGCTGTGCTCTCAGCTTTCTTGGCTGCTGCAGCTCTAACTTTGATTCTTCTTCACTTCCTTTGCCACTTTTTGTGTCCCGAACACTCGATCAACTTTCTAATTCAACAATTCATCCAAGAATGCATTTCCTACAAAATAAACATGAAAGTGTATGATTTTGACCAAATAATTCTCAAATACTAACTATAAAAGACCAAAAAAATAGCTCATTTTGTGAGCTATCAGTTCTGTAACTCCATATGCTTTTCAAATACCAGCAATTCAGCTTGCATCTTAGACCAGGTTATTCCTACTCTTCCTTGGATCATGGCAACAATTGGGTTGTACTCTTTGTCAAGGCCCAAAAGAATTTGTGAAATCAACAAACGAGTGTTGATTGGACTGTTTGCTTGCACTAAGTTGTTTGCATGACTCTTCATAATTCGGAAATAATCAGACATTTTCAAGTTCCCTTTTCTAGATTGTTGAAATACCTGGCAGAGGTAATCTTCCTCAGCACGGGATTGCACACCGAACAATTCTTGGATCGCTAACCATAGATCTTGAACACTTTCAAACCCCATAACTTGAGTGGCTACTTTAGGCGTCATTGAGTTATACAACCACTCTAATAGCAGTTGATCAACTACAATCCACGATTCATATAGTGGATTCACTTCTGTCGTTGGGACTGTCTCTGCTGCTTCACTTGTAGCTGCTCCATAGATGGATGCTCTTACCCCTGTTTGCAATGAATTGGGATTCATTCCCACAATCGCAGCTCGAACAAATTTTCGGGAACATGGAGAATTTCCAGAAAGTGGCCTTCCAATTTGTAACTACAAAGAATTGGAAGCGCGAGATTTTTCCATAGAAGAAAATTACCTCGATCAAATTTAATGGTCGTGATTTGATTCAGCAGCTGATTCAACGGAGGACTGCTAAAATTGGTTCTTCCGGTGGGGAGGGCAAAATTTTCGGTAGAGGTGACACTGATTATCTTACAGCTTTGATACCAAATCAAAGATCAACAATATAGAGAAAAAAAATCTTTGGGAGATAATCCTCAATTTCTATTCACCATGAATACCAGAGGATGATATTTATACACTTGAATAAATCCAAAATGAGTAATTAATAAATAAATAATGAACAACAAAATGAACCGATGGAATTCTATTATTAGACCAAGAATAACAAACGCATATTAGATGGATGCTAAATGTTATGATTGTGTAGGATTGGAATTCCCTAATTCCGTTAGCGGAAGCGAATTGGGATTTTTCGTAGTTAATTTTGTTTCCACCAAAATACCAATACATTGGTAAAGATTCAGAATACAATTCTTAATCTATTAGTAAGGCTAGGCATACAACCTTAGATCTAATCTAAAGGGGAGAAGCATACATATCGTCGTTGTCATCTCTCGAATATCAAGAACGCCTTTCTTGATTTCATAGGGACCAAGCGTCAACAATTGGGACACCACCAATTGATCTTCCCCGCTATGACTCTGAGATTAGGAACGTAGTATGGGACTACCTAATCTTGAATGGGAAAAACTCTAGAGAGAAAATTCTCCCTTTGTGTTCGTGAGTTGAGAGAATATGAGAGGGAGACTACAATGATACCATTAGGGCTAGGGTTCTCATAACCTTTCCTTTTATAAGTGAGGAAACCCTAATGTGAGGTTAAGAAAAGATCCAGACCGTTAGATCAAAAATCAATTAATTAAATAATATAAAATTGATTTAATTAATTAATTAATCATATTAATTAATTAACCTCATGCACATTTAAATCATATTTAAATGCAATACCCTCACATAATAGCTTTAATTAAACTTAATTAAATCACATTTGATTAATTCAATTAATTAATTAAATATCTCCCATATTTAATTAATTACATATTATAATCATATTCTAATAATCGTCTCATATACTTTTTTTTTTTTTTAGAAATCCTCTCATATGCTATATTTTAATTAAACCACATTTAATTTAAACTAAATTGAATAATTAATTAATTCATCTTCTAATTAAATATCAATATTTAATTAGACATATATTTGAACTCTTTCAAATATATCATTTTCTCAATATAATAAGGTTCAATCTCAAATTAGACTTTATATTTTAATGCATCACTATACATGATATTAATTGTATCTCATACAATTAACTTAATTCTCAATCTGAATTTGAACTATTCAAATTCTCTCAAGATATAATTATTTCCAATTACTCTTTACGAGTTAGCAGGAAGACCTAAGGGACCTACATATTAAAAGCTCCAATGATATGAACTTAACTGACTAAACTCATTAATCAGGTTAACCAATATTCATTAATTGTGGGTCATTCCACTAAAGACCCACAGCTGAACTCTTCTCACTGTAGAACGTTTCTGTGTCCACGGATATAGACCCATACCGGTAAGTCAATCCTTCACGAGTGTTCATAACCACAATTGGGTTAAATTACCATTTTACCCGTGTACTACATCTATCTTCTTAAGTACCAGCGCTCCTCTAATGAACAACCTGTTTATGGTCTAACCATTAAACATAAAGTCCCTCTCGGGCCAGTGAGATGGTGGGATCCCTTTGTTCAAGTCCCGAAGTCACCACTTAAGGGAACACTCATCTACTTCTCCTAGAAGTGGAAAGGAGTGAATTCCTTCGTGTTGTCATGTCCCCAGCCTCCCACTCAGTCTTGTCCCAAAAAAGGAAGGATTATTGAGTCGGCGTATAGGTCACTCTCACCCATGCTAATCAAAGGACAATCCCTCGTGAGATGGAGTTCCTGACACACTCAGGATTAAGACTGAGTTACCTAGGGTCATCCTCTTGAAACAGTAACCTTACTAGTTAATGGTGTTACAACTAGTGGTTGACTATTTCGTGGTCCAGTCTTATGCAAACTCATTGTATAGAATACCCCCGCTCGCATGTCTACTACATGGACACTTTGGATCAGTACGTCTGTATCAAATACAAAGCGGGTCGTATCACATAGTGTTACCAGGATAAGGTACCCAGCCCTTTTCCTGTACTATAGACCTTTTAGGTTGTTACTTGAACATCGATCCTCGTATGTCCCCACATACTAGTTCAAGTTACATACAAACAACCTTGGATCTTAGTTAATTGGATCTGGGTCATATTGTGCAATACTTAACAATAACACTTTATTGTAGAAACTCAATAACACTTTATTGAAACAAGTATACTACTTGTTTACATTCACTATCTACGAGTTTTAGGGCATAAAACCCAGCAGATCGATCCTTTTGGAAGCTTGACAACATGGCCTCTAAGTTGATAGGTCTGGGCTGGCCCAACTTCTGTTTATCCTCCTTTCGCTGATCCTTGGGCTTTTTATCCTTAGTAGTACGTGTGTTAATCTTTTTCCATTTCTTTTGATTTTCTGCATTCGATCGGTAGTGTTAATCACAGTGTGATTAAACAATATATTATTATTTACTAATCACATGGACAATTGAACTTGATTCTAAATAAAATATATATATATATATATATATATATATATATATATATATATATATATATATATATATATATATATATATATATATATTTTAATTAAGATATGTTTTTCTTGAGTTATTTAGAAAGAGTTTTGTTTTCAACAGTGATAGATCCAAGACTCAGCGAGTGCGAATTCATATTTTGAAATTACAGTAAGCCATCATATTTGAAATATTTAACAGAAAATATAGTTTTTATTTGAGATTAATTGTTTACAATAAATATATATATATTGAAAAGCAAACTTTTAAAAAAAAAAATTGTTTACATATATTCAAAAAAAGAAAATCAGAAGTTGAAATTCGAAATATTTATTAGACTTTCTTTCCTTCGTTATAATCAAAGTTTGTTTTTATGCCGCTTAAGCAATTTAAAACTTTTTTAAAAACTGAAAAAATATATATTTTTTTAATCTATTTTTATCCATGTTTAACCATTTCTAGACATGAAAAGAAAAGGTACCAAATTTAAGTACTGAATGGATAACTTTAAATTCATGAAATGAAATATGTGGTTCAGAATCTAAATTTACAAGCGATAAGGATCTAAATATTTTCCAAGTGAAACTTGAAAAAACAAAATGAATAAATAAAAGAAGCCCCACTGTCAGGGCTCGAGCCCACAATGGGTGGTTCCTAGAACTTTCCAGTCTTTGGTTAACTGGAACGAAAACGAGTCTAAGATTTTCCTTTTTGCACGTTTTCTTCATAGATAAGAGTAAAGTTAAGTGGACAAATCTAAAAATTTTTATTTTTTAATTAAATTTTATGTGAATATAAAAATTTAAACTTCTAATCTTTGGTTAAAGTTTTAATGTTTTGACTAATTAAACCATATTTGGGTTGACTTACTAAAGTTTTAGCAAGAAAGTATACTAATATTATTGATAGAAAAAATCAATTTTATCCTAAAGTTGTCCAGTTTTATCAATTTTTAACATAAACTTTCAATTTCATCAGATTATATACTACGGACAAATTTGGGGCTGGAACTTGGGCATCGAGGGGGGCTTAGCACACGCTGACCACTAAGCCATCAAACACTTTGGATATTAGGAACGTTCTTTTTAATAATAATATGTAAACAAAAAAAAAATTGACGGGGGGTCTCGGCCTTTGCCAGATCCGCCACTGGTTATGGCTTTCTCCATTTTCATTTTGGTTGCAATTTTTGGTTATTTCCAGTTTGTGTTTAGTTATAGGCCAAGAGCCTCTCATAATCTAATGTGATTGTGTTTATTAATTCTAAAAAGAAAAAGGGATCAATTTTTACAAATCTCTCTTGTCTATTTTTCTTTTCTTTCTATATTTTTTTTATCACTTTCCATTATTAAGGACAAATTCAAATTTGATTATCAAAGCTTGGAGTTTGTTCTTGAAAATTAAGCTTATAAACACTATTCTAATTTATACATTTCCTTGATTTGTTATCTATTTTCTTCTCATGTTTTCAAAAACCAAAACCAGGTTAAGTTTTGAAAACTAAAAAAAAAACGTAGTTTTCATTTTTTTTTTTTGGAATTTGAGTAGGAATTTAAATGAATCCTTAACAAAGATGAAAATTATTGTAAAGGATTTGATAAAAAACAAGTTTAGTTTTCCAAAAGCCAGCTAAAAACCAAAAACAAATAATAAACCTGTTGATGCCAAAATTCGGACGGAAAGAACTCACCTGACTTTCACGTGACACCAATGATAAATTTGTTTGAAGGAATGGGAAGATGTGTGGCCTACAAGACAAGAGAAAACCTACACACTAGTATGGTGCTTGTCACACTGCCTCCGATGCTTAAGTCAGCAAGGAGATAGATGGGAAGCAAGTGGAGAGTAAAAGTAAGAGAAAAGAGAGTTTAGAGAATGAGTTTCGAATCCCTTCTTCAAGGTTTATATACCTTTTTCCTTTTTAGAGTTTCTAGGCGTTTGAAGACAGATTCAAGCAGAACCAAGTCGAACCGAGCTAACCAATGACATAGGAACCGAGCGGAGGGAGAGAAGTTCGACGCACACAAGTGGGCTCTCGGCCTTAGCCCATGGCCCAATCCCTTCGACCTATCTCTCCGGGGTTCATTTTCTAGTTGTGTTTTCGGATTGGTGTTGTATTGTCCTCGTCAGTTTCTTATGTTTTGGAGTGATCTAAAATCACCTATAACAAAATCAAAAACAAAAAATAAATAATTATTAAAAGAAAAATTAAAGTTTAAAGACTAGAATAGAGACACAATCCTATAAAATTTAGAAACTAAACTAAATACTTTAAATGATTATTGAGTTGTGTCCCCACTTATTAAAAGGAAAATTAAAGTTTAAAGACAAGAATAGAGACACAATCCTATAAAATTTAGAAACTAAACTAAATACTTTAAATGATTATTGAGTTGTGTCCCCACTTCCACGCATAAGAAAATGTAACAAGTTAATTAAGGCCCGTTTGGTAACGTTTTCGTTTCTTGTTTCTTGTTTCCAATTTTATTAAGAAATCTAAGCATTTAGGGCCCGTTTGGTAACGTTCTCGTTTCTTGTTTCCGTTTCTTCATTTTTAATAAAGAAAAATAGAATTTCATGACCCTAACACCTATACATTCAATAACAATAAACCTATATTCTTATTTATGTTTGGAAAAAATTGGAAACAAGAACAAAAAAGGAGAAACTAGTTTTAGTTGTTCCCAAAAGTTCTATACAAATTTTGGGAGTGTTTCTAAAAAATGAGAAACAAGAAACATACATAGTTATTAAATACTTAGATTTCTTAATAAAATTGGAAACAAGAAACAAGAAACGAGAACGTTACCAAACGAGCCCTTAATAACTATGTATGTTTCTTGTTTCTCCTTTTTAAGAAACACTCCTAAAATTTGTATAGAACTTTTGGGAACAACTAAAACTAGTTTCTCCTTTTTTGTTCTTGTTTCCAATTTTTTCCAAACATAAATAAGAATATAGGTTTATTATTATTGAATGTATAGATGTTAAGATCATGAAATTCTATTTTTCTTTATTAAAAATGAAGAAACGGAAATAAGAAACGAGAACGTTACCAAACGGGCCCTTAAGGTTTTTTTTTTTTTTTTTTTGAAATAAGTTAATTAAGGTTCTTACTTACTTGTAGAATTTGTAATTTTCGTCTCCTCTCTCTACCTCTACGTTCCACCTGGTGTCATGTTACTCTCTATTTCCATTCCTTCAAAGAGGTCGGTACGTAAGGGAAAATCCCACTTAATCCAAAGGTGCCAAGTGGGCTAGTGGGCAAGTGGCAAGTGGGCTCCCTTTATCTTTTCAAAAATAAATCAATCTATCAATTTCATTTCTAAGAATATAATCTTTAATAATACATCTTGATTTTTCCTTTTTTTTTTTATTTCAATTTTTTCCTTTTTTTTCAAATGGAAGGATTTGAACGTTGATCTCTTAGAAGAGGTATATGTCAATTACTGTATGTTCATTTTGACTTTTTTTTTTCAATTGGATCTATGAACAGTAATTAAGGGTTGTGTTTAAAACACATATTGGTTAAAATACCAATTTACTTCCGAAACTTTTATCTTTGTATTTTATAGGTCCAAAGTTTTAAAATTATCAAATATATTCTTGAACTTCATTTTGTGTCTAATAAAGTCACGACATATTCAGCACTTTGAACCCGTTTCACAACGTTCTCGTTTCCCGTTTCTCGTTTCTTAGTTTATGTTTCATGTTCCTTATTTCTTGTTTTTTAAGAACTAAAAACATAAACATGTTTAATAACTATTTTTGTTTGTTGTTTCTCTTTAAAAAAAAAAAAAAAGAAACAGAAATATAAATGTGTTTGATAACTATTTCTCGTTTCTTATTTACAAAATAACTTTATTTGCATTTTCAAATTTGAAAATATGTAATTTTCTTTATTTACATCATCATGGGCTTTAATCTTTCAAAAATATGTAATTTTTCTTTATTTACCTTCCATGTTCATGTGTTTTCAATACTAATTAATAGGGGTGTAAAAAAGTCGAGTCGGGTCGGTTGTACGAACATACCGACCCGACACGTGTCGGTTGTACGGACTAACCGACCCGACTTAACTCGAACGGGTCGGGTCGGTCCACCGTTTTCTTTTGGAACGGCAAATCGTTCGTTTTCTTTTTTCCTTCAGAACGGCAGCCATTATCTCCTTAGTTATGAACAAATCGACGAAGAAGAAGAAACAAAAAAACATATCTACGGTAGTTTTTTCTTCTAAATATTTATGAACAGATCGATAGAAGAAGAAACAAAAAAAAAAAACAGAAGAAGTAACCCGACAAAGGCAATGGCCGGCGACAAAGTAACCCCACATGCAAGAACAGATCGACGGAGAAGAAACAAAACCAGAAGAAAGAAGAAACAAAAAAAAAACCAGAAGAAGAAACGACGCCAGCGATCGACAAAGAAAAAATCCAAAACAGATCGACAAAGTAACACCACATGCAAAAACAGATCGACGCCGGCGTTCGTGCTTCGTGGTGGAAGAGATGACAGCGGAGCGGCAGAGCGGCGGGGCGAAGAGTTGCGTGGGAAAGAGAGAATGAAAGAGAGAGGGGGGAGCGGCGGGCCGAAGAGAATGAGAGAACGCATGCAACCATTGACTAGGAGTATCACAGCTCCTCAGAATTCTAGGAGAAATCGGAGAAATCGGCGAGCCGAAGAGTTGCGTGGGAAAGAAAGAATGAGAGGAGAGAGAGGGGGGAGGCGAGCTGAATAACGCAACTTAGGGTTTCTTTTCTATTTAACTCAAATGCGAGAATCGAACCGAACCAGTCGATTCGGTTCGGTTCGGTTCGGCCTGGATCAATATAAAAACCTAACCAAACCAAACCGAACCGATTCGGTTCGGTTCGGGTTTTTTCACCCCTACTCATTAATAACATTTTAAATACTTCAAATTACAAATGATAGGTAGATGGTTGTTAAAATCAATAATATGATCATCATGTAATATTTGAAATTACAAATTATAAAACGTTGTTGTAAAAATCAATACATTATATATGATTAAGAAAACATAAGCAAATTGAGTTTTAAAATTATACAAGTAAAAATAGAAAAATAAACAACAAAATTATATAAGTACAAATACTACAAAAATTATAGATTGGAAAATAATGCAATTTATTAAAAATAAAACATGTTTCTAATAAAAAAAAATAATGAAATAACAAATTTCAAATATGAAATTTAGAAAATGTCTAAATACACTACTTCCACTTATAAGTTTCTTGGTTTTGTTATATACCTTCTTCTTGTGTTTTCAAAAACCAAGTCAAGTTTTGAAAACTAAAAAAAGTAGTACTTTTCAAAAACATGTTTTTATTTTTGGAATTTGACTAGAAATTCTAATGTGTCCTTAACAAAGATGAAAACCATTATAAAGAAATTAGGAGAAAACAAGCTTAATTTTCAAAAACAAAAAACAAAAAACCAAGGCCCCGTTTGATAACCATTTGGTTTTTGATTTTTGGTTTTTGAAAATTAGGCTTGTTTTCTTCAAATTTCCTCACCATGGTTTTCATCTTTGTTAAAGACACACTTGAATTCCTAACCAAATTCTAAAAACAAAAACAAGTTTTTGAAAACTACGGGCCCGTTTGGTAACGTTCTCGTTTCTTGTTTCTTGTTTCCAATTTTATTAAGAAATCTAAGCATTTAATAACTATGTATGTTTCTTGTTTCTCATTTTTTAGAAACACTCCCAAAATTTGTATAGAACTTTTTGGAACAACTAAAACTAGTTTCTCCTTTTTTGTTCTTGTTTTCAATTTTTTCCAAACATAAATAAGAATGTAGGTTTATTATTATTGAATGTATAGGTGTTAGAGTCATGAAATTCTATTTTTCTTTATTAAAAATGAAGAAACGAAAACAAGAAACGAGAACGTTACCAAACGGGCCCTACTTTTTTTAGTTTTCAAAAATTGGCTTGGTTTTTGAAAACATGGAAAGATGGTAGGTGAAAAGCCAAAGAAACTTAAAGTTGGGAGTAGTGTTTATAAGTTTAAAAACCAAAAACCAAAAACAAAAAACCAAATGGTTATCAAACGGGATCCAAATGATTGTCAAACTGAGCCTAAAAGATTTAGGTTAGATTTTGTTTACCTAAGCTACTAGTTAAATAGATAGATAGTTCCATATGATAGAAGGAAAACAAAAAAGAGGTAAATTCATCCCAAATACTAAGTAGCCATTTTTAATAATCTTATATGGTTTAGCCAAATTCCAAAGTTTTTATTATAATTTGGTCATACAGTACAATTTCCCCTTTTTTTCTTTTTTTAGACAATATGTAGGCTGAGAGATTTGAACCGCTAGCCTTTTTAATTTTAAAATAATGGCGTGACAATTTGTGATTTGTAAGAAATTTTCATTCAACAACAATGTAATTTGGGAATAAATGTTTTAAGAGTAACACTTTAATTTCTAAAATTTAGAAAAAAAAAGTAAAAATCCTATTCTAGATTGTTGACCTTTAGGTTTATTCTATTTTGGTTTTTTGAATTTTAGAATTTAGGGAAAAATACACTTTTGGTCTCTGAGATTTGAGTTAGATTTCATTATGGTCCATGAGTTTTCAAACTTGACATTTTAGCCCCTAAAGTTTGGACTTCGTTACACTTTTTGGTCCCTCGGACAATTTTCCCTTAAACACTAACAAATTGCTAATGTGGCAATAGTTTTTTATTTAAAAAATATATTTTAAAATATTTTTTAAATAAAAAAATATATTAAATAATTTTTTTTATCATTTTTCCCTTTTCTTTTTTTCTTTTCTTTCTTCTTTTTTCTTCTTCCATCTTCTTCCTTAATCTTCTTCCTCCACCACTCATAAATCATAATCTCAACTAACTTGGCAGTCACCACCACCTCCAACCGCCAGCCACCGCTGGTCACCACCGTCACCGCTACCGTCGACGAAGTTTTTTTTTTTAATCTTTGTCTTCCTCTTCCTTTCTTCTTCTCCTTTCCCTTGTTTTCTTTTTCTTACTCTTCCTCTCTCTCTCTCTTTCCCTTCCTCTCTCTCCCCCGAGTGGGTATTCAGCTTCGTCCCCATGTCGTCGCTGCACGCTTTTTGTCCTCGCGTTGTTCGTTCAACTCAACCGTCCTCACTCCACCGCTCATGCGTTCTCACCTCCGTCCTCGCGTCGCCACTAGATTCGAAGGGGAAATCAGTCTGAATCGAAGGGGATTTCCCCTTCGTTTCAGACCGAATCGAAGGGGTCCCCTTCGATTTTAGCTAACAAGGAAAGAGAGGAAAGACGTGCAGCGGCGGCGCGACGACGGACGGCTGGGCTAGGCAGAGAACGAACGACGTAAGAAAGAAAGGCGTGTAGCGGCCGACGTGAGGACGGAGTTGGAAGAAATGTTTCTGCATGGGGGAAAAGAGAGGAAGGGAAAGAGAGAGAGAGAGGAAGAGGAAGAAAAAGAAAACAAGGGAAAGGAGAAGAAAAAATGAAGAGGAAGAAAAAAAAACAATGGTCGGTCGTTGGCATGCAGTGATCAACGGGGGGTGGTGGTGGTCGGCGGTAGAACTTAGGGTTATGGAGGAGGAGGGGGAGGAGGAGGGAAAGAGAAATGGAATAATAAAAAAAATAATATTTTAATTTTTTTATTTTAAAAATTAAAAATAATTTTTAATAAAAAAATTAGTGTCACATCAGCAATTTTTTAATTATTAACAGAAAATTTGACGAAGGGATCAAAAAATAATTTTTAATAAAAAATTAGTGTCACATCAGCAATTTTTTAATTATTAACAGAAAATTTGACGAAGTGATCAATATGAAACGAAATCCAAACCTCAAGAGTTAAATTGTTGAGTTTGAAAACTCAGGAATCAAAATGAAACCTAACTCAAACCTCAGGGACCAAAAATGTACTTTTCCCTAGAATTTACAATTGATGGCAAAATATTTTTGCAATATTTACAGAAAAAATTGTAAATATTACAATTTTTCCGAAATATATGATAAACCTTTTTTTTCCTTACCATTGATAAGGTATATCACTATTATACCTAATAGAAATAATATATCACTTATATACTATTTATGGTTAAAGTTGAGTGAACATAGTTTAACCATGTACCTTTGACCAAGATGAGGTTAGAGGTTTGAATACTGCACTCCCAAATGTTGATGAACTCAAATACACACTATATTCATGTGATAAATTATAGGGAAAATTACCTTTTTAGTCCCCGAGTTTTCATCACTAGGTGCGTTTGGTCCCTGAGTTTTCAAAATAGACCTTTTTAGTCCCTGAGTTTATAAGAATAGATTTAAAAGGTCCCTATCACTAACAGAACCGTTAAATGCAAACGGAAAGCTGACTGTGCTTTCTAATTGCTTACATGGCTTGATGACTATGCTAAAATGAATGCTGACTGGGCCTTAAAAAATTGGGTGAAAAAATTGAAACCCTAAAATTGAAGTTTGCGAATTAAAGGATTCGGTTGATTGGCAAGGATTCCATCGACAAATCGAAACAGAAAATCTACGTTGAAAAAACGAATTAAAGGTCTCAGACAAAGAAGAAGGTGAGCGATACAATTGACCAGAAAGGATTCCGACGAGGTTGCAACGTATATTCCATTGGCAACGACGAGGCTACGTTTCTGACCAAGACTGGCGAAATTGCAATTTGAATGGGGAGGCGTGAAGAAACGTTAAAGACCTGTTTCAAAGTTCATCCTTCTGGGTTTCTTTGAACCTTAAATTCTGAGGCAAGTGTAAATAAATATGTTAGGATTTGTATTTACCTAATATTTTTATACAAAATAGGAAGAAAACAGTCAAAGTTAGACTCAAGAATGTGATCTTGGTAATACTGGCATTTAGTGTCTTCATCAGTCCAATGCTTGTGGTCCCCTGTTCGCTAGATGTTTTGATGTCTGAAGGATCAAAATTTTGTTGGTATTTGCATTAGCATACAATGTTAATGGATGCACACAATTCCAAAACTCTGCAACACTATTGAAGGTTATATCTACTGGGTTTTCATTGAGTTGTGGCTGACTTTTTATGAACTTCCCTCTAATCATCTGTGAAAAAAAAGCTCAAAATTTTTTTTTTTCATGTAAGCGTGAGAAAGAATTTAGTCAAAAGAAATCAATGTTATACTCACAATAAAGGAAACTAATGCATCAAGGAGATCAAACATTCTTTTACGTTGAACCTAAAAATTACTACTATTAGGCACAATAGTGGGTTTAAGCAACCAACAAATTGAACGCGGATGAGAGTGAGAGTTCCAGCAGAAATGGAGATGAAGAAAAGGAGGAGATTTAGAGAGTGGAATAATGATGAATGTGGATGTGAATTGTGAATCCAAAGTGGGACATTTTTGTGCTGATCATGAAGTCTTTGCTCTTGCTGCTGCCATGGAATTCTTGTAGCCACAAATTGTTGTGTTTACTGAAGAGATATCCATTCTTTTATTTTTGTTACTTTTCCCTTTGAGGATTATGAAATGAGTCTCTAGTTGGAAGCTTGTATTGATGGTATCGATGCACTCTATACATGCGTTACATGTTCTTAGACCTTTTGTTTGCCCTTCAAGTTGAGTAGAATATTGACTTCATGCAAAAAAAGAGGGATGAAGTCTCATTTTCACCCAAAGATCAGCAAGTTGTTGATTCATTTCTTCAGGTTTCCTCTCCTTTTGTTTTTCATCTTTAATTGTTTCAGTTTCTCACTTCTAGCAATTGACAAGTATCATTTGTATTATATGGCAATTACAGCTAGAGAAACGTTCCATTTATACAATATTACAAAAGCATATTGGACAAATCTGCATCCAGGAATCTGGCTCTAGATAAAAAGGTACTGATTTTCCTTTCATGCTTTTGTACGAGTACTATATAGATGAGACAAGAAATAGTAAGTACTCGATGAGCAGTTGAGAGCGTGCTTAAAAAATTGCATTTGTTGCATCAACTGATAAAGTGGATAGATTTTCCTCACATTATTTGGTTTTCTTAGTTATTATCTTGCTTACCAAAGTTGATCTTGTAGTTTCCTGGAGCCAACAAAAACAAAAAGAAAAGGCAGCAGCTCGAAAACGACCAGATCAAATTGGTTGGCGCTAATGGGAAAGTACATTCAGAGAAGAGAAGAGCAAAAAAGAGGAAAACTTGAGGACGCGTTTGCCGTTGTGTTTATTTTCTGATATGAGGAACAAGTTCACCTGAACAAGTTCAGCGTGGAACTGGCGAAACATGAAAAATTTGAAATTGAAATATTTATGTATCAATAATTGATTTTGGAAGCTTTGTCAGTAAACTCACTTGTCTAGTTGGAAGCTCGTATCGATGTATTTTGTGACAATGTATATGAGTAAGACATTGTTTGGATTCATCTACATGTATAATATTGAATGCCCCCAATTCCTTTCTCATTCAATGCAATCTTACCATTTCTATATTTTTCTTACCTTTATATATTAAGAAAACAAGCAAAAACAAACACATAACATAGGAAGTTCACGAGGGAGCATTTTGAAAGTTGAAACATGAACTGAACTCCATAACCTGTTATTTCAATATTTAAAAAGTAAAAACATAGACAAAAAATCTTTGAATAAGATAAAGTGAGTTTTTCATCAGTTCCAAAAAAATTGTTTGACCTGTTCATCATTTCCAACAAAAGGCCACAATTGGACCTCAATAAAGTAACTTCTTTACAACTAAATTAATTGCCATACATATCAGGCACCATCAAATTGCTATACAAAATAGAGTTTAAAAAAAATTGTCATATTCACAAAAAATCTCCAGATTTTTCCTAGATCTAAACCAATGCAAAACAGAAGGCTATGGTTGATTTGTAGATTGTTGGGTTCCAATATTTCTTTCGTTCCTCTGTGTTTCACCTTCATTGTTTTGTCTACCATCTTCAAGTGTCATTGCGTCAGTAGTAGCTCCAGTTTCAATCTCCTACAAACAAAAGTAGTGAATGAACACAAGGCGAATGAAAATAAGGTGAATGAACACGAGGTGAAGTCACACTTACATTAATAGGAATGTTCAATCCCATGAAGGTTCTATCTTTCCTACGCCTTGTTGAACTTCGTGCTATTGGCCCCCTACAAGATCTGGCATTATGTCCTGTACCTTTACATCGACTACACTTAGTAACAACTTGAATGTGTTGCTTCTTATGTGACGGTGCAACTTCATCAACATCTCTTCTTCTCTGCCTCTTCGGCCTGCCAGGGGGCCTCCGAATCTTAGGTGGTAGCAGCGGTTCTAATGTGGTTCTTGGCCATAAAGGGTGACCATTGACCGGTTTGATGAAGTAGGAGTAAACATTCACCAATGTCTGCTTATGGTAAGACTTGTGTACAAACTCCTCAGGTTTTTTTTTAAGATAATATATACTTTGTATAGCATGAACACATGGTATGCCTGTTAAATCCCATGATCTACAACTACACGTTTTTTCATTCAAGTCCACCTTATTTTGTGAAATACCCCTCTCTACCTCAAACATCATGTTCCCTGCCCGTCTTGGTATGCAATTTCTAGATTGTCTCTTACATTTATCCAATTTCTTCTACACTTTAGGCCCTAACTCTCCTTTCAAACTACTATAAACCTTATATTTCGTTGACAATCTAGACATAACAAGTTTTCGAATCGTCTCAAGCATTTTGATTATTGGTTTATCCCTTGCTTGCAAAATATAGGCATTAAAGCATTTAGACATATTGTTCAACAGAAGATCACATTTGATTTGTGTCGAAAAAGAATGCTTAGACCAATATTTTGTTGCTATACCATTCAAATACTGGTAAGCACGAACATCCAACTTACCAATTTCCGTCATAATCTTGTCAAACTCAGGCTTCGTAGTGGCTCTCGCAGCATTCCAAAACATATCTTTCAAAGCCAAGCCCTTGAATTGCTTCTGAAAATTGTTGTACAAATGTCGCACACAAAACCTGTGGTCGACATTTGGGAACACATCGTCGAACGTTGGAACAAGACCCTAAACAAAAAACAAATAACTCAGGTGCATGAAATACAAACAGACAAGCAACATATGATGATTTAGAGAGACCAAAAGTGCAACTTTTCGTGAAACCATAAACAGTACAAACAAACAATTTAGGTGAATGGAGCAATTTTTTTAAAAAAATATAGACTACCTTTTGTTGGTCTGAGATGAAAGTAAATCCTTTGGAATGGAAATTTCCTAGATCATCTTGAAGGAGGGAAAGAAACCATGTCCAATTGTCTTTTGTCTCCGCCTCCACCACAACCCATGCAATAGGATATATGCCATCATTACCATCTATTCCAACTGCAGTCATCAAATGTCCTTGGCATGGCCCCTTTAGGTGACATGCATCTAGTCCTATGAATAGGCGACATCCATTAAGAAATCCTTCTTTGCATGCTTTAAAGCATATATACATTCGTCTAAATATAGGTTGAGAATTCTCAACTACCCTATCACAAGTTATTTTAATTGTAGAACCCTCATTCGACAATCTTAACTCCTCGGCATAGTCCCATAATCGCTTGTATTGTTCCATGAGATTTCCATTAATCTTTTTCAAGGCTTTCTTTCTAGCCTTATAAGCTTGGGTCCTTGAAATTAGAACTTGATAATCATTTTGTACTGTTTCAATGAATTGAGTGAGACTCCAGTCGGGTTGGTTTCTAATACAATCAATGTATCTCTTGGCCAACCAAGATGATTTCATATTTCTATTATGAAACACCCTAGGACATGTATGTTCACTAATAAACGACTTAATTTGGAATGTATTATCTGCATCCACAATACTTGCATGCAACCTCCACTTGCACCCATCAGAACATATTGCAGTGACTCTTTTCTTATCATTTTTTTTTAGTTTCACATTGTAACACTCCTTAAGTGCATAGTCCTTTATAGCGTCTTTTAAAATTTTAGGACTGCTAAATTTCATACCAATCAAAAATCGAATATGATCCATATCAGTCTCAACCCTAAACTCAAGTGCTCCATTCACCTCCTCACCATCAGAATTATGTGGATTAGTTAGGACATCGTCTGACCCATAAACTGACTCAACTTCCCCTTCAATCTCTACTTGCACATCCAATTCAGAAATAGGTGAAGTTGGTCTATCATCACTGTCATCTGACTCTTCACCCCCTTCCAAATCCTCACTAGAGGTAGGATACCACTCAATCAATTCATTTGAAATGTGTTCATGCGACATCTACAATCAGAAAAAATTCCAAATATTAACTTAGAAAAAGAAAACATTTAGTAAAACTACATTTAGATCCATAATATCAAGAAATAAAGAAATAAGCTTGACTTTTGAAGTAAAGAAAACTAAAAAATAAACGACGACATTTTTTTTAAGGAAGAATCTATGCATCACACCAAGAAAAAGATTAGAATTTTAAAACCCAAACATAAACAGAAACTAAATGTTCTCCTATGAACATTTACAACAATTAAGAAACAAACTGAAGCGGGTCTGAAGCCAAGCATCACTATTTTAAAGTTGAAGTGTTTTTTACAATTACAAAAGTTATTTTATTTTGGCCATGCCTAAAGGGGTAAATGACAATTGAAATTAAGGCGGGTGATAAACTTAAACCAGAGGAGAAATTGATCAAGACATTGAACACAAACCTTGGATTTTCTTGATGAGTTTGAGTAACTTCTTGATGCACTCTTCACAATGCAAAAAGGACCTTCAATTCCACCACCTATGGCCAAAAAACCAAAGACCCATTAACACTGTGATATTAAATTCCAAGAATTTCTCTCAGAAAAAGTACTTACATTAGCCAATGCTCTACAAATACACCAGGCAATGAAAAAATATATAAATGCAAAATTTATGATCGTTAAAGACTATCATCGCCCCACTACTGTGCATTCAATAGTACAAAATCACAGCCTCGTCGTTCCATGGTGTTTCACGGTCATTGAGTTTTAATCTATCTTATTGAGTGTTCCATGGTGTTTTTGATAAAGTTCAACTATTATTCTTAACGTATAAGAAATATATATCCATCAGAAAACTCATGGAAAAAATGAGGGAAAATATTTGCACTTGCCTCAGACAGAATTTAAGCTCCAAAGAAACCCAGAATGATGAACTCTGAAGCAAGTCTTTAATATTTCTTCATGACTCCCCATTCAAATTGCAATCTCTCCGGTCTTGGTCAAAATTGCACAGCCTCGCCGAAATCACAGTACGTAGCAGCCTCGTCGTCACAGCCTTGTCGAAATCCTTGCTGATCAACTGTATCGCTCACCTTCTTCTTCGTCTTTTCAACGTACATTTTCTGTTTTGATTTGTCGATTGGAATCCCTCCCTATCGCACGCAACAAAACTTCAATTTTAGGGTTTCAATTTTTTCACCCAATTTTTTTAGGCCCAGTCAGCATTCATTTTAGCATAGTCATCAAGCCATGTAAGCAATTAGAAAGCACAGTCAGCTTTCCGTTTGCATTTAACGGTTCTGTTAGTGATAGGGACCTTTTAAATCTATTCTTATAAACTCAGGGACTAAAAAGGTCTATTTTGAAAACTCAGGGACCAAACGCACCTAGTGATGAAAACTCGGGGACTAAAAAGGTAATTTTCCCTAAATTATATTATTGGTATATCATTTTAATATCATTGATAAAGTATGTTATGGGTGAATTTGGACCTAGCTCTAAGAAAGTCAGAATAATAGAAGCCCAGAGGAGAAGCAAGCCCACGGAGGCCCAATGGACCTGAATTAATCTCTAGGGCTATTCCCTCTCCTAAAAGGAAGGGGAGAACCCTAATTTCAACTATAAATAGAAGAGCCTAACCCCAAGGTAGGGGGACTCAACTAGGTATTTGTTCTCTTCCTCTTACTTTACTTACTTCACTCAAGAACTCCTAGCTGACTTAAGCATCGGAGTCGGTGTGGCAAGCACCACGCCGGTGCTTAGTTTTCTCTTGTTCTGCAGGCCACGTCTTCCCCTTCAAATAAATTTACCGTTGATGTCACGTGAAGGTCAGGTGAGTCGCTTGGCCAAATTTTGGCATCAACAAAGTATATCATTTATATGCTATTTTTGTATCATCACGATAAAGTATATATCACTAATATACTTAATTTGAAATGTCTCATTAATATGCCGTTTTTATAAAAGTAACATATACACTTCTTTCATTTGTATCATTTTTATAAAATATTTTATCATGAGATAAATTTCCTTTTAATTTAGGCTAAATTTGCTATTATTGCAAAAGGATGGCTTTAAAAATCTCTATTTTAGTCTTTAGACTATAATAAATCGTAAGAAAAATAATAATTATTATTATTTTGGGGTAGGAGTGAGGGAATTTGAATTAGAGGCCTCTCATTAAAAGTTTTATTCCAATTATGTTCATGTTGGCAATAACTATTTTGTTTATATTGCTATCATTTATCAACTGCTATACACCAATTTCAGTGTTAGCATTTAGCTCCGACACACATACCTACGTCAATATATTAATATACTTTTATTCAAAGGCATACGTATAGAGTGATGGACAATTTCTCAAAAAAAAAAAAAAAAAAGAGTATAGAGTGATGGACTAGTGGCAGTACTAGGAAGCAACCTAAGTTGTTCTTTTCTTCCCATGTGCGAAGCTTCACTCCACCAAACAGACTTGATAGGGATTTCATTGGTAACCATGTCGACTGAGAAATTCGCTTTTCCATCTTTTTCCAACTTGGACTTCGAAATAGTTTCTTATTTTAGTTTCAAATTTTTCTTTTACATATATATTTTTTAATTATCGTGATTGGACTATTTCTAAATAGAAAAAATTCACCGAAATTGTATCAATTTTCTCCCTAAATTTTCAATTTTATCAACTTGGATCCAGTAAACTTAAATAAATGTTGTAATTTACCCCTATTCAAATTCCACTAATTCATCCACTAATTCTAACAAAAAAAAAAAAAAAAAGAAATTGTAAAGAACTAAAAATAAAAATTAATTTAATAAAAAAGAATTTTGCACAAACTTAAATGACATTCATGCACAAAATCAAAATATTAAATAGCTTTACCAAAACTTACTAATTTCAATAAAAATCAAGCTCTAATAGTATGGGAGCCAGTGTAAGAAATGAAAGAAGAGAGGGGATGCTTACAGTGATGAAATTGATCTGGTTTGTGCAGGAGGTTGACATGGTTGAAGCCATGGTGGTTCGGGATAGCATTATTCCAGTAGCTTTAGAAATGGGATTCTCGACGCTAGAGGTTGAGATTGATTCGGGTAGGGTAGTCTCTCTTCTCCGATCGAAGGTGAAAGACATCTGGGAGGTGGGTGAGTTGGTGGAGGCTAGCAGATCTCGAAGGGGTTGAGCTCTTGTTCTTTTGTATGGTGTCGGAGAACTGCCAACAAGGTGGCTCATGCAACGACAAGGTTGGCACTTGAGCACAAGGTCGTAGGCGTCTGGTTGGAGGAAGTATCAGTAGAGCTTCAGAGCGTGTGTTTTGTGAAGAAGCTTCAGACATGCCCCTATGTTCTGTCGAGGGGGCTTGGTTCCTAATTTTGCTTCTTGTCTATTCTATTTGGTATAAAAAAAATAGTCATTTTGTCTAAATCTTATCAACTGCATACCAAATATATTTGATTCACAATGCATGATGCTGTATAGTAGACTTTAGGGAAAAAATAAATTTGAATCCCTCCTTTTTACAGTTTATTTCTTTGTAATTCAATAATCTCATTCCAAATTATTTTAAACTGGTTACCTTTTTCTCCAATGTCGTTTTAAATCTTTACTTATTGAATTTTGTTACAATTGTTCCCTTGAGTTCGATACTTGGAATTCTTCAACTTTATACTACTTGAGTAAGACAACGTTTGCTTGCAATTTTCTCACATCAGAATTTCAACGCCAAAATCTAGTTTTGCATGGAAAAGCTAAACAAGTGGAACAAAGAGATTAAAAGGCTCGTTAAAAGGTGTTAATTGCTCCTAAGAAAGTAGAGATTCAATAGCTTCTTGTACCGTAAATGAGCAACTCCCCTCATCAAAATAGAAAAGGATCTAGAGAACCTCCTATATGAGGAGGACGAGAAATGCCAGAGATTAAGATCTCATGAGGTTTTGCTTAAGCGGGGTGACAATAATACAAAATAGTTCTACACAAAAGCCCCAAAAAAAAGAAGGAGAAATGAGTGTTGAAGGATAAATTTTGGTCACTCACAAATTGTCACGTCATTATTTAAAATTAATGATGAAATTACAAATAATTAAATTTGAGACCAATTATAAATGGACATGTGTCCCAAATTTAATTTGAAGACAAAGTTGTCTAACCATAAATTTTTAGAGTCAAATATCCATTTGATCAATTAATTAAAAATAAATTATTTTGATCAAATTAATTAATTTGACCAATTAATTAAAAAAATAATAATTAATTGGATCAAATTTGGTCTTTAAATATTTGAGTCATGTGGTTTTTGGATCAAATATAAACCAGACCCAAGACTAAATAGTTGAACCCAACACCAATAAAGCCCAAGTCTAAGTTGTCCCATCCATGGAGAACTCTATAAATAGATGGGTCCTCCTTCATTTCAAGGGTTCAGAAATTCTACATTTTCACAAAGACAAGAGTTCGGAATTTTAAAGCTCTCAAGCAGAACCAGAGAATTCAGAGATACTCAGACTGAAGACTCTTTGAAATCCATAAGTTCTTGAAGACCAAACACTCTTCAAGACTTTAACACTCCTTGAAAACCAAACACTCTTCAAGATCTAAACATTTCTTGAAGGCTGAAGACCCTTCAAAACCGGAAGACTTCAACAATCCTTGAAAACCAAATACTCTTCAAGACCCCAAGACTGAAAACCCTTCAAGACCGGAAGGCTTCAACAATCCTTGAAGACTCTAAGACTTCAAGACCCGAAGACTTCAAAAGCTCCAAAAATCAATTGAAGCTTTAGGCTCGAGAACAAGCGCTCCAGTCCTCGAGTGAAACACATTCACACACAAGAGATAGAACCTGAGGATTAAAGTCAGAGATTGTACACCCACACGCATATTACATCAATACAATTTTATATTTATTTCACGTGTCTCTATCTTCGAAGTTACGTGTGAACAATGAATTCTCAGAATTTTCAACAAGAAGTGGGAATAGAGGCCAGTAATTATTTCAAAAATCTCTTTCAATCATCACAACCGAACTTCAAAGATAAATTACAAAACAAACAAATTGTAAGTAATAGTAGTGTTTGTAAGCTTAATTTTCAAAAATAAAAAACCAAATCATTATCAAAATGGCGCTAAAATGATGCAATTTTACAAATTCAAAACCAAACGAATTATAAAGGATATCTTCAACTTGGTTCCCTTTAGTCAACTTATCAAACAACATGATAATTAAAGTTCCAAACAAGCTTTCTCCAACTTGCGTATACAATCTTGAATTTGGGATACGTTCCACCTGCCCGTATTCCTCTCTATTTCATTTTCCCAAACGAGAAAAATCGGAATGTGAGGGGAACGACACTTTATTGCAAAAGGGGCCAAAGGGCCAAGTGGCCTTCTTATCTTCAAACAAAAAATGACCAAACACCCAAAATCAGAATAACATTTAATAATTTCTCTTCCCAATTGGTCCCCATCTACCACTCTATACTAATTAATATTCTGCTTTCTGCCTATTAGATATTTCACTTCCTTTTATAATAACAAAAATTACATCCTCACTTCATAATCACTTTCAAATTTAAATTTAAATCTAGCTTAACTAATTTAGACATATATCTTTTATAGATTCGAATTCTCACTCTCACATATTTTTTTTTTTAAATTCTAATATTGACAATAAAAATAAATAATCTCAAATTTTTAATCGTATTCCATTTTGGTTTCTAAATTTTCAAAATGTCTTTCAATTCTAAATTTTTGAAATATTTAATTTAGTACTCAAACACTGAAAATTACTATTTTGGTCCTTAATTTTTAACAAATAATAATGATGTTTCAAGTATGTGTATTGAGACGGTAATATGAATATGTTTTCAAGCCACATAAGTTAGAGATGGTGATTGAACAAATGGATATTAGATAGAAAAAAGTACAACAAAATTTCAATTATACGTCGACTTTTAAAAAATTTTGGATAGGTCAATGGCCTATTAGATACAAAATTGAAAATTCAGAAGTTATTTCACACAAAATTGGAAGCTTAAAAACCTATATATTAAATATTTTTAAAAGCTCAGATATTTATTCTAAACTTGTAATTTAACCTAAAAAAAAAAAAAAAATAAATAATAATAATAATAATAATAATAATAATAATAATAATAATAATGTCCCTCAATTGGTCCCATGTCTAAGACTATAGTAATTAAGATGGAGTCTACAAGATATTCCACTTCCTTTATAAAAAAAAAAAAGCATCTCAGCCCAAATTACCACAAGCTACATGACCGTCGGCTCCAAAACCCACTCCCAAATTTTCAAAATCCCTAAAAAATGGCCACAGAAAACCCCAAATCAGGCGATTGGAGCAGCGCCAACGAAGAAGCCTTCATCTCGTTGGGAAGCGAATACTCCGATCCTCAACAACCCCTCATCCGCGACCGATTCCGCGAAATTTGCCCTCCCGAGTTCTCCAGAAAGGTACCGATTCACCAAACTTTTCTATTCCTTTCTCCCGTTGTTAAATTTGAAGTGGTTGGTTTCTGATCGGTGATTTTTGCCACCGTCGGTCAGCTGATGGCGGAGGTGATTGCGACGTATTTGCTGGTGTTTGTGACGTGCGGGGCGGCGGCATTGAGTGTGAGGGATGAGCGGCAAGTGTCCAAGCTCGGGGCGTCGATGGTCGGCGGGATGATTGTCACGGTGATGATTTACGCCGTTGGACATATCTCCGGCGCCCATATGAACCCGGCGGTCACTTTTGCTTTTGCTGCTGTTCGCCGATTTCCTTGGAAACAGGTCTCACCCCTAATTTCCTCTGAATTTCCTATCTTATCCTTCAACTTTCACGTATTTTTGGGGTTGTTTTAAGGGGACTAAAACTGATTTTTGGAAAATTAGTAGAAATTAACCAGAGTTGGGGGTTATTCTTTATTTCTTTTTACCATTTAAAAGTTTTTCTTTTTTCAATTTTTTATCATTAGGAGCCAGGAGGAGTAGAAAGCAATTTTTTTTTTTTAACAGAAAGCAAAAATGGTTTTTGAGGAAGCATTAACTATTATTATTATTATTATTAAAAGTGGTTAAAGTTTTTTTTTTTCTTTTTCAAAAAGGCATGTCAAATCTTCACGAGATCGCATCTCGGTAGATATGCTGTTTTAAACTTGTAAAACATTTATTTTACTTTTTTAATTTTTTTATCCTTGTATTCAAGATAAGGGTAACTTTAAATATGTGTATTAAAATATCTATGTGCATTGGGAACTAATAAATTAAAAATTTTATTATTTAATTTAAGTGGATTAAATATTAAAATTTTATTATTTAATTTAAGTGGATTAAATATTAGGTCTGATTCTCTATCTAAATAAAAAATTTAGTTTCATTCTTTTTTTTTTTTTTTTTGAGAAGAAAATTTAGTTTCATTCTTATTGTAAATGCTTTTTAGATGACTTAATATTAATACAAAACCGACCCGGGTATTTGAAGTAATATATAAAATATTAATGTTAAGTTACAATTTTGTCTCTAAACTATTGTTTTTTTTTTACTCTCTAAATTTGAAAATGTGTCCAACAGGTCTCCGAAGTTTCAATTTTGTGTTTATAGGTTCGTGAATTTTAAAAATGTCTAATCGATCCGTAATTTTTAAATTTTTGTCCAATAGATTTCTGAATTTTAAATTTTTCATTTTTAAAAATTTGTAAACCTAGACACGAAATTGAAAGTTTAGGATCCTATTAGACATAAAATTTAATTTTTTGTCTAATAGACTAATTAATTTTTAAAAATCTTGAGTATGGAAGTCTATTTAGACACAAAATTAAAAGCTTAAAAACTCATTAGACATTTTTAAATTACAATGATTTATTTAAAAGTTCATGGACCTACCAAGTTCAGAGTTCTTTTAGACACAAACGACTAAACTTATAAATTTATCAAAATTTTGAATAAAATATTAAAAAGTTTATAGAGCGAGACGAGAACACAGAATCTTAAGGTTTTGAAGTATTACTGTACTCTCTTACTTAACAATTTTTTTTTTGAAACTCTCTCTTACTTAACAATTAAGAAAAGAGAGACACCTACAATTGATTGATTTTTTTTTTTTTGATAAAGAAAAAAATATGATATATGATATATACATGCATATCTTGATAGATATGTAATCTGTCCCAAATTCTAGATCTGTCTATTTTATTGGACGGTTGTGGGTTAATTATCATTTTTAAATGAAAATTTAATAGTAATGATGTATGACTTGTGCCACTTCATCAAAAAGAAAAAAAGAAAAAGTGTGATTTATGCCACGTAAGAAATGACGTGTTGAACTGTACGGGAGATATTTCGATGGGGTCCCACCAGCGTGGCAGATATTTATAAATTTAAAATACTATTGGTAGGTAAGTAGGAAGTAGCCTAAGTTTGATCTTTTGTTCCACCAAACGACAAGATATTTTCAAATAATTGAGAATGGAATTTCTTTGAAATTTTCTTTTGCATCTTTTTCCAATATTGATCCAAATATACATAAAAATGTTAAATTACCATCCTTTCATGAATTAAATTAGATAATTTATGGCAGGTTCCACTGTATGCAGCAGCTCAACTAAGTGGAGCAACATCTGCAGCATTTTCACTGCGCATACTATTGGACCCAATTAAAGAAGTAGGTATTACTTCACCTTCTGGACCAGAGTTTCAAGCACTTCTCATGGAGATTGTTGTCTCATTTTGTATGATGTTTGTCACTTCTGCCGTTGCTACCGACACCAAAGCTGTAAGAATATATAAACTTTCTTTGAATTTTATTTGCTAAATTTTCGTTTCATCCATTGATGATAAGAACTCATTTGGACAGATTGGAGAGCTTGCAGGCATAGCAGTAGGCTCATCTGTGTGTATCACATCCATCTTTGCTGGGTAAGCAAACATAAATTCTTCTGGTTTTGACTTCAAAACTTGGTTGTTAATTGGGAAAAAGTTTAACAAACATCTTAAATTAAAGCATTTCCAACATAACTTGTGTTAATTAACCATGTCTAGGCCTATATCGGGTGGGTCGATGAACCCTGCAAGGTCAATAGGACCTGCGATTGCAAGTTCGCATTATGAAGGGATTTGGGTGTACCTCATCGGACCAGTTGCAGGGACATTGTTGGGGGCATGGTCATATAATTTCATACGTGTGAGTGAAAAACATGGGCATCCACTTTCTCTAGATTGACATGTACTTGGAGTATGACAAAAAGTTTGATGATGGAAGAAGATGTTCAAAAGTGAGGATGGTTCAATCAATTCACATCAATGAGTTTGTAGTATAAAAAGCATATGTTGTATAAAAGGTGTAGGTTGAAATTTGAGTTCCTAAATTTTTTAAACAATATTAAGTTAGATTTAATTTTTCAGTTTCTTTTGTTCTATGTTTGTACTTTAAACATCCACCATTGATGTTTCTTTTGCAATTTTTTTAGTTTTAAGAGAATGGATCTAAAATAGGGGATTCATTTTTGTTATTCTAGTTATACAAGTGTGATTATCTTTGATGTGAGTTTTTTGTACAATAATCAATGAGAAATTTATTTTCATCTTTTCAAGTTCACTCTCTCATATGAAGTCATTTTACTTTTTGTTTGATGGACTTTGAGAAAGAGATAATGGCGTGGATGACCCATTTTGAGGGGCCAAAATGAAAAGTGTCATACTTTTTTCAGAATAAGGATATATGTCATTTTGCTTACGTCGTCATCATCCTAGCAAAATTATCATTTTACTCTATATGAAAACGGGGCAATTGGAACTTATAGGCCCATTTGATTGTTGATTTGTAAAAATGGACCCATTTTGAAAATCTCTTATTTGGGGGCTCCTTGCTGATTTTTATGATGTCATCAACCATGCAAAATGTCCATTCTAACCCTATATGGAAACTTTTATACCCATTAATTTTAAACCAACAAAAATTTAAATTTTCAACAAATTCTACTCAAGTTTACCCACTTTCTTTTTTAAAAAACAACTAATTAATTTTTTTTAACTATCAAAATCTACCTCCATATACAAAATATTCTTAATTTATTTTTTTTTCAAATTTGTTAAAAAAAACTAAATTTTAAGTATAATAAAGAATCTTTTAATTATTCAAAACATATATAAAAAAAAAAAAAAAGAGGTTAAGTTGAAGCCTGGCCGAAAGTGGCCAGGCAACGCTCCATGCATTCCCGGCCGAATTTTGGCCGGGAATGCATGAATCCAGGCCGAGATTCATTATTTTCGGCCGGGATTCATTAATTTTGACCGGATTTGCATGATTTTCGGCCAAAATTCGACCGGAAATGCATGAATCCCGACCATTTTCGATCGGGATTTACTAAATTCGGTATCAACATTCCCTTTTCTCTCTTTTCGAGTTTTTTTTTCTTTTATTTTTCATCTTTTTAAAATGATACAAGTTTTTTTCATCTTTTTAAAACCGCCTCTTGAAGAATTGAAACTTATTGGCCGGTTGCTGTCGAGCGTGAGGAAGAAGAAGGGAGCAACAATGGTCGAAATCGAGCGGAAGAGGGAAGTTTTAAGGGCAAGGCTATTTTGGTAATTGCAAGGTCGCAGGGGTCCCCAAATAAGAGATTTTAAAAATGGGCCCATTTTTACAAATCAACAATCAAATGGGCCTATAAGTTCTAATTGCCCATGAAAACGCTCATTTAAGGCATTTAAGAGCGAGAGGTTGGAGCGAGAGCGAGATTGGAGAGAGAAATTAGACAGAGGGTAAGAGATTGGAGGAAGAAATTGGAGAGAGAGAGAGCGAGAGTGAGATTGGAGAGAGAGCAAGGGATTTGAGAGAGAATTGGAGAGAGAGTGAGAGATTGAGGAGAGAAATTGGAGAGAGAGCAAGAAGCTAGAGCGAGAGTAGCGAGAGAGAGCGAGGTTAGAGTAGAAAGTAAAATGGTAATTTTACTAGAATGCTGACGCAAGTAAAATGACATATATCATTGTTTTGAAAAGGTGGGACATTTATCATTTCCACCTATTTTAGAGGGTCATTCGTACGAAAATCCCTTTAAGAAAAATCCCTTTGAGAAATATTGAGCTTTGATGGATGGTTGAGGCAAGTCCTGAACTGATGAAATTAGATAATAAAATAATAATACTAAAACAGTTTTTTTTTTCCTCTTAAGTTTAAAGAAAAGATCAAAATAATTATTATTTATTTTAAATTTAGGGACTAAAATAAAATAAATAAATAAAATAGTTTAATCATTTAAGTCTATTTTATATTAGTTTTGACTCCCAAAATGTTTAATAAAGAAATTAGGATAATTGTTATTGTAATTTTTTTTTTGATAAATTACTTAATAACAAATCGCACGTGTGATTTGAATTGTTGGTGAGTTTTCAAAACTGACACTTTTGGTCTTTGAAATTTGAATTTTGTTTTTATTTGGCATTTCAAAAGTGACATGTTTGATCTATGAAATTTGAATTTGATTTCTAATTGGTTCCAAAAGTTTGAATTTGTTTTGAAATTGATCCCAAAAGTTAGTTGATTTTCGAATGGTCCCTAAGCAGAATCGACGGTTTTGTTGATTTAACAAAATGATGATGTAATAACAAACATATGCTAATTAGACTTTAATGTGAATTTTGTTTTTGGTTAAATAACAAGTTTAGTCGATCAATTTTTGAGTTTGTGTCTATTTGATCCTTGAACTTTAGAAAGTGCCTACCATACCCTTGAACTTTTAGATCTGTATTCATTTGATCCATGAATTTTAAAAAGTGACCTATATGCCCTTAAACTTTCACTTTCTATCCAATAAATCTATGAATTTTCATTGTGTCTGATAGGTTCTTGATTTATTCGAATTTTTTTAAAATCACAGATCTACAAGCCACAAAGTTGATAGTTTACAATCTTACTAGCGATAAAGTTCAATTTTTTTTTAATATAGTAGATTTGTTAATTCTTAAAAATTTTGAATATGTCAGGAACCTATTAGATTTAAAGTTGAAAGTTCAATGATCTATTATATAATTTTAAAGTTCTTGAGCCTATTAGAAACAGAAATGAAAGTTCAAGGACTTTTTTTAAACTTTTTAAATTTTAGAGACCAAATAAACACAAAGCTAAAAATTCAGAAATTAAGCTTGCAATTTGTCATTCATTTTTTTACATTCAGAAACCAATTAAAAAGTTTCAAACTTGTCAGATTAGAAATAAAATTTAAACTTAGACACCAAATATATCACTTTTGAAATTCCAACAACCACATACAAACAAAATTGAAATCTCAAAGATAAAAGTTGTTAGTTTTCAAACTGAATCAAAAAGTTTGTTTTACCTATAATATATTTAATATAAGAAAAAAAAACTTTAGACGAAATATTTGAAATTTTATACACCAAGAATAAATCCAAAGATTTGAATTATTACTCTATCTCTTAGCGACTAAGAAAAGAAACTTGATCACTTGATTGATGATAGATATATATATATATATATATATTATATTTAATCTATTCCAACTTCTAGATCTGTCTATTTTATTGGATGGACTCGGAGTAATTACTATTTTTAATGCGAATTTAATGGTAATGATGTATGACTTGTGCCACTTCATCAAAAAGAAAAAGGAAAAAGTGTGACTTGTGCCACGAAGTAATGACGCAATGAGGTGAACGGTGGGAAAATTTTCAGTACTACGGTAGTACCTACCCCCTCTATTGAGCATTTGACACGTCATTTAATAAATATTTAATGATATAATATTTTATTCTATGGGTCCCAAATCATTCTTAAATACTCCTTAAATGGCAAACAATGAATGGAGGTAGTATGGAAAATTTTCCATACTACCGTAGTACTAGAAATTTTTTCGATGAACGGTAGATATTTTGACGTAGGCCCCACCACCACAACAGATATTTATGAAGTTGGGGGACTATTGGTAGATAATTAGATATATATATGAGGAAGCAGCCTTTGAATAAAGTTTCAAATAAAATGAATGACATATCATTGGTAGATTTTTCACTCAAACCAAATGAAATGAAATTTTCAAAGTTAAATTACAACTAAAGGCTCAATTTTGGATTGTCGTAGCTTTTGCTACCACTCTAACTTTACAAGAATCAGCTGTAATGTTTTTTTTTTCCTTCTTTTTTTGAAAATGAATCAGAAAGTATAGTGTTTAGTAAATTTTAATTTTAAACATTAAAAAGCATATTATAGTGTTTATTAAATAATACAAACTTGTTGTAATTTAGCTATAAAGTAGACATATTTTTTCAATTATTTTTATATTGATATTTAACATGTATTTTATTATAAGTTAATTGTTTAAAAATTATGAGTTAAATTGCAAGTTATTTTTTTAATCTAAGTTATTTGATGAAAGTTTGGGAAAAACAATTGTTATAAATGAATCAATCAAAATCTTATTAATATACAATGAAATATACGTGAAAGAAAAAAGAAGATATAAAGAACGATGAGATTGAAATTTAAAAAATTTAGGGCCCGTTTGATAACCATTCCGTTTTCTGTTTTCTGTTTTTGTTTTTCATTTTTTAAAAACAGGGGTGTTTGATAACCATTTCTGTTTTCTGTTTTCTGTTTTTTAAAAACGTTTTTGAAATTATAAGTAAATTTCAAAAACCAAAAAAAGTAGTTTTTAAAAACAGATTTCTGTTTTTCAAAAACTCATTTTTCTTCTAATGCTTACTTTTCTCCTCTTTTACCTCTCTTTCCAACAAATTTCTTTCTCTATTTTTTTTCTCTCTCTAAAATTTATTTTTCTCTCTCTAAAATTTTCTCTCTCAAAACTTTTTTTTTCTCTATAACTTGTCTATTTCTAAAAACTTGTCAATACCTTTTCTCTCCTCAATAAACATGTTCTAATTTTTCTTTTGGAAAAAAAAAGTCACCAAAATTTTCTATCGCTACAACCTTTCTTTATTTTTCTAATTTATCGTTAGTTCTTTGATATATCTTTTACTCTTAACTTTACTATCTCTCTAAATTTTATTTTTTTTATTTAATTGTTTTAATCTAAAATTTATCGCTTTTACTCTAGCATGTTTTCTATTTTTTTCTCTAACTAATATCTTTTCTCGAGTCTAACTAATATTCTTTCTCTAAACATTTTCTTTCATCTCTCTAAATTTTCTATGTTTAACTTTTCTCTCGTCTTTTCAAAAAAAAAAAAAAAACCTCTGGAAAACATTTATATTTGTCTCTAAATTTTTGTTTCAACGTCTTTATACATTTTTCTCTCTCTAAAATATCTTTTCATCTTTCAAATTTTTAAAAAACTGAAAACCAAAAACAGTTATCAAACAAGGTTGGTTTTCGGTTTTTTAAAAACAGAAAACAAAAAACAGTTATCAAACATATGTGGTTTTTGTTTTTAAAAAACAGGAAACCAAAAACCAAAAACCAAAAACAGAAAAACCAAAAACCAAAAACTGAAATGGTTATCAAACGGGCCCTTAGTTAGAGAAAATGAAAATTTTTTAGGAAAACGGCCAAGTGTAAGTGATTTTGCATGTAAGGGAAAATTAAAAAGCGATTTAAAATAAATTAATGAATAATAAATTTTACCAAACAAATAAAATGATTAAGATTCTCTTATAATTGCTTTTGACGTTTTAAAAGGAATTTCAAACGCATCCTTAGTCTATAAACAGATTGCTATTTGGATTTTAGTTTTTTTGAATTCTGTAAAAATAAATTTATAAACACTACTTTTAACTATGAGTTTCTTTGTTACGATATACATTTTCTAAAAATGTTTTGAAAATCCAAGTCAAGTTTTGAAAATTAAAAAAAAAAAAAAATAGTTCTTAAAAACTTGTTTTTGTTTTTAGAATTTGACTAAAAGATGAGCATAAATAGGCGTAAATTTAAAAAACAAAAAATTAAAAACAAAATCAATCTGGCCTAAACTTTTAACTTTGCATCTAAACAAGTCTTGAATTTTTAAAAAAGTGTCTAATAGGTCTGTTGTAGGTAATTGTTGAAGGAAAAATTTTGACCAATCACAAATTGTCACGTCATTATTTAAAATTAATGACGAAATTACAAATAATTAAATTTGGGACCAACTATAAGTTGACATGTGTCCCAAATTTAATTTGAAGACAAAGTTGGCCAATTCTAAAATTTTAAGGCCAAATGTTCTATTTGATCAATTAATTAAAAATAAATTATTTTGATCAAATTAATTAATTTGACCAATTAATTAAAAAAATAATTAATTGGATCAAATTTGGGTCTTTTAAATATTTGGATCGTATGGTTTTGGGTCAAATATCACTACAACAAATTTGGGCTTAGATGTCAATTCTGCACCGTTATTAAACCCCTATAATCACAGATTTGAATCCGTTGTTGTTCTGGGTGTGATCTAACCCCTACGATCACATATTTGAATCCGTTGTTGTTCTGGGTGTGATCTAACCTCTACGATCACGAATTACAACAATAACGGTTTAAAACCGTCATCAAACGCCTCCGTGATCTTTCATGTATAATCACGAATTACAACAATAACGGTTTACAACCGTGGTTGTTCTGGGTGTAATCGAACCCCTACGATCAAAGATTACAACAATCACGGTTTAAAACCATGGTTGTTCTGGGTGTGATCTAACCCCTACGATCACGGATTACAACAATAACGGTTTTAAACCATCATCACACGCTTATGTGATCTTTCATGTACGATCACGGATTACAACGATGAAAGTTTAAAACCGACATCTTTGTCGACCCCTACGATCACGGAGTACAACAATGACAGTTTACAACCGACATATATGACTACATTAATGACGGTTTTAAAATGACATTTTTCCTCATATACCACCTGCAACATATTTATTGCCATAATTCAAATCCCACATCCTGAATACCTATTATTGCAATGAAAAATATTTTAATTGATCCAATAATCTACAAATATTTAAAACGAACATTTGATAATAATATTCAATCCAACCACAACAATTGAGAAAACATCAAATACTTTATTTCATTCGATCCAAAAAACTCCAAATGTCACAATACAATATCCAAAACCACTAAATTGTTCTAAACTATATAGTAAACTAAAAGATTTACAAAAAGAATAAAATATAAGCACAATCGCCTTGTTGTCCATTCAAACTACCACATATATATATGTCTTGAAAACCCTACCCATATCCTATATCGTCTAAAAGGAAACAGCTAGCTACCACAATGATGAATACACTTCACGTGAAGTTTGACACATGTGTCACCCATTCAACTCGCACCTCGTCCAGCTGCTCTTGTGTGAAGGGATTCTTAGTATTAAACTGTAAAAAAAAAAAAAAAAAAGATAGATATTACTATTATATTTAAGGAAAAGTGTCTAACCGTATATATAATACACAAGTCTAAGTTTAGAAATATCCAAAACTTACGAGAGCAGTGATGAGCTTCTCTGGATTATGTAGAATTTCTCTCATAAACTTCATCACGTAGTACCCACATTCAACGCAACCTTGTTGGCGAGGACACTTTAAAAAAAAAAATCTCATAACAGTATTTAAAATATATTCAAAAACCCATTTACATAGTATTAAAAATTTACTACTTACCTTTACAGGTATCCAAGAAGTCTTTCGTTGTTGCTTCGATGTACTTTGTGCCATACAAACCCTCAATGCTCTATATATGAAGTTAAAAAGAAATTAAACATACAAAAGAAATACTTAAGTAATGAACAAACTATACGAGTGCATATATACTAGCTTAACAAATAAACTTACGTGTTTATAACATGTTTGATGTCATCCAAGAGACTAGGATGTAAGGAGTCCAATATATAAACGGTATTGTCACTTACATTCACAACACACAATACCCAGTGATTCCTATATCAAAACCAAAGAAATACAATTCAATAATTACCAACTATCAAAACTTGTTTAAATCTAACAAACATTGATATATATATTTACTTTTACCCAGGATTATATGGAAGGAGTACCATTTGCCCCGGTTGTACTGAAGAAAATACGGTAGTTAAGCTTTTTGCACGGCTTTCCTTGGTCCCAAAGACCGGTGCAATGTCGTTTGAGTCAACGATCTTAAACCTGTCTAGTCTACCAGTCTCCTTAAAATGCGTCCAAAGGAACCTGTAACATACTTATATAAGACTATATACTATTAAATAAATGTAAATGAAATTATAATATTATTAAAATAGTATACTTACGCAATATAGACCAATACACAAGTATTTGATATCTCGACCATGCTACAAAATTGCATTATATCATCGGCCATGAGAAAAATTGTTTTGTCCGCTCCAAATATCCTATCGCTGATGGGCACTCGCATCGAATCATCCTTGCCTAGCTTTTCGGCATAGCGATACAGGAATTTGATAGATGGAGGTGTGGTTGCCGAATTAGGAAATGAGTGTTTTATCACTGTTTTATGTTTCGAGTCCTATAAAAAAAAACAAGTTAAAACACAATATATTTGAAATGTCATATATATAGGGCATTGACACACAATTGAAATTAAATATATGTTCGAGAGAAACATACCTTATCTTTACATAGAGCAACCAAAGCACGAGGCCAAGCAACTGCAGCACCTATAGATTGGGAGAGAAACTCTATCTCACCTTTCACTGGAATTGGAATGCGAGGGTTCTCTTGTCCGACAATGATCATGTCAACAAAAACTTTGGCATTGTGTTTTCCTAGGAGAACTCCATTGACCATCTCACTCGCCTCACTTTCGAGTAGTGTGCCCATTGCAACAATGTTATATATCGAGCCTACAACTAATTTACATGGTTTTCCCTTCACACAAAATCAAGAAACTGATTAGTATAATGAAAAAATAAAAGTATTCCAACTATAACGCCCCATGATTCATTAAGACTATTCGAGTGCTCCGAAAATTTCGGCAGCATAACGACATACATAGGACTAAACCAATTTTTTTATAACACCTGTTCAATGAGAAAACACACTTCTAAGATCACCAAACTCAACCACACACCGCTACAACACCATAGACAACTCAACAAGTCCCAAACTTCACAACATAAGCGAGACAGATCTCATTAAGCACAAACTACTTCACCAAATGTTTATTAAATTTAGAACATAAACACAACTTTAAATCATAAGCATCCCAATAGAGCTAACAACTGAATGTAAGACTCTAACCTATCAGAAGAATCTAGAAGCAAAATGTAAATATATAATATAATATCAAACAAGTTTACCTTTGGAGACTCTGGCTCAGGCACGACGACTTTGTTTTTTACTTGCTGATTTCCTTTGTCACTTTTTTGAACGACTTGAGTACTCACCGATGAAATCTCCTTGACATGTTCAGTCTTTTGAGTACTGACATGTGAGATCTCTTTGACTTCTTCAGTCTTTTGATCACTCACATGTGGGATTTCTTTGTCTTCAATCTTCGTTAATTGAGTACTTTGAATCGGCGTTGATGAATCGTTCGCCAACTTCGATCTAGATCGCACAACATTGAAGTACGAATATGGCGACACAAAATCCCCCACTCCTCTAACAGGGCCAGCGTGTTCAGGTGTCCCGAGTGCTTCAGTCAAAATATCTTTGTCTGGGTTGCTTTGTTGTAATTCATCCTATCATAGGTAAATAAATGGTATGAAATTTAGTATTTATAATAACCACACATAATATATATTAGGGAGGTGTATACTCACAATTCTACGTGTCATCTCACGTGTGGAATCATTATCATAATCCTTTGTCTTTTTGTTCAATCTCGCGGCTTTCCATAAAGTCCCACGATTGACTACCTCCCCAGTAGATGTCTGTATTCAAATATTATTTTATGAATATTTATACCATCTAAACAGTACATTTCGTATTGTTATAAACACTTACCATCTCATCCGCCAACTTCGCATATCCTTTACGCGATAAATGGTGATTATATTTATTCATCGCTCTTCGCTCTTGCTGATCATTTCTAAGTTTATAGAAACAATTAAAAAAAACATATGTCATAAATGAAATATCCCATAATACAATGTTATGTAAATTTATATCACATTACCTGAAATTCTTCAGATAACCTGGCTCGAACAAATGCATCCCAATCAGCCTGTGGAATGTGATTATACCTCTGTGGAGGATGAACCAAACAAGATGGTTGGTCTTTAAATGGGATGACAAACTTTCGGGTCAACGTACTCTTGAATGTTCTCCACTTCGTTCCCGCTGATTGCAATAAACTGTGTTTCGAGCGGGGATCGATGACAAATGCCATCTACACTCATATTAAATGTAACAAAATTAGTCCAACAAAACACATATAACCAAAATAATCTACTATAACACCCTAGATCTTGACTTTAACTATCTGAACTAAAAATTTCGGCAGCATAACGACGTTTGTATAGCTACTCAAATTTTTTTCATAACCTGTTAAGAATGGGAAACACACTTCTATATTCAAGACCACTCAACTACAAATCCCACAACAAAGCGAGTCAGATCTCGCATCAAACAAAACTTAAAAAAACATAACAGATCTATTATTCACAAACCAATTTTATTATTCACATACCTCAATGCATTCAAATATTCTGTTCTTCAGATCACGTGGCACGTGTCTCCAGTGATCGTACGTGATGGAGATTTGATTTCGTACAAGAACCCCGAGATGACTTTGCAATGTTGTGGCGTTCGCTCCAACAGGTTGCCTTTCGTCATTATATCTAATGACAAGCCTCTCTCCCCCATCCCTAATGCGTGTTAGATGACGCATGGTCGTAGCACCTCTAGGAACGAATCTCCTATCAGGCTGATCTCCTTCATCGCTGCTGCTTCTGCCAGAGGAGTCCATGATATAATCTATACATAAAAAACAACAATCATATTTAGAAGTATGAAAGTAATATGAATAATAAAAAAAAGTGCGTAAAAAACAAACGAATAATACACAATATAGTCTTAACCACATACATTTAGTGAAAATGTTAATTTTTGTCAATCCATGTACCGTCACAGTCGGCTCTGGTAAACAACGTTGAGTCTTCGTTCATATCATTGAGTGTGGTAATATTAGGCATTGATTTCAATAAACCATAACAATCAAGAGCAGTGTCTCCCAATTCATCATCGTTTGACTCGTCTTCGTGATCTCGTTGAGGTGGAGACAACACAACAGACCAACTAGGATTCATAGGATCATTAACATAAAACACTTGAGTTGCTTGAGTTGCCAAAATGAATGGATCTGATTTATGTCCTAATCGATTAAAATCCACTGTTGTAAATCCAAGTTCATCTATCTTGATGCCCTTGTTGTTGTCCACCCAGTCACATTTTAACAAAACAGATGTGAAACCATAATAGTTTAACTCCCAAATTTCTTGAATTACTCCATAGAAAACCATGTCTGAGATAATAGGATTTTTATCTTTAGCACTGGAAATTTGCATAGTGTTAGCAACTAAGCTAACACCACTATTTTGGACATTCCTTATTCGATCACATTCTTTTGTATGATATCGACGACCATTCACCATATATCCGGCATTTGTGGATACATCCGGACGAGGGCCATTAGCTAACCACCTCAATGTAGATGAGACATTGTTGTTTGGAATTTCAACGGCAAGTAGGACCTGTATTGTTTTCGTTACGATAAAATAATAATATATATCTCTTTATGTAGAAATAGTATGAAATAAATTACGAATTGATACCCTTTCTCGTATCCAGTTTATGAAGGTACGATTGTGCTCATCTTGCAACCATTTTGGATTTCTTGACTTGGTTGGATTGACTGTTTTCAAAAACTTCTTGTGCTGCCTATTGCAATGATATATACATATATATCACACGTATGTGTCAGTACAATCACATATCACCTGATGTTTGAAATAAAGTTAGTAAAGTAATGGTGTATATACGTACTCTATAAATGGAAGCACCTCGTCTGTGTTTTCTAGTACATAAAGGTGAGCTTGATCCAACTGTTGTTTATCTGGTCTGATATAAGTAGCAGTTGATAATGGTCTGCTAGTACACGAATCATCTTCTTTTAAACTTGAGCCCAAACCAATTGGATGCATACCAGATAAAAATTCAGAACAAAATTCCATGGCTTCTTCAATGATATAACATTCACCTATACATCCTTCCGGTCTGTTTTTGTTCCTAACATAACCTTTTAATACTTTCATGTATCGTTCAAAAGGATACATCCATCTTAGAAAAACTGGCCCACACAGTTCTACTTCTCTCACTAGATGCACTGTAAGGTGCACCATAATAGTGAAAAATGAGGGTGGAAAATATTTTTCTAACAGACACAGAGTAACTACTATTTCATTCTGCAACTCATGGAGCTTCGATGAATCCACCACTTTATTGCATATAGCGTTGAAAAAAAAAACATAACCGAATAATGGCATACCTCACATGTTTCGGTAAGATCCCACGAATTGCCACAAAAAGCAACTGTTGCATGAGAACGTGATTGTCATGAGATTTGAGACCATAAAGCTTCAAATCTGTGAGTGACACAAGATTTCGTATGTTGGACGAATATCCATCAGGCACCTTAATTTCTGCTAGTATCTTACACAAGCTTACTTTCTCCGATCGTGATAGTGTGTAACATGCTGGAGGTATGAAAATTCGATTTCCTCTTACTTGTGGGGCCAATTCTGTCCTAATATTTAAATCAACCAAATCCTCTCGGGTTTTTAATCCATCTCTAGTTTTTCCAGGAATATCAAGTAAGGTGCCGATGATATTAGTGCACACGTTTTTCTCGATGTGCATTACATCTAGACAATGTTTCACCTGAAGACGTTTCCAATAGTCTAACTCAAAAAAATAGACTTTTTCTTCTAGTAACTGCTTGAAAGTTCTTCTGATCGGTTTCGTTTTCCAGCTTGTTTACCCAAAACATTGTTGATTTTATTCATTCTTGCCAAGATTTCCTCTCCAGACAATGCATTTGGTGCTAGTTCAAAATCTTGTTGTCCATTAAACGTCTTTTTCTCCCTTATATATGGATGATGTCGAGGTAAAAACCGTCGATGTCCAAGGTATGCCATCTTTTTTCCATGCGCCAGTCGAATGGAGGACGTCTGTTCCTCACAAATTGGACATGCATGATAACCTTTCACAGTGCAGTCGCATAGATTTCCATATACTGGAAAATCGTTTATGGTCCACAGTAAAACAACTTTCAAGACAAAAGATTGACCTCTATATGCATCGTAACATGCAACCCCATCAGACCATAGCTTTTTCAAGTCATCAATTAATGGACCTAAGTATACGTCAATGTCATTTCTAGGTTGTTTGGGACCAGATATTAATGTAGTCAGCATCATAAACTTTCGTTTCATGCACAACCAGGGTGGGAGGTTATAAATGAAGGATTGGAATTCCATAATTCCGTAAAACGGAAGCGTGATTGGGACCGATTCGTAATTAATTTTGTTTAATCTAAAATACCAATACATTGACAATAATATTAGAACTATTCTAAATATATATTAAGGCTAAGCATACAAAAATATTAGATCTAAATCTAATTTATAAAGTAACAAATTACTTACTCTCGTTGACGACTCAGATTAAATTCACCAACTGCTTGTGAATTAATCACGAACTAGTTTGAACACCACCACTATGGCTACACCTGTATGACTCTGAGACTTCTAGAGGCAGGAGACTTGTGGGAGCCTTTGGGAGAATTCTCTGAGAGTAGGAGAATGAATGGGATACCTTTCACCCCACCCCAGGGGTCCTATATATATAGTAAAGGCCAAGACCTTTTTCCTAATAGGAAAAGGGAGACCTTTTCCTAATAGGAAAAAGTCTCTAATTTTAATAAATAATTAATTAATTCCATAATTAATTAATTTCCCAATTAAATATCATATATTTAATCTTAGGGATTTTATTAAAATTAAAATTAATATGAATCCAATTCATATTAAATTTATTTGAACTCTTTCAAATATTTTCTTTCCTAATAGGAAAAGGTCTCTAATTTTAATAAATAATTAATTAATTCCATAATTAATTAATTTACCCAATTAAATATCATATATTTAATCTTAGGGATTTTATTAAAATTAAAATTAATATGAATCCAATTCATGTTAAATTTATTTGAACTCTTTCAAATACTTTCTCTCAAGAATTATTTTTTTTTAAGTTAATTCAAAAATTATATTATAAAGTTTCATAAACTTTATATTATAATGCATCAATATACATTATACGATTCGGCAAATAAATTGAACACTTTCAATTTACAATTTATACTTAATTGCCTCAAGTCTCTTTACGAGCTACCAGTGGGACCTAATGGACCTATAGATCAGAAGCTCCAACGATACGAGACTAATTGGCCAAACTCATTGACCAAGTTTAGTCAACATTCGTTAACTGTGGGTCAATCCACTAAAGACCCACAGCTGCACTCTTCTCACTATAGAATATTTCTGTGTCCACGAATATCGACCAAGCAGTAAGTCAATCCTTCACGTGTGTTCGTAACACCAGCTGGGTCAAATTACCGTTTTACCCCTGGGTTACCTCTGGTTTCTTAAGTACCACTGATTCCTCTAATGAACAAGTTGTTTAGGGTCCAACCACTAAACAGGAGTTCCTCTCAGGCTAGGAGAGGAGGGCGCGCCTTTGTTCAAGCCCTAGAATCAGCCCTTAAGGGAACACACATCTACTTACCCCAATAGGGGAAGGAGTGAATTCCATCTTGTACTGTTATGTTCCCAGCCCCCATTTGGTCTTGCCCCTGAAATGGTAGGCTTATTGAGTCGGCGAACTGGCCACTCTCACCCATACAAATCTAAGGACAGTCCCTCCTGAAAGGGGTTCATAACAGACTCAGGATTGAGATTGAGTTACCTAGGTCATCCTATTGAAATAGAAACCTAAACTAGTTAACGGCGTTACATCTAGTGGTTACTATTTCGCGGTCCGGTCTTATGCAAACTCATTGCATAGGATACCCCCACCCGCATGTCTCCTACATGGATGCTTTGGATCATTGCATCTGTATCGAATACAAGGTGGGCCGTATCACATAGTGTCACCAGGATAAGGTACCCAACCTTATCCGTATACTATAGACCATTTAGGTTGTTACTTGGACACTGATCCCCGTATGTCCCCACATACTAGTCCAAGTTTCATTTAAACAACCTTGGATCTTAGTTTATTGGATTTAGGGTTTATTAATGCAAACTCGATTATTCAATAACCAAATTACTGAATTACTCAAATAACACTTTATTGAGATCGATTAATTTGTTTCATTTACTATCTACGAGTTTTAGGGCATAAAACCCAACAACTCCCACTTGAACTAAAACTCTAGTGGGCAATGTACATCAACAATCAAAATTGAATGAATAATCATTGAAGTAGGAATAGTAGTTTGTATTAATACTGTATAATACATGAAAAGTACAAATACAGATAAATACAATAAACTAGGGCATTCACAATACCCATTACACTTCTCCCACTTGCCCTAGATTATTCTATGTACATATCTCGCAGACCTAGACCGTCTAGATGACCCTCGAACACTTTAGCCGTGAGAGCCTTCGTAAATGGATCAGCAATATTGTGCTCAGAGGCTACCTTCGTGACGATCACGTCCCCTCGTTGCACGATCTCTCTGATGAGATGATATTTGCGCTCTATGTGCTTGCCTCTTTTATGATTGCGAGGTTCTTTAGAATTTGCCACTGCACCACTATTATCACAGTAAAGGGTGATTGGCAAGTTCATATTTGGAACAACTTCCAAATCCATCAAGAACTTCCGTAGCCATACAGCCTCCTTAGCTGCTTCACAAGCAGCGACATATTCGGCCTCCATGGTGGAGTCTGCAATGCATCCTTGCTTGATGCTACGCCAGTTGAGGGTAAATACTGACCCTGATGTGGATTTCCTAGAATCCTTATCAGTCTGAAAGTCAGAGTCTGTGTATCCTGTAAGGATCAAATCCTTAGAGCCATACACAAGCTGATAGCCCCTCGTTCTCCGAAGATACTTGAGGATGTTTTTAACTGCAGTCCAGTGGTCTAACCCTGGATTGGACTGGTACCTGCTGACTATCCCAACTGCATAGCAAATGTCAGGCCTAGTACACAACATGGCGCACATAAGACTGCCCACAGCTGAAGCATAAGGGATGTGTCTCATATCCTCAATTTCTTGAGGTGTCTTAGGACACTGTTCCTTAGACAAATGAACTCCATGCCTAAAGGGTAGTAAACCCCTCTTGGAATTCTGCATCTTATATCTAGACAACATCTTGTCTATATATGATGCTTGAGACAGGGCTAACGTTCTGTTCTTACGATTCCTGATAATTTGAATCCCTAAAACATACTGAGCTTCACCCAAATCTTTCATTTGGAACTCAGTCGATAGCCATTTTTTAATGTCAGCTAGATATTCTACATCATTTCCAATGAGAAGAATATCATCTACATACAACACCAGAAAACTACTGAACTGTTGATAATCCTTTTGTAAACACAAGGCTCATCAACGTTCTGGTCAAAGCCATAAGATTTGACAGCAGTGTCAAACTTTATATTCCAAGATCTGGAAGCTTGCTTCAACCCATAAATGGATCGTCTAAGCTTGCAAACTTTTTGCTCTTGACCTTGAGCAACGAACCCCTCTGGTTGAGACATAAAGATGTTCTCATCAAGATTGCCATTCAGAAAGGCAGTCTTGACGTCCATTTGCCAAATCTCATAATCATAAAAGGTGGCAATGGACAAGAGAATTCTTATCGACTTTAACATGGCAACTGGGGAGAAGGTTTCCTCATAGTCCACCCCCTCCTTTTGGGTATAACCCTTTGCCACAAGTCGAGCTTTGAAAGTCTGTACTTTCCCAGCTGCGTCTCGTTTTCTCTTGTAGATCCATTTGCACCCTATGGGTTTAACCCCTTCAGGTAGGTCTACAAGATCCCAGACTTGATTGAAGTACATAGACTCCATCTCTAGGTCCATAGCTTTGACCCACTGGTCATGGTCCACATCATTCATTGCCTGTCTAAAGGTCAATGGATCCTCAACCCCATCATCAGGTATGACAGTTGGAGTTTCTGCTAAACCCAGATAGCGTTCAGGTTGAATAACAACCCTCCCACTACGTCGAGGCATTCTCAACTCTTGAGAAGGATGAGCTTGACCAGATGTACTGAGCTCATCAATAACTCTTGTTGAAGGTCCAGCCTCTGAACTGGGCTCATCAACAACTCTTGTTGAAGGTCCAGCCTCATCAACAACTCTTGTTGATTTATTTGTAGCTTTACCAGAAAGTTCACTTAACACAATTTTACTGAGTGGTATGTCTTCTTTAACGTGGTCTTCTTCCAAGAAAGTAGCATTTGTCGATACAAACACTTTATTTTCTTTTGGATCAAAGAAGTATCCACCTCTTGTTTCTTTTGGGTAGCCTACGAGTAGGCATAATTTTGAACGTGAATCCAATTTCTTTGGGTTTGCTACTAACACATGTGCAGGGCAGCCCCAAATTCTGAAATGACGTAAACTAGCTTTACGCCCTTTCCAAAGCTCAAATGGTGTTTCAGAAACACTCTTTGAGGGAACAACATTCAAAATATAAACTGCAGTCTCTACTGCATAACCCCAAAAAGAACTAGGCAATTGAGCATAGCTCATAATAGATCGAACCATGTCTAACAAGGTTCTGTTTCTCCTTTCAGATACACCATTCTGTTGAGGTGTACCTGGTGCTGAGAGTTGGGACGATATTCCATGTTCTATCAAATAGTTTTGGAATTTTAAGTCCAAATACTCTCCACCTCGATCAGATCGAAGTGTTTTAATGGTCTTACCTAACAAGTTCTCAACTTCAGTCCCGTACTCCTTGAACTTTTCAAGGGCTTCAGACTTATGACTCATTAGGTATAAATAACCATACCTTGAATAATCATCTATGAAAGAGATGAAATATTCATACCCTCCTCGAGCTCTTACATTCATTGGACCATAGAGATCCGTATGTACGAGTTCTAAGGGCTCCTTGGCACGATAACCTTTTCCAGTAAAAAGTCGTTTGGTCATCTTACCTTCGAGACATGACTCACATGGAGGTAAAGTACCATCTTCTAACTGGCTTAGAAGTCCGTTCTTAACCAATCTCCCAATCCTATTGAGATTTATGTGGCCAAGTCTCAAGTGCCAAAGATAGGTACTTTGAGAAATTTTTTGCCTTTTTGGTTGAGTCTCAGCTGTTTTAAACATTTCATTGTTCAAAATAGCCCTAGACTCTATTGGTTTTAAGACATACAAATTGTTCTCCATTTTTGCAGAACATATATCAGCACCCCTTTTAGTAATGAAAGCTTCATTCACAGAAAAGGGCACTGAATACCTTTGTTCTAGCAAACAAGAAATAGAAATCAAATTTCTTTTTATTCTGGGAACTATATATACGTTATCTAATAACATATAGCGTTCCCTGGAGAAGAACACTTTATTATCTCCCACTGCTTTAGCTGAAATGAGCTCTCCAGTCCCAACTCTGAGAGTCATTTCCCCAGCATCCAACTGTTGCCAGGAGCTCATTCCCTCAAAGGAAGAGCATACGTGATGAGTGGCACCTGAATCTAGGATCCAGGCTGTGTCATCATTTTCCACTATACACGTTTCAATGATCAATAAATCAAATTTATTTTCATTGAGATGTGCTAAGCAGTCTATGTCATATTCATCATGAACAATTTCGGATAAATTAGACATATGGGCTTGAGGACCGTCCTCAGTTAAGACCAATTCCACGCATTTAGTGTTTAGGTTCATTTTCTTAGTTGTATTAGAAATACCAGTTTTGTAGTTGGCGTTATTCGAGGCATATAAAGAACGTTTCATTGCTGAGAACAAACAAACTAACTTAATAAGTATTGTTACATTAACCCATTACACAAAATAATATTATTATTTTAATCCAATCAATTTAGCAAAAGTAATGATCAACCCATAGAAAAAACATTCATTTTGCAACGATACTTCAGAGGTTTAGAACAACAGCTACCGTAGGGTAGTCAGCTACTCCTCCTCTGAATTGAGACAATCTCAGCTAATCCTTATTCCCGGAATAACTCATATTCCAATAGTTCTTAGCTACCGTTTTTTCGGTCAGGAAATTATTAACACCTTAACAATTTCCCGTAAGTGTGACCCTCCATTTTTCAGATTTCAGAGGTCGGCCCCAACAATGCTACCGTAGGGAAAGTCAAAGTTGGAAATGGACCTAAGAAACCCTATCCATTTCTGGAGTTTGCGTTGTTCCGACTCCCATGATCAAGCCCTCCGTAGGGTGATCGCTCCCAGGGCGACTCGCAGGCAGATCATTGGGATCTCACGGTGCAACCTAATGGAGGAGACCGTAGGATACGTTGACACGTTCCTGCTCCCACTTACTATAAAATACTCCCTCATTCACCTTGATATTGATTCATGCAAACACCATCCGTAGGGGGTCACTCCCAGGGTGACTCGAGGCCAAGCATGAACCTCACGTTGTGAACTTTTGAGGACATGAGAGCAAAACTTGATTTATGAAAAACTTGTTTTGATATATTTCCTCCCACTAAGTATTTTTATAATTATAGGGTTTATTACTTAGGTAAATTCCGGCTAAGTGAATCTATCTAAGTTTATGCCTGTATATAACTTTTATATATATAGGTCTTTTCTCTAATGTCTAGGTGGATTAAACACTTTTAATTACCTAGAGACATTGCATGCTAATATAACTATGGTTAATTCAACTCAAGTTCCGGCTCATTTCCCAGGTAGCAGGTGTTCCGTAAACCGTCATCTTAAGTACCTCCAGCCTTAGACAGAACTTTACCGGTAGAGTTCCCTTATAACCAATAGTTATGCTAAATCTTTACTCTAAAGATCTAGGTGAATTAAACTCTTTTAATTGACCTAGTGATATTGCATGCTAACATAACTATGGTTAATCCAACTCAAGTTCCGAGTCAGTTCCCAGGTAGCAGGTGTTCCGTAAACCGTCATCTTAAGTACCTCCAGCCTTAGACAGAACTTCATCGGGAGAGTTCCCTTATAACCATAGTAAAGTAAACTCTTTACTCTAAAGATCTAGGTGAATTAAACTCTTTTAATAAACCTAGTGATATTGCATGCTAACATTTAACTATGATTAATTCAACTCCGGTATTCCGGGTTAGTTCCCAGGTAGGAGGTGTTCCGTAAACTGTCATCTTAAGTACCCTCAGCCTTAGACAGAACTTAACCGGTGGAGTTCCCTTATAATCATAGTAATGTTTTTCCTACTTAGTCAATTAAAACTATTTTTAATTCTAAGTAAGAAAATAATTCTAATCCTATTAGAATTATAATGAGCTTAGGTCTAATTAATTTTAAACATTTTAAAATTAATTCATTTTAACCTAAGGTCCTATGTTTGCATGCAACTCTTGGTTATAGGTTGACGGTTTCTAATCAATTTTATAACTTATTATAAAATTTTAATGATTAGCCCTATAACATGCTTCTATGGTGTTGGAAAAATAACAATCATATTCTAATTATTCAACACCATATTATTATGACGCCGATAAAGATAATATAACGATTATATTAATCTAAAGTGGTGTCATGCTTCATGCAATTTCAATTTCATTTAATTAATATCGATTATATTAATTAAACATCCATGAAATTTGACATTAATATAATATAACTCTTATATTAATCTAATTAATGTCATGCTCAATGCTATTCCATTTTCATTTAATTAATATAACATTCTATATTAAATCATACATGAAAACAAGCATTGATTTATATTTATTATTTTCATTCATAATATAACTAATTATATTAATTCTCATGAAAATAATGCTAAGCATGCATGCTACATTAATAAAATATAACCATTATATTTATCTAATTAATGTCATGCATCATGATTTTCCAATTTCATATATTTAATATAACAATTATACTAAATAACTCATGAAATTTAAATTCATGCATAATTATCATATATTATAACATTTATAACATAAATATGCATGAAACATGCTTAACCTATGGTGGGAATTTAAGCTATATGACATCCATCAAGCAAATAAATAGCAATTGAATCGGTTAATTTTGGCCCCTAGGATAAAATAAAGCATAAATTACAATAATTATAGCTAAATTCTATCCTAAAAATCCTTCTGCAGCTCCAAATACTGGTCTAGACCGCCCGAACCGACCCAAACCACTTCGAACCAGCTATGAAAACCACGAACCGAGCTAAATTCCAGCTGAACCGGACCAAATCGGTCCCAGCCCAACCAAACCGCGTGAATCGGACCGCCCAACAGCCTTGAACCGTCCTGTTGCGAATTTCTAGCGCGTGCTGTAATCGTGACAGCGTCGCAATTTCTCCGATTTTTATCTCATAAAAACCTATTCTAGACCCGGACTTACATAGGACTCGATTTTACATAAAATACCCGAAACATCGGGCCCTTACATGATCAAATCACATAAAAACAGTAAAATCTATGGCCATAAAATTAACCTAAACAGTTCAATGCAAATCATACATACATTATGTATTAATCAATCCCACCAATAGCCAATGCAAATTTTAGAGAAACAAAATTAGATCTACGATCAGCTCTGATACCAATTGAAGGATTGGAATTCCATAATTCCGTAAAGCGGAAGCGTGATTGGGACCAATTCGTAATTAATTTTGTTTAATCTAAAATACCAATACATTGGCAAGAATATTAGAACTATTCTAAATATATATTAAGGTTAAGCATACAAAAATATTAGATCTAAATCTAATTTATAAAGTAACAAATTACTTACTCTCGTTGACGACTCAGATTAAATTCACCAACTGCTTGTGAATTAATCACGAACTAGTGTGAACACCACCACTATGGCTACACCGGTATGACTCTGAGACTTCTAGAGGCAGGAGACTTGTGGGAGCCTTTGGGAGAATTCTCTGAGAGTAGGAGAATGAATGGGATACCTTTCACCCCACCCCAGGGGTCCTATATATATAGTAAAGGCCAAGACCTTTTTCCTAATAGGAAAAGGGAGACCTTTTCCTAATAGGAAAAAGTCTCTAATTTTAATAAATAATTAATTAATTCCATAATTAATTAATTTCCCAATTAAATATCATATATTTAATCTTAGGGATTTTATTAAAATTAAAATTAATATGAATCCAATTCATATTAAATTTATTTGAACTCTTTCAAATATTTTCTTTCCTAATAGGAAAAGGTCTCTAATTTTAATAAATAATTAATTAATTCCATAATTAATTAATTTACCCAATTAAATATCATATATTTAATCTTAGGGATTTTATTAAAATTAAAATTAATATGAATCCAATTCATGTTAAATTTATTTGAACTCTTTCAAATACTTTCTCTCAAGAATTAATTTTTTTTAATAATTCAAAAATTATATTATAAAGTTTCATAAACTTTATATTATAATGCATCAATATACATTATACGATTCGCCAAATAAATTGAACACTTTCAATTTACAATTTATACTTAATTGCCTCAAGTCTCTTTACGAGCTACCAGTGGGACCTAATGGACCTACAGATCAGAAGCTCCAACGATACGAGACTAATTGGCTAAACTCATTGACCAAGTTTAGTCAACATTCGTTAACTGTGGGTCACTCCACTAAAGACCCACAGCTGCACTCTTCTCACTATAGAATATTTCTGTGTCCACGGATATCGACCAAGCAGTAAGTCAATCCTTCACGTGTGTTCGTAACACCAGCTGGGTCAAATTACCGTTTTACCCCTGGGTTACCTCTGGTTTCTTAAGTACCACTGATTCCTCTAATGAACAAGTTGTTTAGGGTCCAACCACTAAACAGGAGTTCCTCTCAGGCTAGGAGAGGAGGGCGCGCCTTTGTTCAAGCCCTAGAATCAGCCCTTAAGGGAACACACATCTACTTACCCCAATAGGGGAAGGAGTGAATTCCATCTTGTACTGTTATGTTCCCAGCCCCCATTCGGTCTTGCCCCTGAAATGGTAGGCTTATTGAGTCGGCGAACTGGCCACTCTCACCCATACAAATCTAAGGACAGTCCCTCCTGAAAGGGGTTCATAACAGACTCAGGATTGAGATTGAGTTACCTAGGTCATCCTATTGAAATAGAAACCTAAACTAGTTAACGGCGTTACATCTAGTGGTTACTATTTCGAGGTCCGGTCTTATGCAAACTCATTGCATAGGATACCCCCACCCGCATGTCTCCTACATGGATGCTTTGGATCATTGCATCTGTATCGAATACAAGGTGGGCCGTATCACATAGTGTCACCAGGATAAGGTACCCAGCCTTATCCCTATACTATAGACCATTTAGGTTGTTACTTGGACACTGATCCCCGTATGTCCCCACATACTAGTCCAAGTTTCATTTAAACAACCTTGGATCTTAGTTTATTGGATTTAGGGTTTATTAATGCAAACTCGATTATTCAATAACCAAATTACTGAATTACTCAAATAACACTTTATTGAGATCGATTAATTTGTTTCATTTACTATCTACGAGTTTTAGGGCATAAAACCCAACAATAAATCACTATTATAACTGGCCAACAACTATATCTACTACTAAGGTCACCATGGGGATTGATTCCATCAGTTGAGATAGCTAAACGAAGATTCCTTGACTCAGAACCAAATTCCGGCCACATGTCGTCTACTAATTTCCAAGATGGCGAATCTGCTGGATGTCGCAGAAATCCATCTTTTTTCCTTCCTTCAGCATGCCAAGTTAACAATTTCGACATCTCTGCACGTCGAAACATGCGTTGGAATCGAGGGATTGGAGAAAAGTACCACATAAAACCTTTGCCAGAATACCTTTTTTGACTTCAGTTGAGTTCTTACGAAACTTCCATCTAGATGTTTTACAAACTGGGCATGAATTTGCATCAGATAGTCCTTTCCTAAAAAGGACACAACCTTTGACACATGCATGAATCTTCTGATAATCCATTCCTAGAGTAGACAGGACCTTTTTTGCTTCATACACAGAAGTTGGAATCTCATTCGGATTTGGTAGGAGGTCATGAACTAATGTTAGCAAGTCGGTGAAACTTTTATCACTCCATCCGTATTTGGCTTTCAAGTTATATAATTTTAGTAATGCAGATATTTTAGAAAAATTTTGACAACCTGAGTACAGAGGCTTTTGTGCATCACTCAATAGTTTGTCAAAATTGTCATCTTTATCTGTAAAATAGTCTTGTGTAGCTTCAAACAACTTAGTGGTGCTTCTTATATCATCACTTTCAGTAAAGTCCTCATCACCACAAGTAGGGTCGTTTTCATCCTTATCCCTGATAGGTAATTCTTCACCATGCCAAATCCATATCTTATAACTCTTATCAATGCCATGGATATACATGTGGTCTCTAACTATGTTAGCATCTTGTTTGAGTGCATTTCCACAGTTTAAGCATGGACACCACATGAACTTCGACCCTTTTGCATGACGTAGTCCATTTTCAATGAAGTTCTCTACACCTATGCTGTATTCATCTGACAACCTATCTTTGTTCATCCATGACTTATCCATTGGAAGATATTTTATAAAAATGTTATCTACAAAAACAACAATTGAGAAATGCACACCAATCAGAAATTTGTTTGCAACCAACCCATAAATTGAGGGTGGGAGATGCTTCAAATACAATTCTATATGCTATTTATGTTTACATACTAAATGAACTGTAACGCTTCCAAATTATAAACTAATCTAGAAACATTACTTGAGTGAAACACCTTAATGCTCCGAAAATTTCGGCAGCATAACGACATAGTTATAGCTACCCAAAAAAATTTACCTGAAAAACAGAAAAACTACACTCCCAAATCTACCACCACAAACTCCACAACACTTCAGTAAAACAACACAACTTTCACCGGAAACAGAAGCTTCCCTTAAAATTCTTATCTAAAGACACTCTTAGGGTCGTTTTATCTCCCTTGTTTTGTTTGCTTCATTATTCTCCATAGAGGTTGTATCCTTGAATATTTTATTTCTTTTCATCAATCATCTAAAGCTTGGTTTTTGTTTAAAAAAAATATAAATAAAGGTTTTGTTTCTAAAAAGAAAGTGCTTGAAAGGTTAAAGTTGAACTTGGGAATGAATAACAGTTGGAGGATGAATGTAACTTTTAATTGAACAGTATATAAATCATTCTTGAAATTGGACTCAATGTTAACTGTGAAACCTTTACTATGTTTTTGCATTTTGATGTTTGCTGGGATTATGTTACTTTTTCTGCTATTTCTAGTATCATAATTTATTTATATCCAGATATGCTCTCTCAAGTTTTAAAACAAATTCCAACTATTTGTTGCATTAATCCAACTACAACCTTAATCATACCTTTCCAAAAAGGGTGCTTTAAACAGGAAGTTCTGATCTTGAGTTGTGGCTAACACTGGGATCATTAGCCATGGCTATCTGATTCTTTACACATGTTTCCTAGAATTTCTGGTGGATAAACTGAATTAAAACTTTGATGTTTCTTTTATTCTCTTTGAAGAGAAACAATTGGATATTGCATTAGATGATTTTGGATAACAATTGCAAACTTTCGCTCATTCTAGAAAAAAAGTTGTGTTGAGTGATGATAATATGAATATGTTTGTATCTCATAAATTTTCTGGCTCATTTTCAGGTTGTTGGAAAGTGTCAAATACAAGCATTTGCTGTCTTGAGGTTCTTTCTAACAAAACCATTTGTTAGCGAGTTATGAAATGGTAGTGTGTTTGGTCTTATTACTTATAGAAATGTACACTTAGGATTTTCCCTCCCAAAAAAAGAAAAAAAGAAAAAGAAAAGATGGATGAGTAACATAATCCCAGCAAACAAATCATTTACATTAACAAAAATTAAATCAAGTGTTGTACAAAAGAAAGCCATGTAAGTCAAGTTAATTAAAGAATTAACAAGTTGCAGCTGAGACTAGAAAGATCCATTGCTTATTAAAAAAGCCTAATTCGAGAAATTATCAACCTCAAAGCAGAGTTAGTCAAGTTAATTCGTTTACTGTCTAATCTGGAAATTTTCAGACTTCAAAATAAGGATGATAGCAAGATTTGGAAGATTGATAATACAATAATAGACTTCAAAATAATTCCACCGTTGTTGAGTTTGTCGTTACCTTCTATCGTCGTTACCGCCGTTGAATTTGCCGTTACCGTCGTTATCGTAGTCAAACAGTACAGGTCCCACAGTTCTTCTTCCCCACCGTCGAACAGTACAGGTTATATAAACCATACCCAAGACCAAATAGTTGAACCCAGGACCAATGAAGCCCAAGTCCAAGTTGTTAGGCCCAAAAGTCACCAGGGCCCATCCATGGAGAACTCTATAAATAGAGGGGTTCTCCTCCATTTCAAGGGTTCAGAAATTCTAGACTCTCACAAAGACAAGAGTTCAGAATTTTAAAGCTCTCAAGCAAAACCAGAGAATTCAGAGAGACTCCACCAAGTCTGAAGACCGAAGACTCTTTGCAATTCATAAGTTCAAGTGTTGAATACTTCTTGAAGACCAAACACTCTTCAAGACTTCAACACTCCTTGAAGATCAAAGATTCTTCAGGACATCAACACTTCTTGAAGACCAAACACTTTTCAAGACTTCAACGCTCCTTGAAGATAAAAGACTCTTCAGGACATCAACACTTCTTGAAGACTGAAGACTCCTTGAAGACTGAAAGACTTCAAGCTCCAAGAATCCATTGAAGCTTCAGACTCGAGATCAAGCGTTCCAGCCCTCGAGTGAAACACATTCACACACAAGAGAGAGAATCAGAGGATTGACATTAGAGATTGTACACCCACACGCATACAACATAAATACAATTACATATTTATTCCACGTGTCTCCATCTTCGAAGTTACGTGTGAACAAATTGGCACGCCTGGTGGGACCATCTCTACCTCTCATCTCTCTCTCTTATCTCAAAACACAAGTGTACACATGTCTTTCAAGACTTCCTCAATGGTCGCTGTCATGAACAAGCCTTACATAGGTTCTACTGCTCATTGTTGCTTCAATGAATTGACGTTGCAAGAAGATAAAGCTTCTATCGTTGCAGGCCAAGAAACAACCTTGCAGGGGGCATATACTAATGGTTTCTTGTCAGAGTGTTTAGTGTTTTAATACAGAATTGTCGTAGATTTTAATCAATCCAAGTATAAACTAACAAAATCAAGTAATACCTGGTGAGTCCAGGATCGAATCCACAGGGAAGGGATATTCACAAAGTCTTTAACAATATTTACTGATCTAAACTAAAAAACGTATGATATTATTTAAAAGAATAAACAAAAGATTTGGTATATTTGAAAAGTAAATACTTGCGTAAAATAGCACATGCGACGAGAATGAAAGGAAAATTTATAAGGAGAATAAAATCAAGGCTGTTGCGGTTGCAACCTCATGCGTTTATAATAACCTTGTAGCGCATACTTTGATTAATTGATCCATTAATGCCTAAGTGAGAAAAAAATCATAAGTTTCCCTTCCGGTACTCCTTTGCGTTTGGCATAAAACTATCAAGAGGTTATTTGGCTAGTTCATGCTTTGGATGTAGTTCTCTAAAACTTACAAGGGACTGCGTTAGTCACAACGCAATCGAAGATCATCCATGCACTATCTTTTAGCGGCAGTGTTTTAATGCTACCAAGACTACATGACATGCGCTAACTTGCTCTACTTAGAGATGTCTGCATGCGTTACCTGTCAGGGATTTAGCATGTTGCTACCGCATCCGGCTGGCCAAGTGGGAGTTAGTAATGAAAATAGTATCGCAACTAAATAGAAAACAACTAATGTTTCATTTAACTCAAAATATGCTCTTACAAAATATACTTCTCACCGCATGAGGTGCTTGCGCTAAGCCTTGAAGCAGAAATTAGCTCATGCGAGCAAAACAAGACATCATGAAATAAAACATTACAAACGCAAGCTTGCTCCTAATCACAGTTCTCTGTGATTTCTTTCTTTCTCCTTCGTTCTTCTTCTCTCTTTCTTCCCAAAAAATGAATGTCTTCTTCAATGCTGAGTATGGCTTCTATTTATAGGCGAGGGAAAATGACTTCTCTAAGTAATTATCAACTTGTGTTAATCATCATTAGGCAACTTGCTCAATTTATTTTTTTCAGCCCTCTTTCCGCCCACTTGCGTCAGTTGTGTCAGCGCTTGTCTTTTCATCATCTTATCTGTCTCTTGATCACCTTGGGATGTGTGCTTGCGCTGAGAAAAACTTTGGAAAACAACCGAATTAGTTTCGTTAGCACCCTATATTTTATAATTTCTTCGCCGCATACATGAATATAGCTCGCCGCATAAAATCATCACACTTTCCTTTCTTTTTGCGCTGAAGTAACGCATCTTTGTTTCTTTTGGCCTCGTTTTAGTCTAAGTTTAAAGGACTAATAACTTTCTTTTTGCAAGTTATCAACTAATGACAAGTTTCTTGTTAAGTATAACCCTTTGTTTAAACCTGATTCTGACGTTGTGACTGTCATGATGACTGAGACCAGAACTATGGAAGAGAGAATGGCTGAGATGCAGGAGCACATCAACACCTTGATGAAGGCGATTGAAGAAAAGGATTCTCAAATTGAGCACCTAAGGATTCAAATTGAGAACCAACATATCGCTGAATCAAGTCAAACCCAAGTCATAAAAAATCACGACAAAGGAAAGACTGTAGTGCAAGATGATCAACCACAGTGTTCTGCTTGAATTGCTTCACTATCCATCCAACAGCTCCAAGATATGATCGCAAACTGTATCAGAGCTCAGTACGGTGGACCTACTCAAGATTCCCTCTTGTATTCCAAACCTTATACTAAAAGGATTGATAACTTGAGAATGCCAATCGGGTATCAGCCACCAAAGTTTCAGCAGTTTGATGGAAAGGGCAATCCTAAACAACATATTGCCCACTTCATTGAAACATGCGAGAACGCTGGTACTCGAGGGGACCTACTAGTCAAGCAGTTCGTTCGAACAGTTAAGGGAAATGCTTTTGACTGGTACACTGATCTAGAACCTGAGTCAATAGATAGTTGGGAGGAAGTCGAAAGAGAGTTTTTGAATCGGTTCTACAGCACTAGACGAACCGTTAGCATGTTCGAGCTCACCAACACTAAACAACGAAAAGGTGAACTCGTTGTTAACTACATAAATCGTTGGAGAGCCATGAGTCTAGATTGCAAAGATCGCCTCACTAAGCTCTCTGCCGTTGAGATGTGCATGCAAGGTATGCATTGGGAACTCCTCTATATTCTTAAAGGTATAAAGCCTCGCACCTTTGAAGAATTAGCAACTCGCACCCACGATATGGAGTTAAGTATTGCTAGTCGAGAAAACCAAGACCTTCTACTTCCTAACTTGACGATAGAAGGAAAGAACACCGAAGCGACTACAGAAAAATCTATCCCTCGTCGAAGCTTCCCGAACACCAACAACAACCCAGTTCTTGTAGATCTAAACAATTCGAGCTCGAGTTTCAGATCTGAACGATCCCAGACCAGATCCGTTCGCATGGGTTCGCATGGATCCCAGTTCGCGTAGATCTGGAATAATTCGGGCTGGGATGTTCGCGTGAGTTTGTCCCCTTCGTTTTCCCTCGTCGGACCGTCGGGTAGATCTGGAACATTTGGGCTTCGTCTTCATTTTTTTTAAACAGTAAAGAAGAAAGAGAAGGTAGGAAGTGGGAAGAAGAAGAAGGGGAAGAGAGAGATGATGAAGAAAAGAGGAGAAAAAAACCAGAAACTTTGGAGAAGAAAGGGGAAGAAGAAGAGAAGAGAAAGAAAGGAAAAAAAATGGCAGCCGACGGTAGGGTTAGGGAAGAAGATGGGACGTAGAAAAGAAGATGAAAAGGGTTAGGGAGAAGAAGAAGGAAGAATTGGAGAAGAAAAGAAATAATAATAAAAAAATATTTTAAAATTATTTTATTAAAAAATGAAAAAATAATAATTTTTTAAATTAAAAAAGTAGCGCCACATCAGCAAACTGTTATGGTTTAACAGAAAATTGGACGGAGGGACCAAAAGTGAAAACTCAGGGACAAGAATGAAACCTAACCCACACCTCAGGGACTAAAAATGTATTTTTCCCTTAGACTTTTTATAGTGTATTAATGATCTTTCTTCAGCCTATGAAAGAAAGTGTTGGAAGTTTCATAAACTTTTGACAGATTTCTTGACAACAATGGATGGAGTATCACTTGCTTAAGCTTCTACTTTCAAGTTTCAAAAAAGTTCATGGCATTGCTCCTGCTAACAGGGTTGGTGGCATTTCTAGGCTTGATTGGCTCATCAACTTCGATAGGCAAGGTGTGATTTTCTTAGATCTTTAATCTTGCAAGTAAAAATTTTGAAGAATTTTTTGAAATTTTGTCCAATCTTCCAGGTAAAAAGATTAGATCACTAAGTCATCTTTCAATTGTTATTGTGTAATTTCTTTATATTTTCTTATAATCCCCTAATTATCCCCTTGAAACTAGACTAATAGAATTTTTTCAAGAACTTGAATCTTACCATTGTTAATTTTTATATTTATGAAAAATCATGATTCCTGAAGAGTCTTATGCTTTGTTTGTGACTTTTATATTAACTTCAATTTTAAAAATTGAGCATTTGGACAAGTATGCTTATAAAGCAGGACTTTTGAATTGTTGGGTTTTATGCCCTAAAACTCGTAGATAGTAAATGAAACAAATTAATCGATCTCAATAAAGCGTTATTTGAGTGATTCAGTAATTTGGTTATTGAATAATCGAGTTTGCATTAATAAACCCTAAATCCAATAAACAAAGATCCAAGGTTGTTTAAATGAAACTTGAACTAGTATGTGGGGACATACGGGGATCGGTGTTCAAGTAACAACCTAAATGATCTATAGTATAGGGATAAGGCTGGGTACCTTATCCTGGTGACACTATGTGATACAACCCACCTTGTATTCGATACAGATGCAATGATCCAAAGCATGTGGGTGGGGGTATCCTATGCAATGAGTTTGCAAAAGGTCGGATCGCGAAATAGTAACCACTAGACGTCGTTGACTAGTTTAGGTTTCTATTTCAATAGGATGACCTAGGTAACTCAATCTCAATCCTGAGTCTGTTATGAACTCCTTTTCAGGAGAGATTGTCCTCAGATTTGTATGGGTGAGAGTGGCCAGTTCGCCGACTCAATAATCCTACCAATTAAACCTAACTAGTTCAATGCAAAAAATTTGCATTCACAATGCAATATAAATCCCACTATACAAAGCCAATCGCAAATCCCAAATCGATGTTTAAAATTCGATATGGCTCTGATACCAATTGTAGGGATAAAAGCCCTAGCACAGCGGAAACGATAAGAGGACCAAATCAATTTAAACGCCGTTTGGGATACCAATATGACGGCAAATTATCCATAGCAGTAAAACTAAATTTAATTCGTTGGAATACGTTATAAAACATGTTGTAAATTGGATAAAAACTATCTAGATCAATTCTATAATTGATCCTAATGATCAAAGAAGGTGATACTTAGTACTATAGTTGTTCTTGATCGAATTTCACCAATTTCCTCGCTGTATGACAAAAAATACAGCAAGCTTCTGTGATCTTCTTTGCTAGAATTTTCTCCACAAACACCACCAAATAGTTACACCGATATTCTCAATGGATCAATGGTTGAGGTTGCTTGTGGGAGCAAAGATTTCTAAGGGTTGAGAGAGAATGAGGATTCGTCAGATGCACCAAAATGTTCAACAAAGGGAGAATGAGATCTAACGGATGATTAGCAACTCCCTCCCTTGAAAACCTCTGAATGTGTAACTCCCCCAAAGTTAGTGGGATGAATTTTTCTTTATCAGTTAAGATAACTGATAAAGAATTTAATTAATTATTAAATACAAATAAATAATTAATAATTAATTAAATAATTAGATTACCAATTAATCTTAATTTTATTGATATAAATCACATTTATATAAATATTTCACATAACCTGTAGTTTTAATGTAATTCAATTAAATCAAATTTAACTAAATTAAATTAAAACCAAATAATTAATTAATTCACCAATTAATTAATACTATAATTAAATATCAAATATTTAACTATATTTATCTCAAATAAACTATAGTATTAATGTGCATCCAATGTACATTAATTATAACTTGTAGTTTTAATATGAATCAAATTCATATTTTAAACTTAATATTCAAACCCCTTCGAATATACAATTCTCCCTTAGAAATTTACCTCAACGCCCTAAGTGAGCTACCGGTGGGACCTAATGGACCTACAGATCAGAAGCTCCAACGATATGAGATTAATTGGCTAAACTCATTAACCAAGTTAATCAATATTCGTGAACTGTGGTTCACTCCACTAAAGAACCACCGCTGCACTCTCCTCACTGTAGATATATTTCTGTGTCCACGGATATTGACCAATAACAGCAAGTCAGCCCTTCACGTGTGTTCGTACCCCAACTAGGCCAAATTACCGTTTTACCCCTGGGCTACCTCTTCATCCTTAAGTCCCAGTGCTCCTCTAATGAACAACCTATTTGAGGTCCAACCAACAAACAGAAGTCCCTCTCGTGCCATAGAGAGGGTAGGGCCCATTGTTCAAGACCCGGAGACACCACTTAAGGGAACACACCTCTACTTACCCTAGAGTCGGGAAGGAGTGAATTCCATCTCGTGTGATTAAGTTCCCAGCTCCCCACTCGGTCTTGTCCCCAAAATGGTAGGCTTATTGAGTCGGCGTGCATGCCACTCTCACCCATACAAATCAAAGGAGAATCCCTCAATGACAGGAGTCCATAACCCACTCAGGATTGAGACCAAGTTGCCTAGGTCATCCTAGTGAAATAGAAACCTAGCTAGCTAACGGTGTTATAGCTAGTGGTTAACTATTTCGCGGTCCGATCTTATGCAAACAAATTGCATAGGATACCCCCACTCGCATGTCCACTACATGAACGCGTTGGATCATTGCGTTTGTATCACAATACGAAGCGGGTCGTATCCATAGTGTCACCAGGATAAGGTACCCTGTCGTATCCCTATACCATAGACCCTTTAGGCTGTATCTTGAACATTGATCCCCGTATGTCTCTACATACTAGTTCAAGTCTCATACTAACAGCCAAGGATGTTTAGTTTATTGGATTAGGGTTAATAAGACAAGATTACTCAATACAAACAAGATAAATGAACAATGCATCATTTTATTAATGTTCGGTCAAATGTTACATTTACTATCTACGAGTTTTAGGGCATAAAACCCAACAACTTGTTCATTAAAGGGATTTGTGGTACTTAAGAAACCAGAGGTAACCTAGGGGTAAAACGATAATTTGACCCAACTGGTGTTACGAACACACGTGAAGGATTGACTTACTGCAATGGTCGATATTCGTGGACACAAAAATATTCTACAGTGAGAATAGTGCAGCTGTGGGTCTTTAGTGGAGTGACCCACAGTTAACGAATGTTGATTAACTTGGTTAATGAGTTTAGCCAGTTAATCTCGTATCGTTGGAGCTTCTGATCTGTAGGTCCATTAGGTCCACCTGCTAGCTCGTAACGGATTTTGAGATTAATTAGTCTTTATTCATAAGGGAATTTATGTTAATTGTATTTTGATACAATTAATATAATGTATGGAGATACATTATAGTATAAGTTTAATTAATGAATTAAACTTGATAATAAAATTGATTTTGGATATGATTCAAAATTAATTAATGAGAGAATTATGAATTTAATTAAATATGTGATATTTTATTAATTCATGAATTAATTAATTGGGGAATTAATTAATTTAATTTAATTTGGTTAAATGTGATTTAATCAAATTAATACTATAGTTTATATTAATGTACATTGTGATGCACATTAAAGCTATAGGTTAAATGAGAGAGTTACATTTGAATATGATTCAATTGTAAAAATTAATTAAATATTTGATATTTAATTAATATCATGATTGAGATTAATTAATTTTAGAATTAATTAATTGGCTAAATTAATTCAATTAAATTAGATTTAATTGAATTGATTAAAACTATATAGTAAATTAATTTATAATTTAATACATGGTTTTTTTATTTTAATTTAATATTTATTAATTTAAAATAAAAAAAAACATGTTTTAAATTATAAATTAATTTACTATAACTCCCTCTACATTACAGCAACTTCTTTCTGTCCAATTCCCTTCTCCAAGACAAGATCCTTGGCTCCCACAAGCCTAATCTCATAATCCAGAGATATAGTAGGTGTACTGTGTGGTAGTGTTCTTGGTGCAAAGGCAGTTCGTGAAGTATCAGATTGGAGCATTGTGCTGAGGTGATTGGCCACGACAATTCATGTAAGTGTTCCTAAATTCTAAAGAGTTTAGAACTTGTATAGCATGCTTAATTCGTAGAGATTTATAGAAATCGTTCTGTAATTTGGCCCAATGTATCGGAGTTTTCAAAGAAACCAAATTAAGAACGAAACGGTCTGATATACACTTCTGCTGCGAGGATTTTGATTCCTTCAATTGGTATCAGAGCTCAATCGTTACTTTAATTTCATTTTACGAAACTTGCATTGGGTTTTTGGTGGGTAAATTCTGCATATTTAATGAGAATTTTGCTGATAGAATGTTTAGGTATTTTTTTGGCCTAGATTTACAATTTCTATGATTTGATCATGTAAAGGCTTGTGTTTTTTGGGCAAAAATTGTAAATCGAGCCATGTAAGTCCGTGTCTAGTGAATTAGAATTTCCATTTGATGAAATCTACTTGAATCGGGGTCAAATTTGGTGTTTACGACACTGCAACGACGAAGAAAACCCAGAAAACATAGCAGAAAACAGAGGAATTGGAGGTTTTCGGAGGTGTCTGGAAATTTTCTGGGTTGAAATTCCCGACCGGGATCGGGACTGGGAACCGAGGCAAATTCACGAAGACGCGCGGCCGAAATATCGAAAGAAAAAAACATAATAACGCATAAAGAAGTTTTGCGTCTGTCGAAACTTGAATCCAGCACACGGCTGAAGTGGTTAGGTGTGTGGTTACTATCATAGTGGGCGTGAGTTCAAGCCTGTGCGTGTGCAAATGGAGCAGTTTTTTTTCCTTCTTTCCGTGTGGTTAATTCGTGGGCGGTTCAGAGTTTGTTTCGGTCCGGTTCGAGGGTTTTGGGTTCGGTTCGGGCTGGTTCGAAGCGGTTCGAGGCAGTTCAGACCTTATACATGGTGGTTTAGGGCTAAATTATGTTAAAATTAATGTAATTTTTCATTTTTTTGCCTTAGGGTGCCAAAAATACCAGTCTATTTAGCTGTTTAATGCTTTATGAATGTCATATAGATTAAAATCCCACCATAGGTTAAGCATGTTTCATGCATATTTATGTTATAAATATTATAATACATGATAAATATGTATGATTGCAATTTCATAAGTAATTTAGTATAAATGTTATATTAAATATATGAAATTGGAAAAGCATTGAGCATGACATTAATATAGATTAATATAAAGAGTTATATTAAATTAATGTCAATGGATGTGTAATATAATTTTCATGGATAATTAGTATATTTGATATTAATTAAATGGAAATTAATTTGCATGAAGCATGACTTTTCCTTAGATTAATAACTATATTAATTGGATGTCATAAAATTATGATGTTTAAATAATTTGAATTAGATTGTTATTGGAAAACACCATAGGAGCATGTTATAGGACTAATCATTAAAACTTGAAATAGTTATAAAATGATTAGAAACCATCAACCTATAACAAAGAGTTGCATGCAAACATCAGATCTTAGGTTAAAATGAATTAATTTTAAAATGCTTAAAATTAATTATACCTAAGCTCATTATAATTCTAATAGGATTAGAATTATTTTCTTACTTAGTATTAAAATAGTTTTAATGCACCAAGTAGGAAAAACATTACTATGGTTATAAGGGACCTCTACCGGTGAAGTTTTGTCTAGGCTGGGGGTACTTAAGTTGACAGTTTACGGAACACCTCCTACTTGGGAACAGACCCGGAACCTGAGTTGAATTAATCATAGTGTAATGTTAGCATGCAATGTCACTAGGTAATTAAAAGGGTTTAATTCACCTAGACAATAGAGTAAAGACCTATATATAAGAGTAATATAAAGACATAGACTTAGATAGATTCACTTAGCCGGAATTTACCTAAGTAATAGACCCTTAATTTTAAAAACACTTAGTGGGAGGAAATATATCAAAACAAGATTTTCATAAATCAAGTTTTGCTCTCACGTCCTCAAGAGTTCACAACTTGAGGTCCATGTTTGGCCTCAAGTCACCCTGGGAGTGACCCCCTATGGATGGTGTTTGCATGGATCAATATCAAGGTGAATGAGGGAGTATTTTATAGTAAGTGGGAGCAGGACACGTGTCAACGTATGCTACGGTCTCCTCCATTAGGTTGCACCGTGAGATCCCCATGATCTGCCTGCGAGTCTCCCTGGGAGCGATCACCCTACGGAGGGCTTGATCATGGGAGTCGAAACAACGCAAACTCCAGAAATGGATAGGGTTTCTTAGGTCCATTTCCAACTTTGGCTTTCCCTACGGTAGCATTGTTGGGGCTGACCTCTAAAATCTTAAAATGGAGGGTCACACTTACGGAAAATGGTTAAGGTGTTAATAATTTCCTGACCGAAAAACTGTAGCTAAGAACTATTGGAATATGAGTTATTCTGGGAGTAGGGATTGACTGAGATTGTCTCAATTCAGATGAGAAGTAGTTGTTGCTCTAAACCTCTGAAGTATCGTTGCAAAATGAATGTTTATTCTATGGGTCGATCATTACTTTTGCTAAATTGATTGGATTAAAATAATAATATTTATTTTGTGTAATGGGTTAATGCAACATCACTAATTAAGTTAATTTGTTTGTTTTCAGCATGAATCGTTCTCTGTATGCCTTTAATAACGCCAATTAAAAAACTGATATTTCTAATACAACTAAGAAAATGAACTTAAACACTAATTGCGTGGAATTGGTCTTAATTGAGGACTGTCCTCAGGCCAACATGTCTAATTCATCTGAAATTGTTCATGATGAATATGACATAGTGATGTGGACTTTTCCTTACCGCAAGCGCACGGGTCAAGTAATAATATAGTGAATGTAATTCGAATGTCGTCCTCTGGATTGGATTTTTAAGCAAATCAAGTATTGTGAATTATCTAGCTCAATTTTATTTAGGGATCAAAAAGTGATGAATAGATGATATGAAAACTAAATCAAAGCAAGTAAAAAGTGTGGAAATTCAATTGGGAAAAACACTTAGGGAATTGATTTCGCTGATTTAGTCTAGGATTGATTTTAAGGATTAAGTTATTATGCACAATGAAATTATGAGCCTAAGACCCTTTTATCACAACTACCTCTCCCGAGTATAATTGATTCTCTTGCAAATTAATCTACTTGATATCCCTATCTAAGTTGGTTAACATGCAAGGCAATGAGATCTTTTGACCAATTCTAAAGTTAATCTAAAACCGTCACGAATTAGAAAATAAACTTTAGTCATGCAATCTTGAGTAAGTCTATATTAAATCCCCTCTCCCGAGCAAGAATCAACACTTAAATCATCCAACTAATGGCCAATTAATTGAAAGCATTAAATCAAGATTACAAACATAATAACCATTGCACAACTTAAACCATAAATTCAATCCATAAACTTAATCAACTACATCAATCCCTAAGCTACAAGTTTAGCTACTCATGAATAGAATTACAAGCTCAACTAAACATGTAAAAGCCATAAAGTCTAGCTAAAGAAAGGAAAAGGGAAGGAAAAACTCAATGTAGGCCGAGACCAAGCGTCCCCGTCACGATCCCCACGAACGATGGGTTGATTTCCCCCTTGCTCCCTTTCTTCAGCCTTAATCCTCTCTGTTTCTGCTCTGTTTACGGCTCCAAGAAGTCCCAAAATTGAATCCCCAAAAAACCTAGCCGAAAAGAACTATAAATACTGATTTTTCGTCGTAGCGTCTCGACGCTGCCTCTAATCACGTGAATTCTGGAAAGGAAATTACGCAGCGTCGAGACGCTAAGGTCGCAGCGTCTCGACGCTGTGACCTTTTTGCGCCTATTCTGATATGGAATGCCAGCGTCGAGACGCTCAAGGGATGGCGTCTCGACGCTGGTCAAATGTTGACTTTTTTCTCTTTGATTCTTTTTCATTTCTTTGCATCTTTTCACGTCCCGAGCATCCGATTAACTCCAATATTGCGCTATAGCTCCAATCAACCATTTCCTACAAAATAAACAATAAAGTGCAATAAAATGGCCAATAATCATCAAAGACTAGCTAAATTAAATAAGTAAAGATAGCTAGCTATGCTCGCTATCACATAGACTGCTTAGCACAACTCAATGAAAATAAATGTGATTTATTGGTCATTGAAACGTGTATAGTGGAAAATGATGATACAGCCTGGATCCTTGATTCAGGTGCCACTCATCACGTATGCTCTTCCTTTGAGGGAATGAGCTCCTAGCAACAATTAGATGCTGGGGAAATGACTCTTAGAGTTGGGACTGGGGAGTTCATTTTAGCTAAAGCAGTGGGAGATATTAAAATTTTCTTCTCCAGGGAACACTATATGTTATTAGATAATGTATATATAGTTCCCAAAATAAAAAGAAATTTGATTTCTGTTTCTTGTTTGCTTGAACAAGGATATTCAGTGTCTTTTCTGTAAATGAAAGCTTCATTACTAAAAGGGGCGCTGACATCTGTTCTGCAAAAATGGAGAACAATTTATATGTTTTAAGACCAATAGAGTCTAGGGCTATTTTGAACAATGGGATGTTTAAAACAGCTGAGACTCAACCCAAAAGGCAAAAAGTTTCTCAAAGTACCTATCTTTGGCACTTGAGACTTGGCCACATAAATCTCAATAGGATTGGGAGATTGGTTAAGAGCGGACTTCTAAGTCAGTTAGAAGATGGTACTTTACCTCCGTGTGAGTCATGTCTCGAAGGGAAAATGACCAAACGACCTTTTACTTAAAAAGGTTATCGTTCCAAGGAGCCCTTAGAGATCGTACATACGGATCTATATGGTCCAATGAATGTTAGGACTCGAGGAGGGTATGAATATTTCATCTCTTTCGTAGATGATTATTCAAGGTATGATTATTTATACCTAATGAGTCAAAAGTTTGAAAGCCCTTGAAAAGTTCAAGGAATATAAGGCTGAAGTTGAGAACTTATTAGGTAAGACCATTAAAACACTTCGATTTGATCGAGGTGGAGAGTACATGGACTTAGAATTCCAGAACTATTTGATGGAACATGGAATCTCGTCCCAACTCTCAGCACTTGGTACACCTTAGGAAAACGGTGTATCAGAAAGGAGAAACAGAACCTTGTTAGACATGGTTCGATCTATGATGAGCTATGCTCAGTTGCCTAATTCTTTTTGGGGTTATGCAGTAGAGACTACAATATATATTTTGAATGTTGTTCCCTCAAAGAGTGTTTCTGAAACACCATTTGAGCTCTGGAGAGGGCGCAAAGCTAGTTTACGTAATTTCAGAATTTGGGGGTGCTCTGCACATGTGCTAGTGGCAAACCCAAAGAAATTGGATTCACGTTCAAAATTATGCCTATTCGTAGGCTACCCAAAAGAAACAAGAGGTGGATACTTCTTCGATCCACAAGAAAATAAAGTGTTTGTATCGACAAATGCTACCTTCTTGGAAGAAGACCACGTTAGAGAACATAAGCCACGCAGTAAAATGGTGTTAAGTGAACTTTCTGGTGAAGCTACAAATGAATTAACAAGAGTTGTTGATGAGGCTGGACCTTCAACAAGGGTTGTTGATGAGCCCAGTTTAGAGGCTAGACCTTCAACAAGAGTTGTTGATGAGTCCAGTACATCTGGTCAAGCCCATCTTTCTGAACAGTTGAGAATGCCTCGACGTAGTGGGAGGGTTGTTATTCAACCTGAATGCTATTTGGGTTTAGCAGAAACTCCAGCTGTTATACCTGATGATGGAGTTCAGGATCCATTGATCTTTAGACAGGCAATGAATGATGTGGATCATGACCAGTAGGTCAAAGCTATGGACCTGGAGATGGAGTCAATGTACTTCAATCAAGTCTGGGATCTTGTAGACCAACCTGAAGGGGTTAAACCCATAGGGTGCAAATGGATCTACAAGAGAAATCGGGACGCAGTTGGAAAAGTACAGACTTTCAAAACTCGACTTGTGGCAAAGGGTTATACCCAAAAGGAAGGGGTGGACTATGAAGAAACCTTCTCCCAAGTTGCCATGTTAAAGTCGATAAGGATACTCTTGTCCATTGCCACGCTTTATGACTATGAGATTTGGCAAATGGATGTCAAGACTACTTTTCTGAATGGCAATCTTGAAGAGAGCATCTTTATGTCTCAACCAGAGGGATTCATTGCTCAAGGTCAGGAGCAAAACGTTTGCAAGCTTAAACGATCCATTTATGGGTTGAAGCAAGCTTCCAGATCTTGGAATATAAGGTTTGACACTGCTGTCAAACCTTATGGCTTTGACCAGAACATTGATGAGCCTTGTGTTTACAAAAGAATTATCAACAGTTCAGTAGCTTTTCTGGTGTTGTATGTAGATGATATTCTACTCATTGGGAATGATGTAGAATATCTAGCTGACATTAAAACTTGGCTATCGACTGAGTTCCAAATGAATGATTTGGGTGAAGCTCAGTATGTTCTAGGGATTCAAATTATTAGGAATCGTAAGAACAAAATGTTAGCCCTCTCTCAAACATCCTACATAGACAAGATGTTTTCTAGATATAAGATGCAACATTCCAAGAGGGGTTTATTACCCTTCAGGCATGGAGTTCATTTGTCTAAGGAACAGTGTCCTAAGACACCTCAAGAAATTGAGGATATGAGACGGATCCCTTATGCTTCAGATGTGGGCAGTCTTATGTATGTCATGTTGTGTACTAGGCCTGACATATGCTATGCAGTTGGGATAGTTAGTAGATACCAGTCTAATCCAAGGTTAGACCACTAGACTGCAGTGAAAAATATCCTCAAGTATTTTAGGAGAACGAGGGACTATCAACTTGTGTATGGTGCTAAGGATTTGATCCTTACAGGATACACAGACTCTGACTTTGAGACTGATAAGGATTCTAGGAAATCCACATCAGGGTCAGTGTTTACCCTCAACGGGGGAGCTCTAGTCAGGCGTAGTATCAAACAAGGATGCATTGCAGACTCCACCATGGAGGCCGAATATGTCGTTGCTTGTGAAGCAGCTAAGAAGGCTGTATAGCATAGGAAGTTCTTAATGGATTTGGAAGTTGTTCCAAATACGAACTTGCCAATCACCCTTTATTGTGATAATAGTGGTGTAGTGGCAAATTCTAAAGAACCTCGCAGCCACAAGAGAGGCAAGCACATAGAGTGCAAATATCATATCATCAGAGAAATCGTGCAACGAGGGGACGTGATCGTCACGAAGATAGCTTCGGAGCACAACATTGTTGATCCATTTACAAAGGCTCTCACGGCTAAAATGTTCGAGGGTCATCTAGAGGGTCTAGGTCTGCGAGATATGTACATAGAATAATCTAGGGCAAGTGGGAGAAGTGTAATGGGTATTCTGAATGCCGTAGTTTATTGTATTTATCTGTATTTGTACTTTTCATGTATTATACAGTATTAATACAAACCATTGTTCCTACTTCAATGATTATTCATTCAATTTTGATTGTTGATGTACATTGCCCACTAAAGTCTTCGTTCAAGTGGGAGTTGTAGGGTTTTATGCCCTAAAACTCGTAGATAGTAAATGAAACAAATTAATCGATCTCAATAAAGCGTTATTTGAGTCATTCAGTAATTTTGTTATTGAATAATCGAGTTTACATTAATAAACCCTAAATCCAATAAACAAAGATCCAAGGTTGTTTAAATGAAACTTGAACTAGTATGTGGGGACATACGAGGATCGGTGTTCAAGTAACAACCTAAATGGTCTATAGTATAGGGATAAGGTTGGGTACCTTATCCTAGTGACACTATGTGATACGACCCACCTTGTATTCGATACAGATGCAATGATCCAAAGCATCCATGTAGGAGACATGCGGGTGGGGGTATCCTATGCAATGAGTTTGCATAAGATCGGACCGCGAAATAGTAACCACTAGATGTAACGCCGTTGACTAGTTTAGGTTTCTATTTCAATAGGATGACCTAGGTAACTCAATCTCAATCCTGAGTCTGATATGAACTTCTTTTTAGGAGGGATTGTCCTTAGATTTGTATGGGTGAGAGTGGCCAGTTCGCCGACTCAATAATCCTACCATTTTAGGGGCAAGACCGAAGGGGGCTGGGAACATAACAATACTGAAGGATTGGAATTCCGTAATTCCGTAAAGAGGAAGCGTGATTGGGACCGATTCGTAATTAATTTTGTTTAATCTAAAATACCAATACATTGGCAATAATATTAGAACTATTCTAAATATATATTAAGGCTAAGCATACAAAAATATTAGATCTAAATCTAATTTATAAAGTAACAAATTACTTACTCTCGTTGACGACTCAGATTAAATTCACCAACTGCTTGTGAATTAATCACGAACTAGTGCGAACACCACCACTATGGCTACACCGGTATGACTCTGAGACTTCTAGAGGCAGGAGACTTGTGGGAGCCTTTAGGAGAATTCTCTGAGAGTAGGAGAATGAATGGGATACCTTTCACCCCACCCCAGGAGTCCTATATATAGTAAAGGCCAAGACCTTTTTCCTAATAGGAAAAGGGAGACCTTTTCCTAATAGGAAAAAATCTCTAATTTTAATAAATAATTAATTAATTTTCCAATTAAATATCATATATTTAATCTTAGGGATTTTATTAAAATTAAAATTAATATGAATCCAATTCATATTAAATTTATTTGAACTCTTTCAAATATTTTCTTTCCTAATAGGAAAAGGTCTCTAATTTTAATAAATAATTAATTAATTCCATAATTAATTAATTTACCCAATTAAATATCATATATTTAATCTTAGGGATTTTATTAAAATTAAAATTAATATGAATCCAATTCATATTAAATTTATTTGAACTCTTTCAAATACTTTCTCTCAAGAATTAATTTTTTTTTTAAATTAATTCAAAAATTATATTATAAAGTTTCATAAACTTTATATTATAATGCATCAATATACATTATACGATTCCCCAAATAAATTGAACACTTTCAATTTACAATTTATACTTAATTGCCTCAAGTCTCTTTACGAGCTACCAGTGGGACCTAATGGACCTAAAGATCAGAAGCTCCAACGATACGAGACTAATTGGCCAAACTCATTGACCAAGTTTAGTCAACATTCGTTAACTGTGGGTCACTCCACTGAAGACCCACAACTGCACTCTTCTCACTATAGAATATTTCTGTGTCCGCGGATATCGACCAAGCAGTAAGTCAATCCTTCACGTGTGTTCGTAACACCAGCTGGGTCAAATTACCGTTTTACCCCTGGGTTACCTCTGGTTCCTTAAGTACCACTGATTCCTCTAATGAACAAGTTGTTTAGGGTCCAACCACTAAACAGGAGTTCCTCTCAGGCTAGGAGAGGACGACGTACCTTTGTTCAAGCCCTAGAATCAGCCCTTAAGGGAACACACATCTACTTACCCCAATAGGGGAAGGAGTGAATTCCATCTTGTACTGTTATGTTCCCAGCCCCCATTCGGTCTTGCCCCTGAAATGGTAGGCTTATTGAGTCGGCGAACTGGCCACTCTCACCCATACAAATCTAAGGACAGTCCCTCCTGAAAGGGGTTCATAACAGACTCAGGATTGAGATTGAGTTACCTAGGTCATCCTATTGAAATAGAAACCTAAACTAGTTAACGACGTTACATCTAGTGGTTACTATTTCGCGGTCCGGTCTTATGCAAACTCATTGCATAGGATACCCCCACCCGCATGTCTCCTACATGGATGCTTTGGATCATTGCATCTGTATCGAATACAAGGTGGGCCGTATCACATAGTGTCACCAGGATAAGGTACCCAGCCTTATCCCTATACTATAGACCATTTAGGTTGTTAGTTGGACACTGATCCCCGTATGTCCCCACATACTAGCCCAAGTTTCATTTAAACAACCTTGGATCTTAGTTTATTGGATTTAGGGTTTATTAATGCAAACTCGATTATTCAATAACCAAATTACTGAATTACTCAAATAACACTTTATTGAGATCGATTAATTTGTTTCATTTACTATCTACGAGTTTTAGGGCATAAAACCCAACAACTCCCACTTGAACTAAAACTCTAGTGGGCAATGTACATCAACAATCAAAATTGAATGAATAATCATTGAAGTAGGAATAGTAGTTTGTATTAATACTGTATAATACATGAAAAGTACAAATACAGATAAATACAATAAACTAGGGCATTCACAATACCCATTACACTTCTCCCACTTGCCCTAGATTATTCTATGTACATATCTCGCAGACCTAGACCCTCTAGATGATCCTCGAACACTTTAGCCGTGAGAGCCTTCGTAAATGGATCAGCAATATTGTGCTCAGAGGCTACCTTCATGATGATCACGTCCCCTCGTTGCACGATCTCTCTGATGAGATGATATTTGCACTCTATGTGCTTGCCTCTTTTATGATTGCGAGGATCTTTAGAATTTGCCACTGCACCACTATTATCACAGTAAAGGGTGATTGGCAAGTTCATATTTGGAACAACTTCCAAATCCATCTAGAACTTCCGTAGCCATACAGCCTCCTTAGCTGCTTCACAAGCAGCGACATATTCGGCCTCCATGGTGGAGTCTGCAATGCATCCTTGCTTGATGCTACGCCAGACTACAGCTCCCCCGTTGAGGGTAAATACTGACCCTGATGTGGATTTCCTAGAATCCTTATCAGTCTGAAAGTCAGAGTCTGTGTATCCTGTAAGGATCAAATCCTTAGAGCCATACACAAGCTGATAGCCCCTCGTTCTCCGAAGATACTTGAGGATGTTTTTAACTGCAGTCCAGTGGTCTAACCCTGGATTGGACTGGTACCTGCTGACTATCCCAACTGCATAGCAAATGTCAGGCCTAGTACACAACATGGCGCACATAAGACTGCCCACAGCTGAAGCATAAGGGATGTGTCTCATATCCTCAATTTCTTGAGGTGTCTTAGGACACTGTTCCTTAGACAAATGAACTCCATGCCTAAAGGGTAGTAAACCCCTCTTGGAATTCTGCATCTTATATCTAGACAACATCTTGTCTATATATGATGCTTGAGACAGGGCTAACGTTCTGTTCTTACGATTCCTGATAATTTGAATCCCTAAAACATACTGAGCTTCACCCAAATCTTTCATTTGGAACTCAGTCGATAGCCATTTTTTAATGTCAGCTAGATATTCTACATCATTTCCAATGAGAAGAATATCATCTACATACAACACCAGAAAAGCTACTGAACTGTTGATAATCCTTTTGTAAACACAAGGCTCATCAACGTTCTGGTCAAAGCCATAAGATTTGACAGCAGTGTCAAACTTTATATTCCAAGATCTGGAAGCTTGCTTCAACTCATAAATGGATCGTCTAAGCTTGCAAACTTTTTGCTCTTGACCTTGAGCAACGAACCCCTCTGGTTGAGACATAAAGATGTTCTCATCAAGATTGCCATTCAGAAAGGCAGTCTTGACGTCCATTTGCCAAATCTCATAATCATAAAAGGTGGCAATGGACAAGAGAATTCTTATCGACTTTAACATGGCAACTGGGGAGAAGGTTTCCTCATAGTTCACCCCCTCCTTTTGGGTATAACCCTTTGCCACAAGTCGAGCTTTGAAAGTCTGTACTTTCCCAGCTGCGTCTCGTTTTCTCTTCTAGATCCATTTGCACCCTATGGGTTTAACCCCTTCAGGTAGGTCTACAAGATCCCAGACTTGATTGAAGTACATAGACTCCATCTCTAGGTCCATAGCTTTGACCCACTGGTCATGGTCCACATCATTCATTGCCTGTCTAAAGGTCAATGGATCCTCAACCCCATCATCAGGTATGACAGTTGGAGTTTCTGCTAAACCCAGATAGCGTTCAGGTTGAATAACAACCCTCCCACTACGTCGAGGCATTCTCAACTCTTGAGAAGGATGGGCTTGACCAGATGTACTGGGCTCATCAATAACTCTTGTTGAAGGTCCAGCCTCTGAATTGGGCTCATCAACAACTCTTGTTGAAGGTCCAGCCTCATCAACAACTCTTGTTGATTTATTTGTAGCTTTACCAGAAAGTTCACTTAACACAATTTTACTGCGTGTTATGTGTTCTTTAACGTGGTCTTCTTCCAAGAAAGTAGCATTTGTCGATACAAACACTTTATTTTCTTTTGGATCAAAGAAGTATCCACCTCTTGTTTCTTTTGGGTAGCCTACGAATAGGCATAATTTTGAACGTGAATCCAATTTCTTTGGGTTTGCTACTAACACATGTGCAGGGCAGCCCCAAATTCTGAAATGACGTAAACTAGCTTTACGCCCTTTCCAAAGCTCAAATGGTGTTTCAGAAACACTCTTTGAGGGAACAACATTCAAAATATAAACTGCAGTCTCTACTGCATAACCCAAAAAAGAACTAGGCAACTGAGCATAGCTCATAATAGATCGAACCATGTCTAACAAGGTTTTGTTTCTCCTTTCAGATACACCATTCTGTTGAGGTGTACCTGGTGCTGAGAGTTGGGACGATATTCCATGTTCTATCAAATAGTTTTGGAATTTTAAGTCCAAATACTCTCCACCTCGATCAGATCGAAGTGTTTTAATGGTCTTACCTAACAAGTTCTCAACTTCAGTCCCGTACTCCTTGAACTTTTCAAGGGCTTCAGACTTATGACTCATTAGGTATAAATAACCATACCTTGAATAATCATCTATGAAAGAGATGAAATATTCATACCCTCCTCGAGCTCTTACATTCATTGGACCACAGAGATCCGTATGTACGAGTTCTAAGGGCTCCTTGGCACGATAACCTTTTCCAGTAAAAGGTCGTTTGGTCATCTTACCTTTGAGACATGACTCACATGGAGGTAAAGTACCATCTTCTAACTGGCTTAGAAGTCCGTTCTTAACCAATCTCCCAATCCTATTGAGATTTATGTGGCCAAGTCTCAAGTGCCAAAGATAGGTACTTTGAGAAACTTTTTGCCTTTTTGGTTGAGTCTCAACTGTTTTAAACATTTCATTGTTCAAAATAGCCCTAGACTCTATTGGTCTTAAGACATACAAATTGTTCTCCATTTTTGCAGAACATATATCAGCACCCCTTTTAGTAATGAAAGCTTCATTCACCGAAAAGGGCACTGAATACCTTTGTTCTAGCAAACAAGAAATAGAAATCAAATTTCTTTTTATTCTGGGAACTATATATACGTTATCTAATAACATATAGCGTTCCCTGGAGAAGAACACTTTATTATCTCCCACTGCTTTAGCTGAAATGAGCTCTCCAGTCCCAACTCTGAGAGTCATTTCCCCAGCATCCAACTGTTGCCAGGAGCTCATTCCCTCAAAGGAAGAGCATACGTGATGAGTGGCACCTGAATCTAGGATCCAGGCTGTGTCATCATTTTCCACTATACACGTTTCAATGATCAATAAATCAAATTTATTTTCATTGAGATGTGCTAAGCAGTCTATGTCATATTCATCATGAACAATTTCGGATAAATTAGACATATGGGCTTGAGGACCGTCCTCAGTTAAGACCAATTCCACGCATTTAGTGTTTAGGTTCATTTTCTTAGTTGTATTAGAAATACCAGTTTTGTAGTTGGCGTTATTCGAGGCATATAAAGAACGTTTCATTGCTGAGAACAAACAAACTAACTTAATAAGTATTGTTACATTAACCCATTACACAAAATAATATTATTATTTTAATCCAATCAATTTAGCAAAAGTAATGATCAACCCATAGAATAAACATTCATTTTGCAACGATACTTCAGAGGTTTAGAACAACAGCTACCGTAGGGTAGTCAGCTACTCCTCCTCTGAATTGAGACAATCTCAGCTAATCCCTATTCCCGGAATAACTCATATTCCAATAGTTCTTAGCTACCGTTTTTTCGGTCAGGAAATTATTAACACCTTAACAATTTCCCGTAAGTGTGACCCTCCATTTTTCAGATTTCAGAGGTCGGCCCCAACAATGCTACCGTAGGGAAAGTCAAAGTTGGAAATGGACCTAAGAAACCCTATCCATTTCTGGAGTTTGCGTTGTTCCGACTCCCATGATCAAGCCCTCCGTAGTGTGATTGCTCCCAGGGCGACTCGCAGGCAGATCATTGGGATCTCACGGTGCAACCTAATGGAGGAGACCGTAGGATACGTTGACACGTTCCTGCTCCCACTTACTATAAAATACTCCCTCATTCACCTTGATATTGATCCATGCAAACACCATCCGTAGGGGGTCACTCCCAGGGTTACTCGAGGCCAAGCATGAACCTCACGTTGTGAACTTTTGAGGACGTGAGAGCAAAACTTGATTTATGAAAATCTTGTTTTGATATATTTCCTCCCACAAAGTATTTTTATAATTATAGGGTCTATTACTTAGGTAAATTCCGGCTAAGTGAATCTATCTAAGTCTATGCCTGTATATAACTTTTATATATATAGGTCTTTTCTCTAATGTCTAGGTGGATTAAACACTTTTAATTACCTAGAGACATTGCATGCTAATATAACTATGGTTAATTCAACTCAAGTTCCAGCTTAGTTCCCAGGTAGCAGGTGTTCCGTAAACCATCATCTTAAGTACCTCCAGCCTTAGACAGAACTTTACCGGTAGAGTTCCCTTATAACCAATAGTTATGATAAATCTTTACTCTAAAGATCTAGGTGAATTAAACTCTTTTAATTGACCTAGTGATATTGCATGCTGACATAACTATGGTTAATTCAACTCAAGTTCCGAGTCAGCTCCCAGGTAGCAGGTGTTCCGTAAACCGTCATCTTAAGTACCTCCAGCCTTAGACAGAACTTCATCGGGAGAGTTCCCTTATAACCATAGTAAAGTAAACTCTTTACTCTAAAGATCTAGGTGAATTAAACTCTTTTAATAAACCTAGTGATATTGCATGCTAACATTTAACTATGATTAATTCAACTCCGGTATTCCGGGTTAGTTCCCAGGTAGGAGGTGTTCCGTAAACCGTCATCTTAAGTACCCCCAGCCTTAGACAGAACTTAACCGGTGGAGTTCCCTCATAGTAATGTTTTTCCTACTTAGTCAATTAAAACTATTTTTAATTCTAAGTAAGAAAATAATTCTAATCCTATTAGAATTATAATGAGCTTAGGTCTAATTAATTTTAAACATTTTAAAATTAATTCATTTTAACCTAAGGTCCTATGTTTGCATGCAACTCTTTGTTATAGGTTGACAGTTTCTAATCAATTTTATAACTTATTATAAAATTTTAATGATTAGCCCTATAACATGCTTCTATGGTGTTGGAAAAATAACAATCATATTCTAATTATTCAACACCATATTATTATGACGCCGATAATGATAATATAACGATTATATTAATCTAAAGTGGTGTCATGCTTCATGCAATTTCAACTTCATTTAATTAATATCGATTATATTAATTAAACATCCATGAAATTAAATTACATGAAATTTGACATTAATATAACTCTTATATTAATCTAATTAATGTCATACTCAATGCTATTCCATTTTCATTTAATTAATATAACATTTTATATTAAATCATACATGAAAACAAGCATTGATTTATATTTATTATTTTCATTCATATTATAACTAATTAAATTAATTCTCATGAAAATAATGCTAAGCATGCATGCTACATTAATAAAATATAACAATTATATTTATCTAATTAATGTCATGCATCATGCTTTTCCAATTTCATATATTTAATATAACAATTACACTAAATAACTCATGAAATTTAAATTCATGCATAATTATCATATATTATAACATTTATAACATAAATATGCATGAAACATGCTTAACCTATGGTGAGAATTTAAGCTATATGACATCCATAAAGCAAATAAATAGCAATTGAATCGGTTAATTTTGGCCCCTAGGATAAAATAAAGCATAAATTACAATAATTATAGCTAAATTCTATCCTAAAAATCCTTCTGCAGCTCCAAATACTGGTCTAGACCGCCCGAACCGACCCGAACCACTTCGAACCAGCTATGAAAACCACGAACCGAGCTAAATTCCAGCTGAACAGGACCAAATCGGTCCCAGCCCAACCAGACCGCGTGAATCGGACCGCCCAACAGCCTTGAACCGTCCTGTTGCGAATTTCTAGCGCGTGCTGTAATCGTGACAGCGTCGCAATTTCTCCGATTTTTATCTCATAAAAACCTATTCTAGACCCGGACTTACATAGGACTCGATTTTACATAAAATACCCGAAACACCGGGCCCTTACATGATCAAATCACATAAAAACAGTAAAATCTATGACCATAAAATTAACCTAAACAGTTCAATGCAAATCATACATACATTATGTATTAATCAATCCCACCAATAGCCAATGCAAATTTTAGAGAAACAAAATTAGATCTACGATCGGCTCTGATACCAATTGAAGGATTGGAATTCCATAATTCCGTAAAGCGGAAGCGTGATTGGGACCGATTTGTAATTAATTTTGTTTAATCTAAAATACCAATACATTGGCAATAATATTAGAACTATTCTAAATATATATTAAGGCTAAGCATACAAAAATATTAGATCTAAATCTAATTTGTAAAGTAACAAATTACTTACTCTCGTTGACGACTCAGATTAAATTCACCAACTGCTTGTGAATTAATCACGAACTAGTGCGAACACCACCACTATGGCTACACCGGTATGACTCTGAGACTTCTAGAGGCAGGAGACTTGTGGGAGCCTTTGGAAGAATTCTCTGGGAGTAGGAGAATCAATGGGATACCTTTCACCCCACCCCAAGAGTCCTATATATAGTAAAGGCCAAAACCTTTTTCCTAATAGGAAAAGGGAGACCTTTTCCTAATAGGAAAAAGTCTCTAATTTTAATAAATAATTAATTAATTCCATAATTAATTAATTTCCCAATTAAATATCATATATTTAATCTTAGGGATTTTATTAAAATTAAAATGAATATGAATCCAATTCATATTAAATTTATTTGAACTCTTTCAAATATTTTCTTTCCTAATAGGAAAAGGTCTCTAATTTTAATAAATAATTAATTAATTCCATAATTAATTAATTTACCCAATTAAATATCATATATTTAATCTTAGGGATTTTATTAAAATTAAAATTAATATGAATCCAATTCATATTTAATTTATTTGAACTCTTTCAAATACTTTCTCTCAAGAATTAATTTTTTTTAAAATTAATTCAAAAATTATATATTTAATATAACAATTATACTAAATAACTCATGAAATTTAAATTCATGCATAATTATCATATATTATAACATTTATAACATAAATATGCATGAAACATGCTTAACCTATGGTGGGAATTTAAGCTATATGACATCCATAAAGCAAATAAATAGCAATTGAATCGGTTAATTTTGGCCCCTAGGATAAAATAAAGCATAAATTACAATAATTATAGCTAAATTCTATCCTAAAAATCCTTCTGCAGCTCCAAATACTGGTCTAGACCGCCCGAACCGACCCGAACCACTTCGAACCAGCTATGAAAACCACGAACCGAGCTAAATTCCAGCTGAACCGGACCAAATCGGTCCCAGCCCAACCAGACCGCGTGAATCGGACCGCCCAACAGCCTTGAACCGTCCTGTTGCGAATTTCTAGCGCGTGCTGTAATCGTGACAACGTCGCAATTTCTCCGATTTTTATCTCATAAAAACCTATTCTAGACCCGGACTTACATAGGACTCGATTTTACATAAAATACCCGAAACACCGGGCCCTTACATGATCAAATCACATAAAAACAGTAAAATCTATGGCCATAAAATTAACCTAAACAGTTCAATGCAAATCATACATACATTATGTATTAATCAATCCCACCAATAGCCAATGCAAATTTTAGAGAAACAAAATTAGATCTACGATCGGCTCTGATACCAATTGAAGGATTGGAATTCCGTAATTCCGTAAAGGGGAAGCGTGATTGGGACCGATTTGTAATTAATTTTGTTTAATCTAAAATACCAATACATTGGCAATAATATTAGAACTATTCTAAATATATATTAAGGCTAAGCATACAAAAATATTAGATCTAAATCTAATTTATAAAGTAACAAATTACTTACTCTCGTTGACGACTCAGATTAAATTAACCAACTGCTTGTGAATTAATCACGAACTAGTGCGAACACCACCACTATGGCTACATCGGTATGACTCTGAGACTTCTAGAGGCAGGAGACTTGTGGGAGCCTTTGGGAGAATTCTCTGGGAGTAGGAGAATGAATGGGATACCTTTCACCCCACCCCAGGGGTCCTATATATAGTAAAGGCCAAGACCTTTTTCCTAATAGGAAAAGGGAGACCTTTTCCTAATAGGAAAAAGTCTCTAATTTTAATAAATAATTAATTAATTCCATAATTAATTAATTTCCCAATTAAATATCATATATTTAATCTTAGGGATTTTATTAAAATTAAAATGAATATGAATCCAATTCATATTAAATTTATTTGAACTCTTTCAAATATTTTCTTTCCTAATAGGAAAAGGTCTCTAATTTTAATAAATAATTAATTAATTCCATAATTAATTAATTTACCCAATTAAATATCATATATTTAATCTTAGGGATTTTATTAAAATTAAAATTAATATGAATCCAATTCATATTTAATTTATTTGAACTCTTTCAAATACTTTCTCTCAAGAATTAATTTTTTTTTAAAATTAATTCAAAAATTATATTATAAAGTTTCATAAACTTTATATTATAATGCATCAATATACATTATACGATTCCCCAAATAAATTGAACACTTTCAATTTACAATTTATACTTAATTGCCTCAAGTCTCTTTACGAGCTACCAGTGGGACCTAATGGACCTACAGATCAGAAGCTCCAACGATACGAGACTAATTGGCCAAACTCATTGACCAAGTTTAGTCAACATTATTCGTTAACTGTGGGTCACTCCACTAAAGACCCACAGCTGCACTCTTCTCACTATAGAATATTTCTGTGTCCACGGATATCAACCAAGCAGTAAGTCAATCGTTCACGTGTGTTCGTAACACCAGCTGGGTCAAATTACCGTTTTACCCCTGGGTTACCTCTGGTTCCTTAAGTACCACTGATTCCTCTAATGAACAAGTTGTTTAGGGTCCAACCACTAAACAGGAGTTCCTCTCAGGCTAGGAGAGGACGGCGCGCCTTTGTTCAAGCCCTAGAATCAGCCCTTAAGGGAACACACATCTACTTACCCTAATAGGGGAAGGAGTGAATTCCATCTTGTACTGTTATGTTCCCAGCCCCCATTCGGTCTTGCCCCTGAAATGGTAGGCTTATTGAGTCGGCGAACTGGCCACTCTCACCCATACAAATCTAAGGACAGTCCCTCCTGAAAGGGGTTCATAACAGACTCAGGATTGAGATTGAGTTACCTAGGTCATCCTATTGAAATAGAAACCTAAACTAGTTAACGACGTTACATCTAGTGGTTACTATTTCGCGGTCCGGTCTTATGCAAACTCATTGCATAGGATACCCCCACCCGCATGTCTCCTACATGGATGCTTTGGATCATTGCATCTGTATTGAATACAAGGTGGGCCGTATCACATAGTGTCACCAGGATAAGGTACCCAGCCTTATCCCTATACTATAGACCATTTAGGTTGTTAGTTGGACACTGATCCCCGTATGTCCCCACATACTAGTCCAAGTTTCATTTAAACAACCTTGGATCTTAGTTTATTGGATTTAGGGTTTATTAATGCAAACTCGATTATTAAATAACCAAATTACTGAATTACTCAAATAACACTTTATTGAGATCGATTAATTTGTTTCATTTACTATCTACGAGTTTTAGGGCATAAAACCCAACAAATACAAGATGGAATTCACTTCTTCCCCTATTGGGGCAAGTAGATGTGGGTTCCCTTAAGGGCTGATTCCGGGGCTTGAACAAAGGCGCGCCATCCTCTCCTAGCCCGAGAGGAACTCTTGTTTAGTGGTTGGACCCTGAACAACTTGTTCATTAGAGGGATCAGTGGTACTTAAGGAACCAAAGGTAACCTAGAGGTAAAACGGTAATTTGACCCAGCTGGTGTTACGAACACACGTGAAGGATTGACTTACGGCATTAGTCGATATCCGTGGACACAGAAATATTCTACAGTGAGAAGAGTGCAGCTGTGGGTCTTTAGTGGAGTGACCCACAGTTAACGAATGTTGATTAACTTGGTTAATGAGTTTAGCCAGTTAATCTCGTATCGTTGGAACTTCTGATCTGTAGGTCCATTAGGTCCACCTGCTAGCTCGTAACGGGTTCTAAGATTAATTAGTCTTTATTCATAAGGGAATTTAAGTTAATTGTATTTTGATACAATTAATATAATGTATGGAGATACATTACAGTATAAGTTTAATTTGGCCCATATCGGTCTTTTCAAAGAAACCAAATTAAGAACGAAAAGGTCTGATATACGCTTCCGCTGCGAGGATTTTGATTCCTTCATGAAAGGCCTATATTGTTCGGTCAATTTGGTTGGCTGCTGTGTCTCCATGGAGATTGGGGAGGGGGGTTGGGAACTTGAACTCCTTTTTATACTTTGTGTTGGGTGGGTTTGAACATTTTATATGGTCTTCCTTTATACTTTCATTAATTTTATTGTCTCCGTGTATTGTTTTCAGTATGCTATTCTAGAAATACAAAAATTGAATGTTATTCTTGGCAACAACTTTAACAGTATTATTTTAGTAGAGGACAATGCTTGTGTGTTTTTTGACAATCCCTTCAATGGTGATGTACTGATATTCATAATTTGTTTGACTTTATGTTTTGGAACTTTTTCTTCTATATTTCCTTCTACCTTTATTAGCATATATATTTTCTTTGGAACTTTTTATCTTGTGTTTTTTTTATTAGTGATGCATTTTGGTTGTAAGTGATAGGACCAAATTAGTCCTATGTATTTGTTGTTAATCTAAGCCTGTTAGAGTCCACTTTACAGTTTATTTGTCTATTTTGTAGATAATTTGTGCATTGAAGGCATCAAGGACGAATCACACAATTTGGAGCTAATTCGGGCGATTTAGAAAGTTTTCAACCTAACTTGAAGTCCGTGGATCTCGAGGAGGTGAGAAGACCATGAGGATCATGACAAGCCCGAAGAATGGTTCCAAGGAATCAAAGGTTCGAGTCCCAAACCGAGCAAGCAAAAAAGAAGACCAAATAAAAGGAAGAAGAGCGCTGGAACGAAGCCAGGTGTCGAGACTCTGTGGCCAGCATCTCAACGCTGGCCCGATTCCAAGCCCTAGGCCCATACGTTATGGCGTCCAGATGCCATACCCAGTGTCTCGACACCACGACTACTTTCTTTATAAATACCCTCGTTTTATTCCGCCGTTTAGGTTAGAAGGTTGTATTTTTTGTCCCTTTTACGATTTCTCTCTGTCTTTTACATTTAGACCTCGATATTGTATGTTTTCTAGATGATTTCTCTAGTATTTCTTCATTATTATTGCATACGGTCGTGGGTTTTAGTCGGCTTTACCACCGTATGAACCCGTTGACGCCGATTGGATGATTCTTAGGTTATAGAATGTGTTTCTCTGTGAGTATTCTGTTCTGATTTCATCTTTTAATTTACTTTGCAATTGTATTTTGGATTTGGTTTGTAGAATAAGCATGCGAAGTAGATTAGATTGACGCCCTAACTCGCAGCTCGTATGTTTATTGTATGCTAATACTTGTAGTGCATAGACCGACTCATGGGCATAGGTCCCAAGAGCAGTTATCTGACTTTGTTGCACTACATGATAGGTCTAGGATCCAAAATAGCGTTAGAAATAATTTAGGCCTAATTATTTCTAATGTCCGATTCAATCCACTAGACTTAAGGCAATTGGTTAATTGTTTGGTTTGATGGCATAATTGAATTAATTAGTTAATCAATTAGGGTCTAATTCGATGGACGGTGTATGATCGGGTTAGATGGCTTAGGTGGACTTAGGGTCTTTCCTAAGTTCAGATTAGATCGATTGGAAAATTAAGCAATGTGAATTTAGCCTTTAATAGGTAGGAATACGATGATCAAAGCAAACCATTCAACCCCAAGAATCTCCTTAATTGGCATCGTTAGTTTAATTAATTTTCCTGCAATTTAATTTCCTGTCTTTTAATTTCTTGTTATTTAAATTCCTACCTTTAAATTCCTTGCATGTTGATCTCCCTAGCATTGCAATCCCCCCTTTACTGCTTTCCAACTCAAAGTAATTAGGAAATAGTTAACCAACCGTCACTCCCTATGATCGACCCTGACCACTACTACTGCAAGTAGTTTAGTGATCGTGGAAATATAAATTTATTTGATACGACCCTCGACAAGTCGCCTCTATTAAATTGGCGTCGTTGAGTTTTTAGTTTTTAGTTAGGTTTAGTTTTTATTTTCTCTTTTTTTTTTGTTATGGCTGAGAGAACAAGCACAGACAGCGAGGTAAGTAAGTTCAAATCTGAATTGTCTGAGCTTAAAACTCTCATTTGTCAGTTGGCTGCAGAGCAGGAATCTCCGCCTGACGTGAATACCATAAAGAGATTTCCAACAACGCAGAGCCAACGGACACCTGACCAGTTTGGGAGCAATTTTTATCCTAGTTGGAGAGACCACCTGATAGGACCAAAATAGTCCTATTTTATCACCTCTAATCTAAGCTTGTTAGAATCATTTTATGCTTTACTTGTCCTATTTACAGGTTAATTGAGCTTAGGCTATGTCGGGAGCCAATCATGCTAATTGGTGTTAATTCGGGCCAATTACGGAGTTTTGGAGCCATCTCGGTGTCTTGGACGGCAAGGAGGTGAAAAGACCCAATTGTGCTGAAGCGGGCCTGAAGAATGACAAAAAAAGCTGAAGATTGAAGCCCCGAACCGAGAGGAAGCGAGACAAAGCCGAGAAATGAAGCAGCAAGTTTAGATTTGAGGTTGGCGTCGAGACGTCGGCCTTGGCGTCTCGATGCTGACGCGAATTCGGGCCAGAGTGTAATGTTCACGGCGTCTCGATGCTACCCTTGGCGTCTCGATGCCAACGTATTTTTTATATATATGTAGCCTCGGTTTTAGTCCGCCGTTAGGTTAGAACTTTGGTCCTTTTACGATTTCTTTTGCCTCTTTTACATTCCAGCATTGTTGTAGACCATTCTTGGTCATATTTTATGGATTCTTTCATGTTTATTGTCGATTTTACTTCATCTTTGCGTAGCTAATCTCGTTTAGATCGTTGGATTGGGTTTATGTCTTGATTCTTAATAAGATTGGCTGAGTTTTCTTTGTTTTACTTTCAGTTCTTGCTGTATTTTCATTGAGTTTTGCATGTTATCCCGTTTAAACCAATACATGAGGCTAGTCTATTAGGATTGATGCCCTATGCGATTACCGCTTGTGTATTCAACCAGTTATTTTTAGATAGCCACTAGGTTGAGGCAAGCCACTCTCTACGTGAGACGACCCTTGATAGGCCTAGGATGCATGTTAAAGGTTGTAGGAATTAGATTTAAATTGTATTTGAATTTGGTTCTTACATTTCCGGACCCACGATCCCAAAACGGCTAGTTTTAATAGGTAGTTGCGAAATTGCTTGTTAATTAACTAGTTAGATATAATTAGTAACTGTTGCAGAGGTCTCTGATGGTTGTTAAATTATGCATAAGTGGTGGCGAGCGATAGAGTCTATATTAATTAATCTTTTTAATTGTAGAATTCACGATTAGCAAGGTAATTAGCACAGGTTAGTGTAGGGGGTCCTTCGAGTAACCCAGAAGCCAACCGGACTAATGAAATCAGTTTAGAATAATTATTAGAGAAAACTAGGAAGCCAAGGAATTAGAATCAAGCATAATAAATCTCAATCCAACGATCCTTTTTCATGTTATTGTTTCCGTCTAATTTCTCTCCTGCATGCTTAGTTTTCTGCCTTTTTAAATTCAGTATTTTATTATTCTTTGCTTGTCCTTCATTCTAAAAATCCCCCTGTTTTCATAAGCACGAAATTCTATAACTGCTAGGTCCTCTTCCCTATGTTCGACCTCGGCCGCTATTGCTACAAAATAGTAGTAGTGCCGTAGATTATAAATTATTTGACCAACACGACCTTCAACAAGTCGGACCCGTCACCACCCAAACTACTACTTCCAGAACGATCAAAGCCTTAATATGTAGCATGGATCGAGTCTAGGTATTTTAGAAATTATAGTTAAAAATTTAACTGATAGCATTCAAGTCTTGCAGGAAGGTTAACTCAAGTTCCAAGAGGAGACCCGAGCTGGGATGCAGCAATTGGGAACCCAAATTTCCCAGTTGGCTAACACTGTCAGTAAATTGGAGGCTAAAGTGGACAAGCTACCTGTTCAACCTGAGATCCCAAGGAGAGAAGATGTATGCACAGTCACATTAAGGAGTGGGATAGTCCTGAGTTCCAATCCACAGAATTCTTCTCCACCTGCATTCAAAAAGAACAAAGAAGCAAAGAAACCTGAAAAAGAGAAATCAGACAATCTCGACTTTCCAAGGAAGGAGGGGTACATTTCGATCCTCCCTTGAATTTTAATTCTTATGTTCCTAAAGCTCCCTTTCCTAGCAGGTTAGCACTGCAACCTAAACCTTCCAAGAAAGAAGAGGAGAAGAGCATGCTTGACTTATTCAAGAAGATGGAGGTCAACATCCCACTTCTGGATGCCGTGAAACAAATTCCTAAGGAAGGAAAATTCTTAAGAAAATGGTGCTCCAGGAAAGGTAAGCCAGAGGTATGTGAAAACATTTCTGCTGTTTTAAAGCAATTGCCTAATGAGTGTTTAGATCATGGCATCTACACATTGCCATGCATTTTAGGGGATATAGAAATTGAGCATGCCATGTTAGATTTAGGATCCTCTATTAATGTCATATCTCATGCACTCGCTAGTGAGCTTAATTTTTCTCATATTAAGAAAACAGGTAATTTGATTCAATTAGCAAATAGATCTCTTATTAGACCTCTAGGGCTTTGTGAAAATGTTTTAGTTAAGATAGATGAGTTTATATTTCCAGCTGACTTCTTCATAATAGACATGCATGAAAATGATTCACCTACTGCCAGATTAATAATTTTAGGCTTACATTCATGAAAACGGCCGAGGTTAAAATGAATATATGCAAGGGGATCATTTCTGTAGAATTTAGAGGTAGAAGAAGTTGTTTTTATTCTAACATTTTAGGTCATCTTAACTTTTCTCTTACCTGCTTAAATATTTCCCTTAAGGTTCAGGTAAACAGGCATAGAGCTTCTAGATCCAAGGCGATCAACATTCTGAAATGGGAAAATTTGGATCCCGGATGAGTGCAAGAAGAACTCCGTCGAGTTCAAGATGTTAAACAGGGCGCTTTTGGGAGGAAACCCAAACTTTGTAAGTTTTCTTTTCTTTTGTTCATTCTATTCTTTAGTTTCGTTTCTTTTTCTTTCCAATCTAATCAATTCTTTCTTTTCATGTTCTTTAACGTAATTGATTTTTAAAAGAAAAGATTTGGTTGGATTAAAAAAAAAAACTCGCGAATTGGGTCAAAACCCGAGAGCTAGGTCGAGACGCTGGTCCGAAATCTAGGGTTTTAATCCCAGATTTCGACATTCGGGAATAAGAAGTTTTGAGCCCTAACGATTTTCTCTCAAATTTTCCCACTTCCCACTCATTCTCCCACCGATTTCTACCAAATCGCTTCACCATTTCACGATTTCAAGCTCTTTTCTTCAAGATTTTAAGATTTGGAGCTGAGATTTCATGGGTTTTCTTGCGGTTTGAGTGTTTTCGAAGGTATTTGGGTGTTTTTTTTTTTTGTGATTAAGGTCATGGGTGAAATATTTTCAGCTTCCTCTTATTATTTTTACTTAGTTTTTTCAAGTTTAGAAGTGTTTGTTTAAGATTAGAAGATATATGTGCATATTTTCAACACATTCTTGTGAAGTTCTTGCTGAAAATCATTGTTCAAAGTGTTGTGGCTTCTGTTTTTTGTTCATTATATTATTTTTCTGCTATAAATTGTTGGGTTTTTTCTGCTTGGTTTGCTGGAATTCTGATTATAAAGGAGGAAGGGCTTAAAAAGAGTTGAAGTTTTGGAACTTTGGTGTTCAAATTCTTAGTTTTCCTTGCCCCTAGCTTGCTTTTAGATCTTTTTAGGGAACACCCTTTTTCTTTTTAAACCTCTAGATTTTTAGTTCCTTACCTTTTTATCCAACCACCATGAGTGCCAAAAGATCAAGAAGGTTCGTAGCTTCTTCATCCTCTTCACCATTCGATAGGCTAAAATTTGTTAGTAGGGATGTAGAAACGGTCTTCAACACCTATGTGGTGAATAGAGGGGTCATTCTAGAGAGAGGTTTAGTTCCAAGTGCTCAATCTCAACCAGACCTAGCCCATAGCATTACTGAGAGGGGTTGGGGTAGATTCAATAGCCACCCCGAGGCCGCTGTAGTCTCGATAGTTAGGGAGTTTTACGCTAACATGGTGGAAAGATCCACTACTTCCTTTGTTAGGGGAAAAACCATTCCCTTCGGTTCGGCCTCCATTAACTAGTTCTATGGCCTTCCCAACATAGATCGAGATGGGTACAACGATTACGCGAGTAACTATTTTGATGCCCATCAGATCATTGAGCATTTATGCAGGCCTGGGGCAGAATGGTTAATGAGACGGGGTGAAGCTATTAACTTTAAATCCTTTGATTTAACAATGGATAACATAGCGTGGCATAGTTTTCTGTGTACCAAACTTATGCCTGTGTTACATCTGAGCGATGTAACAAAGAAAATGGTGGCTCTGTTATTCGCTATCGCGACCGATCGCTCGATAGATGTAGGGAAAGTGATTCATACTTCCATGTGCCGGATTCGCAGAAGAGCCACCACCGTAGGACTAGGACACCCCTCCCTCATCACAGCAGTCCTACAGCTGTGATTAACGGGAACTTCATCATGACTAGACTTAGGGAGCCTAGACTTAGGGTAGCCCGCCCACCACTGCCACCACAGCAGGAAGAACCAGCAGAAGAGCCAGAGGAGCAGGAAGAGCAACCTCACATTGAACATCCACCTCTCATGCTTGAGACGTTGGAGGAGTGGATGGAGCAGATGAGACTCGCACAGCTTCGCCAGCATGAGAGCCAGCAGCGTAGGGAGGCTAGGCACTTCAGACGATCTGAGACACAATTCGCTTATATTCAGCAGTACATGATTGCCTCAGTGTCCGGACAACCTCTTCCACCGCCGCTGCCACCTTATGAGTCTCCTGAGGATGAGGAGTGATGCACTTTCATACGGGCTCATTTGCGGTTTTTTCTATCTTTTTCCTGTTTTATTTGTTTTCTTTTTTGTGGGTCTTAGCGAAATATAAATGAGGGCATACATTTTTTATCTAGCCAGCTCCTATCCACCATCTTCAGGGAGGTTTTTTGTTCCCTATTCTAGTTGTCTCTTATTCTTTCTACTTCATATACATTGAGGACAATGTAGAATTTCGGTTGGGGGTGGGGTGCTTCGCATGCTTTGCTTGATGCATCTGAGCGAAAGACTTCTTTATTATGCATGCGTTATTTTATTGCTTCGTTTTGATTGGATTGAGGTCATGCTTGTGAGCATTGGACCTATTTTTAAGCAAATTTAAAAAATAATAATAAAAAAAAATAATTTGAGTGATTCATGTGTGGATGACATTGTTACTTTTCTTTAATTATGAAAATCCATGACATGTCATCTATGTTTATCTCATTGTTTTTATTGAATTGTAAGCATGTTGCCCAGAAATTGAGCCTTTTTAAAACTTTTCTAGTACTTTTCTTGCAAGAGTAAACCTTAGCATGCCTAGGATTAGTTTGAAAGCTTAGGAGGGAATTATAACATCCATATGCTTGTTGTCACCTTGATAGGTGTAGGGATGAGCCAGAGAGTCAATTATTTTTTGCAAATTAGCATGTAATATCTTGCCTAGGAGAAAAGAAAGAAAATATGCCTAAAAAAAACAAAACACAAAAAACAAAGAAACATGAGTTAGTAAGTGCGAGCTTAAAAGAAAAATCATATGTTCGTCTTTCTTGTTTTTATTTTTGAGAAAAAGCATTCTTTGCAATGTTCATGAGCGATAAGGGGTAAAAAGAGTTGCCTGCGGTGTGATCAGTTAGGCCAACCAAGGGTTAAACTCGGGTTATGGGTCCCTGCATCGTAGTGTGAAAGCTAGTGCCCCGCCTAAAAAGAATGCAGAAAGAAAATGTCTTTTATTTTTCAAACACCTAGGTAACGAGAAAAATAGTCTGATTTGTTTTGTTTGCTCCTTGGTTAGTTCCTAGTGCCAGTGTAGAGGGAAGATAGGTTGAGGGTTATATAATCCAATCCAGAGTCAGTAAAATTGATTCTAAGTAGGCTAAGTGTGAGCTTTAGTGAGAAATTTCATGAAAATTTTTAATTTTGTCTCTTTAACGGGTAATGTGTGCATGATTCTTAATTGCAATGATTTTAGCATTTTTAGCATTGACACTTGAGTTGAAGAACTACAACTTTTGAATCCTGTATTTAGGTTTTTTTTTCCTGCTCGAGGACTAGCAAGGTTTAGGTTGGGGGTATTCGGTTGGTTAACTATTTCCTAATTACTTTGAGTTGGAAAGCAGTAAAGGGGGGATTGCAATGCAAGGGAGATATACATGCAAAGAATTTAAAGGCAGGAATTTAAATAACAAGAAATTAAAAGACATGAAATTAAATTGCAGGAAAATTAATTAAACTAACAGCGCCAATTAAGGAGATTCTTGGGGTTGAATGGTTTGCTTTGATCATCGTATTCCTACCTATTAAAGGCTAAATTCACATTGCTTAATTGCCCAATCGATCTAATCTGAACCCAAAAAAGACCCTAAGCCCACCTAAGCCATCTAACCCCATCATACACCGTCCATCGAATTAGACCCTAGTTGATTAACTAATTAATTCAATTAAGCCATCAAACCAAACAATTAACCAATTGCCTTAAGTCTAGTGGATTGATTAGGACATTAGAAATAATTAGGCCTAAATTACTTCTAACGTTATCTTGGATCCTAGACCTATCATGCAGAGCAACAAAGTCAGAGAACTGCACTTGGGACCCATGCCCATGAATCGGTCTATGCACTACAAGTATTAGCATATAATAAACATATGAGCTGCGAGTTAGGGCGTTAATCTAACCTACTGCGCATGCTTATTCTACAAACTGAATCCAAAATACAATTGCAGAGTAAATTAAAATATGAAATCAGAACAGAATACTCATAGAGAAACACATTCTATAACCCAAGAATCATCCAATCGGCGTCATTGTTCCTGCAATTTAATTTCCTGTCTTTTAATTTCTTGTTATTTAAATTTCTGCCTTTAAATTTCTTGCATGTTGATCTCCCTAGCTTGTTTGTCTTAGGGATTGATGTAGTCTCTTGGATTTATGGATTGATTTATGTTCATGGTTGTGTGTTTATCTTATTTATGCAATTATTGGCTTAATGCTTTTAATCTACCGGCCATAGATTAAATGTTATTGTTCTAAATCTTGCTCGGGAGAGGGGGTTTGGATTAGAAATTAATTGCATGACTAAAGTAATTCTAAGACCGGGAGGTTTAGGATAACTTTAGAAGTTGTAAAAAGGACTAGACTTAGGGTCTTGCATGTAATTGAATCTAGATAGGAATATTGGGTTCTTTTGTATGCTTGAGACTTGATTATGCTTGGAAGAGATAATTGTGAATGTAGTTTCCTTGACTTATAAGATAATTGCACGTTAAAACCATGTTCCATGAATTAATCCTAAATCTCAATTGATGAAATCAATTCCCTAAGGGGTCATTTGGTTTAAGGTTTTATAGATGCCTGGGAATAAAGGATGCCTGGGAATAAGATTGCTGGGAATCAAAGATAACTGTGTTTGGTTGTGCATGGGAATGTCATCAGGATTTTATGAGAACGAATTATGTCTGTATTTATTTTTTAGAATTAATCATGTAAACTTTATGTAATTTTAATAAATTAATCAATAAAATAATAAAAGTTAATTCAAACTATTAATAAAAATTAATGAATTAATAATCATGAAATAATTTTAATTGGATAAACTATGTTAATTTAACTAATTAAAATTATTTAATTAATTTTTTAATAAATATTCTTAACTACAATAATTTAATATATTTGTATCCATAAAAATTAATTATATAAATATTTTAATAATAATATGAATATTTATTTATTATAAAGAAATCCAAAAAATAATTAATTGAATATAAATAATCAATAAGTAATTAATTATAATTATTGAAAATGAATTTTTATACTAAATCCATTTAAATAATTTTAATTCAATAATTAAATATATTTTCGATAATGTTAACTAATTAATTATAATTTTAGTAAATATGCAATTACATCTCTTTAATAAACTTGGACTAAGTATTTGTTTTAAAAAATTGAAATTCTTGGAAAATTATTATTTAATCTAATTAAATAGTTTATTATATTATTTTTTAATTAGTATCCATTATTTAATTAATTAACTATATTCAAACCAGGGAACTAGCCAAGACTGTGAGTGACAAAACAAATTTCGAAAATTATTTCTAAACGGTTGTTCATGATTAGATGTTTTACATGCTTTTCTATGAATGATACATGATTTCTATGAATGGTTTCAAGCATAAGTTTTGAGCTTAGATTTTCTAATGAGGTTTATATACAAGCACGTGATTATTGATTTTCTTAAAAGTAGTAGAAACGATAACATTTAAAGCAAAGTATGTATTAGCGAGTACTGTTTAAAGATTTTCAGTTTTTCACGAGCAAGCTGAGTAAGCTTGAGTTTTACGAAAGATAAAGATAAGCAGACATGTTTTAATGTTTTCATGTGATTTTCTGACACTTTTATTGACTACATGACTGAGATATTGAGCCCGAGGCTATATGGTATCGTGTGCACACAGGCTATATTCCGTTGTTGATGTTGAGTGTACTCCATGACAACGATGTTGTCGTGAGTGCTGGGCGGGCCCCACTACGACAAAGACGATGGGAATGCTGAGCGGGCCCCACTACATCGTAGAATTAGTAAACGTTGGTTGTACTGGGCGTGCCCTACACAACGTTGATTTTTCATGTTAGTTAAAACATTTGATAAACTTGATATGCCTTGCTAGATTTTAATGACGTACTTGCAGAGTATTTGAGAAAGCTTTTATCATTACAAGTTTATGTGTAACATTTTAATTGAACAGATTTATACGTTTAAAGGTTTATCACGTGTTCTGATTTGCGGATTTACAGTTTTAAATTTAGTCACTCACTGGGCTTTATAGCTCACTCTTTCAAAATGTTTTCCCACTTTCCAGGTAGAGATCGAGCTCTTGGTGCCTGATAAACTGCCAAAGTCTGCTAAAAGCTTCTCGATCAAGCTCCAGTACATGGGTGAAGTTGTACATTGTGTCTGTTTGTATTGTAAATGTCTTTGTAGGAGTTGGATAGTTTACGGTTTGTGTAAACTCTAAATGTTCTGGTTGTGTAAACCCTAGTTGGATATGTTTTTGGTTGTAATAGCTCTATTAGGTTTATTTTCCAAACTGAGTTAAGTCAGGGCTGCACTTCATGTATCTTAAAAGGTTTTCAGGGATTCCGCTGTGTTGTGTTACATGTAAACTATTGTATATCTAAGACTAGTATGTTTATCAGGTTCAATGATTCAGCAGGTCAACAGGTATCGTTAGAGGAGGACGATGTCTGTTGGCTTCACGCCATCTCCCTGACTAAGCTAGCAGGTAGTTTGGGAGGGGGTGTGACAGTGCCCTTCACAAAAACATGATTTTTTTTTTGTTAAAACTCATAATTCAGTACGCAGTCTTTGCTTTTTATCATATATTCTATCAAATGAAATAGATTTGCCTTCTTTAGCATGTCTGCTGATAGCGAGCATAGCTAGCTAGTTTTCCCTAATTAATTTAGCTAGTCTTTTATAATTTATTGGTCAAAATGATGCGTTTTTGTGTTGTATTTGTAGGAAATAAATATTTGAGCTAATTGCGTGTTCGGGACATGAAAAAGGGCTAAAAGATCGAAAAAGGATCAAGTTGGAAGAAGTCAAATTCAGCCCAGCTGATTTAAAAAAAAAAAAAAAAAAAAAAAAAAAACTTCATAGCGTCGCGACGCTCTCGGCGAATTTTCCAAATCCGCAGTATCGCGACAGCGTCGCGACGCTGTCCGCAGATTTTCTATAAATTCATCATTTTGTGCTACGGATTGGGGGAGTCCAATTGGTGAGATTTTAGCCCTAATTTCGACTAGAGACCTTTTGTGGGAGCTAAAGGCAAGGCCAAGGAGCGGGAATCAAGCGAGAAGACGTGGAGATCGTGACGGGGACGTGCGGTGTCGGCGGATTCGAGTTTTCCTTTCTCTTTTCCTTAATTCTTGTAGTTTTTATGTCTTTTCTTGCAATTAGTGTTTGTGGTTTAAAGACTATGAATTGCTAGTTGTTTGTCTTAGGGATTGATGTAGTTGTTTTAGGTTGTTGGATTGATTTGTGGTATGAATATGCATTTATTTTACCTATGCAATTATGGTTAAATGCTTTCAATTACTTGATCACTAGCTGAATGATTTGAGTGTTGAATCTTGCTCGGGAGAGGGGATTTGGCCTAAGACTTACTTTATTTAATTGCATGACTAAAGTAGAAATTCTAAGTTTGTGACGGGATTTGGAATAACTTTAGAAGTTGCTTGAAGAACTAAACTCAAAGCCTTGCATGTTAATGAACTTAGATAGGGATATCAAGTTGGTTGCATGCATGAGAATCAATTATGCTCGGGAGAGATAGTTGTGATAAAAGGTTCCTAGACTTGGTTGAATAATTGCATGCTAAATTCATCCCATTAATTTATCCTCAATCTCAACAATGAAATCAATTCTCTAAGAGTCTTTCCATTTGAGTCTCCACCTTTATTTTATGCTTTTTGTCTTTAGATTTATCTTTTATCATTGAGTTTTGCTCCCTAAATAAAATTGGACAAGATTATTCACGGTACTTAATTTGCTAGAAAACCAATCCAGAGGACGACACTCGTTTTACACGAAAACACTATATTATTACTTGACCCGTACACTTGCGGTAAGCAAATTGCGCATCAAGTTTTTGGCGCCGTTGCCGGGGATTGACATATTTAGTTAAATTAATATTGTGGAAAAATTGTTCGGTCTTAATTTAGGGTGTATTTTTTATTTTGTAGATAGATTGCATTTCTTTTTCCTTATTTGTTTTCTTTCCATATTTGTTAGTTTCCTATTTTAGTTCTTTCCTTATTTGTTTGATTTTGTTCCCTTATTTGTCTTTCCCTTATTTGCTTTTGTTTTTTTATTTATTTTTTTTCTTTCTTTCCTTTTTTGTTTGAGTCTTAGTCCTTTGTTCTTGTTGGGTTATTATTTGATTGGAAGCCTAATTATCATTGTTGCTTTAATTGAATGGCTTTTTATTCAACACCATATTCCAATTTTTCATCTTCAAGTTTTACCCCTTTAAAAGAAAATTCTTCCTTAGAAAGCATAGTTCAAAATTTTATTGAGGAGTCTAGAGCGAGGAGTCTAAAATTTGATGAAATTATAAGAGGACTTCAAACCCCAAAGGAAGTTAGTGAGGTGGGATCCACTTCCATAGGATGTCTAGTGAGTCATGTGGCCGGTGATTCATTGTCACCCATTCATGAGCTTAATTCTTTCAATCTTGCTAAAGATGAGCATTTAGGGGTGAGTTGCATAAATAATGGGGAAGAATTGGAGAGTTGTAGCACCTATCAAGAACATGTTTGTGAGGAAGAAAAAGAAAATGAGCTTGCAGTGACAGAGGAAGTTCAAGAGGTAGAGTTTGAGGTTGAAAAACCTTCGTCTGTTTTATCTTCTCCATCCTTTGTAGATTTTGATTGTTCTTTCTTCTATTCTCACGAGTCAGTTTTAGAGTCTGAGTCTCTTTATTTTGATCTTTCTCCTTTTATGTTTATTTTATACAAAAATACTAAAAATAATTCTGTTTCAGGGGCCCATGAGAAACTAGTAAGCTTGCTAGCGATAGTGAGTTTTATTGATTCAAGAAAGAAGGGTCCAAAGAAATACGAGAATTTTTATGTGCCTTGACAGACTACACGAGCACGTCGAGCTAATGACGTTAAACAAGCGCTTATTGGAGGCAACCCAAGTAAGTTCAGTTGTGTTTTTCTTTGCGTTTTTTATTTATTGTTTGTTTTTGTTTTGTAGGTCTTGGTTCCAGTTTCCTCTTTGCTTGCAAGCTTTCATGAAAAAGGTCATCATTCCAGGGCAGTATTGTTCACCCCTTCCATTCTTGATTTGTTCTCATGCTTGATTATGCCTTATTTTCGTTATACATTGAGGACAATGCATGCTTTAAGTTTGGGGGTGGAATAGCATGTTTGTGGAGCCCTTGAGCATCTGAGTTCGGGCTATAGTTTTGAGCTTTCTTTGAATTGAGCATATGGTTGTTTTCTGGATGCTATTTTTGCATGACTATGATTTCCTAGGATAGGCTTTCTTGTCAATTTTCAAGCTTTCGATGAGTTGTAAGCATGAGTGCCCAAAAAGGGAGACTTTTTAAACTTTTTCTAGGAGATGTCTTGCATGAGTAGAGTATTTGTCTTGGCTAGATTTGGATTTGAATGCTTAGGAGCGAATTATTAGGTTCATATGCTTGTTGTCACCTCGATAGGTGTAGGGAAGAGCTAAAGAGTTAATTTTTTGCAAATTAGCATGTTTGATCTTGCTTAGGAGGAAAGAAAAGAACATATGCTTATCATGCTCATAAAGAAAAATCATTCTTGTTGTTACAATTTGAAAGAAAAAAAAAAAAAGAAAGTCATGACTTATGCGCGCAATGCAATGCTTAATAAAGTTTTGGCAAAAAGAGCTACCCCTGTTGTGATCAGTTAGGCCAACCAAAGGGTAAAACTCGGGTTAAGGGTCCCTGCAATAGGTGTGTGAAAGCTAGTGCCACATAAAAATGCATGTTGTAATTTTCAATTATAAGCACCTAAGTATGGAGGAAAACAAACTAATTTGTTCCATTGACTCGTTAGTGAATCCTTAGTGCCAGTGTAGAGGGAAGATGAGTTGAGAGTTTAGTAACCCAATCCCGGGCTAGTAGAGTCTGATCTCGTTAAGTTAGATCTCGCTTGTGCAAGTTAATTTTGGAAAACTTTTGATTTGTCTCCCTCATTGGTCCTTATGTGCATGTCTCTTGATTGCTTGATTATTGACTTTTGAGCCTTGAGGATTGAGTCATGTTTGTTGCATCCATTCTTCCATTGTATGCTTGATTTTTAGTTTGCTCGAGGACTAGCAAAAGCTTAAGTTTGGGGGTGTTTGATAGCGAGCATAGCTAGCTAGTTTTCCCTAATTAATTTAGCTAGTCTTTTATAATTTATTGGCCAAAATGATGCGTTTTTGTGTTGTATTTGTAGGAAATAAATATTTGAGCTAATTGCGTGTTCGGGACATGAAAAAGGGCTAAAAGATCGAAAAAGGATCAAGTTGGAAGAAGTCAAATTCAGCCCAGCTGATTTAAAAAAAAAAAAAAAAAAACTTCATAGCGTCGCGACGCTAGGACCAGCGTCGCGACGCTCTCGGCGAATTTTCCAAATCCGCAGTATCGCGACAGCATCGCGACGCTGTCGGCAGATTTTCTATAAATTCATCGTTTTGTGCTACGGATTGGGGGAGTCCAATTGGTCAGATTTTAGCCCTAATTTCGACTAGAGACCTTTTGTGGGAGCTAAAGGCAAGGCCAAGGAGCGGGAATCAAGCGAGAAGACGTGGAGATCGTGACGGGGACGTGCGGTGTCGGCGGATTCGAGTTTTCCTTTCTCTTTTCCTTAATTCTTGTAGTTTTTATGGCTTTTCTTGCAATTAGTGTTTGTGGTTTAAAGACTATGAATTGCTAGTTGTTTGTCTTAGGGATTGATGTAGTTGTTTTAGGTTGTTGGATTGATTTGTGGTATGAATATGCATTTATTTTACCTATGCAATTATGGTTAAATGCTTTCAATTACTTGATCACTAGCTGAATGATTTGAGTGTTGAATCTTGCTCGGGAGAGGGGATTTGGCCTAAGACTTACTTTATTTAATTGCATGACTAAAGTAGAAATTCTAAGTTTGTGACGGGATTTGGAATAACTTTAGAAGTTGCTTGAAGAACTAAACTCAAAGCCTTGCATGTTAATGAACTTAGATAGGGATATCAAGTTGGTTGCATGCATGAGAATCAATTATGCTCGGGAGAGATAGTTGTGATAAAAGGTTCCTAGACTTGGTTGAATAATTGCATGCTAAATTCATCCCATTAATTTATCCTCAATCTCAACAATGAAATCAATTCTCTAAGAGTCTTTCCATTTGAGTCTCCACCTTTATTTTATGCTTTTTGTCTTTAGATTTATCTTTTATCATTGAGTTTTGCTCCCTAAATAAAATTGGACAAGATTATTCACGGTACTTAATTTGCTAGAAAACCAATCCAGAGGACGACACTCGTTTTACACGAAAACACTATATTATTACTTGACCCGTACACTTGCGGTAAGCAAATTGCGCATCATCTGCTTTCACACTATAAATTCCTTGTTGTTTTAATGTATTAATGATGTGACTCCGCAAGCGCACGGGTCGTCGAGTAACAAAGAGACGGTAAGTATACCGAATATCGAATCCACAGGAAGAATGTGAAGGAGTGAAAAACACTCGAGCGGAAGTGAATACAGATCTTAGGCCTTGATTTTCATTAATTTCTCAAGAACAAGCATGCTGAAATTTTAACAAAAACAGAGGAAAAGAAAACCCGAACCTTTGGAGCTCAAATTCGTTGATCTCGTTGGTTGTTTCTCCACACGAACGGCTCGTGGACTACCGCTAGAGTCTTCCCCGCTATTCTCCGGCCTTAGAACAGGCTTGTGGGAACCTGAGCATGATGAAATTGGGAGAAAAGAGTTGAGAGAGAAATGGGTTTTTGAAAGAAAACTTTCATGGTTGTGAGTTTTTCCATCCACGATTTTTTAGAGAGAAAGAAATACACCAGTAGCCTTTTACTTTCTCAATTCATCTCCTTTATAAAGAGATGATCATGCAAGAGAATTCATGGGATTTAAGACACCAAGCTTTCTTTGGTGTAGGTGTACTAATTTAGGTAATTTAACTTGAATTTTAAAAAACTAATTTCATGTAAAACTAATTAATTTTAAATAAAATTAATTTTAAACAATTAACTAAACATATTTTATTAATCATATTAATTTAATATCATATATTAAACTAATTTCATACACCAATCTCGATATCTCTCAAAACCCGATGAATTTGAATCACTATTCAAATTCAAATCAAATATGTATCGATTACATATTTGCATTATTTAAATCATATTTAAACAATTATAAGTCTCTCTTTAATTATATTTTAATTCAAAGATTAAACTAAAATACGTTAAATATATCGCATACAATTTAACGTTAAATTCCCTAAACCGAATTTGAACGTTTTCAAATTCTTTCATCACTCTGTTCTAAGGTTAATCTGTTATGAGCTAGCAGGGGGACCTAATGGACCTACAGATCATGGGCTCCAACGATCCGAGATTAACCAGCTAAACTCTTTTAACCTAGCTAACCAACATTCATTAACTAACGGGACACTCCACTACAGCCCGTAGCTACACTCTCCTCACTGTAGATATATTTATGTCCACCCGATATAACCGTGATTAGTAAGTCAATCATTCATAGGTTGTACGTAACTATAGCTAGGTCAAAAGTCCGTTTTACCCCTATAGCACTTCTTGTTCCTTAAGTCCCCATTGAGTCCCTAATGAATAATTGGTTTGTGGTCCGACCACTAAACCTAAAACCTCTCGGGCCAATGAGAGGGCGACACGCCTTTGTTCACGTCCCGAAGTCAGCACTTAAGGGAACAACCTTTCTACTATCCCTAAAGTCGGGTAGGAGTGAATTCCATCTTGCAAGACTATGTCCCCAGCTATCTACCCGGTCTTATCCCCAAGTGGTAGGCTTATTGAGCGGCGCTTTTGGGTCACTCTCACCCATGCAAATCAAAGGATAATCCTAAATAAACAGGAGTTCATAGTTAGCTCAGGAATAACATCGAGTTACCTAGGTCATCGCTTGAAATAGTCAGTTTCACAGTAAAAGGCGTTATAAAGTGAAAGTGACTTATTTCGCGGTCCAGTCTTATGCAAAATTCTTTTGCATAGGACGCCCCCACTCGCATGTCTCTACATGAATGATTCAGGATCACATCGTTTGTACTAAAACAAAGTGGGTCGCGTCACATAGTTTTTCGTAGGATAAGGTACCCAGACTTATCCCTATACTATAGACCATTTAGGTTATATACTAGTACTTGATCCCTGTCCATATTCATAATATAGTTCAAGTATTTCATACTATAACCATGGATGTTAATTTATTGGATTTGAGTTAATTAATGCATAATTAAAGCTACCATTCAACAACTAGAAATTGAATCATTTCAATAACGTTTTATAATTAACTTTGTTACATTTACTATCCACGAGTTTTACGACATAAACCCAAACAAAGTGTAAATTCAGGCAAAACAATAATCTAAACACTAAAATTACTAAGGTTGCCTATTATCTTAGAAATCAGATGCTATGGAAGATGGAAGTCAAAATCGAACAAGGCAATAAAACAAATTTTGATCAAGAAATTTAGTCACAAACGAGGGAGATTGAGTCAATTGAGAGTCGGGGTCTTGAATTCCAAAATACAGTCTAATAATTATTCTGATTACTAAATATCGTGTCTGACTAATTATAGATCTAGAATCTCCTTGAAGACATAGGTTCTCCTGTCGGTTTCCCCTAATTATAATTAACTCATTTTAACAACCTAAGTGTCCTTAGTGCTATTAAATGGGCTAATTAATAAGTCCTGATTCATTATTGATCTCTAAGCCTAATCAACTAATCCCGCTGTCACTACGAGCAATTAAGCCTAGTTGGATGGGTTATGATCTGACTTAGTTTCTCTCCGTTGGGTTTCCACTAAGTATCGATTCACTATAAATTTGGCCAGAATTCATAGAGCATTAAGAACCCCCAAACAAATAACTAGTAAAATTGGACACAATATGAGGCTAATCAGAATAACATTATAACTTTATTTCTTCATTCAAGACCCGTAAGCCGGGATTTTAGCTGTACATTGTAACTATGAATATCAAAATTTCTCGTCTATACATTGTAAAAACAGTAAATGAACACGAATAGGGATTAGAAACTAAACCGGCGATGAATCTTCTGCTTACGTCATGATCCGCCGCGAAACAAGCTCCTGATCTTCCCCAAAAAATGCCCAAAAACAATATTTAAGCACTCCTCTCACTCACTCTCATCCCTACCCTAAAAAAATGGCTCAAAGAGCCTTTAAATGATGCTGGAAATGTTGCTTGATGTCCCAAACCGATGCCAAAATCACGTCTTAAATAGAGCTCCAAGGGGCACAGCGTCGCGACGCTGACGTCACAGCGTTCGTAATTTTCTTGGTGCTCAAGCTGCTTCAGTGTCGCGACGCAGATGACTAGCGTCTCGACGCCGTCCTTCGGCTGGAACATTCCAGACTCGATTTTTGGGCTAATTTGGGCTTATTTCTTCAATTAATGGCCCAATTCTCTCATTCTCAAGGCCTTGGACTTCTCAAGTTGACCCATCTTTGATTTTCCATGATTGCATCTTTATAAATTGGGTCTCTTTTTCTCCTTCTTCTCCAAAAATTGATCAAAAAGCTCCTAGGGACAAATTTTCATAATTAAACATATTTAAACATTAAAACCACAATAAAACCCAACAAAAACTCTTAAATCTAAGGATAAAATGATAGTATTTATGCATGCTATCATGTATCTTTTTAATACCTTGAGTATCCGGGCCAACTTGTGCCTTTTTCTTGAATGTAATTCCCTTCAACTCTTTTCCTTTTCCATATGCTTGTTGCGGGCAAGGTCACTCAGTATCCTAATAATTTATTTCAAGTCCACATGATTTTGATTACATTATTGTATGTTTTGTTTCAGGCTGAGTATTTTCGACATTTGCTTAAGTCTGTCAGGTAGATTGTATAGCATTTATTTCTCTTAAGCTAGAATCCGTGGATCTTTTTTTTTCCTCTTTTTTGTTCATATAAGCATTCACTAGATAACTTGCATCATAGACCAGAGCACAACCTTTTAAGGTAGTTCTTGCTATATGCTTGCTACGTTTATTCTCTCTTTTGAATTGTGGGTTTGATTTGGTTTTTTTGAATGAGATGTTGTTTTTGTGATAGTAACGTGAAGACAAAGAGGGGTCAGCATGCTGTTGGAGGGGAAAGAGTGGAAGGGGCTTCTCCAATTCAGCATGAAAGGTGTTTGACTTAAGCCATTTTTTGTTATTTCTGCCTTCATTGGACTTGATGTGACTCCGCCTATGGCAGGGCATGCATTGAGTATATTACCAAGGTTGTCTTATAAACTTCTCTGGCACTAATGCAGTATATTTTGTTTTAGTGTTTTTAGAATTTGTAGGACATCGATTGATTGTCTAACTAATTACCATCAATTGGCACAAATGAATCACTGGAATTCACCAAGAAAAGACTACCACTAGAATTATCAGTACTGCAGCTGCTACAACTTGGTGGAATGGTCGAGCTCTTGAAGGGATGAGAACATGCATGGCAGTGAAAGAATCCCATTATATTCCCCATAAAAAAAAAAAAAACTTTGGAGTCAGTTTGTTTTTGTTTTTGGGGTTTGCTTGAATGAGCTTAAAGATTAATGGCATATTTATAGCCAACGTTGTGATGACAATGTGATAACAGAATTTGACTTGCACGGAATTTGTATAGGTCCCGTTTGATAACCATTTCGTTTTTGGTTTTTGGTTTTTGAAAATTGTGCTTGCTTTCTCTCGATCTTCCTACAATGGTTTTCATTTCTGTTAAGGAGACATTTGAGTTCTTAGCCAAATTCCAAAAACAAAAACAAGTTTTCGAAAACTACTTTTTTTTTTTTGTTTTCAAAATTTGGCTTGGTTTTTGAAAACATGGGAAAGTATATAGATAAAAAACAAAGATCCTTGTGGGGAAAAATAGTGTTTATAGGCTTAATTTTCAAAAACCAAAAACTAAAAAAGAAATGATTATAAAACGAGGCCTTAATGATTGATTACTGATTGTTTAGCTTTGTTTTTTTGTGAAATTTGACGATGGATGGAGCTAAAGAGTCCACTGTGGGGGCCAAACCAAAGCAGACTCCAACTGAGATGGGACCAAGGTTCATGCATTAATGGGGCTTACCATATAGAATTATTAAGTATTATTAATCAACAGTTTGAAACATTATTTTAATTATTTCGATTTAGTTTCCTCAAAAAAAAAAAATTATTTCGATTTAGTCCTCGATTTTTTTTTTTAGTCCATGATTTACATAAAAAATATTTATTCATTATCATTTTATGTAACCTTGTAATAATAGACTACAGCTAAAAGAAATGCATTCATGCAAAAATTGATCATAGTCTAGTAGCGCACTATTAGGGACTATTTTCAGCTTATGTTTCAGGAGCAGCAGTCGAGAATTGTCTATGTGGTGCGGCAGAGGCTGAATGATGGATGTGAGAAATAGATGATAAATAATAATAAAGATAAATTCAGCCAACCTTAGTGCAAGTATACACTATCGCACGCAGTAATAAAAACCTTAGAAGTATTCCAAGGGTATCGATCCCACGAGGACTAAATTGGAAATTCAGATTTGAAGAAGAAACTCCTCAACTTGATTGCTTAAAAATAGGTAACCAAAGAAATAGGATTGATGATTGATTTTTAGAAAAAGTAGATGAAACAAGCAAATAAACAAAAGATTAACAACAATGAATAAAACGAGGTATTCAATATGGATTCATCCCAAAGGCAATAACCTTAGTCATGGATTATTCAACTTAAGCCCATTCAATGCATTGGGTCAGATTTAACTTCTATTTGGCCTTGCTCCCAAGAACCGTTAGAAGGCTAAGCGAGTACCATTATGCACATTTCTGTGACTCGACTCCGACATAGATAATTCACGAATGCAATCTATAACCCTATAGTTGATATAGGGTGCCTTAGGCAGCTTGCCCTATACCACCGAACAATCTCTTTCGAGCTTTTTCTCCTATATCACCTTTATGAGAACCGATATCGTCTGTCCCTTTCGAGATCAAACTCACATAGCATGCAAAGTCTAAGTGATCAATTTAAACTCAGCAAGATCAGAATGATATTCAATAAAGAATGACATGCATTGAACAAAACTTAAGCAAATAAAACACTTTCAAGCTATTGAACCATAAGGGAATTCACCATATTGAACCCCTCAATGGAATTTAGCTACTCGTGGTGAGATAAAGTGTAAATGAATACATTTCCATTGAAAATAAGATGTAAAGAATACAAATAAATGAAATGTATCAAAAGCTAGAAATAATGACAGTAGCCAAATACTATGGGTTTTTCTGTTTATCCAATCCTTCTAGAGTTCGCTTAGACACTCCACTCTCTCGCTTTTACAAAGTGGGAATGGGTGAAAATCCCTACAAACCCTAGGGTTTTATGTCTAACTCATGTTAGAATTTAGTCATCTAAGAAGGACCTCGGGAATCCCTACTCATAGGCGTCAACTAGGGTTCTGTCACCACCCTCTTCTTTCAAATGAGTTCTGCTTGAATTTGACTTTGAATCACGAGCTTATATAGTGTTGGAAATGGTTGAGGAGCTGCGAAATAGGTGTTGGTAGGTAGCCCAGTTAGTTTCGGGGTCAAAACAGCTGGTTAGGTGCGAAGAAGTCTCGTTCAAAACGACCCGCGAACGACTCGGAACTGCCTCTGTTTTTTCAGAAATGCGGTTGCAATTCATTTTGCCTTCCCAGAAATGCAGTCGCATTTCTATATAATTCCAGCATTTCCTCTGTTTTTCTGCACAGCAACAAACTTAGTCAAATTCCCTTAAAATTGAGTCTTTTTAAGCACAAATGAGCATAATTTGACAAAAGTGAATCTCAACACCCTAACTTAACAACTTTAACATATTTTGGGCTCGGGAACAGTAAAATTAATCTAAAACATGTAGTTTTGACAAGATAATGAACTAAATATAAGGGTAAAATAGGAATATTTTTTACCCTTATCACACCCCCAAACTTAACTCATTGCTTGTCCTCAAGTAATAGCCAGTCAAAATGTTAGAGATCAACATTTTATTTGCAAATCAGAATGTAAGAGCTCAATATTAATTGCAAACCAAAATGTTAAGGTTCATGTGTAGTAATCAATCATGGTACTAGTATCAACTTTAAATTTCAGATAAAGTGTTATGGAAGGAAAGTAAACATGTTTTTCAAGATCGTTCTCTAAAAAGCTTGACTTTCAGGAGAGGGTTCTACTCTAGTGCCAGTCACGACGTCTGAGTTTCCTAAGCATGAAGATCTCTATTGTTCTTTTTCAAAGCAAAACTTTCCCTAATCCATCCTAACCAATATGTTTAAACTACCTAACTTCTACTCATTGAGCCTAGTGTGTAGTCCTTTTAGTTAAGAAAAACAAAACTTGAGGTTCCTTGAGCATACATGAGTTACTAGACCTTCTTTCTATCTCCCCCAAACTTATTTGACTGACGGTGCTCTTTTATTCAGCTTCTTTTTCTCCCAAGAGGATCCTTGTTGCAATCTTCACCTTCGTTCTAGCTTATCGACACTTTGTGGTGAAGATATCTAGCTACGAGCAAAGTTCACAAGCTCAGAATGATACGCACTTCCCTAGGTAAACCTTTCATGCAGTGGCAAACCATGGGTGTCATTAATGCCCCTGGTTACTCAGTAAACTCTAGGAAGGAGGAGTAACTCTCGGTTTTTCATTTTTTTTTCTTTTTTTTTTTAAAAACTTGATATATACTGAGCACATATTCTTTTTCCAGCAGTACAACATCACACATAAATATTTACAAAGTAAAGCATAAAGCACCCCCCCCCCCCAAACTTAAAGTTAGACAATGTCCTCATTGACTTTGTTTTTGAGGCATGGGCTTAACATGAGACTTTTTATTTTTCAAAACCTTAAGGCTAAACTCTCCTAGAGTGTTAGAAAGGTTAAACACGAGGAAGTTTAGACTTAAGAAAATTTTGTAAAGAAAAAGACTAATGGAAATCCTATGACTAGAAAACAATTCAGTTGTGACGGTGACACTTTTAAGATAGAACAAAACTCTAGTTTTCATCATCAAGGACTTAAAAGAAAACTCCTTTGAAAACATGTTTTTTCCAAAACATTTTTTCCAAGCAATTTTTCTTAAAGTTGATTTTTTCTTCCAAAAAGTTCATAGGTTAAGCTCAAAAACAGCAAGCAGATTTTTAAAGAAAAGATTTGAAAAACCCAAGTTTATCTAATCTAAATTATCAACAAGCTATCTAAACTACCCTATGATCATAACTATTAACACTAAAAAATTAAAGCAATCAAAAATAGCAACTAAACAACTAAAAACAGAATTTTAATCATGCTAAAACTAAAAAAACAGCAAGAAACAAAACAGTATTATATACAAAAAAACAGCAAGTGAAGGGGTCAGAAAACTCCCCTAGTCCTCGTCCGAGGAACTCTCTTTCTCATCTTCATCTTCATCATTATTTTCATCTTCTTCTTCATCAGAATCCTTGTCTTTCCCGATTGAGGGAAATCGGGAAAGACCGGAGTAATACTCGGGGCGATAGAGAGATAGAACTCTCTAATGGCTTCATCCCTCTCCTTTGCATATGCCCAATATGTCTTCAGGTTTTCCCTGATTTGATCTAACTGGCGGTAGGCAATGGCTAGGGCTTCCGATGATGGTGAGGGCCCTGTAAAAGAAGTGTGCTGGGATGGAAAAGCCATGCTTGGCCCTGATGGTGGAGTGGCCTGAGATGTTGAGGCTTTATCTTTCCTTTGGATGCTATTTTGTTGGAGCTTCCCAATCAAGGACCGATTAATGGTCGGCTTGAAAAAATGATGCTCCTCGTCCTTGCCTGGAACTATCTTCACCCTCTGAAAAACTGGGTGATGAGTGATCCAAAGAAAAGTTTACCTGCTCTTTTTCTTCCACAGGCTAGAATCTCATCCCTGATTATGCTCCCAATATTGATCTCCAACCCCTTCATAATACAGTAGAGTAGCATAACTCTATCTACTGAAATGGTGTTATCGTGGGTGGTTGGCATCAATCGGTTCTTCAGAAAGTGAAGCCAAACTGTCGATTCTGGCTTTAGATCGCTTGGCACTAAAGTCTTCACCTTCGTTTGGGATTCTTTCCATTGAACTCCCTTGTTGGCCACGAGTTTTAATGCCTCTTTCATTTGGTTGGCCGAGGGGTTCCTAATAACATCGTTCCCTCTTGGATTCAAGGGTGCCTTGATTCTGTACACCCGGTTAATGTCTACAGAAGAGAAGCTGACCATTTTGCCTTTCACCATCGCCATACTGATGCTTTCCTCCCTCAGGCCGGCATAAAACTCTCTCACTAAAGGCACCACGACCTCCTGAGGGTGAGCACAGAACTCCTGCCACTTATACTGGGAGATAACTCTGCTTACGAACTCTGGTAGTGTTCCAGCTCTATTAGAGAATCCTTTCTCGTTGAGGAAATCTCTCTTTCTCATAATCTCCATTCGTTCCTAAAAATTAACATCTCTGAATACCTCGGGGAATGGATTTTTAGGAGATGCAGACTTGGGTGATCTGGCTTTTGACTTGGCGGGTGAAACGGTAGGAGGAGCTGCTGGAGAGGCGTCCATGGACCTAGTCCTCGGTCTCTTGGCAAATATCGGGTCATTCTTGTTTTTGGTCCTCCTTTCAGCTCTAATCTCTCTTCTTCCCTTTTTCCTCAATGCCGTAGAGATAGGAACTTGGTTGTCATCCAGCTCCTTGATCTCTGAGTCAGATTCTGTCTCTGAATCACTGGAGGTCTCGGCCTCCTTGCTTTCTTCTTCACCTCTCTTCTCTCCCGAAGAGGTGCTATCAGCTGCTGGTGGGTCATCTTTGAATAAAGGTTCGAAAACCTCATAAGCAGGCTGAGCTTCTGTGGCCTCTGTCAGGCCTTCTTTGGAATGCGGCCCAGATGCGGTCACATTTTGGCCTTCATCCACTTCTTCTATTTCTTTTTCTTTGTCTGAACTTCCTTTCGTTGGCCCCTGTTGGGCCTTTTCTTTTCTTCTTCGCAGTATCTCAGCCTTGCTTTGAGCCTTGTGGAGTGGCTCAAAAGCTGCAAGGAAGTCTTCAGCTTCCTTTCTTCTTTTCTCGTCTTCTTTCAATTCTTCTCTTCTCTGTTTTTCTTCCTCAAGGTGCTGCAAATCAACTGCTGCCCTCTTGAGGTTTTCTCCTAACCTTCTTTCCTCTTCTTCAGCAATCTTGGCCCTCTCGGCCTCTGATAACTCTCCAAAAGGGACTTATTTAGGCCTTATTTCTATAGTGATTTGTGTGTCATTTGTGTCAAATAGGTGTGCTTTTAGATGAATATTATATGTTTTAACCCATTTGGAAGAATGGAGGCTTTGGAAGTTATTTTGTGCAGAAAATATTGTTGAGCGACTTGAGGGAGCAAAGTCTGTGATCCAGCAAAGCAGGGAGCAAAACTACCACGTAAGCAGTTCGTAATCCATTTTATAAAGTGGCGTTAGCTGAATTAATTACGGATCTAAGAAGCTTGGAAAGCCTGCCACATGTCCAATTTAACCTAATTAGGTTAAACCTCACCTTATAAAAGGAGAGAGTCGTCAAAGATAAAGTCATTCACGATTGGGAGACCAAATCAATCGGCTGGAGGCCGAATTGACAGCAGAATGGATATCTAAGAAGACCATTTGCGATTCCTCTCAAGAAGACGAAGTTCTTCCATGTTCTTGGTGGTTTGGAGCAGCCGTTTCATCCCCATTTACTAAAGGGATTAGTATTTCTTGTGTATTTCGTATTATGGATGTGCTTATTGAGATTGTAACGTGTTTTATGTTTTCAATCATGAACTAATTGCTTTGAAGGCATAGGTTAAGAATTATGTGATTGTTATATTTATAAAATCTGGAAATTCTATTTGATTATGATCATCTTGAGTTATCGTTGTTCTTCAATTTCATTATGTGCCCGCTTAGCTAGCCGGTATGTATAGCTTCTCCTAGTTTCAAGGATGATTTAGGAGTTGTGTGGCGATAATTCACGTTAGACCATTATGTGTTGGTGAAAGCCAGCAGTTGAACTAGGGATAGTCAATTGCCTAACGCTTGATCGGTAGAGCTTCATTGGAGTTGAAACATATTCCAAAAAATCCGGAGTTCCGGGAGGATGCCTTTTTAGTCAATTGCCTAACGCTTAACCTGTGTCTGTTTCCATTCTGTTTTCTCTAGTCGTAATCATTTACTGCTTTCGTATTTCTTTTGTTTCAGCATTTTAAAAACCCAATCAATTTAACCAACCTTTTGAAATCACTAAAAAGGCAAATTAAATCAATAGAGGTAGGCAATTTCAAGACCCTGTGGATACGATAAATACTTATCACTTGCTGCTAGATTGTGTATACTTGCACAGTATTCTGGAGTTAATTTATGTCATATTTTTAACCACTTCAGAATTGCAACAGCCTCTAGTCTCTCTTCTTCCTTTTTCTTTTCATCTTCAACCTCTCTTTCCCTCGCAATCTCATCTTCTCTCATCATTTGCTGATTTTCCATCTCTCTCTCAGCCTCAATATCCTTCAAAGCTTCTTGTTCAACCCTGTAGCCTTCGGCAATCACGAGAGCCTTCTCCACAGCTTGGCGGATTATGTCCTCAAACACGTTTGGGGGCATTCTTACGGTTTTGAGGGGTTCGATTACAAGCGGCTTTTCGGGTACCACTTTCTTAGGACTCCTCTTCCTTGCACTGTAGGTGACGAATGGTTTGTTCTTGCAAGACGAAGAGGGGTTAGTTTGAGGTTCAGAAGGTTTACCCGTTGAAGCCTCTCCTTGTCGAGAGTTTCCTGCTGCTTTGGTGGCTTCTTCTTCATCTCGCCTATTTGCTTCTCCTTCAAGAGCAGCCCGTCTTTGAGCTCCCATCGCCCGGATCATTGAAAACCACTCCCGCGAGCGTTTTGTAAACTGTTGAGCGGCGGGTTTTTGGGTTTTGTGGACGTCATTGGCGCGCGTGGACCTCTTAGGTTGAGATGAACTCGGATTCTCCCTCGAGGTGGTCGACATTGTTGAGGAGGAAGGAGTTTGAACGCTGGAAGTGCCTTGGTCCATGATCGCCGGTGAGAAACCTGTGGGTCTCGTCCTTCTCGTGTCGTGCAGGGGTGTTTCGGGGTTCTCTTCTTGCCGTTGAACACTTGCTTCAGTGTCATGGGCGGTTTGGGCACTCTGAGATCGAGTGATCTTGCGTGATAATGAAGATTTCAGATTGTTCTTCATGGTTTCCTTGGTATGGGTTTCGGTTTCAAGATGAGAGAATATGGAGAGTTCTTGAGTTTTGACTTGAATACCGAAAGTCTAAGTGTTTGGTGAAGAGGGAAAGAAAAAGTCAGCTATTTATAGTTTTCTAATTAGGTCACGTGATGGTCAAGAATAATTTCGTGACTGCCCTCTGACTTTTGGCAAATGTGATCGCATTCCCAAATACACTAGGGAGAAATGCGATCGCATTTTCCCCAGTTTTTCTGCCTTCACTTTTTTCTGACTTTTCGTTTTCCTTTGCTCTTCTTTCTTTGCTGAAACACTCATAAACATGTTAGAAGTTTCATATGCTCAATCATGATTCATTTATTATCATTTTCCCTTAAGAGAATTTTAATCAAAGGTTTTGATCAATTCAACTTCCAGGTAAGTCCCCCGGTAGAGGTGTTCCCTTCGGTCAACTTAAATACCTCAGCCTAGCTATGACTTTCCTTAGACAAAGTTCCTTTTTGATCAGGAATCCTTTATTTCAAACTTACAAATTCACAATTTTCTCCTCTCTTTTTTCTTTTTTTCTTCTTCTTCTTTTTTTTTTTTTTAATAGATGGGATACAAGGTAGTATGGACTTTTCAAAACTCCCAGGTAAATCCCCAGGAAAAGATGTTCCCTAGGTCAACCTAAGTACCTTTTCCTAGACAGAGTTTTTACTCTTGTCCAGATATTTTGGAGTCCCTGTCTGTATTATTTTTATTTTTTATTTTTTATTTTTTTGCATAGATCCATAATATACAAAGATAAATTTTCAAAGTATAGAATTCATACCAGTTCAATCATAGAGACATGGGCTTCTTCATCCTCGAAGCACTTTCCCCAATAGGGTTTGATTCGTTGTCCATTTACTTTGAAGTGCATGCCCTGGTTATCCGTCAGCACCACCGTTCCATAGTCGAAGATTTTTTCGATCTTAAATGGCCCTGACCACCTTGATTTGAGTTTTCCTGGAAATAGCTTTAGCCTGAAGTTAAAAAGTAATACTTTCTGACCCTTGTAAAACTCCTTTGGGTGAATTCTTCTGTCGTGCCATCGCTTGACCTTCTCCTTATAGAGTTTTGCATTTTCATAGGAGAAATGTCGGAGTTCTTCTAGCTCATTGAGTTGCAACTTCCTTTTGATCTCTGCTTTGTCCATGTTTAAGTTGAACTTTTTCAATGCCCAATAAGCCTTGTGCTCTCATTCGAGTGGCATGTGGCAGGCTTTTCCAAATATGAGGCGATACGGAGACATCCCTAAAGGTGCTTTATATGCAGTTCTGAGGGCCCATAGTGCTTCATCAAGTCGTAATGACCAATCCTTACGGGAAGGATCCACTGTTTTTTCCAAAATAGCCTTGATTTCCCTGTTAGAGAGTTCTGCTTGTCCATTAGTTTGGGGATGGTAAGCAGTGGCTACTTTATGCCTAATGTTGTATTTGGAAAATAAGTTGGCTATCATTTTGTTCAGGAAATGAGATCCTTCGTCACTTATGATGAAGCGTGGAGTTCCGTATCTTGCGAAGATATTCCTCAAAAAAAATTTCTTCACCACCTTTGCGTCATTTGTTGTGGTGGCTATAGCCTCAATCCATTTCGATACGTAATTGATAGCGAGCAGAAATGTCGCTATTTTAATCCCAATTTATTAAGCTTTTTAGAGCTTTAATAGTGTTTTTATTGAAAATATTTTATATATTTTGTTATTTGGTCTTTAGGAGCAAAGTTATGGATTTTGTGGAAAAAGTGCCCAAAAAGAAGTCATTTAAGCTCAATTTCCATACATGGGTCAAGGGGGAAGCCAAGAAGATCAACCATGAAGATAAGGTCCAAAAGAAATGAAGTTGGCCCAAGATTGAAGCCCAAATCCGCACCAGAAAGTTCTGGAATTCGCCTAGCGTCGAGACGCTGTCCCATTTCTTGGCCGGCAAGTCGATGACATCACAGCGTCGCGACGCTGTGCCAATAGCGTCGCGACGCTACCCTATTTCCGAGCCTATATAAGGCGCCCCTTGGTGCCTTGTTTTACCATCAATCATCATTTCTTCCATTCTTTTATTTATTTCCTTGGCTCCTTTGGAGCCTCTCTCAAGGCTTTCTAGCCTTTTAAGAGCTTTCTTAGTAGGAAAATTTTGGGGAATTTTGGGGAGCATCCTAGGAGGCTCAAGGAGTTTTCGGAGGGATTCCAAGCGCAGCGAAGGGGTCTTCAACGGTCAATTCCTTCCCTTTTATTATGCTCTTTATTATGCTTTTAGTTGTAAATGTTGTGAATATTTTAGCTATGTATAGCTAAACCCCAATTTGGGGTCTTGAAATGAAATTATAGTTTAAATGTTAGTATAATTGCCTATCTCTTGCCCTTTTTCCTAATTATTTGTATGGATGTGCTTAATGCTTTATGCAATCTGGCCAATTGTGTAATGATTCGATTCTTAATGGAAACTCGACGGAGAGAAGTTAGGATAGATCATAATCCATGCAACTAGTTTAATTGCCCATCGTGACAACGGGATTAGTTGATTAAACTTAGATTCCTAAAATGAATCAGAGCGTAATAATTAATGATTTTTATGGCGCTAAGGACACTTAGGTTGTTAAAATGAATTAATTACAATTAGGGGAGACCGACAGGAGAACCTATGTGATTAACGGAGATTCTAGGATTATAATTAGTTGGGCAACGAGATAGGGTAATTTTAATAATTGTTTAGCTAATAATTGATTTTCAAGACCCCTCTTCCCATTAAAAAGCTCTTTCTCCATATTTTGTTTTCTTGATTGATCAAATTATTTTCTTTACTTGCTTTGATTTTTAAATTTCTTTTATTGCATGATCTGGTCTCTAAATATTATTTCGCCCAAGTATTTTTAGTGTTCAAGAGAATTTTTGCTTTGCTTAATTTTCGCTTCGCCTCCCTGTGGATTCGATACTCGGTATTACCTACCGTTTTATATTACTTGTGATGACCCGTGCGCTTGCGGTAATCGTTCAACCCAACAACAAGTTTTTGGCTCCGTTGTCGGGGAGGCTTGATTTTTAAGCAAATCAATTTTTCTTGACATCGAAAAGAAAGAGATAAATAGTAATTTAGGTGTAAATATTTCTTTTATTATTTTGTGAATATCATTTTATTTTTGTTTTGGTTTAGATCTTTTGATTGAGTGGGAGTGTTGTATGCGAAGAAACAAGGTGGTTAATTTGTTTCCGCTAGATCTTGAAATTGACAGGACTCTTAGATCCATTCGTAAAGAGAAAAGATTAGCAGAAGCAATGGCCCATCAAGAAGAAGCTCCCAAGGCAATCAGAGACTTTTTACAGCCAGTTCTCCCAACCGAAAATTCAGGCATCATTTACGCCCCGATTCAAGCAACAAATTTTGAGCTAAAGACGAGATTGATTAAGATGGCGCGCGATAATTCATTCAAAGGACATCCTTTTGAGGATCCACACTCACATCTGCAATCATTCTTAGAGATATGCGGGACGGTGAAGATGAATGGAGTTTCGGCCGATGCTATAAGATTGAGGTTATTTTCGTTTTCTCTGCAAGACAAGGCAAAGGATTGGCTCGAATCAGTCGAGACGGGCAGCATTAGTACATGGGACGAGCTTGCCCAGGCATTTTTGACAAAATTTTTCCCGCCTGCCAAAACTACGAAGCTCTAGACTGAGATCGGAACGTTTAGGCAGCTCGATGAGGAGCAGTTGTACGAGGCATGGGAGAGATACAAGGAGATGCTTAGGCGATGCCCGCACCATGGATATCCAGATTGGCTCCAAGTGCAGTTATTTTACAATGGATTGAATCCCTCCACCAAGACAGTTTTAGACACATCAGTAGGAGGGAGCTTTCTTTCCAAGACCGTGACAGAAGCCAAGGATCTGCTAGAGGAAATGGCAGCAACCAGCTATCAGTGGCCGACCGAGAGGCGAGTAGTTTCTAAGAAGGCTGGAATTTATGAATTAGATGAGTCGAGTTCGTTGAAGGCACATATGGCATCTTTGACCAATGCCCTGAACAAGCTGACTTCATCTGAGGTGGTCAAATCCATTTCCACCTTAGCTGAAGGATATTCAAAGAAGGAAGGTCAAGATGTGGAGGAAGTCCAGTACATGGGGAACAAACCATTTACTCAAGCAGTACAGAACTTCTATCACCCCAGTCTGTGCAATCATGAGAACTTTTCCTACTCGAACACAAAGAATGTTTTGCAGCCACCCCAGGTTTTGCATCAACTAGTACGCCAGAAAAGAAGAGTAACTTGGAGGAAATGGTGGCCATGTTCATCAAGGAACAGAAGGTGTTAAACGTGAATCTTCAGACGGCAGTCAATAACCACGACACAGCTCTTAAAAACATGGAAGTTCAGATAGGACATATAGCTTCAGCGGTGAATGCCCTTCAGAAAGGAAAATTTCCTAGCGACACTGAACCCAACCCGAGAGAGCAGTGCAAGATGGTGACACTGAGAAGTGGTAGACAGCTGGAGATCAGATCAGAGAAGAAAGAAGAAAAGAGCAAGGATGAAGATGAAAGGGCTGAGGCACAAAAAGCCTCCTCTGAAAGGTCCCAACATCCTCCTAACTCTGTTGATTTTAATTGTGGTGTTTCTAACTCTTTTGAAGGAAAGAAGAAAGAAGAAAAGAAGGAAGCAGAGAAACTGAACGAGGAAGAAGTGGTTCCATGCAACCATCATGACAGAGGCTCGCACATTAGTCCGCCCAAGAGGAGGGGCGAATGTCCAACCTTTGATTACAGGGAGTTACCCTTTCCTCAACGCTTTAATAATGTTAAACTTGATGAGCAGTTTCAGAAATTCCTAGAAATGTTTAAAAAATTATCTGTGAACATTCCTTTAGTTGATGCTCTTCATAACATGCCTAATTATGGGAAGTTCATTAAAGAAATGCTTTCTAGGAAGAAAAGTTTGAAAAAAGAGGTTTTTAAATTATCTGAAAGTAGTAGTACCATAGTTTCTGGAAAGATGCCTTCTAAACAGAAAGACCCAGGGAGTTTTACTGTTACCTGCACCATACGAGAAGTATCTTTCAATAGGACCTTGTGTGATCTTGGTGCTAGTATAAATTTGATGCCCTATTCTGTGTACAGGAAGATTGGTTTAACAGGAATGAAAGACACTGACGTCACTCTCCAGCTTGCTGACAGATCGATTACCCACCCGATGGGTGTTGTGGAGGACGTACTGGTGAATGTCAATAAGTTTATCTTCCCTATAGACTTTGTGGTACTGGACATGCAGGAAGACAGAGAGGTGCCCATTATTCTAGGCAGACCTTTCCTAGCTATAGGTAAAGCTGAGATTAGTGTGCAGACAGGTAAGCTTACCTTGAACATTGATGATGAAAAAGTCGTGTTTAGTATTTTTGGCCAAGATGAGTCTGTATGTAGTTTGCATACTTGTTTTTCTATTGGTCCTGAATACTTGACTGACAATGATGAAGAGGTAGAGTTTAATCTTGGCCTAGGCTTAGGAGAAGCGCCTATGGATGATGAGGATTTTGATCATAATGCATATTTGGATGACCCTCTGTTTGAGAATGATTTAGAGTTGCCTGACTTTGAAAATGAATTAGACTTGCCTGCTTATGAGAATGAAATATCTGCAGTTGATGATTTACCTTCTTTTGAAAATGAGTTGGATTTGCCTGAAATCGATGATTTTGATGATGATATTGAATTACCTGACATTGAGAATGAGCATGAATTGTCTGATAATGAGCATGATTTGCATAGGAAGGATTACTTGATAGATAATTCTGAGTCTGATCATGATAGTGTTAAATCTATCGAGTCTGATCCTGACATTCCTGAATGCATGGACCCTGAAAATGTTAATACCTTTGATTCGTGTCCCAATGATGTATATAGTATAGAATCCGACCCAGAGGAGCTCGAATCTGTGCATAGTATAGAATCTGATCCTGAAATTCTTGAATTCTTTAATTCTTCTGATAGCGAGTCATATGATAGCCTAGTTGATTAATTTTTTTATTCTGAGTCTGAGGAATCTTCTGAGCATTTAGATATTATATCTGATGAGTGGATTGGCATGATTGATAGGCCATCTTTAGATCCTAGACCTGTAGATATCATAACGCTTGATGACTCAGTAAACAATTGTTTTGTGAATAGAGATTTAGAAAAAAGATTTGATGCTGTTACATATTTTCTGAAATGTTATTATAACAATCTCTTTAGTGATGATGGGTCAGGGGAAAGTTTTTTTTCTCCCCTGTTTGCAGTGTGCAACTCGGTGCGTGATTTTCTGCAAAGCCCGGAGGATGATGAAAACTTTTATTTCGAGCCTCCGTAAGCGTGCCGAGCCTCGTCTAGCTAAAGACGTTAAAGAAAGCGCTGCTTGGGAGGCAACCCAAGGATTAAAGTTTAGGTAGTTGTTTTTGCGGTAAATAATTTTCTTTGCTTAGTGATCCAATTTTGTTCTGCAGGATCACCTTAAGCAAATTCCAAAGCTCCAAAAATCCCATTTTTCTGGATCCAAAGGAAGAGGATGAATCGCTCCTAGCTCAGAGAAGTCTCAGTATCCCTCTTTATGCTTTATTGCTTTTAAAACATTGGGGACAATGTTTAATTTAAGTTTGGGGGGAGGCTTTCGCTGTGTTGAACATATTTAAATTCTGTTGGATGCATGAATAGATATCTATGATAGCCAAGGATGTGATTTTAGAAGTTTTGGGAGAAAATGGTTTATATGTTGTGGAATCTGGGAGCATGACAGAAATTGTGAAATTTTAAAATTTTTTGATACTTAGTTTTGATGTCTAAAGCATGTGATAGTCTTATCTAATGACGTCTTTGAAAATCTAGATTCTTATTATGATTTTTAAAGTTTGTTGTCACCCCGATAGGCTTAGTTTCTAATATTAGGAAGTTCATGCTTGATTGTTTCAAAGAGCTAGGTAGAAAAAAAATGCTATGCCTGCTGAGAGAAAAGCAAAAGCAACAAAAGAAAATGAGAGAAAAAGAAAAATCTGTTGAAAAAGAAAATTTTTGCTTGCACAAAAGAAAAAGCCTAGGGGTAAAAAGAGCTACCTGCGGTGTGATCAGTTAGGCCAACCAGAGAATAAAATTCGGGTTAAGGGTCCCTGCACCGTAGTGTGAAAGCTAGTACCATTAGATATCAAAATGCAAGTTTGGGGAAGTAGCAAAAGAAAAAGAAAAAGAAAAAATCATTTGAGAGTTTTGCTCCCCCATGAAAAAGGAAATGACAGGCGCCCTAGTTTCTTTTTTTTGCATGATAGAAGAACTCCGACCTATTAGGGGCTCTTAGCCAGTGTAGGGGAAAACAAATGGAGAAAGCCATAAGACTAATCTAGGTTAGTAAAAGAATCAATAGATAAGTCTTGAGTATGCTATTCAATAATCTTAAGTTCAAACTATTTTAAGATTTCTTCAAGAGTATGTGGTGCTTGCTTATTCCACTTGCATGTTTTCCATTCTATCTTGTGAATTCCAAAATCATTGAGGCTTGAGCGATTCTATTTCATGCATCTTTGGATTTATTTTGCTCGGGACTAGCAAAAGCTTAAGTTTGGGGGTGTGATAGCGAGAAGAAATGTCGCTATTTTAATCCCAATTTATTAAGCTTTTTAGAGCTTTAATAGTGTTTTTATTGAAAATATTTTATATATTTTGTTATTTGGTCTTTAGGAGCAAAGTTGTGGATTTTGTGGAAAAAGTGCCCAAAAACAAGTCATTTAAGCCCAACTTACATACATGGGTCAAGGGGGAAGCCAAGAAGGTCAACCATGAAGATAAAGTCCAAAAGAAATGAAGTTGGCCCAAGATTGAAGCCCAAATCCGCACCAGAAAGTTCTGGAATTCGCCTAGCGTCGAGACGCTATAGGGACAGCGTCGAGACGCTGTCCCATTTCTTGGCCGGCAAGTCGATGACGTCACAGCGTCGCGACGCTGTGCCAATAGCCTCGCGACGCTACCCTATTTCCGAGCCTATATAAGGCGCCCCTTGGTGCCTTGTTTTACCATCAATCATCATTTCTTCCATTCTTTCATTTCTTTCCTTGGCTCCTTTGGAGCCTCTCTCAAGGCTTTCTAGCCTTTTGAGAGCTTTCTTAGTGGGAAAATTTTGGGGAATTTTGGGGAGCATCCTAGGAGGCTCAAGGAGTTTTCGGAGGGATTCCAAGCGCAGCGAAGGGGTCTTCAACGATCAATTCCTTCCCTTTTATTATGCTCTTTATTATGCTTTCAGTTGTAAATGTTGTGAATATTTTAGCTATGTATAGCTAAACCCCAATTTGGGGTCTTGAAATGAAATTATAGTTTAAATGTTATTATAATTGCCTATCTCTTGCCCTTTTTCCTAATTATTTGTATGGATGTGCTTAATGCTTTATGCAATCTAGCCAATTGTGTAATGATTCGATTCTTAATGGAAACTCGACGGAGAGAAGTTAGGATAGATCATAATCCATGCAACTAGTTTAATTGCCCGTCGTGACAACGGGATTAGTTTATTAAACTTAGATTCCTAAAATGAATCAGAGCGTAATAATTAATGATTTTTATGGCGCTAAGAACACTTAGGTTGTTAAAATGAATTAATTACAATTAGGGGAGACCGACAGGAGAACCTATGTGATTAACGGAGATTCTAGGATTATAATTAGTTGGGCAACGAGATAGGATAATTTTAATAATTGTTTAGCTAATAATTGATTTTCAAGACCCCTCTTCCCATTAAAAAGCTCTTTCTCCATATTTTGTTTTCTTGATTGATCAAATTGTTTTCTTTACTTGCTTTGATTTTTAAATTTCTTTGATTGCATGATTTGGTCTCTAAATATTATTTCGCCCAAGTATTTTTAGTGTTCAAGAGAATTTTTGCTTTGCTTAATTTTCGCTTCGCCTCCCTGTGGATTCGATACTCGGTATTACCTACCGTTTTATATTATTTGTGACGACTCGTGCGCTTGCGATAATCGTTCAACCCAACAACAGTAATCAACTGCAAGCAGGATGTAGATGTTCCCAAAGGATGGCAGGAATGGTCCCATAAAGTATATCCCCCATACATCAAAGATTTCCACTTCGAGTATGAAGTGTAAAGGCATTTCGCTTCTTGCCGTCAGGTTCCCTGTCCTTTGGCATTGATCGCAGTTTTTCGTGAAGACGTGTGCATCTTTGAAGAGACTTGGCCAAAAATAACCGGATTGGAGGACTTTGACTGCTGTCTTTAATCCTGCGAAGTGTCCTCCGTATGGTGCTGCATGACAGACTCCTAATATGAGAGGCATCTCTTCTTCTGACACACACCATCTTAGTATTTGATCATGCCCTAGCTTATATAAGTATGGTTCATCCCAGTAGTAGTCCTTGACGTCTATCAAAAACTTCTTAAGCTGTTGAGTGGTTGCTTCCGGTGGTTTTAGTCCACTAACTAGATAATTCACATAATCCGCAAACATGGAAGTTCAACAGTCCTGATTGCCAGAATTCACTCATCCGCGAATGACTCTTGAATATCCAACCCTTTTTCTATTTGTGCCTCCTCTCCAAGCCTTGATAGGTGGTCTGCTACCTGATTCTCTGTCCCTTTTCTGTCTTGGATCTCAATGTCAAACTCCTGCAAAAGCAAAATCCATCAAATTAATCGGGGTTTGGCATCTTTTTTCGAAAGCAAATGTTTGAGGGGCTGAATGATCTGTGTGAACTATGACTTTAGTTCCCACAAGGTAGGATCTAAATTTGTCAAAGTCAAATACTACTGCAAGTAGTTCCTTTTCTGTGACTGTATAGTTCAACTGAGCCTCATTCAGTGTTTTGCTTGCGAAGTAAATAGGCTGCACTATCTTCCCTCTCTTCTGACATAGGACTGCACCAACTGCAAAGTCGTTGGCGTCGCACATCAACTCGAATGGTAGGGTCCAATCAGGTTCAATCATGATCGGTGATGTGCTGAGTGCCTTCTTTAAGGTCTCGAACCCTTGTTTGCAATCTTCATTAAAGTCGAACGGTCTATCTACTTCTAGTAACCTACACAAAGGCTTGAAAATTTTAGAGAAATCTTTAATGAACCTTCTATAAAAACCTGCATGGCCTAGAAAGCTTCTAATATCTCGCACTGTTTTTGGGAAGGGCAATTTGGATATGATCTCGATCTTTGCCTTGTCCACCTCAATTTCCTTCCTGGAGATGTGATGTCCAAGAACTATGCCTTCTTGTACCATAAAATGGCACTTTTCCCAGTTCAGTACCAAGTTGGTTTCTTCACATCTTTCTAGCACTTGGTCTAAATTTCGTAAGCACACTGCAAATGATTCACCGAAGACAGAAAAGTCATCCATGAATACTTCCACGGTTCGTTCTACCATGTCGGAGAATATAGCCATCATACACCTTTGGAAGGTGGCTGGTGCATTGCATAAACCGAATGGCATTCTCCGGAAGGCAAACGTCCCATATGGACATGTGAACGTAGTCTTCTCTTGGTCCTCTGGGGCTATTATTATCTGGTTCTAACTGGAGTAACCGTCTAAAAAGCAATAATAATCCTTCCCTGCAAGTCTGTCCAGCATCTGATCTATGAAGGGCAATGGGAAGTGGTCTTTCCTGGTTACTTTATTAAGGCGGCGGTAGTCTATGCAGACTCGCCATCCTGTAACCGTCCTTGTTGGGATCAATTCATTTTTCTCGTTCTCTACTACGGTCATCCCACCCTTTTTTGGAGCGCATTGTACTGGCCTGACCCAGCTACTGTCTGAAATTTGGTAGATGACTCCTACGTCCAGCTACTTTAAGATTTCCTTCCTAACAACTTCCTTCATGATGGGATTTAATCTCCTCTGGCTTTCAATAGAATTCTTAGCTCATTCTTCAAGGTTGATTCTGTGCATGCAAAATGAGGGGCTGATTCCTTGAATGTCTGCATTGTCCATCCTATTGTTTTTTATGTTTAGAGAGGACCTGCAGCAAAGAAATTTCATCTTGTTCAGTAAGGTAAGCAGATATAATAACTGGTGATGTCCTGTTTTCACCAAGAAAACTGTATTTAAGATGCTCTGGCAGAGGCTTAAGTTCCAATTCAGGGGGATTGATCAGAGATGGTTGTAGCGGCCTGACTTCTTCTTGGTCCGATGAATCCCTTAGTGCCTCTATCCTTGTTGTTGTAGAATCATTTGTGACTAGTACTTTTAATTCTTCAATCCTTTTTTCTTATTGTTCCTCCTTTTCGAACTTGTTCCCTTTCAGTGGTTCTCCCTTTAGTGTTTCCTGCAAAATAGATACAGGGAGTTTGTCAACTTCTTCAATCATAGAGCATTTATCAAGGTATCTTGGGTATTGCATTGCTTTCATCACATTGAAAGTGACATGCTGGTCATTGATCCTCATGGTCAACTCTCCTTTTTGCACATCAATTAAGGTCCTGCCGGTAGCCAAGAAAGTTCGTCCTAAAATGATCGGCACGTCCTTATCAGCCTCACAATCTAAAATGATGAAATCTGCTGGGAGTACAAATTTGTCAACCTTGACCAACACATTTTTAATTTTTCCAATAGGTTGTGTAAGTGATCTGTCTACTAATTGTAAGGTTACAGTTGTTGGTCTTGCTTCACTTATCCCCAACTGTTTAAAAACTGAGTAGGGCATCAGGTTTATGCTCGCTCCTAGATCGCATAGAGCTCTGCCTACATCCCTTCCTCCCATGAAGCATGGAATGGTGAAACTTCCTTGGTCTTTGAGTTTAAGAGGGATCTCATTCTTGACCAGTGCACTGGAACATTCAGTGAGTGCAACCGTTTCGTATTCCCCTAATCTTCTTTTCTTTGATAGAATATCCTTCAAGAACTTCATATAGGTAGGCATCTGTTCAAGTGCTTCTACCAATGGAATATTGATATGTAGCTATTTTAAAACATCTAAGAACTTGTTGAACTGTATATTCTGCGAAGCATGTTTAAATCTTTGAGGGTATGGAGGAGGTGGTCTATATTCTGGATCTATCACAAACTTTTGGGGTCTTGCGGTCGCATTCCCTTGTTTTTTCTCTGAATTTGTTTTTTCTTTTTCTACCAAGGCTTCATGCTCCTTGGTCTTTTCTTCATTGTTTTTATTCTGAATAACTTCTGGGGTAATGTCTGACTTCTTTTCTAAAATCTTTTCTTGAGCTTCTTCTAGGATCTCTGCTTTTTGATTTACTGGATACTTTGGGCCATCATATTCTAGTCCACTTCTTAAGGTTACTGCCTTGCATTGCTCTTTTCCTTCTCTCTGAGGGATCTCAGTCATGCTAGGCAACGTCCGTTGTGGTCTGTTTTTAATCTCCTAAGCAATTTGTCCAAGCTGTACTTCCAAATTCCTAACTGCAGCATCGTTTCTTGCCATGTACTCCTTCATAAGAGTCTCTAGATTTGACTCTTGACTCTGCACTTGGACTGGTTGCAAGTTCTTCTGCGGCTGCTGTTGTGTAGGACGCTTCTCGAATTGGTTTGAATTGGAATTACTCGAGCCGTCTTGTCCTTCCCAAGAGAAGTTTGGATGTTGTCTCCAACCTGGGTTGTACGTGGCCGAATAGGGATTCCATATGTTCTAGTTCTGGTTCCCTTGTTGACCTACATATAAGACAGACGCGGGGTTTAATGGACAGTTATCAGCAATGTGTTCCTCACCACAAATTTCACAACAGGAAGAAGAAATAGCATTGGCAGGGGCTAAGTTTGCTTGATTGTTTATAGTCATGCCCATCATCATGCTATGGATAGCCTTGATATGGGCTTGCATAGTAGAATTAGCCTCTGTTTCTACTGCTTTAGCTGGATTCTTCAAGATTGTGGTTGGCTCGGTCTCTCCCCAATGTCTATTGTTTGTGGCTATGGTGTCTGATAACTCTCCAAAAGAGAGTTATTTAGGCCTTAGTTTCATAATGATTTGTGTGTCATTTGTGCTAAATAGGGTTGCTTTTAGATATATATTATATGTTCTAACCCATTTGGAAGAATGGATGCTTTGGAAGTTATTTTGCGCAGAATATATTGTTGAGCGACTTGAGGGAGCAAATTCTGTGCTGCAGAAAGCAGGGAGCAAAACTGCCACGTCACAGCTCCTTAGCCAATTTAATGAACTGAATTCAGTTAAGCTATTCTCGGGTTTAAGGACCAAGGAGAGCCATCCACGTGTCTAGGTCAACCTAATTCAAGCTTGCTATCACTCTATAAAAGGAGGAGTCGTCCCAAGTCAAAAGGATTCCACTCTTGGAAAGGGATCACTTCTCATTTCCATCATTGGGAGCCGAATAGAGGAGAAAGATTAGGGACTACAAGAAGACCATCAATTACGAAGTCAATCAAGGGAATTAGTATTTTCTTGTATTATTTTGTAATTATGGATGCATTTACTCAGATTGTAATGTGTGTTACCATGCACTTTATGAACTAAGTAACCTTAGGTGTTGGTTAGGAGTCATGTAATTGTCGTGCTTAATCTCTATGCAATATAAGTTGATTTGATGCATCTTGATTATTTGTTGTGCTTATTTTCATTTTGTGCCCGCTTGGCCAGCCGGTATGAATATCACTTCCTAGTTTCAGGGATGATTTGGGAAGTGTGTGGCATTTAATCACACTAGATCATTGTGTATTGGTGAACACCAGTGACTGAGTTAGGGATAGCCAGTTGCCTAGTGCTTGATCGGTAGTGTGTCATTGGAGTTGAAACACATTCTAAAAAATCTGGAGTTCCGGGAGGAATCCGCTAATAAGACTGCAAGAGTTTTGCATGATCAATAATATTTCTAGAGCATCTTCTAAAACAATTACTAAATCCTGATCAACGCCTATTTCTAATTTGTCTGCTTTATTTGTTTACTTTCTGTTCTGTCATTTCTTTTGCTTCAGTATTATATCAAAATCAATCATTTTAACCACCTCTTGAAACCATTGAAGAATTTCATAAAATAGATAAAGTGAGAATTATTCAGGCCCGCGGATTCGATAAATACTTATTACTTGTTGCGGATTGTGTATACTTGCACAGAGTTCTAGAGTCTATTTCCACCTTATTTTTACTCACTCTGGGAACCCAACAAGTTTTTGGCACCGTTGCCGGGGACTTGAATAAGTTTTATCTGATCTGTTTTGTGTATGTGTTTTAGTGGTTTGGTGCTAGAACTTTTTGATTGTTTCTTTTGTTTTCGCAGGTGTGAGTTTGGTGCATGAACGATCTGCCTGGGGTAAGGTTCAAGCTTGATCCAGAAATCGAGAGGACATTCAGGAGAAGAAGGAGAGAGTAGCGTAGACAGCAAAATCCAATGGATAACGTGCCGCGTCTTCCGCAGGGTCCAGAAGATCCAGCGAACCCCCAGCAAAATCATTTGCTGCAGCAAAACCAGCCGCTGGAGCAAAATGAACAGCAAAATAATCAGGCTGAGAATCCTATCTTGGTAGCGAATGATAGGGCCAGAGCCATTCGAGCTTATGCTTTTCCATTGTTTGATGAGTTAAATCCAGGGATTGCACGTCCTCAAATTGAGGTAGCAAATTTTGAAATGAAACCAGTAATGTTTCAGATGTTGCAAACCGTGGGGCAGTTCCATGGTTTGTCATCTGAAGACCCTCATTTGCATCTTAAGTCTTTTCTAGGAGTTAGTGATTCTTTTGTAATTCAAGGAGTGCCTAGAGATGCCCTTAGAGTAACTTTGTTCTCGTATTCTCTTAGAGATGGAGCAAAGGCATGGTTAAATTCTTTTGCTCCAGGATCAATTAGGACATGGAATGAGTTAGCGGAAAAACTTCTTAGTAAATATTTCCCACCAAATAGGAATGCTAAATTGAGGAGTGAAATAGTAGGGTTTAGGCAACTTGAAGATGAAACCTTTAGTGAGGCTTGGGAGAGGTTTAAGGAGCTTTTGCGAAAGTGTCCCCACCATGGTTTACCACATTGTATCCAAATGGAAGCATTTTACAATGGGTTAACTGGAGCAACCCAAGGTATGGTTGATGCTTCGGCTGGAGGGGCCCTTTTGGCAAAAACTTTTAATGAAGCTCATGAAACTTTAGAAAGAATATCAACTAATAGTTGTCAGTGGTCAGATGTTAGAGGCACAAATAAAAAGGTTAAGAATGTGTTAGAGGTTGATGGTGTGTCAACCATTAGGGCTGATATTGCAATGTTAGCTAATGCTCTTAAAAATGTAACAGTGGTTAGTCATCAGTAGCCTGCTGCAGTGGTGAACCAAGTTGCAGAGGAAGCTTGTGTCTATTGTGGTGAAGAGCACAACTACAAGCTTTGCCCCAGCAATCCAGCTTCTGTGTTTTTTGTAGGTAATCAAAGGAATAACCCTTATTCTAACTTTTATAATCCAGGTTGGCGCAACCACCCCAATTTCGCGTGGGGAGGACAAGGAAGCAATGTGCAAGCACAACAAAAGGTGAACCAGTCGGGATTTGCTAAAGCACAGGTATTGCCCCAGCAAAATTCAGAGAGTTCTCTTGAGGCAATGATGAAAGAATATATGGCTCGTACAGATGCCGCAATTCAAAGTAATCAAGCTTCAATGAGAGCCCTGGAATTGCAAGTGGGCCAGCTAGCTAATGAGCTGAAGGCAAGGCCTCAAGGGAAACTTCCTTCAGATACTGAACACCCTAAAAGGGAAGGTAAGGAGCAGGTAAAGGCAGTAACTCTAAGGAGTTGTAAGCCACTAGAAGAGAGAAAAGAGCCTAGTAAAACCCAGGATATAGAAAAGAATTGTGATAAAAATGTTGTTGTTGAGAAAGAGTTGGAATCTGGTCAGGGTGCCGGAGGCAGCAATAATGATGCTGGAGCATCTGGTTCTGTTCCAGATGTGGAACCACCTTATGTGTCGCCCCCATCTTATGTACCACCTCTACCTTTTCCACAAAGGGAAAGACCTAAGAATCAGGATGGTAAATTTAAGAAGTTTTTAGAGATTCTTAAGCAATTGCATATAAATATCCCTTTAGTAGAAGCTATAGAGAAAATGCCTGATTATGCTAAATTTCTTAAGGATATTTTAACTAAAAAGAAGAGGTTAGGTGAGTTTGAAACTGTATCTCTTACTGAGGAATGTAGTGTTATTCTTAAGAATGGGCTACCAACCAAGGCTAAGGATCCAGAGTCGTTCACTATTCCTGTATCTATAGGTGGAAAAGAGTTAGGTAGAGCACTTTGTGATTTAGGTGGAAGCATTAACCTTATGCCTCTTTCGGTCTATCGAAAGTTAGGTATTGGTGAAGCTAGGCCTACCACAGTCACACTCCAACTAGCCGATAGGTCTATCATATATCCTGAGGGTAAAATTGAGGATGTCTTAGTGAAGGTAGATAAATTCATATTTCCTGTTGACTTTATTATCTTAGATTATGAGGCAGATAAAGATGTCCCAATTTTTCTTGGTCGTCCATTCTTGGCTACTGGTAGGGCATTAATAGATGTTCAAAAAGGGGAATTAACAATGAGGATTTATAATGGGGAAGTAAAATTTAATGTTTTTAAGGCCATGAAGTATCCAGACGAAATGGAAGATTGCTCTTTCATTAGGATTCTGGAGAACACAATTGTTGAGACAGCAATAAAGGATTCGGCAAGCAAGCATTTGGAAGGTCATGGAGAGGTTAGTGTAGAAGATTTAGAGGTTTGTTCTTTAGAAAGAAAAAATGAAAAAGAAGTGTCTAGGTGTGAGGATGTTTTTGAATCTTTAGATTTGGATCAAAGGAAAGCTCCCCCTATTAAACCATCCCTGATTGAGGCACGTACTTTAGATTTGAAACCCTTGCCGGATCATCTAAAGTATGTGTATCTTGGGGAGGGTGAGACGTTGCCCATTATTGTTGCATCAGATTTAATGTCGGAGCATGAAGAGGCCTTAATAAAGTTGCTGCAGCAATATCGCAAGGCAATAGGTTGGACATTAGCTGACATTCAGGGAATTAGCCCATCTTTCTGTATGCATAAAATCACTCTAGAGGAGGGATCCTTTAGGAGTATTGAGCAACAGAGAAGGCTTAACCCTGCAATGAAAGAGGTTGTTAAAAAGGAGGTGATTAAATGGTTGGATGCTAGCATTATTTATCCAATTGCAGATAGCAACTGGGTAAGCCCTGTCCAATGTGTTCCTAAGAAAGGAGGTGTCACAGTGGTAAGTAATAAAGACAATGAGTTGATCCCAACCAAGACAATAACTGGCTGGAGGGTTTGCATGGATTACAGGAGGCTTAATAAAGCTACCCGTAAGGACCACTTCCCTCTACCATTTATTGACCAAATGTTGGATAGATTGGCTAGTCAGGCCTACTACTGTTTCTTAGATGGTTACTCTGGGTATAACCAGATTACCATTGCTCTTGAGGATCAGGAAAAAACCACTTTCACCGGCCCTTATGGGACGTTTTCTTTTAGGCGAATGCCTTTTGGCCTTTGCAATGCTCCAGCAACATTTCAGAGGTGTATGTTAGCAATTTTTTCTGATATGATTGAGTCCATTGTTGAGGTATTTGTGGACGATTTTTTAGTCTTTGGAGGGTCTTTTCAGAGTTGTTTGGATAATTTAGGTAAGGTGTTAAAGAGATGTGAGGACACCCATCTAGTTCTTAATTGGGAGAAATGCCACTTCATGGTGAAGGAGGGCATTGTGTTAGGTCATAGGATTTCAATGAAAGGTCTAGAAGTTGATCGAGCAAAAATTGAGGTTACCGAGAGATTAGAACCACCGAATTCAGTGAAAGGGACTCGGAGCTTTCTAAGTCATGCTGGATTTTATAGGAGGTTCATAAAGGATTTTTCAAAAATCAATAAACCTCTTTGTAACTTATTGTGCACTGATCATGTTTTTTATTTTAATGCAGATTGTAGGAAGGCTTTTGAAACTTTAAAGGCTACTTTAATCTCAGCACCCATTCTTTGTGCACCTAATTGGAGTTTACCATTTGAGGTAATGTGTGATGCAAGTGATGTTGCAGTAGGTGCCATGCTGAGGCAAAAGCAGGGCAAATTTATCCATCCTATATATTATGCAAGCAGGGTTTTAAATGAGGCACAAGTCAACTATACAACTACTGAGAAGGAGTTGTTAGTCGTTGTGTTTGCCTTTGAGAAATTTCGCCCATACCTGGTTGGATCCAAAGTCACAATTTTCACGGATCATGCAGCAATAAGGTATTTAATGTCTAAAAAAGATGCAAAGCCCAGATTGATTCATTGGGTTTTATTATTGCAAGAATTCGACTTGGAGATAAAGGATAAGAAGGGATCAGAGAATGTCATTGCAGATCATTTGTCTCGTCTTGATCCAACATCATCTTTGCTGAAGCAATCTGCCATTTCAGATTCTTTTCCAAATGAACAGCTTTTTGCTGTTGAGGTAAAGGTAGTCAAGGATGTCCCTTGGTATGCCGATATTGCCAACTTTTTGGTAAAGGGAGTCACTCCTATTGACATGGATTGGAGGCAGATGAAAAAGTTTAAGCATGTTGCGAAATTTTTTTATTGGGATGAGCCATTTATGTATAAGCAATGCTCTGATGGTATTATTCGTAGGTGTGTTTCAGGTGATGAAGCAAAGGAAATCCTAGAGCAATGTCACTCTTCGCCGTATGGAGGCCATTTCAGTGGCCAGAGGAAAGCTATGAAGATTTTGCATTGTGGATTCTTCTGGCCTTCCTTATTTAAGGATGCCCACTGGTTCTACAAGCAATGTGATGCTTGCCAAAGGAGAGGAAACTTGAGACCTAGAGATGAAATGCATCTTACTTACATTTTGGAAGTAGAATTATTCGCTGTGTGGGGCATTGACTTTATGGGGTCATTTCCCCCTTCTAATGGTAATGTTTTTATCTTATTGGCAGTTGATTACGTGTCCAAGTGGGTGGAGGTCATTGCATGCCATCAGAATGACGCCAAGACAGTAGCAAAGTTTCTTCAATCGCACATTTTTGCGCGGTTTGGGACACCTAGAGCTCTAGTAGTGATGAGGGTACACATTTTGTTAACAATATCTTAACTAAGCTTTTAGCTAAATATGGAATCAAACAGAGGATAGCTACCCCATATCACCCACAGGCTAATGGTCAAGCTGAAATAAGCAATACGGAAATCAAATCAATTCTAGAGAAAGTAGTCCATCCATCTAGGAAGGATTGGTCTTTTAGGTTGGATGAGGCTCTTTGGGCTTATAGGACAGCCTATAAGACTCCTCTAGGTATGTCTCCCTATAGGTTAGTATATGGGAAAGCTTGCCATCTACCATTAGAGCTTGAGCATAAAACATTTTGGGCTTTGAAGAAATTAAATTTTGATCTGAATCGTGCAGGGGCAATTAGAATGCTGCAGCTTAATGAATTAGCGGAATTTCATCAATTTTCTTACGAAAATTCAAAAATGTATAAAGAAAAGACTAAGCGGTGGCATGATAAGAAACTTAAGCCTAAAGAGTTTGTTAAAGGCCAGAAAGTTTTGCTTTATAATTCTAGATTAAAATTGTTTCCTAGGAAACTAAAATCCAAATGGTCTAGGCCATTTGTTGTGATTGAAGTTTTTCCCCATGGAGCAATTACTTTGCAGGATGAAAAAAATGGGAGAGCGTTCAAAGTTAATGGACAGCGTGTGAAACATTATTGGGGAGAGGAGTTCCAGTCGAAATATCCTTCCCTGAAGTTGGTTGATGAATGAGAGAGCGAGGTTTTTGCGGGAGCATTTCACAGAGCAATATTTTGAGCTCCTAGTGGTTGTTTTGATTTTATTTCTCGCTGATTTGGTTCAATTTGGATTATTTTAATTAGATTTGGTTTGAATTTAATTATTTAAAATCAGATTCGGTAAGTTTGAATTTTATGTGATTTTGTTTATTTCCGTAGATTCTATTTTCGGTTTATTTATTTATTTAGCCGAGTTAATTTTTTTATTAATCTGATTAGTTTAGATTATATTTTAGGTTGTAATTTTGTTATTTAATTCTTGGTTAGATTAGGGTTTAATAAAGATTTTTTCTGATTTATTCGGCTTCAAGTTAAAAGAGAAAGATTTGATTTTGGCGGTATTATTTTTTTTTACTTTTTTCGTATCAAAGATCCTTCTAGAAGAAAATCTTTGTGATGATAAGTTTGTTTTTGCAATCTTTTGGCAGAATCAAATATTTCGTCCGAAGGAAAAGGGATTGGTTAAGGATTAATTGATTTTACCGTTTGAGAATTTAATTTTTCAGTGGGAAGGTGAATCGCGTGCCAACATCTGATGCTTCCACGTGTTCAGCATGAAGAATCTGACGGCTAGCACAACACTTACGTGTCACGGGGTTCAAATTTTACCGTTCCTTTAATTTTGATTGCATGCAAATAACGGTAATATCATTTAATTAGGGGCAAATATTTTCGGTTAGGATTTGAATTGCTGAAGCCCTATTTAAAACTCTGGTACGTTTTAATCTCTTCATCTTCTTGTTCTCTGTCGTTCTTCTTTTTATCTTTTTGCTTCTTTGTGGTGAATTCTGAATCGAAATGGCGAAGACAAGAGGAAGAAAAGAGAGGGACGCCGAGGAAGAGGAGATGCCTGTAACTCCTAAGGCTCCAAAGAAAACTAAGAAGAAGAAAACGACAGAGGAAAAGGAAGCCAAGAGAAGGAGGCGGCTGCAGAAGGATGGTGTTGAAGAAGTGGTGCGAAAGGTAGTCAAAGATGTGGTGGAAGACCAGCCAACGGAACCTGAGGTACAGAACCCTGAACAGACTGCCCCAATAGTCGAGGATACGCAGGAAGTTCAAGAAAACCAGACAGAGGATACGGAGGTTGTGCCGGAAAAAGGTGACGAGCAGGAGGTGCAGGAGGCTCGCGTTGAAGTCATTATGCCGGAAGTTCCACATCGTAGACGGAGGAAACAGAAGGCTGGTCGAGTGAAAATAATCCGTTCGGATACTCCGACACCTACTACATCAGACTCTGAGAAAGAAAAAGCTGCTGGTGAGGATCAAGAAAAAAAGAGACTGGATGAGCAAGAGCAAGAGGAGACGGAAGAAAAGACTGGAGAAGATGACGTACAGAAAAATTTGGACAAGGGCAAAGGCATTGCAGGAGCAGAAGAAAAAGCAGAAGTGACGGAGCCAGAGGAGGGAAGATTACCATATGAGCGATTTGTCAATCATTTTGATAGAGCAAAATACTTGGAAATGTTAAAGAGAGACTTCTTGTTTGAGAGAGGATTTAGCGGTGATCTTCCACATTTTCTGCGGGCCGGCATTACGAACCATGGTTGGGAGTTATTCTGCTCCAAGCCTGAATCTGTAAACGCGCATGTAGTGCACGAATTTTATGCAAACATTGACGAGGAAGAGAGTTTCCTAGTTATCGTTCGAGGAGTAGCAGTTGACTGGAGTCCGGGTGCCATTAACTCCCTGTACAACCTTCAGGATTTCCCCCACGACGGATACAATGAGATGGCTGTGGCACCATCTAATGAGCAATTAAACGCTGTTGTTCGGGAAGTTGGTGTTGAAGGGGTGCAGTGGAGACTTTCGAAAACAGAGAAAAGGACATTTCAAGTAGCTATCTAAAGAAGGAAGCAAATACATGGATGGGATTCATCAAACAAAGGTTGCTTCCAACGACTCATGACTCGACGATTTCTAGGGAACGTGTTCTTCTGGCTTTCACAATTTTAAGGTCTCTCAGTATTGATGTGGGCAAGATTATTGCAAGTGAGATATTTGGATGCTGGCGGAAGAAGGTTGGGAAGTTGTTTTTCCCAAATACAATTACAATGCTTTGTATGCGAGCAGGGGTTCCGGAGAATGCAGAAGATGTCATATTATTCGACAAGGGAATCATTGATACGCCTAACTTGGCACGGCTTCAGCATACGCAAGAGGCACGTCTGGGTGGGCTTGTTTGTGGCATTCACAAGATTTTAGAACAACTGGCACTGTCGGCCAGCAGGCAAGAGTTTGCCGAGAGGCAGTCTCAAACTTTCTGGAACTATGCTAAACGTCGTGATGCCAATTTGAAGAAGGCGCTGTAGGCAAATTTTTCCAAACCATATCCAGCCCTTCCATTATTCCCTGATGATTTATTGAACCCATGGATCCCACCGCCACCTGTAGAGAGAGATGAGGAGGAAGAAAATGAGCAGGGTCAGGAGGACTGACGGATGAAATGGCCCTGAGCGAGCATGATTTTTGTTCTGAGATTTTTGTTTGCTCGCGCATTTTCTAACCTCCTTTTCTTTGGATGTTTTCAATTTCTGTTTCTATGTTCTTACCTTTCTAGGCCATCAAATCTTTTGCTTTGTAAATCTTTCCTCTTTAATGAAATTTCCAATAGTTGTTTCTGTTCTATGGCACTGCGTAATTCTAACTTAACTAGTTTCTTCTGAATTTTTGAAGCTTGGACTGGTTAAGCTTAATTAGATCAAGGTATTCTGTTCTGCAGAAACCATTTGCTTGAGCATTTCTTCTAGCCTGGTCGTTGGTGCGGGAAGAAGATTTTGAGGTAGTGTTGACTTATATGATCCACTTTAAGCTTAGGCCTAGTCCCACGCTTAGTTTTAAAATTCAGATAGAAATATTTAAGTTTGGGGGTGTCTTTTAAAATTTTAATGATTCATTGGGGACAATGAATAATTCAAGTTTGGGGGACTTTTTGCTACTCCGCTAGTTTTGCTCGAGCATTCCTCTCCTTCATTAAATAATTTGCTAGGTTGTTGAGTAACCAGGGACATTTGTGACACCCACAGTTTGTCTTTGCGTCAAAAGATGACCTAGGAAGTATGAAAAAATGAGAAAAATTATTTGTTGAAAAAAATTATCGTGAAAATTTTTTTTTGCTGAGAAAATTCATGGAGCAAAAGTTTTGAAGGATGAATGATAATCCAGCAGTTTTTCTGTTTCCCAGGACTTAGGTGAGCTTCATCATAAAATGTTGCCATTCTGAGGAGCAAGGGATAGGATAACTAAGGATTTTTTAGCTTATCAATGAGTATTTAGCCTAATTGGTGATGAGTTTGAGGCAAGGGTATACTGCACCATAAAGTGGGTCATCCCATGCTTAAGAGCTTATGACTGTAGGGCTGCTTTAAGTCTGAAGAACAAAAATAAAAACCCCTTGAAAATGTGTTTTAATAAGTCTGATAGTAGAGCTAGGCTGTGGCAAGTTCGTAGAATTAAGTTAAAAGTGGTGATTATTTGTTCATGCCGGAGGAATTATATTGTTGCACAGTCCTTGGTTTTGCAGATGTCTCAGGTAAAGGTTGAAGGTAGTGTTGGATTATCTGTTCTGGTTAAGGTATGCTTTGTCTAACGTTTTGAATTCTTAAGAAAAGGTTGGTTAGTATTGCTCGGGACGCGCAATAGTTCAAGTTTGGGGGTGTGATAACTCTCCAAAAGGGAGTTAGTTAGGCCTTAGTTTCATAATGATTTGTGTGTCATTTGTGCTAAATAGGGTTGCTTTTAGATATATATTATATGTTCTAACCCATTTGGAAGAATGGATGCTTTGGAAGTTATTTTGCGCAGAATATATTGTTGAGCGACTTGAGGGAGCAAATTCTGTGCTGCAGAAAGCAGGGAGCAAAACTGCCACGTCACAGCTCCTTAGCCAATTTAATGAACTGAATTCAGTTAAGCTATTCTCGGGTTTAAGGACCAAGGAGAGCCATCCACGTGTCTAGGTCAACCTAATTCAAGCTTGCTATCACTCTATAAAAGGAGGAGCCGTCCCAAGTCAAAAGGATTCCACTCTTGGAAAGGGATCACTTCTCATTTCCATCATTGGGAGCCGAATAGAGGAGAAAGATTAGGGACTACAAGAAGACCATCAATTACGAAGTCAATCAAGGGAATTAGTATTTTCTTGTATTATTTTGTAATTATGGATGCATTTACTCAGATTGTAACGTGTGTTACCATGCACTTTATGAACTAAGTAACCTTAGGTGTTGGTTAGGAGTCATGTAATTGTCGTGCTTAATCTCTATGCAATATAAGTTGATTTGATGCATCTTGATTATTTGTTGTGCTTATTTTCATTTTGTGCCCGCTTGGCCAGCCGGTATGAATATCACTTCCTAGTTTCAAGGATGATTTGGGAACTGTGTGACATTTAATCACACTAGATCATTGTGTATTGGTGAACGCCAGTGACTGAGTTAGGGATAGCCAGTTGCCTAGTGCTTGATCGGTAGTGCGTCATTGGAGTTGAAACACATTCTAAAAAATCCGGAGTTCCAGGAGGAATCCGCTAATAAGACTGCAAGAGTTTTGCTAATATTGCTAGAGCATCTTCTAAAACAATTACTAAATCTTGACCAACGCCTGTTTCTAATCTGTCTCCTTTATTTGTTTACTTTCTGTTCTGTCATTTCTTTTGCTTCAGCATTATATCAAAATCAATCATTTTAACCACCTCTTGAAACCAGTGAAGAATTGCATAAAATAGATAAAGTGAGAATTATTCAGGCCCGCGGATTCGATAAATACTTATTACTTGCTGCGGGTTGTGTATACTTGCACAGAGTTCTAGAGTCTATTTCCACCTTATTTTTACTCACTCTGGGAACCCAACAGTGTCCAAGATAGCATGCGCCTCATTTGCAGACTTCTTCAAGAAAGATCCGTTTGCAGATGCATTGACTAGTGGCTTCGAAGCTTGATTAATCCACTATAAAAATGCTCTAAGATGATGCAAGCAGGCAATCCGTGGTGTGGACACTTCCGAACCAGCCTTTGAAATCTTTCCCAAGCTGCATCTAGAGGTTCATTGTATGATTGTCTGAAAGCAGTAATTCCAGCTCTATATTTGGCATTCTTATTAGAAGGAAAAAACTTCTCTAGAAATTTTTCAGCCAAATCGTTCCAAGAAGTGATGGAGTTTGGAGGGAATGAATCCAACCAAGCTTCAGCATCTCCTTGCAAAGAAAATGGAAAAAGCTTTAGCTTCAAAGTATCTTCAGGCACTTCTGTAACTTTAAAAGAATTGCAAACTCTCAAAAATAGCTTAATGTGTTTATGTGGATCTTCATTTGGAAGTCCAGAGAATTGGCCCATGGTATTCAACATTTGGAACATCACTGGTTTAAGTTCAAACTGTGGAGCATCTATCGGTGGCTAAAAAATTCCTGGATTTAAAGTCTGAAAAACTGATAAAGTGTTGCTCTATTGCGGTCTTCAGCAATATAAATTGGATTTTCTTGATGTGGCACCGGTGGAACTGGTGGAACTGGAGGAACTGGAGGAATTCTTCCACCATTTTGCTCTCTTCCACGATTCTGTGGATCAACTTGAGGATCGACTCCAGGAGGTTCCATTGGAAACTCTTGTATGTAAGAAGCTTCTTCTAGAGGTTCCTGTGCGTTCAACTCTTGTTGTTCCTTCCTTCGACGACGAAAGGTTCTTTCTACCTTAGGATCAATGTCAAGGAGTGGACACCCCTTGTTCATGCACTAACATCAACCTGCAAAAGAAAAACAATTGCAAATCAAAGTCAAATTCCCTTTGAGACAGAAATGCGGTCGCAATCTGATCGCAATTTCAAAAACAAAACTGGTTTCACTTTTGGTCCCCGGCAACAGCGCCAAAAACTTGGTGTGGCAGAGGCTGAATGATGGATGTGAGAAATAGATGATAAATAATAATAAAGATAAATTCAGCCAACCTTAGTGCAAGTATACACTATCGCACGTAGTAATAAAAACCTTAGAAGTATTCCAATGGTATCGATCCCATGAGGACTAAATTGGAAATTCAGATTTGAAGAAGAAACTCCTCAACTTGATTGCTTAAAAATAGGTAACCAAAGAAATATGATTGATGATTGATTTTTAGAAAAAGTAGATAAAACAAGCAAATAAACAAAAGATTAACAACAATGAATAAAACGAGGTATTCAATATGGATTCATCCCAAAGGCAATAACCTTAGTCATGGATTATTCAACTTAAGCCTATTCAATGCATTGGGTCAGATTTAACTTCTATTTGGCCTTGCTCCCAAGAACCGTTAGAAGGCTAAGCGAGTACCGTTATGAACATTTCTGTGACTCGACTCCTACATAGATAATTCACGAATGCAATCTATAACCCTATAGTTGATATAGGGTGCCTTAGGTAGCTTGCCCTATACCACCGAACAATCTCGTTCGAGCTTTTTCTCCTATATCACCTTTATGAGAACCGATATCATCTGTCCCTTTTGAGATCAAACTCACATAGCATGCAAAGTCTAAGTGATCAATTTAAACTCAGCAAGATCAGAATGATATTCAATAAAGAATGACATGCATTGAACAAAACTTAAGCAAATAAAACACTTTCAAGCTATTGAACCATAAGGGAATTCACCATATTGAACCCCTCAACGGAATTTACCTACTCATGGTGAGATAAAGTGCAAATGAATACATTTCCATTGAAAATAAGATGTAAAGAATACAGGTAAATGAAAAGTATCAAAAGCTGGAAATAATGAGAGTAGCCAAATACCATGGGTTTTTCTATTTATCCAATCCTTCTAGAGTTCGCTTAGACACTCCACTCTCTCGCTTTTACAAAGTAGGAATGGGTGAAAATCCCTACAAACCCTAAGGTTTGATGTCTAACTCAGGTTAGAATTTAGTCATCTAAGAAGGACCTCGGGCATCCCTACTCATAGGCGTCAACTAGGGTTCTGTCACCACCCTCTTCTTCCAAATGAGTTCTGCTTGAATTTGACTTCGAATCACGAGCTTATATAGTGTTGGAAACGGTTGAGGAGCTGCGAAATAGGTGCTGGTAGGTAGCCCAGTCGGTTTCGGGATCAAAACAGCCGGTTAGGTACGAAGAAGTCTCGTTTGAAACGACCCGCGGACGACTCGGAACTGCCTCTGTTTTTTCAGAAATGCGGTCACATTTCATTTTGCCTTCCCAGAAATGCGGTCGCATTTCTGGGGAAATTCCAGTTTTTCCTCTGTTTTCCTGCACAGCAACAAACTTAGTCAAATTCCCTTAAAATTGAGTCTTTTTAAGCACAAATGAGCATAATTTGACAAAAATGAATCTCAACACCCTAACTTATCAACTTTAACATATTTTGAGCTCGGGAACAGTAAAATTGATCTAAAACATATAGTTTTGACAAGATAATGAACTAAATATAAGGGTAAAATAGGTATATTTTTTACCCTTATCACTTGTCAAGGAAGCCATCTGCACTTTCAATGAACTTGAATCATCTAGCTCATATATTCCAGCCTTCTTCATTGGTGCCCTCTTCGTGGGCCATTGATTACTTATGGATGTCATTTCCTCTAACAGCTCCTTTGCATCGTTAACGATCTTGGACTGAAAACTTCTACCTGCAGATGTATCCAAAACAGTTTTAGTGGAACTATTAAGACCGTTATAAAATAACTGTACCTGGAGCCAATCAGGGTAACCGTGCAGGGGACATCTCCTTAACATCTCTTTATATCGCTCCCACGCCTCGTACAACTGCTCATCATCGATCTGCTTGAACGTTCCAATCTCCATGCGGAGTTTGGTTGTCTTAGCGGGTGGGAAAAACTTTGTAAGGAAAGCCTGAGCCATCTCATCCCAGGTATTGATGCTACCAGGCTCCAATGATTTGAGTCAATCTTTCGCTTTATCTTGTAAGGAGAAAGGAAGTAATCTCAATCTAATGGCGTCTGTGGTTACTCCGTTCATCTTTACTGTCCCACATATCTCTAAAAAGGACCGAAGGTGGGACTGAGGATCTTCCGAAGGATGCCCCTTAAACAAGTAATCCCTCGCCATCTGAATTAATCCCGTCTTCAGCTCAAAATTTTTTGCTTGAATGGGAGCATAAACGATGCCGGAATTTTTTGTGGGGAGAATAGGCTACAAAAAGTTTAGGATAGCCTTGGGTGCTTCTTCTTGTTGGGCCATCTTTTCAATTAGTCTTTTTCCTTTTCGAATAGCTCTAATAGTCCTATCAATTTCAAGATCTAATGGGAAAAGATCAGCCTCCTTATATCTTTGCATGCACAGCCCCAAGCTTATCAAACTAAAAAAATAAAACTATTCACAAAAATTCAAAAATTTAACTAAATACACCCTAAATTAATATTCACCCTTTTCTTTTTAATGTTAGAAAATTAAATTGCCTAAATTAAACACAACTCCCCGGCAACGGCGCCAAAAACTTGAAGGTACGACTATATCTGCAAGCGAACGGGTCGACAAGTAATATAAAACGGTAAGAATATCGAGTATCGAATACACAGGGAGAAGTTCAATCAGGCAAGGAAATATTCCAAACACTAAAAATACTAAGATTGCTTATTATTTAGGGGACTAAGCATGGTGAAAGATGCAAATGAAATTTAAACAAGGCAATTAAACAAAACCGATCGAGCAATTTAGCAAAGAGGGAGATTGAGTCAAATAAGAGGCTGGGTCTTGAATTCCAAAATATAGCTTAATAGTTATTCTAATTACTTAATTTTTTGTCCGACTAATTATAGATCTACAATCTCCGTTAATCACATAGGTTCTCTTATCGGTTTCCCCTAATTATAATTAACTCATTTTAACAACCTAAGTGTCCTTATCGTTATTAAATGGGCTAATTAATGAGTCCTGATTCATTATCGATCACTAAGCCTAATCAACTAATCTCGCTGTCACTACGAGCAATTAAGCCTAGTTGAGTGGGTTATGATCTGACTTAGTTTCTCTCCGTCGAGTTTCCACTATCTAATCACTATAAATTTGGCCAGAATCTATAGAGCATTACGAACACCACACAAATAATCAGTAAAGTGGACATAAAGATAGGCAATCAGAATAACATTAAACTATATTCCTTCATTTAAGACCCGTAAGTCGAGGTTTTAGCTATACATGTATGCTATAAGTACCAAAATTTCCCGTCTATACATGGTATAAAGCAATAAATGAACAAATAAAGGGGATAGGAGATGAACCATCAAAGAACCCCTTGCTTGCGCCTTGGATCCCCCGCGAAACAAGCTCCCGATCGCTCCAAAAAAATGCCCAAAAACAAGAATTTCGCGCTCCTCTCACTCGCTCTCAGCCCGACCCTCAAAATGGCTGAAAGACCATTTAGAAAAGTGGAGGAAATGAATGTTTGATGCCAAAAACGAGTGCCAATCCGCACCTTATATAGAGCTCTAGGGCCGACAGCGTCACGACGCTGACGTCACATCGTCGCGGTGCTGTGACGTATTCATCTTGTTCCCCAAGTCTTCCCAGTGTCGAGACGCTGAGGGACAGCGTCTTGACGCTGTCCTTCAACTGGGAATTTCCAGATTGCGTTTTGCCTGAATTTTGGGCTTTGTCCTTCAATTTTTTGCCTAATTCTCCTTCAATTTTTGGCTTAATTCTCCTTCAATTTTTGGCCCAATTCTCCTTCATTTAAGGTCTTGGACTCTTACAAATGACCCACCTTGAATCTCCATGATTAATTCTTCATTATTTGGACTTCTTTTCCTCTCCAATTTCTCCAAAAATCCAACAAAGAGCTCCTAGGGACAAAAATAATTAATTAATTGAATTTGATTATTAAAAACACAATAAAGCACAACAAAAACCATTAAATTTAAGGGTAAAATAGTAGCATTTATGCATGCTATCAGGGACCTCCGCCCCTACACTCTGTTCCCAGTAGCTTTTGTAATTACTCATTTAGAGCATTGTGTGATTTAGGTGCTAGTATTAACATCATTCCTTTATCTTTATGTAAGAAATTAAACATAGGAGAAATTAAATCTACTTCTGTTAGACTCCAGTTAGCTTATCAGTTTGTAGTCAGTTCATATGGAGTAGTTGAGAATGTTTTAATTAAAGTAGGAAAATTTCTTCTACCTGTTGATTACTTTGTCATGGATATAAAGGAAACCCTGTAGTACCTATTATACTAGAAAGACCATTCCTTGCTACTAGGAGAGTCATTATTGACATTGAGCGCAGGGAGCTTACTATTAGAGTCCAGCATGAGAAAGAGGTTTTCAAAGCTTTTGTGAACTCTAAAGATCATTCAAGTGCACTAGTAATTGGTTACAAAAAGGGTGCTAGCCAGAGCACCATTGGTGGATCCCTTGGCATTCGACCTCCTTGATGCATACACGACCGACACGTTGAGTTAACGACGTTAAACAAGCGCTTATGGGAGGCAACCCAAGTTAGTTTTGTTTTTGTTTTGTTGTTTTTTTATTTTAGTGTTGTTTTTGTTTTGTAGGTCTTGTGATCCCGTGGTTCTTGTCTTTGTTTGCAACCATGAGGACATCATCATTCCAGCGTGGTCGGACAAGTTTGTCGAGTCCTCGTCGCCAAATAAAATTTATAAACTCCGACTCTATGCTACTTTGCAATAGGTAGTGGTCGGGTCGTCCATAGGAAAAGGGTGATCTTTATTAATTTTCGGGTTTTCGCTAAACAGGGGGGTTGATACGAAAAAGGGGGGTTTGGTTTGTCACTAACCGAAATAAAAATAGCAAGGAAAAGTAAAAATGCTAGAAAAGGGAAAATAGCATGCAATGAGATCGAAGAAAGGTAAAAATCGAATGGAATCAAATAAAAGACGGGACTGTCGGATTAGTTATTCTTTAGAATACTTTGTGCATTTAGTTTCATCACTTGTTCTAAAATTATTTTGGTGATTAATTAAATTGCCTGGAATGCTTCTTGGCTTTTCAGATAATCCACCTATTCAGCCTGTGCTTAACTAATTAAACTCCCCGATACTCCATGTACAGCTTAATTAGTTAATTATTTTAATCACGCCCGCTGCCTCTCATGCTTAGACCGATAAATCCTCAGCCTAAATCTAATTAGCCAATTTAACAACCCAATAACTCCTCAAAATTGTTAATTGATTAATTGCATTAACGTGCTAGGCCCGAAATTAATTAACTAAATTAGGATTTCAATTTCTCTAATTTAATTAACCTAACTTCTCATAGTTTCTTAGGCCTATTGGAAGTCTACGCTAGGCTACCGTCAAACTAGCGATGGATCCGCCTCAACCTAGTGGCTATCTACGAATAACAGTTAGACCATGCTCATATTCAATTCAAGGGACGTCAAGATTTAAATCGATATACATGCATGATGGTTTAAACAAGAAACTAAGATGATATTTAGATTTAATCCACAAAACAGAAAGTATAGCACCAGCAAGTTCAACTAATTGTCACAAAGAGTCTAAAGAAAGCACCAATCCAACAATCTAAGGGGTTTAGCCCTCATACTACAATAGAAATCAACTAAACAACAAAAATTCATTGTAAAATAAAGAATAAACCTAAAGTAAGCTCTATTCTGGACTGAAAGGGATGAAAAATTACAGAAGAAATCGAGAGAAAACGGCTGAGAATAAGACCTTTCGGCTAAAAAGACCTAATTTTCGTATTTATAATTAACGTTAGCATCGAGACGCTGGCCCTTCTGTCCGAGGGTTGAAATATGGGCAGCGTCTCGATGCTGCCATTATAGCGTCGAGACGCTTGCTCTCAGGTTTGCCCAAATTGCACAATTTCTTGTTCGGTCCATTTGGCTCCAAAGACGGTGTCCAAGCGCTCTGGTCGATGTCTTTGGCTCCATGTCGTCTTGGGGACTCCAAAATAGCTCGAAAACATCCTAAAACTCCCGAGTTAGCGCCGAATTGACATAAAGGTGTAATTGTCCTCTTGTGCTCGAATTCCTGTAAAATAAACAATTAAACAATCAAATGCACACTAATAAGATCAAATTAAAGGTGATAAGATAACACATTTCGGGTGCTATCACAAGGCAGTATCGTTCACCCCTTTATTTCTCTTTATTGTTCTCATGCTTGTTTAGGCCTTAGTTCTTTTATACATTGAGGACAATGCATGTTTTAAGTTTGGGGGTGGAATGCTTTGCTTTGTTTAGCCCTTTAGCATCTGAGTTCAGGCTATATTTTTTAGCTTATTGTGAATTTGGCATATGGATGTTCTTGGGTGTGATTTTGCATGATGATGACTTCCTAGGATAGGCTTTATTGTCAATTTTTAAGCTTTTGATGAGTTGTAAGCATGAGTGCCCCAAAAAGGTAGATGATCGCACGAGTTTGTCGAGTCCTCGGATCAAAGCAAATTTATAATCCACGAGCACTACACTACTTGCAGTAGTAGTGGCCGAGGTCGATCACAGGAATTGGCGGTTGGTTATTTATTTCCTATTTACTTTGAGTTATAAAAGCTGTAAATGGGGGAATTAAAAATGCTAGGGAGATAAACATACAAAGAATTAAAAATGTAGGAATTTAAATGACAGGAAATTAAAGAGGCAAGAAATTAATTTACAAGAAACATAAATAGGCGATAAAATTAATTAAATTAAGCGACGCCGATTGGAGAGATTCTTGGGGTTGAATGATTTGCTTTGATCATTGTATTCCTACCTACTTAAGGCTAACTTGAATCGCTTAATTGCCCAATCGATCTAATCTAAACCCAGAAAAGACCCTAAGCCCACCTAAGCCATCTAACCTGATCATACATTGTCCATCGAATTAGACTCTAATTGATTAATCAATTAATTTAATTGAACCATTAAATCAAACAATTAACTAGTTGCCTTAAGTCTAGTGGATTGATTAGGACATTAGAAATAATTAAGACTGGATTTCTTCTAACGCTATTTTGGATCCTAGACCTATCGTGTCAAACAACGAAGTCAGAGTCTGCTCTTGGGACCCGTGCCCACGAATCAGTCTATGTGCTAACTATTGAACTAATAATCCATTAGCTACTTGGAAATCAATTCTTTAGCTTATTATTAACATACGAGCTGCGAGTTAGGGCGTCAATCTAACCTACTGTGCATGCTAATTATACAAACTGAATCCAAAATACAATTGCAATATGAAATCAAAGAGACAATCAGAACATGAAACTCACAAAGAAATTCATTCTATAACCCGAAAATTATCCAATCGGCGTCAACGGGTTTAGATGACGGTTAAGCCGGCTAAAACCCGCAACCCTATGCTACAATAATAAAGAAATACTAGAGAAATCAATAAGAAAACATACACCCTCAAGGTCTGGTCGTGAAAGGCAGAGGGAAATCGCAAAAGGGACCTAAAATTACAACCAAAATCTAACCTAAACGGCAGAATAAAACGAGGGTTTATATAGAAAAAATATCGCAGCGTCGAGACGCTGGGCATGGCGTCTCAACGCCATGTCGTCTAGGCCTAGGGTCCGAAAACGGGCTAGCCTAACTAACTATAGGACTCAAGGCCTCTACATGCTCTTAACCACGCTTAGGCTCTCAAGGGACCAAAAATTTGGGCAGAGTTTCCCCTAAAACTTGGCTAAAACACACCTGGAAAGGAACGACATATACACTTATCCTATATACCACATCACCACCAGAATCCAGATGGGAGACTCAAGCGTCTCAACCACCACATTCAGCCCAACACTTCGAGATACGATAATTTACAACCGACTACACTTAGTAACATATAAACTTTTACATAACTTCCAACCAAAACATCATATACATACAAAAGGCACTCTAAACACGGTCTCGAGTGGCAAGATCGGCTTCTGTAGGCTTGTCGAAACTCAGTCGCTACCTGGTGGAAAAATTTAAAGAAAAAGAATGAGCTAACGCCCAGTGAGTGGTATTTACTTTCTAATACGAAAATAGTTCTTGAAAGTTTTTAACTCAGCTAACAAAATATCGTGAAAAATTCATAGTTCAAAAACTCATAAACATTTAGCTTGTACAAGGAAATGCAGTAGAAATTCTTTTTAAGCATAACTTAAAGAATCAACAAGAAAACTCACTAACCCTGTACCCTTATCTCTAGTCATACCGGCGTAGAGTCCTCTCAATACGCTCAGCAGAGCAAACTCTGTCATACTAGGCGTGGAATACATTCCACACTTAGTAGAGCAATTCTCTAGTCTTACTTGCACGTAGAACAAATCTCTCTCTATGTAGTATGGAAACATATTCACACAGCACATGGGTAATCACCTAGGGTACGTAGAGCTAGCGACGTAGAAACTATTTTTCTAGTATGAATTCCTTAATTCAGAACTTATCTAAAATCATTTTCTCTTGTGAGATAACGTTTCATAAACACAAGCAACGTTTACAAATATCGAAGACATTCTAAAATTCTCAAACATGCGCGCATTGCTTCGAATGCCTCTAAGATGCATATTCCAACTAAGAAATCATAAAGCAAATTATGGAATTTTAAATCATTTCTCTAAAACATGCTTAACTCTAATTTTTCTCAAACTCATAAATATAGTACTTTTACTTAGCGGAAAAATAATTATTAAAACAACCAATCACAGTCCTATTGATGAGAGAAATTCGGGTCGTAGGCCGTCCCGATCTCCGTTTGACCTGAAATATTTATTAAACCAACATATCAGTTTCTATATAATTTAAAAGACTTGTTTAGTTTAAGCACATATTTAAAACATTCCATGAACTCCCATTTCCCCTTTCTTATCCCATAGTTATTCTTTTGTCTTTTCCCCCAATTAGACATCCACCTTTTTCCTTTCTTTCTCTCTCTTCATTTATCACCAAAGGTACAACTTCCCATCTCATAATACTTTATTATCATTATCATCTTACTTTAACCATTCATTTCTCACTCTCTACACATGACCGTAGCTATCATCTCCCATTCTCCAACCTTCCTACTTGAAATAAGTTAAAAAAAACTCCCAAAGAGACCATCTCTCTCTTCATCAAATTCAACTTGTACCACACACTAGCATTCTTTTTTTTTCACCTTCTCCTTCAACCTCCAACTCACGGTTTCTTCACCTTCTTCTCTTCTTTGAGTTGTTTTTTTTTTTTCTTCAACAACCAACAATCCCTCACCTAATCTTCCTTCTTCTTCTTTTCTTAGGGAAAACGAACAAACAACTCTAAAGCCATTAAACCCACGACCAAAACCACAAGAACCTAAAGGAATTTCAAGAGCTACTTACCAAATCCGTTTATGAAACTTCGTGGTTAAGCTTTATTCTCCAAAAATCGGTCCAAGCATCCACTTCTCTCGTTCTCATGAGCTCAATCTCTCAATCTCACCTCCGACGGCCTTTCTTCTCCTCCATTCTTTCTTTTTTTTTTCTCTCAAACTTCCTCTCTCTTCGTGGGTGACATTCCAGGCCTTTCCTTTCCCTTTTTTTTTTTAAAACAAAGAAAATCAATTTGTTTGTGTGTGGTTTCAATGAGGCCCCACGTGCCTCTTTTTTAAAACAAAACACACGCCACCAGCCGCTTCAGCTCCCCCCATTTTTCTCTCTCTCTTTTCTTCTTTTTTTTTTTTATAAACAAATGCTAAAATGGCTGGGCTTTACAGAATATTACCTCCTTTTAGGAATTTCGTCCTCGAAATTCGGCGTCTCCAATCAAGAGAAAAGCTGAGGATATTGAGCTCGCATTTGATCTTCACTCTCCCAGGTTGCTTCTTCCATTGCATGATTTCCCCATAGAACCTTAACGAGTGGAATGGTCTTGTTTCGTAGCACCTGCTCTTTCTTATCCAGAATCTTCTTTGGCTCTTCCTCGTAAGTTAAATTTTCTTTCAGTTGTACGGGCTGCGACTCTAGTATATGCGATGGATCTGGTACATACTTGCGTAGCATGGAAACATGAAACACATCATGAATCCTGGAAAGTTCCATCGGTAATGCCAAACGATAAGCAACTGGTCCAACATGTTCAAGGATCTCATATGGACCTATATATCGTGGACTTAACTTTCCTTTTCTCCCGAATCTCAATACACCCTTCCAAGGGAACAATCGAAGGAAAACTTTTTCACCCACCGAAAAGCTTAGATCTTTTCGACGTTTATCAGCATAACTCTTCTGTCGATCCTGAGCCATTTTCAATCTTTCTCTAATCAGTTTCACCTTTTCTGAAGTGATCTGAACAAGCTCGGGTCCCATCAACTTCCTTTCTCCAACTTCATCCCAACAAACTGGAGTTCTGCACTTCCGACCATACAACGCTTCAAACGGCGCCATTCCAATGCTGGAATGGTAACTATTGTTGTACGTGAACTCCATCAAAGATAAATGAGAGTCCCAACTCCCTTTGAACTGCAAGACACAGGCTCGTAACATGTCTTCTAAGGTCTGAATAGTTCTCTCTGACTGACCATCTGTTTGAGGATGAAAAGCTGTACTAAAATGTAATTTAGTACCTAAAGCTTGCTGCAAACTCGGCCAGAATTTAGAAGTAAATCTAGTGTCCCTGTCCGAGATTATAGACACTGGAGCTCCATACAAGCTTACTATCTCATCCACATATAATTTAGCCAACTTGTCAAGCGTATAAGTGATTTTGATTGGTAAGAACCGTGCAGTCTTGGTTAACCTGTCAACTATCACCCAAATTCCATCGTGACCAGCTTGTGTACGAGGAAGTCCAAATAAGAAGTCCATGGTGATATGCTCCCATTTCCATTCTGGAACTGGGAGTGGGTTTAGAAGTCCACTAGCTTTCTGACGTTCTGGTTTTACTTGCTGGCAGATCAAACATTTGGAGACAAATTCTGCGATCTCTCTTTTCATACCAGGCCACCAATAATGTTCCCTCAAGGTTCTGTACATTTTCGTGCTCCCTGGATGCATGGCATAAGCTGAACTATGCGCTTCCTCCAGGATCTCATTCTTTAAATCTGGTTGGTTCGGCACCCATAAACGATTACAGTTCATCAAAGCTCCATCCTCTCTCAGTGCATAATCTGCTCGCTGACCACTCGTCACTTCCATCTTTATCTTACTTAAAATTGGATCACTACGCTGGGCCTCTATGACTTTATTAATCAGGGTAGGTCTTACTTGAAAGTGAGCAAGTAAACCTCCTGAACCATCCACCGCTACTTCAGCATTCAAACTTCTTAGCTCGCCCAACAAGGAGAAGCTAATTGCATTTTGCGAAACCTGTGAACAGATAGGCTTCCGACTCAACGCATCAGCTACCACATTAGCTTTCCCTGGATGATATTCAATTGAACAATCATAATCTTTAATCAACTCAAGCCACCTCCTCTGACGTAGGTTTAACTCCTTCTGGTCAAAGATATACTTGAGACTCTTATGGTCTGTAGAAATATGACATTTCTCACCAAACAGGTAATGTCGCCAAACCTTCAATGCCAAAACCACAGCGGCTAACTCCAAATCATGAGTTGGATAATTAAGCTCATGTTTCTTCAACTGTCTCGATGCATTAGCTATTACCTTACCTTTCTGCATCAAAACACATCCAAGACCCTGATGAGAAGCATCGCTGTACACATCATATTCCTCACCAGGCATGGGAAGTGATAGAATTGGAGCCGAAATCAACCTTTTCTTCAATTCCTGGAAGCTCTGCTCGCACTTCTCTGTCCACACAAACTTTGCATTCTTCTTGGTCAAATTAGTCAATGGAAGTGCTATCTTAGAAAATCCTTCCACAAACCGGCGATAATACCCAGCCAGACCAAGGAAACTACGAACTTCTGTCACAGTATTAGACTGCTCCCACCTAGCCACTGCCTCAGTCTTCTGCGGATCAACACATATACCTTCGATTGTTCCCTTGGAAGGGTGTATTGAGATTCAGGAGAAAAGGAAAGTTAAGTCCACGATATATAGGTCCATATGAGATCCTTGAACGTGTTGGACCAGTTGCTTATCGTTTGGCATTACCGATGGAACTTTCCAGGATTCATGATGTGTTTCATGTTTCCATGCTACGCAAGTATGTACCAGATCCATCGCATATACTAGAGTCACAGCCCGTACAACTGAAAGAAAATTTAACTTACGAGGAAGAGCCAAAGAAGATTCTGGATAAGAAAGAGCAGGTGCTACGAAACAAGACCATTCCACTCGTTAAGGTTCTATGGGGAAATCATGCAATGGAAGAAGCAACCTGGGAGAGTGAAGATCAAATGCGAGCTCAATATCCTCAGCTTTTCTCTTGATTGGAGACGCCGAATTTCGTCGAGGTAATATTCTGTAAAGCCCAGCCATTTTAGCATTTGTTTATAAAAAAAAAAAAAGAAGAAAAGAGAGAGAGAAAAATGGGGGGAGCTGAAGCGGCTGGTGGCGTGTGTTTTGTTTTAAAAAAGAGGCACGTGGGGCCTCATTGAAACCACACACAAACAAATTGATTTTCTTTGTTTTTTAAAAAAAAAGGGAAAGGAAAGGCCTGGAATGTCACCCACGAAGAGAGAGGAAGTTTGAGAGAAAAAAAAAAGAAAGAATGGAGGAGAAGAAAGGCCGTCGGAGGTGAGATTGAGAGATTGAGCTCGTGAGAAGGAGAGAAGTGGATGCTTGGACCGATTTTTGGAGAATAAAGCTTAACCACGAAGTTTCATAAACGGATTTGGTAAGTAGCTCTTGAAATTCCTTTAGGTTCTTGTGGTTTTGGTCGTGGGTTTAATGGCTTTAGAGTTGTTTGTTCGTTTTCCCTAAGAAAAGAAGAAGAAGGAAGATTAGGTGAGCGATTGTTGGTTGTTGAAGGAAAAAAAAAACAACTCAAAGAAGAGAAGAAGGTGAAGAAACCGTGAGTTGGAGGTTGAAGGAGAAGGTGAAAAAAAAAAGAATGCTAGTGTGTGGTACAAGTTGAATTTGATGAAGAGAGAGATGGTCTCTTTGGGAGTTTTTTTTAACTTATTTCAAGTAGGAAGGTTGGAGAATGGGAGATGATAGCTACGGTCATGTGTAGAGAGTGAGAAATGAATGGTTAAAGTAAGATGATAATGATAATAAAGTATTATGAGATGGGAAGTTGTACCTTTGGTGATAAATGAAGAGAGAGAAAGAAAGGAAAAAGGTGGATGTCTAATTGGGGGAAAAGACAAAAGAATAACTATGGGATAAGAAAGGGGAAATGGGAGTTCATGGAATGTTTTAAATATGTGCTTAAACTAAACTAGTCTTTTAAATTATATAGAAACTGATATGTTGGTTTAATAAATATTTCAGGTCAAACGGAGATCGGGATGGCCTACGACCCGAATTTCTCTCATCAATAGGACTGTGAGTGGTTGTTTTAATAATTATTTTTCCGCTAAGTAAAAGTACTATATTTATGAGTTTGAGAAAAATTAGAGTTAAGCATGTTTTAGAGAAATGATTTAAAATTCCATAATTTGCTTTATGATTTCTTAGTTGGAATATGCATCTTAGAGGCATTCGAAGCAATGCGCGCATGTTTGAGAATTTTAGAATGTCTTCGATATTTGTAAACGTTGCTTGTGTTTATGAAACGTTATCTCACAAGAGAAAATGATTTTAGATAAGTTCTGAATTAAGGAATTCATACTAGAAAAATAGTTTCTACGTCGCTAGCTCTACGTACCCTAGGTGATTACCCATGTGCTGTGTGAATATGTTTCCATAGTACATAGAGAGAGATTTGTTCTACGTGCACGTAAGACTAGAGAATTGCTCTACTAAGTGTGGAATGTATTCCACGCCTAGTATGACAGAGTTTGCTCTGCTGAGCGTATTGAGAGGACTCTACGCCGGTATGACTAGAGATAAGGGTACAGGGTTAGTGAGTTTTCTTGTTGATTCTTTAAGTTATGCTTAAAAAGAATTTCTACTGCATTTCCTTGTACAAGCTAAATGTTTATGAGTTTTTGAACTATGAATTTTTCACGATATTTTGTTAGCTGAGTTAAAAACTTTCAAGAACTATTTTCGTATTAGAAAGTAAATACCACTCACTGGGCGTTAGCTCATTCTTTTTCTTTAAATTTTTCTACCAGGTAGCGACTGAGTTTTGACAAGCCTACAGAAGCCGATCTTGCCACTCGAGACCGTGTTTAGAGTGCCTTTTGTATGTATATGATGTTTTGGTTGGAAGTTATGTAAAAGTTTATATGTTACTAAGTGTAGTCGGTTGTAAATTATCGTATCTCGAAGTGTTGGGCTGAATGTGGTGGTTGAGACGCTTGAGTCTCCCATCTGGATTCTGGTGGTGATGTGGTATATAGGATAAGTGTATATGTCGTTCCTTTCCAGGTGTGTTTTAGCCAAGTTTTAGGGGAAACTCTGCCCAAATTTTTGGTCCCTTGAGAGCCTAAGCGTGGTTAAGAGCATGTAGAGGCCTTGAGTCCTATAGTTAGTTAGGGTTCATTGCCAGCACACCACGTCACTAGGTAGTTACGAGAGAGCTGGGGCGGGGTGTGTCAGTTTGCAGCGTCTCGACGCCTGGCCTTCTTCTAGCATGCTTCATTCTTTTATTTCTTCTTTGTTGCTCACTCGGCTTGGGACTCAAACCTTTGACTCCTTGGATCCATTCTTCAAGCTCGTCACGATCCTCACAGTCTTATCACTTCCTCGAGATCCATGGTCATCAAGTTAGCTCGAAAACTCTCTAAATCGCCTGAATTAGCTCCAATTTGTGTAGTTCGTCTCAGATGCCCTAAATGCACAAGTAATCTACAAAATAGACAAATAAAGCATAAAGTGCACTCTAACAGGTTTAGATTAATAACAAATCTAATTTGGTCCTATGAGGAGACTTTTTAAATTTTTCTAGAAGATGTCTTGCATTAGTGGAGTATTTTTCTTGATTTAGAGTTGGATTTGAATGCTAAGCAGTGAATTATTAGGTTCATATTTTTGTTGTCACCTCGATAGGTGTAGGGAAGAGCTAAAGAGTTAATTTTTTTTGCAAATTAGCATGTTTAATCTTGCCTAGCAGAAAACAAAAGCTTAAGTTTGGGAGTGTTTGAAAGCGCACATAACGAGCTATTTTTCCCTATGTTTATTTGCTGCAATTCGAGTTTGAATTGGCCAAAATTATGCACTTTAATGTTTCTTTTGTAGGAAATGCATTCTTGAAGGAATTGTTGAATTAGGAAGTTGATCGAGTGTTCGGAGCGCAAAAAGTGGCAAAGGAAGCGGAAAAGAATCGAGTCGAGACCTGCAGCAGCCTTTAGATCACCCGAGAGCACAGCGTTGAGACGCTGCCTTTTGACGTCTCGACGCTGCTGCAGGACCTTCCCAAGCCAGACTTCCCGAGAGGACAGCGGCGAGCATTGTCCCTAAAGCGTCGAGACACTGCCCAAATTTCCTAAATTATATGTGGCGACAAAGGCATAACGTCGAGACATTGTCTTGATTTTTCCTATAAATAGAACATTATCTTGCACGACCAAAGGGAGTTTATTTGGATAGGTTTTAGCCCTAAAATCAATTGGAGACGTTTTGCGGGAGCCGAAGCAAGGACAAGGAGCGGGAATCAAGTGAGAAAACGTGGAGATCGTGATGGGGACATGCGGTTTTCGACGGATTCGAGTTTTTACCTTTCTTTCCCTTATCTCTTGTAGTTTTTATGGCTTTCCATTCAAGTTGTGATTCTAGTTCCATGACTATGAGTAGTTAGCTTGTTTGTCTTCGGGATTGATATAGTCTATTAGATTTATGGATTGATTTATGTTTATGGTTGTGCGTTTATCTTATTTATGCAATTATTGGCTTAATGCTTTTAATCTACCAGCCATAGATTAAAGATTATTGTTCTAAATCTTGCTCGGGAGAGGGGGTTTGGATTAGAAATTAATTGCATGACTAAAGTAATTCTAAGACCGAGAGGTTTAAAGGTTTATGATAACTTTAGAAGTTGTAAAAAGGACTAGACTTGGGCCTTGCATGTAATTGAATCTAGATAGGAATATTTGGTTCTTTTGTATGCTTGAGAATCGATTATGCTCAGGAGAGAGAATTGTGAATGTAGTTTCCTTGACTTATAAGATAATTGCACATTAAAACCATGTTCCATGAATGATCAAACGAGTTTGGCGAGTCCTCATATCAAATAAATTTGTAAGTCACCGAACACTAAACTACTTGCAATAGTAGTGGCCAAGGTCGATCACAGGGAGTGGCGGTTGGTAATTATTTCCTATTTATTTTGAGTCAGAAAGCAGTAAAGGGGGGATTTCATACGAAGGGAAATCAACATTTAGGAAATTAAAGGCGGGAATTTAAATAACAAGAAATTAAAAGACAGGAAATTAAATGACAGAAAACATAAATTAGCAAAAAGTTAATTTAAATGCGCGACGCCGATTAGGGAGATTCTTGGGGTAGAATGGTTTGTTCGATCATCGTATTGCATCCTATTAAAGGCTAAATTTATTTGCTTGATTGCCCAATCGATCTAATCTGAATCTAGAAAAGACCCTAAGCCCACCTAAGCTATCTAACCCGATCATACATCGTCCATCGAATTAGAACCTAATTGATTAACTAATTAATTTGATTAAACCATCAAACTAACACAACTAACCAATTGCCCTAAGTTTAGTGGATTGATTAGGACATTAGAGATAATTAGGCCTAAATTCCTTTTAACGCTATTTTGGATCCTAGACCTATCATGCAGAGCAACAAAGTCAGAGAACTGCTCTTGGGACCCATTGTTGCATTTCCAAAGTGGTTAAAAAATATGATGCAAATTGACTCTAGAATACTATGCAAGTGCACATATATCTGCAGCAAGTGATAAGTAATTTATTGTATCCACGAGGTTTTGAACTGTAAACCCGAGACTTTCCTTGGATCACTTACTCTTGTCATCTATTGTGGTTTCATGGTTGAATTTAAGTTGTTGGGATTTACTAATTTAAAAGAAGAAAGAAAATAAATGAACCAAAGGAAAGGGAAGAAAGGAAAAAGAAAATAAAACAAATCAGCAATTAGGAAAATGAAAAAAAAAAAAGGAAAATGAAAGGAAGTGAGAAAAGCCAGCAAACAACCCACCACCGACAAGCTTACCTCCAACCCATTTTTAGTAATTTTCAGCCACATTTCTCATCCTTTTCCATCCAAAATTTCAGAGCACTTGAGGGATAGAGTGAAGGAGGAAGAAGAAGAAGAATTTCGGGGTTTTGAGGTTGAAGAAGATAGGGAAAAGCTCAAGCAAAGCCAGTCATAGCAGAATCTGAGTTCAACATGCCAACCTCTGGTTTTTTATTCGGTTTGAGCTACACAGAAGGAACTAAGAGGTGAGGTTTGATTTTCTTGAACGTTAGTTCATTTTATAACAAATTGCATGAAGGAAGCTTGAGCTAAATCGTATGAGAAGTTAATGGTTTTTGGAATGGAAAACAGAGCACAGGATTTTCGAGCAAAGCAGGAGAATCTCTGGTTTTCTCTGGTTTTTCGAGCATTTTGTGAGGTACAAGTTGAATCAGAATCTATATTTGGTATGGTTGGAAAGCTTATTCAATTGCCTACAACTTGCATGAAGGATTCGTGAGCCAAAAAGGACTTGAAGTAGGTTTAATTTCAGGAGAAAGATAAAGGGTAGCAGAGAACCTCGAATCTGTGTTGTCTGTGTTCGGGGCATTTCTGGACAAATTGGTTGGGAATCTCGTTTTCATTTCTTCCGGTAAGTTGTAGAGTGTTCGAAAATGAAGAGTTTGATGTAAAGTACATTAATTTTGGTTAAGTATTGAGGAAGTTATGAGTGTTGGAAGGTGTGGTATTGAATCTGGAAAATCTAGAAAAGTAGAATGTGAAGTGTGATTTTTTTTAATTCAAGTGTCTAGAATTCATGAGCATGGAAGAATAAGACTATCTATGGTTCTAATGCTCGGTTTTGGTTGTTTGACAGGCCAAGAGGAAATAGGTCGAGTCTGCAGGTCAGAAAACTAGTTAAGACAGTGAGTGACAAAACGAATTTCGAAAATTGTTTCCATGTTTAGATGTTTTACATGCTTTCTATGAATGAAACATGATTTCTATGAATGGTTTCAAGCATAAGTTTTGAGCTTAGATTTTCTAATGAGGTTTATATACGAGCACGTGGTTAATGACTTATGAAAAGTAGTTGAAACGATATCTTTTAAAGTAAAGTATGGATTAGCAAGTATTGTTTAATGATTTTCAGTTTTTCACGAGCAAGCTGAGTAAGCTTAAGTTTTACGAGTGGTTTTTTTGAGATTTCCATTGACTACATGACTGAGATATTGAGCCCGAGGCTATATGGTACCGTGTGCACACAGGTTATATTCCGTTGTTGACGTTGAGTGTACTCCGTGACAACGATGCTGTCGTGAGTGCTGGGCGGGCCCCACTACGACAAAGACGATGGGAGTGCTGGGCGGGCCCCACTACATCGTAGGACTAGTAAACGTTGGTTGTACTGGGCGTGCCCTACACAACGTAGATTGGTCATGTTAGTTAATACGTTTGATGTACTTGATATGCCTTGCTAGATTTTTAATGACGTATCTGCGATGTTTTTTAGAAAGCTTTTATCATTGCACGTTTATGTTTAACGCCTTGGTTGAGCAGCTTTATGTGTTTAAAGTTTTATCACGTGTTCTGATTTCTGAATGTACAATTTTAAATTTAGTCACTCACTGGGCTTCGTAGCTCACCCTCTTTCAAAATGTTTTTCCACTTTTCAGGTAGAGATTGAGCTCCCGGTGCCTGATACACTGCCAACGTCTGCTGAAAGTTCCAGATCAAGCTCCAATACGTGGGTGGAGTTGTATATTGAGTCTGTCCATATTGTAATGTTTTGTAAGGATTGGATAATTTAGTCCTAGAGGTCGTGGTTGTATAAACCCCAGTTGTATATGTTTTTGGTTGTGATATCTATATCAGGTTATTTTCCAAACCGAGTTATGTCAGGGCGGCACCTCGTGTATGTTGGATGGTTTTCAGGGATTCTGCTGTGTTGTGTTTCATTTAGAATATTTTATATCTAAGATTAGTACGTTTATCAGGTTCAATGTTACAGGAGGGTCAACGGGTATCGTTAGAGGAGGACGATGTCCGTTGGCTTCACGCCATCTTCCGGACTGAGTTAACAGGTGGTCCGGGAGGGGGTGTGACATGAACAGTCTCACTTTACCTATTTTGTTTAGCTTTTTAGTGATTTCAAGATTGTTAAAATGATTGGGTTTTGAAATACTGCTGAAGCAAAAGAAATAACAGAGCAGAAATGTAAGCGGATAAAGAAGACAGATTGGAAACAGGCGTTGGTTAAGACTTCTGTAATTGTTAGAAAGATGCTCTAGCAATTGTATTGATGAGGCAAACTCTCGCAGTCTTATCACAAGGATCCTCCCGGAACTCTGAATCTTTTGGAGTGTGTTTCAACTCCAATGACGCTCTACCGATCGAGCACTAGGCAACTGGCTATCCCTAACTCAGTCACTAGCGTTCACCAACACATAATGGTCTAGTGTGATTACAAGCTACACATCCCTTAAATCATCCCTGAAACTAAGAGAAGTTATTCATACTGGCTAGCCAGGCAGGCACAAAATGATATTAAACACAACAAGTAATCAAGATGCTCAAAATCAATATCAATTGCTAGATTATTAAAGTAATGACAATTACATCGCCCTAACCAACACCTAAAGTAAATTAGCTCATATAATTGGAAACAACACACGTTACAATCTGTTCATGTGCATCCATAACTACAAACTTTTACAAGAAAGAACAATTTCCCTTGAAGAAATCTGTAGTTGATGGTCTTCATGAGTCTCTAGTCGTTCCTCCTCTATTCGGCTCCAAAGATGGAAAGAATAGACTTTCCTCCTCGAATGCTTTGACTTGAGACGACCCTTTCCTTTTATAGAGTGGAGCCAACCCTAATTAGGTCAAATATTACACGTGGAAGGCTCTCCAAGATTCCTAGATCCGAAATTGTTTTTGAAAACGCCACCTCATTAATGAATCATGTGCAGTTCACGTGGCAAGTTTTGCTTTGTGCTTTGCTGGATCATGGAATTTGCTCCCTCAAGTCGCTCAGCATTATTTTCTCTGCAAAATAACTTCCAAATCATCAATTCTAATAAATAGGATAAAACACATAATATTCATCTAATAACACACCTATTTGGCACAAATGACATATAAATCATCATAGAATAAGGCCTAAATAACTCCCTTTTGGAGAGTTATCACCCGTGCCCATGAACTAGTCTATGTACTACAAATATTAGCAAATAATAAACATACGAGCTGTGAGTTAGGGCGTCAATCTAACCTACTACGCATGCTTATTCTACGAATTGAATCCAAAATACAAGTGCAATATAAATTAAAGAGATAAATCAGAACATAAAACTCATAAAACAGTCCATTCTATTGCCCAAGAATCATCTAATCAGCGTCAATGGGTTTAGACGGCGGTAAAGCCGACTAAAACCCACGACCCAATACAACAATTATGCAAGAAATACAATGGAAATCAACTAAAAATCATACAAAACGGGTTCTAAAAGTAAAAGAACAGACAAGAATTGGAAATAAGTAATACAAACTAACCTACTGACCCGTTCTAACCTAACGACGGAATAAAAACGAGGGTATTTATAAAGAATTTAATCGTAGCGTCTAGACGCTAGGTGTAGCATCTCGACGCCACACCGTCTGGGCCTAGGGTTCAAAATTGGACCAGCGTCGAGATGCGTCGCGCCCATATCCAGCGTGTCTTCATCTTTTAATTCGTCTTCCTTGTTGCTTGCTTGGTTTGGGACTCGAACCTTTGACTCTTTGGAACTATTCTTCGAGCTCGTCACGATCCGCACGGTCTTCTCACCTCCTTGAGATCCACGGACTTCAAGGTAGCTCGAAAACTCTCTAAATCGCCCGAATTAGCTCCAATTTTTGTGATTCGTTCCTGATGCCTTCAATGCACAAATCATCTACAAAATAGACAAATAAACCGTAAAATGGACTCTAACAAGCTTAGATTAACAACAAATAAATAGGACTAATTTGGTTCTATCAATGAATCAATCCTAAATCTCAATTGATGAAATCAATTCCCTAAGAGCTTTTCCAATTGAATCTCCGCTCTTTAAATTGCTTTATTCTTGATTCACCTTTCTCATCACATTTCATACTCTAAATTAAATTGGACAAGAGTATTTGGGGTAATTAATGAACTAGAAACCCAATCCAAAGGATGACACTCGTTTATCACGAAAAAAAACACTATATTAAAACTTGACCCGTACACTTGCAGTAGTGAAAATTGCACATCAAAAGCAATCTGTGCCTTAAGGGAAGTTGACTCATCTAACTCATAGATTCCAACATTTTTCTTTACCAGAGTTCTATTTGTGGGCCATTGGTAGCTTGTGGATGTCATTTCTTCCAACAATTCCTTAGCGTTATCCACTGTCTTTGAAAGAAAACTCCCTCCTATAGAAGTATCAAGGACAATTTTAGTAGAACTATTAAGACCATTATAAAATAACTGTACCTGGAGCCAGTCGGGATATCCGTGCTGTGGGCATCTCCTAAGCATCTCTTTATATCACTCCCAAGCTTCATACAATTGATCTTCATCGTTCTGCCTGAAAGTTCCAGTCTCAATACGGAGTTTGGTGGTCTTAGTGGGTGGGAAAATATTTGTAAGGAATGCTTGAGCCAACTCACCCCACGTGTTGATGCTCCCAAGTGCCAGAGATTCCAACCAGTCCTTAGCTTTGTCCTACAGAGAAAAGGGAAAAAGCCTTAGTCTAATTGCATCGGTGGTAACACCATTCATTTTGATAGTTCCACAAATTTCTAGAAACGAGCGAAGGTGTGAGTGGGATCTTCAGAAGGATGCCCCTTGAATAAGTAGTCCCTCGCCATCTGGATTAGCCCAGTCTTCAGCTCGAAGTTGTTTGCCTAGATAGGTGCATACATTATCCCTGAATTCTCTGTGGGTAAAACCAGCTGCAAGAAATCTCTAATCGCCTTTGACGCTTGATAGCATGAAAATTGTTGGGTTTTATGCCCTAAAACTCGTAGATAGTAAATGTAACATTTGACCGAACATTAATAAAATGATGCATTGTTCATTTATCTTGTTTGTATTCAGTAATCTTGTCTTATTAACCCTAATCCAATAAACTAAACATCCTAGGCTGTTAGTATGAGGCTTTGATGACATGCAAAAATGTCATCATTTTCCTATTAATTTTGGCTAGTTTTATGCTTGAATTGTGTACTTTAATGCTATTTTCTGTTTAAATTTCAGAAAACCGAGCCAAGGAAGCAAAACCGGAATTTTGAGAGAATTTGGATGATTTTTGGAGACTTTTTGAGCAATTTGGAGAAGTTCATTGTACATCCAAGTCCAAAAGCCCAAAAAGAATGAGTTAGAAGCCCAAGAATCATGGATTTCAAGCTTAAATTATCAAGTTGGGTCAAGAAAAATGCCCAAAACCCATTGCATGAAGTATTTGGGCCAAAAGAAAGTTGGAGGCCCAAAAATAGAGTCAAAATCGGGCCATTATTGAAGATTCAGGGCCTAGCGTCGAGACGCTAAGCCTGGAGCGTCCCGACGCTAGGCAGCCGCGTGGAGAGTTCTAGAATCGCGATAGCGTCGCGACGCTGTCCATGTAGCGTCTCGACGCTGCAACGTCTTGGAGCCCAAGAAAAGATGACGTCAGAGCGTCACGACGCTGTGACGTAGCGTCTCGACGCTACGCCTGCTGGGAGCCTATAAAAGGGGCCATTTGCATCCAAGTTTTGTGTGCCAATTTGTGGGTTTTCACCCCATTCTAGAATCCACACTAAAATTGGGGATTTTTGGGAGAGTTTTGGAGCTTTGTTGAAGATCTTTGGAGCTCGGGATCGATGGAGGTCGGCGCGGGATCGAGGAGATCGACACTTTTATGAGCATTTCTCTTCCCTTTTCCTTTATGTTTTAGTTTCTAGAATTGTTGTGATTAGGAATTATTGAATTTTAGTGATTATGAGTAGTAAATTCCTAAATTCTATGAGATTGATTTAGATGTTGAACCTCTGCTTGATTAATGAATTTATTTGGTTTAATTGTCATTATTGTTCATTTGTGCATTTTGTCCGTAATGCTTTTAATCAACTGATCACTGATTAAATGAATCGTTACTAAGCGGAAACTCGACGGAGAGAAGCTTAGACTAGAACTGAATGCATGACTAACGGTTATTTACCCGGGTGACACGGGATAAAATAAATAACGTTAGAGGTTGTATTGAAGGGTCGTAAAGCCATGCTAAGTAAATAAAGATGAGACTGAAAGGAGATTCTTTATTGAAAGGTATGAGATAGGAGGAGACCGACAGGAGAGTCCTTGTCATTAGGCTTCTAGACTTATGAATCAAATGATTAGTTAATCCACATTAGTTAATTGATTGAGCATTAAAGGTCCAATTGATTAAATCAACCCCTCTAAGAATTATCCCACCAAATTGTGTCTCCATTTATCTTTTGCTTTTTATTAGGTTTATGTCTATTTTATCTTTTTGGCATTAGATTTTGTTCTCTAAATAAAGCTAAGCAAGATTATTCGCGGTAATTAATTGAATAAATCCAATCCCTGTGGAGACGATACTCTATACTCAAAATCACTATATTACTTGTGACGACCTGTACGCTTGCGGTGAGCGACCAACAAGTTTTTGGCGCCGTTGCCGGGGATTGGCTAATTTCATTCAATTAATATTGTGAAGAAATTGCTTGCTTTAGATTAGAGGTTTTATTTTGTTTTTTTTTTGTTTTATTTTTATCCTAGTCCATTGTTCTTGTTGTGCATTTAATTGGTGTTTGCATCTGATTGAGAGCCTGTATATTGTTGATTTATTGTTTTAAATGGCTTTTTATAATTTCGGGTGGCCCTTTAGGGAATCTGAGCCCGAAGAACCAACACCATTGTCCAATTATTCCTTTTCAAATTGTCCCCCCTCTAAAGAAAAATCTCCCCTAGAGCGCCTACTTAAAGAATTTATAGAGGACAATAAAATCACCAATTTAGCTCTAGAATTCAAAGGGTTATTGCACCCAAGAAGGGAGGAGAATGAAGTGCAATCCGCTTCCATAGAAGAAAAATCTTCCTTAGAGAGCTTGCTTGAAGATTTTATTGAGGAGTCTAGAGCCATGAATTTAGAATTAGAAAAATCTATAGAGAGATTCCAGACCCAAAGGGAAGATAAGGAAGTAGGATCCACTTCCATAGAGTGTCTAGTGAGTCATGTGGCCAGTGATTCATTAGCGCCCATTCAAGAGCCTAATTCTTTCGATTTTGCTAGAGATGAGCAGATAGGGGTGAGTTGTATAGATTGTGAGGAAAAATTGGATAGTCTTAGCACCCACCAAGAACAAGTTTGTGAGGAAGAAAAAGAAAATGAGCCCATAGGATTTGAGGAGTTTCATGAGATAGAGTTTAAGGTTGAAAGGCCTTTGTCTGTTCTATCCTCTCCATCCTCTCTTGATAATGAGTGTTCTTTTTCTTATTCTCACGAGTCTGTGTCAGAGTCAGAGTCCCTTTATTTTGATCTTTCTCCTTTTATGCTTTTATTATTAAAAAATCCCAAAAATATTTCTGCTTCAGGGGCCCATGAAAAGCTAGTGAGCTTGCTAGCAATAGTTGGCTTCATCGATTCAAGGAAGAAGGGCCCGAAGAAATACGAGAATTTTTATGTGCCTTGAAAGCCCGCACAAACTCGTCTAGCTAAGAGACGTTAAACAAAGCGCTTCTTGGGAGGCAACCCAAGTTTAATTTCAGTCAATTTTCTTTTCTTTGTTTTTCAGCTTTTTTTTATAGTTAGAGCATGTTGATCTTTCGTTCCTGTTGATCAATTTTTGAAGGAGCTCGAGACCATAACTTCTTCCAAAAACAACCCCAATGATGTTGAAGGCTGGCATCCATGGTTTCTCTCACATTTCAGGGCAGTACCATTCTCCCTATATTTTTTTTATTGTCCTTATGCATGCTTAATTAGTTTGAATAATTAATACATTGAGGACAATGTATGATTTAAGTTTGGGGGGGAGGCTTTGCTGTTCTGATCTGAGCTGATTGAAAATTTTTTCATGATGATTCTATTGCATTTGTTTTGATGAGGACGGTCTATGATATGATCTAGATAATGAATTTTGTACAATTCTTGTGAAATATGAAAGCATGTTCAAGATTCATGTAAATTTAAATTTTTTCTTTGAATTCCTTGCACATGTTGAGCACTTAGCCTACTTATATGGTTTTGAATGCTTAGAACTGGATTATATTATCTAGATGTTTGTTGTCACTCCGATAGGCTTAAGATCTGATTAAAAAGTTGAACTGCATGAGAGTTTGTAATGTTTTACTTGGGAGAAAAATCATGATTATTAGCCTGCAAAAAAAAAAAAAAAATGAGAAAAGAAAAGTGTGAAAAATATATATATATATATATATAAAAAAAAAAAAAAAAAAAAAAAAAAAAAAAAAAGAGTGCTCCACTTTCTTGAGAGTGTTAGTAACCAGGGGCATTCATGACACCCATCGTTTGCCTTTGCATGAAAGCGCTGGAAGGAAATGAGCATGCCTCGGCATCCTGAAAGATGAGGCGCTCGTAGTTGGATGCTTTCATCACCAATGTTGGCAAGCCAGAACGAAGGCGCTACATCGAAAAGGATTCTCAAATTTAAAAAAAAAATAAAAATAAAAAAAAAAATGCAAGTTTGGGGGAGGCATACCCCGTTATTTCAGGCACCTTAGTGGGATATTGCTTTCTTGATTGTTGGGAAGCTGGATTATTAGAGCTTAGGGCCAGTGTAGGGGGAAGATGAACTGAGGATTTTATAAACCTTCTCTAGGCTAGTAAAGACCTAATAAGGAAGCTCGCACACACACACGCAAGGGATGAAGAGTTTAAATTTAAATTTCGTGATGAATGAATGTGTTTTAATATTTCCTTTAATTGTTAGAGTTCATTATTTTGATCATTGAGCTTAGAATCATGCATTTGCAATAGTTGATTCATATATGAGGTTTTAGCTTTGCTCGGGACTAGCAAAGGTTTAAGTTTGGGGGTGTGATGACATGCAAAAATGTCATCATTTTCCTATTAATTTTGGCTAGTTTTATGCTTGAATTGTGTACTTTAATGCTATTTTCTGTTTAAATTTCAGAAAACCGAGCCAAGGAAGCAAAACCGGAATTTTGAGAGAATTTGGATGATTTTTGGAGACTTTTTGAGCAATTTGGAAAAGTTCATTGTACATCCAAGTCCAAAAGCCCAAAAAGAATGAGTTAGAAGCCCAAGAATCATGGATTTCAAGCTTAAATTATCAAGTTGGGTCAAGAAAAATGCCCAAAACCCATTGCATGAAGTATTTGGGCCAAAAGAAAGTTGGAGGCCCAAAAATAGAGTCAAAATCGGGCCATTATTGAAGATTCAGGGCCTAGCGTCGAGACGCTAAGCCTGGAGCGTCCCGACGCTAGGCAGCCGCGTGGAGAGTTCTAGAATCGCGATAGCGTCGCGACGCTGTCCATGTAGCGTCTCGACGCTACGACGTCTTGGAGCCCAAGAAAAGATGACGTCAGAGCGTCGCGACGCTGTGACGTAGCGTCTCGACACTACGCCTGCTGGGAGCCTATAAAAGGGGCCATTTGCATCCAAGTTTTGTGTGCCAATTTGTGGGTTTTCACCCCATTCTAGAATCCACACTAAAATTGGGGATTTTTGGGAGAGTTTTGGAGCTTTGTTGAAGATCTTTGGAGCTCGGGATCGATGGAGGTCGGCGCGGGATCGAGGAGATCGACACTTTTATGAGCATTTCTCTTCCCTTTTCCTTTATGTTTTAGTTTCTAGAATTGTTGTGATTAGGAATTATTGAATTTTAGTGATTATGAGTAGTAAATTCCTAAATTCTATGAGATTGATTTAGATGTTGAACCTCTGCTTGATTAATGAATTTATTTGGTTTAATTGTCATTATTGTTCATTTGTGCATTTTGTCCGTAATGCTTTTAATCAACTGATCACTAATTAAATGAATCGTTACTAAGCGGAAACTCGACGGAGAGAAGCTTAGACTAGAACTGAATGCATGACTAACGGTTATTTACCCGGGTGACACGGGATAAAATAAATAACGTTAGAGGTTGTATTGAAGGGTCGTAAAGCCATGCTAAGTAAATAAAGATGAGACTGAAAGGAGATTCTTTATTGAAAGGTATGAGATAGGAGGAGACCGACAGGAGAGTCCTTGTCATTAGGCTTCTAGACTTATGAATCAAATGATTATTTAATCCACATTAGTTAATTGATTGAGCATTAAAGGTCCAATTGATTAAATCAACCCCTCTAAGAATTATCCCACCAAATTGTGTCTCCATTTATCTTTTGCTTTTTATTAGGTTTATGTCTATTTTATCTTTTTGGCATTAGATTTTGTTCTCTAAATAAAGCTAAGCAAGATTATTCGCGGTAATTAATTGAATAAATCCAATCCCTGTGGAGACGATACTCTATACTCAAAATCACTATATTACTTGTGACGACCCGTACGCTTGCGGTGAGCGACCAACGAACTAGTATGTAGGGACATACGGGGATCAATGTTCAAGATACAGCCTAAAGGGTCTATAGTATAGGGATAAGGTTGGGTACCTTATCCTGGTGACACTATGGATACGACCCGCTTTGTATTATGATACAAACGTAATGATCCAATGCGTTCATGTAGTGGACATGCGAGTGGGGGTATCCTATTGTTGGGTTTCCAGAGTGGGTAAAAATATAGTAAAAGAGAAACTCTAGAACACTGTGCAAGCATACACAATCCACAGGAAGTAATAAGTATTTATCGAATCCAGGGTCTGAATAGCTCTCACTTTATCTATCTTGTGTAACTCTTTAATGGTTTCAAAAGTGGTTTAAAATGATTGATTTGAAATAATGCTGAAGCAAAAGAAATGACAGAACAGAAAGTAAACAAATGAAGCAGACAGATTGGAAAAAGGCGTTGGTAAGGATTTTAGTAATTGTTTTTAAAAGATGCTCTAGCAATATTATTGATTAGGAAAAACTCTCGCAGCCTTATTAGCAGGATCCTCCCGAAACTCTGGATTTTTTAGAATATGTTTCAACTCCAATGAGGCTCTACCGATCAAGCACTAGGCAACTGGCTATCCCTAACTCAGTCACTGGCGTTCATCAATACACAATGATCTAGTGTGATTAAATGCCACACACATCTCAAATCATCCCTGAAACTAAGAATTGGTATTCATACCGGCTGGCCAGGCAGGCACAAAATGTAAATATGCTCAACAAATAATCAAAATGCTCAAATCAACATATATTGCATAGAGAAATAAGTACGGCAATTACATAACTCCTAACCAATACCTAAGCAAATTTAGTTCATAAAGCTCATGACAACACACGCTACAATCTGAGTATGTGCATCCATAATTACAAGAAATTACAAGAAAATACTAATTCTCTTGGTCAAATCCGTAATTGATGGTCTTCTTGAAGTCTCCAATCTTTCCTTCTCTATTCGGCTCCCAATGATGGAAATGAGAAATGATCTCGTCCCCAAGAGTGGAATGAATTTGCCTTGAACGGATCTTCCCTTTTATAGAGTGAAGACAAGCTTAAATTAGGTTGACCTAGACACGTGGATGGCTCTCCTTGCTTCTTAAATCTGAAAATAGCTTAACTAACTTCAGTTCATTAAAATGGATAACGAGCTGTGACGTGGCATTTTTGCTCCCTTCTTTGCTGGATCACAGATTTTGCTCCCTCAAGTCGCTCGGCAATATATTCTGCACAAAATAACTTCCAAGGAATCCATTCTTCCAAATAGGTTAGAACATGCAATATTTATCTAAAAGCAACCCTATTTAGCACAAACGACACACAAATCATTATAAAACTAAGGCCTAAATAACTCCCTTTTGGAGAGTTATCATACCCCCAAACTTGAACAATTGCGCGTCCCGAGCAATACTAACCAACCTTTCCTTAAGAATTCAAAACGTTAGACAAGCATAGCTTAATCAAAACAGATAATCCAATACTACCTTGAACCACTACCTGAGCATTCTGCAAAACCAAGTACTGCTGCAGCAAAATAATTCTTCCGGCATGGACAAATGATCACCACCTTTAGACTTACTCCTAAGAACTTGCCACAGCCTTGCTCTATTATCAGACATATTAAAGCACATTTTTAAGGGGTTTATATTTTTTTGTTCTTCAGACTTAAAGCAGCCCTACAGTCATAAGCTCTTAAGCATTGGATGACCCACTTTATGGTGCAGTATACCCTTGCCTCAAACTCATCACCAACTGGGCAAAATACTCATTGCTAAGCTCAAAAATCCTTAGTTATTCTATCCCTTGCTTCTCAGAATGGCGACATTTTGTGATGAAGCTCACCTAAGTCCTGGGAGACAGAAAAACTGCTGGATTGTCATTCATCCTTCAAAACTTTTGCTCCATGAATTTTCTCAGCAAAATTTTCAACAATTTTCCACAAAAAAAAAAAATTTCACATTTCCTAGGTTATCTTTTGACGCAAAGACAAACTGTGGGTATCACAAATGTCCTTGGTTACTCAATAACCTAGCAAATTATTCAATGAAGGAGAGGAATGCTCGAGCAAAACAATTGGGGTAGCAACAAGTCCCCCAAACTTGAATTATTCATTGTCCCCAATGAATCATTATGAATTATACCCCCAAACTTAAATATTTCTATCTGAATTTTAAACTAAGCGTGAGACTATAATTAAGCTTAAAGTGGATCACATAAGTCAACACTACCTCAGAATCTTCTTGCCGCAGCAACGACCAGGCCAGAAGAAATGCTCAAGCAAAAGGTTTCTGAAGATCAGAATACCTTGATCTAATTAAGCTCACTAGGCCAAGCTTCAAAAATTCAGAAGAAAATTAGTTAAGTTAGGAATGCTCAGTGCTCATAGAACAGAAACATCTATTGAAAATTTCATTAAAAAGAAAGAAATTACATCAGCAGACATATATATATTTTTTTCGGTGGCCCAGCAGCAGAAAAACTAAAAACAAGCAAAAACAGAAAAAGATGTGGTCAGAAATGCGCCAACAAAAATATTTCATCAAAAAGAAATGTGCGCCCAACTCTTTCTTCAATCCTCCTGACCAGGATCTTCTTCTTCATCTCCTTCTCTCTCGACAGGTGGTGGCGGGATCCATGGATTCAGTAGGTCATCAGGGAATATTGGGAAGGTCGGATATGGTTTAGAAAAGTTAGACTGCAAGGCCCCCCTCCACGCGGCATCCCTTCTCTTCACATAATTCCAGAAGGTTTGGAATTGCCTTTCAGCAAACTCCATCCTGCTGGAATGCATCTGTAATTGCTCCTGCATTTGATGGATGACGCACACCAAACCGCCTTGGCATGCTTCTTGTGTCCTTTGAAGCCTAGCCAGGTTTGGTGTGTCGATTATTCCCTTGTCCATTAGAGTGACATCATCCGCATTCATTGGAACCCCTGCCGTTTGGCATAACATCGTTATGGTGTTAGGGAAAAACAACTTCCCTACCTTCTTCCGCCAGCAATCATAGATTTCACTAAAAATTATTTTGCCCACATCAATGCTCATGGAACGAAGAATAGCAAACACAAGAAGTACCCGATCTCGAGACACCGTCGAATCGTGCGTTGTCGGAAGCAAACGCAGCTTAATGAAACCCATCCATGTATTGTCTTCGCTCTTCAGATAGGCTGCTTGAAATGTGCGTTTTTCTGTCTTCGACAGTCTCCACTAAGCCCCTTCGATGCCAACTTCCCGGACAGCCGCATTTAATTGATCATTAGATGGTGCTACCACCATCTCATTGAATCCCGCGTGCGGAAAGTTTTGAAGGTTGAATAAAGAATTGATGGCTCCTCGGCTCGAGTCAACGGGCACCCCTCGGACGATAGCCTAAAATCCTTCTTGATCGTCAATATTTGCATAAAATTCACGGACAACATTGGAATTGACCGGCTCCGACTTTGCGTAGAACTGACTCCAGCCATGGTTTGCTGTTCTCGTTCTCAAGAAACGTGGCAGATCATCACCAAATCCCCGTTCAAACAAAAAGTCTCTTTTCAGCATCTCTATATGCTTTGCTCGGGCAAGATTATTGATCAAGTGGTTGTATGGCAACCGTGGCTCCTCAGTCTCAATATCTTCAGCTTCAGCCGATGCTTCAGCAATACCCTTGCCCTTGTCTTCCCTCTGTTTGGATTTCCTCCTCCATTATCTTTTCTATTTCTTCTCTCGCTTTATCTTCTGCCTCTTTTTCTCCCGTTCTTCTTTTTCTGTATTTTCTTTCTCAGAATCAGTTGTCGGCGGCAAAAGAGTATCAGTCCGGACCACCTTAACACGACCGGCTTTCTGCTTCTGACGGCGACGCGGAACCTCCGGCATAATGACTTCGACTCGAGCCTCTTGCTCTTGCACCTCCTGCTCGTTCCCTCTGTCTTGCACATCTTCTATTTGCTTTTCTTGAACTTCTTGCGGATGTTCGACTATCGGATCCTGCTGTCCAGGATTCTGTTCCTCTGGTTCCTTCGGATTCTCTTCGTTAACCACCTCAGCAGCAATATATTCCACTACCTTCTGTACTACCTCTTCAACCTCAGCCCTCTGTTGTCGCCTCCTTCTCTTGGCTTCTTTTTCCTCCGACGTTTTCTTCTTTTTTGCCTTCGTTTTTGGTGCCTCAGGTGTGACCTGCACCTCTTCTTCCTCAACATCCCTCTCATTTCGTCCTCTCGTTTTCGCCATCTCAAACTCAAAGGATTTTTTCACAGTAATTGATAGTAAAGGAAAAGAATGAAAACGGCAAGAACACGAGAAGATGAAGTGAGAAGAAACGAATGATGGCTTTCAAATAAATAGGGCTTCAACAAATAAAAATTGTAACCGAAAGATTTTGCCCTAAATTAAATAAACTTAAATCCAGCAAACGGTAATAATTTGAAGTTCAAGCGGCCCATAGTAAATGTTGATGTGCTGTCCAACGGCTAAACCATTGGATTTCCCCTGCGCGACACGTGGCAGCATCAGATCCCTCATGCAATTTACCTGCCCACGGAAAATACAAATCCACACGGTAAAAATATCCAATTTTAACAAACCCCTTCCTATTCGGACCGAATATTTGATTTTGCCATAAAATTGCCGCAGCAAACCACTGAGCAAAAAGATTTCCTTCCAGAAGAATCTTTGATACGGATATTTCAAATTAAAACTGCGTAAATCAAATCTCTCTCTCTCTTTTTTCTTTTATTTGAAGCCGAATAAATCAGGAAAAATATTATTAAACCTAATCTAAACAGAAATTTAAATAATACAAACTGAAATAAAATCTAACTAACTAATCGGATTAAAAACAAATTAAACTCATAAAGATAATAAAATCTACAAAAATTAACAATACCAACAAATTAAAACAAAATACGACCAACATAAATCAGGTAAAATTCAAACAAACCAACTCGAATTCGAACTAATCCAGATCAAAACCAAACTAATCAGCGAAAAAATAAAATTGCAATCAATCCTGGGAGCTCAAAAATATTGTTGTACGAATTGCTCCCGCAAAACTCATGCTCTCTCATTCATCAACCAACTTTAGGGACGGATATTTCGCCTGGAACTCCTCTCCCCAATAATGTTTCACACGCTGTCAATTAACTTTGAACACTCTCCCATCTTTTTCATCTTGCAAAGTAATTGCTCCATGGGGAAAAACTTCAATCACAATAAATGGACCAGACTATTTGGATTTTAGTTTTCCAGGAAACAATTTTAATATAGAGTTATAAAGCAAGACCCTCTGACCTTTGACAAACTCTTTAGGCTTAATTTTCTTGTCATGCTACAGCTTAGTCTTTTCCTTATACATTTTTGCATTTTCATACGAAAATTGGCGAAATTCCTCTAATTCATTCAGCTGCAGCATTCTTATTGCCCCCGCACGACTCAGATCAAAATTTAATTTTTTCAAAGCCCAAAACGTTTTATGCTCAAGCTCTAATGGTAGATGGCAAGCTTTTCCATATACTAACCTATAGGGAGACATACCTAGAGGAGTCTTATAGGCTGTCCTATAAGCCCAAAGAGCCTCATCCAACCGAAAAGACCAATCTTTCCTAGATGGATGGACTACTTTCTCGAGAATTGATTTGATTTCCCTATTACTAATCTCAGCCTGACCATTTGCTTGTGGGTGATAAGGGGTAGCTATCCTATGCTTGATTCCATACTAAGCTAAAATCTTAGTTAAGATATTATTAACAAAATGTGTACCCTCATCACTCACTAGAGCTCTAGGTGTCCCAAACCGCACAAAAATGTGGGATTGGAGAAACCTTGATACTGTCTTAGCATCGTTCTGATGGCATGCAATGGCCTCCACCCACTTGGACACGTAATCAACTGCCAATAAGATAAAAACATTACCATTAGAAGGGGGAAATGGCCCCATAAAATCAATACCCCATACATCAAATAATTCTAATTCTAATATGTAAGTAAGAGGCATTTCATCTCGAGGTCCTAAATTTCCTCTCCTTTGGCAGACATCACATTGCTTGTAGAACCAATGGGCATCCTTAAACAAGGAAGGTCAGAAAAATCCACATTGCAAAATCCTCATAGCTGTCCTCTAACCGCTGAAATGGCATCCATATGGCGAAGAATGACATTGTGATAACTTGAAAATATCAAGTTATTAAGCGTCTAATTTAAGCTTATTGTGAGCCTCAAGAGAGTGAAAACACCTAAGTTTTAACAGATATATATGTTAGATGCAGTAATATTGATTTATTTGTATTAATGTGCTCTTATTGATTATTATCTTTGAAATTCATACAAAACTGCACTAATTCTAATTTATTGTTGCATCAGGAAAAGTTTGGCCAATTATGCGCTAGAGCATGATGCGCTTGGGGCATGACATGTTGTAGCAGCTGGCGCAATGAAAAGTTTGTTTCTGTAACAAGGGATGCTTGTTGCTGTAGCAATGGAAAGCTTGTTGCTGTAGCAATGGAAAGCTTGTTGCTGTAGCAATGAAAGCTTGATGTTGTAGCAGCTGGCGCATGGAAAGCTTGTTGCTGTAGCAAGGGATGCTTGTTGCTGTAGCAATGGAAAGCTTGTTGCTGTAGCAAGGGATGCTTGTTGCTTTGGCTCCAAGCAACACATATGATTTGGCTCCAAGCAATAAAGGTTTATAAATAGGGGGGAGATGAAGAATCAAAATCCATCCAGGGATCCAAGGATACAAGTCTTTCTTAGAGTTTTTTTTTGTTTTGTATGTTGTAGCATGAACTAATTTAGAGTTTTATGTTTTATTGTATGCTGTAGCATGAACTAATTTCTTTTTATCAAGGCTTAGCCTAGGCGCCCATGAGGCATTAAGATTATTTTTTGTATGCAATGCAATGAATCAATGATATTGATGCTTTCTACTTAGATGTGATATTTCTTTCATTACTAATATCCGTCTGATCAACCGATAGAGGTAGTAGCATGATAAATCCCGGAAGGGTAATGAATGTGGAAATATCTAAGTAGAGCAAGATAATGCATTACATGTAGTCTGGTTGTGTTAGGAATAGCTCAGCCGCTTAGGATATTTCATGAATGTGTTTGGGTTGCTTTAGGAATAACTCAACCGCTTGCAAGCATATAGAGAACTGATTAAACGCATGAATTAATAGGAATATTCTTAGTTCATCTCATGTGTAATACCGGAAGGGAATCATATGTTTATTTCTCGCTTAGGCATCAATATTCTGTCGATTCATTGTTATGCTCTACATTAATATCTTATCTGTCGCATGTGGTTGCTGCAGCGAAAGTCTTGATAGCTCATCATCCATCGTATCTTTTTATCGCATTATTATTGCTTTTCTTTATCGTATGTTCGACCTGTCGCATCCATATTTTATTCTTATTACCCCAGCACAACATCATTAGAATAGGATTTAATTTGAGATATTTTCTCTACTCGCTCCTTCCCTGTGGATTCGACCCTAGAATACTCCAGGTATTACTTGGTAGTGCATAATTTATACTTGGATTAATGCACAACAACGATATATTCTTTAGTTAATTCAAGGTAGTTAGAAGCGATTAAATTTCCCTATCACATTGCTTCAGGATTTCCTTTGCTTCATCACCTGAAACACATCTACGAATAATACCATCAGAGCATTGCTTATACATAAATGGCTCATCCCAATAGAAAATTTTCGCATCATGCTTAAACTTTTTCATCTGCCTCCAGTCCATATCAATAGGAGTGACTCCCTTTACCAAAAAGTTGGCAATATCAGCATACCAAGGGATATCCTTGACTACCTTTAACTAAACAACAAAGAACTGCTCATCTGGAAAAGAATCTGAATTGGCAGATTGCTTTAGCAAAGATGATGTTGGATCAAGACGAGACAAATGATCTGCAATGACATTTTCCGATCCCTTCTTATCTTTTATCTCCAAGTCGAACTCCTGCAATAATAAAACCCAACGAATCAATCTAGGCTTTGCATCTTTCTTAGACATTAAGTACCTTATTGCTGCATGATCTGTGAAAACCGTGACTTTGGATCCAACCAAATAGGGCCGGAATTTCTCAAAGGCAAACACAACCGCTAACAACTCCTTCTCAGTAGTTGTATAGTTGATATGTGCCTCATTCAAAACCCTGCTCGCATAATAGATAAGATGGATAAATTTGCCCTGCTTTTGCCCCAACATGGCACCTACTGCAACATCACTCGCATCACACATTACCTCAAAGGGTAAACTCCAATTAGGTGCACAAAGAATAGGTGCTGAGATTAAAGCCGCCTTTAAAGTTTCAAAAGCCTTCCTACAATCTGCATTAAAGTCAAAAACATGATCAGTACACAATAAGTTACAAAGAGGTTTACTAATTTTTTAAAAATCCTTTATGAATCTTCTATAAAATCCAGCATGACCTAAGAAACTCTGAATCCCTTTCACTGAACTCGATGGTTCTAATTTCTCAACAACCTCTATTTTTGCTCGATCATCTTCTAGACCTTTCTTTGAAATCTTGTGACCTAGCACTATGCCCTCCTTCACCATGAAGTGGCATTTCTCCCAATTAAGAACTAGATGGGTATCCTCACATCTCTTTAATACCTTTCCTAAATTATCCAAACAACTCTGAAAAGACCCTCCAAAAACTGAAATATCGTCCATAAACACCTCAACAGTGGACTCAATCATATCCAAAAAAATTGCTAGCATACACCTCTGAAATGTTGCAGGAGCATTGCAAAGGCCAAAAGGCATTCGCCTAAAAGCAAACGTCCCATAAGGGCAAGTGAAAGTGGTTTTTTTCCTGATCCTCAGGTGCAATGGTAATCTGGTTATACCCAGAATAACCATCTAAGAAACAGTAGTAGGCCTGACCAGCCAATCTATCCAACATCTGGTCAATAAATGGTAGAGGGAAATGGTCCTTACGGGTAGCTTTATTAAGCCTCCTGTAATCCATGCAAACCCTCCAGCCAGTTACTGTCCTGGTTGGGATCAACTCATTATCCTTATTAGTCACCACTGTGACACCTCCTTTCTTAGGAAAACATTGGACAGGGCTTACCCAATTGCTATCTGCAATTGGATAAATAATCCCAGCATCCAACCATTTTATCACTTCCTTTTTAACAACCTCTTTCATTGCAGGGTTAAGCCTTCTCTGTTGCTCAATACTCCTAAAGGATCCCTCTTCTAAAGTGATTTTATGCATACAGAAAGAAGGGCTAATTCCCTGAATATCAGCCAATGTCCAACCTATTGCTTTACGATATTGCTGTAGCAACTTTATTAAGGCCTCTTCATCCTTCGGCATTAAATCTGATGCAACAATAATGGGCAACGTCTCACCCTCCCCAAGATACACATACTTTAGATGATCCGGCAAGGGCTTCAAATCTAAAGTAGGTGCCTCAATCAGGGATGGCTTAATAGGAGGAGCTTTCCTTTCATCCAAATCTAAAGATTCAAAAACATCCTCACACCTAGACACTTCTTTTTCATTTTTTCTTTCTAAAGAACAAACTTCTAAATCCTCTACACTAACCTCTCCATGATCTTCCAAATGCTCGTTTGCCAAATCCTGCATTGCTGTCTCAACAATTGTGTTCTCCAGAATCCTAATGAAAGAACAATCTTCCACTTCGTGTGGATACTTCATGGCCTTAAACACATTAAACTTCACTTCCTCATTATAAACTTTCATTGTTAATTCCCCTTTTTCAACATCTATCAATGCCCTACCAGTAGCCAAAAATGGACGACCAAGAATAATTGGGACATCTTTATCTGCCTCATAATCCAAGATAATAAAATCAACAAGAAATATGAATTTATCTACCTTCACTAAGACATCCTCAATTTTACCCTCTAGATAAGTGATAGACCTATCAGCCAATTGGAGTGTGACTGTGGTAAGCCTAGCTTCACCAATTCCGAACTTTCGATAGACCGAAAGAGGCATGAGGTTAATGCTTGCCCCTAAATCACAAAGTGCTCTACCTAACTCTTTTCCACCTATTGACACAAGAATAGTAAATGATCCTGGATCCTTAGCCTTGTTTGGTAGCCCATTCTTGAGAATAGCACTTCATTCCTCAGTAAGAGATATAGTTTCAAACTCACCTAACCTCTTTTTTTTAGTAAAAATATCCTTAAGAAATCTAGCATAATTAGGCATTTGCTCTATAGTTTCTACTAAAGGGATATTAATATGCAATTCCTTAAGAATCTCTAAAAACTTCTTGAATTGACCATCCTGATTCTTAGCCCTTTGCCTTTGTGGAAAAGGTAGAGGTGGTACATAAGGTGGGGGCGACACATAAGGTGGTTCCACATCTGGAACAGTACCAGATGCTTCAGCACCTTTACCAGACTCCAACTCTTTTTCAACAACATTTTTATCACTACTCTTTTCTACATCCTGGGGTTTACTAGGCTCTTTCCTCTCTTCTAGTGGCTTACCACTCCTAAGAGTCACTGCATGTACCTGCTCGTTACCTTCCCTTCTAGGGTGCTCAGTATCTGAAGGAAGTTTCCCTTGAGGCCTTGCCTTTAGCTCATTAGCTAGCTAGCCCACTTGCAATTCCAAGGCTCTCATTGAAACTTGATTACTCTGAATTGCGGCATCTGTACAAGCCATATATTCTTTCATCATTGCCTCAACAGAACTCTCCGAATTTTGCTGGGGCAAAGCCTGCTTATTTTGCTGGGGCAATACCTGTAATTTAGCAAATCTTGATTGGTTCACCTTTTGTTGTGCTTGAGGGTTGCTTCCTTGCCCTCCCCATGCAAAGTTGGGGTGGTTGCGCCAACCTGGATTATAAAAGTTAGAATAAGGGTTATTTCTCTGATTACCTACAAAAAACACAGAAGTTGGATTCCTGGGGCAAAACTCGTAGTTGTGCTCTTCACCACAATAGACACATGATTCTTCTGTAACTTGGTTCACCACGGCAACAGGTTCCACAGCTGGCAGCTGCTGATGACTAAACACTGTCACATTTTTAAGAGCGTTAGCTAACATTGCAATATCAGCCCTAATGGTAGACACACCATCAACCTCTAACACACTCTTAACTTTTTTATTTGAGTCTCTAACATCTGACCACTGACAACTATTAGTTGATATTCTTTCTAAAATTTCATGGGCTTCATTAAAAGTTTTTGCCAAAAGGGCCTCTTGGTGCGTCGTCAGCTGAATAGATGGATGTGAGATAAGATGATAAATAAGAATAAAGAATAATTCAGCTAACACTTAAGTGCAAGTATACACTGTCGCACGTAGTAATAAAAAAAACCTTAGAAGTATTCCAAGGGTATCGATCCCACGAGGACTAAACTGGAAATTTAGATTTGATGAAGAAACTGCTCAAATGATTGCTTTTGAAAAAGGTAACCAAAGAAAATAAGTTGATTGATTGGATTTTTGAAAAGATAGATAAAACAAGCAAGTAAATAATAAAGAATAACAATAATAAACAAACGAGGTATTCAATATGGATTCATCCCTAAGGCAATAACCATAGTCATGCAATATCTAACTTAAGTGTATTCAATGCATTGGGTCAGATTTAACTTCTATTTGGCCTTGTTCCCAAAAACCGTTAGAAGGCTAAGCGAGTACCCTTATGCACATTTCTGTGACTCGACTCCGACATAGATAATTCACGAATGCAACCTATAACCCTATAGTCGATATAGGGTGCCTTAGGCAGCTTGCCCTATACCGCCGAACAATCTCTTTCGAGCTTTTCCTCCTATATCACCTTTATGAGAACCGATATCGTTTGTCCCTTTCGAGATCAAACTCACATAGCATGCAAAGTCTAAGTGATCAAATTAAACTCAGCAAGATTAGAGTGATAATCAATAAAGAATGACATGCATTAAACACAACTTAAGCAAACAAAGCACTTTCAAGCAATTAAACCCTAAGGGAATTCACCACATTGAACCCCTCAACGGGATTTAGCTACTCATGATGGGATAAAAAGCAAATGGACACATTTTCATTGAAATAAGAATGTAAATAATACAGAATAGTGAAAAGATTCAAGAGTTGGAAATAAAGGAGATAGTTAAATATTATGGGTTTTTCAATTTACTCAATCCTTCTAGAGTTCGCTAAGACACTCCACTCTCTCACTTTTACAAGATGGGAATGGGTGAAACTCTCTACAAACCACAAGGTTTGATGTCTAACTCAGGTTAGAATTTGGTCATCTAAGAAGGACCTCGGGCATCCCTACTCATTGGCGTCGAGCCAGGGTTCTGTCACCACCCTTTTCTTCCAAGTGAGTTCTGCTTGAATTTGACTTCAAATCTCGAGCTTATATAGTGTAGAAAGTGGTTGAGGAGCTGCGAAATAGGTGCTGGAAGGTTGCCCAGTCAGTTTCGGAGTCAAAACAACCAGTTAGGTGCGAAGAAGTCTCGTCAACAACGATCTGGGGACGACTTGGAACGGCTTCAGATTTTTCCAAAAATACGGTCGCATTTCTGGGGAATTCCAGCTTTTCCTCTGTTTTTCTACACAACAACAAACTAAGTCAAATTCTCTTAAAATCAAGTCTTTTTATGCACAAATGAGTTAAATTTGACAAAAGTGATTCTCAACACCCTAATTCATCAAAGAAAGCATATTTTGAGCTCGGGAATAGTAAATTGATCACAACATACAACATTTAACCAAGAAATGAGCTAAATATAAGGGTAAAATAGGTATATTTTTTACCCTTATCATACCCCCAAACTTAACTCATTGCTTGTCCTCAAGCAATTGCCAATCAAAATGTTAGAGATCAACTTTTTAATTTCAAATCAGAATGTAAGAGCTCAATACTCATTGCAAATCAAAACATTAGAGTTCATGTATAGTAGTCGATCATGGTACTAGTATCAATTTTTCATTGCAAATCAAGTAAACATGTTTTTCAAGATCGTTTTCTAAAAAGTTTGCCTTGCAGGAGAGGGTTCTACTCTAGTGCTAGTCACAACGTCTGAGTTTCCTAGGCATGAAGATTTCTACTGTTCTTTTCAAAGCAAAACTCTCTCTTATCCATCCTAACCAATGTGCTTAAACTACCTAACTTCTACTCATAGAGCCTAGTGTAGTCCTTTTAGTTAAGAAAAACAAAACTTGAGGTAAAAATGAACATGCATGAATTACTAGACCTTTTCTATCTCCCCCAAACTTATTTGACTGCTAGTGCTCCTTTTATTCAACTTCTTTTTCTCCCAAGAGCATCCTTGCTGTCATCTTTACCTTCGTTCTAGCTTATCGACACTTTTTGGTGAAGATATCTAGCTACGAGCAAAGTTCACAAACTCGGAATGATACTCACTTCCCTAGGTAAACCTTTCATGCAGTGGCAAACCATGGGTGTCATGAATGCCCCTGGTTACTCGGTAAACCCTAGGAAGGAGGAGTAACTCTCGGTTTTTCATTTTTTTTTTTTATATATACTGAGCACATCTCTTTTTTCAGCAGTACAAATTTACAAAAGATATTTACATAGTAAAGCATAAAGCACCCCCCCCCCCAAACTTAAAATTAGACGATGTCCTCATTAGCTTTGTTTTTTAGGCATGGGCTTTACATGGGACTTTTTGTTTTCAAAACATCAAGGCTAAACTCTCCTAGAGTGTTAGAAAGGTTAAACACGATGAAGTTTAGACTCTAAGAAAATTTTGTAAAGAAAAAGACTAATGGAAAGCCTATGACTAGAAAACAACTCAGTTGTGATGGTGGAACTTTTGAGATAGAACAAAGCTCTATTTTTCATCACCAAGGGCTTAAAAGAAAACTCCTTTGAAAACATGTTTTTTCTTCCAAAACATTTTAAAGCACTTTTTCTTTTAAGTTGATTTTTTTCTTCCAAAAAATCATAGGTAAAGCTCAAAAACAGCAACCAAAATTTTTCAAAGAAAAGCTAAAAACCCAAGTTTAACTATTCTAATCTATCCACCAGCTATCTAAATTACCCTAAGATCAAAACTATCAACAAACTAAACACTAAAACAATCAAAAACAGCCACTAGGCAACTTAAAACAGAATTAAACATGCTAAAACTAAAAAAAAAAAAAAACAGCAAACAACAAAAAAAACAGTAAACAGTGTTATTCACAAAAAATTCAGTCAAAGCGGATCAGAAAACTCCCATATTCCTCGTCCGAGGAACTCTCTTTCTCTTCATCATCTTCATTCTCTTCATCTTTCTCTTCATCAGAATCCTCTTCTACCTGGGGCAGCAGCGATTGAGGGAAATTTGGAAAGACCAGAGCAATACTCAGGGCTATAGAGAGATAGAACTCTCTAATGGCTTCATCCCGCTCCTTTGCATATGCACAATATGTCTTCAGGTTCTCTCTGATTTGATCTAGCTGGCGGTAGGCAATGGCTAGGGCTTCCGATGACGGTGATGGCCCTGTGAAAGGAGTGTGCTGGGATGGAGAAGCTACATTCGGCCCTGCTGGTGGAGTAGCCTGAGATGTAGAGGCTTTGTCTTTCCTCTGAATATTGTTCTGCTGGAGCTTCCCGATCAAGGACAGGTCAATGGTCGGCTTGAAAAAGTGACGCTCCTCGTCCTTGCCAGGAACAATCTTCACCCTTTGGCAAAGCTGGGTGATGAGTGATCCAAAGAAAAGCTTGCCTGCTCGCTTTCTCCCACAGGCTAAAATCTCGTCTCTAATTATGCTCCCCACGTTGATTTCCAACCCCTTCATAAGGCAATAGAGTAGCATCGCTCTATCCACTGAAATTGTGCTGTCATGGGTGCTTGGCATCAAACGATTCTTGATGAAGTGAAGCCAAACTGCCGATTCTGGCTTTAAGTCGCTTGGCACTAAAGACTTCACTTTCGTCTGTGATTCTTTCCATTGGACCCCTTTGTTGGCCACAAGTTTCAATGTTTCCTTCATTTGCTTGGCCGAAGGGTTCCTGATCACCTCATTCCCTCTCGGATTCAGGGGTGCCTTGATCCTGTACACCCCATTAATGTCGACTGAGGAGAAACTGACCATCTTCCCCCTCACAACCGCCATGCTAATACTCTCCTCCCTCAGGACAGCATAGAATTCACGAACTAGAGGCACAACAGCCTCCTGAGGGTGAGCACAGAAGTCCTGCCACTTGTATTGAGATATGATCCTGCTCACGAACTTTGGCAGTGCTCCTGCTCTATTAGAGAATCCCTTCTCGTTGAGGAAATCCCTTTTCCTCATGATCTCCATTCGTTCCTGAAAATTAACATCTCTAAATACCTCAAGGAACGGATTTTTGGGAGATGCAGCCTTGGGTGATTTGCCCTTTGGCTTGGCGGCTGAGATGGTAGAAGGAACTGCAGAAGAGGCGTCCATGGACCTCGTCCTCGGCCTCTTGGCCAATATGGGGTCATTCTTGTTCTTTGTCCGCCTCTCAGCCTTAATCTCTCTCTTCTTCTTTCTTCTTAACGCTGCAGAGATAAGAACTTGGTCGCCATCTAGTTCCCTGATCTCTGAATCAGATTCTGTGTCAGAGTCAGTGGAGGTCTCGGCCTCCTCATCTTCTTTTTCCTCTTCGTCCCTCTTCTCTCCCGAAGAGGTGCTATCAGCAACTGGTGGGTCATTCGTGAATAGAGGCTCAAAAACCTCTTCAGCTGGCTAATCGATGGTGGCCTCGTCTAGGCCTTCTTCAGAATGCGGCCCAGATGCGATCGCATTCTGGGCTTGAATCTCTACTTCTCTTTTTTTCTCTTTTTCTAAATTTTCTTCTCTTGGCCCCGGTTGGGCCTCTTCTTCTACCCTCCCTTGCAGCAACTCAGCTTCCCTTTGAGCCTTGTGGAGTGGCTCAAAAGCTGCAAGGAAGTCTTCGGCTTCCTTCCTTCTTTTTTCATCTTCTTTTATTTCTTCCCTTCTCTTTTTCTCTTCCTCAAGGAGTTGCAAATCCATGGCTGCCTCCTGAGGTTTTCTTCATATTTTCTTTCTTCCTCAGCTTCTAAGGCCCTCTCGGCCTCTTGTTCTTCTTCTCTCCTTCTTTTCTCTTCTTCCTCATCTCTTTCCTTTGCAAGCTTGTCTTCCTCAGCCATTTTCTGTTTTTCCATCTCTCTCTCTACTTCAACCTCTTTCAAAGCATCCTGTTCAGCCTTATATCCCTCAGCAATCTCAAGGGCTTGTGCCACAGCTTGGCGGATTATTCCTTCGAATACGTCGGAAGGCATCCTTGCGGTTTTGAGGGGCTCAATTTTTAGCGGCCTTTCGGACACAACCTTCTTCGGGCTCCTCTTTCTTGCGCTGTAAGTAACAATGGGTTTGATCCTGCAAGATAGAGAAGGGTTAGTTGAAGGTTCGGAAACCTTACCCATTGAAGCTTCTCCTTGCCGAGAGCTTTCAGCTGCCTTGGCGGCTCTTTCTTCATCTTGCCTATTCCCTTCTTCCTCAAGGACAGCACGTCTCTGGGTACCCATCTCTCGGATCATTGCAAACCACTCCTGCGAACGTTTTCTGAACTATTGAGTGACGGGTTTTTGGGTTTGGCGGATGGCAGTAGCGCGCGTGAACCTCCGTGGAGTAGATGAACTCAACATCTCCCTCAAACTAGGCGGCATTGCCGAAGAAGATGGAGTTTGAGCGTTGGGTCCTTGGTTCACGACCGCCGGCGAGAATCCCATAGGTTTTGTCCTTCGCATGCCGTGCAAGGGCGTTACGAGGGTCTCTTCTTGCCATCGGTCACTTGCTTCAGCTTCGTGGGTTGCTTGAGCACTCTGAGATTAAGTGTTCTTGCATGAGGATGATGGCTTTGGAGTGTTCTTCATCTTCTTGATTGTGGGTCTTTCGGTTTCACGATGGAGAGAATATGGAGAGTTGAGGGTTTGACTTGAATGCAAAGAGTTGAGAGTTTGGTGAAAGGAAAAGAGCTTAAGTCAAGCTATTTATACTTTTCCAATTAGGTCACGTGCAAGTCAAAGAAAAATCGTGAATCCCTTATTATTCGGACAAATGCGGTCGCATTTTCGAATACACTGGGGAAAAATGCGGTCGCATTTCGCCCAACTTCTCTGCCTTGATTTTTTTCCTGACTTTTCATTTTCCTTAGCTTTCTCCTCTTCTCTGAAACACTTATAAACAAGTTAGAAAGCTCATACACTTAATCATGATTTGTTTCTTTTTCATTTCTCCATTTAAAAAGAATTAAGGAAATATTTTGATCAATTCAACTTCCAGGTAAGTCCCCAGGTAGAGATGTTCCTATGGTCAGCTTAAATACCTCAGCCTAGGCAGGACTTGCCTTAGACAAAGTTCCCTCTTGATCAAAAATCATTTATTCAAAACAAACTTACACTTTTCCCATTTTCCTGCTTTTTATTTTCAAAACACAAGACAAGGCTCAAAATACTATGGACTTTTCAAAACTCCCAGGTAAATCCCCAGGAAAAGGTGTTCCCAATGGTCATCTTAAATACCTTTTCCAAGACAGGATTTTCCTAGACAGAGTCTTTACTCTTGTCCAGCTATTTTAGCGCTCTTGTCTAGATTATTATTTATAAACCTAGATAATATACAAAAATGAATTCTTCCAAGGTGTAGAATTCATACCAAATCAATCACGGAGACATGGGCTTCTTCATCCTCGAAGCCTCTCCCCCAATATGGTTTTATCCTTTGTCGCTTCATGGTTTGACTGATTTCTTCGACTTCAATCTTTCTCCCACCTTTTCTTCTGATTCTTCATCTTCAAGTATATCCTCCAAGGTTTCTTTTTTCAATATTTCCTGCAAAGTAGATTGAGAGAGTTCATCAATTTCATCGACCATAGAACATCCCTCGAAATCCCCAGGGTACTTCATTGCACTCATCACGTTAAACGTGATTTGCTGATCGTTGACCCTCATGGTCAATTCTCCTTTCTGCACATCTATTAAGGTTCTGCCAGTGGCTAAGAACGGTCGTCCTAAGATGATTGGCACATCTTTGTCAGCTTCACAATCTAAAATGATGAAATCTGCAGGGAAAACAAACTTATCAACTTTAACCAATACGTCTTCAATCTTTCCAATGGGATGTGTAAATGATCGGTCTGCCAACTGCAAGGTTACAGTTGTCGGTCGTGCTTCACCTATCCCTAACTGTTTAAAAACCGAATATGGCATTAAGTTGATGCTTGCTCCTAAGTCGCACAGAGCTCTGCCTACATCCATGCCTCCTATAGAACATGGAATTGTAAAGCTTCCTGGGTCTTTAAGCTTGGGAGGAATCTCGTTCTTCACCAGTGCACTGGAACATTCCGTGAGTGCAACCGTTTCGTACTCTCCCAACCTTCTCTTTTTTGACAGAATATCTTTTAGGAACTTCACATATGTAGGCATTTGTTCAAGTGCCTCCACTAATGGTATGTTGATGTGCAACTGCTTCAATACATCTAAAACTTCTCGAACTGTACATCTTGTGAGGCATGTTTGAATCTCTGCGGGTACGGAGGAGGTGGTCTATAATCTGGGTCTATCACAAATTTTTGAGGTTTTGCGGTCGCATTTCCCTGTCTTTTCTCCAACTTTGCTTTTTCTTCTTTTTCCACCAAGGCTTCATGCTCCTTGGTCTTTTCTATTTTATCTTCTTTATTCTCTAAAATATCTGAGGTACTGTCTAACTTCTTTCCACAAATCTTTTCTCGAGCTTCAACTGGGATCTCTGTTTCTTGACTTACTGGATACTTTGGTCCATCATATTCCAATCCACTTCGTAGAGTCACTGCCTTACATTGTTCCTTGCCTTCCCTGTGAGGGTTCTCGATTTTGCTAGGCAACGTCCCTTGTGGTCGGTTCTTAACCTCCTGAGCAATTTGTCCAAGCTGAACTTCCAAATTCCTTACTGCAGCGTCGTTCCTTGCCTTGTACTCCTTCATAAGAGCCTTTAGATTTGACTCTTGGCTCTGCACTGGAACTTGTTGGAAGTTTTTCTGCAATTGTTGTTGTGTAGGTTGCTTCCCAAACTAATGAGTGTTGGAATTACTCGACCCAGCTTGTCCTCCCCAAGAAAAAATTGAATGTTGTCTCCATCATGGGTTGTACGTGGCCGAATAAGGATTCCATCTATTTTGGTTCTGATTTCCTTGTGGACCTACATAAAAGACAGATGCTGGATTTAGTGGACAATTTTCAGCGATGTGTTCCTCACCACATATCTCACAACAGGGAGAAGAAATAGCATTGGCAGGGGCTATGTTGGTCTGGTTGTTCATGGTCATGCCCATCATCATGCTATGGATAGCCTTGATCTAGGCTTGCATCGTAGAGTTAGCCTCTGTTTCCACTGCTTTCACTGGATTTTTCAAAATGGTTGTTGGTTCATTTTCTCCCCAATGTCGATTCTTGGTGGCTATGGTATCCAGAATAGCATGCGCCTCATTAGCAGACTTCTTCAGAAAAGATCCGTTTGCAGATGCGTTTACTAGTGCCTTTGAAGCTTGATCTAATCCACTGTAAAAATGTTCCAAAATAATGCAAGCAGGCAATCCATGGTGTGGACACTTACGAACCAGCCTTTGGAATCTTTCCCAAGCTGCATCCAAAGGTTCATTGTAAGACTGTCTGAAAGCAATGATTTATGCTCTGTACTTGGCATTTTTATTGGAGGGAAAAAACTTCTCCAAGAATTTCTCTACCAAATCATTCCAAGAGGTGATGGAGTTTGGAGGAAATGAATCCAACAAGGCTTCAGCATCTCCCTGCAAAGAAAATGGAAAAAGCTTTAACTTCAAAGTATCTTCTGAAACTCCTGTTACTTTAAAAGAATTGCAAACTCTCAAAAATAGCTTAATATGCTTGTGTGGATCTTCGTTTGGAAGTCTAGAGAATTGGCCCATTGTATTAACATCTGGAACATCACTGGTTTTAGTTCAAACTGTGGAGCATCAATCGGCAGCTCCAAAATTCCTGGATTCAATGTCTGGAAAACTGGTAAAGCGTAGTCCCTTATTGCTCGGTTTCGATCTTCAGCAATGTAGATCGGGTTTTCTTGTTGTGGCACCGGTGGAACTGGAGGAACAGGAGGAATTCTCCCGCCATTTTGCTCCCTTCCACGATCTTGTGGATCAACTTGAGGATCGACTCCAGGAGGTTCCATTGGAAACTCTTGAATGTAAGATGCTTCCTCTAGTAATTCCCGTGCGCTCAACTCTTGTTGCTCCTTTTTCTTTCGTCTTTGTTCCTTCCTTCGACGACGAAAGGTTCTTTCTATCTCCAGATCAATGTCAAGGAGTGGATACACCTTGTTCATGCACTAACTCCAACATGCAAAAGCAAAACAAATGCAAACCGAAGTCAAATTCCCTTTGAGACAGAAATGCGGTCGCAATCTGATCGCAATTTCAAAAACAAATCTGGTTTCACTTTTGGTCCCCGGCAACGGCGCCAAAAACTTGGTGCGTCGTCAGCTGAATAGATGGATGTGAGATAAGATGATAAATAAGAATAAAGAATAATTCAGCTAACACTTAAGTGCAAGTATACACTGTCGCACGTAGTAATAAAAAAACCTTAGAAGTATTCCAAGGATATCGATCCCACGAGGACTAAACTGGAAATTTAGATTTGATGAAGAAACTGCTCAAATGATTGCTTTTGAAAAAGGTAACCAAAGAAAATAAGTTGATTGATTGGATTTTTGAAAAGATAGATAAAACAAGCAAGTAAATAATAAAGAATAACAATAATAAACAAACGAGGTATTCAATATGGATTCATCCCTAAGGCAATAACCATAGTCATGCAATATCTAACTTAAGTGTATTCAATGTATTGGGTCAGATTTAACTTCTATTTGGCCCTTGTTCCCAAAAACCGTTAGAAGGCTAAGCGAGTACCGTTATGCACATTTCTGTGACTCGACTCAGACATAGATAATTCACGAATGCAACCTATAACCCTATAGTCGATATAGGGTGCCTTAGGCAGCTTGCCCTATACCGCCGAACAATCTCTTTCGAGCTTTTTCTCCTATATCACCTTTATGAGTACCGATATCGTTTGTCCCTTTCGAGATCAAACTCACGTAGCATGCAAAGTCTAAGTGATCAAATTAAACTCAGCAAGATTAGAGTGATAATCAATAAAGAATGACATGCATTAAACACAACTTAAGCAAACAAAGCACTTTCAAGCCATTAAACCCTAAGGGAATTCACCACATTGAACTCCTCAACGGGATTTAGCTACTCATGATGGGATAAAAAGCAAATGAACACATTTTCATTGAAATAAGAATGTAAATAATACAGAATAATGAAAAGATTCAAAAGCTGGAAATAAAGGAGATAGGTAAATATTATGGGTTTTTCAATTTACTCAATCCTTCTAGAGTTCACTAAGACACTCCACTCTCTCACTTTTACAAGATGGGAATGGGTGAAACTCTCTACAAACCACAAGGTTTGATGTCTAACTCAAGTTAGAATTTGGTCATCTAAGATGGACCTCGGGCATCCCTACTCATTGGCGTCGAGCCAGGGTTCTGTCACCACCCTTTTCTTCCAAGTGAGTTCTGCTTGAATTTGACTTCGAATCTCGAGCTTATATAGTCTAGAAAGTGGATAAGGAGCTGCGAAATAGGTGCTGGAAGGTTGCCCAGTCAGTTTCGGGGTCAAAAAACCAGTTAGGTGCGAAGAAGTCTCGTCAACAACGATCTGCGGATGACTTGGAACGGCTTCAGATTTTTCCAGAAATGCAGTAGCATTTCATTTTTTCCTTCCCAGAAATGCGGTCGCATTTCTAGAGAATTCCAGCTTTTCCTCTGTTTTTCTGCACTGCAACAAACTAAGTCAAATTCTCTTAAAATCAAGTCTTTTTAAGCACAAGTGAGTTAAATTTGACAAAAGTGATTCTCAACACCCTAATTCATCAAAGTAAGAATATTTTGAGCTCGGGAATAGTAAATTGATCACAACATACAACATTTAACCAATAAATGAGCTAAATATAAGGGTAAAATAGGTATATTTTTTACCCTTATCACCCCTCCAGCCGAAGCACCAACCATACCTTGGGTTGCTCCATTTAACCCATTGTAAAACGTTTCCATTTGGATACAATGAGGTAAACCATGGTGGGGACACTTTCGCAAAAGCTCTTTAAACCTCTCCCAAGCCTCACTAAAAGTTTCATCTTCAAGTTGTCTAAACCCTACTATCTCACTCCTTAATTTGGCATTCCTAGTTGGTGGAAAATACTTACTAAGAAATTTTTCCGCTAACTCATTCCATGTCCTAATTGATCCTGAAGCAAAAGAATTTAACAATGCCTTTGCTCCATCTCTAAGAGAATACGGGAACAAAGTTAATCTAAGGGCATCTCTAGACACTCCTTGAATTACAAAAGAATCACTAACTCCTAGAAAAGACTTAAGATGTAAATGAGGGTCTTCAGATGACAAACCATGGAACTGCCCCACGGTTTGCAACATCTGAAACATTACCGGTTTCATTTCAAAATTTGCTGCCTCAATTTGATGACGTGCAATTCCTGGATTTAACTCATCAAACATTGGAAAAGCATACGCTCGAATGGCTCTGGCCCTATCATTCGCTACCAAGATAGGATTCTCAGCCTGATTATTTTGCCGTCCATTTTGCTCCAGTGGCGGATTAGGTTGCAGCACACGATTCTGCTGGGGGTCACCTTGACCTTCTGGAACTTGCGGGAGACGCGGCACCTCATCCTTTGGATTTTGAATACTACGCTGCTCTCTCCTTCTTCTACTGAATGTCCTTTCAATTTATGGATCAAGCTCGAACCTAACCCCAGACGAACCGCTCATGCACCAAACTCACACCTGCAAAAACAAAAGAAACAATCAAAAAGTTCTAACACCAAACAACTAAAACACATACACAAAACAGATCAGATAAAAACTTATTCAAGTCCCCGGCAACGGCGCCAAAAACTTGTTGGGTTTCCAGAGTGGGTAAAATATAGTAAAAGAGAGACTCTAGAACAATGTGCAAGCATACACAATCTGCAGCAAGTAATAAGTATTTATCGAATCCAAGGTCTGAATAGCTCTCACTTTATCTATCTTGTGTAACTCTTTAATGGTTTCAAAAGTGGCTTAAAATGATTGATTTGAAATAATGTTGAAGCAAAAGAAATGACAGAACAGAAAGTAAACAAATAAAGCAGACAGATTGGAAACAGGCGTTGGTTAGGATTTTAGTAATTGTTTTTAAAAGATGCTCTAGCAATATTATTGATTAGGCAAAACTCTCGCAGTCTTATTAGCAGGATCCTCCCGGAACTCTAGATTTTTTAGAATATGTTTCAACTCCAATGACGCTCTACCGATCAAGCACTAGGCAACTGGCTATCGCTAACTCAGTCACTGGCGTTCACCAATACACAATGATCTAGTGTGATTAAATGCCACACACTTCTCAAATCATCCCTGAAACTAAGAAGTGGTATTCATACCGGCTGGCCAGGCGGGCACAAAATGTAAATATGCTCAACAAATAATCAAGATGCTCAAATCAACATATATTGCATAGAGAAATAAGTACGGCAACTACATAACTCCTAACCAACACCTAAGAAAATTTAGTTCATAAAGCTCATGACAACACACGCTACAATCTGAGTATGTGCATCCATAATTACAAGAAATTACAAGAAAATACTAATTCCCTTGGTCAAATCCGTAATTGATGGTCTTCTTGAAGTCTCCAATTTTTCCTTCTCTATTCGGCTCCCAATGATGGAAATGAGAAATGATCTCGTCCCCAAGAGTGGAATGAATTTGACTTGAACGGCTCTTCCCTTTTATAGAGTGAAGACAAGCTTAAATTAGGTTGACCTAGACACGTGGATGGCTCTCCTTGCTTCTTAAATCTGAAAATAGCTTAACTAACTTCAGTTCATTAAAATGGATAACGAGCTGTGACGTGGCATTTTTGCTCCCTGCTTTGCTGGATCACAGATTTTGCTCCCTCAAGTCGCTCAGCAATATATTTTGCACAAAATAACTTCCAAGGCATTCATTCTTCCAAATGGGTTCGAACATGCAATATTTATCTAAAAGCAACCCTATTTAGCAAAAACGACACACAAATCATTATAAAACTAAGGCCTAAATAACTCCCTTTTGGAGAGTTATCACCTATGCAATGAGTTTGCATAAGACCGGACCGCGAAATAGTTAACCACTAGTTGTAACGCCGTTAGCTAGCTAGGTTTCTATTTCACTAGGATGACCTAGGCAACTTGGTCTCAATCCTGAGTGGGTTATGGACTCCTATTCATGAGGGATTGTCCTTTGATTTGTATGGGTGAGAGTGGCCTGCACGCCGACTCAATAAGCCTACCATTTTGGGGACAAGACCGAGTGGGGAGCTGGGAACGTAATCGCACAAGATGGAATTCACTCCTTCCCGACTCTAGGGTAAGTAGAGGTGTGTTCCCTTAAGTGGTGTCTCCGGGTCTTGAACAATGGGCCCTGCCCTCTCTATGGCACGAGAGGGACTTCTGTTTGTTGGTTGGACCTCAAACAGGTTGTTCATTAGAGGAGCACTGGGACTTAAGGATAAAGAGGTAACCCAGGGGTAAAACGGTAATTTGACCTAACTGGGGTACGAACACACGTGAAGGACTGACTTGCTGTTATTGGTCAATATCCGTGGACACAAAAATATATCTGCAGTGAGAAGAGTGCAGTTGTGGTTCTTTAGTGGAGTGAACCACAGTTAACGAATATTGATTAACTTGGTTAATGAGTTTAGCCAATTAATCACATATCGTTGGAGCTACTGATCTGTAGGTCCATTAGGTCCCACCGGTAGCTCATTTAGGGCGTCGAGGTAAATTTCTAAGGGAGAATTGTATATTCGAAGGTGTTCGAATATTAAGTTTAAGGCTAAATTATAAAAAAATGCCCCTGAACTATGGGGTTTGTTTCAAAAATGCCCCTGAACTTTAAAAAGTTTCAAAAATACCCCTGAACTTTGAAGAATGTTTCAAAAATACCCTTGCTGTTAAATTTGGATGGAAACCGTTAAAGTTTGAGTTTCAAAAATACCCTTGAACTTTCAAAAAAATTTCAAAAATACCCTTTTTGAAAAATGATTCTTCTTTTTTCCTCCTCTCTCACCATAAATTCTTTCTCCATGAAAATTAATGCAAAACTTTGCTTATAAAGGTTGTGTGCAACTCAATACCAGATAAAAACAGACTTTGAAATCGAGTTTTCTCTTTTAAAAAGCGTAAAGAAGATAAGTGTGAGAAAACAACAAATATATGTATATATATTATTTCATTTTTTGCTCTCTCTGTTTGTGTATCTTGATGATAAGAAGAAGAAATGTTTATAAGACTGTGGGTTTGGTCAAATTTATAAGATTAATCAATCAAAACTTTTATATATGATTTTGTTCTTATTGATATTTAAGAATTGTTAGAATCCGTATACAACAATAGTTTCATTTATTTTTCGTAAAAGAAATATAGAGAAAGCTAATGGGGTAATAGTTGGTGAGGAAATAATATTGAAAAGACTACCAACAAATGAAGTCAATCACATGTAGAATTTCAAGAACAAAACAAAAGTCATCTTGAAGATTTGATATGAAAATCTAGCCAAGTGCTTTGGATGTGTTGAAAGAGAAAGAAAGCTCCTAGATTATGAATACATGGCAAATAAGTAAAGTTTCTCATTAATTTTTGGAAGAAGAGTTAATTTACGGTGGGAGAAGAAAAAAAAAAGAAGCATTTTTCAATAAGGGTATTTTTGAAATTCTTTTGAAAGTTCAAGGGTATTTTTGAAACTCAAATTTTAACGGTTTCCATCCAAAATTAACGGGAAGGGTATTTTTGAAACATTTTTCAAAGTTCAGGGGCATTTTTGAAACAAACCCCATAGTTCAGGGGTATTTTTTATAATTTAGCCTAAGTTTAAAGTATGAATTTGATTCATATTAAAACTATAAGTTATAATTAATGCGCATTAGATGCACATTAATACTATAGTTTATATGAGAGAAATATAATTAAATATATGATATTTAATTATAGTATTAATTAATTGTTGAATTAATTAATTATTTGTTTTAATTTAATTTAATTGAATTTGATTTAATTGAATTATATTAAAACTATAAGTTATGTGGAATATTTATATAAATATGTTTTATATAAATAATATTAAATTAAATGTTAATTTAATTAAATGATTAATTAATAATTTTATTTATTAATTAATTTATTTTATTTTATATCAGTTTTGTTAACTTAACAAAACCTAGTCTTCCACTAACCTAGCCTTACGCGTGATTGAGAGGGTTTTAAGGAGGAAGTGGTTTTCATACGTTAGATTAACTTCCTCCCTTAATCGATAATCCCTCTGTATCTCACGTTAGGAAAACTCTCTCTTTCTCTATCATTCTCTCGTGTATTCCAGAGCAAAAATCACAGAGAAAAATTTCCTTAGTGATCAATTGCTCCCACAAGCAACCTCAACCAATTATCCAGTGAGAATACCGGTGTGAGTGATTGGTGGTGTTCGTGGGAAAATTCCAACAAAGAAGACTCTTGTACCTTGCTGTATTTTCTGTTTTTCGGCAAGGAATTTGGCGAACTTCGATCAAGAACAACTACGGTAGTAAGTATTTCGTCTCTTGATCAATAGGGTCACATAATCAAGATTAGATCTAGGTCTTATTTATCTTTAAGCATGTTTTTTTATAGCCTTGTACAGCATGTTAAATTCTGTTTTATTGTTGTATATTAACTTGCGAATTGTATCGGTATTTCGATTAGAATTAAGGTCTCTGAGTAGGTTCTGTAATTTTCCGCTGCGTAGGGCTTTTATCCCTTCACAAATATGCTATCAATTTCCTATTAATTTTAGCTAGTTTTGTGCTTAAATTGTGTGCTTTGAGGTGTTTTAATGTTTAAATTTCAGAAATCGAACCAAAGAAGAAAAACCAGAGTTCTTGAGAGATTTTGGATGACTCTGGGAGCTTTTGGACCATCTTGAAGATTAAGAGACGATCCATTGAAGATCCAAGTCCAAAAGCCCAAGAAAAGAGAGTTGGAGGCCCAAAATGAAGTCCAAAGGGCCATTCTTGAAGAGGAGATCCGAGGGGCTAGTGTCTCAACGCTATCCTTGAGCGTCTTGATGCTAGCAAGTCGTGGACACCAAGTTAGCACGATGCTAGCAAGTCGTGGCATCTCGACGCTGCAACTGTGTGGGCACCAAGTTTGTGACGTCACAGCGTCGAGACGCTGTGACATCAGCGTCGAGACGCTAGAGAGGCTGGAAAACTATAAATATAGCCATTTTCAGCAGAATTAAGGGAGCCAATTTGAGGGTTTTTAACCTATTCTCGATTCCACACTAAAATTGGGGGTTTTGGAAGAAGATTTGGAGCCTTGTTGAAGATCTTTGGAGCTCGGGATCGATGGAGATCGCCACAGGAACGAGGAGATCAATATTATTTTGAGCATATATTTCTCTTCCCTTTTCCTTTGTTTTTAGTTTCTATATTAGGTGTAGTTAGGAATTGTTGGATGTTCAGTGATTATGAGTAGCTAATTCCTAAATTCTATGGGTTTGATTTAATTTGTTAGACCTTTGCTTAATTAATTAATTGATTTGGTTTAATTGTCATTTTCATTCATTTGTGCATTTTGTTCTTAATGCTTTTAATCACCTGATCAATGATTAAATGATTTGTTTTCTAAGTAGAAACTGGATGGAGAGAAGCTTAGACCAGAACCGAATGCATGACTAGTGTTCATTTACCTGAGTGACTGTCACACCCCCTCCCGGACCACCTGCTAGCTTAGTCCGAAAGATGGCATGAAGCCAACGGACATCGTCCTCCTCTAACGATACCCGTTGACCCTCCTGAAACGTTGAACCTGATAAACAAACTAATCTTAGATATAAAATATTCTACGTGAAACACATTACAGCGGAATCCTTGAAAACCTTTTAACATACACGAGGTGCAGCCCTGACATAACTCGGTTAGAAAATAACCTGATATAGATATCACAACCAAAACCATATTCAACTGGGGTTTATACAACCACGACCTCTAGAACTTACACAAACCGTTAATTTTTCAATCCTTACAAAAACATTTACAATATAGACAGACTCAATATACAACTCCACCCACGTACTGGAACTTGATCTGGAACTTTCAGCAGACGTTGGCAATGTATCAGGCACCGGGAGCTCGATCTCTACCTGAAAAGTGGGAAAACATTTTGAAAGAATGAGCTACGAAGCCCAGTGAGTTACTAAATTAAAAGCTGTAAATCCGGAAATCAGAACACGTGATAAACCTTTAGACGTATAAATCTGTTCAATCAGAGAGTTAAATATAAACGTGTAACAATAAAAGCTTTCTCAGATATTTCGCAAGTACGTCATTAAAATCTAGCAAGGCATATCAAGTATCTAAAACATTTTAACTAACATGACAAATCAACGTTGTGTAGGGCACGCCCAGTACAACCAACGTTTACTAGCTCTACGATGTAGTGGGGCCCGCCCAGCACTCCCATCATCTTTGTCGTAGTGGGGCCCGCCCAGCACTCACGACAGCATCGTTGTCACGGAGTACACTCAACGTCAACAACGGAATATAACCTGTGTGCACACGGTACCATATAGCCTCGGGCTCAATATCTCAGTAATGTAGTCAATAGTAATCTCAGAAAATCACATGAAACATTAGAACATGCCTGCTTATCGTTATCTTTCGTAAAACTTAAGCTTACTCAGCTTGCTCGTGAAAAAATTGAAAATCTTTAAAAAAAAATACTCGCTAATACATACTTTACTTTAAAAGATAACGTTTCAACTACTTTTCTTAAAGTCATTAACCATGTGCTCGTATATAAACCTCATTAGAAAATCTAAGCTCAAAACTCATGCTTGAAACCGTTAATAGAAATCATGAATCATTCATAGGAAAAAGCATATAAGACATCTAATCATGAACAACTGTTTAGAAACAATTTCCGAAATTTGTTTTGTCACTCACTGTCTTAGCTAGTTCCCTGGTCTGTAGACTCAACCTATTTCCTCTTGGCCTGTCAAACAAATAAAAACCGAGCATCAAAACCAAAGGTAGTCTTATTCTTCCATGCTCATGAATTCTAGACACTTGAATTAAAAAAATCACACTTCACATTCTACTTTTCCAGATTTTCCAGATTCAATACCACAATTTCCAACACTCATAACTTCCTCAATACTTAACCAAAATTAATGTACTATACATCAAACTCTTTATTTTCGAACACTCTACAACTTACCTGAAGAAATGAAAACAATATTTCCAACCAATTTGTCCAGAAACGCCCCGAACACAGACAACACAGATTCGAGGTTCTCTTCTACCCTTTATCTTTCTCCTGAATTTAAACCTACTTCAAGTCATTTTTTGCTCACAAATTCTTCATGAAAGTTATAGGAAATTAAATAAGCTTTCCAACCATACCAAATAGAGCTTCTGATTCAACTTGTACACCCCAGAATGCTCAAACAACCAGAGAAAACCAGAGATCCCCCTGGTTTGCACGAAAATTCTGTGCTATGTTTTCCATTTCAAAAACCATTAACTTCTCATCAGATTTAGCTCAAGCTTCCTTCATGAAATTTGTTAGAAAATGGATTAACGTTAAAGAAAACCAAACCTCACCTCTTAGTTCCTTCTGTGTGGCTCAAACCGAATCAAAAACCAGAGATTGGCAGGTTGAACCCAGATTCTGCCATTGTTGCACTTGCATGAGCTTTGTCTTTCTTCTTCAACCTCAAACCCTCAGCAATCTTCTTCTTCTTCTTCCCTCACTCTCTCCCTCGAAATCTCTTGAGTTTGGATGGAAAAATGATGAGAAATGTGGCTGGAAGTGGGCTGAAAAGTGAGCTTGTCAGTGGTGGAATCTTTGTTGTCTTTTCCCATTTCCTTTCTTTCCTTTTTTTTCTTTTTTTTTTTTTTTTTCATTTCTCTATTTCATTTTCTTTTTCCCTTTCTTTTCTTTTCTTTTTCTTCTTTGTTCCATTTCTTCTTTTAAATTAGTAAGTTCCAACAAGTTCAACCAACAATGAAACCACAGAGTTTGCCATTTCCCAACAAGGAAACAACAACAACTTTAATCCAACCAATGAGACCACAATAACTCAAATCCAACTTCCCACAATATATGACAAGAGAAAATAACCCTAGGGAAGTCTCGGGTTTACAGTGACAGCATGATAAAATAAATAGACGTTAGAGGTTGTTAATGAAGAGTCGTAATGTCATGCTTAGTAAATAAGGAGGAAACCGAAAGGAGATTCTTTATTCAAAGGCATGAGAATAGGAGGAGACCGACAGGAGAATCCTTGATATTAGGCTTCTAGACTTATGAATTAAATGTCTAATTAATCCTAATTGGCTATTTGATTAAGCAATTAAAGGCCCAATTAATGAAATCAATACCCTAGAATTATCCCTTCAAATTTTGTCTCCATTTATCTTTTGCTTTCTAGATTAGCTTTTTGTTATTCTTTTCTCGGCATTAGATTTTGTTCTCTAAATAAAGCTAAGCAAGATTTTTCGCGATAATTAATTGAATAAATCCAATCCCTTTGGAGACGATACTCACATACTCAAAATCACTATATTACTTGACTCGTGCGCTTTGCGGTCATCAAGTTTTAGGCGTCGTTGCTGGGGATTGGTTAAATTTAATTCAATTAATATTGTGAAGAAATTGCTTGTTTTAATTTAGAGGTTTTATTTTGCTTTCTTTGTTTTTGTTTTTTATTTGATCTTTGGTCTTGTTCTTGTTGTGTTGTTAGTTGGTGTTTGCATCTGATTAAGAGTCTGATTATTGCTGATTAAAATAGCTTGCTAGGATTTTAATTGATCAAGGGTAAAAAGAGCTACCTCTGTTGTGATCAGTTAGGTCATCCAAGGGTTAAACTCGGGATAAAGGTCCCTACAGCAATTGTGTGAAAGCTAGTGCCCTTGAATTAAAGAAAAATGCAAGTTTGGGGGAGGCATACCTTGTTGTTTTTCAGCACCTTAGTGGGATATTGCTTTCTTGATTGTTGGGAAGTTGGATAATTAGATCTTAGGACCAGTGTAGGGGGAAGATGAACTGAGGATTTTATAAACCTGTTCTAAGTTAGTAAAGATCTAATAAGGAGGGCTTGCACACACTCACGCAAGGGATGAAGAGTTTCAATTTAAATTATGTGATGAATGAATATATTTTAATATTTCCTTTAATTGTTTGAATTCATTATTTAGATCGTTGAGGTTAGAGTCATTATGTGCAATTTTTTATTCATATTTATGGTTTTTGCTCTGCTCAGGACTAGCAAAGGTTTAAGTTTGGGGGTGTGATAGCATGCAAATATGATATCTATTTTCTATTAATTTCAGCTAGTTTTGTCCTTAAATTGTGTGCTTTGAGGTGTTTTTATGTTTAAATTTCAGAAACCGAGCCAAAGAATCAAAACCGGAGTTCTTGAGAGATTCTGGATGATTTTGGGAGCTTTTGGACCATCTTGAAGATTAAAGAGAAGATCCATTGAAGATCCAAGCCCAAAAGCCCAAGAAAAGAGAGTTGGAGGCCCAAAATGAAGTCCAAATGGCCATTCTTGAAGAGGAGATCCGAGGGGCTAGCGTCGAGACACTAGCCTTGAGCGTCTCGACGCTAGCAAGCCGTGGACACCAAGTTAGAATTGCGGCAACGTCGATGTAGGAGTGTACAATACACGGGCGGAAGCAATTTGGATCAAAACACTCAAATTTCTTATAATTTTAGTTATGAAAAAACATGTATAATATGAACCGAAAACAAAGTTTCGAGATTACCAACCTTTTTGAGCCAAATTCTTCAAAACCGTGGATGAATTCTTTGTATAATCTTGTTGTAGACAAACACAAGAGTGCTCCCTGTTAATCTCCAGCCTTAGAACGAGTTGTAGGACTCAAATTCGTGATGAACTTCTAGAGAGAGAGAGACATGAGTTTGAGAGAGAGTTTTTCTTTTGAAAATAAAAACACAGCAAGCATCATCTTTCTCAGCCTTTCAATCCTTTCTTTTATAAATGCAAGACATGCATTTTTATCCCCAATATTAAGATAACTCATTGTCTTTTAATGAGGTGTACAAGGATGTGTCTTCAAGTTCAGAAAGTAAAACATTTTGGTGGCAAGATGACAACATTTACCTCTTGGATTTTTAATTATTTGAAATTGAATTTCAATTCAATTTTTCAACAAAATCCATAACTCAATTTTGAGTAAATTTAACTTTATTTATTAATTAACCATTTTAATTAATAATTACTTTGATTTAATATCAAATATTAAATTAAATATTTGCACCAAATTCCATTCCCGGTTTCTAATATGAATCCCTTATTCATAGTCAAACCGAAATATTGTATCGAATACATAATTCCAATATTTAAACCTTATTTAAATATTTTCGACTTTCTCTACTATTAGTTTAATTCACAAATTAAACTTTAGCGTTAAATATAATGAACATAATTTAACGACAACTCCCTAATATGAGTTTGAACTTTTCAAACTTTTCATCACGTATGTTCTAAGGTTTATTCCGTACGAGCTAGCAGGGGGACCTAATGGACCTACAGATCATGGGCTCCAACGATCCGAGATTAACTAGTTAAACTCTTTTAACTCAACTAACCAACATTCGTTAACTACCGGAACACTCCACTATAGCCCGATAGTTGAACTCCCCTCACTGTAGATATATTTCTCACCCGATATAACCATGATTAGTAAGTTGACCTTTCACAGGTTGTTCGTAACTAGAGTTGGGTCAAATGTCTGTTTTACCCCTGAAGTTACATCTTGTTCCTTAAGTCTCTAGCTGAGTCCCTAATGAACAATCGGTTTGTGGTCCCACCACTAAACCTAAAACCTCTCAGGCCAATGAGAGGGTGGGATCCCTTTGTTCACGTTCCGGAGTCAGTACTTAAGGGAACAACCTCTCTACTATCCCTAAATTGGGTAGGAGTGAATTCCATTTTGCAAGACTATGTCCCCAGCTATCTACCCGTTCCTATCCCTGAAATGGGGGGTTTATTTAGTCGGCGATGTTGAGCCACTCTCACCCATGCAGATCTAAGGATAAGCCCGAATAAACAGGAGTTCATAGTTAGCTCAAGATTAAGATCGAGTTACCTAGGTCATCGCATTGAAATAATCAGTCTTGACAGTAAATGGCGTTATAAAGCAAGAGTGACTTATTTCTCGGTCCTGGTCTTATGCAAACTCATTTGCATAGGACGCCCCCACTCGCATGTCTCTACATGAACGATCAAGGATCACATTGTTTGTACTAAAACAAAATGGGCCGCGTCACATAGTTTTCCTAGGATTAAGGTACCCAGCCTTATCCCTATACTATAGACCGTTTAGGCTATTACTTGAACTTGATCCATATTTCTGTCACAACATATAGTTCAAGCACTCATGTCATAGCCAATGATACTAGTTTATTGGATTTGGGTTATTTAACGTGCAATTCACTCATTTAATAACTTGACTGAACTAAAACTCAATAACAACTTTATCGAACAAGTATATCACTATTTGTTTCATTCACTATCTACGAGTTTTAGGGCACCAACCCCAACAGTAGAGACGCTGCAACTGCGTGGGCACCAAGTTTGTGACGTCACAGCGTCGAGACGCTGTGACATCAGTGTCTCGACGTTGGGGAGGTTGGACAACTATAAATATAGTCATTGATTAAGGGAGCCAATTTGAGGGTTTTTACCTTATTCTCGATTCCACACTAAAATTGGGGGTTTTGGGAGAATATTTGGAACCTTGTTGAAGATCTTTGGAGCTTGAGATCGATGGAGATCGTCATGGGAACGAGGAGATCGACACTATTTTGAGCATTTCTCTTCCCTTTTCCTTTGTTTTTAGTTTCTAGATTAGGTGTATTTAGGGATTGTTGGATGTTTAGTGATTATGAGTAGCTAATTTCTAAATTTTATGGGTTTGATTTAATTTGTTAGACCTTTGCTTAATTAATTAATTGATTTGGTTTAATTGTCATTTTCATTCATTTGTGCATTTTGTCCTTAATGCTTTTAATCACCTGATCAATGATTAAATGATTTATTTTCTAAGTGGAAACTCGACGGAGAGAAGCTTCGACCAGAACTGAATGCATGACTAGTGTTTATTTACCTGAGTGGCAGTAGGATAAAATAAATAAACGTTAGAGGTTGTTAATGAAGAGTCGTAATGTCATGCTTAGTAAATGAGGAGGAAACCGAAAGGAGATTCTTTATTAAAAGGCATGAGAATAGGAGGAGACCGACAGGAGAATCCTTGGTATTAGGCTTCTAGACTTATGAATTGAATGTCTAATTAATCCTAATTGGCTATTTGACTAAGCAATTAAAGGCTCAATTAATGAAATCAATACCTTAGAATTATCCCTCCAAATTGTGTCTCCATTTATCTTTTATTTTTTAGATTAGCTTTTTTTTATTCTTTTTTCGACATTAGATTTTGTTCTCTAAATAAAGCTAAGCAAGATTTTTCGCGGTAATTAATTGAATAAATCCAATCCCCTTGGAGACAATACTCACATACTCAAAATCACTATATTACTTGACCCTTGCGCTTTGCGGTCATCAACGCTTCCTCTTGGGCCATTTCTTCCTTGGAGCTTTCTTCCTCTTCTAATTGCTCTGAGAGTTCGATTAATTTCTAGATCTAACGGAAGAAGATTAGTGTCTTTATGTCTTCGCATGCACAACCCAAAACTTCAAATTAACAAAAGAATAAAACAAACTAAAAAAATCAAGCAAAATCTATTTACAATCCTAAATTAACATCCATCACCTTCTTTTCAGTGTTAGAAAAATTAATCACCTAAATTAAATGTCTATTCCCCGGAAACGGCGCCAAAAACTTGTTGGGTGTTTCGCAAGCGCACGGGCCACAAGTAATATAAAATGGTAAGAATTACCAAGTATCGAATCCACAGTGAATAGTTTTAATTTAGGTGAATTAATCAACTAAATAGCAAAATTACTTAAGACATAAATTATCTAGGGACCTCAATTGCATTAAGAGACGGGATCATAATTCGAACAAAGCAATAAAACAATAGAGGCAAATTGATCAAGCAATTCAAATAACAAAAGAATGAGATCAAGTTAGATGGGAGGCGGGGTCTTGAATTTCGAAATACAATCAAACATTCATTCTAATCACTAATTATCATGTCCGATCTAATTATAAATCTAGAAGCTCCTTGTTAACGTAGGTTCTCCTATCGATCTCCCCTAATTCTAACTAACTCATTTTTACAACCTAAGTGTCCTTAGCATCGTTAAATGGATTAATTAATAAAGTCTTGGTTCATTATCGATTTCTAAGCCTAACCAATTAATCTCGTTGTCACTACGAGCAGTTAAACCTAGTTGCATGGGTTATGTTCTAACTTAGTTTCTCTCTGTCGAGTTTCCACTAAGTAACAATTCATCATAAACTTGACAAGAATTTATAAAGCATTAAGAATACTCATACAAATAACTAGTACATTGGACACAACAAAGAGTAATCAGAACAAAATTTTAATTGTATTTCTTCATTCAAGACCCGAATGTTGGGAGTTTAGACATTGTCACTATGAGCACCAAAATTTCCAGCATATACATCGTAATAACAATAAATGGACAAAAGTAGGGAAAAGAAATTAAACCGATGACGAATCGCCCTTACTTACGCCCTCGATCTGCCACGATCTAAGCATCGATCGGAACCCGAGCAAGCTCTCAATCTTCCCCAAGAATGCCCAAAAACCCTCCCTAAAAACTACTCTCTCTAACTTTTTTCTCAATCCTCAGAATGGCTATTTGAAGCCTTGCTTGATGATACATCCCGTAGAAAAAACGCTCCTTATATAGAGTTCCAGACCCCTCAGCGTCGAGATGTTGTTGGCCTAGCGTCTCAACGTTGGCCCTCAGTTGCTTGGCGCCCACGAACTTGCAGCGTCGAGATGCTACTGGCCTAGCGTCTTGACGCTGGCCTTCGGCTTGGGATGTCCAGATTTGATTTGGGTCGAATTTGAGTTGGATTCTTCAGTCTTGGCCCGTTTTCTTCCTTCTCTTGGGCTTCGGACTTCAACCCACAACCCCAACACTTGGTCATCTTCAAATCTTCTTCAATTTAAGGTCCAATTACATCCAAATTCACCAAGATTTCATCAATTGCTCTTGAGGGACTTAAAACCTGAAATTGTCAAATTTTAGGCATTAAAATACCAATTAATCAAGCAAATTAACTTAAATTAAGGGATAAAATGTTAGCATTTTTGCATGCTAACAATATGACTGTCTAGATGTGCTAGCACCATTAACAACTCTTGTTGAAGTGTCGTCCTCATCAACAACTCTTGTTGATGTCTCTTTAGCTTCATTAAATAATTCACTCAACACTATCTTACTTCGTGGCTTATGATTTCTCATGTGGTCTTCTTCCAAGAAAGTAGCGTTTGTCGATACAAACACTTTATTTTCTTGTGGATCGAAGAAGTATCCACCTCTCGTTTCTTTGGGGTAGCCTACAAATAGGCACAGTCTTGAACGGGGTTCCAATTTCTTTGGGTTAGACACTAGCACGTGTGCTGGGCATCCCCAAATCCTGAAGTAACGTAAACTATCTTTATGACATCTCCATAATTCAAAAAGGTGTTTCAGAAACACTTTTTGATGGAACGTTGTTCAAGATGTGTATAGCAGTCAACATTGCATGACCACAAAACAAGTCAAACAACTGAACATAGCTCATCATGGATCGAACCATATCCAATAGGGTTCTCGTTCTCCTTTCTAATACACCATTCTGCTGAGGTGTACAAGGTGCTGAGGGTTGGGATGTGAATTTTTTTTCTTTTTTTTCTGTCTTTCTTTCTCTTCTCTTTTCTTCTCCTTTATTTTCATTTTCTTTTTTTTAACAAAAAAGAGGAGAACTTTTTTCTCCTCATTCCGGCGTCGGAAACGGGGAGGAGGGAGCCTCTATCCTCCTCTTTTCTGTTAAAAAAAATGAAAATAAAGGAGAAGAAAAGAGAAGAAAGAAAGAAAGACAGGGAAAAAAAAAAGCAACCGCCGGAGTTGGGCGAAGAAGAAGAAGAAGGAGAGAGAGAGAGGGGGGAAAGAAATAAAAATATTATAAAATAATAATGTTTTTATTATTTTAATATATTTATATTTTAAAAAATTAATTAAAAAATTATTGTCACGTCAGCAATCCGTTAATTATTAACGAAAAATTGGATTGAGGGACTAAAATGAAACTAAAACCAAATTTCAGAGGCTAAATTGTTGAGTTTGAGAACTCAGGGACCAAAATAAAACCTAACCCAAACCTCATAGACTAAAAGTGTATTTTCTCGAAAAAAAAAAATAAATGTAATGATAAGTCAATATGAGCATAGTTAAAAAGTACACGACATATCTTTAACAAAAAAGATGGAAAGTTCAAATCTCCACATAAGCATGGTTGAACTAGAAAAATAAAGAGTTATTGTAATTGGTAACAATTTAAGGTTTGTTATTTGCAAATATAATCAACTTTTAAAAAAATTACAAACATAGCAAATCTATCAATGATAGATATCTACCACTTCAATCATAATACATGTAATTTACTAGTGATAGACTACTCATAGAATAGTCTATTAGCAATAATTGCAATTGTGATTTGAAGTCTATCTCCGATAGATTTCTATCATAGATAAACTTCAATTTTGTTATATTTGTAAATAATTTTAAATTTGATTATATTTTCAATTATTTTAGTCTATTTCACTGTTGGTGAAAACAATCCAAAAATAAATGCAATGACGGACAAATTTTGACAAGTAAATGTGAAGATTGCCCTAAAAAAAAATTTTCCGTTATAAAATTTGTCCATTTTTGTTTCATTGAAAGAAAATTTGCACTAAATTTGGAACCATTTTCAAGACTGGTTTGAAACAAATCACTCTGAACGCATAAAAACAAATTTGAACAACAGTTTTCTTAGAATCTTTTAATCTTCTTTCATGGATTTGAGTTTCTCCTTTATAATTTAGTCAAAAATAGCTTAACTTTAATATGCTTGCCAGCGGCATCCATCCATGTGAAGCTGTGGACAGAGCATTGACTAATTATGATAGTGTCACATGGAAACAGTGACATGAGATTAAGATTTAGGATTTGGGATTCTCTCTTTAATCATTGCAATTCTCAAAGCCAATAAAACATCACATAATTCACACAAATATATAAATAGAAACAAGATGTTTCATTGCTCATATATCATAAATAAGCCAAAGCCACTATCACTTAGGAAAATAGTTAAAAAAAAACTCCCCCTAATGAGTGACAAATTTCATCTTCTTTTTCAAACAAGAACATAACAGAGCCCCATTTTCTTCAAGAGGACAAGAGGGAAGGAGTTAGCAGGAAAATGCAAAAGGGGAAAAAACAGAAACAGAGAGAGAAATGAAAATGAAGGGTTTTGAATGAATTTTTGTTTTCAAGGACATTTGGGTCCTCCTTCCTTGGTCTTCCAGTTGTTGTAGCAAGGGCAAACGGCTTTGTTTCCATAGTAACCAGGGGGCACGCACAAGCACTTTCTGCAGCACTTTTGGCAGAAGAACATGCATGGTTTGTGGTACTGTGTCTTCCCGCACCGAGTCGAGCACCGATTTGGGCATTCTGTGAATTTTTTAACCCATTTCAGACACAAATCCAAACAAATCCAAGCCAAAGCAGCTGTGAAAAAGACTTCAAAAACTGTTGGGATTTGGAATTAGGAAGGTACTTACGGTAGATCTTGACGCTCCCTGGTCCGTATGGGTTCTGAAAAAGCCAAGAACAATGCACATCATATGAGTACAATTACAAGGTGTTTGGCAAAATGCAGTAATAACAAATGATTGGTTCTAGAAGAGTTTTGTGGGTTCCGAAGCGCATTTTGAAAGCCGAGAACAACGCACATCAAAATATGAGCACAACTACAAGGTGTTCGACAAAATGCCGCAATGGAAAATAAGTGATTTAAGAGTTCAAAAGCCCGATTTACATCAAATGAGTGAATTAAGAGTACCAAACCCCATTTCCAAACCCAAGAACAGAGCAGATCAAAACGTGAGCACAAGCATACAAGGTGTTCAACAAAATGCCGCAACGGCAAAAGAATCCAAGATCGAAGAGTTCGAAACCCTGATTTCCGGTAAAAGAAAACTTAGAACTAGAAAAAGAATTTTACCCTGTTGCGACCACGACGTCCATTGCCGGCCATGACCTGCAGAAACGGATCGAACCACAAAGACGAAAACAGAGTCAGTTCTCATTCTCTCAAGACAATAACAAAGGGAACCAAAACAGGAGTATTAAGGTAGCGGAGCAGAGGGTCTTACAGTGGTTTGAAGCATGGAGAATGCAATGAGAGCCAGAAGCAGGATAGCAGCGAACTTAGCCATTGCCATTGCAAGGTCAAAATGAAGAAGAAGCTTGAAATGGCAGAGGCTGAGAAACCAGAGTGAAGAAGAAGAAGAAGAAGAAGAAGAAGAAGAAGAAGAAGAAGAAGAAGAAGAAGAAGAAGAAGAAGAAAAGGGAAAGGGGGATTTGAGTTTTGGACCTCCTCTGTTGGGTATAAATAGAAGGCCTGAGAGGGAAAGATGGAAGAAGAAGGTGAGAAATAATTGGGTGTGTGTCGCTCATATAGTTTTACGATATGGACTGACACATGGCACATGTGCAGGCCCATCAATCGCGTTGTTTTGGCAGTATCATAAAACAGCGCTTGAGGTCGGAGGCAATTATAAAAATTTTGAATTATATTTTCTAATAAGTTTTTACTCTCAATTTTATGTTATGTCTGAGTTTTCATTTTTACGTCTAATAGGTTTCTTAACTTTCAATTTTGTGTTTAAAAAGTTTTTTACCTATTCGATATTTTTTTATGATTCATAATCCTAATAGATACAAAATTGAAAGTAGGTTTCAATAAACATAGAATTCAATTTTATATCTAATTGATGGGTTAATTTTTAAAAATCTTGAATATGTTAGGGACCTATTAGACACAAAATGAAAAAAATTATGAGACTTATTAGATATTTTAAAGTTTAAGGATCTATTAGATACAAAATTGAAAGTTCAAAAACCTATCCGACACTTTTTAAAGTTCGAATGACTAAATTGACATAACCTTGAAAGTTCAGGCCCCGTTTGATAACAATTTCTTTTTTTGTTTTTGGTTTTTGAAGATTGTGCTTGTTTTCTCTCCATCTTCTTACAATGGTTTTCATTTTTGTCAAGGAGACATTTGAGTTCCTAGCCAAATTCCAAAACACAAAAACAAGCTTTTGAAAACTACTTTTTTTTGTTTTCAAAATTTGGCTTGGTTTTTGAAAACATAGGAAAAGATGTAGATAAAAGACAAAGAAGCTTGTGGGTAAAAATAGTGTTTTTAGGCTTAATTTTCAAAAACCAAAAATGAAATGGTTATCAAACGGGACCTCAAGGATTAAACTTGCAATTTTTTTTTACTTATTTTAATTTAACCATTATATTTTGTTCCTTGAACAAATTTTTAATTAGGTTTATATGGTTTTAAAATTTTCAATTTAATCATTATAGTTTTAAACTTGAACTTCATTTTGATCTTTATAATTTTTTACTTAGCTTCAATATGGGCCTTATGATTTTAAAATTTTCAATTTAATTTATATGGTTTAATTAATTCTTATAAGTTGTCCTTACAATTTATTTTACTCACTTAAAAAACTACACATTTTTTTTCTTTTTGGACTTCTTGTTTAATATTGATGTTAAGAACTACCCAACACTCCATATCTTCACAATGATATGATATTGTCCACTTTGGACATAAGCCCTCATGACTTTGATACTTGTCCACTCTAAACACAAGTATCTTCATTGGTATAAGGCCTTTTAGGGTGAACAAAAAACAAAGTCATTAGGGTTTATGTCTAAAGTCATTAGGGTTTAGTTTGTTGAGGATCCCACATTGAAAAGAGAAGTGGAGACCTCACAATTTATAAGATAAATGGGCTACTCCTCTCATTGCCAATTGGTTTTGAGATGGTAGTTCATGTTATATAATATGGTATCAGAACCCATGATCCAAGAATGGTGAACCCAAAGAGGCACCATCTTGTAGTGGAGACCTCACAATTTTTAACATAAATGGGCTACTCCTCTCATTGTCAATTGGTTTTGAGATGGAACTCATGTTCTCTAATATAGTTGGAGTTGAAAAATGCATACCACCTAAACTACAAATATTGTTACAATTAAACTCTAATTCACCTTTAAACGATGATATTGTTGTTACTATACCAAGAAAATGTATAACAAAATAGTTGATAAAAACTCAACTCGTAGGGATTTAACTTTAATGATTTCATAATTTTGAAGATAATTACTCAAATTAAAAGTTGAACAGTATGTTATAATGACTTCATAAGTTTGAGTGGTTTTTCTTTTTGTCATGTTGCGTTTTTTTCTTCTGGGTTGTTATGCAATATATGATAAGTAATATATTTGATGTATTTAATTATATTTAACCATTGACACAAAATTATTCCCGTTTTAAAATGTATTATTATAGTGGTCGAGTTTTGAAAAATAGATTTAAAAGATCCCTAATATCAATTTAGTATTTTTTTAAAAAATATTTTAATAATTCTAATGTGGAAAATTAAAAAGAAATAAAAAATAATTAAAATAGTAATTAATTATAAGGGAAAAATACACTTTTGGTCCCTGAGGTTTGGGTTAAGTGACATTTTAGTTCCTGAGTTTTCAAACTCAACAAAAATATCCCTGAGGTTTAAGATAAGGAGCACTTTGGTCCCTTCCGTCAATTTTTCTGTTACCTTCTAACGGTTGCTGACGTGGCACTATTATTTTAATAAAAAATTATTATTTTTATTTTTTTAAATAAAAAATATTAAAAAAATAAAATATTAATATTTTATTTTTTTATTCTTGCTCCCTTTCTCTCTCTCTTCTTCTTCTTCTCCATCTTCTCCCTCCTTCTTCTTCTTCCTATCTCCAGCGATCGACGGGCGGCGACTGAATTTTTTTTTCTTCTTCTTCTTCTTCTTTCTTCTTCTCTTCTTTTTCTTCACTGATTTTTTTAAAAAAATAAAAATAAAAAGAGAGGACCTCCCTCCCCTTTCTCTTTTTTTTTTTAAAAAAAAACCAGTGAAGAAAAAGAAGAGAAGAAGAAAGAAGAAAAGAAAAATCAGTCGCCGGCAGTGAGCAGTGGCTGCCCGTCGCCGGAGATAGGAAGAAGAAGAAGAGAGAGAAAGGGAGAAAGAATAAAAAAAAATATTAATATTTTATTTTTTAATATGTTTATTTAAAAAAAATATATTTTTTTTATTAAAATAATAGTGCCACGTCAGCAACCGTTCGAATTTAACAGAAAAATTGACGGCAGGGACTAAAGTGCTCCTTATCTCAAACATCAGGGGTATTTTTGTTGAGTTTGAAAACTCAGGGACCAAAGTGTCACTTAACCCAAACCTCAGGGACCAAAAGTGTATTTTTCCCAAATACTTTTCTATTAATTTTCATTTTCTTTTTTTAATTCCTTTTTTCCTTTTCTTTTCTTTGTCCTTTTCTCCATCTTCTCCCCATTCCCCATCTTCATGATTTTTCAGCGTACCGACATCTCCATATTCTCCCCAGTCTCTTCCGACGAGCCCAGACCGTGTCGGCGTCTCTTCCGGCCAGCTCAGAGAGTGTCGACGTCTCTTCCAGCGAGCCCATACCGTGGTTGTTTTTCTTCATCAGGTGAGCCCATTTCGTTTTCCGGTCTTTTTCCCCTTCGACGAGCAGCTCCGGCCACGGCTACGCAAGACCCACGACCCTCCGACCCCCCAGATCCATTTCTCGTCTTCTTCCCCTCTGGCGAGCAGCTCCGGCCACAGATTTTCTTTCGGTCTTCGTCCCTTTCTCTCTCTTCCTCTCTGATTTTCTTTCTCTCTCTCAGATTCTCGTTCCTCTCAGCTTTCTCTCTCTCTCAGATTCTCGTTCGTTTCACTCTCCCTCTCGGATTCCCGTGATTCTAGATCTGAGAAACCCACGCTCAGTCACTGCGCTGAACAACCCGCGAACTCGAAGGTGTCGAACGAGCCCAGATTTGAGAACTACCCGTGAACGCGAACTCGAACCAACCACCGTGGGTCTGAAACGAAGGGGAACGAAGGTGTTACAGGCTGCCATGGGTTTTGTTTCAAGTTGGGGATCGAAGACAAGAAGAAAAGGAAGGGAAATGAGAAAAAAAAAAAAAAAAAAAAAGTCGTCGCCGGTGGCCTGCGGTGGTCGCCGACGACTTCCTGAAGAAGAAGGCCTAAAGAAGCTGAAGAAGAATAAGAGAAAGGGAGAAATAATTAAAAAAATATATATATATTTTATTATTTTAATATATTTTTATTTAAAAAATCAGAAAAATAATTTTTTAAATAAAAAAATAGTGTCACGTCAACATTCCGTGAGAGTTTAACAGAAAATTTGACGGAGGGACCAAAAGTGTAACGAAATCCAAACCTGGGGTTAAAATTGTTGAGTTTTAAAACTCAGGGACCAAAGTGTAACCTAACCCAAACCTCAGGGACCAAAAGTGTATTTTTTCCTAATTATAATTTAAATAATAAATAATAAAAACCTCACTCTCTCTCTCTCCTTTTCCGCTCTTGTCTCCCTTAATGGTCGTCGACCGCCACACTCCTCCGATCGTTGGCGACCCTTCGACGACCGACCAACATCCCTCCAACGAAATTTTGGCCGTCGGTGACCAACCAACAAAGCTCCGAAAAATAGTCAACCGCCGGTTACTAGTCAATGAAGCTCCATCGCTAGTGACCGACCGACGAAACTCTGACGAATCATTACTTGGTCGACAACGGTTAGTGAGTGAAGAAGGGGTGAGGAAGAGAGAAGGAGAAAAGAGAGAAAGGTGAGAGAGAAGAGCGGAAGAGCAAAGATGGAGAGATTTTTGTTTTATCCATTATTTTAATTATAATTATTTTTAGTTTTTAATTTTCTACATCAATATTAAAAATAAAAATAATAAATTAATAAATTAATGTGTAGAGATCTTTTAAACTTATTTTTTAAAATTTGAGACTAAAATGGTGCATTTTAAAACTTGAAGGATCAAATGCACCTATTTTTTAAAATTGAGGACTAAAAAGGTTAGCTTGAAATAAATTTTCTTAAAATTGGTTTTCATTTATATTTTAAATTCTCCAACCACAAAATATGATGATGAAAACAGTGATATAATCATTTTTTTTAATAATAAATATCATTTTAACCTATAAAATTCTACACAACTCTCCTCTCCAATCACTACCCTACTAAAGATTTCGTTTCAAACCAATTGAATAAGGGATATTCAAATCATATTTATATAACAGAAAATATCAAGTAATAACTATTCCTAATAATATATATTTTAAAAAGTTTGTAATTGTTAATTTCATCGAGCTAAAAAAAAATTATTAGTTCTATTCTATCAACACATTTTTGCATTCACAAATACAATAAATATATTGAATCTAACATAAAGAGATAGATTCCTTTTTGTTTTTCTTTACCTTTTATCTCATTGGATAAGGGATTTTTTCCTGCCTCGATCAACGTCTAAATTTTATTTAATTTTAAATCTCTAAGGGTATGTTTGGTTTAACTTTTCAAGTGTTTAATTTTGAAAATAAATCATTTTGAAAAAAATTATAGTGTTTGACAATCACTAAAAATGACTTATTAGAAAATGAGATTGATAAATAAACCATTTTGAGAGAAACATTTGAAACCAACTTTTTAAAAAATACTTCTTAGATAAACAATAACTTGTGTAGAAAAACATTTGTGAGGAAATGCAACCAAACATATGAGTGTTTAAATTCTAAGCAATTTTTATCCAAAATGTTTTTTAAAAAATGCATTCTTGAAAAACATTTAAATTAAAATGTATTCCAAACGGATCCTAAATCAAGTTGGTAATTAATTATTTTAAATTTCCTAGGAGGAACGCCAAACATTAATTTAACATTGATTACAAAATCTAACATTAAATTTACATGGATGGCATTGACTAGCAATTAATTGTGAATGGAAACAACCAAACAATAAAGTAACATAGAAATTAAGTCCAAATATTAGATGACCGGTAAGACAAGACATTATTTGAAAAGTTTTGACCAACATCGATGTGATAATTATTTAAAGCACCATGTCACTTAAGTTAGAGAGAAACAACATGTTTAACATAACAACGACAAGCAAACGAACATTGTAAAATTACACATGTAGCTTAACTTCCAGTGAAAGAATGTTATTTGTAGAAAATAAGAAATTGTTATTGCATATGGATTTGCTTCAATATTTCATTCTCAATTTGCATTGACTATAAAGAGAGTTAAACTTAAAAAATTCACCAACGTTATTGTCATATATGATATTTAAGTCTAGCTCAATAGTCATACTAATGATTTGACAAATTTCATTAATATTTTGGTTTGATAAATTATTCTATTTTATTTGATGAAGGAGCGTGCTGCAACCATACTTTTCAAAAAATATATATACATATAACTCAACCATGAAAAAAAAATTACTAATATATATATAGAGTAGTATAGATTTCTTTTTCCTTTTAAAAGTATGGTCTTATTTTATCTAAAATCAAGTTGCTAATTGTAAAGGTAAAAAGAGAGATGGTAAAAAACGAAAGAGTTAAAAACAATTTTGGTCCTTTTACAATTAGATTTAAAATAATTCAGTCTCTAAATTTAGTATATAATAATTTAGTTTTTATAGTTTAAAATTTGTAATAGTTTAGTTCCTATCGTAAAAATATCATTAAAATTAAGTGTTGACATTATATAATGATCTAGTTTTTGTAGTTTATAAAATATTTATCTCATCATCAGTTTATTGATTTACATATATAAGACACTCCATTAAATCGTAACAATATTTTTTTACAATAGAGACTAGATGTTACAAAATTAAAAGGATAAGGATTAATCATTAAATTGTTACCAACTAAAAATTAGTGACTAAATCTTTACTTTAATTAAAATACATAAATAAAAACTGTTTTTTAACCCAAATAAAATTAAACAGGGAGTATCAAATAAAAAAAAAAAAAGAAGAAAAAAAACAATTCCAAAGGGGTGGGGTTCTTTTGGAAAATTGGGAAAGAAGAGGGACGGACGGTGCATTGAAGAATGCAAAGGCAAGGTTAGTTAGGTAGTTGGACCTGTGGGTCCCACAAAAAGTACAGGGCAGTCAAACTTTCCGCAATTTTCGCTTAAATCCTTTCTTTTCCTTTTCCTTTTCCTTCTCGAGGCGCTCGTTGTATTTCTGCAAGGGACGGAACTGCAAATTTGTTTTTCTGTGCTTTCCCTAGTCTTTATGAGTGAAAAAAACTTTTTTAGTCACCCAATTTTGGAGAATAGGTGTTTTTGGTCTTTATCAAATAACATGAGCTTCCATGGATCGGATCTCAATTTTTTGGGTTTTATGGGGTATGATACCATATCAAATAATATGAGCTTCTATCTCAAAACTAATTGACAATGAGTGGGGTGACCATTGTAGCTTATGAATTGTGAGGTCTCCACTAATCTTTTCAATGTGGGATCCTCAATAGTCTTTGAATTTTGAGAAATAAGTTTAAAAGATTCTTAAGTTTTCAAAATAGACATTTTTTATCCCTTACTTTGAGAAATAGGTTTAAAAGTTCACTCATAGTATTTTTTCAATTTTTAAAAATTTTTAATTTAAGAAACCATTCAATATTTAAAAATAATAAAAAAAATATTAATTTAAAAAAATTGAAAAAATAATATGAGGAACATTTTAAACTTATTTCTTAAAACTCAACAACTAAAATGGTCCCTTTTGAAAAAGTAGGGATCTTTAATTTTAGACATATTTCTCAAAACTTAAGGACTAAAAAGGTCTATTTTGAAAACTTAGGGACCAAATGCACCTATTTCTCAAAACTCAAGGACCAAAAAGGTATTTTTCCCTCATTATTATTATTATTTAATTTTTAATTTTCGTTTTAAATGGAAATCGTATCATAAGTCATAGCGTAATTTAATAAATGAAAGTTTTTTTTTAAAGAAATTTTATTTGGGTCTTTATTAACTTTTAAAGGTTAGTCTATTAATTTTCAAAAGACATACTTTAATTTATGAGTTATTTTAAAAAAAAATAATTCACCTGAAATGGTTTCATTTTAATTTAAAAAACAAAAATAAGTTTAAAAATCATTTTACTTTTTTTAGTTTTAAAAATTTGGATTGGTTTTTGAAAACATGAAGAGAGAAGATAGATGAGAAAACAAACAAACTTATCGATAGAAGGTGTTTATAAGTTTAATTTTTAAGAACCGAGACTTCAATATCTAAATTTAATCAATTTATGTGACTCTAATCCATGAATAGTTAGTATAAACACACCTATTTGAAGTCATGTTTTTCTTCATTTAAATAATTAATGACAACAAGATTGACTTTTCGAACAAAAATTGTTTTCTCTATTTTTTAAGTTCAATATAAAAAATCTAGCAATCTTAAAAGGTGAGCAATCAAAATGAGTCTTAAACTACTAGAAAACAAATTAACAAGAAAAGAAAATATAACTAGACAAGCTCCTATAACAATAAAATTAACTTGTGCTGCTTAACATTAAAAGTAAAATGAGATAAACCAGAGGAGATGAAAATAAGAATATCCTAAATTAAACCAAAGGAAATGGAGAATAATGTCTAATCATATGTTTGATAAGGGAAAAAAAAAACTAGATTCTACCCATTACTATAATTGTTTTCAACTCAATTACCAATTAAAATCCTCTTCATAAACAATTGTATAATCCTTACCATCAAAGAATTAAGGAAAATTTTAGGCGAAATTAAATAGTAGCATAAGGTTTTCATTTCTAATGATAATGCTATGAGTAATAGAAGTTTATCAAGTTATATCTATATTAATTTTCAATCATCTTCTTCAAAGGAGTCTTATCTAAAAATCCAACAAAAGGGTCATTACAAATATATTTTGGACTCACTTAATTTATCTAAATAGAATATAATCAGTGACTTTGCCTACATTATTTTGTATATTATAATGAATTTTCCTTCGAACCAATTTGTATGTACTAGCTACGTATCCACTAGGTCACTACTATTTAAGCTACACAATTGTGTGAACAAGGATTCCATCTCATTTAACACAATGATCCATCTTGTAGTAGAAAATCAGAAAGAAATATTGATAGGTCTCCCCTAGTTTCACAAGGCCCATGTGCAAATGTTTCTAGGTACTTATGACACCAACTACACATAAATGGAACAATATAATAATTTATATATATTTTTAGTGGAATTAGTAACATATTTTATTCATTATATAATTTTTTTGTAAAATTAAATGTGAGTTTTAGTTCAAATTTAGTCCTTACAAATCTTGTCCTATTTTAATTCTTATATTTTAAAATTTCCTCCAAACTTTCATAAATACTCATTTCCATTCTTTAATTACTTTTTAAGTTCTTATATATTACTTAACAAAAATTTTAGGCTGCTTTGTTTTCAAATTTGATAGGAGATCACTCACATGAAAATAAATCTACATCATGCCACACTGAATTTCTATTTTCTTTAATGTTTATTACCAAAAAGCGAAAAGAAAATATTTGAATCTAAAAAAATAGCCTAAATAAAATAAGTATGGAATTTTAAGTATCAAAATATGATTCAAATTTAAACACCTTGTGTAAGGATATATTGAAAATAAAAGAAGTAATAATGATAAAATCGTTTACAACTTTCTTAGTTAAATATTTTATTTTATTCCTTATGTTGTGCTATTTTCTTAATTTTATTGCCTATATAGTATATACACGATTTAAAATGATAATCTTCTATTAGAGTACAAGTTAGTATTTTTATGGGGGTGAACAAATTATTATAGGTTAGATCAAGCGTGTAGTTTGTTTAATAGTATTTTGACTTGGATTTCAATTTGGTTCCTATAGTTTTAAAAATTAATTTATAATAATTTTTAAAAGCTAGAGTTTTTTTTTTTTTTTTTTTTTTTTTTTTTTTTACAATATGTGAGGTGGAGGATTTGAAACCACAGATCTTGTGATCATTAGTATAACTTTATGCCGATTGAGTTATGCTCTTGTTGGCTTAAAAAATTAGAGTTATGATAGATAGAAGAAATATGGTGGGTTTCTAAAGAAAGATGAAACAGAGACAACAAATTCCACTATCTTTCTACAATGTTGAGATATTATCTACTAATTTGGATGTAAGACCACATACTGATCTTGTTTTTGGATTTAACTTATAAAACCTTCCTACCATAACAAATGTTGTTCTTACTCCTATATATTTTATATCTTCCTCACTTCTAACATTTGCGAAACTATGTTTGCATTCTCGACAAACAAATTGTATGGAAAAAGGGAGAACTGTGATATACAAGATCTTTAAAAAAAATCCTAATCTTCAAAATTATTCATTTTCTACCCAAGCAGCTGTTTCCTCCTTATTTGATAACCCCTCGAATTTCCTCAATTTTTTTTTTTTAACTAATTCAAACTCTAATATATACTAAAATATGTAACCTACAACTATTAACATCTAATAAATGTAGGAACATTGAAGAAGATTTAACAAAATTTAACATCAATTCGTTAAACTAAAATAGTAATACTCAACCTTTTCCAAAATAATAATAATAATAATAATAATAATAATTTCATGGATGAATTGTATAATTTGTTTAGTTGTTGCTTTTGTAGGGTAAAAAGGTATTAGTCACAAAGTGTGGAGCCAACAAAAGCACGTGAGAAAAAGCTGCAAAGCCATCAATCTGTTTGACAGAAGTGCTGAAGGAGCGCTGGACGCCACCCCCTTTCCCCTTGTTAGATGTAAATGCCGTGGGCCCCCAAGTTTTTTTTTCCTTCTTTTTTTCTTTCTCAATCTATACATTCACCGACATGTCTCGTTTTTAACCTTTTAATTTCTTTTTCTAATTTAGTTTTTTGATAAATTATTTGAAAGGCGATTAGAAATGAGGTTGGAAGTTTTGCATTGATGGACTTATCAAAGAAAAATTATAACAATATCTTGATTTTATATCCAACGGTTATCAGAGAACCGACAAATTAAGATCTATATCCGACGTTAACGTTTGTAGAGAGACAATCACATTGTGACATTGTCATTAGATAAGTCTAGTCATTTTGCTTATCCCATTTTTCTCACTGTTATTAAAATATGCAAATTGTTATGGGAGAATTTGGACCTAGTTCTAAGAAAGTCAGAATGATAAGAGCTTAGAGGAGAAACAAGCCGACGGAGGCCCATTGGACCCGAATCAATCTCTAGAGCTATTCCATCTCCTAAAAGGGAGGAGAAAACTCTAATTTCAAACTATAAATAGTAGAGGCTAACCCCAAGGTAAGGGGATCGGAAGGAGGTATTTACTCTTTCTCCCTAATTCTTAGTTTACTGGCCTCACATATGATCTCCCAACTGACTTAAACATCGGAGTCGGTGTGGCAAGCACCACACCGGTGCATAGTTTTCTCTTATTTTGCAGGCCACGTCTTCCCCTTCAAATAAATTCACCACTGTTGTCATGTGAAGGTCGAGTGAGTTTCCCTGCCGGAATTTTAGCATCAACACAAATGTAATATAGAGTCATTACCATTGGTCAAATAATAACATAAAAGAGATAAAATAAAATAAAATTGAAATTAATAAATTCCACCAAAGATAGCATGAGGTATACATAACTGTCTTTTGTTTTCATTTTAAATATTCAAGTTGAAATTGAAGTCAATATTCAATATTAATAGTTTTATAAAAAAAAAGTACATTAATATTAAAATAAAAATATTAAATTAATGTATAATTTACATAAAATAGGTGTAAGGGCATTGTTTGAACAACATATAAATATATGTCAATATAGCAATCCAAATATTTCTAGATATTCATACAAGTTTTTTTTGGAAAGCAAACGGACTATCGAAAAATGTTGGACATATATGTTTATAACAGTAGCTCACTGTGTCGCAAATTTTGCTAGTAATTCGGTTTTTGTAGATCAGCAGGAGATCTCCCCTTCACGGGAAAAAGGACTTGTTTTTTGGGCTCCTGATTTTCTTTTGTGGTTCCTCCCTTCTATTTATGAGGGCAGGAATGGTTGTTAGTTGTGTTTAATGAACTTCCTTTTATTCAAAAGAAAAAAAAATATACCTATTTATGAGATTGCAGACATCTAGATTCACAAAGAAGTGATTCATTACGGTTGTGCATATTTAGTTATATATTTGCAAAAGTTTTAATAGGCACTTGAACTTTCAATTCTATATATTGTTGGTCGCTATTGTTAACTCCATCAACTTAGTGCTTACACACCACTAAAAACTCGAACTTGCATAAAATTATCTAGCCACTTAATATTTAAGTAATGCAATAAAGTGTTAAACCAATGAAGTTGAGAGACTTTCTATTAAACACAAACTCGAAAGTTTAAGGATCTATTAGAAGTTTTTTAAAATATAAGAACTAAATAGGTGTAATCTTAAAAATTTGAAAACCTATTACAAACCATAAAATTGCTTTGACTAAATAGTTATAATCAGTTTGAAGACCAAACTTTTAATTTAATCTAACCTTTTGAATTTTCTACAAAGGTGGAAATAGTATATTTGAAATGCTTTGGTAATATTTTTAAGGCCAACAACCTAAATATAGTTTCATTTGATCATGCATTTTAATGCATTTCTAGATGGATTGTAATTTATCATTTAAACAAAATATATTTTTAGATGAAATATTTTTAACAAGTATTTTTAATGAATTTGATACAAACGTTTGAAAGGGTTGGAAGTGATTCTAGTTTATTAATAAATAAATAAATAAATAAAATTTTTAGAAAAACTTTTGTCTTTTCCTCTATGTTAATCATCTTCAAATAGACATCTAACTAAATCATTTGAAGAAGTATATGTGTGTCTAATAACTAATACTACATCAAGCTTCATAATTGAGCTTGAGGAGAACCTTCCTTATTAATGTGATAACTCCACCTAGATTTAGCCTATTGGCCAATCTTACTTGTATGAGTAGATGCTTCCTAGTAAATCATTCCTCTTTCCATATTGGTATGGTATATCAAAGGGACACTTAAATAATAGGCGATCCCTTGTGTGAGTAGATGCTTCCTAGTGAATCCTATTTATTCATGTAGGCTCAAGTTTGTAATCGGTCAAGCATTTTCCAACTAGGAAATAGAAGAATGTTTAAGGTTTCAACCCCATACCATAACACATGGTGCCATATCACCCTTTGTTTATCAGGGTGAAACATAGTTCCAAACTGTAACGTCGGTAATTCAAGGTAAAAAACTCAATTTCTTTAATTTGGAGTTACTTTGGTTTAATTTTGCAAATTTGGAGTTAAAAGGGAGAATTGAATGGAAGGTTTTGGTTAAATTGTAAATTAATAACCTGGGGTGGCATTTTTGTAAATAGATGGATGTTTGAGCCAAGCCAAAACCTAAAACCTCACTTTAAATTTGGTGTGCAGCCCTAGGTTTTTTTTTAGCCAAGCCACCAAGACATCTCTCCTTCTCACTCAACTCCACGGTTTGGGCACCCTCTTCAACATCTTCTCCAACCGCCTCCTTCACGAGCAGCAGCGTCGGTGGTCGGTTTTCGCTGTCAAGCAGCAGCGCCGGTGGTCCTTTCTCCGGCGTCGGCGTCTTCTTCAACGAGTAGTGCAGCCGTGTGGTCGTCGTGGTGGTTTCTGCAGTAGCAGGCTCGGTTTCGGCTGTAGTGGGGCGTGGGTCTCGAGCAATCGGCGGTTCGTTGTTATGCGACGTGGGTCTCGACAGAAGGGCGTTTTTCAACAAGTTTCAGGCACGACAAAGGCATTTTTTCTCCTTTTTCGACAGTTGTGCAGTGTGGGCGCGTGGACTACAGTTTTTGGTCAATTTTTAGCGTTTCCGGCAAGCCTTTGGCGTGGGTAAGTTGAATCGAGGGTTATAGTGATTGTTTAATTCATTTAATCGAATACCCACTTGTCTTTAACTCTGTTAAGCAAGCGTTTCATCTCAGTTTCGACGTGGGCAGTGAAGTTTTGGGCGTGTAGCAGCGTTTTTCTGGCGATTTTAGGAGTGGGTAAGTGAAGTAAGTTGAGTTTTGATTGATTTTTTTTTTGTGTTAGAGGAATACCCATTAATTGTGGCCATTGATTTCAAGGTTCTCTTGGCGTTGGGAGTTTTAGTAGTTGAATTGGAGCGTTTTTGGGACCTCGGACAACAAGCGCTAATTCTGTTTTGGGTAAGTTTTGGGGGTATAATTTGTCCCCAAAAATTATGTGGCTCCTAGTTATATGCTTGAAATGATCTCTTATTGAGTTGAGTTTTTCTTTCCTTTTTGTGTAGTTTGATTAAAGGCTTTGGGAGCTAAAAAATTAATTGATAGTTTTATCAAGCAATCGTTTGGCTAAGGTAAGTGACTTTATTGTTGAAAACTTTAGTTGGGAGCGTAGTCTTGTTTTTTCCCAAAATTATGTGTTCATGATTGTTTTTAACATGCATACCTTTATATTGAAAATTTTAAAGTATGAGATTATTTAAGTGTGGAGATCTGTCATTTATATTAATAATGATAAATTACACAAATTTTTGAAGTGGTGGTCTCTTGAAATTTTTATATGATGCATGAATTTAAATGACCTTAAAGCTTCTAAAATAAAATTCAGAAAGTGTACATGGAATTGATGTACATTAGAAGGTGCCTACACAGGATTTAGGGACATGAAATTGATGTGCCTGAGTCAAGGTTCGTGAAATTGACGTTCCTCCATAGGCGACACATGAAATTGATGTGTCTAGGATATGCATGAAATTGATGTATATCCCAGTAATTAATAAGTTTAAGAAGTATTTTAGAGCCACCAAAAGATGATTGTTATTGATTTTAGAAACGTGCATAAGCGTGACCCAACCTCAACAGTAGGGTCATTTACTGAGTATTTTAAATACTCATTCTTTTCGTAAATGTTTTTCTTTCAGGTAAAGGCAGGGGCATGTGAAAGGCGATTGATGAGAACTGTTAGGCAGCCATGGGAGGACTAGGACTCATGAATTTCATATTTTCTTCCGCTTTAAGAACTTTGTTTACATTACTTTGATTTGTAAACTTGTTTGAGAATTTTTTTGAGGCCATGTATGATTATAGTTTGAAAATTATTTAAGAATATTTTAAACCTTAAAATCAGGGATCCCAAATAAAGGTTTTACTTTGAGGTTTTTACTTAAATTTGTGTTTATGTTATAAAATGTTTTTATTTAGAAAGGCCTCCAAAGCATGCATGTAGTAACAACTTCAAATAGACTCTTGTAAGGGGTCGGGTCGTTACAGTTGGTATCAGAGCCCAGTTAAGGGTTCTATAGACTGCTTACATCGTAAGCTTATATGTTCCCATGGCTAAATAACGAGATTCTCATCATCGCCAGGTATGCCCTTGTAATAAACTATGTTTTAAATAATTGTATGTTTATGAAATTATCTTCCCTTGAGATGCATTATTTCTCTTGCCATTTAGTTTCCGGTTAGATAATTAAATAGGCTTAGTATGAGTGTAGAAACTTGAAGTATGCCTCCACGTGGTTAAGGTCGAGGACGAGGACGCAAACGTGGTCATGGTAGGAGTGGTAGAGGCCAGACACCCTCGGAGAAAGTAGATCCTCCTATGGATCAGCATCTTGAGGATCTCCCTAATGATCAAGCTCTTGCGCAGCCTGCACCTCCAGGGCAGGCACATACCGTCACTCTAACTCTAAAGGCCCTCCAGGCGCTTATGAATAATGCCATTGCCAATCGGCGCCCCATGCAAACCAAAATGTGAACCAAGGTCAGATGGGCTCAACTGAAGGGGCTCGATGTTTGAAAGATTTTAAGAAGTATGATCAGCCGTCGTTTAGCGGAAAGACTGTAGACCCCACGGTGGCCGAAGCTTGGACTGCCACGATTGAGGATATTTTTTGCTATATGGGATGCCCCGAGGCACAGCAGGTGCCATGCACAATATTTATGCTAAGAGATGACGCCTTGTTGTGTTGGAGGTCGGCTGAGAGGTCCATCAATGTTAGTGCTGGTACGGTCACTTGGTTGCAGTTCAAGGAGGCGTTTTTCCAGAAGTATTACTCGACCATTATCAGGTACAGAAAGGAGGATGAGTTTCTAGCCTTGACACAAGGAGAGAAGTTAGTGGAAGAGTACGAGCTTGAGTTCACCCCACTGTCCCATTTTGCCCCTGAAATGGTGGACACGGAGGTGAAGAAAACAAAGAGGTTCATCTTGGGCTAAAATCTAACCAAATGGACTCCCCTTGGCCGTAGCAATTAAGGATGTATTTATAGGAAAATTGTCGGTAGCGTCGTGATTCTATCCCTGCTACCGCGAAAAACATAAAAGGAAAACCAGCGTCGAGACGCCCAGAAAGTAGCGTCGAGACGCTAGCTCTCGGGTTTGCCTCAAACTTAAGCCTCCAACTTTGATTCTTTTTGCTTCTTTTGCCCTTCTTTTGGTCCTGAGCACCCAATCAACTTCCTAATTCAACATTTCCTCCAAGAATTCATTTCCTACAAAATAAACATTAAAGTGCATAAAAACGACCGAATAATACTCAAAGAGTAACTAAAATAAACCAGAAAAAATAGCTCGTTATGTGCGCTATCAATCCCTAACCCAAGAAAGACCCAAAGTCCACCTAAAATTGCTAACCCGATCATACATCGTCCATTGGAATTAACACCAAAATTAACTAATCAATTAATCCAAATAATCCATCAAATTACTTAATTAACCAATTGCACTAAGTTTAATGAATTAATTAGGACACTAGAAATAATTATGCCTAAATTACTTCTAACGCTATTTTAGGTCCAAAACCTATCATGCAAACTAGGGGTGTAAAAAATTCAGGTCGGGTCGGTTGTACGGACAAACCGACCCGACTCGATTTGTTTCGGTTGTATAGACGAATCGACTCGACTTGACCTAAACCGATCGGGTAGGGCCGGGTCGGGTCACCTTTTTTATCGAAAAGAAAAGAAATTATGGCAGAGTGTGAGCGCTTGCGATAGATTGGTGATGAAGGGGCAGCGGCGGGAGCGATGAGTTGGGACAAAAGTGCTTGCCCGACGATGGAGGGGAAAAATTTCGGGCTTCGGTGGGGTCGGAAACAGAGCGATGGAGAGGGGAGAATAAAGCCTAAAAGGAATTTGGAGATCAATGTTGAAGAAAGGAGAAAGAGTGTGAAGAACAGAGTTTCTTGTTGGTGGGGTTTGGGGAGCTTTGTTTCATGGGAGTGGCGGTGGAGCGAGGTTGACGACGGCTACATGAAGAGCAGAGTGGAGGGTGGCCGGTGCCGCCATCAGGGTTGAGGCAGAGCATGGAGAAGCGGGAATCGAAAGGATCGAAGATTCAAAATGCTCTTCTGGGTTTTGGGGCTGTGATGATTCTTGAATCTATTGATACTTAAGGCAAGCGACGACTGAATGTGAGCAAGCACAACGACGCCGACGAGGAGATCACGAGCAAGAGTTGGCATCGGCGAGGACAGTTGGAAAGAGAGAGTAGAGAGAGAGATTGAAGCAAAGCAAACTGAAACAGAGGCGGCTAAGAAAGAGGGAGACTACTGCATTGATTTAGGGCAAAGCACTCGATTCAGGAAAAGACAAAACCGAAATCAAACCGAACCGATTAGTTTGGTTCGGTCTTGTCTGTAATAATCTTTAAAACCAAACCGATCAGTTCGGTTCGATTTCTTACACTCCTAGTGCAAACTATGATGTCAGAGAGATGCTCTTGGGACTCGTGCTCATGAATCAATTTAAGCTCTACCAAATTAGCTAATTACGAACATGCAAGCTGCAAATTAGGGAGTCGATCTAATCTACTGTGCATGCTAGTAATATAAACAGGATCTAAAATATAAACACAATGAAATAAAACAACGTTCAATTCATGATCTCACAAACAAGCCAATTAAACACCCACAAATCTCCTAATCGACGTCAACGGGTTTAGCTGGCGAAAAGCACAACTAAAACCCTATACAAAGTAGAATAAATTATCTAAATCTAAGCTAAATCAACTAAGAATCATGCAAATACAAGGCTGGAACAAAAATACAGAATGATAAAAGCAAAACAAAAGAATTTCTAACCTAATGACGGATTGAAAAATCGAGGGTTTTTATAAAAATGTATCAGAGCGTCGAGACGCTCTTCTTGCAGCCGCATGTTTTTGAAGAGTTATTGGTGTAGCGTCGAGACACTACATGCAACGTCTTGACGCTACGTGCTTTTTCCAGATTTCTCCAAAACACTTAGTGTCTCAACGCTTAGAGCTAGCGTCTCAATGCTAAGCTCTTGGGTTTTCAAGCTTGGCTACAACATTCTCGAGCGTTTTGACATTGTTTTCAGGGCTTAAACACTTCGACTTGAGTCTTTTCACATCCTCTTCATATCTCGAGCTCCAAGACCACAAAACGACTTCATTTTAGTTATTTTAGCTCTTTTTTACCCGAATTGCATTCTCGACCTCTTGCTCACAAAATCCTACAAAACATATCAATTAAGCTCATAAGTGACCATAAAACTAGTAAGATTAGGATTGAATATATAGGACCAAATTGGCCCTATCACACTCACATTAATGAGTTCATTCATATAGGAAGATCCACACCAAAAATGTCCCCCACTACTTAGTATGAAGTTAGAAATTTTCACTATAATGAAACTACTTATGTCATAGATTATATGTTTTCCAAACCTCTCCCCGAAAGGACCACCATAAATCGGATATGACATATACTATCTTACCTATGATTCAAAGCGACGATTCTTAACCATTAAGATGGTCCTCCAACTCCAAAAGATTGAGTTGAAAGTTTTCATTATCCATAAGCTCTTCCACTATAAGATATAAGCATCTACTAAACCACCCAAAGTGATTTAGATTAGGGAGTAGTTGGCATGAAAATCTCATTTTGTTTTGACTCGAACTGGAATCTCACAGAACTAGCCAATTCAAAGTTGTCGCATGTTATAATTTGCCCTATTGATCGAATATGCGACCACATGTTCGCTTCAAGATTCTCCTTGCACACAATGCAACAAGGACATAAACTCTATCAAAATCTATCATTTTTACACTTAAATATAGCTAGACAAAGATTAAAACTCCAAACTTTCTCATTCTTATAGAATTTGGAATCCATTTCTCACAAAAGGATATTAAAAGATTATTAAAAGTACAAGGACTAAGCTTTATTTGAGTTAAATAACCCTTGTAATAAAGAGTTATCATAAGTCAAGGCTTCCAACAGTCAATCAAAATCTTAGAGATACATCTATACAGTATTTGTATTAGGAAATCAACCTATAATCCTTTAAACCTAGGATGAGTCAAGGACTTTAATTTTAAGGTTTAGTTGTGATGCTTGATAGACGACTTGTCGAGGGTTGTATCAAATAAATTTATAATTCCACGACACTAGTGGTCGGAGTCGAACGCAGAGAGCAACCGAATTAATTAAATTAACTTAATATTTTTCAGTCAGTAGCCAGAGGGGGGGGGGGTTTGACATGGAAGAAGATTTGAGGATGAAAAATAAAAATGCTAGAAATTAAATTATTGAATTTGAAATAACTAGAAAATAGAAGGATGATTTGGCTAATTTTACCTCGAGATCGCGTAATTAGTTATCCGAACTAATTGCTTTGCTAGAACTGGTAGCAAATAAGTTTATTGTGAATTTTGATTAAAAGACGTTTTATCCCAATTGGTCAAAATTGCATGATAGATTTAGGAATTGGGATAAAACGTCTTTTAATCAAAATTCACAATAAACTTATTTGCTACCAGTTCTAGCAAAGCAATTAATTTAAACATCATAGGTTGTCAATCTAAGCATTCGAATCAATTGTAATACAAATGGGAATTAAGAACACAACTCACAATAATTCACTAAAATCTCATATACAAGGTCTCAAAGGAATGTCAAACTTACATTCGGAGTCCCAAATTACGTCGATCTACACTTAGTCGGACATTAAAACACTCCCACCAAGTGTCGGGGCTCGAGTAGCCATTCCTATATCTAAAAACTAATCTAATCTAATACAAATACAATAAAAATTTACAGAATACAAAGATAATTAGAGAGCTGCGGCGAAAATCGAAGGAAAAATGAGCATGGAAAACCTAAAACGCGAAAAAAAAACATCTTTTACATCAATAAGACTCAAAATTAGTCAATTTAGGATAAACAAGATTTAGGAAATAATTAGCACTAATTTTGTGCTATCAATTCTCGAATATAGGAGGGGTACATGAATGAACTGAGACTATATCCGAATGAGAGGGATATGAAAGTATGGTCAATATAAGCTTAACAGAAGAATCAGTAGTAACTATCTATACCAACAAGGGGCACATTTTTTTTTGTGACGTTACCAAGTTCTAGGGAATGTAGGGGAAGGCCAGAGTTGTTAGGTGTCAAATTGTTGGGTTTTATGCCCTAAAACTCGTAGATAGTAAATGTAACACCTGACTGTTCATTAATAAAGCGTTATTGATTTCATATATGTTAATCTTGCCTAAAATAACCACAAATCCAATAAACTAAGAACCCCTTGCTATATTATGAATATTTGAACTTTCTGTGGTGACATAAATGTGGATCAAGTTCAAGTAAATAGCCTAAACGGTCTATAGTATAAGGATAGGGTTCGGTATCTTATCTTGGGGACACTATTGACGTTACTCACTTTGTATTTAATACAAACGATGTGATTCTGAATCGTTCATGTAGTGACGTGTGAGTGAGGGCGTCCTATGCAATAAGTTTGTATAAGACCGGATCGCGAGATAAGTCACTTTTACTTTATAACGCCGTTTACTAATGAAACTGACTATCTCATGCGATGACCTAGGTAACTCGATCTTAATCTTGAGCTAACTATGAACTCCTGTTTTTTCGGGATTATCCTTTGATTTGCATGGGTGAGAGTGACCCAAGTTCGCCGACTCAATAAGCCTATCATTTTGGGGATGAGACTGGATAGATAGTTGGGGACATAGTCCTACACGACGGAATTCACTACTACCCGTTTTAGGGATAGTAGAGAGGTTGTTCCTTTAAGTACTGACTCCAAGACTTGAACAAGGGGCCCCACCCTCTCATTGGCCCGAGAGGGACTCAGTTTAGTGGTTGAACCATGAACCAATTATTCATTAGAGGATCAGTGCGACTTAAGGAACAATATGTAACTTTAGGGGTAAAACGGACATTTGACCCAACTCTAGTTACAAACAACCTGTGAAGGATCAACTTACTAACCATAGTTATATCGAGTGGATAGAAATATATCTACAGTGAAGGGAGTGCAGCTACGGGCTATAGTGGAGTATCCCGGTAGCTAACGAATGTTGAATAACTAGGTTAATGAGTTTAGCCAGTTATTCTCGAATCGTTGGAACCCATGATCTGTAGGTCCATTAGGTCCCTCTACTAGCTCATATAGGAATAAACGTTGGAACAATATGATAGGAGTGTTTGAATCGTTCAAATTCAGAATAGGGTATGACTGTCGGTTCTATACGATATTGACGACATATTTGTTTAATTTCGAATTAAACTAAAATTTGAGAGTTGATTGTATTTAAATTGTTGGGTTTTATGCCCTAAAACTCGTAGATAGTGAATGTTACCGTTGATCGGATATTAATGAAATAATATTGATATATTTTTCCATTAAATGTTATTAGTTATTTTATATTTGTCTTTGCCTAAAATAACCCTAATCCAATAAACTAGACATCCTAGGCTGTAATATGAGTCTTGAACTATATGTAGCGACATATGAGGATCATTGTTCAAGAAACAACCTAAAGGGTCTATAATATAGGGATAAGACTGGGTGCCTTATCCTGGTGACACTATGGATACGACCCACTTTGTATTTGATACAAACGCTATGATCCAACGCGTTCGTGTAGGAGACATGCGAGTGGGGGTATCCTATGCAATGAGTTTGGATAAGATCGGACCGCGAAATAGTAACCACTAGTTATAACACCGTTAACTAGTTGGTTTTCTATTTCACTAGTGTTGGGTTTTATGCCCTAAAACTCGTAGATAGTAAATGAAACAAATTAATCGATCTCAATAAAGTGTTATTTGAGTAATTCAGTAATTTGGTTATTGAATAATCGAGTTTGCATTAATAAACCCTAAATCCAATAAACTAAGATCCAAGGTTGTTTAAATGAAACTTGGACTAGTATGTGGGGACATACGAGGATCAGTGTCCAAGTAACAACCTAAATGGTTTATAGTATAGGGATAAAGTTGGGTACCTTATCCTGGTGACACTATGTGATACAGCCCACCTTGTATTCGATACAGATGCAATGATCCAAAGCATCCATGTAGGAGACATGCGGGTGGGGGTATCCTATGCAATGAGTTTGCATAAGACCGGACCGCGAAATAGTAACCACTAGATGTAACGCCGTTAACTAGTTTAGGTTTCTATTTCAATAGGATGACCTAGGTAACTCAATCTCAATCCTGAGTCTGTTATGAACCCCTTTCAGGAGGGGCTGTCCTTAGATTTGTATGGGTGAGAGTGGCCAGTTCGCCGACTCAATAAGCCTACCATTTCAGGGGCAAGACCGAATGGGGGCTGGGAACATAACAGTACAAGATGGAATTCACTCCTTCCCCTATTGGGGTAAGTAGATGTGTGTTCCCTTAAGGGCTGATTCTAGGGCTTGAACAAAGGCGCGCCGTCCTCTCCTAGCCTGAGAGGAACTCCTGTTTAGTGGTTGGACCCTAAACAACTTGTTCATTAGAGGAATCAGTGGTACTTAAGGAACCAGAGGTAACCCAGGGGTAAAACGGTAATTTGACCCAGCTGGTGTTACGAACACACGTGAAGGATTGACTTACTGCTTGGTCGATATTCGTGGACACAGAAATATTCTATAGTGAGAAGAGTGCAGCTGTGGGTCTTTAGTGGAGTGACCCACAGTTAACGAATGTTGACTAAACTTGGTCAATGAGTTTGGCCAATTAGTCTCGTATCGTTGGAGCTTCTGATCTGTAGGTCCATTAGGTCCCACTGGTAGCTCGTAAAGAGACTTGAGGCAATTAAGTATAAATTGTAAATTGAAAGTGTTCAATTTATTTGGGGAATCGTATAATGTATATTGATGCATTATAATATAAAGTTTATGAAACTTTATAATATAATTTTTGAATTAATTAATTCTTGAGAGAAAGTATTTGAAAGAGTTCAAATAAATTTAATATGAATTGGATTCATATTAATTTTAATTTTAATAAAATCCCTAAGATTAAATATATGATATTTAATTGGGTAAATTAATTAATTATGGAATTAATTAATTATTTATTAAAATTAGAGACCTTTTCCTATTAGGAAAGAAAATATTTGAAAGAGTTCAAATAAATTTAATATGAATTGGATTCATATTAATTTTAATTTTAATAAAATCCCTAAGATTAAATATATGATATTTAATTGGGAAATTAATTAATTATGGAATTAATTAATTATTTATTAAAATTAGAGACTTTTTCCTATTAGGAAAAGGTCTCCCTTTTCCTATTAGGAAAAAGGTCTTGGCCTTTACTATATATAGGACCCCTGGGGTGGGGTGAAAGGCATCCCATTCATTCTCCTACTCTCAGAGAATTCTCCCAAAGGCTCCCACAAGTCTCCTGCCTCTAGAAGTCTCAGAGTCATACCGGTGTAGCCATAGTGGTGGTGTTCACACTAGTTCGTGATTAATTCACAAGCAGTTAGTGAATTTAATCTGAGTCGTCAACGAGAGTAAGTAATTTGTTACTTTATAAATTAGATTTAGATCTAATATTTTTGTATGCTTAGCCTTAATATATATTTAGAATAGTTCTAATATTATTGCCAATGTATTGGTATTTTAGATTAAACAAAATTAATTACGAATCGGTCCCAATCACGCTTCCGCTTTACGGAATTACGGAATTCCAATCCTTCAACTAGGACGACCTAGACAACTTGGTCTTAATCCTGAGTTGATTATGGACTCCTGCTCATGAGGGATTGTCCTTTGATTTGTATGGGTGAGAGTGGCCCAATACGCCGACTCAATAAGCCTACCATTTTGGGGACAAGACCGAGTGGGGAGCTGGGAACATAATCGTACAAGATGGAATTCACTCCTTCCCGACTTTAGGGAAGCAGATGAGTGTTCCCTTAAGTGGTCGCTCCGAGTCTTGAACAAAGGGCCCTATCCTCTCAATGGCACGAGAGGGTTTTCTGTTTGATGGTTGGACCACAAACAGGTTGTTCATTAGAGGAGAACTGGTACATAAGGAAATAGAAGTAACCCAAGGGTAAAACGGTAATTTGACCCAGCTGGTGTTACGGACACTCGTGAAGGACTAACTAGTCGTTATTGGTCAATATCCGTGAACACAGAAAATATGTCTGCAATGAGAAGAGTGCAACTGTGAGTCTATAGTGGAATGTACACACAGTTAACGAATATTGATTAATTTGGTTAATGAGTTTGACCAATTAATCTCACATCGTTGGAGCTTCTGATCTGCAGGTCCATTAGGTCCCACTGGTAGCTCATAAAGTAATTTGAGGCAACTAAGTAATAAATGTAAATTGAAAATGTTCAATTTACTAAGGGAAACGATATACTATATATTGATATATTATTATGAGAGAAATTAATATTTGAAGAAATTCAAATATTAATATAAATTTGAGTCACATTAAATTTATGGAAGTTTGAAAGAGTTCAAATAATGAATTAATTAATTTTAAGGCCTAAAATCTATTTGGGCAAATTAATTAATTCAAGGCCGAAAATTAAATATGTGATATTTAATTGGTGGTTAATTAATTAAAGAATTCATTAACCGGGAATTAGTCAATTATGAAAATAATTAATCACTTAAGGAAGTGATTAATCATTTATGGAAATGATCTAATCACTTATGGAAGTAATTAGTCATTTGTGGAAAAGATTAATCAATTATAGAATTGATTGATCTTGGATTGATTAAATGAGGAATAAGATTGAATCAATTTTGGAAAAGATTGATTTAATTGAATATTTTATTCATGGTCTCTCTTCTATAAATAGAACACTAAACCTAATTGGTTCAGTACTCTCCTCTTACTCTTAGACTCACAAGACAAGACCCTAGAATTCTCTCTAGCCTCCCTCTTAGAGAAAGACTCCCACAAGTCTTTTGCCTCCTAGACTTAGAGACATACCGGTGTAACCTTTGTGGTTATTGTGTCTTTGAAGAATAATTTCCAGCGAAGAAATCAACAAAGGTGTCACTGCGTTTTCGTTCGTTGGAGCATCGTTGGCGAAGAACGGTCAAGTCTACAACGAAGGTTTGTAACGGTTCTTTCCCGTTTCTTTAGAAAAGCACGAAAATAAATTAGATTTAATTTTCAAGCATGTTTATAGCAATTTCCAGCAACTTTAAAGTTTGTTTAAAGTTTATTTTGCCTTTTCGTAACGGTATTTTAATGTTAATTAATATACGGTGTAAGGTCCAATCGATGCGCTTCCGCTGCGTGGGGACTTTTATTCCCTTCATAAATATGATTTAAATATTGAACACGTGAATAGGAATTCACGTTCGAGAAATTTCATTTAGAGAAATCTCGGGATTGGGTGCAAATTAATTTAATATTAGACATTAAATTAATATAATATAATTATTATTTAATTAAATTTGTTTTTTATTTAAATATAATTAAGAATTATATTTAATTAAAACTAGAAAAATTATGAATTTTAGAAATTCAGAAATTAAAATTGTTTTTTTAATTTAAAGAAATTTAAAAATTCAACAATTTTAGGAGGTGGTGGTTTGTGACTAACCCCATACAATGCCTCTTAATTTCACACCTAATCCCACTTAAAATTAATCTCCAAATTGATGTCAATATTAGGTGATTTTGGTTTGCACGTTTCACTGTATAAATGAGTGAAAGAACATTGAAAAATCAGAGCTTTATATTGCTGTTATACTGCCAAATTGAATCCAAATACACCAAGAACTCCAACTCTTAAAGAACTTGAATTCCAAGCTCTTTCCTTCCAATTTCTATCACTAGAGGTTCCCACAATCCGTTCCAAGGCCTGAAATTAGTAGAGAAGATCTTGGTGGTTGTCCTTGATCCATTGGTGAGGAGAAACAACAAATGAATCACTCCAATTTTGAGTTTCAAGAGGTAGGTGATCTAGAACTCTATTTTTCGGTTTTGAACAACATGCTTTAAGTGATAAAATTGTTGAAGTTAAGTGCCTAAGATCCAAAATTGCTTCCGCAGTTTCATATTAACACTTTCACAAATCTGATCCTGAGCCTAAAGTATTGGGGGAAATACAAATAATAGAGGAAAAAGGAGTAAATATTGAGAAACAAGCACATAAACAATTAGGTTGAGGGGTGCGAGTATTTCACTCTCTTTAAGGAGATTCAAGCCCTCTACGGTGTATAATTCTTTATCAACCACCAAGGTAGCAGGTCTTCTCTGGCTTATCCCCTCCAGGATACAACAACAACCCAACTGAAACGTTGTGTAGCTCAAACCATTTTGCACAAAGAGGTTAAGCTCAAAGTTCCACAACAAAGAACACCCCTCTTTTGGCCAATTGCTCTTAAAAGAGCAAATGAGAGAAATATGAAAAAGTAGAAAGAAGAGAAGATATAAATTGCTGTGTTGAAAGTGTTTGTGAGAGAGGTGTTTAAAGGAGAATTGTAGATCTAGAAATTTATGACAAAACAAAAGTAACCAAAAAAATTAAATAGATAAAACCACTTCAAATACGTTTTTCTCTCTAAAAAGAGAAAATCCTCAAAAATTACTAAAAAAGAAACTCTTACCTAAATATTAAAATGTTACATCATGGAGTGTTACATTAGTATTATCAAAGGTAAGAAAAAGAAAATTGTATGCAGACCCGTCCCAAATGAGATGGGGTGATGCTTTTAAAAATGAGGTCCTAAAATATTTTATAACAAAAACAAAATTGTACAATATTAAAATTGATCGTATTATACGATTAATTATTTTTTTATGAAACTAAGAAAATGTCACCAAACAATTATATAACAGTAATATTTTATTTAAAAAAGTGTCATCCTTCGAACTTTCTTTGAAACATGATCAATCAACTCTTTATAGTCAATTCTCTAAAAAATATTCAATCGCTATCAATGATTAAAATTGAATTTCTAAGATGATAAGAGAGAAAATTAAATGGTTTGATGTTTAATTTATAGCTGGGAATTGACAAAATGAGGACTTGGAAGAGTTTTTCTTGGTTGAAGAGGAGAGAGAAATGTAGAGGTGAGAAGTTGATGAAGAGAGAATTTAGTCAACTTCTTTTTGTTCTCGAGGCATGATCACAAGAGTTTTTTTTTTTTTTTTTGTCAAACAACTTTTTCAATTTGGGGTCCAGTGAGAGGTCATAACCCACACATACTAAAAGACCCGACTGTATGATGACCCTTATACATAAATCATCATCAACAATGCTCTAGCTAACTCGATTTAACGAATCCATATTAAACCCATTTGAGCTTGGGTTCTTGTTGTTGCTCATGAAAAACGAAGTCTCCAAAATCTTCCTTGGTAATTGGCCGGCAAGGATCCCTGCCAATTGAGGTGATCTTTCCATAAGCAAAACTCATCTTGATTCAGAACCTTTTGGAAAGTACTTCTGAAATTTCTGATTTTAAAATATTTTGCAAATCGTTTCTCTTTTTGGATGTTTATGAAATTTGAGATGTACTTTTTATTTGTCTAAAATTGTTAAACTCATTATTAGTTCTTTAATGTTTGAGTGGTTGAAAGATATGAGTAATTGAAGGGGACCCTAGTTACTTGTGAAAACATATAATTATTTATTTCATTAATTGATATATAATTAATACGTAGTTATAAATTTTGTTTGAAATTCATCTTTTACGTGTGAAAACCTACAAAGTGCATTCAATTACAATTTATCCTTTTAAAAAAATGCTTTTGGAATCCTATGTATATTTTGAGAGTAGTCCCGTTTTAAGATTTTGAAAAAAAATCTATCTATATCTATACTATATATAAAAGGGGCTAAGAGGGGAGAATCTTTACTTTCCTCTTTTGCCTTTACAATTTTAATAAATTCCTATTTTAACCTTCACTCTTTGTTGATGGGGTGTGATTCTTCGGGTCAAGGTGTCTGTTGAGAGAAATTTGTATAATCAAGGTAGTCTTTCAAACATAACTATTCGGGTTATTGTATATATGAAAAGTGAATTTGAAAGTAATATTATATCATTAGTTCGAATAGTTGCAATTTATAAGTTGACGGGATGTGACTATTCAAGTGGATGTGGTTAAACATTTAATCGATTTATCCAATATTTGTGTATTTATAGGTGCATTCATTTAAAGATTTATCTATACTATATATAAAAGGGGCTAAGAGGGGAGAATCTTTACTTTCCTCTTTTGCCCTTATAATTTTAATAAATTCCTATTTTAACCTTCACTCTTTGTTGATGGGGTGTGATTCTTCGGGTCAAGGTGTCTGTTGAGAGAAATTTGTATAATCAAGGTAGTCTTTCAAACATGACTATTCGGGTTATTGTATATATGAAAAGTGAATTTGAAAGTAATATTATATCATTAGTTCGAATAGTTGCAATTTATAAGTTGACGGGATGTGACTATTCAAGTGGATGTGGTTAAACATTTAATCGATTTATCCAATATTTGTGTATGTATAGGTGCATTCATTTAAAGATTTAAATTAAAATATATTTTAAAAAACTGGTCATTGGTCATGTCTTTCCAAAAAACATCAATAGTATATATAAAAAATAAACATATTAGTGTAAAATTGTTATTTCTTTTTTCACTTTTTCTTAGAAGTTTCTTCTTATGTTTCTGTCACTTCATGAAGGAAAATCAACAAGAATCCAACAACCAAATGAAATTGTAAGTCTTCAATCATTTGTTTGCTTTAATTTATTTTAAAAAAATTTGTAATTTATCATATAAACTCTTCTTTTCTTCAATTTCATTTCATAGAATCTTCATGTTTATCACTCAAATTTGACAAAACCTTTACATTAAGTATACAAAAAAAGTGTTTAAACAACAAAAAATCATTTTGCTCAGTTATTTTACTCAAAATATTTTTTATTATGGTAAAAAATAAAAATTTTAGTTTCTCATCAACAATTAAAAATTAATAATAATAAATGAACGTATAACGTAACTCTTTTGTAAAGTTTCAAACTCAAGTCGTTTGTAAAATTATGAGCATATTAAGAGTATATGGGTAGGGGAGAAATTTTATTACCCTTTACTTAGTGGTGAGTTGAGAGAGAAAAGAGAAAACAATGAAGTTGTGAAAGATAACCTTTTAAAACTTGTGAATTAGTAGATAGAAGACAAAGAAATAGTAAAATATATGGGAGAAACGTTGAAAAAGATATATAAATAATAAAACATATTTATAATTTTTTTTTACATAATTTCAAAATAAATCTAAAGAAACCTTATTAAAATTCTATTACATTTAATAAATATTTTGTAGATATTCAAAGTTAATTTGTTTCTTTGACATGATATGGTTGTCATATTTAAATATAGTTAAATATGTCTAATGGAAAAATAAATAAGGTTTAGTTTTGATCATATATATTATTTTTTTTTCAATATATTATGTTAGAAATTCTATATTGTGTACCTATGCTTTCTTTTCCGCACAAAATAATTAAATTAAATTAAAATTATATTGTTAAAACATAATCATTGTTAATAAAAAAAAAAAAGATATACATAATTTTGACTTTTGAAAAAAATACTTAATTTAAACTTTCATATTTATTATAATTTTTTTTGGGACAATATATTCATTATAAATTAACTTTTTAAAAATAATGAAATTTCACGTGCACTGCACGAGTCTTTTAACTAGTTTAGATTAAATTACTGGTTTAGTCTCTGAACTTACAAATTTAGATTTAATAGATTACTGCTTTTTTTAAAAGTGTCTAATTGATTCATGTGCTTTCAATTCTATCTAATAGATGCATGAACTTTGAAGAATATTATCTAATATATTCCTAGACATTTAATTTTGTGTTTAATAGGTCTTTGAACTTACAATTTCATTTTTTTTTATAAATTCCATGAATTAGACACAAATTGGAAGTTAATAGTACTATTAGATACACAATTCAATTTCATATCTAATAGATCCATTAAATTTAAAATATTTTGATTATGCCAAGAACTTATTAGATATAAACTTAAAAGTTGAGGTTCCTATTACATACACAATTCAATTTTATATCTAAAAGATTCATTATTTTTAAAATTGTTAAATATGTCAAGGATTTATTATAATAAACATGAAAATTCAAGCATTTATTAGACACTTTTAACGTTTAAGATGAGATCAATTACACACTAAGGTGAAAGTTTGAAGCTTATTAGATTATTATTATTTTTTTTTATTTTTTTATTTTTAATTTAGGAATTTGATATTAGATATAAATTTGAAAGTTTAAAGACTGAAATTATCATTTAAGATTTTTAAAGCTATAAAAACTACATTTCAACCAAGGTTTAAAATGTCAATATCGATATCTCAATTTTATAGAAATTTAGATAGAAATATCGATAAAATATCGATATCGATGGATATTCCTAGAAAATTTATAAAAACAAAAAATTGAAAAAAAATATTTTAATTAATAAATAAACATTTTACACTTTTTTAAATAAATATAAATGCTTATTATTTATATTATATTCAAGTGACATTTTTTTTTTGTTTTTTTTTAATGTTTTATCAATTTTTTTTATTGATATAATGGAAATGTTGATTCACTCTCTATGTCGATGTCGAACCCATGAACATGTAGATATGTCGATGGAAATTTAATACCATGCTTCCATTTCTCAAAAAGGAAAAAAAAAAAAAAGAAAACCATGGTTCCAACAAAATTTGGAAAGAAAAAAATCAACTTTCTAAAACCGACTTTCTTTTAAGTCCTGTTTGATAACCATTTGGTTTTTGAAAATTAAGCTTGTTTTCTATGAATTTCCTTACCATGGTTTTCATCTTGGTTGAGGGTTCATTTGAAATCCTAGCCAAATTTAAAAAACAAAAACAAGTTTTTGAAAACTACTTTTTTTAGTTTTCAAAACTTGATTGGTTTTTGAAAACATGGAGACAAGGTATATAACAAAAACAAGGAACTTCATGGTGGGAGTAGCATTTTTAAGCTTAATTTTAAAAAACTAAAAACCAAAAACGAAATGGTTATCAAACGAGGCTTTAGTTTTTCAATTTTGTAGAGTCTTAATGTATTATTTTAAAGACACATTTCAACCAATGTCGTAGGTTAGAATGATTGTTTTTTTAAAAACTAAAATAAAATTTGTACGCCCTAAAATTTTATTGAAAATAAAAACATAAAGGTTAGGAATACGAACAATGTCCCTCGGCCGGGATGGAAAATATATAGTGAATGACAACATCTTTGTCGGTATGAAGTTTTTTAGGTAAGTCTAGATTCAAAATAGACAATACCATATTATTGTATAAATCTTCAAAGGTTTGTTGTCATAATAATTAAAAAAACAAACACAATATCTTAACAAATAAGTTTGAGTGGTAAAAATAAAAAGGGAAAGTTAGCTCGATAAGTAGATTTTACTTAAAATTTTCAATTTTATCTAATTGAATTTTTAGGATTTGGATAAATATTGCAATTTTTACCTTTCATCGGACTAAAAAAAATGGTTCAAAAATGCTATAAGTTGATGGAATTTAAGAGAAACGAATGAATAGAGCTAAGTTTATGATTAAATTGGTGAGCTCTAACAGACTTATTCAATGGAGGATCGTGTGTATTAATTTGTTAGGATTTTGAACTTTCATTGATATGAATTAGGCTATGTTTGGGAGTGATAATTGAATTATTGATTTTGGAAAAAGAGATTTTATAAAATTGATTTAATAAAATTGATTTTTATACCATCATATTTATGTTTGGTTCAAAACGATTTTCATGTATTTAAAAATGATTTTGAAATATTATGTTTGGTTTCGAAAGTGAAATTAGAATTATCAAATTACTAAAAAGGACATTTTACATTCAATAAATTATTTAACAAACTAATTATGATAAATATCCATTTTTATTAATTATTTTAAATTTTTTTTTATTGTTAAATTTTTATAAAATATGTTAGGTAAGAAAATTGTGTATAATACATATCAAAATAAAAAATCGAAAGTTACATCTCATCCAATCTAGAAATGTTCTATCGTAGAAAACTATTATGTCAAAGTGAGCATAGTTGTGACATGTACCCTCGACCACGAGATCAGAGGTTCAAATCCCCTGTCTCAAATGTTGTTGAACTAAAAAAAGTATTGTTCTATTATATATATTCGTTTTATCTAGTACTGACTGCGATTAGATCATTGAAAATTTAACTTCGGTTGAAATATATTATATATTATTTATCTAATCTAAAAGTCAATTTGAATGTCAACTAGAATTATAAAAAAAAAAACACAAAATAATTAGAGAAACTATAAGACGGAATGTGTTTTCTAGTTAATACATTAAATAACTTAAAATATGTAAAAACTGAATATCAAAATTAACATAGTAGCACTAATAATTTACCTTGATATGTACTTTCGACTAAAAGGTCAAAATTGGATGTTAAAGTGAGACATCAGAATCTTTCTGTCTTCCAATGTTATTCAAGTTTTTTTTTTCTTTTTTTAAATACCAATGTTATTCAACTAAAAAAGTAAAATAAAAGAATGTGGTGTTCCAAGAAAAGAAAAATAAGAAAAATAAGAATTGGGAAACAAAATAAAGATTGCAACTATTGGGACATGGGAAAAAGAGAGTTTTGTTGGACTTAGTTGCTTCTTGTCCAAATAAATTGGAAAATTGTGGTGTTAAAAAAAAAAAAATCTAAAATTGTGGGAGGTGATTCCCGGTCCATCACCTCCCACCCAATTCTCCAAAAATCAATTTAAATTGATTCTAAATTTTTTCAAAATTAATTTATCTATTTGCCAAACATGCTTATTTGAGATGAAATTGATTTTGATATTGGTAAAATTGATTTTGGTCATTTCAAAATCACTCCCAAACATAGCCTTATACTTTAGGAGAGTTGTTTTTAAGACATGTTTGTGAGTGATTTTGAAATGGTTAAAATCACTTTTGTCATATTCAAAATCACTCCAAAACATGATTTTAATAATTCAAAATCATTTTTGATGATATGAAAATCATGTTAAAAAGTGTAAAATCAAAGATGAAATTGTTTTTGAATAATTAAATATATGTTTCGAGATGATTTCAAACTTGACAAAAGTAATTTTAGCAATTTCAAAATCACTCCCAAATATGTACTTAGTTTTGGAAATCGAGGGGATTACTCCACACGCTTAATATAAATTAAAAATAAAGTTAAAATGTCATTTTGATCTTTGTACTTTCGGTTTCATTTTATTTTTGTATATGTACTTTCAAATATCCAATTTTAGTTCCTCTATTTTCAATAAAGCTTAAAATTAGTCTATATGATCAACTCTTCTAAAATAAAAATTAGTCTTAACTAGCCTCTCATTTATAAATTTTGGAAATATATTCGTATTGTGTTTTTTCTTACACGAAAACTATTATTATTATTTAACCAATTTCGATAAAAATAAACTTCAAACCAACAGTAGGGACCAATTTTGAGATATATTTAAAGTACATGAACTAAATTTGGACACTTGAAAATACATACACTAAAATGAAACAAATCTCGAAATACATGGACCAAAATGATATTTTAATCTAAAAATAACTACAACACTCATTCAAGTTTAATATCCAATTCAATTAAATTTCATGTTTAGGTAAAAACTTACTCATTTGGGTAAAAATTGACTTTTTTTTCAATATAAAGATCAAACAAATAATTTTCAATCAAGACATTTCTATCTCTTATGTTTTTTTTCAACCATCAATCTTTTTTCCTAAAAGAAAATTGGGAATGACCCACATTGTCGGTGAGGGCCTCTAGATGTGAAATATGATGAGCTTCAATTATATGGGAGAAGGGGACAAAGATTATAATAATACAAAATAAAATCAGTGGATTTCTTTTCCAAGTGTTTTGCAAAAATACTCAAATAATTCAATGTGAAAATTTAAAATAGATCTCACCCATCTGACATTTCAAACTACTAGCCATTTTTGTATCAAAAAGAAAAAAGAATAAATTAAAATACCATTTTAGTCTCCACTCTAAGAATCATCCTATTTTATTCTTCTATTTTTTAATGTTTAAATTTAATTCAAATACTTTCAATACATCTTAAAATTAGTCTTTATTATGTAGTTAAATTTTATCAAATTGATATAACAACAACAATAAATGATTTTAAAAAAAAAAAAAAATTGTGAATATCTTTCCAAAATTCTAGAAAGAATTTTTGCTTAGAAAAGTTAACCGTAAAACTAATCGTAAAAACTAATTTTAAAATTGATTAAAAGCACCAAATTAAATTTGAATATTTGAAAGTATAAGGACAAAATATGACAAGTCCCAAAGTATAGAAGCGGATAGGAATTTATAAAAATATAGCTATTTAAAAAAGTAAAAATTAAAAGGGGAACATTTAAAAATTAAATACATTATCCAATGTGAAAGAAGGCAATCCCATCCCATCAACATCTTTTTTTTTTTTTATTTAGTGAGAGATAGAGGTGGATGCATGTGCTAGCCATTAACACACCTCACATGGACACAGTCCCTTAAGCAATTGGAGTGGCACTGGCAAGCACCCAACTTAATGGACAATCTCTCCTTTTCATTATCTTTGTTTTTGTTTCTTTTTACTAATCTACAAAGAGAAGATAATGGATCAGAATCTTTACTCAATTATGTAATGAAATCATGTGTTTTTAACATCTTTAATTTTATTTTTTGCTCATTGAATTAAAAAAAAAACAATTGTTTTGATGGTTAGCGTTATTTTGCATTCGATATATGAGTTTAAGTGTGTATTCATTTTGTTAACATGTGCATGTATTGAAAACACATAGCTAGTTGAGGCAACTGCTATTGAGTAACAAGTTATTAAGTGACAAAATAATAATTGTTGCGATGATGAACTAGTTATTCATATTTTCATAAAGATACAATATTGTTTACTTCAAGTCTAATCCCAAATTGACTTGCTTTTATTCCATCCAAAAGATCTCTCACTCATGGAAATCTTTTCATTACTTGTATATATAATAGAGCTTACTCTCATAGTTGATGTGAAACTTATGATTGCATCTTTAGCATTAGCATCTAGCAATGACCATAAAATATTAATGATTTTTTTTCCTTTAAGTTGAGGGCTAAAATATATATTTTGAAAGTTCAAAAATTAAAATGATTATTTTAACTTTAAATTTAGAGTGTGAAGGAGTAAGATAAAAATTTTAAAATTTGATAACTATTTGGTTTTTTGTTTTTGAAAAATATGTTTATTTCCTCTTAATTTCCTTATAATGGCTTTCGTGTTTGTTAAGGACATATATGAGTTCGTAGCTAAATTCTAGAAATAAAAACAGGTCTTTGAAAACTGTTTTTTTTTCGTTTTCAAAACTTGATTTGGTTTTTGAAAACATAGGAAGAAGGTTGATAACAAAACAAAGAAACATATGGGCCAAAATAGTGTTTATAAGCTTCATTTTCAAAAAACCAAAAACAAAAAACAAAGACCCTGTTTGATAACCATTTGGTTTTTGAAAATTAAGGTTGTTTTCTCTCAATTTTCTTAGAATGATTTATATCTTTGTTAAGTACACATTTGCATTTCTAATCAAATTCCAAAAACAAAAACAAGTTTTTGAAAACTAATTTTTTTAGTTTTCAAAACTTGAGTTGGTTTTTGAAAACATGAAAAGAAGATAGATAACAACATAAAGAAACTTATAGCTGGAAGTTGTGTTTGTAGACTTAATTTTCAAAAATAAAAAACAAAAAACCAAATAATTATCAAACGGGGCCAAAATTATCAAATGAGGCCTTTAGTAACCACACTAAAAAATTTTAGGTAGCAAAATCGAAATAAATGTAAAATGTCATAAACCAAATTAAGTTTTAAACCTATTTTTAAATATATATTATCAAGTGATATTATTATGATGTGATTTTTAAAGACGACCTATTGGATGATAATTGATAAGGTTTTTTTTTTCTTCTTCTTCTTTTTCTTCTTCATTCTTCACAACATGTGGACGGGGGCATCGAACTACAAACCTCTTGGTCATTAGTACAAGCTTTATGTCAGTTGAGCTATGCTCATAATGACGATAATTGATAAGGTTGATTCCTATTTTACCTGGGCATTTTTGTAATTTTGGAAATGTTATGCTATAAATATAATTCATGCATTTTTTCCCTTCTTTTATCGTCTAAGATCTCATGCAAACCTTTATCCTAATCTCTTCCCACACTATTCTTTTAAACTAACTACATTTTGCCCACACTGGTTAATTAAATTAACCTTTTTAGGAAGCTTTTCTCACCAATAAATTTTTTTTTTGACAATATGTGGGATGAGAGATTCGAACCACAAACCTCGTGGTTATTAGTACAACTTTGTACAACTTTTCTCACCAATAATTTATCTCTTTAAATTGAGGTTAAATTATAAATTTAATTCCCGATTTTTAATTATTGCATCTATTAATATTTAGTTGTTAAAATTAAAAAAAATTCAATGACATCTATAAATGTTTTAATTTTGATTTTATTGTGTCCATGTTATTAACACTATTAATTAAAAGTTGATGTAGTAAAGGGTAAAATGGTTGAATTTTAAGTGAACTTTAAAAAATGTCCGATCTCTCAACTTTCAATTTTGTATCTCTAAGATTCCTAAACTAAAAAAGAGAAATTGTACAATAAGTCTCTAAACTTTTGATTTTGTATCTAATAATAATCTTTGGCTTTCAACAAACTATGACGAGATAGAATTGAAATTGAAAGGTGAAATTGAAACAATTTCAACTTTTAAGGCCATGTTTAGGAACTGAAATTATAATTCAACATTTAAATTAAAAAAAAAATCCAAAATTGATTAAATTTCCGTAATAATAAAAATAAAAAAAGAGACCCCCATAATTCAGAGCTAGTACAAAATCTACTGCAAAAGGTAATAATATTCATGTTGCAACAATTTTTGGTTTGCAATAATTGAAATGGGATTACTAAATCAATTTAAATTTAAATAATATAAGTTGAGATCGGGATCTTATTAATAAATTGATGATGAAATTTGTACTTTATTTTTCAATCTTCTGAAAGGGGCAATTGAAAAGGATAGATAAAGTTGAACAAGTTGGGATGAGAATAATGTATAGCACTTATAAAAGCTTAAAGAAGAAGATTTCGAATGCACGGCAAAGCACGGAAGAGGAAATTAAGACTTGAAGGAGCCATGTTGTTGCATGTGGGTGTGTGTGTTCCTTTCAATTTGTTCACATGGAGAGTTGCAATATTCTATGCCAAAAATCATTACTTAAAACAAAAACCAAAGTCCCAAAAGGAAAAATTAGATCAACAAGAATCGTGTAAGAAAAGAAACACACGACATGATAAGACAACTCTAATTCTCAATCCAAACATCCAAACCTTTGATGAGCAAGAGCCCTTGAATCAAAGAAATTAACACCTCCTTTATACAAAGTTAAAATCTATCAACAGACAAGGCTAGTGTAATGACGCTAATTTCGAGTAAACCTTAATTTCCCTAAGTATAAGCTAATTAATCTAGTTGTTGGATTTTTTTTACAAATAAAATGTGAAAGAAAGTGATGTTTAAATTCAATTCATCAAGAGTTTCAAAATGGATTGAAACATCAAATTCAACTTGAAGTTTCATTTACAAATTTAACATATGGAAGTTAAATTTGGTGTTATAACTCAATTGAGTTATACTTTACATATGTTTCAATTTTATTTAATTTTGTTCTTTGGAGTTACTAAGTTGCTAGCCTATAAATAGCAACTTGTTTCTTCATTTGAATAATCTCATTCCATTTGGAGCATTCTTCCTTCTTTCTTTGTTTCTTTTGATCTTGAGTCGAGTTGAGAGCAAGTATCCAAGAGTTCTGTCAGATCCGAGTAGTTCGAGGTCGCTGTTCTACCGAAATTAGTCGTTGTATCCTGCTGAGACAATCGCTGTAGCCTGCTTGCAACATGTGCAGAGCGAATAATTGTCTTCAGGACAGCGCTTTGTAAGCGTGCCTCGACTATTTATTGTCAATATATTTTTCAACATTTGTCATATATACAGTGTTTGTATTGTTATTTACATTGTAATTGTTAATATCCAGTTAAGGTGTAATCAGTTTGCTAGTGTAACTCATAATCCCTGCTGCTTTAGCAGAGATCGCATCTTGATCTGCCACAGACCAAAACTGTTCCTCCCGGTGAATTTGTCGATCTTCACGTTCATAGCTGACATCCTTGTACGCTGAAAAACTGTTGCGGAAAAACACGAACCGTAGCTCTGATACCACTTGTTATGACGAAAACAGTAACAACGTAACAAGAATGAAAGGGCGAAGAGAAACAACACACAGATATACGTGGTTCACTAACGGTGTGTTAGCTACATCCACGGGCAGAGGGAGAGAACGTCTTATTATGAGAGGAGTATTCAGATTACAAAGATTCCCCCGTACTTGGTCGTTCGGAGCGCTTCATATCAGATTCAAGGCATATTAACACAGATAAATTTATTCTGACAAAAGGGGGTATGTATGTTGGAAAAGGCTATCTGAATGATGGCATGTTCAAACTGAATGTACTAGCACAAATGCCGAAGAATAATAATAATAACAACTCTTCTACTTATATTGTTGAGTTGTGTGATGTATGACATTCTAGGTTGGGGCATGTCAATTAACGTTCTTTACATAGAATGGTAAATTTAGGACTTCTACCTAAGTTCAACATGGATAATAGACACAAATGCGAGATTTGTGTTGAATCAAAGTTTGCTAGAAAGTCATTTTCATCTATGGAAAGAAGTAATGAAGTACTGGATTTAATCCACAGTGATGTATGTGACATGAAAAGTACCCCCACAAGAGGCGGTAAGAAGTATTTTGTCACATTTATTGATGATTGTAGTAAATATTGCTATGTATATTTATTACATAGTAAAAATGAAACCTCAGATGTTTTTAAAGCATATAAGGCAGAAGTTGAAAATCAACTTGAGAAGAAAGTAAAGATGCTTAGATCAGATAGAGGTGGTGAATATGAATCACATCATCATTTTATGAATTCTGTGAAGTTAATGGTATAGTCCATCAAACTACAACACCTTATACACCACAACAAAATGGTGTAGTTGAAAGAAAGAACCAAACTTTAAAAGACATGGTTAATTGCATGTTAAATAGTTCAGGTTTACACCATAATTTGTGGGGGGAGACTTTGCTTACAACAAATTTTATACTAAACAGAATTCCATATAAGAAGACTGATAAGTCGCCTTATGAAGTTTGGAATAGAAAGTTACCCTCATATAAAATGTTGAAAGTGTGGGGGTGTTTGGCAAAGGTACAAGTTCCTTTACCAAAAAGGACCAAACTAGGACCTAAGACAATTGATTGTCTTTATAGGCTATGCTTTGCATAGTGATGCGTATAGATTCCTGGTGATTAAATCAGAAATACCTGATATTAATAATAATACCATTATGGAATCTATTGAAGCTGAATTTTTCGAGGATGTATTTCCTTTGAAAGAGGAAAGACACATGAGTAGCGGTATCAAAAGAAATTATGAGGCTAGTTCTCCGAAAGGTCAAGATGATTAGAATACTGAGTTTGAACCAAGGAGAAGCAAAAGAGCTAAGAAAGCTACTTTCTTTGGACCTGATTTCATAACATATATGATAGATGGTGAGCCTCAAACTTCTCAAGAAGCTGTGACATCTCCGGATGCACCTTATTGGAAGGAAGCTATCAATAGTGAGATGAAATCCATTTTGCAGAACAAAACTTGGGTATTGGTTGATCTACCTTTTGGTAGTAAACCAATTAGTAGTAAATGGATTTTTAGAAGAAAGCTAAAGGCTGACGACACTATTGATAAGTACAAAGCCCGCCTTGTTGCTAAAGACTTTTGTCAAAAAGAAGGGATAGATTTCTTTAATACCTATTCTCCAGTGACGAGGATTACATATATTAAGGATGTTAATTGCAATAACAGGTTTACAAAATTTGGAAATACACTAAATGGATGTGAAAACTGCATTTTTAAATGGAGAATTAGATGAAAAAATTTATATGGAACTACCTGAAGGGTTTGTTGTAAAAGGACTTTAAGATAAAGTTTGTAAACTTGTCAAGTCTCTTTATGGGTTGAAACTGAAGGTGTTCATATAACACATGCGGAAGCAATTTTAGGATCGGAGGCACTTAACTACATCAATTTTAGAAAATGAAAACATGCTGTCCAAATACCGTAAGGAGAGAGTAGAATTTTTACCAACCTTTTGGAGACCGATTCAACAACTCCCTTTGATTCCTTTGATCACGAACGGTGTGTGGACCACCTCTAGTGTCTTCCCTACTATTCTCCGGGCCAAGAACGACTTGTGGGAGTCTATAGAGATAGGGAATGGGAAGGGAATGCTTGAAGGTTCAAGCACTAGAGAGATATATGGAGATGAGTGAGTTTGAGACCAAAATCTAGCAGCATAACAATATGGAAAATGGCTCTCCTTCATTTGAATCTGATTCATACTCCTTATATAGACATCTTCCATGCAAAGAGAAGCCTCATGACACTAGACACATGGTGAAATTGCAACTCAAAGTGGATTCTAGGTGTTTAATTCACAACACATGCAACTAGTGCATGGCTGTGTTGTTTTCCACTATGCATCAACATGCAAGAGTGGGAATGCCACTAAATCCACTTAAAATTGAATCTAAATTCTCAATTTTCAGCTTGCAATTCATTCCTACTTCAATTCAAAATTGAAATTGATTTCTAGGCAATTAATTTGTACAATTCCAAGTAATTTTTACATGATTAATCCAATTAATCTTTATCACCTAGTGCCATGAATTATATATGATTCCTAATACATATATATGGTATTCAAAACACTTTTAAATACTCCATCTCTCATTTTCTAATTTAATTCATAATTAAATTATTGTGTCAAACACAATTTACGATAATACCCGTTTTCCCGATTTTGAACGATTCAAAGCTTCCTATCTTTTTGTTCTAGGCTTTGTTCCGATATGAGCTAGTAGGGGGACCTAATGGACCTATAGATCATGGGCTCCAACGATTCGAGGCTAACCGACTAATCTCATTATCCAAGCTAGCCAACATTCGTTAACTACCGGGACACTCCACTATAGCCCGATAGTTGCACTCCCCTCACTATAGATATATTTCCGTCCACTTGATTTAACCATGATTAGTAAGTCGATCCTTCACAGGTTGTTCGTATCTATAGCTAGGTCAAAAAGCCGTTTCACCCCTATAGTACTTCTAGTTCCTCAAGTCCCACTGATCCTCTAATGAACAATTGGTTTATGGTCCAACCAATAAACCGAGTCCCTCTCGGGCCAATGAGAGGGCGGGATCCCTTTGTTCAAGCCCCGGAGTCAGCACTTAAGGGAACAACCTCTCTACTATCCCTAATTCGGGTAGGAGTGAATTCCTTCTTGCACGACTATGTCCCCAGCTATCTACCCGTTCCTATCCCTGAAATGGGAGGCTTATTGAGTCGGCGATACTGAGCCACTCTCACCTATGCAGATCTAAGGATAAGCCCGAATAAACAGGAGTTCATAGATAGCTCAGGATTAAGATCGAGTTACCTAGGTCATCATATGAAATAGTCAGTCTCATCAGTAAACGGTGTTATAAAGCGAGAGCGACTTATTTCTCGGTCCTGGTCTTATGCAAACTCATTGCATAGGACGCCCCCACTCGCATGTCTCTACATGGACGATTTAGGATCACATCGTCTATACCATCTATAAAGCGGGCCGCGTCTCATAGTGTCCCCAGAATAAGGTATCCAGCCCTATCCCTATACTATAGACTGTTTTGGCTATTACTCGAGCTTGATCCACTTTTATGTCTCTACATAAAGCTCAAGTGTTCATCCTATAGCCATGGATCTTAGTTTATTGGATTTGGGTAATTATATGTGCAATTTACTTTATTCAGTAATAACTTTACTGAATTAGTCTCGATAACGCCTTTATCGAATAAGTATATAATTCGTTTAACATTCACTATCTACGAGTTTTAGGACACCAATCCCAACAGAAACAAGCACCCAAACAATGGCATGAAAAGTTTGATCACACTATGTTATCTAATGGATTCTAGATAAATGAGTGTGATAAATGTGTCTATGTTAAAACCATAGATCAAGATTGTGTTATCATTTGTTTGTATGTGGATGATATGTTGATAATGGGCACAAATAGAAGTGTCATTGATTCCACTAAAAAGATGTTGAAATCCAACTTTGATATGAAAGACCTTGGTCTTGCTGATGTTATACTTGGAATTCGTATAACAAGAAATCCAAGTGGGTACATACTTTCTCAATTTCACTACATAGAGAAAGTGTTGAGAAAATTTGATCAATTTGAGAGTAAACCTGCAGTTTCTCCATTTGATCCAAGTTGTAAGTTAAAGAAGAACAGTGGTGAAGGTGTGTCTTCTCTAGAATACTCTAGAGTGGTAGGTAGCTTAATGTACATAATGAACTGTACAAGACTTGATATAGCCTATTTAGTAGGAAGGTTAGCAAGATACACCAACAATCCTGGGCATGATCATTGGAATGCTTTAGTTAGAGTTCTAAGGTACTTGAAGTACACTCTGAACTATGGATTGCATTATATGAGGGATCCACATGTACTGGAGGGATTTAGTCATGCTAATTGGATTTCTGATAGCATGGAGACTAAATCAACCAGTGGGTATATATTTACCTTAGGTGGAGCAGCTGTATCATGGAAATCTTCAAAACAGACGTGTATAGCGCGTTCTACTATGGAGTCAGAGTTTATAGCTCTTGACAAAGCTGAAGAAGAAGTTGAATGACTTCGAAATTTTCTTGAAGATATTCCATTATGGTTGAAGCCTGTAAGCACAATATGTATTTATTGTGACAGTTTAGCGGCCTCTATGAGGGCCAAGAATAATGTCTATAATGGAAAGTCGCGACATATTAGACGAAGACATAATTCGATAAGACAATTGCTCTCTAATGGAATAATTTCCATTGATTATGTGAAATTCAAAGAGAATATAGCAGATCCTTTAACGAAAGGATTGTCAAGAGAGCAAGTGATGTATACATCGAGGGAAATGGGGCTAAAGCCTATGAAATAAATTATCTGGTGGCAACCTAACCTAGTTGATTGGAGATCCCAAGATCTAGGTTCAACGGACAAACTGGCTAGAGAATTTATAGTTGACATACTAAGAAACTTATAGTTTCTTCCCATTTCTATGATGTTGTAAAGTGTGTGATCTATTGATGCTAAGGTTAAGTTGATATCTTGTTTACAAGAGGAGTAATGACAAAATACTCTTAATCAATATCACCTATATGAGAGTAGAAGTGGGGTCGTTTCTATGAGTACTTTTCAAAAGGCTTATGTTCTCTAAAGCTCTCACGAAATCGGGATTTTGTCCAGGACCAAAATGGACACAAACATATAGAACTCGAAGATACAAGATAATTTATGTGTGATGTCCATTGTCTCAATTCATCAACAAGAAGGATAGTTCCAGAGCTTGGTCTCACTATTTCTTCAGTAAATTCGATAGATATTCACTAAGGAAGGTTCAAGTCCAGATGTAACAACCCGACTTCTAAAGTGAACCTATTCGGGACCGTTACCACATGCATGCTATGGAGGCCTTTCTAAATAGGACGTTTTTAAACATAAACTCAAATTTAAGAAAAAACAACTCAAATCAAAACCTTTATTCGGGATCCCTAAATTTTTAAAGACAAAAAAATTCTCAAATAACTTTTAACCAAGGTCTAACATGGCCTCTAACAAGTTCTTAAAACAAGTTCATAAATTGAAATAACGAAAAACATAGTTCGTAAAGCGGAAGGAAAACATGAAACCCGTCTCCCATGGCTGCCTAACAGTTCTGATCAATCGCCCTTCACATGCCCCTGCCTTTACCTGAAAAAAAAAACATTTATGGAAAGAATGAGTATTTAAAATACTAAGTAAGTGACCCTACTGTCGAGGTTGGGTCACACTTATGCACGTTTCTAAAATCAATAACGTTTATATTTTGGTGGCTCTAAATTTTATCTTAAGCTTATTAATTACTGGGATATACATCAATTCCATGCATATCCTAGACACATCAATTTCATGTGTCGCCAACGGAGGAACGTCAATTTCACGAACCTCGACTCAGGTACATCAATTTCATGTCCCCAAGTCCTGTGTAGGCACCTCCTAGTGTACATCAATTTCATGTACACTTTCAAAATATTGGAAGCTTAAGGTCATATCATTCATGCATCATATAAAACGCCAAGAGACCACCACTTTAAGAAAAAAATGTGCATAATTAATCATCATTAACATAATGATGGATCTCATGCTTAAACAATCTCATACTTTAAACACTCAACATCAAAATAGGCATACAAAGATCAATCATGAACATGAAATTTTAGGAAAACCAAGACTGCGCTTCCAACTTAAAGTTTTCAACAATAGAGCCACTTACCTTGGCTTAATAATTTTATAAGATCTAAATAAATTCCTTAGCTCCAAAGCCTTTAACCAAGCTACACAGCAAAGGGAAGAAATTCTCAAATCAATAGGGGTTTTATTTAAAACAACCCAATCATCCACCCATGAATCATGGAATTCCAAAAAGATTTAACTCCCAAACTTACCAAGATAGAACGACACTTGATGTCCGGGGTCCCAAAAACGCTCCAATTCAATAGCCAAAACTCCCAACGCCAAGAGAATCTTGAAATCAATGGCCACAATTAATGGGTATTCTTCTAACACAAAAGAATCAATCAAAACTCAACTTACCTCACTTACCCACTCCTAAAATTGCCAGAAAAACAATGCCACACGCCCAAAACTTCGCTGCCCATGCCGAAACTGAGATGAAACCTTAGCTGAACAAAGTTAAAGACAAGTGGGTATTGGATTAAATGAATTAAACAATCACTATAACCCTCGATTCAACTTACCCACACCAAAGGCTTGTCGGAAACGCTAAAAATTGACCAAAAACCGCCGTCCTCGTGCCCACACTGCCCAGCCACCGGAAAAGGAGAAAAGAAACTCCTCTGCCACCTGAAACTCGTCCGAAATCGACCTGAAACTTGTCGGAAATTGCCCCTCAGCCGAGACCCATGTCGCACAACAACAACACCCACGCCCCACTACAGCCGAAACCGCCTGCTGCTGCCGGAACCACCACGACTACCGCGGCTGCACTGCTCGATGAAGAAGACGCCGATGACGACGACCTGAGGGAGGCGCTGGCTGACGACGGGACGAGCTTGAAGGTGGAAGCAACCGACTAGACAAGGGGAAAGAAAGGAAAAAAAATTGAAAAAGAAGATGTAGAATCGTGGAGAAGAGGGAGGAAGATGGGTGCTGCCTAGACTTGGGCTGCGTGCGGCTAGAGGCTAACATAAAAGGCTAGGGTTTTCGCTCCTTCATCCATCTAATTACAAAAATGCCATCCCAGCCCTAACTTTAAAATTTAACCAATTTTCTATTCTTTAAATTTCCCTTTTAACTCCAAATTTGCACAAATTAAACCAAATTAACTCCACATTAAAGAAATTGAGTTTATACCTTAAATTCCCGACGTTACACCAGAAGACACCTCTCCTAATGCATAGCTTGTCTATTTGCTCTCAACATTTTTTTTTATTTTCTCACTTTCTTTCATGTGGGGGATTGTTGGATTTTTTACAAATAAAATGTGAAAGAAAGTGATGTTTAAATTCATTTTCAAAATGGATTGAAACATCAAATTCAATTTGAAGTTTCATTTACAAATTTAGCATATGGAAGTTAAATTTGGTGTTATAACTCAATTGAGTTATACTTTACATATGTTTCAAATTTATTTAATTTTGTTCTTCGGAGTTACTAAGTTGCTAGCCTATAAATAGCAACTTGTTTCTTCATTTGAATAATCTCATTCCATTTGGAGCATTCTTCCTTTTTTCTTTGTTTCTTTTGATCTTGAGTCGAGTTGAAAGCAAGTATCCAAGAGTTCTGCCAGATCCGAGTAGTTTGAGGTTGCTGTTCTACTGGAATTAGTTGTTGTATCCTATTGAGACGATCTCTGTAGCCTGCTTGCAACCTATGCAGAGCGAATAATTTTCTTCAGGAAAGGGCTTTGTAAGCATGCCTTGACTATTTATTATTAATATATTTTGCAACATTTGTCATATATACAATGTCTGTATTGTTATTTACACTGTAATTGTTAGTATCCAGTTAAGGTGTAATCAGTTTGCTAGTGTAACTCAGTTCTTATTTGAGCATATTTCCAACACTAATTTCATGTAATTGGTTTGATAAGTTAGATTGGATTGAAATTAGTTGGGTTGCAAGTGTAATGAGTTGAATGGAAATTTTGAAATTAAATGGGCAGTTAGCTAAGCCAAGCCAAACCCTAAATTCCTTCTACTTAGCTTGGCCGCACGCAACCCAAAGAGCTCCATCTCCTTCCTCACCATCTCATCTTCTCTTTCTCTCCCTAACGGCTATAACCCGACAACAGTCTTCCTTAGGTGGTTTTCTTCTTTTCTCGAGCTCCTCATCGCTGTCAGCTCACCACCTTCATCTCTAGCGTCGACCACGAGCTAATGGAGTAGCCACGACAACAGATTTTGGCAGCTCACTGCGGTTTATGCATGGGTAGTGTTTTCCCCTTCCATTTTCTTTCCGTTTCTCACCCGATCTCTCTCTTTCTATGCCTTTCCCATGCTCGATATCTCACTCTCGATCTCTCTCCTTAGGCAGAACAAGCTTGCAGTGCGTTCAGCAGCGTTCCGGCATCTCCTCCGACGTGCAGTAAACTTCCAGGCGCGGCCAGCAGCGAGTTTCGTGTTTGGGCGTTTTCCCTTGGTCGTGGATTGTGTGCAGGCAGTGTGGGGGTCGTGATCTACCTCGTAGTCGTGTGGGTTAGGCCTGACAACAGTGGGTATTTCATCTCCTCTATTTTTTTCGTCAAGTTCTTGTGGCGTGGGTCCTTGAGGTTCCGGTGATTTCCGACAATTCCAGCTTTGGGTAAGAGCAGTTAAACCAATATTTGGTTGATTAAAGTGTTTTAGAGAACTACCCATTAATATTAGCTATTGTTTTCAAGGTACCCATAACGTTTGAAGGCCCAATTGTCGAGTTGGAGCGAATTTAGAATCCGGACAACAAGTTTTAGTGTGAGTTTGGGTAAGTTTTTGGGTGCTAAACGTCTTTAAGTTTATTGGCTCCTAGTTTAATGCTTGTATTAATCTCCTATTGATTTGAGAATTCTTTTCCCCTTTGGCGTAGCTTGAATAAAGGCCTTGGGAGCTAAGGAATTTATTTAGATTTTATCAAGCAATTTAGCCAAGGTAAGTAGCAATTGGATTTAATTCTATGCTTTGACTCATGTGATTGAAAGGTTTCAATGCTAGCATGGCTGGATTTAAGTTTAAGTTTTGTCCTTGGTTTTGAATAAGCATGTGTGGTACTTGATGGAGTGACTTGTCGAGGGTCGCGTCAAATAGAATTTGTAAATCACCGATTACTAAACTACTTTGTAGTAGTAGTGGTCGGGGTCGTTCATAGGAAACAACTGGTTGATTTTAATCGCTTTTGTGTTTGTGGTAACAGAAGGGGGGTTGAAGAAAGAGGGAATACATGTAAAGGAAACTAAAATGCGAGAAAGTAAATAGCAGAAATTTAAATGACAGAAAAGTAAACGGCAGTTGGTTAATCTCACCTTGGCGATCACTGTAGCTGGAGGCACTTGAATTCAATACATTTGTTTTTACTCATTGATTAGCAAATAATGATTTAAATGCATGCTACCTAATTGGAACTCTAAATCAATTGACTCGATCCCATCGTACATCGATTCAATTACTAATTACTAATTAATTAACTCCTACTAACCCGTCGAGATTAATCAATTAAATAATTGCATTAAGACCAAGATAACCCTAGAGCGCTAACCCGACGAACCCGTCGAACCAACATGCAATTCATTATTTAATTAACTAAACCTACAGTGATTAATAAATAACGAATTGATGCTCTAAGCTAGAATGCTCTAATTAACTAGAAAAAGCCTAAATTAATTATAAACACTGATTTAGGCCCTAGACCTATCATGCAGACTACAAAGTCAGAGAATTGCTCTTGGGACCCGTGCCCATGACTCGGTCTATATGCTAACTACAATTAAAGTTCCATTAGCTACGTGGAATTCAATTTCTTAGCGAGTTACTAACATGCAAGCTGCGAGTTAGGGCATAAGTTTAACCTACTGTGCATGCTAGTAGTGTAAGCGGGAATCTAAATCCCAAAATAGCAAGTAAATCATACATGAAGCTCAGAAAACTCAAGAACATAATGAAATCAGCACAGGATACTCAATGAATCTCATAAAAGTTGAAGTGTACTTACAAATCCGAGGTTCCAACTACAACGAACGGCGCTTAGACGACCATAGACAAGCCTAATCTAAGCCCAAGGCTTGAGAAACAAACCTAAACTAACCTAAAACTAGGAAATACAGAGGAAGAACTCAGAAAACCGAGAGAAAAACGAAAAAGAAATCTGAAACGGCTGCTGGAATGACTGATAGCGCGCATAGAGAGCTATTTTTCCCTGTTCATTTTAGTTAATCTTTGAGTATTATTTGGCCAATTTAATGCACTTTCATGTTCTTTTTGTAGGAATTGATTATTGAAGCTAAATCAAGAAATTTGAGTTGATCGGGTGTTCGGGATGCTAAAAGAAGCCAAAGAAACGAAAAGGAATCAAGTTGGAGCTTGACAAAATGTGCAAAGCCGAGAGGTAGTGTCGAGATGTTGCCTCCTTGGCGTCTGACGCTACAAAATTCCTTTTTTATAATTCAAGCGGCAAAAGAGGCAGCGTCTCGATGGTGTCATGTTTTCCTTAAACAAAATGGTGGTAGAATGGACAGCGTCTCGACGCTGTCGGCTGATTTCCTATAAATACCATATGATGAGCTATGACCAAGGAGAGTTAAATTTAAGAGATTTTAGCCCTAATTTCGACTAGAGACCTTCTGTGGGAGCTGAGCAAGGCCAAGGAGTGGGAACCAAGCTTGCGCGGTCCATGATGTTCGTAGCGTCGAGACTCTGTGAGGGTAGTGTCTCGACGCTACCCCTTGGGTCTAGGTTGTTTAGCTGCTTCATTTTGCTCCATTTGACGTTGTTTTCGAGGTTCGAGTGCTTCGCTTTGGTCTTTTTACCTCTTCGACATCTTGTGGACTTCAAGTTGGATCAAAGCCTTGTTAATTTCCCCAATTTAACGCAAATTTGGAATATTGGCTCTCGAGAAGCTTTAACGCCAAATTCCTATAAAATAATACAATTAAGCACAATATTAAATATAAAACTAGCAAGATTAAGACTAAATAAATAGGACCAAATTGGTCCTATCGAATACCCCCAACCTAAACCTTGCTAGTCCTCGAGCAAGCATATAAAATAAGAGAATAGGATTCAATAGTTGCAATTTTATAACTCCAATCTCAACGCCAAAAATGCCAAAAATATTGTAATCAAGAGACATGCACATATAGCCCAATAAAGAGACAAATCAAAAGTTTTCATGAAAATTCTTGCTCAAGATCACACTTAGCCTACCTAGAACCAATTTTACTAACCCGGGATTGGATTATACAACCCTCAACCTATCTTCCCTCTACACTGGCACTAGGAAGAAGCATTGAAGCAATTTGAACAATCAAGCAAGTAATACGTTACTAGGTGCCTAAAAATAGAGACCAATTATATTTTGCATTTATAAGATGACACTAGCTTTCACACACCTATTGCAGGGACCCATAACCCAAGTTTAACCTTGGTTGGCCTAACTGATCATAGTAGGGGTAGCTCTTTTTGCCTTAACATTTTTAAATGATGCAAGGTGCACACAAGACTAGTCTTTTTCTTTCTTTCAATTTTTTTCTTTCTTTTTCAATATCAAGAATGATTTTTCTTTTAAGCACAACGTGCATATTTTCTTTTATCATTCCTAAGCAAGGCATTACAAGCCATTAAGTTTTAGATTACTAGATAGCAAATTCCTACACCTATCGAGGTGACAACAAGCATATGGATTAAATAATTCTCTCCTAAGGTTTCAAATCTAATCCTAAGCACACTAAGGTTCTCTCTTGTAAGAAAATTCGTAGAAAAATTTTAAAAAGGCTCAATTTTGGGCAACATGCTTACAACTCATCAAAAATAATAGAATTGGCAGGAAAAGACATATCATCAGCTCTCATAATCATAAAAGAAGCAACTAGATCATTCTAACAATCATGCTCAATTTTTTTTTTAAATTTCTCATAAAATAGGTCCAATGCTCAGATGCATGACCTTAATAAAATAAGCTCAGAACAATAAAATAAAGCATGCATAATAAAATAGTCTGATGCTCAGGTGCATCAAGACTCAACATAAAACACGTGCATGCAACACACTCCACCCCAACCTAAAATACTACATTGTCCTCAATGTATCTAAACATGAAAATCTAAAGGACCAAAAAGTAACGGGAACAGAAAACCTCCCCTGAATTTAGGCACGATGGTTGGAAGGGAAAGTTCTAGAACGCCTCAAAAGATTGCTTTTCCAAATGTACAGGTCATAGACTCCTATAAAACAAAAGAAATCAAACAAACATAAATAAAAACTAAAAAGAAGCAAACAACTAAAAATAAAGAGAAGGGATAGAAATTATTTTTGTTGTTGGGCTGCCTCCTAGAAGCGCAAATTTTTAACGTCGATTGCTCGATGGGATTCACAGTCTTCAACCCAAATCCACTTATTTGATCCTCAGAGGATCTTTCTTCTGTTTCTTTATTAGCTCCTGCACAGAAAGACTCAACTTGTACACAAAGTGCACAACATAAGAAATGTTAACCAAATAATCCTCAACCATCCCAAACATGCTAATCCATAGCCACCTAAGCCTAAATTGGTCAACCACTTGAATCACTGTTGCCTTCTAGAGTGGGGTAAAAATATGATAAAATAAGCTCTAGAATACTGTGCAAGTATACACAGTCTGCAGCAAGTGATAAGTAATTTATCGTATCCACGAGGTTTTGAATAGCTCTCACTTTACCTATCTTATGTAACTTTTTAATGGTTTCAAGGTTGTTAAAATGATTGATTTTGATAAAATGCTAAAGCAAAAGAAATAACAGAATAGAAAGTAAACGGATAAAGCAGACAGATTGGAAACAAACATTGGTCAGGATTTTAGTAATTGTTTTAAAAGATGCTCTAGCAATATTATTGATTAGGAAATTCTCTTGCAGTCTTATCAGCAGGATCCTCCCGGAACTTTGGATTTTTTGGAATGTGTTTCAACTCCAATGACGTGCTACCGATCAAGCACAAGACAACTGGTTATCCCTAACTCAGTCACTGGCGTCCACCATCACATAATGGTCTAGTGTGATTAAATGCCGCACACCTCTCAAATCATCCCTGAAACTAAAAGGTGATATTCATACCGGCTGGCCAGACGGGCACAAAATGGAAATAGACACAACAAATAATCAAGATGCTCAAATAAACATTTATTGCATAGAGTAATACGCACGACAATTACATAATTCCTAACCAAATTTAGTTCATGAAGTTCATAATAACACACGCTGCAATCTGAGTATGTGCATCCATAACTACAAGAAATTACAAGAAAAAATCAATTCCCTTGATTAGATCCGTAGCTAATGGTCTTCTTGAAGTCTTCAATCTTTCCTCCTCTATTCGCCTCCCAAGATGGAAAGTAAGCCTCCACGAATGGAATGAGACTTTCCTTTCTCGAAATTGGAATGTCTTTGACTTGAGACGACTCCTTCCTTTTATAGAGTGGAGTGAACCCTAATTAGGTCAAATTTTACACGTGGAGGGCTCTCCAAGCTTCCTAGATCCGAGATTAATTCAGCTAACTCCACCTCATTTAATGAATCACGTGCGGCTCACGTGGCAGTTTTGCTCCTTGCTTTGCTAGATCACGAATTTTGCTCCCTCAAGTCGCTCAGCATTATATTCTGCCCAAAATAACTTTCAAAGCATCCATTCTTCTAAATGGGTTAAAACATATAATATTCATCTAAAAGCAACTCTATTTAACACCAATGACACACAAAACACTATAGAAATAAGGCCTAAATAACTTCCTTTTGGAGAGTTATCAATCACTAAGCCTCAATCATGCTTTTCAGAACTAAGAATCTCAAGAGAAAAAGAAATAGGCATGGAATAATCAAAATTCTGCTCAACATCCCTAATTTCTAACTCTTCTAACATGCATGAAGCACTACATAGACTAGCCTCAAAATTAAAAGAAGAGTTAAGCTCACTAACCTCAATGGGATTTTCTTCTAACTTACCTTCATGCTGCTGCTCTGAGACTTGGCATTCTAGCTCATCATGGGAGGTGGCACGAAACCGAGTAATCTCTATAAGCTTTGCAATAATCTCCCATGCCTCATCGAGCGTCGTACCAAGCACATCATCACCACTAGCTGAGTCTAGCATTGCTCTATCGTCAGGTGTCAACCCTTCGTAGAGGCTTTCTATCAAGGATTCCTCAGAAAATGGGGTGTGAGGTTCCATGCAACATCCATTGAAGCGATCCACGAACTCATGGAACAACTCCTCAGGTGCTTGCATGGCGTTGACAATTCTTCTAGTGGCTTCAATAAACAGAGCTGTCGGATGGTACTTCTTCAGAAAAATACTTCTCATATCGCAGCAAGGAGACACCAATCCTAAAGGAAGTGAGAAAATCCACTTCCTAGGTCTTCCTTGCAGTGAATATGGAAACACCCTCAACTTAAACCGATCTTCCGACATCTCTGGGGGTTTCCTCTCAGAGCAAGTCGAGTAGAAATCAAATACATGAAAGTACGCTCCTGCTCCTTGTTCACTAAAAAAAGAAGGAACTAAGAAAATAAACTCAGATAGGGGCTGACAAGACGAGCTTTCGGGACTCGTGTCAAATAAATTTATAATCCACAACACTATAACTATTTTGTAGAAATAGTGGCCGGGGTGGAACACAAGGAAGGGGATCTAGCAGATGCAGAATTTTGTGCTTATAAAATAGGGGGTTTTGGAAAGCGGGACAAAACAAAATAAAATGCTGAATGTAAAGGAGACAGAATAAAACATGCAATGGAAAAATAGAGCAAAAATCAATATCATCAAAGGGAATCACTGGATTGGGATTTCTTATGCCTGAATGCTATTTCACTTGGCTTCCTAGTTTTCTCTAAGAATTATTCTATGCCGATTGTTATTAGTTCGGTTGGCTTCTTGGTTACTCGGAGGACCCCCCCTACACTAACCTGTGTTTAAATAACCCGTTAACCGTGAATTCTGCAATTAACAAGATTAATCAATTTTGTCATTATCGATCGCCACCCCTCATACATAAAGTGGCAACCATCCGAGACCTCGCAATGGCCACTAAATTATATCAAACTAATCTAGAATAAGCAATCTTGCAATTACGTACTTAAACTAGTCGCTTTGGGATCCTGGGTCCGGAATTGTATTAACTAAATTTAAACTTAATTTAAATCTAATTCATACAACCTTTAAAATGTATCCTAGGCCTATCAAGGGTCGTCACTCCGTAGAGATTGTCTTGCCTCAGCCTAGTGGCTATCTAAAAATAACTGATAGAATACACAAGGGTAATCTCCTAGGGTCGTCAAGCCTAAGACACTAGCCTCATGTATTGGTTTAAACGGGATAACATGCAAAACTCAATAAAAATGCAGCATGAACAGAATTGAAATACCAGAAAACTCAGCCAAGTTAAATAACAATCAAGTCATAATCCCAATCCAACGATACACAGATGTTTAGCCACCCATAGACAAGGTAAAACCATGAATAAGCACGAAAGAATACATGAAATATGACCTAAAAAGGTCTACACAGTAGCTGGAAAAGTAAAGAAACGAAAACAATCGAAAAGAGACAAAAAATCTAATCTAACGGCGGACTAAACCGAGACCTAATATTTATAGAAAACGCCGTAGCGTCGAGACGCCACAAACTTTTCATTCCGCATCAAATTCGCGTCGGCGTCGAGACGCTAGGGACAGCGTCGAGACGCCATCCCTATTTCGAGCATGCTGTTTTATTTCTCGGTCTTTCTCGTTACATCTTGGTACGGGGCTTCAATCTTCGACTCTTGGTGTCGTTCTTCTGGCCCGCTTCAATACACTTGGGTCTTTTCACCTCCTCGCAATCCAAGACACCGAGATGGCTCCAAAACTCCATAATTGGCCCGAATTAACACCAATTAAGCATGATTGACTCCCGACGTTGCCTAAGCTCAAAGATCCTGCAAATAAGACAAGTAAAGCATAAAATTCCTCTAACAAGCTTAGATTAGAGGTGATAAAATAGGACTATTTAGGTCCTATCAAATACCCCCAACCTAAATCTTGCTAGTCCTCGAGCAAGGCACACACAGACCAAAGAAAAAGATGTTGTGCATATAATTGAAAAGTGACTTAATCCTCAAGACTCAAATATTCCAAAAACTAAAGCAATCAAGAGACATTCGCAAGAGAGACAAACGAGGAGACAAATCAAATTTTTTCGAAGATAATCTTGCACAAGAGAGCTCCATCCCACCTAAAGAAGACTTTACTAGCCCGTGATTGGTTTACTTGACTCTCATCCTATCTTCCCCCTACACTGGCACTAAGGTCTTGCTAAAAGGCCTAAATGGAACAAACTAGGTTGCTTCCTCTTTGCCTAGGTGCCTGAATAAGGAATTCCTTTTTCTTTTGCTTTTTTTTCTTTTTCTTTTGCATTTCTCTTAGGATGGGGCACTAGCTTTCACACTACAATGCAGGGACCCATAACCCGAGTTTAACCCTTGGTTGGCCTAACTGATCACACTGCAGGCAACTCTTTTTACCCCTAAGCGCTTAAGACGATGCAAACATGCTTTTACTCAAAATAAAAATAAGAAAGACGAGCATATGATTTTTCTTTTGGCTCGCGCTCACTGACTTATTTTTCCACTCTTTTTTTTAGCAGGCATATTTTCTTTTTCTCTCCTAGGCAAGACTGCACACACTATTTTGCAAAAAATTTAGACTTTCACGCTTAACCGTACACCTATCGGGGTGACAATAGGAATATGAGCTAAGTAACTCGCTCCTAAGCATTCAAGTCCTACTTTAAAGAAAGAAAGACACCCAACATGTGCAAGATGTATCCAAGAAAAGTTTTAAAAAATTTGAGTCAATCCTAGGAAATCATTATGACTTAAACAAGTATATACATAACAAGCATGCAAGACATTCATTAAGCACAAACGCTGCCCTGACGCTCAGATGCTCAAGGCCCAACAGGAATATAAAGTACAATCCCCCACCCCCAACCTAAAGTTTACATTGCCCTCAATGTAATCAATCATGAAAAATAAGACAATGTAAAAGGAAAGAATAAAACTTCCCTGAATTTTGAGCTTATGGGTGGTGAATCCCGTTTGCTTACAAACATAGAGGCATCGCTTTGGTACGACCAATCCTAAAAGACAAAAACAAACAAACAAGCATAAAAGCAACTAATAAAAATAAACCTATCTAAGAATTGAAAAGACAGAAAGCAGGAAAATTATAGATTGCAAATGTTTAAGGTCGTTTGCGCGACCACGCTCTCCTCTATTCCTTCTTTTTGGTTGTACATTGGAGGGATTAGAAGGGTTTCCCCGAGGTCTGATACGGGGTCTCTGATAACTTCCCAAAAGGTAGTTATTTAGGCCTCATTTCTATATTGATTTGTGTGTCTTTTGTGCTTAATGGGGTTGGTTTTAGATATATATTATATGTTTTAACCCATTTGGAAGAATGGAAGCTTTGGAAATCATTTTGTGCAGAATCTGTTGCTGGGCGACTTGAGGGAGCAAATTCTGTGCTGCAGCAAAACTGGGAGCAGAACTGCCACGTCATAGCTCGTTAGCCAACTTCATGAACCGACTTCTGTTGAATTATTTTCGGGATAAAGGAGCAAGGAGAGCCTTACACGTGTCCATGTTGACCTAATTCAAGCCTCCTATCCTTCTATAAAAGGAAGTAGCCGCCCAAGTCAAAATCATTCCACTTTTGGGAGAAAACATTCCATTCTTGGGAAGTTCCTTCCACCTTTGGGAGCCGAATAGAGGAGAGAGATTGGAGACAATCTAGAAGACCATCATTGCAAGCTGATCAAGGATATTAGTATTTCCTTTTATTATCTTGTAATTATGGACGTGCCTACTCAGATTGTAACGTGTGTTTCCATGCCTATTATGAACTAAGTAGCTTAGGCGTTGGTTAGGAAACAATGTGATTGCCGTACTTAATTCTAGTAGTAAATATTGATTATTGGATCTTGATTAATTGTTGTGTTCATTTCTATTTTATGCCCGCTTGGCCAGCCGGTATGAATACCTCTCTCTAGTTTCAGGGATGATTTAGAGAGTGTGTGGCGATTAATCACACTACGATCATTGTGTATTGGTGAACGCCAGTGACTGAGCTATGGATAGCCAGTTGCCTAGTGCTTGATTGGTCGTACTTCATTGGGGTTGAAACACATTCCAAAAAATTCGGAGTTCCGGGAGGAATCCGCTAATAATACTGCGAGAGTTTGCATGATCAATAATATTGCTAGAGCATCTTTTAAAACAATTACTGAAGCCTGACCAGCGCCTGTTTCTAATCTGTCTACCTATTTGTTTATTCTTTGTTCTGTCATTTATTTTGCTTAAACATTATTCTTATAAAAACCAATCATTTTTACCATCTTTGAAACCATTAAAGAGTTATACAGAATAGATAAAGTGGAAGCTAGTTCAGGTCTTGGATTGATAATACTTATTACTTGCTGCGGACTGTGTATACTTGCACAGAGTTCTAGAGTCCTTTTATACCATTTTTTTACTCACTCTAGGAACCCAACAAGTTTTTGGCGCCGTTGCCGGGGACTTGAATAAGTTTTTATCTGATCTATTTTGTGTATGTGTTTTGGTGGTTTGGTGCTAGAACTTTTTGATTGTTTCTTTTGTTTTTGCAGGTGTGAGTTTGGTGCATGAGCGACCTGCCTGGGCTGAGGTTCGAGCTTGATCCAGAAATCGAGAGAACATTCAGGATAAGAAGGAGAGAGCAGCGTAGACAGCAAAATCAAATGGCTAACGTGCCGCATCTACCGCAGGGTCCTGAAGATCCAGCGAACCCCCAGCAGAATCATGTGCTGCAGCAAAACCCGCCGATGGAGCAAAATGAGCAGCAAAATAATCAGGCTGAGAATCCTATCTTGGTAGCGAACGATAGGACCAGAGCCATTCGAACTTATGCTTTTCCAATGTTTGATGAGTTGAATCCAGGGATTGCACGTCCTCAAATTCAAGCGGCAAATTTTGAAATGAAACCGGTAATGTTTCAGATGTTGCAAACCGTGGGGCAGTTCCATGGTTTGTCATCTGAAGACCCTCATTTACATCTTAAGTCTTTTCTAGGAGTCAGTGATTCTTTTGTAATTCAAGGAGTGCCTAGAGATGCTCTTAGATTAACTTTGTTCTCGTATTCTCTGAGGGATGGAGCGAAGGCGTGGTTAAATTCTTTTGCTCCAGGATCAATTAGGACATGGGATGAGTTAGCTGCAAAATTTTTGAGTAAATATTTCCCACCTAATAGAAATGCTAAATTAAGGAGTGAAATAGTAGGGTTTAGGCAACTTGAAGATGAGACTTTTAGTGAGGCTTGGGAGAGGTTTAAGGAGCTTTTGCGAAAGTGTCCCCACCATGGCCTACCACATTGTATCCAAATGGAAACATTTTACAATGGATTGAATGCGGTAACTCAAGGCATGGTTGATGCTTCGGCTGGAGGGGCCCTTTTGGCAAAAACTTTTAATGAAGCCTATGAAATTTTAGAAAGAATATCTACTAATAGTTGTCAGTGGTCGGATGTTAGAGGCACAAATAAAAAGGTTAAGAGTGTATTAGAGGTTGATGGTGTGTCCACCATTAGGGCTGATCTTGCAATGATTGCTAACGCTCTTAAGAATGTGACAGTGATTAGTCATCAGCAGCCGCCGGCTGTGGAGCCTGCTGCAGTGGTGAACCAAGTTGCAGAGGAAGCTTGTGTCTATTGTGGTGAAAACCACAACTACGAGTTTTGTCCCAGCAATCCAGCTTCTGTGTTTTTTGTAGGTAATCAGAGGAACAACCCGTATTCTAACTTTTATAATCCAGGTTGGCACAACCACCCCAACTTCGCGTGGGGAGGACAAGGAAGTAATATGCAAGCACAACAAAAGGTGAACCAGCCGGGATTTGCTAGAGCGCAGGTATTGCCCCAGCAAAATAAGCAGGCTTTGCCCCAGCAAAATTCGGAGAATTCTCTCGAGGCAATGATGAAAGAATTTATGGCTCGTACAGACGCCGCAATTCAAAGTAATCAAGCTTCAATGAGAGCCCTGGAATTGCAAGTGGGTCAGCTAGCTAATGAGCTGAAGGCAAGGCCTCAAGGGAAACTTCCATCAGATACTGAACACCCTAGAAGGGAAGGTAAGGAGCAGGTAAAGGCAGTGACTCTTAGGAGTTGTAAACCCCTAGAAGAAAGAAAAGAGCCTAGTAAAACCCAGGATATAGATAATAATTGTGATAGAAATGTTGTTGTTGTTGAGAAAGAGTTGGAGTCTGGTCAGGGTGCTGGAGGCAGCAATAAAGATGCTGGAGCATCTGGTTCTGTTCCAGATGTGGAACCACCTTATGTGCCGCCCCCACCTTATGTACCACCTCTACCTTTTCCACAAAGGCAAAAGCCTAAGAATCAGGATGGTCAATTTAAAAAGTTTTTAGAGATTCTTAAGCAATTGCATATAAATATCCCTTTAGTAGAAGCTATAGAGCAAATGCCTAATTATGCTAAATTTCTTAAGGATATTTTAACTAAAAAGAAGAGGTTAGGTGAGTTTGAAACTGTATCTCTTACTGAGGAATGTAGTGCTATTCTTAAGAATGGGCTACCAACCAAGGCTAAGGATCCAGGATCATTCACTATACCTGTGTCTATAGGTGGAAAAGAGTTAGGTAGAGCACTCTGTGATTTAGGTGCAAGCATTAACCTTATGCCTCTTTCGGTCTATCGAAAGCTAGGTATTGGTGAAGCTAGACCTACCACAGTTACACTCCAACTAGCTGATAGGTCTATCACATATCCAGAGGGGAAAATTGAGGATGTCTTAGTAAAGGTAGATAAATTCATATTTCCTGTTGATTTTATTATCTTAGACTATGAGGCTGACCAAGATGTCCCAATTATTCTAGGACGTCCGTTTTTGGCTACTGGTAGAGCGTTAATAGATGTTCAAAAAGGGGAATTAACAATGAGAGTCTGTAATGAGGAAGTAAAATTTAATGTGTTTAAAGCCATGAAGTATCCAGACGAGATGGAAGATTGCTCTTTCATTAGGATTCTGGAGAGCACAATTGTTGAGAGAGCAATACAGGATTCGGCTAGCAAGCATTTGGAAGATCATGGAGAGGTTAATATAGAGGTTTTAGAAAGGAAAAATGAAAAAGAATTGTTTAGGTGTGAGGATGTTTTTGAGTCTTTAGATTTAGATCAAAGAAAGGCTCCCCCGATTAAGCCATCCCTGATTGAGGCACCTACTTTAGATTTGAAGCCCTTGCCGGATCATCTAAAGTATGTGTATCTTGGGGAAGGTGAGACGTTGCCTATTATTGTTGCATCAGATTTAATGCCGGAGGATGAAGAAGCCTTAATAAAGTTACCTTTGTGTATTCTTCTCAAATCAGTGTTCCAAGCGTGCTTCATTGATGAGCGGTTATTTACAGTAGCTCATATTAAGGCAGTGAAAACACCTTGGTATGATGACATTTCCAATTACTTTGATTTTGGAAATTTGCCTCCTGGTTTATCAAAAGAACAGATGAAAGAATTTTTCCATGGGGTGAACTTTTATTTATCAAATGATGCATCTATGGTTAGACAATGTGTTGATTATGGCCGTGTGTTCAAAGTGAATGGACAGCGTGTGAAACATTATTGGGGAGAGGAGTTCCAGACGAAATATCCTTCCCTAAAGCTAGTTGATGATTGAGAGAGTAAGATTTTTGCGGGAGCATTTTGCAGAGCAATATTTTGAGCTCCCAGTGTTTGTTTTTATTTTCTCCCTGATTTGATTTGATTTGTTTTTTCAAGTATTTTAGATTTAGTTTGTTTAAATTCTGCATAATTTATTTTAAGCAGATTTTAGTTTTGAATATTTTTATTATTGGTAGTATAGATTTTATTTATTCCGCTTAGAATTTTAATTGATTTTGTTAGATTCTATTTTCGGTTTATTTATTTATTTTATTGAATTGTCTTTTAATTAATCTGATTAAGTTTAAATTAGATTTTAGTAGATTTTAATTTAGTTTGTATTTTCGGTTATTTGAATTTCTGTTTAGGTTTAGATTTAATAAAGATTTTCTTGATTTATTCGGCTTCAAATAAAAATAAAAGATAAGATTTGATTTTAGCGGTCAATTTAAAATTTGAATTTCCTGATTTGATTTTATTTTAATTTTTCCGTATCCGAGATTTTTCTGGAAGATAATCTTTTGTTCAGGAGGTTGTTGCGGCAAAGTTATGGCTGAAGCAAATCTTCTGTCCGAATAGGAAGGGATTCCTTGTGAAACAATTACTTTTACCGTTTGGATTTTGAATTTTCTGTGGGCAGGTAAAATTGCATGAGTCATCTGATGGGGCCACGTGTCACACAGGGAAGATCCAAGGGCTTTTCTGTTGGACAGCACATAATTATTTGCAAGGGGCGATTGGAATTCAAGATTTTACCGTTGATGGTTTTAATTATTCAGATTGCATGTGGTTTTGAACGGTAAAATCAATTAATGAGAGCAAATCCTTTCGGTTACAATTTGATTTGCTGCAGCTCTATTTATTCCAAAACCTTCGGTAAGTTTTTCTCACTTCATTTTCTTGATCATCCCTTGCTAGTTATATTTTTCTTCTTTCTCTGTGTGCGGTAAACTTCCTTTGAGTCTTCCATGGCCAAAACGAGAGCAAGAAAAGAGAGAGATAATGAGGAAGAGGAGGTACCCGTGACCCCCGAAGCACCGAAAGTAAAGGCGAAGAAGAAGAAGACACCAGAAGAAAAAGAAGCTAAAAGAAGAAGAAGACAACAGAGGGCTGAGGGTCAAGAAGTTGTAGAGAAGGTGGTGGAAGATGTCGCTGCCACGGTGGTTGAAGAGGATCCGAAAGAACCAGAAGGACGGAATCAAGGGTAGTCTGAGCCAGGAGTTGCAGATACAGAAGAAGTTCGAGAAGAAAATACAGAGGAGGTTCGAGAAGAAAATACAGAGGAAGTTCAAGAAAAGCAGGCCGAGGATGTGCAAGAAGAACAGGCAGAGGTTGCGCCTGAAGAAGTTAGTGAGCAAGAACAGGAGGCTCGGGTGGAGGTGATCATGCCGGAAGTGCCCAAACGCCGCCGTTTAAAGCGAAAAGCAGGCCGTGTTAAGGTAGTCCGAACTGATACCCCCTCGCCTCCAACTACTGATTCTGAAAGAGAGAATGCAGAAAAAGAAGAGCGTGAGAAGAAGGAAGCCGAAGAAAAAGCAAGAGAAGAGGCAGAGAAAAAAGCTGAGGAAGAGCGGTTGCTCAAGCGAAGGGCGGAAAAGGGCAAAAGTGTTGCTGAAGCATCGGAGGAACCTGATGAAATAGAAGAACATGGTCGCTTCATCAACAATTTTGCCAGAGCAAAATATGCTGAGCTGCTGAAAAGAGACTTTCTGTTTGAAAGAGGATTTAGCGGTAATCTTCCGCATTTTCTGAGGACCGACATTGCAGACCATGGCTGGGATTTGTTTTGTGCGAAGCCTGAGTCTGTAAACGCACAGGTGGTGCGTGAATTTTATGCTAATATTGATAAAGAGGATGGTTTCCAGGTGATTGTTCGAGGAGTCGAGGTAGACTGGAGTCCTAGTGCTATCAATGCACTGTATAACCTTCAGAATTTTCCCCATGCAGCTTATAATGAGATGGCTGTAGCGCCATCTAATGAGCAGTTAAGTGATGCTGTGCGGGAGGTGGGTATTGAAGGGGCACAGTGGCAGCTGTCCAAGACAGGGAAAAGGACATTTCAGTCAGCTTATCTGAAGAGGGAAGCGAACACGTGGATGGGATTTATCATACAGAGGATGCTTCCAACGACTCATGACTCGACGGTCTCGAGGGAACGGGTTCTTCTGGCTTTCGAGATTTTGCGGTCTCTTAGCATTGATGTAGGGAAGATGATTGTTAATGAGATTTCTGGTTGTTGGAAAAAGAAAGTGGGGAAACTGTTCTTTCCGAACACAATCACGATGCTTTACAGAAGAGCAGGGGTTCCAGTGGATGAGGGAGATGTTATCCTGTTTGACAAGGGAATTATAGATACGCCTAACTTGGCGCAGCTTCAGCGTACGCAGGAGGCACGTCAAGGTGGGCTTATCTACGGCATCAACACGGTTTTAGAACAACTGGCACTTTCGGCCAACAGGCAAGAGTTTGCCGAGAGGCAAGCTTTAACCTTCTGGAACTATGTTAGAAATCGTGATGCCAATCTGAAGAAGGCACTGCAAGAGAATTTTTCCAAGCCGTATCCAGCCCTTCCAGCATTCCCTGAGGATCTGTTGAACCCTTGGATTCCACCCCCACCTGTTGAAAGAGAAGAGGAGGATGATGAAGAGCAGGGTCAGGAAGACTGACTAATATGATGATTTTGAGCGAGCATTACTTTTGTTTTTCCATTTTTGTTTGCTCGCGCATATCTGACCCCGCTTGCTAATATGTTTGCTTGTTTCTTTTTAATTTTTCTGCTGCTAAAAATATATCTCTGCTTATGTAATTTCTTTTCTATGCTTTTAATGAAATTTTCGAAGTTATTTCTGTTCCATAAGCACTGAGTAAATCTAACTTAACTAATTCCTTCTGAATTTTTGAAGCTTGGACTGGCTAAGCTTAATCAGATCAAGGTATTCTGATCTCCAGAAACCTTTTGCTTGAGCATTTTCTCTGGCCTGGTCGTTGCTGCGGCAAAGAAAATTCTGGAGGTAGTGTTGACTTATGTGATCCGCTTTAAGCTTAGGTCTAGTCCCACGCTTAGTTTTAGAATTCAGATAGGAGAATTTAAGTTTGGGGGTATAATTGCAAAAACTGATAATTCATTGGGGACAATGAATAATTCAAGTTTGGGGGACTTTTTGCTACTCCAATAGTTTTGCTCGAGCATTCCTCTCCTTCGTGAAACAATTTGTTAGGTTATTAAGTAACCGGGGACATTTGTGATACCCACAGTTTGTCTTCGCGTCAAAAGGTGACCTAGGAAATGTGAAGAATGATGAAAAATTATTTGCTGAAAAAAGTGGTTGTTGAAAATTTTGCTGAGAAAATTCATGGAGCAAAAGTTTTGAGGGATGAAGGATAATCCAGCAGTTTTCTGTCTCCCAGAACTTAGGTGAGCTTCATCATAAAATTTTGCCATTCTGAGGGGCAAGAGATGGAATAACTAAGGATTTTTGAGCTTTACAAAGAGTATTTAGCCTAATTGGTGATGAGTTTGAGGCAAGGGTATACTGCACCATAAAGTGGGTCATCCCGTGCTTAAGAGCTTATGACTGTAGGGCTGCTTTAAGTCTGAAAAACAAAAATATAAACCCCTTAAAAATGTGTTTTGATATGTCTGATAATAGAGCTAAGCTGTGGCAAGTTCTTAGAATTGAGTTAAAAGTGGTGATTATTTGTCCATGCCGGAAGAATTATTTTGCTGCAGCAGAGCTTGGTTTTGCAGAGTGCTCAGGTAAAGGTTGAAGGTAGTGTTGGATTATCTGTTTTGATTAAGCTATGATTTGTCTAATGTTTTGAATTCTTAAGGGAAGGTTGGTTAGTATTGCTCGGGACGCGCAATAGTTCAAGTTTGGGGGTGTGATAACTGCCCAAAAGGTAGTTATTTAGGCCTCATTTCTATATTGATTTGTGTGTCTTTTGTGCTTAATGGGGTTGGTTTTAGATATATATTATATGTTTTAACCCATTTGGAAGAATGGAAGCTTTGGAAATCATTTTGTGCAGAATCTGTTGCTGGGCGACTTGAGGGAGCAAATTCTGTGCTGCAGCAAAACTGGGAGCAGAACTGCCACGTCATAACTCGTTAGCCAACTTCATGAACCGACTTCTGTTGAATTATTTTCGGGATAAAGGAGCAAGGAGAGCCTTACACGTGTCCATGTTGACCTAATTCAAGCCTCCTATCCTTCTATAAAAGGAAGTAGCCGCCCAAGTTAAAATCATTCCACTTTTGGGAGAAAACATTCCATTCTTGGGAAGTTCCTTCCACCTTTGGGAGCCGAATAGAGGAGAGAGATTGGAGACCATCTAGAAGACCATCATTGCAAGCTGATCAAGGATATTAGTATTTCCTTTTATTATCTTGTAATTATGGACGTGCCTACTCAGATTGTAACGTGTGTTTCCATGCCTATTATGAACTAAGTAGCTTAGGCGTTGGTTAGGAAACAATGTGATTGCCGTACTTAATTCTAGTAGTAAATATTGATTATTGCATCTTGATTAATTGTTGTGTTCATTTCTATTTTATGCCCGCTTGGCCAGCCGGTATGAATACCTCTCTCTAGTTTCAAGGATGATTTAGAGAGTGTGTGGCGATTAATCACACTACGATCATTGTGTATTGGTGAACGCCAGTGACTGAGCTAGGGATAGCCAGTTGCCTAGTGCTTGATCGGTCGTACTTCATTGGGGTTGAAACACATTCCAAAAAATTCGGAGTTCTGGGAGGAATCTGCTAATAATACTGCGAGAGTTTGCATGATCAATAATATTGCTAGAGCATCTTTTAAAACAATTACTGAAGCCTGACCAGCGCCTGTTTCTAATCTGTCTACCTATTTGTTTATTCTTTGTTCTGCCATTTATTTTGCTTCAACATTATTCTTATAAAAACCAATCATTTTTACCATCTTTGAAACCATTAAAGAGTTATACAGAATAGATAAAGTGGAAGCTAGTTCAGGCCTTGGATTGATAATACTTATTACTTGCTGCAGACTGTGTATACTTGCACAGAGTTCTAGAGTCCTTTTATACCATTTTTTTACTCACTCTAGGAACCCAACAGTCTCCTTTGTGAAATATCTTCAACCGTTGTCCATTCACCTTAAACGTCTCCGTTGACTTGGGGTTCATAACCTCCACTGTACCGTAGGGAAGAATGTTAGTTATGACGAATGGGCCTTCCCATCTGGATCGAAGCTTACCCGACATGAATTTTAGCTTGGATCTAAAAAGAAGTACTTTCTGCCCCAGCCAAAATTTCTTTGTGATGATCTTGCCGTCATGGAGCAACTTCATCTTAGACTTGTAAATTCTTGAATTCTCATAGGCTTCCATTCTTAGCTCTTCCAGCTCTTGCAATTGGAATTTTCTTTCTTCTCCTGCCTTATCCGTATCATAGTTGCACTTCTTGATTGCCCAATACGCCTTATGCTCAACTTCCACTGGAAGGTGGCATGCTTTCCCGTAGACCATTCTGAATGGTGTCATTCATATGGGGGACTTATAAGCAGTTCTGTAGGCCCACAGAGCATCATCCAGTCTCAGACTCCAGTCTTTTCTGTTTGGGTTGACTGTTTTCTCAAGGATCGACTTAATCTCTCTGTTGGAAGTCTCTGCTTGTCCGTTTGTCTGAGGGTAATACGCAGTCGCAACCCTATGCTGGACTCCGTATTTCTTCAGTAAGGCCCCGATGATCCTATTACAAAAATGTGTTCCTTGGTCGCTGATCACCGCTCTTGGAACTCCGAACCTACTAAAGATGTTAGATCTCAGGAATCCTGCAACTGTCTTTGCGTCATCAGTTCTGGTAGCCTTTACTTCCACCCATTTGGAGACATAGTCGATAGCTAATAATATGTACGTGAAGCCACATGATGTAGGAAATGGTCCCATAAAGTCAATTCCCCAAACATCAAACACCTCACAGATAAGTATGGGAACTTGAGGCATTTCATTTTTGCGCGAGATACTCCTTGCCCTTTGGCACTTATCACACTCCTTGCAATATAAATTTGCGTCTCTATGCAGAGTATTCCAGTAAAATCCGCTTTTGAGGACCTTTCTAGCGGTTCTTTTGGGGCCAAAGTGTCCACCACAGGCATGTGAAGGACAGAATGCTAGGATAGACTGGAACTCATCGTTAGGAACGCATCGTTTGATGATTTGGAAGGAGCAGAATTTCCACAGTATGGGTTCATCCCAAACATAGTGTCTAGATTCCCTCTCCAATTTTTCTCTGTTGGATTTGTCAAGACGGCTGGGCATGCTTTTGATAGCATGCATAAATGCTATCAATTTCCTATTATTTTTAGCTAGTTTTGTGCTTGAATTGTGTGCTTTGAAGTGGTTTTATGTTTAAATTTCAGAAAACCGAGCCAAGAAGCAATACCGGAGTTTTGGAGAGAATTTGGATGATTTTGGGAGATTTTGGAGCAATGTGAAGAAGATCATTGAAGATCCAATACCAAAAGCCCAAGAAAAGCAAAGTGGAAGCCCAAATTGAAGTAAAAAACGAGCCATTCTTGAAGACCAAGGCCTAGCGTCTCGACGCTTGGCAGCCGCGAGGAAGGATCTGGAACTGGGCCAGTGTCGAGACGCTGTCGCGACTTGGAGCCCAAGAATATGACGTAACAGTGTCGCGACCCTGTGACATCAGCGTCGTGACGCTACCCCTGCTATACAACTATAAATAGAGCCTTTTGCATTCGGATTAAGGGAGCCAATTTGTGGGTTTTCACCCTATTCTCGATTCAAGCCTAAATTTGGGGGTTTTGGGAGAGTCTTGGGAGCCTTATTGAAGATCTTGGGAGCTCGGGATCGATGGAGGTCATCGCGGGATCGAGGAGATCGACATTTTGTAAGCAATTCTCTTCCCTTTTCCTTTACTTTTAGTTTGTAGAATAGTTGTGATTAAGAACTATTGGATTTTAGTGATTATGAGTAGTTAGTTTTTAAATTCTATGAGATTGATTTAGTTTGTTGAACCTTTGCTCAATTAATGAATTAATTTAGTTTGATTGTCATTATCATTCATTTGTGCATTTTGTCCTTAATGCTTTTAATCACCTGATCACTGATTAAATGAATTGTTACTAAGTGGAAACTCGACGGAGAGAATCTTAGACTAGAACTGAATGCATGACTAATGTTGTTTACCCGAGTGACACGAGATAGAATAAATAACATTAAAGGTTGTTATTGAAGGGTCGTAATGTCATGCTAAGTAAATAATGAGGAAACCGAAAGGAGATTCTTTATTAAAAGACATGAGAATAGGAGGAGACTGACAGGAGAGTCCTTGATAATAGGCTTCTAGACTTATGAATCGAATGACTAATTAATCTGAGTTAGCTAATTCATTAAGTAATTAAAGGTCCAATTAATAAAATCATCGCTCTAGAATTATCCCTCCAAATTGTGTCTCCCTTTATCTTTTGCTTTCTAGATTAGCTTTTTGTTATTCTTTTCGGCATTAGATTTTGTTCTCTAAATAAAGCAAAGCAAGAGTATTCTCGGTAATTAATTGAATAAATCCAATCCCTGTGGAGATGATACTCTATACTTAAAATCACTATATTACTTGACAACCCGTACGCTTGCGGTAAATACGTTATCAAGTTTTTGGCGCCGTTGTCGGGGATTAGCTAATGTTATTCATTTAATATTGTGAAGAAATTGCTTGCTTTAATTTAGAGGTTTTATTTTGCTTTCTTTGTTTTTAATTTTATTTGAGTCCTGGTCCATTGTTCTTGTTGTGCTGTTTGGTGTTTGCATATGACTGAAAGCCTGATTATTGCTGATTTAAATGGCTTTTAATAGTTTCGGGTGGCCCTTTAGGGAATATGAGCCCGAAGAACCAACACCATCGTCCAATTTTTTCTTTTCAAATTATTCCCCTTTAGAAGAAAAACCTCCCTTAGAAAGCCTACTTCAAGATTACATTGAGAATAATAGAGCCATGAATCTAGCTCTAGAAAAATCCCTAGGGAGATTGCATCCCCAAGAGGATGAGAGTGAAGTGCAATCCGCTTCGATAGAAGAAAAGTCTTCCTTAGAGAGCTTGCTTGAAAATTATATTGAGGAGTCTAGAGCCATGAATTTCGAATTAGAAAAATCTATAGAGACTTCAGATCCAAAGGGAGGATAGGGAAGTAGGATCCACTTCCATAGGATGTCTAGTGAGTCATGTGGCCACTGATTCATTAGCACCCATTCAGGAGCATAATTCTTTCAATTTGGCTGAGGTTGAGCAATTAGGGGTGAGTTGTATAGATTGTAGGGAAGAATTGGAAAGTTTTAGCACCTACCAAGAACATGTTTGTGAGGAAGAAAAAGAAAATGAGCCTGTAGTTTTTGAGGAAGTTCAGGAGGTAGAGTTTAAGGTTGAAAGACCTTTGTCTGTTCTATCCTCTTCATCCTCTCTTGATAATGAGTGTTCTTTTTCTTGTTCTCACGAGTCAAAGTCCCTTTATTTTGATCTTTCTCCTTTTATGCTTTTATTAAAAGAAAATACCAAAAATATTTCTGCTTCTGGGGCCCATGAAAAGCTAGTAAGCTTGCTAGCAATAGTCGGCTTTATCGATTCAAGGAAGAAGGACCGAAGAAATACGAGAAATTTTATGTGCCTTGAAAGTCTGCACGAACTCGTCTAGCTGAGAGATGTTAAAAAAGCACTTCTTGGGAGGCAACCCAAGTTTAATTTTCGTCAATTTTCTTTTCTTTGTTTTTTCAGTTTTTTTTTTTTAGTTAGTGCATGTTGATCTTTCGTTCCTGTTGACTAATATTTTAGGAGCTTGAGACCACAATTTCTTCCAAATCACCCCAATGATTGTTGAAGGCTGACATCCTTGGTTTCTCTCACACTCCAGGACAATATTGTTCTCCCTATATCTTTTTAATTGTCCTTATATGCATGATTAATTAGTCTGGGTAGTTGATACATTGAGGGCAATGTATGATTTAAGTTTGAGGGGGAGGCTTTGCTGTTATGATCTGAGCTTATTGATAAATGTAACTGTGGTTTTAGAAAGAATATCAACCAATAGTTGTCAGTGGTCAGATGTTAGAGGCTCTAGTAAGAAAGTTAAGAGTGTGTTAGAAGTTGATGATGTGTCTACCATTAGGGCTGATATTGCAATGTTAGCTAATGTTCTTAAAAATGTAACTGTGGTTAGTCATGTTCAGCAGCTGCCAGTGGTGGAGCCTGCTGCAGTTGTAAACCAAGTTACAGAAGAATCATGTGTTTATTGTGGTGAAGAACATAATTATGAGTTTTGCCCCAACAATCCAGCTTGTGTGTTTTTTGTAGGTAATCAAAGGAATAACCCATATTCAAATTTTTATAACCCAGGTTGGCGTAACCACCCAAATTTTGCATGGGGAGGGCAAGGAAACAATTCACAAGCCCCCTAAGCACAACAAAAGGTGGCAAACCAGTCAGGATTTGCTAAATCACAGGGAATGCCCCAGCAAAATAAGCAAGACATGCCCCCAACAAAGTTCAGAGAGTTCTCTAGAGTCTTTGATGAAAGAATATATGGCTCGTACTGATGCCGCAATTCAGAGTAATCAAGCTTCATTGAGAGCCCTGAAATTGCAAATGGGTCAGCTAACTAATGAGCTGAAGGCACGACCTTAAGGGAAACTTCCTGCGGATACTGAGCACCCTAGAAGGGAAGGTAAGGAGCAGGTGCAGGCAGTGACTCTAAGGAGTGGTAAGCCACTAGAAGAGAAAAAAAGAGCCTAGTACACCCCAGGATGTAGAGAAGTGTTGGGTTTTATGCCCTAAAACTCGTAGATAGTAAATGAAACAAATTAATCGACCTCAATAAAGCGTTATTTGAGTGATTCAGTAATTTGGTTATTGAATAATCGAGTTTGCATTAATAAACCCTAAATTCAATAAACTAAGATCCAAAGTTGTTTAAATGAAACTTGGACTAGTATGTGGGGACATACAGGGATCGGTGTCCAAGCAACAACCTAAAAGGTCTATAGTATAGGGATAAAGATGGGTACCTTATCCTGGTGACACTATGTGATACGGCCCACCTTGTATTATTGAAGGGAATAAAAGTCCCCACGCAGCGGAAGCGCATCGATTGGACCTTATGCCGTATATTAATTAACATTAAAATACTGTTACGAAAACTCAAACAAACTTTAAACACTCTTTAAAGTTGCTGGAAAATCAGCTTAAACATGCTTAAAAATAAATCTAAATTTATTTTCATGCTTTTCTAAAGAAAAGGGGAAGAACCGTTACAAACCTCCGTTGTAGACTTGACCGTTCGTCGCCAACGATGCTCCAACGAACAAAACACAGCAGCCTCCTTTGTCTTGTGATCGCTGGAAAATTCTTCTTGAATGACACAATAACCACAGAGGTTACACCGGTATGACTCTAGGTCTAGGAGGCAAAAGACTTGTGGGAGTCTTTCTCTAAGAGGGAGGCTAGAGAGAATTCTAGGTCTTGTCTTGAGAGTCTAAGAGCAAGAGCAAAGTGTCAAGTGTCCAAGACCAATTAGGTCTAGTGTTCTATTTATAGAAGAGAGGCCATGAATAAAATATTCAATTAAATCAATCTTTTCCAAAATTGATTCAATCTTGTTCCTTAATTAATCAAACATGATCAATCAATTCCACAATTGATTAATCTTTTCCGCAAATGACTAATTACTTCCATAAGTGATTAGATCATTTCCATAAATGATTAATCACTTCCTTAAGTGATTAATTATTTCCATAATTGATTAATTCCCACCAATTAAATATCACATATTTAATTTCCGGCCTAGAATTAATTAATTTGCCCAAACACATTTTAGGCCTTAAATTAATTAATTCATTATTTGAACTCTTTCAAACTTCCATAAATTTATATTTGAATTTCTTCAAATATTAATTTCTCTCATAATAATATATCAATATATATTATATTTGTTTCCCTTAGTAAATTGAACATTTTCAATTTACATTTATTACTTAGTTGCCTCAAATTACTTTATGAGCTACCAGTGGGACCTAATGGACCTGCAGATCAGAAGCTCCAACGATGTGAGATTAATTGGTCAAACTCATTAACCACATTAATCAATATTCGTTAACTGTGTGTTCATTCCACTATAGACTCACAGTTGCACTCTTCTCACTGCAGACATATTTTCTGTGTCCACGGATATAGACCAATATCGACTAGTTAGTCCTTCACGAGTGTCCGTAACACCAGCTGGGTCAAATTACCGTTTTACCCCCGGGTTACCTCTATTTCCTTAAGTACCAATTCTCCTCTAATGAACAACCTGTTTGTGGTCCAACCATCAAACAGAAAACCCTCTCGTGCCATTGAGAGGGTAGGGCCCTTTGTTCAAGACTCGGAGTAACCACTTAAGGGAACACTCATCTGCTTCCCTAAAGTCGGGAAGGAGTGAATTCCATCTTGTACGATTATGTTCCCAGCTCCCCATTCGGTCTTGTCCCCAAAGTGGTAGGCTTATTGAGTCAGCGTATTGGCCACTCTCACCCATACAAATCAAAGGACAATCTCTCATGAGCAGGAGTCCATAATCAACTCAGGATTAAGACTAAGTTGTCTAGGTCGTCCTAGTGAAATAGAAAACTAACTAGTTAACGGTGTTATAACATGTGGTTACTATTTCGCGGTCCGGTCTTATGCAAACTCATTGCATAGGATACCCCCACTCGCATGTCTCCTACACGAACGCGTTGGATCGCAGCGTTTGTATCAAATACAAAGTGGGCCGTATCCATAGTGTCACCAGGATAAGGCACCCAGTCTTATCCCTATACTATAGACCGTTTAGGCTGTTTCTTGAACAATGATCCCATATGTCGCTACATATAGTTCAAGACTCATATTACAGCCTTGGATGTCTAGTTTATTGGATTAGGGTTATTATTAGGCAAAGACAAATATAAAATAACTAATAACAATTAATAAAAAACATATCAATATTATTTCATTAATATCCGGTCAACGGTTACATTCACTATCTACGAGTTTTAGGACATAAAACCCAACAAACTCCCACTTGAACTAAAACACTAGTTAGTGGGATGTAAATGCAATAATCTAAGGCTGGAAATGTCATGTATATAAATAATACAATGAACTAGGGCATCCTTATACCCATTATACATTTCTCCCACTTGCCCTAGATTAGATGGCATACATATCTCGTAGACCTAAACCCTCTAGATGACCCTCAAACACTTTAGCCGTGAGAGCCTTCGTAAATGGATCAGCGATGTTATGCTCTGAGGCGATCTTAGTGACGATCACATCTCCTCTTTGCACAATTTCCCGTATCAGGTGATACTTCCTCTCGATGTGTTTATCCCGTTTGTGGCTTCGAGGTTCTTTTGAGTTGGATACAGCCCCACTGTTGTCACAGTATAGTGTTATGGGCACGTTCATATTCGGAACCACTTCCAAATCAGTCAAGAATTTTCTAAGCCATACTGCCTCCTTAGCTGCTTCGCAAGCTGCTACATACTCAGCCTCCATGGTTGAGTCTGCTATGCATCCTTGTTTGATGCTTCTCCACACTACTGCTCCTCCATTGAGGGTGAATACTGACCCTGATGTGGATTTCCTTGAATCCTTATCAGCTTGAAAGTCAGAGTCAGTGTATCCAGTAAGAATCAAATCCTTAGCTCCATACACAAGCATGTAGTCCCTCGTTCTACGAAGATACTTGAGGATATTCTTAACCGCTCCCTAGTGGTCCAACCCTGGATTAGACTGATACCTACTGACTACTCCCACTGCATAACATATGTCAGGCCTAGTGCAGAGCATAGCATACATTAAGCTGCCCACAGCTGAGGCGTAGGGAATGTGTCTCATGTTCTCAACTTCTTGAGGTGTCTTAGGAGATTGTTCCTTAGACAGGTGTACCCCATGTCTGAAGGGTAGTAGTCCCTTCTTGGAGTTTTGCATCGAATATCGAGACAACATCTTGTCAATATACGTTGCTTGAGACAAAGCTAGCGTTTTGTTCTTACGATCCCTAATGATTTGGATTCCCAGAACATATTGAGCCTCTCCCAGATCTTTCATTTGGAATTGGGCTGCTAGCCATTTCTTAATGTCAGTGAGGTATCCTACATCATTCCCAATGAGTAGGATATCATCTACATAAAGTATTAGAAAAGCTACTTTCCTTTTGTTGACTTTCTTGTATACGCAAGGCTCATCAACGTTTTGGTCAAAGCCAAAAGATTTGATTGCAGTATCAAATCTAATGTTCCATGATCTGGACGCTTGTTTCAATCCATAAATGGATCGATTGAGCTTACAAACCTTTTGTTCCCGACCTTGGGCTATGAACCCTTCGGGTTGAGATATGAAGATATTCTCTTCAAGATTACCATTCAGAAAGGCAGTCTTGACGTCCATTTGCCATATTTCATAGTCATAATATGTGGCTATGGATAAGAGAATTCTTATGGACTTTAACATGGCTACAGGAGAAAAGGTTTCCTCATAGTCAACCCCTTCCTTTTGGGTATAACCCTTTGCCACTAGTCTAGCTTTGAAGGTCTGTACCTTTCCAGCTGCATCTCTTTTTCTCTTATAGATCCATTTGCACCCTATGGGTTTTACCCCAGTTGGTAGATCTGTAAGTTCCCATACAAAATTGGAGTGCATTGACTCTATTTCCAGGTTCATGGCTTTGACCCATTCATCCGTATCTTCGTCATTCCTTGCCTGTCGATAGGACAATGGATCCTCAATGCCATCATTAGGTATGACAACCTGAGTTTCAGTTAAACCCAAGTAGCGGTCAGGTTGTAATACAATCCTCCCACTGCGTCGAGGCATTCCCAACGTTTGAGATGGACGGGATGGATCTGAAGAACTAGTTCCTTCATCAACCCTTGTTGAAGGTCCAACTTCATCAACAACTCTTGATGATTCTTCAGTAGCTTCTCCTAATATTATTTTTTTGCGTGGTTTATGATCTCTCATGTGGTTTTCCTCTAAGAAAGTGGCGTTTGTCGATACAATCACCTTATTTTCTTGTGGGTCGTAGAAATAACCACCTCTCGTTTCTTTAGGGTAACCAACAAATTGGCACAGTTTTGAACGAGGTTCCAGTTTCTTAGGATTTGTCACAAGCACGTGTGCTGGACAACCCCAGATGCGAAAGTGATGCAAACTAGGTTTACGCCCCTTCCATAATTCGAAATGTGTTTCAGAAACACTTTTCGAGGGAACATTGTTCAAGATGTATACTGCAGTCTCCACTGCATACCCCCAAAACGAGCTAGGCAATTGAGCATAGCTCATCATTGATCGAACCATGTCTAACAAGGTTCTATTTCTCCTTTCTGACACACCATTCTGCTGAGGTGTACCAGGGGCTGAGAGTTGAGATTGGATTCCATGTTCTATCATATAATCCTGGAATCTTTGATCCATATACTCCCCTCCTCGATCAGATCGAAGTACTTTAATAGATTTACCTAATAGGTTTTCAACTTCAGCCTTAAACTCCTTAAACTTTTCAAGGGCTTCAGACTTATGTCCCATTAGGTACAAGTAACCATATCTTGAATAATCATCTATAAATGAGATGAAATATTCGTACCCTCCTCGAGCTTTTACATTCATTGGACCACATAGATCCGAATGTATTAACTCTAAGGGTTCTTTGGCTCTGTAACCTTTTCCAGTAAAAGGTCTCTTTGTCATTTTTCCCTCGAGACAAGATTCACAAGGTGGTAGTGAATCATCTTCTAACTTACTTAGAAGTCCATTCTTTACCAAACGACCGATCCTATCGATGTTTATATGACCAAGTCTAAGATGCCAAAGATGAGTATTGTTACTTGTTGGAGAAATCTTTTGCCTTTTCCTTTGAGTTTCAGCAGTTTTAAATAATTCGTGATTTAAAAGTGCTTTGTTTTCGGTTGGTCTTAAAACATACAAGTTATTTTCCAATTTGGCTGAACAAATAAGTACACCATTTTTATAAATGAACGCTTCATTCATATCAAAAGTAACTGTATACGATTGTTCAATAAAAAATGAAATAGAAATTAAGTTCCTCTTAATCTTGGGAACAATTAACAAACTTTCTAAAAGTAAGAATCTATTTCTAAAAAATAACTTCGCAGCTCCCACTGCTTTAGCTGAAATGACTTCTCCAGTTCCGACCCTGAGTGTCATTTCTCCATCGTTCAACTGCCGAAAGGAACTATTTTCCTGAAAAGAAGAGCAAACATGATTAGTTGCTCCTGAATCAAGTATCCAGGTAAACTCATCATGTTCTACCAGGCATGTTTCTAAAACAAGTAAATCAAATTTACCTTCCTTTTCCTTCTTTTTCTCAGCAAGGTACTTTGGACAGTTTCTCTTCCAATGTCCATCTACATTGCAGTGGAAACACTTGCCCTTATCTGCCATAGCTTTGGCTTTTCCCTTGCTTTTAGCAGCAGTACTGGGAGCTTTCCCCTTGTTTCCTTTCTTCTTAAGTTTTCTTTGAAGAAGTGGCTACAGATTTAGTTCCAGAGGATGAACCCTTCTCGAACTTTCTTTTAGAGTGAACAACGTTTGCCTCTCCTTCTATCTGTCCTTTGTTCTTAAGAAGAGACTGATAGAGTTGTAGCTCATTCAGGAGGCTAGTCAGGTTGAATGTTATTTTATTCATCATTGCATTGCTTCGAAACTGCAGAAAACTCTTCGGAAGAGATTCTAAGATGAATGCAACCTGACTACGCTCATCTATGACCGCCCCGTTTGCTTCTGCCACGTTGAATTGGACCATCATATCCAGGACATGCTCCCGAACAGACGTGCCCTCTTTCATGCGACAGCTATAAACGTATTTGAGAGCGTCATGGTGGAGTTGGTAGGACGGTTGTCCAAACATCTCCTGGAGAGAGTTCATAATCTCCCTCGCTGTTACCATGCCCTCATGCCTTTTAGCCAAAACTTCAGATAAGCTGGCTAGGATATAGACGCGAGTCTTATCATTGGCCTTTGTCCAGCGGTCATAAGCATCCTTAACTGCTTGGGATGCATTACGAGCAGGGGCTGGAGGACAATCCTCCGTTAAGACGAACCGCAGATCATCGACAACAAGAATCGTATTCAGGTTCGATTTCCACGTAGCATAATTTTCGCCGGTTAATTTCTCATTTTTAAGCAGAGAGACAATTGAGGAAAACATTGCTGAAATTTAAACAAACAATGACCGTATTAGTTATCTTTGCCTTAACCCATCATACAAGCAAACAATTGCACACAATCCAATCAATTTAGCAAAACAGACAATCACAGAACCCTAAAACTATTGATTTAGTTTTGCAACGATGTTTCAGAGGTTTAGAATATCAGCCACCGAAGGGTGATCAGGCACTCCTCCTTTGAAATGAGACACCTCTCAGCTAATTCTAATTCCAGAATAACTCATATTCCTATAGACATTAGCCACCGTTGTTCGGTCAAGGATTTGTTAACACTTTTAACTCATCCTCGTAAGTGTAACCCTCCCACTTTCAGATCTCAGAGGCACGCACCAACAGGCTACCGAAGGGAAAGACAACTGTTGGTGATTAGCCTAAGAGCTCCTATCCTATTCAGGAGTTCACGGTGTTCCGAATCCTATGATCAGGCCCTCCGAAGGGATGGTTGCGCCAGGACAACCTGCAGGCGGATCATAGTACTCTCACGGTGTGAACTATGGGCGGAGACCGAGGGATACGTTGACACGTGTCCCGCTCCCACTTACTTTAGACATTTTTCCCATTCACCCTGATATTGATTCACGCAAACACTTTCCGAAGGGAGGCCGCTCCTAAGGCGACTCGAAGCCGAGCATGAACCTCACGTTGTGAATATAGGGACGTAGGAGCAAAACTTGATTTAAATCTCGTTTTGTAATTTTTCTCCCACTGAAAATGTCATACGGTTAATATAGGGTTGTTTAACTTAGATAGTATTCGGCTAAGTCAATCTATCTAAGTCTGATCATATTTTAACAATTATGGAAAGGATTCAACTGCAATCTTTTGGGTGAATTAAACCTCTTTTAATAAACCCAACATTGCAAGTCAACATTACTATGGTTAATTCAACTCAATGTTCGGGTCAGTTCCCAGGTAGGAGGTGTTCCGTAAACCGTCAACTTAAATACCCCCAACCTTAGACAGAACTTTACCGAGAGAGTTCCCTTATAACCTCAGTAATGTAGGGTCTTTACTCTAAAGATCTAGGTGCATTAAACACTTTTAATAAACCTATTCATGCTAACATTTAACTATGATTAATTCAACTCCGGTATTCCAGGTCAGTTCCCAGGTAGGAGGTGTTCCGTATACCGTCAACTTAAATACCCACAGCCTTAGACAGAACATTACCGGTGGAGTTCCCTTATAATCACAGCAATGATTTTCCTACTTAGTCAATTAAAACTATTTTTAATTCTAAGTAAGAAAAGATTCTAGTCCTATTAGAAACTGATCTAGGTCTAATTAATTTTAAACAATTTAAAATTAATCCAATTTATCCTATGATCTTATGTTTGCATGCAAATCTTGATTATAGATTGACGGTTTCTAATCATTAATATTAAAGAACTATTTCAAATTTTAATGATTAATCCTATAATCAAGAATCTAGGGTTTAATTCATTTAACAATCTCATTCAAATTAAATAATTAAACCACACTTATTGCATGAATAATATAACTATTATATTATTAACTATGGATGTTTCATGCTTCATGCAATATTGATTTTCAATTATAAGCCAATCAAGAAAATCAATCAAGCATGCTTCATTCATCACATTAAACATAACTATTTATATTTAATTTAAGTAATGACATGCTTCATGCTTTCCAAATTTTTCATATAATCAATATACACTTATATTAAAAATATGAAAACAATTCCATGCATATAAACATACATTATAACTATTTATAATATATATAAAAAAAATGCATGAGCATGTTTATAACCTAAGGTGGGATTAAATATTCTATATGACATCCATAAAGCATATAAATAGCAATTGAACCGGTTAATTTTGGCCCCTAGGATACAATAATTTTAGCTAAATTCTATCCTAAAATCCCTCTGCAGCTCCCAAAATTGGTCTAGACAGCACGAACCGCCCCGAACCACCTCGAACCGGCTTCCAAAATCACGAACCATGCCAAAAATTGGCTGAACCGAACCAAATAGGTCCCAGCCCAGCCGAACCGGTCTGAACCGAACCGTCCACAGCTTGAACCGCGCCTGTTGAAGCCCTAATGCGCGCCGCCATCGTGACAGCGTCTCGACGCTGTGTTGATAGCGTCTCGACGCTGTGCGCTTTCCATATCTGGCGCCTGCAGTATCGAGACAGCGTCGAGACGCTGTTGAGGTAGCGTCCCGACGCTGTTGCGTCTGGAGGTAGAATCTGGGCAAAACAGCAGTGTTTTCTTCGGTTTTGGCCTCGATTTCAGCGGCGATTGCTTCGATTTTCATCTCATAAAAACCTATTCTAGACCCGGACTTACATAGGACTCGATTTTACATAAAATACCCGAAACACCGGGCCTTACATGATCAAAATCACATAAAAATAAAATCTATGGCCATAAAATTAACCTAAACAGTTAAACGCAAACCGAACATACATTATGCATAAATCCCACCTATTAGAGCCTATCGCAACTTTTAATATTAATTAATAGGGACAACGATGGCTCTGATGCCGATTGAAGGGAATAAAAGTCCCCACGCAGCGGAAGCGCATCGATTGGACCTTACGCCGTATATTAATTAACATTAAAATACCGTTACGAAAACTCAAACAAACTTTAAACACTCTTTAAAGTTGCTGGAAAATCAGCTTAAACATGCTTAAAAATAAATCTAAATTTATTTTCATGCTTTTCTAAAGAAAAGGGGAAGAACCGTTACAAACCTCCGTTGTAGACTTGACCGTTCGTCGCCAACGATGCTCCAACGAACAAAACGCAGCAGCCTCCTTTGTCTTGTGATCGCTAGAAAATTCTTCTTGAATGACACAATAACCACAGAGGTTACACCGGTATGACTCTAGGTCTAGGAGGCAAAAGACTTGTGGGAGTCTTTCTCTAAGAGGGAGGCTAGAGAGAATTCTAGGTCTTGTCTTGAGAGTCTAAGAGCAAGAGCAAAGTGTCAAGTGTCCAAGACCAATCAGGTCTAGTGTTCTATTTATAGAAGAGAGGCCATGAATAAAATATTCAATTAAATCAATCTTTTCCAAAATTGATTCAATCTTATTCCTTAATTAATCAATCATGATCAATCAATTCCACAATTGATTAATCTTTTCCACAAATGACTAATTACTTCCATAAGTGATTAGATCATTTCCATAAATGATTAATCACTTCCTTAAGTGATTAATTATTTCCATAATTGATTAATTCCCACCAATTAAATATCACATATTTAATTTCCGGCCTAGAATTAATTAATTTGCCCAAACACATTTTAGGCCTTAAATTAATTAATTCATTATTTGAACTCTTTCAAACTTCCATAAATTTATATTTGAATTTCTTCAAATATTAATTTCTCTCATAATAATATATCAATATATATTATATTTGTTTCCCTTAGTAAATTGAACATTTTCAATTTACATTTATTACTTAGTTGCCTCAAATTACTTTATGAGCTACCAGTGGGACCTAATGGACCTGCAGATCAGAAGCTCCAACGATGTGAGATTAATTGGTCAAACTCATTAACCACATTAATCAATATTCGTTAACTGTGTGTTCATTCCACTATAGACTCACAGTTGCACTCTTCTCACTGCAGACATATTTTCTGTGTCCACGGATATAGACCAATATCGACTAGTTAGTCCTTCACGAGTGTCCGTAACACCAGCTGGGTCAAATTACCGTTTTACCCCTGGGTTACCTCTATTTCCTTAAGTACCAATTCTCCTCTAATGAACAACCTGTTTGTGGTCCAACCATCAAACAGAAAACCCTCTCGTGCCATTGAGAGGGTAGGGCCCTTTGTTCAAGACTCGGAGTAACCACTTAAGGGAACACTCATCTGCTTCCCTAAAGTCGGGAAGGAGTGAATTCCATCTTGTACGATTATGTTCCCAGCTCCCCATTCGGTCTTGTCCCCAAAGTGGTAGGCTTATTGAGTCAGCGTATTGGCCACTCTCACCCATACAAATCAAAGGACAATCTCTCATGAGCAGGAGTCCATAATCAACTCAGGATTAAGACTAAGTTGTCTAGGTCGTCCTAGTGAAATAGAAAACCAACTAGTTAACGGTGTTATAACCAGTGGTTACTATTTCGCGGTCCGGTCTTATGCAAACTCATTGCATAGGATACCCCCACTCGCATGTCTCCTACACGAACGCGTTGGATCGCAGCGTTTGTATCAAATACAAAGTGGGCCGTATCCATAGTGTCACCAGGATAAGGCACCCAGTCTTATCCCTATACTATAGACCCTTTAGGCTGTTTCTTGAACAATGATCCCATATGTCGCTACATATAGTTCAAGACTCATATTACAGCCTTGGATGTCTAGTTTATTGGATTAGGGTTATTATTAGGCAAAGACAAATATAAAATAACTAATAACAATTAATAAAAAACATATCAATATTATTTCATTAATATCCGGTCAACGGTTACATTCACTATCTACGAGTTTTAGGGCATAAAACCCAACAGTATTCGATACTGATGCAATGATCCAAAGCATCCATGTAGGAGACATGCGGGTGGGGGTATCCTATGCAATGAGTTTGCATAAGACCGGACCGCGAAATAGTAACCACTAGATGTATCGCCGTTAACTAGTTTAGGTTTCTATTTCAATAGGATGACCTAGGTAACTCAATCTCAATCCTGAGTCTGTTACGAACTCCTTTTCAGGAGGGGTTGTCCTTAGATTTGTATGGGTGAGAGTGGCCGATTCGCCAACTCAATAATCCTACCATTTAGGGGAAGACCGAATGGGGGCTGGGAACATAACAATACAAGATGGAATTCACTCTTTCCCCTATTGGGGTAAGTAGATGTGTGTTCCCTTGGCTGATTTCGGGGATTGAACAAAGGTGCGTCGTCCTCTCCTGGCCCGAGAGGAACTCCTGTTTAGTGGTTGGACCCTAAACAACTTGTTCATTAGAGGGATCAGTGGTACTTAAGGAACCGGAGGTAACCCATGGGTAAAACGGTAACTTTGACCCAGTTGGTGTTACGAACACACGTGAAGGATTGACTTACTGAATTAGTCAATATCCGTGGACACAGAAATATTCTACAGTGAGAAGAGTGCAGCTGTGGGTCTTTAGTGGAGTGACCCATAGTTAACGAATGTTGACTAACTTGGTTAATGAGTTTAGCCAATTAGTCTCGTATCGTTGGAGCTTCTGATCTGTAGGTCCATTAGTTCCCACTGGTAGCTCGTAAAGAGACTTGACGCAATTAAGTATAAATTGTAAATTGAAAGTGTTCAATTTATTTAGGGGAATCATATAATGTATATTGATACATTATAATATAAAGTTTATGAAACTTTATAATATAATTTTGAATTAATTTTAAAAGTAATTCTTGAGAGAAAATATTTGAAAGAGTTCAAATAATTAATATGAATTGGATTCATATTAATATAAATAATTTAATAAAATCCCTAATGTTAAATATATGATATTTAATTGGGTAATTAATTAATTATGGAATTAATTAATTATTTATTAAAATTAGATATGAATAAGATAATAGATTTGATCTTATTCATGACCTTTTCCTATTAGGAAAAGGTCTTGGCCTTTTCCTATAAATAGGATCCCTGGGGTGGGCTAAAAGGAATCCCATTCATTCTCCTACTCTCAGAGAATTCCCCTGAAGGCTCCCTCTAGACTCCCACCAGTCTCCTGCCTCTAGAAGTCTCAGAGTCATACTGGTGTAGCCATAGTGGTGGTGTTCGCAGTAGTTCGTGATTATTTCACAAACAGTTTGTGAATCTAATCTGAGTCGTCAACGAGAGTAATTAATTTGTTACTATATAAATTAGATTTAGATATAATATTTTTGTATGCTTAGCCTTAATATAAAGTTAGAATAGTTCTAAGATTATTGCCAATGTATTGGTATTTTAGATTAAACAAAATTAATTACGAATCGGTCTCAATCACGCTTCCGCTTTACGGAATTATGGAATTCCAATCCTTCAAGAAGAATAGTGATAAAAATGTTGTTATTGAGAAAGAGATGAAGTCTGGTAAAAATGATGGAGGCAGCCATAATAATGCTGGAGCATCTAGTCCTGTTCCAGATGTAGAACCACCTTATGTACCACCTCTATCTTTTCCACAAAGGTAGAAGCCTAAGAACCAGGATGGTCAGTTTAAAAAGTTTTTAGAAATTCATAAGCAATTGCATATAAATATTTCTTTAGTAGAAGCTATAGAGCAAATGCCAAATTATGCAAAATTTCATAAGGATATCTTGACTAAAAAGAAGAGGTTAGGAGAGCTCGAAATTGTTTCTCTTACTGAGGAGTGTAGTGCTATTCTTAAGAATGGGCTACCAACTAAGGCTAAGGATCCAGGGTCATTTACTATTCCTGTCTCTATAGGTGGAAAAGAGTTGGATAGAGCACTTTGTGATTTAGGCACAAGCATTAACCTTATGCCTCTTTCGGTCTATCAAAAGCTAGGTATTGGTGAAGCTAGGCCTATTACATCACACTTCAACTAGCTGATAGGTCTATCACATATCCTAAGGGTAAGATTGAGGATGTCTTAGTGAAAGTAGATAAATTTATATTTCCTGCTGATTTTATTATCTTAGATTATGAGGCAAATAAAGATGTCCCAATTATTCTTTTTTTTTTTTTAAAAAAAGGATGTCCCAATTATTCTTGGTCGTCCATTTTTGGCTACTGGTAGGGCATTGATAGATGTTCAAAAAGGGGAATTAACAATGACGGTTCACAACGAGGAAGTGGAATTTAATGTTTTTAAGGCCATGAAGTATCCAGATGAAGTGGAAGATTGCTCTTTCATTTGGATTTTGAAGAACACAATTGATGAGACAACAATTGAGGATTTGACAAATCAACATTTGGAGGATTATGGAGAGATTAGTATGGAGGATTTAGCAGTTTGTACTTTAGAAAGATAAAATGAAAAAGAAGTGTCTAGGTGTGAGAATGTTTTTGAGTCTTTAGATTTGGATGAAAGAAAGGCTCCTCCTATTAAGCCATCCCTAATTGAGGCACCTACTTTAGATTTGAAGCCTTTACCGGATCATCTAAAGTATGCGTATCTTGGGGAGGGTGAGACGTTGCCCATTATTGTTCCATCAGATTTAGTGCCGAAGGAGGAAGAGGCCTTAGTTAAATTACTGCAGCAATACTGCAAAGCAATAGGTTGGACATTTGCTAACACTCAGGGAATTAGCCCATCTTTCTGTATGCATAAAATCACTCTAGAGGAGGGATCCTTTAGGAGTATTGAGCAGCAGAGAAGGCTTAACCCTGCAACGAAAGAAGTTATTAAGAAGGAGGTGATTAAATGGTTGGATGCTGGGATTATTTATCCAATTGCAGATAGAAATTGGGTAAGCCCTGTCCAATGTGTTCCTACGAAATGAGGTGTTACGGTAGTGACTAATAAGGACAATGAATTGATCCCCACCAGGACAGTAACTGGCTGGAGGGTTTGTATGGATTACAGGAGGCTTAACAAAGCCACCTGTAAGGACCATTTCCCTCTACCATTTATTGACCAGATGTTGGATAGGTTAGCTGGTCAAGCTAACTACTGTTTCTTAGATGGTTATTCTGGATATAACCAGATTACCATTGCTCCTGAGGATCAGGAAAAAACAACTTTCACTTGCCCGTATGGGACATTTGCCATCAGGCGAATGCCTTTCGGCCTTTGCAATGCTCCAGCAACATTTCAGCGTTGTATGTTAGCTATTTTTTCTGATATGATTGAATCCACTGTTGAGGTATTTATAGATGATTTTTCAGTTTTTGGAGGGTCTTTTCAGCATTGTTTGGATAATTTAGGTAAGGTGCTAAAGAGATGTGAGGATACCCATCTAGTTCTTAATTGGGAGGAATGCCACTTCATGGTGAAGGAGGGCATTGTTTTAGGTCATAAAATTTCAAAGAGAGGTCTAGAAGTTGATCGAGCAAAAATAGAAGTTATTGAAAATTTAGAACCACTGAATTTGGTTAAAGGGATTCATAGTTTTTTAGGTCAAGCTGGATTTTATAGAAGGTTCATAAAGGATTTTTCTAACATTAATAAACCTTTTTGTAAATTGTTGTGTGTTCACAGTGTTTTTGACTTTGATGTAGATTGTAGGAAGGCTTTTGAGACTTTAAAGGCTGCTTTGATCTCAGCGCTCATTCTTTGTGCATCCAACTGGAGTTTGCCATTCGAAGTGCTGTGTGATGCCAGTGATGTGGCAGTAGGTGCAATGTTGGGACAAAAGCAGGGCAAAGTTATCCATCCTATTTATTATGCAAGCAGGGTTTTGAATGATGCACAAATCAATTATACAACTACTGAAAAGGAGTTGTTAGCGATTGTGTTTGCCTTTGAGAAATTCCGCCCATATTTAGTTGGTTCCAAAGTCATGGTTTTCACGGATCATGCAGCAATAAGGTATTTAATGTCTAAGAAAGATGCGAAGCTTAGAATAATTCGTCGAGTTTTGTTATTGCAGGAGTTCGACTTAGAGATAAAGGATAAGAAGGGATCAGAAAATGTTATTGCAGATCATTTGTCTCGTCTTGATCCATCATCATCTTTGCTCGAGCAATCTGTCATCTCAGACTCATTTCCAGATGAGCAGCTTTTTGCTTTTGAGGTAAAGGTAGTGCATAGTACTCCTTGGTCTTCAGATATAGCTAATTTTCTGGTAAAAGGAGTCACTATTGATATGGATAGGAGGCAAGTGCAGAAGTTTAGGCATGATGCAAAGTTCTTTTATTGGGATGAGCCATTTATGTATAAACAATGTTCTGATGGTATTATTCGAAGATGTGTTTCAGGTCATGAAGCAAAGGAAATCAAAGAGCAATGTCACTCTTCCCCGTATGTAGGTCATTTCAGCGGTCAGAGGACAACTATGAGGATTTTACAATGTGGATTCTTCTGGCCTTCTTTATTTAAGGATGGCCATTGGTTTTATAAGCAATGTGATACATGTCAAAGGAGAGGAAATTTGGGACCTAGAGATGAAATGCCTCTTACCTATTGATCGGTCTAATTTGTTATACACTTAGAATCTCTCAATTTTCTTATCTTAGTTGAATTCCTTGCGAAAAATGCTTTAAAATGCGTATAATAAGTCTATAAGTCCTCACCAGAGCTTTGAAAGCAATTCGGGGCTAAAACGAGCGAAATCGGAGCGTAAAATGACCATTTTGCCCCTGGAGCCTCATCAGCGTCGCGACGCCCATCATCGGAGTCGAGATGCTAACCAAATAACGAAACTGTTTGGAGATCAAGCTGGCGAATAGCGTCGCGACGCTAAGGCAATCCGAGAGCAATGTTCCATATCTGAAGGGACAGCGTCGCAACGCTAGGCAGATTTCCAGAATTTTATTTTTCCTTATTTGGCTGGCGATTTTCTCCAAATTTGAGGATCCTTTCAGCTTCAAATTACCACGACTTGAAGGCCAAGAACCACTATAAATAGAGACCTTGGTGTAGGTTTAGAATCATCCCTTTCATCCCATCATCCCTCAATTTCTCTCAATTGTAGCCACCTTTCTCTTTAGTTTTCTAGAGTTCTTTTAAGATTTCTTAGTTCATGGGTCGGTTGATCGAGCCTCGAGCTTGGAGGTGCTTGTCTATGGCTAACTAAGCTCGGATCGTTGTAATCGGGACCTCGGTTTGTAAGTTTGACTCAATTTTATGAGATTTCCATTCTTCATTACTTAGTTAATTGTCTTTGTGATTTTAGTTCTTTGCATACAAGTTTAGATTGTGGTAGGAAAGATTGACAACCTTGACCGCGCCCTCTCTAAATTTACTTGCTAAATCTAAATAGAAAATAGGTTAACGTTATGATATTACGCATGCATCCCTATAACTAAATGATTTAATCAATTGTAATTGTGGTTTGTTGCCCGTTGCATGTGAATTAATTCGGCTAGATCCCAATGCGGTTTAGATTAGTTAATAGGTCAATTAATTAATTTAAACTAGAATCAAACTTAGCGTTTGCATGTTTGTGATAGTTGGATCATGGCTCTCGGTTTGTTGCCGGAGTACGCCGGACTTAGATAGTTAATTAAATATCAATTGATAATCAATGAATGAACTTAATCAAACTTAACACCGAGTCCAACCCCGATTACAGTGATCCTCGTGGTAAGATAAACTAACCCCGCCTTTACTTTCCTTGCATTTAATTTTCCTTATTTAGTTTCCTGCCTTTACTTTATGTCTTAATCTTTTATCAATAAACCCCCCTTTTTGGTTACCTCAAAAACACAAAAGAATTTAGAAATAAACCGATTGTTCCCTGTGATCGACCCCGACCACTACTGCTACAAGTTAGCTTTAGGAATCGTGGATTATAAATTTATTTGACAAGAGACCGCGACAATCTCTTCCGTCAAATTGGCGCCGTTGCCAGGGAACACGATGTCTTATTTCTATTTCCTTTTGTGGTTTTCACCTTTTTCTTGTTTTTTGTAGTTTGTTCCTTGTAGGCCTTCGTGACAATCCTTTTGCAAGAGCAAGCTTGTTTGCACACCAAGAAGCAAGGAAAAGGAATTGAGCTTCATGGAGATTTAGCTTTTGAGAGCAAAACCAAAATTCTATCCCTTTCTTTTTTATTTCCTTTCCTTATTTAGTTGTTTTCCTAATTTGTTTTTGTCTTTATGTTTGGTAGGATCCCTACACCAAATCTCTACAATCTTTGCCAATCGTGGGAGTTTCCATATTTGCCAACCTCGTGCTTAAATAGGGGAGGTTTTCTGTTCCCTTTTACTTTTTGTCCCTTCCTTTCCATGTTTAATTTACATTAGGGACGATGTAACGTTTAGCTTGGGGGTGGAAGAAATATCTTGCATGTTAGATTTTCATTGAGTCTTTGCGCATACTATATTCTATATGCATGCCTGATTTATTGCTTTGTGTTTAATTGGATTGAGGTCATGCATCTGAGCATTTGACCTATTATTTTAAGCAAATTTAAAAGAAAAGAACCCGAATCGGCGAAGTTCTGCCTAAGGTTGGAAGTATTTAAGTTGACGGTTTACGGAACACCTCCTACCTCGGAACTGACCCGAACCGGTGAAATTCTGTCTAAGGCTAGAGGTATTTAAGTTGACGGTTTACGGAACACCTCCTACCTGGGAATTGATCCTAATCGGAGTTCGAGCAATTTTTTAAATCAAAAACAATTTTTTTTATGAGATTTTATGCCTTGCTTTAAAAATTGATTATGAGATTTCTAGGATTTCCTATAGTTGAATTGCATGTATTCTAGCATCTTTAGAGACTTCATTAAAATGTTTTCAAAATTTTTCTTAACTAAATTGAGCACGAGTCCTTCCTAGCATAGTTTTGTTGGTTTTAGATGGCTTTATAGGATTCACGCCTCCGTTGTCACCTCGATAGGATAGGTAGCATGTTTAGAGGAAATTTTTGCAAAATAACTTGTTTTATGCTTTGGGGAATGAGAAAAAGAATATTTGCCTTATGAGCTTCAAAAGAAAAATCATTTACTTTATCAAGAAAAAGAATGCGAGAAAAAGAAGAAAATTATTTTTGTTTAGCTTGCCAGGGTAAAAAGAGCTACCTCTAGTGTGATCAGTTAGGCTGTCCAAGAGTAAAACTCGGGAAATGTGGTCCTACATTAGTTGTGTGAAAGCTAGTACCCCTTAAAAATCATATATATATGCAAGCTTAGGGCCCTTTAGTTGAAAGAAAAGAAAGAAAAAGATTAAGGCCCCCTTTTGCATCCTTAAACAAGTTAGTTTGTTCATTTCTTTTAATGCATTATGCCTTTGTCTAGTGTAGAGGGAAGATGGAATGAGAATTTTATAAGTCCTTCTCGAACTTTTCAAAACATCTCTAGGGAATACTTAGCTCACATTTTGCATAAGAAAGAATTTGGTTAATTTTAAGTTGTCTCTAATTATGCTAGTCTCGCATTTAATTCTCTTAAGTAAAATGTTGATCATGCTTATCTTTGAGAAATTGAGTCATGAATATTGCATTGCATAATAATCTCTCTCATTATAATCTTAGCTTGCTCGAGGACTAGCAAGGTCTAGGTTGGGGGTATTTGATCGGTCTAATTTGTTATACACTTAGAATCTCCCAATTTGCTTATCTTAGTTGAATTCCTTGCGAAAAATGCTTTAAAATGAGTATAATATGTCTATAGGTCCTCACCGGAGCTTTGGAAGCAATTCAGGGCTAAAACGAGCGAAACCGGAGCATAAAATGACCATTTTGCGCCTGGAGCCTCATCAGCGTTGCGACGCCCATCATTGGAGTCGACACACTAACCAAATAAGGAAACTACTTGGAGATCAAGCTGGCGAACAGCGTCGCGACGCTAGGGCAATCCGAGAGTAATGTTCCATATCTGAAGGGATAGCGTCGCGGCGCTAGGCAAATTTCCAGAATTTTATTTTTCCTTATATAGCTAGCGATTTTCTCCAAATTTGAGGATCCTTTCAGCACCATATTACCACGAATTGAAGGCTAAGAACCACTATAAATAGAGGCCTTGGTGTAGGTTTAGAATTATCCCTTTCATCCCATCATCCCTCAATTTCTCTCAATTGTAGCCACCTTTCTCTTTAGTTTTCTAGAGTTCTTTTAAGCTTTCTTAGTTCATGGGTCGGTTGATTGAGCCTCCAGCTTGGAGGTGCTTGCCTATGGCCAACTAAGCTCGGATCGTTGTAATCGGGACCTCGGTTTGTAAGTTTGATTCAATTTTATGAGATTTCCATTCTTCATTACTTAGTTAATTGTCTTTGTGATTTTAGTTCTTTGCATACAAGTTTAGATTGTGGTAGGACAGATTGACAACCTTGACCGCGCCCTCTCTAAATTTACTTGCTAAATCTAAGTAGCAAATAGGTTAAAGTTATGATATTATGCATGCGTCCCTAGAACTAAATGATTTAATCAATTGTAATTGTGGTTTGTTGCCCGTTGCATGTGAATTAATTCGGCTCAATCCCAATGCGATTTAGATTAGTTAATCGGTCAATTAATTAATTAAACTAGAATCAAACTTAACATTTGCATGTTTGTGATAGTTGGATCATGGCTCTTGGTTTGTTGCCGGAGTACGCCGGACTTAGATAGTTAATTAAATATCAATTGATAATCAATGAATAAAATTAATCAAACTTAACACCGAGTCCAACCCCGATTACAGTGATCCTCGTGGTAAGATAAACTAACCCCGCCTTTAATTTTCCTTATTTATTTTCCCGCCTTTACTTTATGTCTTAATCTTTTATCAAAAAACCCCCCATTTTGGTTACCTAAAAAACACAAAAGAATTTAGAAATAAACCGATTGTTCCCTGTGATCGACCCCGACCACTACTGCTACAAGTTAGCTTTAGGAATCGTGGATTATAAATTTATTTGACAAGAGACCGCGACAATCTCTTCCGTCAAATTGGCACCGTTGCCAGGGAACACGGTGTTTTATTTCTATTTCCTTTTGTGGTTTTCATCTTTTTCTTGTTTTTTGTAGTTTGTTCCTTGTAGGCCTTCGTGACAATCCTTTTGCAAGAGCAAGCTTGTTTGCACACCAAGAAGCAAGGAAAAGGAATTGAGCTTCATGGAGATTTAGCTTTTGAGAGGAAAACCAAAATTCTATCCCTTTCTTTTTTATTTTCTTTCCTTATTTAGTTGTTTTCCTAATTTTTTTTTGCTTGGGAGGTCCGGTTCGGGTCTTTTCAAGGGGGTTCGTGATGGTTCAAGATTCCCGGGAGCTTCACAACACAATATTTGATTATTATTTGTAATAATTTAGTTAATTGCTTGTTTAGATTGCCAAAACCGGTCCATTTTAGTTTGTTTAATTATTTATGTTTTATGAATGCATGTTATAATTAATTATGAATGAGATATGCATAAGAGTATGTCATATAGATTTAAAATCCCACCATAGGAAGCATGCTTCATGCATTTAAGTATGTTATAAATAGTTATAATATAAGTATGCATGGATTAGGTTTCATTTTAGATGCATGTTGAATGATTACTTCTAGTTAATTATAAACTTTATATAATTTAAACGAAAACAAATGAGCATGCAACATGAAACTAACTTAGCTCGATTTTAAAGCGTTAACATCAATTAGAAAGCATGTTATAGGTTGATCTCAATTATAATCAAATTATAAATCAAGATAGACGTAAAATCTATAAGAAAGATAAATGCATGCTCACCTAGGTTTAAACGAACCAAATCGATCAATCTCATAGAATAGGTCGATAAACTTGTAAAGCTAAGGTTACAAGAGAACTCACCCGGTTCGTTGCTGTCTAAGGCTGGAGGTATTTAAGTTGACGGTTTACGGAACACCTCCTACCTGGGTATCGGGCTGGTACTTGAGTTAGGTTAACCTAGGTTTTACGAGCATGCACGTGAGAGATGTAAGGTTATCAAACACCTAGACATTGTAGGTTAATTATAACCTAGACTTAGGTATGTATTCAATTAGCTAGAATATGCCTAAGTAACAATTTACCCAATATCGTTAAAATACTTAGTGGGAGAAAAGATAAAACATAGTTTTTCTCACGTTCTCCTTATAAAATTCACACGGTGAGATTTATGCATAGCCTCTTGTTACTTACTAACGTAACCATTCCATTCGGAAGGTGATGGCATAAATCAATATCAAGGTGAATGGAGAAAGTATTTATAGTAAGTGGGAGAAGGAAGCGTGTCAACGTATCCTACGGTCTCTTCCATTGGTTTAGAATCACAAGGTCTCTATGTTCGCCTGCTAAGCACGCCCTGGAGCTGCTACACCATTCAGAGGGTTGTAACATAGGGAATGTAGCACAGTGAACTCCCCATAAGGATAAAGGATTTTTTAGGGCCATTCTCAGCATTGACTTTTGCATTCGGTAGCATTACTGGGGCCATTCTCTGAAATCTAAAAAATGGAGGGTCAGACTTACCAGATAAACTAATATTAGCTTATCCTTGACCGAAGTAGCGATAACTAAAATTGATACAGAAACAAAGGAGAGTTATTTTTGGTTATAGAATTTTAGTCAAGAATGTCTTGGTTCAGTGAAGGAGTAATTGACTACCCCTTGGTAGTAGTTATTCTGACTCACTGAAGTATCGTTGCAAAATAACAAATTAGATGGGTACGTTATTACTTTTGCAAAACTAAAATTGGATTTATTAAATATTCAATTCACTGATAAAGGATTTTATATTATTTCAGCATGTCTAGCACACTAGTACAACTTCTAGCTTCAGAAAAACTTAACGACGACAACTATGGAACCTAGAAATCAAATTTAAATACAATATTAGTGATTGATGACCTTCGATTCGTCTTAACAGAAGAATGTCCGCCCAACCCTGGCCCGACAGGAACTCGAGTGAATCGAGACATCTATGAAAGATGGACTAGAGCCAATGATAAGGCAAAGGTCTACATCCTGACGAGCATAAGTGATGTTCTGTCTAAAAAGCATGAGGGTATGGCTACAGGCAAGGAAATAATGGACTTATTGCAGGCCATGTTTGGACAACCATCTTCATCCCTTCGACATGAGGCCCTCAAGTACGTTTACAATTCTCGAATGAAAGAAGGGACTTCTGTTCGAGAACATGTTCTGAACATGATGGTGCATTTTAATGCAGCCGAAGTAAACGGTGTTGTCATAGATGAAAGTAGTCAAGTCAGTTTTATTATGGAATCTCTCCCGAAGAGTTTCATTCAATTTCGTACCAATACCGTTATGAACAAAATTGAGTACAATCTGACGACTCTCCTGAACGAGCTTCAGACCTACCCGTCCCTTACTAAAAGTAAAGGACAAGAAAATGAAGCAAATGTTGTTTCTGGTAGAAAATTCCAAAGAGGATCAAACTCTGGGAATAAGTCTGAATCTTCTACTTCTAAGAATAAAAGTATTCAGTTGAAGAAAAAGAAGAATAAGGGAAAGGGGAAAGCTCCCATCACCAAGAAGGGAAAGAAGAAGATTGCAGATAAAGGAACCTATTTCCACTGTAATCAGGACGGTGACTGGAGAAGAAACTGTCTTAAGTATTTTGCTGAGAAGAAAGCAGAAAAGGCTGAAGCTGCCAAATTAGGTAAATACGATTTACTTGTAATTGAATCATGTTTAGTAGAAAATGATAACTCCGTACGGATATTAGATTCAGGAGCAACTAATCATGTATGTTCTTCTGCACAGGAAACTAGTTCCTGGAAATCTCTTGAAGAAGGCGAGGTGACACTCAAAGTAGGGACGGGAGATGTCGTCTCAGCCAAAGCAGTGGGAGTTATGCAGCTTTGGTTTAGGGATAGATATATTTTGTTACAAAATGTTTTGTATGTTCCTAGTCTGAAAAGGAACTTAATATCTATCTCATGTTTAATAGAATAGAACTTTAATGTATCTTTTGAAATCAATGAAGTGTTTATATTCAAAAGAAATTTTCATGTTTGTTCTGCTAAACTTGAAAACAATCTGTATGTGTTAAGACCAAATGAAATAAAGGCTGTTTACAATACTGAAATGTTCAAAACAGCACAGACCCAAAATAAAAGACGAAAAGTTTCTCAAGATACCCTTCTTTGGCATCTAAGACTAGGACATATAAATCAAAAGCGTATTGAAAGGTTGGTTAAAAGTGGGCTTCTAAACGAGTTAGAAGATGACTCATTACCACCCTGTGAGTCTTGTCTGGAAGGTAAAATGACCAAACGACCTTTCTCTGAAAAAGGTCAAAGAGCCAAAGAAACCCTCAAGTTTATACACTCTGACCTTTGTGGTCCTATGAATGTTAAAGCACGTGAAGGATATGAATATTTCATCAGTTTCATTGATGATTATTCAAGATATGGGTATCTTTACCTGATGGTTCATAAATCAGACGCTCTTGAAAAATTCAAGGAGTGTAAAGCTAAAGTTGTAAATAAATTAGGTAAAACAATTAAAACTCTACGATCTGATCGAAGAGGAGAGTACATGGATCTAAAGTTCCAGGACTACTTGATAGAACGTGGAATTTCCTCACAACTCTCAGCACCTGGTACACCACAACAGAATGGTGTGTCAGAAAGGAGAAACAGAACCTTATTGGATATGGTTTGGTCTATGATGAGTTACACACAACTTGATTCATTTTGGGGTTTTGCAGTGGAAACCACTGCATATATTCTGAACATGGTTCCCTCCAAAAGTGTTCCAGAAACACCTTACGAGTTATGGAGAGGACGTAAAGGGAGTTTACGACACTTCAGAATTTGGGGATGCCCGGCACATGTGTTGGTGCAAAACCCAAAGAAATTGGAATGACGTTCAAGAATATGCCTTTTTGTAGGATACCCTAAAGAAACAAAAGGAGGTTTGTTTTATGATCCTCAAGACAACAAGGTTATTGTTTCGACCAATGCCACATTCCTTGAGGATATCATATGAGAAATCATCAAACACACAACAAATTAATACTTAAAAGAATTTTTCGGGGAAGCTACAAACAAACAAACAAAAGTTGTTAGTAAAGTTGGTCCTTCAAAACCATCTCAAGATATGAGAATGCCTCGTCGTAGTAGGAGGGTTATAATTCAACCTGACCGGTACATGGGTTTAACTGAAACTCAATTCATCATACCTGATGATGAAGTAGAGGATCCATTATCTTATAAACAAGCGATGGATGACAAGGATAAGAACCAGTGGGTTAAAGCCATGAACCTTGAGACGATAGAATGTATACATTATAACTCAGTCTGGGAACTTGTAGATCAACCAAGTGATGTACAACCTATCGGTTGCAAGTGGATCTATAAGAGAAAACGAGACCAAACTGGTAAGGTACAAACCTTCAAAGCCCGATTGGTGGCTAAAGGTTATAACCAAAGAGAAGGAATTGATTTCGATGAAACCTTCTCACCAGTAGTGATGTTAAAATCGATAAGAATACTCCTTTCCATTGTCGCTTTCTATAATTATGAAGTTTGGAAAATGGATGTCAAGACTACGTTTTTAAACGGTAATCTTGACGAGAGTATTTATATCGTCTAACCAGAAGGGGTTGTAGTCCAGGGAGAAGAGCAAAAAGTTAATCCATCTATGGATTGAAACAAACTTCAAGATCCTGGAATAAAAGATTTGACACCGCAATCAAATCTTATAATTTTGAACAGAATATAGATGAACCTTGTGTATATAAAAGGATCACTGATTCTACTGTAGTTTTCTTAGTTCTATACGTTGATGACATCCTACTTATAGGAACTGAAGTGGGAGCATTATCTGACATTAAGCAGTGGCTAGGAGCTCAATTCCAAATGAAGGATTTGGGAGAAGCTCAATACGTTCTAGGGATCCAAATACTTAGAGATCGAAAGAACAGATTACTGGTACTGTCTCAAGCATCATATGTCGATAAAGTTTTAAGTCGATATTCGATGCAGAATTCCAAAAGGGGATTGTTGCCCTTTAGACATGGAATACACCTATCTAAGGAACAAAGTCCAAAAACACCTCAAGAAGTTGAGAATATGAAACAAATTCCTTACGCATTGGCAGTCGGAAGTCTTATGTATGCAATGTTATGCACACGTCCCAACATATGTTATGCAATAGGTGTTGTAAGCAAATATCAGTCCAATAATGGTCAAGCACATTGGACTGCCGTTAAGAATATCCTCAAATAGTTGAGGAGAACTAGAGACTATTCGCTTGTGTATGGATCTATGGATTTGATCCTTACTAGATACATTGACTTAGATTTTCAAACCGACATAGACTCAAGGAGGTCTACATCAGGATCTGTGTTCACTCTAAATGGAGGAGCAGTAGTGTGGAGAAGTATTAGACAAGGATGTATCGCTGACTCCACGATGGAAGCTGAATATGTTGCAGCCTGTGAAACATCAAAAGAAGCAGTGTGGCTTAGAAAGTTTCTAACCGAGTTAGAAGTTGTTCCTAACATGCACTTGCCCGTCACTCTTTATTGTGATAATCGTGGAGCAGTTGCAAATTCAAAGGAACCTCGAAGCCATAAACGAGGAAAGCACATTGAACGCAAATACCATCTCATCCGGGAGATAGTGCAGAGAGGAGACGTAATGGTCACCCAGATAGCTTTAGAGCAGAACATGGATGATCCATTTACAAAACCCCTCACGGCTAAAGGGTTTGAGGGACATCTCCAGAATTTAGGACTACGAGTTTTTAGCATATGATATATTGCTAAGTTACATGACAATGTTGTATTCTCACTTGAGTTATAGTCCAAGTGGGAGTTTGTTGGGGTTTATGTCCTACAACTCAAGTTTTGTTGTCCTTTATATAATAAAGATGTTATTCAGTGATTGTTTATTTATATCTTAGAATCCAATAGAAACATCCATGCTTATAATATGAGATACTCGAACTATATCATGAATATAGACAGGGATCAAGTTCGAGTATATAACCTAAATTGTCTATAGTAAATGGACAATGTTGGGTACCTTATTCTGGTAACACTATGGATGCGTCCTACTTTGCGAATAAGGCAAATGACATGATCGTGGATCGTTCATGTAAAGACATGCGAGTTGAGGCATCCTGTGTAAAAGATGTTTACACAAGACAGGACCAAGAAATAAGTCACTCTTACTTTATAACATCGTTTACTGTTAAGACTGACTGTTTCATACAATGACCTAGGTAACTTGATCTTAATCTTGAGGTTGCTATGAACTCCTGTTCGTTTAGGGTTATCCTTTGATCTGCATGGGTGAGAGTGGTCATAATGTAGCGTTCAATAATCCTACCATTTTGGGGATAACACTAGGTGGATGGCTGGGGACATAGTAAAGCAAGACGGAATTCACTTCTACCCTATTTAGGGATAGTAGAGAGGTTTTTCCCTTAAGTGCTGAATCCAAGGCTTGAACAAGGGGCCCCACCCTTGATAACTCTCCAAAAGGGAGTTATTTAGGCCTTATTTCTATAGTGATTTCTGTGTCATTTGTGTCAAATAGGTGTGCTTTTAGATGAATATTATATGTTTTAACCTATTTAGAAGAATAGATGCTTTGGAAGTTATTTTGTAGAGAAAATAATGCTGAGCGACTTGACAAAGCAATTTCCATGATCCAGCAAAGCTGGGAGCAAAACTGCCACGTGAGCTGCACGTGATTCATTAAATGAGGTGACGTTTTAAGCATAGATCTCAGACTAATCCGGCTGGGAAGTCACTCCACGTGTCTAAATTAACCTAATTAGGTTAAACCTCATCTTATAAAAGGAGGAGCCGTCAGAGATAAATTCATTCACGATTGGGAGACCGAATCAATCAGCTGGAGGCTGAATTGACGGCATAATGGAGATCCAAGAAGACCATTTGCGATTCAACTCAAGAAGACGAAGTTCTTCCATGTTCTTGGTGGTTTGGAGCAGCCGTTTCATCCCCATTTGCTGAAAAGGATTACTATTTCTTGTGTATTTCGTATTATGGATGTGCTTATTTAGATTGTAACGTGTTTTATGTTTTCAATCATGAACTAATTGCTTTGTAGGCATGGGTTAAGAATTATGTGATTGTTATATTTATAAAATATGGAAATTCCATTTGATTATGATCATCTTGAGTTATCGTTGTTCTTCAATTTCATTATGTGCCCGCCTAGCTAGCCGGTATGTATAGCTTCTCCTAGTTTCAGGGATGATTTAGGAATTGTGTGGCGATAATTCACGTTAGACCATTATGAGTTGGTGGACGCCAGTAGTTGAACTAGGGATAGTCAATTGCTTAATGCTTGATCGGTAGAGCTTCATTGGAGTTGAAACATATTCCAAAAAATCCGGAGTTCTGGTCGTAATCATTTACTGCTTTCGTATTCATTTACTGCTTTCGTATTTCTTTTGTTTCAACATTTTAAAAACCCAATCAATTTAACCAACCTTTTGAAATCACTAAAAAGGCAAATTAAATCAATAGAGGTAGGCAATTCAAGACCCTGTGGATACGATAAATACTTATCACTTGCTGCTAGATTGTGTATACTTGCACAGTATTCTGGAGTTAATTTATCTCATATTTTTAACCACTTCAGAATTGCAACAACTCTCTGATAGCGAGCAGAAATGTCGCTATTTTAGTCCCAATTTATTAGGCTTTTCTGTGCTTTAATCGTGTTTTTAATGAAAATATTTAATGAATTTCGTTATTTGGTCCTTAGGAGCAAGTTGGTGATTTTGGGAGAAAAAGTGCAAAAAAAGGAAGCAAATGAAGCCCAAATCCAAGCATGGATCAAAAGGGGATCCAATGAAGCCAATCATGATGAAAATGCCCAAAAGAAGTGAAGAGAAGGCCCAAAAATCAGCCCAAAACCGAAGCTGGAAATTCTGAAAATTGGGGCAGCGTCGAGACGCTATGCAAGGCAGCGTCGCGACGCTACCCATTTCTTGGGCAACAAGACGCGTGTGTTGCAGCGTCGCGACGCTGTGCAATGTAGCGTCGCGACGCTACCCCCATTCCGGGCCTATAAAAAGGCACCCTTGGGTGCCTCATTTACCATCAATCAATTCATTCTTGAATCCATCCTTTCCTTCCTTCCTTTGGCTCCTTTGGAGCCTCTCTCAAGGCTTTCTAGCCTTTTTGAGAGAATTCTTTAGTGGGAAATATTTTGGGGAGTTTTTGGGAGCATCTTAGGAAGCTCAAGGGAGTGTTCGGCGGGGCTCCAAGCGTCAGCGAAGGGGTTTTTCGACGGTCAATTTCCTTTCCTTTTATGCTCTTAAATTATGCTTTCTATTGTAAATGTTGTGGATATTTTAGCTATGTATAGCTAAACCCCAATTCGGGGTCTTGGAATGAAATTATAGTTGAAACGTTGTTATAATTACCTGTCTCTTGCCCTTTTTCCTAATTATTTGTATGGATGTGCTTAATGCTTTGTTCAATCTGGCCAATTGGGTAATGAATCGATTCTTAATGGAAAATCGACAGAGAGAAGTTAGGATAGATCATAATCCATGCAACTAGTTTAATTGCCCGTCGTGACACCGGGATTAGTTGATTAAACTTAGATTCCTAAAATGAATCAGAGCGTAATAATTAATGATTTTTAATGGCGCTAAGGACACTTAGGTTGTTAAAATGAATTAATTACAATTAGGGGAAACCGACAGGAGAACCTATGTGATTAACAGAGATTCTAGGAGTATAATTAGTTGGGCAATGAGATAGGAGAATTATAACAATTGTTTAACTCATAATTGATTTTCAAGACCCCTCTTCCCATTAAAAGAAAACTCTTTCTCCATATATTTTTTTATTTGATTGATCAAATTATTTTCCTGCTTTAAATCTTAAATTTTTCTTATTTGCATGAGCTGCTCCCTAAATATTATTTTGCCTAAGTACTTTTAGTGCTCAAGAGATTCTATTTTTGCTTAATTTTCGCTTCGCTTCCCTGTGGATTCGATACTCGGTATTACTACCGTTTTATATTACTTGTGCGACCCGTGCGCTTGCGGTAGCGAACAGCAAACACTCTCTCATTGGCTCGAGAGGGATCTTGTTTATTGGTTGGACCATAAACAAATTGTTCATTAGAGGACCAATGGACTTAAGGAACTAAGATGTACTATAGTGGTAAAACGGACATTTGACCTGTCTATAGTAACGAACGACCTGTGAAGGATTGACTTACTAATCATGGTTATATCAAGTGGACGGAAATATATCTACAGTGAGGGAAGTTCAACTACTAGGCTATAGTGGAGTGTCCCGGTAGTTAACGGATGTTGGTTAGCTAGGTTAAAAGAGTTTGGTCAGTTTAACCTCGTACCGTTGGAGCCCATTATCTGTAGGTCCATTAGGTCCCCTTGCTAGCTCGAGACTAACCTTTGGAACAATATGATGGATAAAATATGAATTACTTTAAGTTCATATTAAGAGAAATGAATAGAGGTGATAGGCGTTGTCGGTACGTTGGGTTTTGTGAAAACCGAGTATCTGAGGCATTTAATATTTAAATATGATTTAAATATTGAGAACATGAATAGGGATTCATGATTTGAAAACAAAGAGGTGGCATGATAAGAAGTTAAAACCTAAAGAATTTGTTAAAGGTCAAAGAGTCTTGTTGTACAACTCTCGATTGAAATTGTTTCCAGGAAAATTAAAATCTAAATGGTCTGGACCATTTGTTGTAATTGAATTTTTTCCTCATGGAGCAATTACTTTGAGAGATGAAAAAGATGGGCGTGTGTTCAAGGTTAATGGACAGTGAGTGAAGCATTACTGGGGAGAGGAATTTCGTTCAAAATATCCTTCCCTAAAATTTGTTGAAGAATGAGCAAGCGGGGGTTTCGCGGGAGCATTTCATGTTGCAATAATTTTAGCTCCCAGTGATTGTTGCGATTTTATTTTATTTTGTTGATTTGATTTTATTCTGACTTGAATTATTTTGAATTAGATTTTGTTGATTCTGATTTATTTTAATTCGTGGGTATTTTTAATTTTCGTTGGATTTTATTTTCAGTTTAATTATTTTTGGTCGGTTTAATTTTTAATTTAACCAGATTATTTTGTTTTGATTTAGTTGCATTTTTTAATTTTAATTTCCGTTTAGATTAAATTTATAATAATGTATTTTTTGAATTTATTCGGCAAACTAAAGATTTGATTTGATTTTGGCAGTTTGAAATTTTATTTGAATTTTTTCGGATAAAAGATCCTTCTAGAAGAATCAATTTTGAAGATCAATTTGTTTTTGCAATCTTTTGGTTAGGATCAAAATATTTCGTTAGATTATAATGGGATTTGGTTGTGAATTAATTATTTTTACCGTTTGGAATTTAATTTTTCCGTGGGCAGGTAAAACTCGTGGAGCAACTAGTGCTTCCACGTGTCACACAGTGGAGATCAAACAGCCTAGCAGTTAGCCAGCACATCAGGGCATTTAACACGGGGTGAATTTTACCGTTTATGGGGATTTAATCTTCATGATTACATTCAAGATTAAACGGTAATTTTATTAATGGAGGAATATCTTTCGGTTAGGATTTTAAGTAGGGGTGAGCATTATAGACCGAAAAACCGATCCGACCGACCGAAACTGACCAAACCGACATCGGTCGGTCGGTTTTCTAGAAGTTTTGGTCGGGGTCGAAAAACCGACCAGTCGGTCGGTCGGTGGGCCTAAAAAGGCCCAAACCGACCGAACCGACCGATATCTCTAAATTATAAAAAAAAAAGAAAAAAAAAGAAAGTAACGTAAAAGAGGGAAAGCTGCTGCCGCTGGCACATCAATCCTCCTTTGCTGACACAAACTTCATTTCTCAATAGGTAATCATTACCTAGCCTATATATAGGCAATAATTATTTATTTAAAAAAATCTTTTTGTTATTTTTTTTTCTCAAATCACACGTTTCCTTCAGATTTCTTCTTCTACTCCCTCTATCTTCTCTACTTTTTCCTCTCTTCTTTCTTTCTCTCTTTTTTTTACTCTCTCTTTTCATTGTCTTTTTATTTTTGTTGGCTAAAAGGTCCGACCAACATCTTCACCTTGCCGGAATCGCGCCCTTTCTTCGTCGGAGTTTAAGGCCGCTACAGACCATCGTGTGTTTTTTCGTCTCTGTTCTCTTTCTCCTTCATCTCTCTCTGTCTATCATTTTATTTTATCAAAATTTCTCCTTCATCTCTTTTGTATTTTCACAATCCGGCGAACTTCCAAAACCGACCGAAAATCGACCGATATTTACTTGTGGTCGGTCGGTCGGTTTCACAAAACTCTGGATACCGACATCCACCGACCGACTAAAACCGATGTATCGGTGGTCGGCGTCGGTTTGAGCTCAAAACCGATGCCGACCGACCGATGCTCACCCCTAATTTTAAGTGTTGGAGCTCTATTTAAACCAAGCCCTCGTACGTTTTTCTTTTCATATCATCTTCATCTTGCAATCGTTCCTCGCCTTCTATTTTCTTCTGTTGCTGTGTGTGCGAAAATTCGTTGAGTTCTGAAATGGAAAAGACGAGAGGTAGGAGAGAGAGGAAAGTTGAGGAGGAAGAAGTGCCAGTGACGCCGGAGGCACCGAAAAAGAAAACGAAGAGACGAAGAACGCCTGAGGAAAGAGAAGCCAAGCGGCTGAGAAGATAACAACAGGCTGAGGTTACAGAGATTCTGCAAAAATTAATTGAGGATGTTGAAGAGGAAGTGGCTTGGGAAGAGCAACCAGCAGGCCCTGAAGAAGGAAAAGGTCTGGAGCAAGGAGACCAGATAGTCGAAACTCAGCAAGAAATACAGGATAAGCTCGCAGAGGATATGTCGGAGTAAGGGGATCATCAAGAAGTTCAAGAACAGCAGGTTCAGGAAGAAGTCGTGTCGAAACCACCACGTCGTCGTCGCTGCAAGCAAAAGGTAGGACGAATTAAGAGGGTTCGGACGGACACCCCATCCCCGCCAACTACCGAATCGGAGAAGGAAAACACAGAAAAAGAGGATCAAGAGAAGAAAGAGACTGAAAAGAAAGCTGAAGAAGAAGCCATGACGAAGTAAGGAGAAGACAGAGGCAAGGGAGTTGCAGAAGCAACAACCGAAGCAGCGGAAGAAGAAATTGAGGAACAGAGGTTGCCATACGAGCGCTTTGTCAACAATATTGCCAGAGCAAAATATTTAAAAATGTTGAAGAGGGATTTCTTGTTTGAAAGAAGATTTGGAGATGACCTACCACCCTTTCTACGAGCAGAGATTACTAATCACGGATGGGAGCAGTTTTGTGCAAAGCCGGAGCCAATCAACTCAAATATAATTCGCAAATTCTATGCAAATATTGACGAAGAAGAAGGCTTCCAGGCGATTGTTCAAGGAGTCGCGGTGGATTGGAGCCCAGATGCGATTAATTCTTTATTTAATCTCCAAGATTTCCCCCACGACGGTTACAATGAGATGGTGGCAGCGCCATCTAATGAGCAGCTGAATGCGGCTGTTAGGGAAGTAGGAATAGAAGGGGCTCAATGGCGGTTGTCGAAGATAGAGAAGCGAACTTTTAAAGCTGCTTATTTGAAGAGCGAAGCAAACACATGGATGGGCTTCGTTAAGTTGCGTCTTCTACCGACAACCCGCGACTCCACTGTCTCCCATGATCGCGTTCTCCTGGTTTTTGCTATTCTGAGGTCATTTAGCAATTTCCAGCAAGATTCACACTTGCTGGAGGAAAAAGGTGGGCAAGCTTTTCTTTCCAAACATTATAACTATGCTCTGTCAAAGAGCAGGGGTTCCAGAGAGTGCTAAAGATGTTATCTTATTAGACAAGGGAATAATAGACACACCGAACCTGGAGAGGCTTCAGAGGACTCAAGAAGCGCGTCAAGGTGGGTTGGTGTGCGACATCCATCAGATTTTAGAACAACTCCAACTTTCAGCTAGTAGGCAAGAGTTTGCTGAAAGGCAAACTCAGACATACTGGACTTATGTTAAACGGAGGGATGCAACGTTAAGGAAGGCGTTGCAATCGAACTTTTCCAAACATTATCAAGCCTTCCCTGTATTCTCGGATGATTTGTTGAACCCCTGGATCTCACCACCACCGGTCGAAAGAGAAGGAGGAGAGGACGAAGACGCTGGTCAGGAGGACTAGAGGAAGAAAAAGAATCGAGCGAGCTTTTATTTTGATAAATCAGTTTTGTTGCTCGCGCATTGTCCTGACCAAGTTTTTTTTCTGCTTTTGATATTTCTGCTTCTATGTTTTTATTTTTCTGTTTTGCTGGCCTTCGAAATTTAATATCTGACCTTGTAATCATTTTTCTTTTATTTTTAATGAAATTCTGAAGTTTTTCTTTTCTATGGCACACAGAGTATTCGTAACTTAACTTTTCTTCTGAATTTTTGAAGCTTGGACTAGTTAGCTTAATTAGATCAAGGTGTTCTGATCTCCAGAAACCTTTTGCTTGAGCATTCCTTTTAGCCTGGTCATCGCTGCGGCAATAAGTTTTGAGGTAGCATTGTCTTATTTCGATCCACCTTAAGCTTAATCTTAGTCCCATGCTTAGTTTAAAATTTAGATAGAAAAAAATTAAGTTTGGGGGAATAATTATATGTTGCTAATTCATTGGGGACAATGAATAATTTAAGTTTGGGGGACTTTTAGCCACTCTTCTTGTTTTGCTCGAGCATTCCTCTCCTTCATAATTTTTTATAGGTTATTGAGTAACCAAGGACATTTGTGATACCCACAGTTTGTCTTTGCGTCAAAAGATGGCCTAGGGAATATTGAAAAAAAAAAGAAGTTCTTATGATTGAGTTAAAGGTGGTGATTATTTGTTAAATGCTGAAAGAACTGTTATGCTACAGTAGGGAGTGGTTTTGCAGGATGCTCAGGTAAAGGTTGAAGGAAGTGTTGGAATATCTGTTTTAATTGAGTTGTGCTATGATCAATATTTTGAATTTTCAGGGAAGGTGAGTTAGTATTGCTCGGGACGCGCAATAGTTCAAGTTTGGGGGTATGATAACTCTCCAAAAGAGAGTTATTTAGGCCTTATTCTATAGTGATTTGTGTGTCATTTGTGCCAAATAGGTGTATTATTAGATGAATGTTATATGTTTTACCCTATTTAGAAGAATGGATGCTTTGGAAGTTCTTTTGCAGAGAAAATAATGTTGAGCGACTTGAGGGAGCAAATTTCATGATCCAGCAAAGTTAGGAGCTAAACTGGCCACGTGAGCTGCACGTGATTCATTAATGAGGTGGCATTTTCTGAAGCATTCTCGGGTCTAGGAAGTTTGGAGAGTCTTCCACGTCTAATCTTTGACCTAATTAGGGTTGACTCCACTCTATAATAGGAAAGGGCCGCCTCAAGTCAAATCATTCCAAGTTGGAGACTCACTTTTCATCTTTGGAAGCCGAATAAAGGAGGAATTATTGGAGACTCAAGAAGACCATCAACTACGAATTTCTTCAAGGGAATTTATCTTTCCTTGTAAAAGTTTGTAGTTATGGATGCTTGTGAACAGATTGTAGCGTGTGTTATTTTCCATTCCATGAATAAATTTACTTTAGGTGTTGGTTAGGATTATGTAATTGTCGTTCTTAATATTCTAGCAATTGATATTGACTTTGAGCATCTTGATTACTTGCTGTTTTAATTCTATTTTGTGCCTGCCTGGCCAGCCGGTATGAATACATTCTCTTAGTTTCAGGGATGATTTAAGGGATGTGTGACTTGTAATCACACTAGACCATTATGTGTTGGTGAACGCTAGTGACTGAGTTAGGGATAGCCAGTTGCCTAGTGCTCGATCGGTAGAGCTTCATTGGAGTTGAAACACATTCCAAAAGATTCAGAGTTTCGGGAGGATCCTGCTCATAAGATTGCGAGAGTTTGTCTTATCAATACAATTGCTAAAGCATCTTTTTAACAATTATAGAAGTCTTAACCAACGCCTGTTTCCAATCTGTCTAATTTATTCGTTTACATTTCTACTCTGTTATTTCTTTTGTTCCAGCGTTATTTCAAAACCCAATCATTTTAACAACTTGAAATCACTAAAAAGCTACAGAAGATAGGTAGAGTGAAGGCTATTCAAAACCTCGTGGATACGATAAATTACTGATAGCATGCATAAATGCTATCAATTTCCTATTATTTTTAGCTAGTTTTGTGCTTGAATTATGTGCTTTGAAGTGTTTTTATGTTTAAATTTTAGAAAACCGAGCCAAGAAGCAAAACCGGAGTTTTGGGGAGAATTTGGATGATTTTGGGAGCTTTTGGAGTAATGAGAAAAAGATCATTGAAGATCCAAGCCCAAAATCCCAAGAAAAGCAAAGTGGAAGCCGAAATTGAAGTCAAAATCGGGCCATTCTTGAAGACCAAGGCCTAGCGTCTCGACGCTAGCCTTGGGCGTCTCGACGCTTGGCAAACCGTGCAGAAGGATGTGGAACTGGGACAGCGTCGCGACTTGGAGCCCAAGAATATGACGTAACAGCGTCGCGACGCTTTGACGTCAGTGTCGTGACGCTACCCCTGCTGAACAACTATAAAATGGGCCATTTGCATTCGGATTAAGGGAGCCAATTTGAGGGTTTTCACCCTATTCTCGATTCAAGCCTAAATTTGGGGGTTTTGGGAGAGTTTTGGGAGCCTTGTTGAAGATCTTTGGAGCTTGGGATCGATGGAGGTCACCATGGGATCAAGGAGATCGACACTTTATGAGCAATTCTCTTCCCTTTTCCTTTACTTTTAGTTTGTAGAATATTGTGATTAGGAACTATTGGATTTTAGTGATTATGAGTAGTTAGTTCCTAAATTCTATGAGATTGGTTTAGTTTGTTGAACCTTTGCTGAATTAATGAATTAATTTGGTTTGATTGTCATTATCAATCATTTGTGCATTTTGTCTTTAATGCTTTTAATCACCTGATCACTGATTAATTGAGTCGTAACTAAGTGGAAACTCGACGGAGAGAGGCTTAGATTAGAACTGAATACATGACTGACGTTTATTTACCCAAGTGACACGGGATAGAATAAATAACGTTAGAGGTTGTATTGAAGGGTCGTAATGCCATGCTAAGTAAATAAAGAGGAAACCGAAAAGAGATTCTTTTATTAAAAGGCATGAGTTAGGAGGAGACCGACAGGAGAGTCCTTGATATTAGGCTTCTAGACTTATGAATTGAATGATTAATTAATCTGAGTTAGCTAATTGATTAAGCATCTAAAGGTCCAATTAATGAAATCAACACTCTAGAATTATCCCTCCAAATTGTGTCTCCATTTATCTATTGCTTTCTAGATTAGCTGTTGTTATTCTTTTCGGCATTAGATTTTGTTCTCTAAATAAAGCTAAGTAAGAGTATTCTCAGTAATTAATTGAATAAATCCAATCCCTATGGAGACGATACTCTTATACTCAAAATCACTATATTACTTGACGACCCGTACGCTTGTGGTGTTCGCATCAATTACTTATCACTTGTTGTAGACTATGTGCACTTGCCTAGTATTCTAGAGCTGAATTCTATCATATTTTTAACCCACTCTAGAAAGCAACAACGTGGTTTCTTCCTCTTTCTCTATCCTGCTCAAGTGGTCTGCAACTGAATTTTCTGATCCTCTTCGGTCTTTGATTTTCAAATTAAACTCTTCGAAGAGCAAAATCCACCTTAATAGTTGAGGCTTTGACTCCTTCATCGTCATCAAATACCTGAGAGCTGCATGATCAGAAAACACTATAACTTCAGAATTGATACTGTAGGATATGAATTTTTCTAGTGCAAAGACGACGGATAGTAGCTCCTTCTCTGTGGTTGTGTAATTGCACTGGGCAGAATTCAGAGTCCTCGAGGCATAGCTATGACATGGCTTTTTTTTATCAACTCGCTGGCCTAGCACTGCTCCCACGACATAGTCACTGACATCGCACATGATTTCAAAGGGCAGGTCCCAATGAGGTGGGTGAATGATAGGGCACTTGTCAAGGAATGTTTTAACGAATCGAAGGCTTCTTGACATTCTCTTCCAAATTCGAAAACGACATCCTTCTGTAATAAGTTCGTCATGGGTTGAACGATTTTGCTAAAGTCCTTGATAAACCTACGATAAAATCCAGCATGCCCGAGGAAGGAGCGAACCTCTCTAATGGTCCTGGGATAGGGTAGGTTAGCGATAACGTCCACCTTAGCCTTATCAACCTCTATTCCTCTGCTTGATATCACATGCCCCAAGACAATCCCAAAACTGGCCATAAAGTGACATTTGTCGAAGTTAAGTACAAGATTTGTTTCGATGCATCTCTTCATGACCTTGTCCAAATTACTAAGGCAGGCGTCAAATGAATTCCCGTAAAGAGTGAAGTCGTCCATAAACACCTCAATACAGTTCTCGATATAATCTGAAAATATACTCATCATACATCTCTAGAAGGTTCCTGGAGCGTTGCATAATCCAAAAGGCATCCTCCCGTAGGCGTACGTGCCAAAGGGGTAGGTGAAAGTTGTCTTCTCTTGGTCTTCTTGTGCTATGGGAATCTGGAAGAAACCAGAGAAACCATCCAGGGAAGAAAAAAGGGTTTTTCGGCCAAACGCTCCAGCATTTGATCAATGAACGGGATGGGAAAATGATCCTTTCTAATGGAGCTAGTCAGTTTTCTATAGACTATGCACATTCTCCACCCATTCTTAATCCTAGTAGGCACTAGCTCGTTATCTTTGTTTTTAACCACAGTGAATCCAGTTTTCTTGGGGACAACATGTATTGGACTCACCCACTTACTGTCGGAGATAGGATAGACAATACCTGACTGCAAGAGTTTCTCTATTTCTTTATTTACCACGTCCTTCAATGTCGGGTTTAGCCTCCTTTGGGGCTCTCGCAAGGGTTTGGTGTCATCCTCCATGAGTATCCTGTGCATGCAAAGAGCGGGGTTGATACCTCTTATGTCTGCTAAAGTCCACCCAATAACCAGCTTGTTTTCCCTTAGCACTTCAATCAACCTCTTGTTAGTCGCTACCGCAAGCGCACGGTATTGCAAGTAATATAAAACGGAAAGAATTCCGAGTATCGAATCCACAGGGAGGCGAAGCGAAAATTAAGCAAGCAAAAATCTCTTGAGCACTAAAAATAATTAGGAGAAATAATATTTAGGGGGACAGTTCATGCAGTTAAAAAGGATTAAAAAATCAAAGCAGTTAAAGAAAATAATTTGATCAATCGAAAAAATATAAAATGGAGAGAAAGAGTTTTTTTAATGGGAAGAGGGGTCTTTGGAAATCAATTATTAGCCAAACAGTTGTTATAATTATCCTATCTCATTGCCCAACTAATTATAATCCTAGAATCTCCGTTAATCACATAGGTTCTCCTGTCGGTTTCCCCTAATTGTAATTAATTCATTTTAACAACCTAAGTGTCCTTAGCGCTATTAAAAATCATTAATTATTACGCTCTGATTCATTTTAGGAATCTAAGTTTAATCAACTAATCTAAGTTTCCATTAAGAATCGAATCATTACACAATTAGCCAGATTGAATAAAGCATTAAGCACATCCATACAATTAATTAGGAAAAAAGGGCAAGAGACAGGTAATTATAACAACATTTTGTCTATAATTTCATTTCAAGACCCCAAATTGGGGTTTAGCTATACATAGCTAAAATATCCACAACATTTACAATAGAAAGCATAATTAAGAGCATAAAAGGAAAGGAATTGACCGTCGAAGAACCCCTTCGCTGACGCTCAGAGCTCCGCAGAACACTCCTTGAGCCTCCTAGGATGCTCCCCAAAATTCCCCAAATATTTCCCACTAAGAAATCTCTCAAAAAGGCTAGAAAGCCTTGAGAGAGGCTCCAAAGGAGCCAAAGGAGGGAGGAAAGGAAGGAAAGAATGGATTGATTGATGCATAAATGAGGCACCAAGAGGTGCCTTTTATAGGCCCGGATTGGAGGTAGCGTCGCGACGCTATATTGCACAGCGTCGCGACGCTGCTATGCACGCGTCGTGTTGCCCAAGAAATGGACAGCGTCGCGACGCTGTCTTCACAGCGTCTCGACGCTGTGCCATTTTCCAGCTATTCCAGCTTCGGTTTGGGCTAATTTTTGGGCCTTCTCTTCACTTCTTTTTGGGCTTTTCCATCACGATTGGCCTCTTTGGATCCCCTTTTGATCCACGCTTGGATTTGGGCTTCATTAGCTTCATTTTTGGCACTTTTTCTCCCAAAATCACCGACTTTGCTCCTAAGGACAAAATAACAGAATACATTAAATATTTTCATTAATAACACGATTAAAGCACAGAAAAAGCCTAATAAATTGGGACTAAAATAGCGACATTTTTGCTCGCTATCACACCCCCAAACTTAAGCTTTTGCTAGTCCCGAGCAAAATAAATTCTAAAGATGCATGAAATAGAATCGCTCAAGCCTCAATGATTTTGGAATTCCTAAGATAGAATGGAAAACATGCAAGTGGAATAAGCAAGCACCGCATACTCTTGAAGAAATCTTAAACTAGTTTGAACTTAAGATTAATGAATAGCATGCTCAAGACTTATCTATTGATTCTTTTACTAACCTAGATTAGTCTTATGGCTTTCTCCATTTGTTTTCCCCCTACACTGGCTAAGAGCCCCTAATAGGTCGGAGTCCTTCTATCATGCAAAAAAAAAAAAAAAAAAAGAAACTAGGGCGCCTGTCATTTTCTTTTTCATGGGGGAGCAAAACTCTCAAATAATTTTTCTTTTTCTTTTTCTTTTGCTACTCCCCCAAACTTGCATTTTGATATCTAATGGTACTAGCTTTCACACTACGGTGCAGGGACCCTTAACCCGAATTTTATTCTCTGGTTGGCCTAACTGATCACACCGCAGGTAGCTCTTTTTACCCCTAGGCTTTTCTTTTGTGCAAGCAAAAATTCTTCTTTTTCAACAGATTTTTCTTTTCTCTCATTTTCTTTTGTTGCTTTTGCTTTTCTCTCAGCAGGCATAACATTTTTTTTCTACCTAGCTCTTTAGAACAATCAAGCATGAACTTCCTAATATTAGAAACTAAGCCTATCGGGGTGACAACAAACTTTAAAAATCATAATAAGAATCTAGATTTTCAAAGACGTCATTAGATAAGACTATTGCATGCTTTAGACATCAAAACTAAGTATCAAAAAATTTTAAAATTTCACAATTTCTGCCGTGCTCCCAGATTCCACAACATATAAACCATTTTCTCCCAAAATTTCTAAAATCACATCCTTGGCTATCATAGCTATCTATTCATGCATCCAAAAGAATTCAAATATGCTCAACACAGCGAAAGCCTCCCCCCCAAACTTAAATTAAACATTGTCCCCAATGTTTTAAAACAGTAAAGCATAAAGAGGGATACTGAGACTTCCCTGAGCTAGGAGCGCTTTATCCTCTTCCTTTCGATCCAGAAAAATGGGATTCTTGGAATTTTGGGATTTGCTTAAGGTGATCCTGCAAAACAAAATTGGATCACGAAGCAAAGAAAATTATTTACCGCAAAAACAACTATCTAAACTTTAATCCTTGGGTTGCCTCCCAAGCAGCGCTTTCTTTAACGCTTTAGCTAGACGAGGCTCGACACGCTTACGGAGGCTCGAAATAAAAGTTTTCATCATCCTCCGGGCTCTGCAAAAAATCACGCACCGAATTGCACACAGCAAACAGGGGAGAAAAAAAACTTTCCCCTGGCCCATCATCACTAAAGAGATTATCATAATAACATTTCAGAAAATATGCAACAGCATCAAATCTCTTTTCTAGATTTCTATTCTCAAAACAATTGTTAACAGAGTCATCAAGCATTATGATATCTACTGGTCTGGGATCTAAAGATGGCCTATCAGTCATGCCAGTCCATTCATCAGATTCAATATCTATATGCTCAGAAGATTCCTCAGACTCAGAATTTAAAAATGATTCGACTAGGCTATCATATGACTCACTATCAGAATTAAAGAATTTAAGCTCTTCAGGGTCAGATTCTATACTATGCACAGATTCGAGTTCCTCTGGGTCAGATTCTATACTATATACATCATCAGGACACGAATCAAAGGTATTAACATTGTCAGGGTTCATGCATTCAGGAATGTCAAGATCAGACTCAATAGATTCAGTGTTATCATGATCAAACTCAAAATTATCTATCGAGTAATCCTTTCCATACAATTCATGCTCATCCTCAATGTCAGGCAAATCAATATCATCATCAAAATCATTGATTTCAGGTAAGTTTAATTCATTCTCAAAAGAAGGTAAATCGTCAACTGTAGACTTTTCATTCTCATAAGCAGGCAAGTCTAATTCATTTTCAAAGTCAGGCAAATCTAAATCATTCTCAAACAGAGGGTCATTCAAATATGCATTATGATCAAAATCCTCATCATCCATAGGCACTTCCCCTAAGCCTAAGCCAAGATTAAACTCTACCTCTTCATCATCGTCAGTCAAGTATTCAGGACCAATAGAAAAACAAGTATGCAAACTACATACAGACTCATCTTGGCCGAAAATACTAAACACGACTTTTTCATCATCAATGTTCAAGGTAAGCTTACCTGTATGCACACTAATCTCAGCTTTACCTGTAGCTAGGAAAGGTCTGCCTAGAATAATGGGCACCTCTCTGTCCTCCTGCATGTCTAGTACCACAAAGTCTATAGGGAAGATAAATTTGTTGACCTTCACCAACACGTCCTCCACATCACCCATCGGGTGGGTAATTGATCTGTCAGCTAACTGAAGAGTAACGTCGGTGTCCTTCATTCCTGTTAAACCAATCCTCCTGTAAACAGAATAGGGCATCAAGTTTATACTAGCATCTGAATCACACAAGGCCCTATTGAAAGATACTTCTCCTATGGTGCAGGGAACAGTAAAACTCCCTGGGTCTTTCTGTTTTGAAGGCATCTTTCCAGAAATTATGGTACTACTACTTTTAGACAATTTAAAAATTTCTTTTTTCAAACTTTTCTTCCTCGAAAGCATTTCTTTCATGAATTTCCCATAATTAGGCATGTTATACAAGGCATCTACTAAGGGAATATTCACAGACAATTTCTTAAACATTTCAAGGAATTTTTGAAACTGCTCATCTAATTTAACATTCTTAAAGCGCTGAGGAAAAGGTAACTCCCTGTAGTCAACGGTTGGACATTCGCCCCTCCGCTTGGGCGGGCTGATGTGCGAGCCTTTGTCATGATGGTTGCATGGAACCACTTCTTCCTCGTACAGTTTCTCTTCATGACTGCCATTCTTCTTTTCATCTTCTTTCTTTCCTGCAAAAGAGTTAGAAAATTCATAATTTAAATCAATAGAGTTAGGAGGATGTTGGGACCTTTCAGAGGAGGTTTTTTGTGCCTCAGCCCTTTCATCTTCATCCTTGCTCTTTTCTTCTTCCTTCTTCTTTTCTGAATCGATCTCCAGCTTCCTACCACTTCTTAGTGTCAACATCTTGCACTGCTCTCTTGGGTTAGGTTCAGTGTCGCTTGGAAATTTTCCCTTCTGAAGGGCATTCACTGCTGAAGCTATCTGTCCTATCTGCACTTCCATGTTTTTCAGAGCTGTGTCGTGGTTATTGACTGCTGTCTGAAGATTCACGTTCAATACTTTCTGTTCCTTTATAAACATAGCCACCAACTCCTCCAGGTTATTCTTCTTTTCAGGCGCACTAGATGATGCAAAACCTGGCGGCGGCTGCAAAACATTCTTCGTATTTGAGTACGAGAAGTTCTCGTGATTGCGCAGATTTGGGTGGTAGAAGTTCGGTATTCCTTGCGTAAATGGTCTGTTCCCCACGTACTGGACTTCTTCCACATCCTGACCTTCCTTCTTCGAATAGCCTTCAGCTAAGGTGGAAATGGATTTGACCACCTCAGATGAAGTTAACTTGTTTAGGGCGTTGGTCAGCGATGCCATCTGAGCTTTCAACGAACTCGACTCATCCAATTCATAGGTTCCAGCCTTCTTTGAAACTGCTCCCCTCTCCGTCGGCCATTGATAACTGGTTGCCGCCATTTCCTCTAACAGATCCTTGGCTTCTGTCACCGTCTTGGAAAGAAAACTTCCTCCTGCTGATGTGTCTAGGACTGTCTTGGTGGAGGGATTCAATCCATTGTAAAATAACTGCACTTGGAGCCAATCAGGATATCCATGCTGGGGGCACCACCTAAGCATCTCTCCCATGCCTCGTACAACTGCTCCTCGTCAAGCTGTCTAAACGTTCCGATCTCAGTTCGGAGCTTCGTAGTTTTGGCAGGCGGGAAAAATTTAGTCAGAAAAGCCTGGGCAAGCTCATCCCATGTACTAATACTGCCCGTCTCGACTGATTCGAGCCAATCTTTTAGCTTTGTCTTGTAGAGAAAATGGAAATAACCTTAATCTTATAGCGTCTGCCGGAACTCCATTCATCTTTACTGTCCCGCATATCACCAAGAATGATCGCAGATGTGAGTGTGGGTCCTCTGAAGGGTGTCCCTTAAAAGAATTATCGCGCGCCATCTGAATCAATCCCGTCTTTAACTCAAAATTTGTAGCTTGAATTGGGGCGTAAACAATTCCGGAATTCTCGGTTGGGAGAACTGGCTGTAAAAAGTCTCTAATTGCCTTGGGAGCTTCGTCTTGGTGGGCCATTGCTTCTGCTAATCTTCTCTCTCTACGAATGGTTCTAAGAGTCCTGTCAATTTCAAGATCTAGCGGAAACAAATTAACCACCTTGTTCCTTCGCATACAATACTCCCAATCAATCAAGAGAACCAAACAGAAACAAAAAAATAATAATATTCACAAAAGAAAAATATTTACACCTAAATTACTATTTATCCCTTTCTTTTCGATGTCAAGAAAATTTGATTTGCTTAAAAATCAAGCCTCCCCGGCAACGGTGACAAAAACTTGTTAGTCGCTACCGCAAGCGCACGGTATCGCAAGTAATATAAAACGGAAAGAATTCCGAGTATCGAATCCACAGGGAGGCGAAGCGAAAATTAAGCAAGCAAAAATCTCTTGAGCACTAAAAATAATTAGGAGAAGTAATATTTAGGGGGACAGTTCATGCAGTTAAAAAGGATTCAAAAATCAAAGCAGTTAAAGAAAATAATTTGATCAATAGAAAAAATATAAAATGGAGAGAAAGAGTTTTTTAATGGGAAGAGGGGTCTTTGAAAATCAATTATTAGCCAAACAGTTGTTATAATTATCCTATCTCATTGCCCAACTAATTATAATCCTAGAATCTCCGTTAATCACATAGGTTCTCCTGTTGGTTTCCCCTAATTGTAATTAATTCATTTTAACAACCTAAGTGTCCTTAGCGCTATTAAAAATCATTAATTATAACGCTCTGATTCATTTTAGGAATCTAAGTTTAATCAACTAATCCTGTTGTCACGACGGGCAATTAAACTAGTTGCATGGATTATGATCTATCCTAACTTCTCTCCGTCGAGTTTCCATTAAGAATCGAATCATTACACAATTGGCCAGATTGAATAAAGCATTAAGCACATCCATACAAATAATTAGGAAAAAAGGGCAAGAGACAGGTAATTATAACAACATTTTGTCTATAATTTCATTTCAAAACCCAAATTGGGGTTTAGCTATACATAGCTAAAATATCCACAACATTTACAATAGAAAGCATAATTAAGAGCATAAAAGGAAAGGAATTGACCGTCGAAGAACCCCTTCGCTGACGCTCAGAGCTCCGCCGAACACTCCTTGAGCCTCCTAGGATGTTCCCCAAAATTCCCCAAATATTTCCCACTAAGAAATCTCTCAAAAAGGCTAGAAAGCCTTGAGAGAGGCTCCAAAGGAGCCAAAGGAGGGAGGAAAGGAAGGAAAGAATGGATTGATTGATGCATAAATGAGGCACCAAGAGGTGCCTTTTATAGGCCCGGATTGGAGGTAGCGTCGCGACGCTATATTGCACAGCGTCGCGACGCTGCTATGCACGCGTCGTGTTGCCCAAGAAATGGACAGCGTCGCGACGCTGTGCCATTTTCCAGCAATTCCAGCTTCTGTTTGGGCTAATTTTTGGGCCTTCTCTTCACTTCTTTTTGGGCTTTTCCATCATGATTGGCCTCTTTGGATCCCCTTTTGATCCAAGCTTGGATTTGGGCTTCATTAGCTTCATTTTTGGCACTTTTTCTCCCAAAATCACCGACTTTGCTCCTAAGGACCAAATAACAGAATACATTAAATATTTTCATTAATAACACGATTAAAGCACATAAAAGCCTAATAAATTGGGACTAAAATAGCGACATTTTTGCTCGCTATCACCTCTCCTCTTGTTTGGTAATCAGCCCCCTAGAGATTATTACGGGTAAAGTCTCTGAATCACCCAAGTATACATATTTAAGGTGCGCAGGCAGGGGTTTCAATTCTACTTCCGGTGCCTTTATAACAGATGGCAACAGTTTGTCAGCTTGAGAAGGGATTTCAGCATTCACTTCATGGGAGTCAGGAAGTAATTCAAAGGGTGACTCCTCACTACCATTCTCTTCTGACTCATCCTCCAAATCCTGATCGATTACGTAGTTATCCTCAGTGATCGCATCCTGCACTAAGGAGTCCACAACATCAACTTGGCACACTGAAGCTACAGTACTCTCTTGATGTATAATTGTGTTAAACAAATTAAAAGTCACCACTTGGTCATCAAACTCTACAGAGATCTACCCTCCATCCACATCAATTTTAACTTTAGCAGTTTTCATAAATGGTCTCCCAAGTAGATGGTGGCAGAAGTGGGCGAAACCTGCTCATAAGATTTTAATATGTAGAAATCAACAGGAAATATGAGGTCACCCACCTTAACCAAAACATCTTCTACACAACCTAGGGGGTGAACCAAAGTTCTATCAGCTAGTTGCATCACAATATCAGTTTCATGCATGTCATTGAGATTAAGTTCTTGATAAACAGAATATGGCATAACATTTATAGAGACTCCTAGGTCTAGCATGCATCGCTCCACTCTCCTATCTCCTATTATGAATGGTAATGTGAACACACCTGGGTCTTTACATTTTCGCGGGATGTCTCTTTTCAGCATGGCTGAAACACTTTTTGTTCACCACTACTCTTTCTTTTTCTCTAGGTTTCCTTTTGTTCGTGCACAAGTCCTTAAGGAACTTTGCGTTCCGAGATTCTGCTTGACTGCATCAAGAAGTGGGATATTCACCTCCACGCGCTTGAATATGTCCAACAGCTCTTGGTCCAGTGCTTTTTCCTTTGGTTTGGATAACCTGCTGGGAAAGGTGTTGGTTGCTACCGCAAGCGCACGGTATCACAAGTAATATAAAACGGAAGAATTCCGAGTATCGAATTCACAGGGAGGCGAAGCAAAATTTAAGCAAGCAAAGATTCCTAGAGCACTAAAAATACTTGGGATAAATAATATTCAGGGACCAGATCATGCAGTCAAGAAAATTAAAAATCAAAACAATTAGAGAGAAAATTTGATCAATCGATAAAAATAAAATACGGAGAAAGAGTTTTCTAATGGGAAGAGGGGTCTTGAAAATCAATTATTAGCTAAACAATTGCTACAATTGTCCTATCTCGTCGCCCAACTAATTATACTCCTATAATCTCTGTTAATAACATAGGTTCTCTTGTCGGTCTCCCCTAATTGTAATTAATTCATTTTAACAACCTAAGTGTCCTTAGCGCCATTAAAAATCATTAATTATTACGCTCTGATTCATTTTAGGAATCTAACTTTAATCAACTAATCCCGTTGTCACGACGGGCAATTAAACTAGTTGCATGGATTACGATCTATCCTAACTTCTCTCCGTCGAGTTTCTATTAAGAATCAGATCAGTACACAATTGGCCAGATTGCATAAAGCATTAAGCACATCCATACAAATAATTAGGACAAAGGGCTAGAGATAGGCAATTATAACTGATGACATGCAAAAATGTCATCATTTTCCTATTATTTTTAGCTAGTTCTGTGCATGAATTGTGTACTTTAATGCTATTTTATGTTTAAATTTCAGAAACCCGAGCCAAGGAAGCAAAACCGGAATTTTGAGAGAATTTGGATGATTTTTGGAGACTTTTTGAGCAATTTGGAGAAGTTCATCATAGATCCAAGTCCAAAAGCCCAAAAAGAATGAGTTAGAAGCCCAAGAATCATGGATTTCAAGCATAAATTATCAAGTTGGGTCAAGAAAAGAGCCCAAAATCCATTTCATGAAGCATTGGGCCCAAGGAATTGAAGAAGGCCCAAAAATTGAGTCAAATTCGGGCCATTCTAGAAGATCCAGGGCCTAGCGTCGCGACGCTAGGCAACTATGCGGAAAAATCCAGAATTGGGGTAGCGTCGCGACGCTGTCCATGTAGCGTCGCGACGCTGCGACGACTTGGAGCCCAAGAAAAGATGACGTCAGAGCGTCGCGACGTTGTGACGTAGCGTCTCGACGCTACACCTGCTAGGAGCCTATAAAAGGGGCCATTTGCATCCAAGTTTTGGGTGCCAATTTGTGGGTTTTCACCCCATTCTAGAGTCTACACTAAAATTGGGGGTTTTTGGGAGAGTTTTGGAGCTTTGTTGAAGATCTTTGGAGCTCGGGATCGAAGGAGGTCGTCGCGGGATCGAGGAGATCGACACTTTTATGAGCATTTCTCTTCCCTTTTCCTTTATGTTTTAGTTTCTAGAATTGTTGTGATTAGGAATTATTGAATTTTAGTGATTATGAGTAGTAAATTCCTAAATTCTATGAGATTGATTTAGATGTTGAACCTTTGCTTGATTAATGAATTTATTTGGTTTAATTGTCATTATTGTTCATTTGTGCGTTTTGCCCGTAATGCTTTTAATCAACTGATCACTGATTAAATGAATCGTTACTAAGTGGAGACTCGACGGAGAGAAGCTTAGACTAGAACTGAATGCATGACTAATGTTATTTACCCGGGTGACACGGGATAAAATAAATAACGTTAGAGGTTGTACTGAAGGGTCGTAATGCCATGCTAAGTAAATAAAGAGGAGACCGAAAGGAGATTCTTTATTGAAAGGTATGAGATAGGAGGAGACCGACAGGAGAGTCCTTGTCATTAGGCTTCTAGACTTATGAATCAAATGATTAGTTAATCCATATTAGTTAATTGATTAAGCGATTAAAGGTCCAATTGATTAAATCAACCACTCTAGAATTATTCCACCAAATTGTGTCTCCATTTATCTTTTGCTTTCTAGATTAGCTTTTTGTTATTCTTTTCGACATTAGATTTTGTTCTCTAAATAAAGTTAAGAAAGATTATTCGTGGTAATTAATTGAATAAATCCAATCCCTGTGGAGACGATACTCTATACTGAAAATCACTATATTACTTGTGACGACCCGTACGCTTGCGGTAATCGGAAAATCGTCCGAGCAATAACAATAATTGAACTATAATTTCATTTCAAGACCCCAAATTGGGGTTTAGCTATACATAGCTAAAATATTCACAATAATTACAACGGAAAGCATAATAAAGAGCATAATAAAAGGGAAGGAATTGACCGTAGAAGACCCCTTCGCTACGCTTGGAGTCCCTCCGAAAACTCCTTGAGCCTCCTAGGATGCTCCCCAAAATTCCCCAAAATTTTCCCACTAAGAAAGCTCTCAAAAGGCTAGAAAGCCTTGAGAGAGGCTCCAAAGGAGCCAAAGAAAGAAAGGAAGGAAGGAATGAGGAAATGATGATTGATGGTAAAATGAGGCACCAAGGGGCGCCTTTTATAGGCTCGGAAATGGGGTAGCGTCGCGACGCTACATGGCACAGCGTCACGACGTTGTGAAGTTATCGACTTGTCGACCAAGAAATGGACAGTGTCGCGACGCTGTCCTTATAGCGTCTCGACGCTATGCGTTTTCCAGAACTTCCAGCTGCGGATTGGGCTTCTTTTCTTGGGCCAACTTTAATTCTTTTTGGGCTTTTTCTTCATAGATGTCCTCTTTTGACTCCCCTTGACCCAAGCATGGAAATTGGGCTTGAATGGCTTCATTTTGGGCACTTTTACCACCAAAATCCATAGTTTGCTCCTAAAGACCAAATAACAAAATACATCAAATATTTTCAATAAAAACACAATTAAAGCACAAAAAAGCCTAATAAATTGGGACTAAAATAGCGACATTTCTGCTCGCTATCAAAAGGGGGCCTTAGGAATATCATCATTAGGAAATATTGGAGGATCAAAAGTTATCCGTGTTGGGTTTTATGCCCTAAAACTCGTAGATAGTAAATGAAACAAATTAATCGATCTCAATAAAGTGTTATTTGAGTAATTCAGTAATTTGGTTATTGAATAATCGAGTTTGCATTAATAAACCCTAAATCCAATAAACTAAGATCCAAGGTTGTTTAAATGAAACTTGGACTAGTATGTGGGGACATACGGGGATCAGTGTCCAAGTAACAACCTAAATGGTCTATAGTATAGGGATAAGGCTGGGTACCTTATCCTGGTGACACTATGTGATACGACCCACCTTGTATTCGATACAGATGCAATGATCCAAAGCATCCATGTAGGAGACATGCGGGTGGGGGTATCCTATGCAATGAGTTTGCATAAGACCGGACCGCGAAATAGTAACCACTAGATGTAATGCCGTTAACTAGTTTAGGTTTCTATTTCAATAGGATGACCTAGGTAACTCAATCTCAATCCTGAGTCTGTTATGAACCCCTTTCAGGAGGGACTGTCCTTAGATTTGTATGGGTGAGAGTGGCCAGTTCGCCGACTCAATAAGCCTACCATTTCAGGGGCAAGACCGAATGGGGGCTGGGAACATAACAGTACAAGATGGAATTCACTCCTTCCCCTATTGGGGTAAGTAGATGTGTGTTCCCTTAAGGGCTGATTCTAGGGCTTGAACAAAGGCGCGTCGTCCTCTCCTAGCCTGAGAGGAACTCCTGTTTAGTGGTTGGACCCTAAACAACTTGTTCATTAGAGGAATCAGTGGTACTTAAGGAACCAGAGGTAACCCAGGGGTAAAACGGTAATTTGACCCAGCTGGTGTTACGAACACACGTGAAGGATTGACTTACTGCTTGGTCGATATCCGTGGACAAAGAAATATTCTATAGTGAGAAGAGTGCAGCTGTGGGTCTTTAGTGGAGTGACCCACAGTTAACGAATGTTGACTAAACTTGGTCAATGAATTTGGCCAATTAGTCTCGTATCGTTGGAGCTTCTGATCTGTAGGTCCATTAGGTCCCACTGGTAGCTCGTAAAGAGACTTGAGGCAATTAAGTATAAATTGTAAATTGAAAGTGTTCAATTTATTTGGGGAATCGTATAATGTATATTGATGCATTATAATATAAAGTTTATGAAACTTTATAAAATAATTTTTGAATTAATTTAAAAAAAAAAATTAATTCTTGAGAGAAAGTATTTGAAAGAGTTCAAATAAATTTAATATGAATTGGATTCATATTAATTTTAATTTTAATAAAATCCCTAAGATTAAATATATGATATTTAATTGGGTAAATTAATTAATTATGGAATTAATTAATTATTTATTCAAATTAGAGACCTTTTCCTATTAGGAAAGAAAATATTTGAAAGAGTTCAAATAAATTTAATATGAATTGGATTCATATTAATTTTAATTTTAATAAAATCCCTAAGATTAAATATATGATATTTAATTGAGAAATTAATTAATTATGGAATTAATTAATTATTTATTAAAATTAGAGACTTTTTCCTATTAGGAAAAGGTCTCCCTTTTCCTATTAGGAAAAAGGTCTTGGCCTTTACTATATATAGGACCCCTGGGGTGGGGTGAAAGGTATCCCATTCATTCTCCTACTCTCAGAGAATTCTCCCTCTAGACTCCCACCAGTCTCCTACCTCTAGAAGTCTCAGAGTCATACCGGTGTAGCCATAGTGGTGGTGTTCGCACTGGTTCGTGATTATTTCACAAGCAGTTGGTGAATTTAATCTGAGTCGTCAACGAGAGTAAGTAATTTGTTACTTTATAAATTAGATTTAGATCTAATATTTTTGTATGCTTAGCCTTAATATATATTTAGAATAGTTCTAATATTATTGCCAATGTATTGGTATTTTAGATTAAACAAAATTAATTACGAAACGGTCCCAATCACGCTTCCGCTTTACGGAATTACGGAATTCCAATCCTTCAATCCGGGTAGGAGATTTAGGGGAGCTTGGTCCAGCCTCTCCTGCATTCTCTCGAGGTGGATCGGTAACTTGGGAAAGGGTCCTGGGAGGCAGTTCCCTGCCATTTCTTAGGGTGACAGCACCAACGTCTTGGGAACTGGAGTTGAGTCGAGCTGGGTTCTCCTTTTCATTTACTTGCTCTGCCAGCTTACTTACTTGGTTCTCTAGCTCTAGGATGGAGTCACGTGTCTCCTATTGAGACCTCGCAGAAAAATCAACGAACATTTTAACCATGTCCTCCCAGATACACCAGGGGATGAGTTGAGCTCTTGAGAGGAACTCGGTGTGGAGGCCCTCTGGGGAATACCAACACAGTTGCTCATAGTATTTACCTCGGGCATTAGGCGGCTCTTTTCTCTAGCTCGATCTGAAACAAGAGAACGAACAAGGTTAGAGAGTTCATGCAGCTCAGTTCTGAGCTCACTTACCTCGCTTTTAGAAGCTGCTTTATCTTGGGCTGAGGGTTCTCTAGGGCAAAACTGTTAGGAATTCTCAGCCATGCTCGAGATCAGCTCCCTAGCCTCTGAGGGAGTCTTATCTAACAAGGTCCCTCTGCTAGCAGCATCAATCATGCTCTTGTCAAAAGGCAACAATCCTTCATAGAAATACTGAGTCAGAAGGTGATCGGGAATCTTTTGGTGTGGGAAACTTGCACAGAGCCGTGTGAACCTGTCCCAATAGCCATACAAGCTTTCTCTTGAATCTTGACAGATCCCATAAATTTCCTTTCTTATTTTGGCAGCTCGGCTGGCAGGAAAATATTTTTCTAGGAACCGCCGCTTCATCTCGTTCCATGTACTGACAGAACCGGAGGAAAGGTAATAAAGCCAATCTTTTGCTGAATCCTATAGCAAAAAGGGGAATGCCCTCAGGTTCAGCGCTTCCTCTATCACTCCATGAGGTCTCATACCAGAACATACAATGTGGAATTCCTGTAAATGCTTGTGCGGGTCCCGGTGTGGAGGCCCTCTGGGGAATACCAACACAGTTGCTCATAGTATTTACCTCGGGCATTATGCGGCTCTTTTCTCTAGCTCGATCTGAAACAAGAGAACGAACAAGGTTAGAGAGTTCGTGCAGCTCAGTTCTGAGCTCACTTACCTCGCTTTTAGAAGCTGCTTTATCTTGGGCTGAGGGTTCTCTAGGGCAAAACTGTTAGGAATTCTCAGCCATGCTCGAGATCAGCTCCCTAGCCTCTGAGGGAGTCTTATTTAACAAGGTCCCTCCGCTAGCAGCATCAATCATGCTCTTGTCTAAAGGCAACAATCCTTCATAGAAATACTGAGTCAGAAGGTGATCGGGAATCTTTTGGTGTGGGAAACTTGCACAGAGCCGTGTGAACCTGTCCCAATAGCCATACAAGCTTTCTCTTGAATCTTGACAGATCCCATAAATTTCCTTTCTTATTTTGGTAGCTCGGCTGGCAGGAAAATATTTTTCTAGGAACCGCCGCTTCATCTCGTTCCATGTACTGACAGAACCGGAGGAAAGGTAATAAAGCCAATCTTTTGCTGAATCCTATAGCAAAAAGGGGAATGCCCTCAGGTTCAGCGCTTCCTCTATCACTCCATGAGGTCTCATACCAGAACATACAATGTGGAATTCCTGTAAATGCTCGTGCGGGTCTTCTATTGCACTACCACGAAAAATATGGAGTAAGTGAATTAAACCTGACTTTAACTCAAAGTTACTTGCCATCTCGAGGTAGGTAATACAAAGTGGCTGCTGGTTCAGATCTGGCGCTGCCAGCTGCCTCAACGTTCTCTCAGCCATGGCTGGGGCTTCAACCTCGCCGAGATTATTAACTCTTCTTCTTCTTGCTTGCCTTCTTAATCTCGTCTCCGCTTTTGAGATCTCAGGTTCAAATCTAAGATGGCTACCCCGCGAAGAACGTGTGATCATAAACCATGCAAACAAGAATTAAAAACACAAAATCCTATATATTAGAAAACGCCCTTCCCCGACAACGGTGCCAATTTGACGGGACGAGCTGTCGGGACTCGTGTCAAATAAATTTATAATCCACGGCACTATAGCTATTTTGTAGAAATAGTGGCCGGGGTCGAACACAGGGAAGGGGATCTAGCAGATGTAGAATTTTGTGCTTATAAAACAGGGGGGTTTTGGAAAATGGGACAAAGAAGAAATAAATGTTTAATGTAAAGGAGACAGAATAAAACATGCAATGGAAAAATAGAGCAAAATTCAATATCATAAAAGGGAATCGTTGGATTGGAATTTCTTATACCTGAATGCTTTTTCACTTCGCTTCCTAGTTTTCTCTAAGAATTATTCTATGCCGATTTTTATTAGTCCGGTTGGCTTCTTGGTTACTCGGAGGATCCCCCTACACTAACCTGTGTTTAATTAACCCGTTAACCGTTAATTATGCAATTAACAAGATTAATCAATTTTATAATTATCGATCGCCACCCCTCATACATAAAGTAACAACCATCCGATACCTCGCAATGGCCACTAAATTATATCTAACTAATCTAGAATAAGCAATCTTGCAATTACCTATTTAAACTAGTCACTTTGGGATCGTGGGTCCGAAATTGTATTAACTAAATTTAAACTTAATTTAAATCTAATTCATACAACCTTTAACATGCATCCTAGGCCTATCAAGGGTCGTCACTCCGTAGAGATTGTCTTGCCTCAGCCTAGTGGCTATCTAAAAATAACTGATAGAATACACAAGCGGTAATCTCCTAGGGTCCTCAAGCCTAAGACACTAGCCTCATGTATTGGTTTAAATGGGATAACATGCAAAAGTCAATAAAAATGCAGCATGAACAGAATTGAAATGCCAGAAAACTCAGCCAAGTTAAATAACAATGAAGTCATAATCCCAATCCAACAATACAAAGACGTTTAGCCACTCATAGACAAGGTAAAACCATGAATAAGCACGAAAGAATACATGGAATATGACCTAAAAAGGTCTACACAGTAGCTGGAAAAGTAAAGAAACGAAAAACAATCGAAAAGAGACAAAAAATCTAACCTAACGGCAGACTAAACCGAGACCGAATATTTATAGAAAACGTCGTAGCGTCGAGACGCTAGGCACGACGTCTCGACACCACGAACTTTTCATTCTGCATCAAATTCGCGTCAGCGTCGAGATGCTAGGGACAGCGTCTCGACGCCATCCCTATTCTGCGCATGCTGTTTTATTTCTCAGTCTTGTCTCGTTACATCTCGGTATGGGGCTTCAATCTTCGACTCTTGGTGTCATTCTTCAGGCTCGCTTCAATACACTTGGGTCTTTTCACCTCCTCGCCGTCCAAGACAGCAAGATGGCTCCAAAACTCCATAATTGGCCCGAATTAACACAATTTAAGCATGATTGACTCCTGACGTTGCCTAAGCTCAAAGATCTTGCAAATAAGACAAGTAAAGCATAAAATTCCTCTAACAAGCTTAGATTAGAGGTGATAAAATAGGACTATTTAGGTCCTATCAAGGGCACATGATTACCTTCTTCAGGATGAAGAACGCAGGGAGGTGGTGGATATTTTGGAGCTGAAAAGAAGATTTGCCCTCTACGCTCGACCCTTTGTATCTCAGCGGATAGTGGGTCGAGAGTATGCCAGATATCCATGAAGCTCAATTGCTCTTTTCCTTGCTTCTTGGTAGGAAGTGTGTTTGTCCTTGTAAAGATTTGTCACTAGATCCTGCAAGAAACAAATTAATACACAAAAAACTAGAAAAAGGTGAAAAACACAAAAGATTTCAGAAACAAAGCACCGTATTCCCCGACAACGGCGCCAATTTAACGGAGCGACTTGTCGAGGGTCGCGTCAAATAAAATTTGTAGATCATTGATCACTAAACTACTTTGCAGTAGTAGTGGTCGGGATCGATCACAGGGAATAACAGGTTTATCTCTAATCGCTTTTGTGTTTGTGGTAACAGAAGGGGGGTTGAAGAAAGAGGGAATAAATGCAAGGGAAACTAAAATGCAAGAAAGTAAATGGGAGAATTTTAAATGACAGAAAAGTAAACGGTGGTTGGTTAATCTCACCTTGGCGATCACTGTAGCTGGAGACACTCGGATTCAGTACATTTGTTTTTACTCATTGATTAGAAAATAATGATTTAAATGCATGCTGCCTAGCTAATTGGTACTCTAAATCAATTGACTCGATCCCATCGTACCTAGATTCAATTACTAATTAATTAACCCCTACTAACCCGTCGAGAATAATCAATTAAATAATTGGATTAAGACCAAGATACCCCTAGAGCGCTAACCCAACGAACCCATCGAACCAACAAGCAATTCATTAATTAACTAACCCTGCAGTGGTTAATAAATAACGAATTGGTGCTCTATGCTAGAATGCTCTAATTAACTAGGAAAAGCCTAAATTAATTATTAACACCGATTTAGACCCTAGACCTATCATGCATACTACAAAGTCAGAGAACTGCTCTTTGGACTCGTGCCCATGACTCGGTCTGTATGCTAACTACAATTAAAGTTCCATTAGCTACGTGGAATTCAATTTCTTAGTGAGTTACTAACATGCAAGCTGCGAGTTAGGGCATCAATCTAACCTACTGTGCATGCTAGTAGTGTAAACGGGAATCTAAATCACAAAACAACAAGTAAATCATACATGAAGCTTAGAAAACTCAAGAACAAAATGAAATAAGCACAGAATACTCAATGAATCTCATAAAAACTGAAGCATACTTACAAATCCGAGGTTCCAACTTCAGCAAACGACGCTTAGATGACCATAGACAAGGCTAATCTAAGCCCAAGGCTTGAGAAATCAACCTAAACTAACCTAAAACTAGGAAATACTGAGGAAGAACTCGGAAAACCGAGAGAAAAACAAAGAAGAAATCTGAAACGACTGCTAGAATGACCTAAAATTGGAATAACTGCTATTTAAATAACGAGGCAACGTCGAGACGCTAAGGCCAGTGTCTCGACACTGACGGTACTTTGCGCGGTCCATGATGTTTGTAGCATTGAGACGCTGTGAGGGTAGTGTCTCGACGCTACCTCTCGGGTCTAGCTTGTTTGACTGCTTCATTTTTCTCCATTTGACATTATTTTCGAGGTTCGAGTGCTTTGCTTTGGTCTTTTCACCTCCTCGACATCTTGTGGACTTCAAGTTGGATCAAAACCTTGTTAATTTCCCCGAATTAACAAAAATTCTGAATATCGGCTCTCGAGAAGCTTTAACGCCAAATGTCTATAAAATAATACAATTAAGCACATTATTAAACATAAAACTAGTAAGATTAAGACTAAATAAATAGGACCAAATTGGTCCTATCAATACTTTTTGAGAAGCGTGAGAAATTTTATGGTTAATTGTAGCGTGTGGATTTGCCTCTATTTGGACTAAGCATGGGTTATGATTTGTTTGGAGTTGGCTAGAATTATTATTAATTGTAAAGCATGCTTAAGGCGTGCGTATGAGATTTCATGATCTATTTGGGTTAGTCATGAAATGATTTGCTTTGAATGAGCTTGTGTTGGATTGCTGATTTCTGAAGTTGCAGTAGTTATATCTGAGCATGCCAAATGTGAATTTTGTACTAGAATGTCAATGACTAGAATTACTCTAGTCTAGAAGTGTGATTTTTTTATGCTTTTCAGGTGTCTACAATTTTTGGGATAATTGTAGTTATGTCGTTATGCTGTCGAATTTCCGGTAGAATTACATTAATTAGCGGGGCTAAGTTAGTATTATCCTTTGGATTATGATGTGCTGAAATTGACTGGCTGATTAGAATAGACCATGAGTTCTCCATGCACGTTTTAGTATGACTTTTAAAGAACCATATGTATGAATGAAAATAGACTTAGAATAGAGACCTTAATAATGTTTTAGGGCCTCATATAGACTTAAAGGATCCTTAAGTCTTATGTTAGCTAGGGTTATTTCTTTCCCCATCTCAGGACTGACGGAACCAGTTTTCAGGCACGGGATCGTGCATTTTATCCTTGACTGGTAGATTCCAATTTTCAGGCACAGGATCGTGCATTCCATCAATCGACTTTTAGAGCCCAGTTTTCAGGCACGAGATCGTGCGCTCTATCAGTCTCAGGACGGTGTTGAGCCCACGCATGGGATTGTGCGCCAGATGGCACTCAAGCATGTTTTCATGCACCAGATTGCTCCACCGTATTTTCATGTTTCAGGGGTGTTGTGTGGATAGGTGTAGTTCTGCTAGAGGTTGCCAGCTAGTCTCTAGTTTACTTGCCTTACCCGAGTGACCCACACAACACTTTAGTTGGCACAAGTTGGAGATAGATAATCACCCTAGACAGAACATTTCATGAACCCATTTATGGCCCTAGGGTTAGAAACCTGAATGACTGCTCTAGTTAGGTCCCTATGATGTTAAGACCCATATTTAAGTTTCATGCTAATAGATTTCATGTTATCAGATCTTATGATATCAGTTTTAGCTCTTAAGTGGGCTACTTACTGAGTATATTCTTATATATACTCACCCATGCTACATGACTTTCTTTTTCAGGTGGTACTTGATGACATTAGGCGAGTGGCGAGGGCAGTGACTTGGCTAGGCTATGGGATGCAGCTGCAAATCATGTCCCTAGAAGTCTAGGACCGAGTTTCCTAGTTTCATGTTTTCAGATGTTTTTAATTTTCAATTTTTTGGAAATTGTCTATCATTGTTTTTGACTGATCATTTAATGTAAATGACTTATGCTTTTGGGCCCAGTTTATTAAATAAAAGATTTTTACTTATAGTCTCTTCCGCTTTAAAGTTTCAAAAGTTTTATGTGCTCATGTATGTAGTAGCGATCCTCAATATGTTTTAGCTTCCTTTTAGTCGGGTCGCTACAGCTAGAATTTGATTACCTCTTAAGATCAAAGTTCTAGAAGCAAGATTGGAAATCTTGTTCTAGATTGAGTCATTCCACAATCAAACACATGATCAAGGTTGGATTGAATGACTCATATCAATCTATCGCAAGAGTTGCAAAAAAAACATAGAAATGGTCAAAAGGGACTTCTAAGGAAAGATCTCAATCCTGAGAGATCGAATTTCATTCATCTAATATCTAAGTTTTACAAGCCTTGGATGTGGCTTTTTATAGCCTTTCAGTAAAAGAAACCACCAACTCTTCAACACCCAAAATAAAATAGCTACAAGCAATAATGACTATAGTTGGCCAACTTAGTAACTCCCAACAATTAATGTCTAAACTTTTTGAAACCTTAATTTGGTAGCCTAAAAACATAAAAATTTCAATCAAGAGTTGATGAAACTTAAAATAACGAGTGTTTTACCATGTGCAATGCACATTTATATATTAAATTATGCATATTTTTTCTTATAATTAATAAAACAATCTTGAGTAAAATATGAGTAATAGATTAACGACCAAGAGGTATGTGGTTCAAATTTCCCATCCCCACATGTTGTCAAAAAAAAAAAAAAAAAAGATTAACTACTAATATAATATGATATAATTTATAATTTTATAAATAAGTTAAATTTATTTATTTAAGTCATTTCATATATTTTTGTTAACATTTTATATTAACATACCTATTGTTTTAAAAATCACTTGTATATTTTATAATTTCATTCATTATGTTTATAATAAGTTATATTTTAGAGTTAAAAACGACCCTTTGCATGTCATCCCTAAGGCCCATGATGAACCTCTTGGTTTTCTTCACCTCTGTGTCCACCATTTCCGGGACAAAACGGGACAGTCGGGTTAACTCAAGCTCGTATTCTTCCACTGACCTCTCTCCCTGCTTCAAGGCTAGGAATTTTGCCTCTTTTCTGTACCTGATAATGGCCGAATAATATTTCTGGAAAAACGTCTCCTTGAATTGCAGCCAAGTGATCAGACTGACACTAACATCAATGGATCTCTCAGCCGAGCTCCACCACATCAAGGCGTCATCTCTGAGCATAAATACTGCGCACGACACCTGCTGTGCCTCGGGGCATCCCATGTAGCGAAAAATCTCTTCAATCGTGGCAGTCCACAGTTTTCCAGCTAAACGATGGCGGGTCGTACTTCTTAAAATCTTTCAAACATTGAGCCCCTTCAGTTGAGCCAGTCTGACCTTGGTTCTCATTTTGGTTTTCCTGAGGTGCCTGGTTGGCAATGGCATTATTCATAAGCGCCTGGAGGGCCTCTAGAGTCAGAGTGACTGTCTACGCCTGTGCTAGAGGTGTAGGCTGCGCAAGAGCTTGATCTTCAGGGAGGTCTTCAGCATGTTGATCCATAGGAGGATCTACCTTCTCCGGGGGTGCCTGGCCTCTACCACCTCTACCACGACCACATCCGCGTCCTCGTCCTCGCCCTTGTTCACGTGGAGGCATACTTTCAAGTTTCTACACCCATACTAAGCCTATTTAATTATTGACAGGACGAGCTGTCGGGGCTCATGTCAAATAAAACTTGTACTTCACCAACACCTAAAGCTAACTTGTAGCGGTAGTGGCCGGGGTCGATCACAGGGAACAACTGGTTTACCTCTAACCTCTTTTGTGTTTGTGGTAACAGAAGGGGGGTTGAAGAGAGAGGATTTAAATGCGGGGAAAGTAAAAATGCAGAAAGTAAAGGTGCAACAAATTAAATAACAGGAAAGTAAAGGGTGGTTGGTTAATCTCACCTTGGCGTTCACTGTAGCTGAATGTTGGGTTTTATGCCCTAAAACTCGTAGATAGTGAATGTAAACAAATTTTATACTTGTGTTTAATAAAGTGTTATTTAGTTTCTGCAATAAAATGTTATTGTTAAATATTGCACTATTTGACCCAAATCCAATAAACTAAGATCCAAGGTTGTTTGTATGTAACTTGAACTAGTATGTGGGGACATGCGGGGATCGATATTCAAGTAACAACCTAAAAGGTCTATAGTACAAGGATAAGGCTGGGTACCTTATCCTGGTGACACTATGGATACGGCCCACTTTGTATTATGATACAAACGCTATGATCCAACGCGTTCATGTAGTTGACATGCGAGTGGGGGTATCCTATGCAATGAGTTTGCATAAGACCGGACCGCGAAATAGTTAACCACTAACTGTAACACCGTTAGTTGGCTTGGTTTCTATTTCACTAGGATGACCTAGACAACTCAGTCTCAATCCTGAGTGGATTATGGACTCCTGTTCACGAGGAGTTGTCCTTTGATTTGTATGGGTGAGAGTGGCCAGCACGCCGACTCAATAAGCCTACCATTTTGGGGACAATACCGAGTGGGGAGCTGGGAACATAATCACACAAGATGGAATTCACTCCTTCCCGACTCTAGGGTAAGTAGAGGTGTGTTCCCTTAAGTGGTGTCTCCGGGACTTGAACAATGGGCCCAACCCTCTCTATGGCACGAGAGGGACTTCTGTTTGTTGGTTGGACCTCAAACAGGTTGTTCATTAGAGGAGCACTGGGGACTTAAGGACAAAGATGTAAACCAGGGGTAAAACGGTAATTTGACCCAGCTGGGATACGAACACACGTGAAGGACTGACTTGTAGTATTGGTCGATATCCGTGGACACAGAAATATTCTGCAGTGAGAAGAGTGCAGCTGAGGGTCTTTAGTGGAATGACCCACAGTTAACGAATGAAGACTAACTTGGTTAATGAGTTTAAGCCGATTAGTCTCGTATCGTTGGAGCTTCTGATCCGTAGGTCCATTAGGTCCCACTGGTAGCTCGTAAAAAGACTTGAAGCAAACAAATATAAATTGTAAATTGAAAGTGTTCAACTTATCCTGAGAATCGTATAATATATATTGATGCATTATAATATAAAGTTTATGAAACTTTATAATATAATTTTTGAATTAATTTCAAAAATTAATTCTTGAGAGAAAATATTTGAAAGAGTTCAAATAAATTTAATATGAATTGGATTCATATTAATTTTAATAAAATCCCTAAGATTAAATATATGATATTTAATTGGGTAATTAATTAATTATGGAATTAATTAATTATTTATTAATTAGAGACCTTTTCCTATTAGGAAAGAAAATATTTGAAAGAGTTCAAATAAATTTAATATGAATTGGATTCATATTAATTTTAATAAAATCCCTAAAGATTAAATATGTGATATTTAATTGGGTAATTAATTAATTATGGAATTAATTAATTATTTATTAAAATTAGATATTGTTCAAATAATAGATTCGAACTTATTCCTAGACCTTTCCTATTAGGAAAAGGTCTTGGTCTTTACCTATATATAGGACCCCTGGGGTGGGGTGAAAGGCATCCCATTGTCTCTCCTTCTCTCAGAGATATCTCCCAAAAGACTCCCACAAGTCTCCTGCTTCAAGAAGTCTTAGAGATATACCGGTGTAGCCGATTGGTGGTGTTCGCACAAGAGGGTTGCTGCGTTTTCAATCTTATTGGCAAGAAAAGGCGAATTGATCAAGGCTTTCTACAAAAGTAAGTTTTCTATGAAATCCTTGATCACTAGGATCAATCTAGTTGATTTTTTAGCATGTTTATAGCCTATGTACAGCCCTTTAAATAGAGATTTATTGCTGTAATATTTTACAAATTGTATTGGTATTTCAATTAGAATCTAAGACTCTGAGTAGGTTCGGTAATACTTTCCGCTGCGTGGGGCTTTTATCCCTTCACTGAAGACACTCGGATTCAGTACATTTGTTTTTACTCATTGATTAGCAAATAATGATGTGAATGCATGTGTATAATTGGTACTCTAAATCAATTGACTCGATCCCATCGTCCATCGACTCAATTACTAATTACTAATTAATTAACCCCTACTAATCTGTCGAGATTAATCAATTAAATAACGGCATTACGATTAAGATACCCCTAGAGCGCTAATCCAACGAATCCGTTGAACCAACATACAATTTATTAATTAACTAACACTGCAGTGATTAATAAATAATGAATTGGTGCTCTAAGCTAGAATGCTCTAATTAACTAGGAAAAGCCTAAATTAATGACGAACACTGATTTAGACCCTAGACCTATCATGCAGAGCTAAGATGTCAGAGAATTGCTCTTGGGACCCGTGCTCATGAATCGGTCTACATGCTAACTATGAATTAACTATCCATTAGCTACGTGGAAATTAATTCTTTAGTGGATTATTAACATGAAAGCTGCGAGTTAGGGCGCCAATCTAACCTACTATGCATGCTAATTATAAAAGTGGGAATCTAAAATCACAAACAGCAAGAAAATAATACATGAAGCTCGAAAAACTGAAGGAGAATATGTTGGGTTTTATGCCCTAAAACTCGTAGATAGTGAATGTAAATAAATTGTATACTTGTTTCAATAAAGTGTTATTGAGTTTCTACAATAAAGTGTTATTGTTAAATATTGCATAATTTGACCCAAATCCAATAATCTAAGATCCAAGGTTGTTTGTATGTAACTTGAACTAGTATGTCGGGACATACGGGGATCGATGTTCGAATAACAACCTGAAAGGTCGATAGTACAAGGATAAGGCTGGGTACCTTATCCTAGTAACACTATGTGATACGACCCGCTTTGTATTTGATACAGACGTATTGATCAAAGCGTCCACGTAGTAGACATGCAAGTGGGGGTATCCTATGCAATGAGTTTGCATAAGACCGGACCATGAAATAGTAAACCACTAGATATAACACCGTTAACTAGTTATGTTATCGTTTTAATAGGATGACCTAGGTAACTCAGTCTTAATCCTGAGTGTGTCATGAACTCCTTCTCATGAGGGATTGTCCTTTGATTAACATGGGTGAGAGTGGCCAATACGCCAACTCAATATGTCTTCCTTTTTGGGGACAAGACCGAGTGGGAGGCTGGGGACATGACAACACAAGAAAGAATTCACTCCTTCCCACTTCTAGGAGAAGTAGATGAGTGTTCCCTTAAGTGGTGACTTCGGGACTTGAACAAAGGGATCCCGCCCTCTCACTGGCCTGATAGGGACTTTCTGTTTATTGGTTGGACCATAAACAGGTTGTTCATTAGAGAAGAACTGGTACTTAAGGAGACAGAAGTAACAAAGGGGTAAAACGATAATTTGACCTAACTGTGATTACGGACACTCGTGAAGGATTGACTTACGGGTATAGGTCTATATCCGTGGACATAGAAATGTTCTATAGTGAGAAGAGTTCAGCTGTGGGTCTTTAGTGGAATGACCCACAATTAATGAATATTTGTTAATCTGATTAATGAGTTTAATTAGTTATTCTAATATCATTGGAGCTTCTGATCTGTAGGTCCATTAGGTCCCCCTGCTAGCTCGTAAAGAGTAATTAGGAACAATTATATCTTGAGAGAATTTGAATAGTTCAAATTCATATTGGGAATTAAGTTAAATTGTATGAGATACAATTAATATAATGTATAATGATACATTAAAATATAAAGTCTAATTTGAGATTAAACTTTATTATTATGAGAGAAATAAATATTTGAAGAAGTTGAAATATTAATATGAATTTGATTCATATTAAATTTATAGGATATAAGAGAATTTGAAGGAGTTCAAATTTTAATATGAATTTGATTCATATTATAGAATTAATTAATTGAAGGCCTGAAATTAAATATATGATATTTAATTGGGTAATTAGTTAATTAACTAATAGAAGGCCTGAAATTAAATATATGATATTTAATTGGTGATTAATTAATTTAAGAATTAATTAATTGGAAATTAATCAATTATGGAATTGATTGGTTATGGAATTGATTAATTATGGAAAAGATTAAATCAGTTATGGAAATAATTGATTTTAGATGAATATTTTATTCATGACCTTTCTCCTATAAATAGAACACTAAACCTAGGGTTTAGGTACTACAACTAATGGCCACCATAAGGCCAAAGGTCTCATTCTAGCCTCTCTCTCATATTCTCTCAACTCAAGAATTCTAGAGAGAATTTTTCTCTCTAAGAGTTTTTCCCATTCAAGATTAGGCAGTCCCACAACTATGTTCCTAATCTCAGAGTTATAGCAGGGAAGATCAAATGGTGGTGTTCTTCGTTGTTGCAGAGCAATCAAGAATCATTCTTGTTTTTTTCAGAGACGTCAACGGAGGTTTGCTTCTTTTTCTCTATTAGATTTAGATCTAATAATTTTTGTATGCTTAGCCTTAAGTTTCTATAGAATCTGTTCTATGAATTTTTGTCAATGTATTGATATTTTAGATTAAACAAAATTAACTACGAATCGGTCCCAACTACGCTTCCGCTTTACGGAATTGAGAAATTCCAATCCCTTCAGAATATGCATTCAGTACAGAAAACTCAAAGAATCTCATAAAAACTGAAATGTACTTACAATATCGAGGTTCCAAGTACACCGAACGGCGCTTAGACGGCCATAGACAAGCCTGATCTAAGCCAGGCTTGAGAAAACAACCTAAACTAACCTAAAACTAAGAAAAACAGAGAAGAACGAGAGAAAACAGAGAAGAAATTGAGAAAAACGGCTGCTTCCCTCGTCCAATCTGTGACCTAAAATGCAAAAACAATAGTTATATAATCGTCTCAATGTCGAGACGCCGTGGCCAGCGTCTCAACGCTGACGGTGATTTACGCAGTCTATCAAATTCGTAGCGTCGAGACGTCGTGAGGTAGCGTCTTGACACTACCTCTCGGGTCTACCTCGTTTGGCTGCTTCAATTTTTTATCATTTTGACGTTATTTTCGAGTCTTGAGTGCTCCACTTTCGTCTTTTCACCTCCTCGACATTTCGTGTGAAGGATTGGAATTCCCTAATTCTGTTAGCGGAAGCGAATTGGACCGATTCGTATTTTAATTAAGTTTTCTAAAATACCAATACATTGGTAAATCATACAGAATGATTCTATATATAAATTAAGCTAAGCATGCATTAGATCTAAATCTAATAATTACAAGAATAAAATACTTACTTGTTGAAGACTTTCTTCAATAAACTCCCACCAAGAATAATATGATCACAGTAGGGACACTACCACCGAGATCTTCCACTGCTATATCTCTGGGACTAGGAACCAAGTTGTGGGACTTGGTGTTCTTGAATTTTGGGAAAAAGAATTTCACTAGAATGTTGTGAAATTCTTAGAGAGAAATTTTTGCTTGAGAGCAAAGTCTTGAGTTGAGAGAGTTGTCTCAATTGGGAAGGCATTATGTTCTTTATATAGAGTGTCATATCCCTTTCCTATTCATAATAGGTTAGGGATATAATTAATAATTAATTACTCTTCCCAATTCTAATAGGATGGGGATTCATTTAATTAATTAATATTAATTAATTAATTAAATCAATAATTAAATTGAATTTAATTAATTTCATTTAAATCATATTTAAATGAATATGCCCCACATAACCTATAGCTTTTAATGAAATCAAATTCAATTAAATTAAATAATAATTAATTAATTCTCCAATTAATTAATTACTAAATTAAATATCTCATATTTAATTTAAGCCTACAATTAAATTGTATTTAGTTGTATTTCTCTCAATTAATAAAGTTTAATCTTAAATTAAACTTTATATTTTAACGTATCGCATACATTATATTAGTTGTATCTCATACAATTAACTTGATTTCCCATAATGGATTTTGAACTATTCAAATTCCTTTCAAGACTAATTTTTCGTAATTACCCTTTACGAGCTAGCAAGGGGACTTAATGGACCTACAGATCAGAAGCTCCAATGATATGAGGTTAACTGACTAAACTCATTAGTCGAGTTAACCAATGTTCATTAACTGCGGGTCACTCCACTAAAGACCCACAGTTGCACTCTTCTCATTGTAGAACATTTTTGTGTCCATGGATATAGGCCAATAACGGTAAGTCAATCCTTCACGAGTGTTCGTAACTACAGCTGGGTCAAATTACCGTTTTACCCCTGTGTTACCTTTGTCTCCTTAAGTACCAGTGCTATCAAATATCAAACCAAAAACTAAAAAGGGAAGAGTAATAATGCATCTCATGGAAAATAATTACATAAACATATAATTAAAACATAGTCTATCACAAGGGCATACCTTCCGATGATGAGAACCTCATTATTTAGCCATGGGAACATTTAAGCTTACGATGTAAGTAGTCTATAGAACCCTTAATCGGGCTCTGATACCAACTGTAACGACCTGACTTCTAATATGGACCTATTTGGGACCGTTACCACATGCATGCTATGGAGGCTTTTTTAATAAAACACTTTAAAAGCATAAACTCATAATCTCAATAAAACCTCAAAATAAAAACTTGTATACGGGATCCGAAAACTTTAAAAGAACAAATTAACGTCAAAAAATAAAAGTCAAGCTAACAGTTTTACATGGCCTCAAAAAGAAATTGTCACACACCCTCCCGGACCACCTGCTAGCTCAGTCCGGAAGATGACGTGAAGCCAACGAACATCGTCCTCCTCTAACGATACCCGTTGACCCTCTTGTAACGTTGAACCTGATAAACATACTAATCTTAGATATAAAATATTCCACATGAAACACAACACAGCGGAATCCCTGAAAACCTTTTAACATACACGAGGTGCAGCCCTGACATAACTCGATTTGGAAAATAACCTGATATAGATATCACAACCCAAAACATATTCAACTGGGGTTTATACAACCACGACCTCTAGAACCTAAATTATCCAATCTTTACAAAACATTTACAATATAGACAGACTTAATATACAACTCAACTCACGTACTGGAGCTTGTTCTGGAACTTTCAGCAGACGTTGGCAGTGTATCAGGCACCGGGAGCTCGATCTCTACCTGAAAAGTGGGAAAACATTTTGAAAAGAATGAGCTACGACGCCCAGTGAGTGACTACATTTAAAACTGTAGATTTGCAAATTAGAACACGTGATAAACCTTTAAACGTATAAATCTAATCAATCAAAGCATTAAACATAAACGTGAAATAATAAAAGTTTTCTCAAATATCCCGCAAGTACGTCATTAAAATCTAGCAAGACATATCAATTATATAAAACATCTTAACTAACATGACAAATCAACGTTGTGTAGGGCACGCCCAGTACAACCAACGTTTACTAGCTCTATAATGTAGTGGGGCCTGTCCAGCACTCCCATCGTCTTTGTCGTAGTGGGGCCCGCCCAGCATTCACGACAACATCATTGTCACGGAGTACACTCAACGTCAACAACGGAATATAACCCGTGTGCACACGGTACCATATAGCCTCGGGCTTAATATCTCAGTCATGTAGTCAATAGGAATCTCAGAAAATCACATGAAAACATTAAAACATGCCTGCTTATCGTTATCTTTCGCAAAACTTAAGCTTACTCAGCTTGCTCGTGGAAAAACCGAAAATCTTTAAACAGTACTCACTAATACATACTTTACTTTAAATAATATCGTTTCAACTACTTTTCATAAAGTCATTAACCACGTGCTCGTATATAAACCTCATTAGAAAATATAAGCGCAAAACTTATGCTTGAAACCGTTCATAGAAATCATGAATCATTCATAAGAAAAAGCATATAAGACATCTAATCATGAACAACCGTTTAGAAACAATTTTCGAAATTTGTTTTGTCACTCACTGTCTTAGCTAGTTCCCTAGTCTATAGACTCGACCTATTTCCTCTTGGCCTGTCAAACAACCAAAACCGAGCATTAGAACCATAGATAGTCTTATTCTTCCATGCTCATGAATTCTAAACACTTGAATTAAAAATCACACTTCACATTCTACTTTTCCAGATTTTCCAGATTCTATACCCTAACTTCCAACAGCCATAACTTCCTCAATACTTAACCAAAATTAATGTACTATACATCAAACTCTTCATTTGCGAACACTCTACAACTTACCTGAAGAAATGAAAACGCGATTCTGACCCGATTTGTCCAGAAATGCCCCGAACACAGACAACACAGATTCGAGCTTCTCTGCTACCCTTTATCTATCTCCTGAAATTAAACCTACTTCAAGTCCTTTTTGGGTCACGAATTCTTCATGAAAGTTGTAGGAAATTGAGTAAGCCTTCCAACCATACCAAATAGAGCTTCTGATTTAACTTGTAAACCCCAGAATGCGCGAAAAACCAGAGAAAACTAGAGATCCTCCTTGTTTGCTCGAAAATCCTGTGCTCTGTTTTCCATTTCAAAACCCATTAACTTCTCATCAGATTTAGCTCAAGCTTCCTTCATGAAATTTGTTAGAAAATGGACTAACTTTCAAGAAAATCAAACCTCACCTCTTATTTCCTTCTGTGTAGCTCAAACCGAATAAAAAACCAGAGGTAGACATGTTGAACTCAGATTCTGCTATGGCTGCCTTTGCTTGAGCTATTTCCTATCTTCTTCAACCTCAAAACCCTGTAAATCTCCTTCTTCTTCTTCCTTCACTCCCTCCCTCGAAAGCTCTGGAGTTTGGATGGAAAAGATGGAGAAATGTGGCTGGAAGTGGGCTGAAAAGTGAGCTTGTCGGTGGTGGAATCTTCGCTGTCTTTTCCCACTTCCTTTCTTTCCTTTTTTTTTTTTTTTTTTTTTCATTTCCCTATTTCATTTTCTTTTTCCCTTTCTTTTCTTTTCGTTTTCTTCTTTGTTCCACTTCTTCTTTTAAATTGGTAAGTTCCAACAACTTCAACCAACAATAAAACCACAAAGTTTGCCATTTTCCAACAAGGAAACAACAACTTTAATCCAACCAATGAGACCACAATAACTCAAATCCAACTTCCTAGAATATATGACAAGAGAAAATAACCCTAGGGAAGTCTCGGGTTTACAACTTACCTCCCCCTTATGAAATTTCGTCCTCGAAATTTAGAAGTCCCTAGGTGAAGAGTGTCGGGTAACTCCTCCTCATCTGATCTTCTGACTCCCAGGTTGCCTCCTCTACTCCATGATGTCTCCAAAGAACTTTCACGAGTGGGATCGTTTTGTTCCTCAAAACTTGTTCCTTTCTATCGAGGATTTGAACCGCTTCCTCTTTATAACTCAAGTCTTCTTTCAGCTCAATCGGTTGCACTTGTAACACATGGGATGGATCTGGAATATATTTCCTCAATATGGACACATGAAAAACATCATGTATTCGAGCGAGTTCCGCTGGCAACTCAAGTCTATAGGCTACTGGTCCAACTCGTTCTATTATCTGGTAAGGACCAATATATCTAGGACTCAGCTTACCTTTCCTCCCAAAGCGAAGAACACCTCTCCATGGGGATAACTTTAGGAAAACTTGATCTCCAACCTAGAATTCTAAGTCTCTTCGTCGCTTATCGGCATAGCTCTTCTGTCGATCCTGAGCTAATTTCAGGTTCTCTCTAATCAGCTTGATACTGTCTGACGTAACTTGTATCAACTCATGACCAACTAGCTTTCGCTCTCCCACTTCGTTCCAGCACACAGGGGTTCTGCATGGTCTGCCATACAAAGCCTCGAATGGTGCCATGCCGATACTAGACTGGTAGCTGTTATTATAAGCGAACTCCATAAGTGATAAGTGGGTATCCCAACTTCCTTTAAACTGAAGGACACATGCTCTCAACATGTCCTCTAAGGTCTGGATGGTCCTCTCTGACTGACCATCTGTCTGGGGATGGAACGTTGTACTGAACTTCAACTTTGTTCCCATTGCTTTCTGCACACTAGGCCAAAACTTAGAAGTAAACCTCGGATCCCTATCTGAAACTATGGACACTGGCACTCCATGTTGACTCACGATCCTGTCGACGTATAACTTAGCTAGCTGATCTAGTGTAGGCGTCGCTTTAATCGGTATAAACCGTGCTGTCTTGGTGAGTCTGTCCACTATTACCCATATACCATCATGTCCATTAGAAGTATGAGGTAATCCAAACAGAAAATCCATGGTAATATGCTCCCACTTCCACTCCGGCACTGGCAGTGGATTAAGGAGTCCTCCTGGCCTCTGTCTCACTGGTTTAACCTGTTGGCAGATCAAACATCTATCGACATATTCAGCTATCTCCCGCTTCATACCAGGCCACCAATAAGTTTTCTACAGAGTTCTGTACATCTTGGTGCTTCCTGGATGCATAGCGTAAGCTGAACTGTGAGCTTCCTCTAGTATAGCCCCCTTAAGCTCACCAATACTCGGAACGCATAGTCTTCCCTGCTTAACTATGGCTCTGTCTGCTCTCAACTCAAATTCTGCCTTTGGGCCTTGCTTAGACTTTGCAAGCATTTTCTGTAAGTTACTATCCTCTGGCTGTCTTCTCACAATCTCTGCTACTAGAAAAGACCTAACCTAAAATTGAGCTAAAAGACTCCCTGAGCTTTCTGCAGTCACAACCGCCTTGAAACCTCTTAACTCACATAGCAAGCTTGCTCGAATACCACACAAGGCACTCTTCGGAAGTCTCGACTTCCTACTTAACGCATCTGCTACCACGTTAGCCTTACCTGGATGATATTCTATGGTACAGTCATAGTCTTTGATTAGTTCTAGCCATCGCCTCTGCCTCAGATTCCGCTCTTTCTGATCAAATATGTACTTCAAACTCTTATGATCTGTGAAAATGTGGCACTTCTCACCGAATAAATAATGTCTCCAGATCTTCAGTGCTAGAACAACCGCTGCTAGCTTAAGATCATGGGTAGGGTAATTACATTCATGCTTCTTCAACTGCCTTGAAGCATAAGCTATTACCTTTCCTTCCTACATAAGCACACAACCTAATCCTTGCCTCGAAGCGTCACAATAGATCACATACTCCTTCCCTGTTACAGTAAGTGTCAGAATAGGTCCTGTCACTAATCTCTTCTTTAGCTCCTAGAAACTCTGTTCGCATTTATCCGACCACTCAAACTTAGCATTCTTCCTTGTCAAAGCTGTCAATTGTAATGCTAATCAAGAGAAATCCTCAACAAAACGTCTGTAGTATCCGGCCAGGCCGAGGAAACTACGCACCTCTGTTGCACTAGTTGGTCTCTCCTAGTTGACAACAACTTCCACTTTCTGCGGATCAACACTAACTCCGTCCGCTGAAACTACATGCCCTAAGAACACTACTTGTTTCAACCAGAACTCACATTTGCTAAACTTAGCATACAATTGTTTATCACGTAGTATCTGTAGAACAATCCTTAGATGTTCCTCATGGGCTTTCCTGTCAATTGAGTAAACTAGTATGTCATCGATGAACACTATCACAAACTGATCTAAATACTGATGGAAGATCCTGTTCATGAGGTCCATGAAAACTGCTGGCGCATTCGTTAAACCGAATGGCATCACTAAAAACTCATAGTGCCCATACCTCGTCTCGAATGCTGTCTTAGGAATATCTGATTCCCTAACCTTTAACTGGTGATATCCTGACCTCAAATCAATCTTAGAGAACACTGTTGCTCCCTTTAACTGGTCAAACAAGTCATCGATGCGTGGTAGAGGATACTTGTTACGTATCGTGACCTTGTTTAACTGCCTGTAATCAATGCATAATCTCAGGGTACCATCTTTCTTCTTCACAAATAACACTGGAGCTCCCCAAGGCGATACACTAGGCCTGATGTATCCCTTGTCATTCTGTACGGTGCCTGCGAAATAGGTGCTGTTCCTGGTAACAATTCAATAGTGAACTCCACCTCTCTATCAGGTGGCAATCCCGATAGATCAGCTAGAAAAACATCAAGAAATTCGTTCACTACAGGAACATCTCCTGGTTTCAGCTTTTCTTCTTGCACCTCTACTACATGTGCAAGAAACGCTGTGCAACCCTTCCTCAACAACTTTTCAGCTTTCAGAGCTGAAATCAAACTTGTAGGAATAATCTTCCTCTCACCCCTGAAAACCACTCAGTCAAACCTGGTTTCCTAAAAGTCACTTCCTTCCTATGGCAATCCATAGAAGCATAGTGAGTGAATAAGAAGTTCATTCCCAAAATCACATCCAACGCCTGCAACTCTAGGGGAAGAAGATCCACTAACATACAGAGACCTTCTACTACAACCTCACAATCACGCAATACTTCATTGACTAATAAAACGTCACCAACTGGAGTGTATATGACTAACTCCTCAGATAAAGGCTCTAGCATCCTATTCACCTTAGTTAAAAACATACCAGAAACAAAGGAATGCGTAGCACCTGGATCTAATAAAACACGTGCAGGTACATTACAAATCAAAATCGTACCAGTAATCACATCTGGTGCATCCTCTGCTTCCTGTTGAGTCATGGCGTAGACTTTTCCCTACTGCCTAGGTCTCCCCACAACTCCCTTCTGTCTTGCACCACTGGTGCCCTCTCCTGCGGCTGCTGAGACTCTCGGCTGCTCAACTATGTGGGACTCAACTCCCTGATCCCTCTGAACTGCTGCCCTCAACTGTGGACAATCCCTCTTGAAATGCCCTGGTTGTCCACACTGGTAACACACACCGGCGCCAATAAGACACTTACCCTGATGATTCTTGCCACAACTTGCACATGGGGTTCTCCTGGATTCACTAGCAACGGACTCCTGACCCGTCCGCGGTCTTGCTACTGAACTCGCACACTGACTGGGGGCTCTCTGACTCTGCCTCTGATAAGCACTACCCGAACTCATCTGCCTCGATGACTGGCAACCAGATCGACGCTTGAAGTCTTGACAGCCTGAAATATTCACTCCAGGTGTGAACCTCCGCTGCTCACGACCTCGAAAACCACTAGCTATTGGAGCTCCACGACTAGGCTCCAATGCCGACTTTTCCTCTATGATACTCTGCTCCACACGTAAGGCAGTCTCTACCAGCTGGGAAAAACCCGTCCACTTGGCAATAGCGGTAACCGGGGTATGTATCTCAAAACGCAACCCTCTCTCAAACCTGCGACACCTGTCACTCTCAGATACCACAATCACATCGGCATACCGTGAAAGCTCGGTATACGTTCTCTCGTACTCGGCCACTAAAAGTGACCCTTGCTTCAGCCCCAGAAACTCATCTCTCTTAGCCTCACAATATGTGGTGGGATAGTACTTTTCCTCTAATATGCCTCTGAAACTCTGCCAGTCTAACATACGTGCATCACTGCGCCTGGCTAAAATGAATTTCCACCATCCCTCCACCTCCTTCTGCAAAAGGAATGTAGCTAATTTGACTTTCCGCTCCTCAGGACAACTCATCACGTCGAAGCATTTCTCCAGCATATTTAACCAGACCTCGGCGTCAGGTGGATCTGTGGAACCCTCAAACACCGTGGCTCCTAACTTCTTCAGCCGTTCTATCCCATACATCTTTTCCGGATCACTAGGCCCTGCTCTCTCTGGCCTACTGCCCTCCTGTGTAGATCTAGCAAACCGCTCACTCCCCGCCTCATTCTGACCTCTCGGGGTACTGGATCCCCTTTCAGATTGACTCTGGGTAGGATCCTACGTCCCGTCCTGATTCTGCCTGCGTCGTCTGCTAGTACGTGGTGGCATGACTCCTATAACATATTAACACATCATACATGCTATAGATACTTAACTCAGATGCATGATACTAAACTTCTAACCACATTCTAGTCCTGACTGGACTCACTCTCAACAATACTTGGACCGTACTCTGCTAGTTCTATATGAACTGACTCAACGTCTAACTATTTACTTCCTAGATTCTTCTTAGCACTAACTACCATGTCTCATTTCCCATGGAGCTAACTGCTCTGATACCAAGTTGTCACACCCCCTCCCGGACCACCTGCTAGCTCAGTTTGGAAGATGACGTGAAGCCAACGAACATCGTCCTCCTCTAACGATACCCGTTGACCCTCCTGTAACGTTGAACCTGATAAACATACTAATCTTAGATATAAAATATTCCACATGAAACACAACACAGCGGAATCCCTGAAAACCTTTTAACATACACGAGGTGCAGCCCTGACATAACTCGATTTGGAAAATAACCTGATATAGATATCACAACCCAAAACATATTCAACTGGGGTTTATACAACCACGACCTCTAGAACCTAAATTATCCAATCTTTACAAAACATTTACAATATAGACAGACTTAATATACAACTCAACTCACGTACTGGAGCTTGTTCTGGAACTTTCAGCAGACGTTGGCAGTGTATCAGGCACCGGGAGCTCGATCTCTACCTGAAAAGTGGGAAAACATTTTGAAAAGAATGAGCTACGACGCCCAGTGAGTGACTACATTTAAAACTGTAGATTTGCAAATTAGAACACGTGATAAACCTTTAAACGTATAAATCTAATCAATCAAAGCATTAAACATAAACGTGAAATAATAAAAGTTTTCTCAAATATCCCGCAAGTACGTCATTAAAATCTAGCAAGACATATCAATTATATAAAACATCTTAACTAACATGACAAATCAACGTTGTGTAGGGCACGCCCAGTACAACCAACGTTTACTAGCTCTATAATGTAGTGGGGCCCGCCCAGCACTCCCATCGTCTTTGTCGTAGTGGGGCCCGCCCAGCACTCACGACAACATCATTGTCACGGAGTACACTCAACGTCAACAACGGAATATAACCCGTGTGCACACGGTACCATATAGCCTCGGGCTTAATATCTCAGTCATGTAGTCAATAGGAATCTCAGAAAATCACATGAAAACATTAAAACATGCCTGCTTATCGTTATCTTTCGCAAAACTTAAGCTTACTAAGCTTGCTCGTGGAAAAACCGAAAATCTTTAAACAGTACTCACTAATACATACTTTACTTTAAATAATATCGTTTCAACTACTTTTCATAAAGTCATTAACCACGTGCTCGTATATAAACCTCATTAGAAAATATAAGCGCAAAACTTATGCTTGAAACCGTTCATAGAAATCATGAATCATTCATAAGAAAAAGCATATAAGACATCTAATCATGAACAACCGTTTAGAAACAATTTTCGAAATTTGTTTTGTCACTCACTGTCTTAGCTAGTTCCCTAGTCTATAGACTCGACCTATTTCCTCTTGGCCTGTCAAACAACCAAAACCGAGCATTAGAACCATAGATAGTCTTATTCTTCCATGCTCATGAATTCTAAACACTTGAATTAAAAATCACACTTCACATTCTACTTTTCCAGATTTTCCAGATTCTATACCCTAACTTCCAACAGCCATAACTTCCTCAATACTTAACCAAAATTAATGTACTATACATCAAACTCTTCATTTGCGAACACTCTACAACTTACCTGAAGAAATGAAAACGCGATTCTGACCCGATTTGTCCAGAAATGCCCCGAACACAGACAACACAGATTCGAGCTTCTCTGCTACCCTTTATCTATCTCCTGAAATTAAACCTACTTCAAGTCCTTTTTGGGTCACGAATTCTTCATGAAAGTTGTAGGAAATTGAGTAAGCCTTCCAACCATACCAAATAGAGCTTCTGATTTAACTTGTAAACCCCAGAATGCGCGAAAAACCAGAGAAAACTAGAGATCCTCCTTGTTTGCTCGAAAATCCTGTGCTCTGTTTTCCATTTCAAAACCCATTAACTTCTCATCAGATTTAGCTCAAGCTTCCTTCATGAAATTTGTTAGAAAATGGACTAACTTTCAAGAAAATCAAACCTCACCTCTTATTTCCTTCTGTGTAGCTCAAACCGAATAAAAAACCAGAGGTAGACAGATTGAACTCAGATTCTGCTATGGCTGCCTTTGCTTGAGCTATTTCCTATCTTATTCAACCTCAAAACCCTGTAAATCTCCTTCTTCTTCTTCCTTCACTCCCTCCCTCGAAAGCTCTGGAGTTTGGATGGAAAAGATGGAGAAATGTGGCTGGAAGTGGGCTGAAAAGTGAGCTTGTTGGTGGTGGAATCTTTGCTATCTTTTCCCATTTCCTTTGTTTCCTTTTTTTCTTTTTTTTTTTTTTTTTTGTTTTTCATTTCCCTATTTCATTTTCTTTTTCCCTTTCTTTTCTTTTCTTTTTCTTCTTTGTTCCACTTCTTCTTTTAAGTTGGTAAGTTCCAACAACTTCAACCAACAATGAAACCACAAAGTTTGCCATTTTCCAACAAGGAAACAACAACAACTTTAATCCAACCAATGAGACCACAATAAGTCAAATCCAACTTCCTACAATATATGACAAGAGAAAATAACCCTAGGGAAGTCTCGGGTTTACAGAAATCCTCAACAAGTTTATAAAGGAAATAAGAGAATAAAATATAGTTCTTAAAAGCGGAAGAAAATAAGAAATCCATGAGTCCTAGTCTCTCCCCATGGCTGCCTAACAAATCCTCGTCTATCGCCATCACATGCCCTTGCCTTTACCTGAAAAAAACATTGTTAGGACCAATTTAGTCCTATTTATTTAGTCTTAATCGTTCTAGTTTTATGTTTAAATTGTGTGCTTAATCGTATTATTTTGTAGGTATTTGGTGTTAGAGCTTCCTGGGAGCACTTTGGAGCAAAAAGAACTTAAAAGGAGCAAATTAGGTCAAATCCCGAGCATTGGAAGCAAGTTGAAAGAAGCCAAATTAACTGGACCTCAAAGGTAGCGTCTCGATGCTACCCTCTCAACGTCTTGACGCTATGAACTTCAAAAGGCGGAGCAAAACACCGTCAGTGTCGAGACGCTGATCGTTATTTAAATAGCAGATTTCTGATTCTAGGTCATATGTTCAGCCGTTTTTCCTTTTCCCTCTTGGTTTTCTCTCCGATTCCTCTGTTCTTCCTCTGTATTTCATAGTTTTAGGTTAGATTAGGTTTGTTTCTCAAGCCTTGAGCTTAGATTAGACTTGTCTATAGTCGTCTAAACGTCGTTCACTGTAGTTGGGACCTCAGTATTGTAAGTACACTTTGGTTTTATGAGATTTATTGAGCATTCTATGCTGAATGTGTGATTTCATTGAGTTTACTGTGCTTAATGTATGTTTTACTTGCTGATTTGTGATTTTATATTCCTGCTTTTATCATTAGTATGCACAGTAGGTTAGGTTGACGCCCTAACTTGCAGCTTGCATGATAATAACTTGCTAAGAAATTAAGTTTCACGTAGCTAACGAAATCTTAATTCATGGTTAGTGAATAGACCGATTCATGGGCACGGGTCCCAAGGTCTAGGGTCTAAATTGGTGTTCATAATTAATTTAGGCTTTTCCTAGTTAATTAGAGCATTCTGGTCTAGAGCAACAATTAGTTAATTTGTTAATCACGACCGAGTTAATTAATTAATCGATTGTATGTTGGTTCGACGGATTCATCGGGTTAGTGCTCTAGGGGTATCTTAATCTTAATGCAGTTATTTAATTGATTAATCTCGACGGGTTAGTAGGGGTTAGTTAATTAGTAACTAGTGATTGAATCGATGTACGGTGGGATCGAGTCAATTGATTTAGAGTACCAATTAGACACATGCATTTAAATCATTATTTGATAATCAATAAGTAAAACCAAATGTACTAAATCCAAGTGTCTCCAGCTATAATGATTGCCAAGGTGAGATTAACCAACCGCCCTTCATTTTCCTGTTATTTAATTTTCTGCCAATTATTTTCTCGCACTTTAGTTTCCCTTGCAATTAAATCCCTTTTTCTTCCAACCCCCCTTCTTTACATCAAACACAAAAGAGGTTAGAGATAAACCAGTTGTTCCCTGTGATCGACCCTGGCCACTACTACTGCAAAGTAGTTTAGTAATCGGTGAACCTATAAATTTATTTGACACAACCCTCGACAAGTCGCTTTGTCAAATTGGCGCTGTTGAATTTGATAGTAGGACTTGTTGAGGGTCCTAATCAAATAAATTTATATTCACCGGTTCCTAGCTACTTTGCAGTAGAAGTGGTCGGGATCGATCACAGGGAACAACCAGTTTATCTCTAAGTTCTTTTATGTTTACATGTAACCGAAGGGGGAGGAAAATTGGAGAAAATAATTTAGATCAAGGAAAATAAATTGCAACAAAATAAATTGTAGAAAATAAAGAGCGAAAAAATAAAGGGAGTGGTTGATCGAGCCTCGGATTCATGCAATTGTTACATTCGGTGTTCGTGTGGATGGATCTTAATCATAGATTATCTAATGATGAAATTTATGTTTTAAGCCTAACGTACTCCTGGAAAAGCCAGAGAGCCATAAGATCCATAATTTATCAACCCAACCAATGCATCGAAGCTAATTTAAGTGATTACTAATTAACCTGACCGAATTAACTAGCTACAATTGTATTAAGGTTTGGGTAGTTAGGTAGCCAATTTTATAACTAGGAAAAACCTAAATTACAAAATTAACTAAGTGTCAATTCCTAGGCTAGCATGCAAATCGCTACAAGATTAGGGATAAAATGACATAAAATAGAGCCACATGCTTCGCCTATTTACTACCAATAGCGAATATGATTAAAACGACGGCGATTGGGGTTGTCAATCCTTACTATCAATTCTAATCATGAATAAAAATAGAATTCAATACACGTAAACAGTAAATTCAGAATAAAAAGCTCAAAATTTCATAAAGAATCCAAACCAAACTTACAACCAAGTTCCCGATTACAAGAAAGTTGAGCTTAGCCCTTCATTTGGAGTGTCGAACCTCGCTCCTAGGCTCGATCCACCATGTAAAACTAAGAAATCTACTCTAAAATCTAAAGAAATATGAAAATATAGAGAATTTGGGGAAAAAAAAGCAGCTAATCGCAAAAATTCCCATTTATAATAAGTGACAGCGTCGAGACGCTGACGGTGCTTCTTCAAGCTTCTGATTTCTGTGGTGTCGAGACATTATATTTGCAGCATCTCGACGCTAGCTCTCAGGAAAATGGCTGAATTTTTGTCCCTGTTTACTTTTTGGTTGACTTTGGCTTCTGAGAACACCAAAATGCCCTTCTTGATTTCGAGAACACCAAAACGCCCTATACATCAATAAGACTCAAAATTAGTCAATTTTCACAAATAATAATTTTAGGATAAACAAGATTTATGGAAATAATTAGTACTAATTTGGCGCTATTAAACATTCATGGAAAGAATGAGTATTTAAAATACTCAGTAAGTAACCCCACTACTGGGGTCAAGACATGCAAACACATACAACATGGTTCATGCTTTAGTAGTGGGACCCTGTTCCTCTTTCTTCTTAACTATAAATTTCTTTTAAGGCCTTAACATGGACAATTACCTTTCCTGGTTCGTCTCCCAACTAAGAGATACAGTAGACATCCTCTAGAGATTACGCCCCATCTAATAGTCAGTTGGCACCTACTTAGTGGGGTCAAATCTCGCCTACAACACCTCAGGTTCCTCTAGATGTACATCAATTTCCTCTAAGGTAATTGCCATGAACATGGTTCTTTTTAGTTTCATGAAACATACATATGCATGGGGTCCCATTTCAACATCATAACACATGAAAATGCACATAAAATCATCAATCATGCATGACACAAAATTTCATAGTCTATCATGGTTTGTATATCAAAGAAATTCATAGTTCTTGTGTAATCGAGTCATGCATCACATAAAATCATTCATGAAAATTTTATCCTTACAGCACACAATTTCCCAACCTAGCCTAAGCGTTTCCAGTAGTAAAGTCACTTGTCTTGGCTTAAATATTTTTGAACAGAACTAAATTAATTCCTTAACTCCAAGGCCTTTAACCACGCTACACAACAAAGGGAAGAAATTCTTCAAATCAATTGGGATTTTACTTTAAAACAAACCAACATTCAACCATGAGCCATGGAATTTCAAAAAGATTTAACTCCCAAACTTACCAAAACAGAACGACACTTGCTGTCTGGGGTCTCAAATCTGCTCCAAATCACAAATTAAACCACCAACACGCTACCGACCTTGAAAACACAAACCAACGTCAATGGGTAATCACCCAAACAACAAAAATCAACCAAAATATGACTTTTTCCCTCTTACCCACTCTTAAATCACCAAAAAAAACGCAACCAATGACCTGCACGACCGCTGCCTGCGCCTAAACAGAGGCTTCACCGGAAAAATGAGCCAAACGTCGCTGCCCACACCTGAACCCCGTCGAAAACACGCACATGCCTGCTAGAACGTCTCTGCACTTGTAACACCGCTAATTTAAGGAAAATGTTAATTTCCCCAATTGTAAGTTTATTTGACCGAGTGTTGGTTAAATAAATTGATTTTGGAGGAATAATTGGCTCGGATGAATTATTTGAGTTGAGGTGGCAATTTTGTAATTTAATTGTCTTTCAGCCAAGCCATTGAACCCTAATGTTCTTTTAGCCACAAGAAGCCCAAGAAAAATTCAAGCCACTTCCCTCTCTTATTCGTTTCCAGCCGCCCAAGGTCCCCCTTCTTCACGTGTTGCAGCCGCCTAGCCATTCCCCTTTTCGTTTTCTTCTTCTTCTTCAGCCGTGGAATCCTCATTGATGGCCACCTCCTCCATCGACGGCGCACATCTCCGGTAGCAAGCAGCGGCGGCAACGGTAGCAGTGCAGTCCGGCAGCGTCGACGGCCTGCGGCGTGGTGGTCTCGATTTGCGGCCATCAGGTGCGTTTTTGTTCTTCTTTTTTCGGTATCTTGTGCCTAGCCGTCCCCCACGCTCGATTTCTCTCTCCCTCCTCGTGATTTATTTGTTCTCCATCTCTCACTCTCGGTTTTCAGCAAGTTTCAGGCTGAAAGAAGGTCGATTTTTGCGTTTTCCGGCGATTGTTCTGTTAGGCGCGATCAATAGCATTCAGGGGCGTTTTTCTGCATTACCCGGTGTTTTTAGGTGAGTTTTCAGTGTGGGTAAGCTGGATTGAGGCTTGTATTGGTTGGTTTTTGTGTTTAATCGATTACCCACTCGTTTTTACCTTCGTTCAACAAGCGTTTCCCTTCAATTTCGACGGTTTTCGCAGTAGCTTTTTAATTTCAGCATCTTTGGGCGTTTTCTCCATTGGGTAAGTGAATTTAGTCAAGCTTTGGGTGTTTTGTTTGTGTTAAAAGGATACCCATTGATTTTGGCTTTCGTTTTCGAGGAGCCCATAGCGTTTGGTGCTTTAATTGTCGTCTTGAAGCGAAATAGGGAGCTTGGACAGCAAGCGTTGTTGCTGTTTAGGTGAGTTTTTGGGAGTTAAATCTTTCTAAATTTAGTTGACTCCTTTTGCCCACTTGGTTTAATCAAGTCTATGAGTTTTAAGAATGTTTTTCCCCTCTTGTGTAGTTGGTTAGGAGCTTGGAAGCTAAGAAGTTAAATTGTTTTGTCAAGCAAATTAATTAGCTAAGGTAAGTAGCTATTGGACTCTATTTTCAAGCTTAGTCCCCAGTGCAAGTTTGTTGGATTCGATAGATATCTAGCCCGAAGTTTTAAACTAGTTCCTTTTGAGAATTTGGCATGCTAGCATGAGTTAGTTGTGAGCCTTGAAATTTGTCTTTGGATTTCAATGAGTATGATAAGTTCATTGCAAGGTGTGTTGTTGGCATGAAAGGTTGTTTATTTATTTTTAGCATATCTGAGACTGCTTTTTGGATGGATTAGCATCTTTTGGATTATTTGAAAGCATGCTTGATTGTATGGTTTGGTTGCTCTGAATGTCTGGATGGTTGTGGATGCGAGGTCTGTCTCACTCTGGTTATGGTAGTTCGGAATACCTTGTAGTTTGTGGTTGGGCAGTGTGGAATATAGAAGTGTTTTATCTACTTTTCAGGTGATAGAAAAATTTGGGATTTTCTATTCGTATGTCGTTATGCTGCCGAATTTTCAGTAGCTCTTCAGTGAGTAAAAAGGCTAAGTTTAGAAGTATCCCTTGGGTTATGAAGGGTTGAAATTGGCTAGCTGGTTAGTTTAGCCCACGAGTTCTCCAAGCATGTTTTAGTTTGACTTATTGAGAGAACCATACGAATGAACGAGAATAGACTCTGAATAGGGACCTTAATCATGTTTTAGGGCATCAGGTAGACTTAAAGGATCCTTAAGTCTTATGTTAGCTAGGGTTATTCCTTTCCCCATCTTAGGACACTGATGGAACTTACCTTTCAGGCACGAGATCGTGCATTCTATCATTGACTGTTAGATTCCAGTTTTCATGCACAGGATCGTGCATCCTATCATTGACTGGTAGATTCCAGTTTTAATGCACGGGATCGTGCATTCCATCAGTCGTCTGTTAGAGTCCAGTTTTCAGGCACGAGATCGTGTACTCTATCAGTCTCAGGACGGTGTTGAGCCCAGGCACGAGATCGTGCGCCAGATGGCATCGATGCATGTTTTCATGCACCAGATTGTTCCACCGTATTTTCATGATTCATGGGTGTTGTGTTGGAATAGGTGTAGTTTTGCTAGAGGTTGCCAGTTAGTCTCTAGTTTACTTGTCTTACCCGACTGACCCACACAACACTCTAGTTGGCGCAGGTTGGGGATAGGTAATCACCCTAGACAGAACATTTCATGAACCTAGTTATGGCGCAGGGTTAGAAACCCAAATGACTGTTCCAGTTAGGTCCCCCTGATGTTAAGACCCAAATTCAAATTTCATGCTAATAGATTTCATGTTATCAGATCTCATATTTTCAGTTTCAGCCCTTAAGTGGGCTACTTACTGAGTATATTCTTACATACTCACCCATGCTACATAACTTTCCTTTTCAGGTGGTACTCGATGACATCAGGTGTGCAGCGAGAGTAGTGACTTGGCTAGGCTATGAGATGCAGCTGCAAATCATGTCAATAGAAGTCTAGGATCGAGTTTCCTAGTCTCACGTTTTCATAGATTTCATGTTATCAGATCTCATATTTTCAGTTTCCTAGAATTTTATGAAAATTCTCTTTCATGTTTTGACTAGTCTGATATTGTAAAATGACTTATGGTTTTGGGCCCCGTTTTATTAAATAAAAGATTTCTTTTTTTACTTATGATCTCTTCCGCTTTAAACTTCAAAGTTTTACGTTCTCATACATGTAGTAGCGATCCTTAGTATGTTTTAATTCCTTTTTAGTCGGGTCGTTACAGCATTCGTCGGAATCAACCACAACTGAGGGAAAGAATCCCAGAGGGAGAGAGATCGAGAGAAAAGAAGGGGAAAAAAAAAGAACTCCACGACGCGCTCACCTGCCGAACCGCTGATCAACGGAGGAGACGAACGTCGACAATCTTGCTAAAGAGAACGACGTGAGAGAGAGAGAGAGCTGGCAGGAGATGGGGCTGACGAAGCTGAAACCGCCGGAGAAAGGGACTGCAAATCGTGGTGAAGAAAGGGGAAAAATGGAGAAGATGAAGAAAGACCTAGGGCTGCGTGCACTTTTAAAAAGAAGCTCTTAGGGTTTGGCTTGACTCTAGTATCAACATATTTACAAAAATGCCATCCCAGCCTTAATTATTAAAATTTCACCAATTTTTCATTCTTTTAAATCTCCCACTTAACACTAAATCCGCAAAATTAAACCATATTAACCCAAGATTAAAGAAATTGAGTTTTTACCTTGAATTACCGACGTTACAAGAGAAATTGACAATAAGAAAATTAGAGATAATTGAAAATAAGGAAAAAATGGAGCTCATAGTGTTGGTGGAAAAATGGAGGAAGATTTTTTTTTTTTTTTTTAGTTTTTTAATTTTTTTTTAAAGAAATAATAGTAAATGTTGAAAATGTTACAAATCATTTGGAATTTTGAACTTTTGAAATTCTATTATTCATTATCTTTAGCCAAAATCATTATATTCTTGATAAATAAATGATAACATTTTTTTTTGTATTCTAACTTTTGTATATTTCATATATTTATTATGGTTCTTTTAGTAGTATATATTTATTATTGTTGATAATCATTTATTTATTATTGATAATTATTCTAACAACTAATTATTTATATTTAAAGTTAGGGAGAGAGATTTTATGGAGGTATTGAGAGAGATTTTAGGAAGGTGGTGAGACGAGAGTGAAAAATTTATTAGAATTATTTTAATAGTTTTGTGGTTAAGGTTCCCTTTCTTTTGTTTCTTCATTTTTATTCTTTAACAACAACAAATAAATATTTGTTAGAGAAGACAATGAAAAAAAATTATTTTTTTTTAGTAAACAACCAAGGAAATATAAGAACACATAATGAATAGACTTAGACTCTTTTAGGTTATTTCTTGAACATGATTCTCTTGTATGTCAACTGCTTATTGTTCAAGATTATTCTAATAACAGGTCTATACTATATACCATGATTGACATTGCTCATGGTCTATCACGACAACATTGAAATAGATTATAGTCTAGTAACACCATAAAATATATACTAATAGATTGTGTTCAAAATTTTATAGTAGCTTTGCAACCTTCTCTCTTAAAGACTTGAACCCCTAAATTGCTTTCTTGAGATTGAAGTTCGTCAAAGTACTAATAGAATTTTGGTTAAAAATCACTTTTGGTCCCTGAACTTTCATGAAAGTAACAATTTAGTCCCTGAACTTTGATTTGTAACGATTTAGTCCTTGTACTTTCAATTTTGTAACGATTTAGTCCCTGTACTTCAATTTTGTAACAATTTAGCTCATGAACTTTAATAAGTAACAATTTAGTCCCTGTACTTTCAAATTTGTAACGATTTAGTCCCTACCGAGAAAAATTAACGTAAGGATTTAATGAAATTCCTTACCTAAATAGATTAATAAACTAATTTGGGACTCAATATGTTTATAAGCTACAAAGTTTAATCATTAAATAATAAAAATCGACATTTAATTTTGATGATTTTTTTGCAACAATGATTAAATTGTTACAAATTTGAAAGTATAGAGACTAAATTGTTATAAATTTGAAAGTATAAGGACTAAATTGTAACTTATTAAAGTTGAGGGACTAAATTATTACAAAATTGAAAGTACAGGGACTAAATCGTTACAAATCAAAGTTCATGGACCAAATTGTTACTTTCATGAAAGTTTAGGGACCAAAATTGATTTTTAACCTAGAATTTTTCTATTAAAGGACGTTACATTAACAATTGTTTTTTCAAAGTCACCTATCTCAACAAGTTGTAAACTCTTGTAAGACAAATGCGACTGGCTGGCAATTCATTTATTTGTAGAAGAACAATAGGATCTCTTCAGTATCTCACCATCATATGATCATATATATCATTTTCAGGGAGTTCCCTCAATCAATTCTCCCTAGAACTATAACGATACATTGACGAACGCTTTCGAAATATCTATAAGGGGCATGATATCTATCCCTATGTACACAAACCATAGATCGATATTTCTCATTGTCTATTATGATATTGGTTCAATCTTTTGCCTTGAGAACAAACAGTCAAACATTGTGAACTATTGTGTCTTCATTGCGAAACTTGTCTATTGGTCATTAATAAATAGTCCTTTGTAGCACGCTGAAGTACTAAATCCAAATATTATGCCTTAGTAGAAGTTTGGTCTCTCCTCAATGAACTAAAAATGACTCTTAACTAGTAAATTAGTTGCCTGGTATGACAGCATGGGAGATATTAATATTGCCCTTGCATCATCAACTTGGTCAATAACACTCAAACCGTGCACATTAAGATTAACATATACATTTTGTTGAGCAAATACATCAAAATTTATTGGAAATACGTTTGTTGATCCTGCTATCAATCAAGTCATTGACTTTCTCACAGAAGGAATGTCCAACTCCTTGTTCATGTATTTCTAGTCCAAACTCAAACTTGTCGACCTTCACTCTTATTTGAGGGAAGTATAAAGGAGTAAAATTAAAGTCATATCAAACAACAATCATACTGCACTAGTTTCTTGTAAATTCTATCATAGCTATTTACTCCATTTCATAAATTTAGTGTAGAAGGCTTTTGCAACTTATACACGGTAAGATAAAAAGAACTCTTTGTTGAAATCTTCCAACTATGTTTTTGTATTATCCTCTCACCTTTCTTATCTGACATCAATAATTAAGGAAATGTTAATGTAGACCTCGACACAAGTTGTATGACTATGTACATAATATTATCATAGTTTTAAGTTATAAAAGTACACTTTGATATTTAATCAAATATCTTATCTTCACAACAAACCTTATTGATTTGAATCTTCAAAATTATAGATAGTCAACAGTTTCAATGTATTTTAGCCCATAAAAAAAAGTAGGTCATAGAGGCAAAATCATTTTCTCAAACTAAAGTATCTTTGTGCTTGGTAGATTTATTACCAACAATTGATAGACTTTAAATGCATAGTGTAGTGAAAAGTAGAAAAAGAAGAGAGAATGTGTACTTAAATTACTTGATATGACATGGTAGGATGAAATGACACTTTTTTTCTCAATAATATACAACAACAATGGTGAGAATGAAGATAAAATTCAAACCAATCACATCCCCTATCCTAATGAGTGGTGTCAAATGAGCTTTATGAAACAACAAAAGAGAGTGACTTTGATAAAGTATTCCATTATTTGCCTTTTCTTTTTCAGGTTTTACCCTTACTTTTGGTTGATGCAAAATGAACTAGAGGCCTTACTCATTTATAGAATGCAAAATGAACAAGTGGCATGATTATATTATATAATGTTTTTAGGACTAGATACATAATGTAACGACCCGACTAAATAGGAACCAAAAACACGTTGAGGGTCACTACTACATGCATGAAAACATAAAACTTCTGAAGCTTTAAAGCGAAAGAGACCATAAGTAAAAATCTTTTATTTAATGAACTGGGCCCAAAACCATAAATCATTTTACAATAATAGAATAGTAAAAAACATGACAGACAATTTTCATAAAATTGAAAGCCAAAAACGTCTGAGAACATGAAACTAGGAAGCTTGATCATAGACTCCTGAGGACATGATTTGCAGCTGCATCCCATAGCCTAGTCAAGTCACTGCCCTCACCACTTGCTTGGTGTCATCAAGTACCACTTGAAAAGGAAAGTCATGTAGCACGGGTGACTATATAAGTGATAGCACCTGATTCGTGCTATTTTATTTCCTCTAATCTAAGCTTGTTAGAAGGATTTTCTGCTTTAATTGTCTTATTTGCAAGTACTTCGAGCATAGGTGATATCGGGAGCCAACCGCACAAATTGGTGTTATTTTGGGCCAATTATGGAGTTTTGGAGCCATCTCGATGTTCTTGGACGGCGAGGAGGTGAAAAGACCCAAGTGGATTGAAGCAGACTTGAAGAACTACACCAAGAATTGAAGGTCGAAGCCCCTTACCGAGAAAGACCGAGACAAAACCGAGAAAAAAGGCAGCAATGCTCCGATTGGGGACGGCGTCGAGACGCTGCCCCTAGCGTCTCAACGCCGATGCGAAATCGAAGTGGAATACAAAGTCCGTGGCATCGAGACGTCGAGCCTGGCGTCTCGACGCTGCGACATTTTCTATAAATATAAAGCTTCGGTTTAGTCCACCGTTAGGTTAGATTTTTTGACTTTTTACGATTCTTTTCGCCACTTTTTGTTTCTATCTGCTGTGTAGACCTTTTTAGGTAAATTCTTATGTATTCTTTTGGATCTATTTGTCATTTTGCGTTCTCTATGAGTAGCTAAATTACTTGGAATTGTTGGATTGGGTTTATGCTTTGAATATTATAATGTTTGGCTGAGTTTTCTGGACTATTACTTGTTGTTCCTTGCTGTTTTTATGAGCTTTTCATGTATCTCGTTTAAACCAATGTATCGGATTGATGTCTTAGAATTGACTACTCTAGGAAATTATTTTATGTGCATTCTATCAGTTATTTGAGATAGCCACTAGGCCAAGGCAAGTCCATCACTATTGAGTGTAGCTTCTTGATAAGCCTAAGATGCATGATAAAGATTGTGTTAATTGAATTTAAATCCCGAGGTCTCGAGTTGTTTATTTTAGATTAGTTAGATATAGCTTGGTGGTCATTGGGCTATGCATGTGGGGTAGAGAGCGATCAATCAAATTAATTAATTATGTTAGCTGCAGGGTTCTGGGTTAATTAATTAATTAAACACAGGTTAGTGTAGGGGGTCGTCCGAGTAACCAAGAAGCTAAACCGGGTTCATATTGATAACATGCAATGATTATTAGAGAAAACTAGGAAGCCAAGTAGCAAAATATTCAAGCATAGCATCCCCAATCCAACGATCCTTGTTTAATTTGAATTTTATTTCATCTGTCTTTGTTGCATGCTTGTCCTATTCAGTTTTATTTACATTCAACATTTTATTTATTGCTTCGATATATCCTTTTCAAAACCCCCTGTTGTATGAACACAAAAGACTACATTCACTAGATTCCCCTTCCCTGTGTTCGACCTCGGCCACTATTTCTAAAAAATAGTTGTAGTGTCGTGGAGTATAAATTCATTTGACTTGGACCTTCGACAAGTCCCGTCAAATTGGCGCCGTTGTCGGGGAAGGGCGCATTTCTAGTGTTTTTAGGTTTTTGTGCTTTTTGTGTCTTTTGTAGAGCTTAATGATGAAATCCAGCATAACCTCAACGTGGTAAGAATACCATGGCTGAGCACGTGATGCAAGATTTAGTAGCTCCTAATCCGAGTCATCTCCCACCTCTTGGAGACCTTGAAGTCACCAGAGAAATCGTTTACATCACCTAAGCACCTGAGGAAGAATTTCACAAATATTGGGATCGCTTCAATGGGTTATGTGCGCTTCCCCATTGCCCACTGTCTGAGGAGTCCTTACTCTTGTACTTTGTTGAGGGACTAGCAGCACCTAACGATAGAAGAATGCTCGATATAGCGAGTGGTGATGATGCATTTGACAGAACATTTGATGAGGCTAGAAAGATCATTTCGAGCTTGGCAAGGTGTATTCAGTTCCTCGTATGGTAGGTTCGAGAGGCCAATTCTTCCCATTCTTCGAATAGCCAAAATTTTGAGCAGTAGAAGGAAGGAGCAAATCAAAAAGAAGAAAAAGAAAAAGGATGCACTGAAAATCAAAGAGATCGATTTTGTATGAGGATCGAGGAAAATGTGGTCGAGCAAACGACCTTAAACATTTGCAATGAATAAGTTTACTGCTTTCCGTCATTTCTTTTTCATAGTTTAGTTTATTTTCGTTAGTTGCTTTTGATTCTTGTTTGTTGTTTTGTTTCTTTTTAGGTTTGGCGGTTGATGCGTTGTCGGTACTGAATATGGATGTAGATGTTTAGGAAAGATGGTAAATAATGATTAAGATAAATTCAGCCAACCTAGTGCAAGTATACACTATTGCATGCAATAATAAAAACCTTAGAAGTATTCCAAGGGTATCGAGCCCACGAGGACTAAATTGGAAACACAGATTTAAAGAAGAAACTGTTCAAAGATTGCTTGGATAAGGTAACCAAAGAAATAGTTGATGATGATTTTTGGAAAATAAACAAAATAAACAAATAAAGAAAACAATGATAAATAAACGAGGTGTTCAAAATATGGTTTCAACCTTAAGGAAAAATAACTCTAATCCTTGCTTATTAAACCTAAGTCTATTCATGCATTGGGTCAGATTTAACTTTTATTTGGCCTTACTCCCAAGAACCGTTAGAAGGCTAAGCGAGTACCATTATGCACATGTCTGTGACTCGACTCCGACTTAGATAAATCAAGCATGCAATCTATAACCCTATAGTTGTTATAGGGTGCCTTAGGCAGCCTCGCCCTATAACACCGAATACACTCTTTCGAGCCATTTCTCCTATATCACCTTTATGAGCACCGATATCGTTTGTCCCTTTCGAGTATCAAACTCACAGAGCATGAAAAGTCTAAGTGATCAATTTAAACTTCAACAATATTCAGAATAATATTCAATAAATGCAATGAATAGAACTTAAGTAAATAAACACTTTCAAGCTATTTTAACCATAAGGGAATTCACTATATTGAACCCCTCAACGGGATTTAGCTACGCATGATGGAATATGATGCAAAAGAATAACGTTTCATTGACGTAATGAATGTAAGAATACATAAATAATGAAAAGAACAATTTGCTGGAAATAAGGTGCATAGCTAAAACTAGGGTTTTTTTTCTTTTATCCAATCCTTGTAGAGTTCGCATGACACTCTACTCTCCTTTACAAGTGGGAATAGGGTGAAAATCTCTACAAACACTCAGGTTTGATGTCTAACTAAAGGTTAGAATTCAGTCATCTAAGAAGGACCACAGACATCCCTACTCATGGGTGTTTACTAGGGTTCTGTCACCACCCTCTTCTTCCCAGTGAGTTCTGCTTGGATTTCTCTTCGAATCAAGGCCCTTATATATTGTGGGGAGTAGTTCAGGAGCCACGAAATAGGTGCTGGTAGGTAGCCCAGTCAGTTTCGGGGTCAAAACAACCGGTTAGGTGCGTGAAACTTTCGCTCAAAATAGGTCTTTTTAAGCACTTTTAAGCATAATTTGATATATGTGACTCTCAACTCCCTAATTCATCAACTTTAACACTTTTAGAGCTCGGGAATAGTAAATTTGATCTAAAACATGCAACTTTGACAAGGAAATGAGCTAAATATAAGGGTAAAATAGGTATATTTTTTACCCTTATCATACCCCCAAACTTAACTCATTGCTTGTCCTCAAGCAATAGCCAATCAGAATGTTAGAGATCAATTTTTAATTGCCAATCAGAGAGCTCAATAATAATTGCAAACCAAAATGTTATGGATCATATGTAATTGCCAATCATGGTATTAGCATCAAACTTAATTGCAAGTCAAAGTGTCATGAATAAACCATATGGAAGTAAGTAAACATGTTTCTCAAGATCGTTTCCTAAAAAGTTTTCCTTTCAGGAAAGGTTTCTACTCTACTACCAGTCACAACTTCTAAGTTTCCTAGGCATGAAGATTTCTATTGTTCTTTTTCAAAGCAAAACTCTCCCTAGTCCATTCTAACCAATGTGTTTAAACTACCTAACTACTACTCATTGAGTCTAGTGTAGTCCTTTAAGTTAAGAAAAACAAGACTTGAGGTTCCTTGAGCATACATGAGTTACTAGACCTTTTTCTATCTCCCCCAAACTTATTTGGGTGATGGTGCTCTTTTTATTCAACTTCTTTTTCTCCCAAGAGTATCCTTGTTGTCACCTTTACCTTCGTTCTAGCTTATCGACACTTTGTGGTGAAGATATCTAGCTACGAGCAAAGCTCACAAGCTTGGATTAGTACTCACTTCCCTAAGTACCTTTCATGCAGTGGAAAACCATGGGTGTCATGAATGCCCCTGGTTACTCAGTAAACTCTAGGAAGGAGGAGTAACTCTCGGTTTTTCTTCTTCTTCTTCTTCTTTTTTTTTTTTTTTGAATGATATATACTGAGCATATACTTCTTTTCCAGCAGTTCAAACTTACACAAAATATATATATACAAAGTAAAGTAAAGCACCCCACCCCCAAACTTAAGATAGGCAATGTCCGCATTGACTTTGTTTTTGGGGCATGGGCTTATCATGAGGCCTTTTGTCTTTGAAAACATCAAGGCTAAACTCTCCTAGTGTGTTAGAAAGGTTAAACATGAGGAAGTTTATACTTAAGAAAATTAAGCAAAGAAAAAGACTAATGGAAAGCCTATGACTAGAAAACAAATCGGTTGTGACGATGACACTTTATGAGATAGAAATAGGCTCTAGTTATCATCACCAAGGGCTTAAAAGAAAACTCAAATGAAAACATGTTTTTCCAAAACATTTTTCAATTAATTATTTTCCATAAAGTTGATTTTTTCAAAGAGATTTCATAGGTTTAGCACAAAAAACAGCAAGCAATTTTTTTCAGAAAAACTTAAAAAACCAAGTTTATCTAAACTAATCTAACAACAAGCTAACCTAAAAACTAGCCTATGAACATCATTAACATGTAACTAAGTATTTTAAAGCAATAAAATCAGCAACTAAACAAATAAAAGCAGAAACTACACGTGCTAAAAACTAAAAAACAGCAGCTAAGTATTCACAGAAACAGTTTAAATATGCACAAAAACAGCAGATAAAGGGGATCAGAAAAACTCCCCTATTCCTCATCCGAGGAACTCTCTCTTTCATCTTCTTCATCTTCATCTTCATCTTCAGATTCTTTCTCTTCTTGAGGCAACAGAGATTGAGGGAAGTCAGGGAACACAGGGGCGATGCTAGGGGCGATAGAGAGGTAGAACTCTCTAATAGCTTCATCTCTCTCCTTAGCATAGACCCAGTAAGCTTTCACCTTGTCTTCGATCTGATCTAGCTGTCGGAAGGCGAATGCAAGGGCCTCTGATGATGGTGTAGGCCCTGAAACAGGAGTGTGCTCAAGAGGTGAAGTAGGTATCAACCCCGGTGGTGGAGTAGCTTGGGAAGTGGAAGCCTTGTCCTTTCTTTGGGCATTGTTCTGTTGAAGCTTCCCAATCAGAGGTAAATCAATGGTTGGCTTGAAAAAGTGACGTTCCTCATCTTTTCCAGGAACTATCTTCACCCTCTGACACAACTGGGTAATTAGTGACCCAAAGAACAACTTCTCTGCTCTCTTTCTTCCACATGAAAGGATCTCTTCTCTGATGATGCTCCCTATGTTTATCTCCAACCCCTTCATGATGTTGTAGAGAAGTATAACCTTCTCTACTGAAATGGTATTGTCGTCGGTTGTGGGCATCAGTCTGTTCTTGATAAAGTGAAGCCATACTGCTGATTCTGGCTTGAGATCATTAGGCACTAATGTCTTCACCTTTGTTTGAGACTCCTTCCATTGAACTTCCTTGTTGACCACCAATTTCAATGCTTCTTTCATCTGCTTGGCCGAGGGGTTCTTAATCGCATCATTCTCTCTTGGATGTAGGGGTGCCTTGATCTGATACACCCTGTTGATGTCAACTGAAGAGAAACTGACCATCTTGCCTCTCACTACTACCATGCTCATGCTCTCTTCCCTCAAACCAGCATAAAATTCTCTAACTAAAGGCACCACGGCCTCCTGAGGGTGAGCACAGAACTCCTGCCATTTGTACTGAGTAATGACTTTGGTCACAAAGTCTGGCAAAGTTCCTGCTCTGTTGGAGAATCCCTTATCCTTTAGGAAGTCTCTTTTTCTCATAATTTCCATCTTATCCTGGAACTTGACATCCTTGAAGACTTCAGGAAACGGGTTATTTGGAGCTTTAGGCGATTTGGTCATCGGTTTGACAGGTGTGGAGGTAGGAGGAGCTGTAGGAGAGACGTCCATGGACCTTATCCTCGGCCTCTTGGCAAAAATAGGGTCATTTTTGTTCTTGGTCCTCCTCTTGACTCTCAGTTCTCTTCTTCTTTTCTTCCTCAAAGTTGCAGAGATAGGAATTTGGTCATCATCTAATTCCTTTATCTCAGAATCTGATTCGGTTTCTGATTCACTGGAGGTCTCGGCCTCTTCTTTTTCAATTTCCTCTTCATCCTTCTTTTCTCCTGAAGAGGTACTATGAGCAGCTGGTGGAGGTCCCCTAATGTCATAATCAAACAGTGGGTCAAGGGACTCATCAGCCTAGTCTTCTTTAGTGGCCTTTTCTTGGCCTTCCTCAGAATGCGGCCCAAATGCGGTCGCATTCTGGCCTTTGGTTTCTTCCTCTTTTTCTTTTCCTGATTTTTCTTCACCTGGCCCTTCAAGGGCCTCTTCTTCAACTTCTTGCAGCTGTTCAACCTCACTTTGAGCCTTGTGCAATGGCTCAAATGCTGCAAGAAAGTCTTCAGCCTCTTTTCTTCTTACTTCTTCTTTCAAATTTTCTCTTCTTTCTTTTTCTTGCTCGAGGAGGTGAAGGTCAGCAGCCACTCTTCTGAGTTTTTCGTCTTTTTTTCTCTCTTTTTCAACTTGAATGGCCCTCTCGGCCTCTTGTCTTTCTTCTTCCTTTTTTTTCTCAGCTTCCTTTTCCTCTTCCAAGTCCCTTTTTCTTGCAAACTCGTCTTCTTCCCTCATACTCTAATTTTCCATCTCTTTTTCAGCCCTTATCTCCCTGAGTCCATCTTGCTCAGTCCTATAACCTTCGACAATAATGAGGGCTTGTGCAACGGCCTGTCGGATCATCTCTTTGAACACATCCGGCGGCATTCTAGCTACTTTGAGGGGCTCGATGATCATAGGTTTTTCGGGTTCAACCTTCTTTGTATCCTTCTTCCTTGCACTGTAAGTTTCGAAAGTCTTATCCCTTCAAGAAGAAGTTGGGTTAGTAGAAGGGTTAGAAACCTTACCCGTTGGAGTCTCTCTTTGCCGAGAGCTCTCTCCCACTTTGGCTGCTTCTTCAGCATCACGCACTCGAGCTTCTTCTTCTAGTGTCGCACGCCTTTGGGCTCCCATCTCACGAATCATTGCAAACCATTCCCTCGAGCGTTTTCTCAGCTGTTGGCCTGCGGGTTTTTGGGTTTTGTGGAGGGAATCAGTGCGTGTGGACCTTCTTGGACGAGAACTACTCAGATTCTCCCTCGAGGTGGCCGGCATTGTCGAGGAAGATAGAGTTTAAGCAGTGGTTCTGTGGTCCACAACCGCCGGTGAGAAACCCGTGGGTCTCGCTCCTCTTGTTCCGTGCATGCTTGCTTCAGGTTGATCTTCTTGGCGTCGAGCACCTTAATCAGTACTTTGGACACGTTGGTCACTCTGAGATCGAGTAATCTTGGGAGATGAGGATGATTTTGGTGTGTTCTTCATGATTCTTGCTTGTGGGTTTCGGTTTCAAGAGAGTGAAGGTGATGAGTTGGTGAAGTTGACTCGAAGGCAAAAGGTCTAAGTGTTTGGTGAAGAAGAAAAACACTTAAGTCAGCTATTTATAGGTTTGTCAAAATTAGGTCACGTGATAGTCATTTAAATGACGTCACTACCCTTGAGCATCTGGGAAATGCGGCCGCATTTCCAAATACACTGGGGAGAAATGCGATCGCATTTTCCCCAGTTTTTCTGTCTCCTTTATTTTTTCTAACTTCTTTCATTTTTCTTTGGTTTTTCTTTCTTTCTTTCATTGGCTGAAACAATCACAAACTTGTTAGAAAGTTCACATACTAAAAACATGATTATTTATTTCTTTTTCTTTGGATAGATACAAAATAACTTGGACTTTTTAAACTCCCAGGTAAATCCCCAAGAAAATGTGTTCCCTACGGTCAACTTAAGTACCTTTTCCTAGACAAGGTTTTCCTAGACAGAGTTTTACTCTTGTCCATATACTTTGTTATCCTATCTATTTTATTTTGTCATTTATTATAAATCCACGTAATGTACAAAAGTAAATTTTTAGAGATAGAAGTCATACCAGATAAATCACAGCTACAGGGGCTTCTTCGGCCCCAAAATTCTTCCCCCAGTAGGGTTTAATTCTTTGTCCATTCACTTTGAAATGCATGCCTTGATTATCCATCAGCTCTACAGTTCCATAGTCAAAGATTCTCACGATCTCGAATGGTTCTGACCATCTTGATTTTAGTTTTCCCATAAATAACTTAAATCTGGGATTGAAGAGTAGCACTTGATGGCCCTTGTGGAACTCCTTTGGATGAATTCTTCTATCATGCCATTATTTGACCTTCTCCTTGTATAGTTTTGCATTCTTATAGGAGAAGTGTCGGAGTTCTTCCAGTTCATTCAGTTGTAACTTTCTCTTGATTCTGGTTTTGTCCATGTTGAAATTGAACTTCTTCAATGCCCAGTAAGCTTTGTGTTCCAACTCAAGCGGTAAGTGACAGGCCTTTCGAAATATGAGTCGATATGGAGACATACTTAAGGGCGCTTTGTATGCAGTTCTGTGAGCCCATAATGCCTCATCAAGTCGTAATGACCAATCCTTTCGGGAAGGGTCTACCGTCTTTTCCAAAATAGCATTGATCTCCCTGTTAGAGAGCTCTGCTTGACCATTCGTTTGAGGATGGTAAGCAGTGGCTACTCTATGCCTGATATTGAATTTGGAAAATAGGTTGGCTATCATCTTGTTTAGAAAGTGAGATCCTTCATCGCTTATGATGAAACAAGGAGTTTCGTATCTTGTGAAAATATTCCTCACGAAAACTTTCTTCACCACCTTTGCATCATTTGTTGTTGTAGCTATGGCCTCGATCCATTTCGATACGTAGTCAACTGCAAGCAAAATGTAAATGTTTCCAAAGGACGGCGGGAATGGGCCCATAAAGTCTATCCTCCATACATCGAAGATTTCTACTTCGAGTATGAAATTTAGTGGCATTTCGCTCTTGGCTGTCAGATTCCCGGTTCTTTGACATTGATCGCAGTTCTTTGTGAAGAGGTGTGCATCTTTGAAGAGACTTGGCCAAAAGTATCCGGATCGGAGGACTTTGGCTGCAATCTTGAGTCCTGCAAAGTGTTCTCCATATGGAGCCGTATGACAGGATTCCAATATGAGTAGTGTCTCTTCTTCTGTTACGCACCGTCTAAGTATTTGATCTGGACCTAGCTTGTACAAGTATGGCTCATCCCAGTAGTAGTCCTTGACATCTTTCAGAAACTTCTTAAAGTGTTGAGCGGTTGTTTCCGGGGGTTTTAGTCCACTGACTAAGTAATTTACATAATCTACAAACCATGGAAGTTCAACTGTCCTTATTGCCATAATTTGCTCATCTGCAAATGATTCTTGAATATCCAGCCCTTTCTCCATTTGCGCTTCTTCTCCAAGTCTTGATAGGTGGTCTACTACCTTATTCTCGATTCCCTTTCTGTCCTGGATTTCAATGTCAAACTCCTGCAAAAGCAAAATCCAACGGATTAATCGGAGCTTGGCATCCTTTTTAGAAAGCAAATGTTTGAGAGTTGAATGGTCAGTATGAACTTGACTTTAGTTCCCACTAAGTAGGATCTAAATTGTCAAAACCAAATACTACTACAAGTAATTCTTTCTCCATGACAGTATAGTTCAACTGAGCCTCGTTGAGCGTTTTGCTTGCAAAATAAATAAGTTGCACGATTTTTCCTCTTTTCTGACATAGTACTGCTCCAACTGCAAAATCGCTAGCATCGCACATCAACTCGAATGGTTGGATCCAATCAGGTTCAATTATGATCGGCGATGTACTAAGTGCATTCTTTAAAGTCTCGAAAGCGTTCTTACAATCTTCATTGAATTTGAACGGTCTATCTATTTCAAGTAACCTGCACAATGGTTTGGAAATTTTAGAGAAATCTTTAATGAATCTTTTGTAAAAACCTGCGTGGCCTAGAAAGCTCCTGATATCTCGAACTGTTTTTGGAAAAGGCAACTTGGATATGATCTCAATCTTCGCCTTGTCTACCTCGATTTCATTTCTAGAAATTCGTGTCCAAGGACTATGCCTTCGCGTACCATGAAATGGCACTTTTCCCACTTCAGTACCAGGTTTGTTTCTTCACATCTTTCCAGCACTTGGTCTAAATTCTGTAAACACACTGCAAACGTTTCTCCAAAGACAGAGAAGTTATCCATAAACACTTCCAATGTTTGTTCTACCATATCGGAGAATATAGCCATCATACACCTTTAAAAGGTGGCTGGTGCATTGCATAATCCGAATGGCATTCTTCGGAAGGCAAATGTCCCATACGGACATGTGAACGTGGTCTTCTCCTGGTCTTCTGGGGCTATTGTTATCTGATTGTAACCTGAGTAACCGTCTAAAAAGTAGTAATAATCCTTCCCTGCAAGTCTGTCCAACATTTGATCTATAAATGGTAACGGGAAGTGGTCTTTCTTGGTTACTTTATTGAGGCGGCGATAGTCTATGCAGACTCGCCATCCTGTGACTGTCCTTGTCGGAATCAATTTGTTTTTCTCGTTCTCCACTACACTTATCCCACCCTTTTTGTGGACGCATTGTACTAGGCTAACCTAGCTACTGTCTGAAATTGGATAGATGACTCCTGCATCCATCCATTTTAAAATCTCTTTCCAGAAAACCTCTTTCATAATGGGATTTAGTCTCTGCTGACTTTCAATGGAATTCTTGGCTCCCTTCTTCAAGGTTGATCCTATGCATGCAGAATGATGGGTTGATTCCTTGAATGTCTGCAATTGTCCAACCTATTGCCTTTTTATGACTAGATAGGACCTGCAGTAAAGACATTTCATCCTTGTCAGTAAGATAGGTTGATATAATAATTGGTAGTGTTTTGTTTTCTCCAAGTGAACTATATTTAAGATGTTTCGGTAGAGGTTTGAGTTCTAGATCACGAGGGTTGATCATAGATGGTTGTAGCGGCTGAACTTCTTCCTGGTTTGATTCCAAGGAATCTCTCAACACTTTTATCCTTGCTACTGCAGAACCATTTGTGGCCGGTTCTTCTACTCCTTCAATTTTTTTTCCCACATTTTTCCTCTTGTTCTTCCTCTTCTTCAAGCATGTCTTCCAGCGTCTCTCCCTTTAATATTTCCTGCAAGACAGATAAAGAAAGTTCGTCAATCTCATCTATCACTGAACATTCTTCAAGATCTCCTGAATACTTCAATGCGTTCATGACGTTGAAGGTGACTTCTTGATCGTTGACCCTCATAGTCAACTCTCCTTTTTGAACGTCGATCAAGGTCCTACCAGTTGCTAAGAATGGTCGACCTAAAATAATCGACACCTCTTTATCGGCTTCACACTCTAATATGATGAAGTCTGCTGGGAAGCAAATTTATCAACCTTGACTAATACATGCTCAATCTTGCCTGTGGGTTGTGTTAGTGACCTGTAGGCTAACTGCAATGCTACAATTGTTGGTCTAGCTTCTCCTATACCTAGCTGCTTGAAAACTAAGTATGGCATCAGATTTATGCTCGGTTCTAGATCACATAATGTCCTGCCAACATTTCGTCCTCCAATGGAGCATGGAATGGTGAAACTTCCTGGATCCTTTAGCTTTGGAGGGATATTGTTCTTGACCAATGCACTAGAGCATTCAGTAAGTGCAAATGTTTCATACTCTCCTAATCTTCTTTTCTTGGACATAATGTCCTTCAGGAACTTCACGTAAGTTGGCATCTGTTCAAGCGCTTCCACCAACGGTATGTTGATGTGAAGTTGCTTGAGGATATTGACGGAAGCCTGTCGCGGGGCTCGCCAAATAAATTTATAATCCACAGCACTACAACTATTCTGTAGAAATAGTGGCCGGGGTCGAACACAGGGAAGTGGACCTAGCAGTTGTAGAATTTCGTGCTTATGAAAATGGGGGGATTTTTGGAATGAACGACAAACAAAAGTAATAAAATAATTAAATGCTGAAATTTAAATGAAACAAAATAAGCATGCAGAAGAGAAATTAGACGGAAACAATAACATGAAAAGGGATCGTTGGATTGGGATTTATTATGCTTGATTCTAATTCGTTGCCTTCCTAGTTTTCTCTAATAATTTTTCTAAGCTGATTTCATTAGTCCGGTCAGCTTCTGGATTACTTGGAGGACCCCCTACACTAACCTGTGCTAATTATCTTGTTAACCGTGAATTCTGCAATTAACAAGATTAATTAATATAAACTCTATCGCTCGCCATCCCTTATACATAATTTAGCAACCATCCGAGATCTCTGCAACAGTTACTAATTATATCTAACTACTTAATTAACAAGCAATTTCGCAACTACCTATTAAAACTAGCTGCTTTGGGATCGTGGGTCCGGAATCGTAAGAACCAAATTCAAATGCAATTTAGATCTAATTCCTACAACCTTTAACATGCATCATAGGCCTATCAAGGGTCGTCTCGCGTAGAGAGTGGCTTGCCTCAACCTAGTGGCTATCTAAAAATAACTGATATAATACACAAGCGGTAATCACATAGGGTGTCAATCCTAATAGACTAGTCTCATGTATTGGTTGAAATGGGATAACATGCAAAACTTAATGAAAATACAGCAAGAACAACAAGTAAAACTCAGAAAACTCAGCCAATCTTATTAAGAATCAAGACATAAACCCAATCCAACGATCTAAGCGAGATTAACTACGCATAGATGAAGTAAAATCAACAATAGACATGAAAGAATCCATAAAATATGACCAAGAATGGTCTACAACAATGCTGGAATGTAAAAGGAACAAAGGAAATCGTAAAGAGACCAAAATTCTAACCTAACGACGGACTAAACTATTTAGGTCCTATCAAATACCCCCAACTAAATCTTGCTAGTCCTCGAGCAAGGCACACACAGACCAAAGAGAAAGACGTTGTGCATATAATTGAAAAGTGATTTAATCCTCAAGACTAAAGTATTCCAAAAACTAAAGCAATCAAGAGACATTCGCAAGAGAGACAAATTAGGAGACAAATCAAATTTTTTCAAAGATTATCTTGCACAAGAGAGTTCCAACCTACCTAAAGAAGACTTTACTAGCCCGGGATTGGCTTACTTGACTCTCATCCAATCTTCCCCCTACACTGGCACTAGGGTCTTGCTAAAAGGCCCAAATGGAACAAACTAGGTTGCTTCCTCTTGCTTACGCCTTGATCAAGGAATTCCTTTTTCTTCTCTCTATATTTTGTTTTCTTTTTCTTTTCTTTCTTTTTGCTTTTTCTTTATCTCTCTTTTTTTTCTTTTTACATTTCTTTTGGATGGGGCACTAGCTTTCACACTACAGTGCAGGGACCCATAACCCGAGTTTTACTCTTGGTTGGCCTAACAGATCACACTGTAGGTAGCTCTTTTTACCCCTAAGCTTTAAGCTCAATGCAAGCATGCTTTTTATTTCAAAATAAAAATGACGAGCATATACTTTTTCTTTTGGCTCGCGCTCACTGACTTATTTTTCCACTTTTTTTTGCAGGCATATTTTATTTTTCTCTCCTAGGCAAGACTCCACACACTATTTTGCAAAAAAATTAGGCTTTCTCGCTTAACCTTACACCTATCAGGGTGACAAGAGGAATATGAGCTAAGTAACTCGCTCCTAAGCATTCAAGTTCTACTTTAAAGCAAGATAGACACCCAACATGTGCAAGACATATCCAAGAAAAGTTTTAAAAAGGCTCCTTTTTTGAACACTCTCGGTCACAACTCATCGAACGCAATAAAATTTCAAAAGAATTTGAGTCAATCTTAGGAAATCATCATCACTTAAACAAGCATATACACAACAAGCATGTAAGACATTCATTAAGCTCAAACGCTGGTCTGACGCTCAGATGCTCAAGGCCCAATAGAAATATAAAGTATGATTCCTCACCCCCAACCTAAAATTTACATTGCCCTCAATGTAATAAATCATGAAGAATTAAGACAAGGCATAGGGAGAGAGTAGAACTTCCCTGAATATTGCGCTCCTGGGTGGTGAATCACGTTTTCTTATAAATGTAGAAGCTTCGCTTTGGTACCGCCAATCCTAAAGGACAAACAAAAACAAGGAAACAAGCATAAAAGCAACTGATAAAAATAAATCTATCTAAGAATTTGAAATAACAGAAAGCAGTAAAGTTATAAGGTGCAAATGTTTAAGGTCGTTTGCTCGACCACGCTCTCCTCTATTTCTCCTTAGGGAGGCTTCTCTCTACAGGTCCAGAATACATTGTTTTTAGAAATCTCGTGTTTCAGTAATTTCGGGGCCTTAAAGGAAGAATTAGTTGAAGCAGAAAGAATATTGGAAGCAGAGGTGGGCTGACAGAAAATGCGCTCAGCCCTAATCCTAGAAGACGAACACTTGGTGACTCCACCAGATTTATCAGTAAGGGTTATCTGGTGTTCATCGACTACGTCAATCAATTCTCTATCTAAGTCAGGGCATCTAACAGCAGAAGAATGCATCTCATTACTGGTGACCATGCATGACTTAGAATTTAAAGTGCGATCATTCACTGGGTCGGGTTCAAGCATATAGTATTCAACAGAGGATGCATGAGGATTTTCAATGTCATAAAAAATTTTAAAGTACAGGGTTTTATCCTGAAATCCTACTGATACAACACCCTCATCTACATCAATAACTGTCTTGGCAGTCTTCATAAAGGGACGACCAAGAAGTATCGTTGTAGAAGATGGATTGTAATCAGGGTTAGGTGTATCCAAAACATAGAAATCAGCAGGAAAAACCAAATCCTCCACCCTAACTAAAACGTTTTCAACTATTCCTAGAGGTTTAATGCAAGACTTATCTGCTAGCTGAATGACTATGCCAGATGTTTTAATATCAATTAAATTCAATCTTTTATAAACAGACACAGGCATAACATTAATCGATGCTCGTAGATCTAACATGGCATATTTTATCTTGCAATCTCCGATCATACACGGTAAAGAAAACATGTCAGGATCAGAACACTTTACTGGTAAGTCTTCAAAAAGTAAAGCACTTACATTTTCACTAACTTCTTCTTTACCTGAGGACTTTTCCTTACCTTCATACCAAGTCTTTAAGAATTCAGCATTGTCTCGGATTTTTAGTATTGCCTCAAGCAATGGAATGTTCACCTTGACTTTTCTAAAAGCATCGAAATTGTCCTGCACACTTGGAGTAGCAGGGTCAATGAAGCTCACAGGTGAAGTAAGAAAAGAATCTTTATCATTTAAATTTAAAGAAGAAAATTTTGTAGAAGAAATAGAAAACTTATCAGAGATAGCAGGGAATCCAGGGGGACAGTCAGGTGTGGCCACTCCACTCCATACTACATTCACGTTTGCCTTAGGATTTACCTCAGGTTGGGCAGACAGCTTACCAGAGCTTTTATTTTTCATCTTACTAACTTGGGTTGCCAGCTGAGTGATTTGGTATCCCAAATTCTGAATGGTGTTCCTGGTCTCTTGCTGGAACTTCAAAGAGCTGTCAGTAAGTTTCTTAAGTGCCTCATCGAAGGATGTTCCTGAAGTTGAGGTAGAAGCTTGATTTTGCTTGAACATCGGTGGCTTCTGTTGGTTCCCATAACTAAAATTTGGATGGTCTCTCCATCCTGGATTGTAAGTGTTGCTGTATGGGTTGTACTGCCTTTGATTCCCATTGAATCCACCAATGGCATTCACCTCTCCATTGTCTTGTATCTCTGGGCAGGCATCGGTAGTATGGGTAGTCATCAAGAAAAGTCTACAGGTTTTCGCCTGCACCTGTCCTGAACACAAAGAACAAACAAGTTTAGTTAATTCACTCATTTCAGAGGGCATTTCGCTTACCTCACTTTTTGTGGCGGCTTGCACAACTGCAGGTGGTTCTCTCGTCCCGAATTGCTGAGAGTTCTCAGCCATACTTGAAATTAGTTGTCTAGCCTCAACAGGGGTCTTGTTGACTAGTGCTCCTCCACTAGCGGCATCCACAATACTTCGATCCATATGAAGTAGCCCTTCGTAATAATACTAGATCAATAACTGATCCGAGATCTGGTGATGTGGAAAACTGACACACAAACGCTTGAATCTTTCCCAATATTCGTGGAGTGTCTCCCCAGTGATCTGCAAAATCCCATAAATCTCCTTTCTGATGTTTCCAGCTCTACTGACAGGGAAGAATTTCTCCAGGAATTGCTTCTTCATCTCGTTCCATGTACTGATAGAGCCGGAGGGAAGGTAATATAGCCAATCTTTCGCTGAATCTTTTAGCGAAAAGGGGAATGCCCTCCGGTTCAGTGCTTCCTCTGTCACTCCATGGGGTCTCATACCAGAACATACAATGTGAAATTCCAGCAAATGCTTATGCGGGTCCTCTCCTGCACTACCACGAAAAATAGGGAGTACGTGTATTAAATCTAACTTTAATTCAAAGTTACCTGCCGTCTAGGGGTAGGTAATATAGAGTGGCTTCTGGTTCAGATCTGGTGCTGCCAGCTGCCTTAATGTCCTCTCAGCCATGGCTGGTGCTTCAACCTCATCGAGATTATTAACTCTTCTCCTTCTTGCTTGCGTTCTAAATCTCGTCTCCGCTCAAGAAATTTCAGGTTCAAATCTAAGATTGTTTCCCTACGAAGAACATGTGATCATAAACCATGCAAACAAGAATTAAAAACACAAAATCCTAAAAATACTAGAAAAACGCCCTTCCCCGACAACGACATTAATTTGACGGAAGCCTGTTGCGGGGCTCGCCAAATAAATTTATAATCCACGGCACTACAACTATTCTGTAGAAATAGCGGTCGAGGTCGAACACAGGGAAAGGGACCTAGCAGTTGTAGAATTTAGTGCTTATGAAAATGGGGGGACTTTTGGAATGAAGGACAAACAAAAGTAATAAAATAATTAAATGCTGAATTTTAAATGAAAAAAAATAAGCATGCAGAAGAGAAATTAGACGGAAACAATAACATGACAAGGGATCGTTGGATTGAGATTTATTATGTTTGATTCTAATTCGTTGGCTTCCTAGTTTTCTCTAATAATCGTTCTAAGCTGATTTCATTAGTCCGATCGGCTTCTGGATTACTTGGAGGACTCCCCTTCACTAACCTGTGCTAATTATCTTGCTAAAAGTAAATTCTGCAATTAACAAGATTAATTAATATAAACTTTATCGCTCGCCACCCCTTATACATAATTTAGCAACCATCCGAGACCTCTCCAACGGTTACTAATTATATCTAACTAGTTAATTAACAAGCAATTTCGTAACTACCTATTCAAACTAGCCGCTTTGGGATCGTGGGTCCGGAATCGTAAAAACCAAATTCAAATGCAATTTAGATCTAATTCCTACAACCTTTAACATGCATCATAGGCCTATCAAGGGTCGTCTCGCATAGAGAGTGGCTTGCCTCAACCTAGTGGCTATCTAAAAATAACTAATAGAATACACAAGCGGTAATCACATAGGGTGTCAGTCCTAATAGACTAGCCTCATGTATTGGTTTAAACGGGATAACATGCAAAACTTAATGAAAATACAGTAAGAACAGCAAGTAAAACTCAGAAAACTCAGCAAATCTTATTCAGAATCAAGACATAAGCCCAATCCAACGATCTAAACGAGATTAGCTACGCATAGATGAAGTAAAATCAACAATAGACATGAAAGAATCCATAAAATATGACCAAGAATGGTCTACAACAATGCTGGAATGTAAAAGGAACAAAGGAAATCGTAAAGAGACCAAAATTCTAACATAACAGCGGACTAAACCGAGGCTACATATATATAGAAAATACGGCAGTGTCGAGACGCCAAGGGCAGCGTCGAGACGCTGCGAACTTTATACTCTGGATGATTTTTGCGTCGGCGTAGAGACGCCAAGGGCAGCGTCTCGACACCAGCCTTGAATCTCGACTTTCGTCTTTAATTCTCGGTCTTGTCTCACTTCTTCTCGATACGGGGCTTCAATTTTCGGCTTTTGGTGTCGTTCTTTCAGGCCTGCTTCAACACAATTGGGTCTTTTCACCTACTCGCCGTCCAAGACACCGAGATGGCTCCAAAACTCCGTAATTGGCCTGAATTAACACCAATTAGCGTGATCAGCTCCCGACATAGCCTAAGCTCAATTAACCTGTAAATAAGACAAGTAAAGCATAAAATAACTCTAACAAGCTTAGATTAGAGGCGATAAAATAGGACTATTTAGGTCCTATCAAATATCTAGAAACTTTTTAAACTGTGCGTCTTGTGAGGCATACTTGAATCTCTAAGGATATGGAGGTGGTGGTTTGTAATTTGGATCTATAATAAACTTTTTAGGCTTTGCGGTCGCATTTTCCTGCTTTTTTTCTGAACTTGAACTTTCACTTTTTTCTTCCAAGTTTTCTGATTCCTTGGTATTTTCTTTATTTTCTTTATTTTCAAAAACTTTTGTGGTAACTTCTGACTTCTTTTCTGGAACTTCTTTTGGAGCTTTTTCTGGGATTTTCCTTACTTCTTGATTCACGGGGTATTCTAGTCCATCGTATTCTAATCCACTTCTCAAGGTGACGGCCTTGCACTGCTCCTTACCTTCTCGGTGAGGGTTCTCAATCTTGCTGGGAATGTCCCTTATGGTCTATTTTTGATTTCTTGAGCGATCTGTCTAATTTGTACTTTCAAATTCCTGACAGCGGCATCATTTCTTGTCATGTACTCCTTCATCATAGCCTCTAGATTTGACTCTTGATTCTGAACTTGGACTGGTTGGAAGTTCTTCTTCGGCTGCTGCTGCGTAGGTTGGGAATTGAATCCTGTTGAAGATTTCTCGAACTGATTTGTATTGGAATTACTCGTACCGGCTTGACCTCCCCAAGAGAAGTTTGGATGCGGTCTCCAACCTGGGTTGTATGTAGCCGAGTATGGATTCCATCGGTTCTGGTTCTGGTTCCCTTGTTGTCCTACATAAAAAAAAGATGCAAGATTTAGTGGACAGTTATCAGTAACATGCTCCTCATTACAAATATCACAGCAGGGAGAAGAGATAGCATTGGCGGGGGCTATGTTAGCTTGGTTGGCCATAGTCATGCCCATCATCATTTTGTGGATGACACTGATCTGGGCTTGCATGGTTGAATTCGCCTTCGTCTCTACTGCTTTAACTAGATTCTTTAAGATTGTTGGCTCTGTCTATCCCCAGTGTCTGTTATTTGTGGCAATTGTGTCCAATATGGCACGTGCTTCATTTGCAAAGATTTCTTTAAGAAAGATCCATTGGCAGATGCATTGACTAGAGCTTTTGAAGCTTGATCCAATCCACTGTAAAAATGCTCTATGATGATACGTGCAGGCAATCCATGATGAGGACACTTCCTGACCAGCCTTTGGAATCTCTCCCAAGCTGCATCTAAAGGTTCATTATAAGATTGTCTAAAAGAAATAATCTCAACTCTATACTTAACATTTTTATTAGAAGGAAAAAACTTCTCTAAAAACTTTTCAGCCAAGTCATTCTAGGATGTGATGGAGTTTGGAGGGAATGAGTCCACCCAAGCTTCAGCATCTCCCTGTAATGAAAAAGGAAAAAGCTTTAGTTTCAATGTATCTTCAAGTACTCCTGTAACTTTAAAAGAACTACAAATTCTCAAGAATTGCTTGATATGTTTATGTGGATCTTCACTCGAAAGCCCGGAAAACTGGCCCATGGTATTGAGCATTTGAAACATCACTGGTTTCAGCTCAAATTGTGGTACTTCTATTGGTGGCTCTAGAATTCCTGGATTCAGAGTTTGAAAAACGGGTAAGGCATAGTCCCTTATTGCTCTATTGCGGTCTTCAGTAATATAAATTGGATTTTCATGTGGTGGCACCGGTGGAACTGGAGGTGCTGGAGGGATTTTCCCACCATTTTGCTCCCTTCCACGATTTTGTGGGTCAGCTTGAGGATCGACTCCAGGTTGGTCCATCGAAAATTCTTGTATATAAGAAGCTTCTTCAAGAGGTTCCTGTGCGCTCAACTCTTCTTGTTCCCTTCTCTTTCGTCTTTGCTCTTTCCGATGACGACGAAAGGTTCTTTCTATCTTAGGATCTATATCAAGGAGTGGACACCCCTGGTTCATGCACTAAATTTAACCTGCAAGAGAAAAATTGCAAATCAAAGTCAAATCCTTTTTGAGATAGAAATGCGGTCGCAATCAAATCGAAATCTCAATAATCAAAACTGGTTTCACTTTTGGTCCTCGACAACGGTGCAAAAAACTTGATGTGTCATCGGTACTGAATATGGATGTAGATGTTTAGGAAAGATGGTAAATAATGATTAAGATAAATTCAGCCAACCTAGTGCAAGTATACACTATCACAAGCAATAATAAAAACCTTAGAAGTATTCCAAGGGTATCGATCCCATGAGGACTAAATTGGAAACACAGATTTGAAGAAGAAACAGTTCAAAGATTTCTTAGATAAGATAACCAAAGAAATAGTTGATGATGATTTTTGGAAAATAAACAAATAAAGAAAACAATGATAAATAAACGAGGTGTTCAATATGGTTTCAACCCTAAGGTAAAATAACTCTAATCCTTGCTTATTAAACCTAAGTCTATTCATGCATTGGGTCAGATTTAACTTCATTTGGCCTTGCTCCCAAGAACCGTTAGAAGGCTAAGCGAGTACCGTTATGCACATGTCTGTGACTCGACTCCGACATAGATAAATCAAGCATTTAATCTATAACCCTATAGTTGTTATAGGGTGCCTTAGGCAACCTCGCCCTATAACACCGAATACACTCTTTCGAGCCATTTCTCCTATATCACTGATAACTCTCCAAAAGGGAGTTGTTTATAGTCCTTTATTGATTGGTTTATATGTTATTTGTGCCATTTGGATGTGTTATTAGATGAATTTATTGTGTTTTAGCCTAATTACGAGAATTGATGCTTTGGAGTTTCGTTTGCAGAAAAATGAATGTTGACCAGTTTAAGAGAGCAAAGTTGATGATCCAGCAAAATATCAGCAAAACGGGCCACGTGAGTTGCACGTGATTCATTAAATGAGGTGGCGTTTTAAGCATAGATCTCGGACTAATCCGGCTGGGAAGTCACTCCACGTGTCTAAATTAACCTAATTAGGTTAAACCTTATCTTATAAAAGGAGGAGCCATCAGAGATAAATTCATTCACGACTTGGAGACCGAATCAATCGGCTGAAGGCCGAATTGACGGTAGAATGGAGATCTAAGAAGACCATTTGCGACTCCACTCAAGAAGACGAAGTTCTTCCATGTGCTTGGTGGTTTGGAGTAGCCGTTTCATCTCCCCAATTACTAAAAGGATTAGTATTTCTTGTGTATTTCACATTATGGATGTGCTTATCGAGATTGTAACGTATTTTATGTTTTCAATCATGAACTAATTGCTTTGTAGGCATGGGTTAAGAATTATGTGATTGTTATCTTTATAAAATCTGGAAATTCTATTTGATTATGTCATCTTGAGTTATTGTTGTTCTTAAATTTCATTATGTGCCCGCCTAGCTAGCCGGTATGTGTAGCTTCTCCTAGTTTCAGGGATGATTTAGGAGTTGTGTGACGATAATTCATGTTAGACCATTATGAGTTGGTGGACGCCAGTAGTTGAACTAGGGATAGTCAATTGCCTAACGCTTGATCGGTAGAGCTTCATTGGAGTTGAAACATATTCCAAAAAATTCGGAGTTCCGGGAGGATCTCGCTGATAAGACTACATGAGATTGACGGATCAAAAGAATTGTTGGATCATCTTCATAAACAATTACATAAGTCTTAACCTGTGTCTGTTTCCATTCTATTTTCTCTAGTCGTAATCATTTACTGCTTTCGTATTTCTTTTGTTTCAGCATTTTAAAAACCCAATCAATTTAACCAACCTTTTGAAATCACTAAAAAGGCAAATTAAATCAATAGATGTAGGCAATTCAAGACCTTGTGGATACGATAAATACATATCACTTGTTGCTAGATTGTGTATACTTGCACGGTATTTTGTGGTGAATTCTATCTATAATTTTAACCACTTCAGAATTGCAACAATCACATTTATGAGAACCGATATCATTTGTCCCTTTCGAGTATCAAACTCACATAGCATGCAAAGTCTAAGTGATCAATTTAGACTTCAGCAAGATTCAGAATGATATTCAATAAAGAATGACATGCAATGAATAGAACTTAAGTAAATAAACACTTCCAAGCTATTTTAACCATAAGGGAATTCACTATATTGAAGTCCTCAACGGGATTTAGCTACGCATGATGGGATAGAATGCAAATAAACAACTTTTCATTGACATAAATGAATAAAGAATACAAAGGAATGAAAAGTAGTAAGTGCTGAAAATAAGGTGTAGTAGCTAAAACTAAGGTTTTTTCTTTTATCCAATCCTTCTAGAGTTCGCTCGACACTCTACTCTCCTTTACAAGTGGGAATAGGGTGAAAATCTCTACAAACACTCAGGTTTGATGTCTAACTAAAGGTTAGAATTCAGTCATCTAAGAAGGACCACGGGCATCCCTACTTATGGGCGTCTACTAGGGTTCTGTCACCACCCTCTTCTTCCCAGTGAGTTCTTCTTGGATTTCTCTTTGAATCAAGGCTTTATATAGTGTGGGGAGTAGTTGAGGAGCCACGAAATAGGTGTTGGTAGGTAGCCCAGTCAGTTTCGGGGTCAAAACAACCGGTTAGGTGCGTGAAACTCTCATTCAAAACGACCCGCGACGGACTCGGAACTGCCTCTGTCTACCCAGAAATGCGGTCGCATTTGGATTTTACCTTCCCATAAATGCGGTCGCATTTCTGGGTTTTTCCATCTTTCCTTTGTTTTTCTGTACAACACCAAATTAAGTCAAATTCATATCAAAATAGGTCTTTTTAAGCACTATTAAGTATAATTTGATATATGTGACTCTCAACTCCCTAATTCATCAACTTTAACACTTTTAGAGCTCGAGAATAGTAAATTTGATCTAAAACATGCAACTTTGACAAGGAAATGCGCTAAATATAAGGGTAAAATAGGTATATTTTTTACCCTTATCAGCGGTACCAAAGCAAGCCCTTATATTTGTATATAAATGTGATCCACCACCCATGAGCTCAAATTCAGGGAAGTTTCTATTATTTCCTTATGCATTCTCCCATTTTGCATGATTGATTACATTGAGGACAATGTAACCTTTTAAGTTGGAGGTGGGGTATTTTGCTTTGTGTTTCTGTTGGACCTTGAGCATATGTGCGTCAGGCCAGCGTTTGTGCTTAATGTATTTCTTGCATGCCTATTGTGTATATACTTGCTTTAGTGATAATGATTTCCTAGGATTGACTCAATTTTTTTCAAAAATTTATAGCTTTCGATGAGTTGTGACTGTGAGTGCCCCAAAAGGGAGCCTTTTTTTAAAACTTTTCTTGGATATGTCTTGCACAGGTTGGGTGTCCTTCTTGCTTTGAAGTAGAACTTGAATGCCTAGGAGCGAGTTACTTAGCTCATATTCTTGTTGTCACCCCGATAGGTGTAAGGTTTAGCAATAAAGTCTAAATTTTTTGCAAAATAGTGTGTGGAGTCTTGCCTAGGAGAGAAAAAGAAAATATGCCTGCTAAAAAAAAAGAGAGGAAAAATGAGTTAGTGAGTGCGAGCTTAAGAGAAGAAAATCATATGCTCGTCTTCCTTATTTTTATTTTTGAGAAAAAACATGCTTACATTGTATTGAGCTCTTAGGGGTAAAAAGAGCTACCTACAGTGTGATCAGTTAGGCCAACCAAGGGTTAAACTCTGGTTATGGGTCCCTGCATTGTAGTGTGAAAGCTAGTGCCCAGTCCTAAAAAGAAATGCAAAAGAAAAAGGAATTCCTTATTCAAGCACCTAGGCAAAGAGGAAACAACCTAGCTTGTTCCATTTAGGCGTTTTAGCGAGACCTTAGTGTCAGTGTAGGGGGAAGATAGGATGAGAGCTTAGTAAGTCAATCCTGGGTTAGTAAAGTCTTCTTTAGGTCGGATAGAACTCTCTTGTGCAAGATTGTCTTTGGAAACTTTTGATTTGTCTCTTCATTGGGTCTCATGCGAATTTCTTTTGATCGCTTTAGTTTTTGAATGTTTGAGCTTTGAGGATTAAATCACTTTACACTTATATGCACAACATTTGTTTTCTTTGGTTTGTGTGTGCCTTGCTCGATGACTAGCAAGATTTAGGTTGGGGGTATTTGATAGCACCTGATTCGTGCTATTTTATTTCATCTAATCTAAGCTTGTTAGAGGGATTTTATGCTTTAATTTTCTTATTTGCAGGTACTTCGAGCATTGGTGATATCGGGAGCCAACCGCACAAATTGGTATTATTTCGGGCCAATTATGGAGCTTTTGAGCCCTCTCGATGTTCTTGGACGACGGGAAGGTGAAAAGACCCAAGTGGATTGAAGCGGGCCTGAAAAACTACACCAAGAATTGAAGGTTGAAGCCCCGTACAGGGAAAGACCGAGATAAAACCGAGAAAAAAGGTAGCAAGGCTCAGATTAGGGACGGCGTCGAGACGCTGCCCCTAGCGTCTCGACGCCGACGTGAAATTGACACGGAATACAAAGTTCGTGGCATCGAGACGCTGCGACGTTTTCTATAAATATAGGGCTTCAGTTTAGTCCGCTGTTAGGTTAGATTTTTCGACTTTTTACGATTCTTTTCGCCCCTTTTTGTTTCTATCTTCCGTGTAGACCTTTTTAGGTAAATTCTTATGCATTCTTTTGGATCTATTTGTCGTTTTCCGTTCTCTATGAGTAGCTAAATTACTTGGAATCGTTGGATTGGGTTTATGCTTTGAATATTATGATGCTTGGCATAGTTTTCTGGATTATTACTTGTTGTTCCTTTCTATTTTTATGAGTTTTTCATGTATCTCGTTTAAACCAATGTATGGGATTGATGTCTTAGAATTGACGACTCTAGGAAATTATTTAATATGCATTCTATCAGTTATTTGAGATAGCCACTAGGCCGAGGCAAGTCCATCACTATTGAGTGTAGCTTCTTGATAAGCCTAAGATGCATGATAAAGATTGTGTTAATTGAATTTAAATCCCGTTTTTATTTGATTAATGCAATTCCGGACCCATGAGTTTAAAGCGGCTAATGTATGTAAGCAATCACGAGGTCTCGGGTTGTTTATTTTAGATTAGTTAGATATAGTTTGGTGGTCATTGGGCTATGCATGTGGGGTATCGAGTGATCAATCAAATTAATTAATTATGTTAGCTGCAAGGCTCTGGGTTAATTAATTAATTAAACACAGGTTAGTGTAGGGGATCCCCCGAGTAACCAAGAAGCTAAACCGGGTTCACATTGATAGCATGTGTTCACACGAGATTTTGACAAAGAAATTTAATTCGTGGAAACGAACTTGATTTTATTGAATTTGTATGTAGAAAGTGTTACAATTTCTAATATTTGTCCTTTGATGCTTTCTCTCAAAATGTAGAGTCTGATCTAAGGGCTTGCGAGTTTGATCTCAGACGGAGGGAGGTTGAATCTTCAACTTGTATCATGATGAAGAGACGGTTGATTCATTGGGGTCCTCCGAGTAACCAAGAAGCTAAATCGGGTTCACATTGATAGCATGTGTTCACACGAGATTTTGACAAAGAAATTTAATTCATGGAAATGAACTTGATTTTATTGAATTTGTATGTAGAAAGTGTTACAGTCTCTAATATTTATCCTCTAATGTTTTCTCTCAAAATGTAGAATCTGATTTGCGGGCTTGCGAGCTTGATCTCAGACGGAGGGAGGTTGAATCTTCAACTTGTATCTTGATGAAGAGACGATTGATTCTTTGGAGTCTTCTAGTCGTTGGATCTTCTAAGTCTCGAGTTGGCCGAATTCTGAATCTTGGATCTTCTAAATTCTCTGGACTCTCTGACTTTTGACCACTCTGGACTTTGGGAGAATGCTCTGGACTCTGTCTTCTCTGATTCTGTCTGAATGCCCAAAATGAATGGTGACCTCCTCTATTTATAGAGTTTGATGGACCTCATATGGGCTTGGGCTTGGGCCCAACCTTTGGGCTTAGGTTATATTTGGGCTTTAATCCAACTCATTTTTATTAAAGTTGAATTATTTTAATTTAGCCCAATTTCTTCAATGAACTCGAGTTACATTAGTCTCAGGTCCAATTGCCACGTGGCATAATTTGATTGGACTTGACTTATGTCATCTGATGGATCAATAATAGACAAGTGGCATTGTTTGATTTTCTAAATTTTAATGTATATTAATTTAATTTAGGGACATGTGTAAATTTGTAATTGGTCCCGAATTTATTTTATCATTAATTTAAATTATTGACGTGACAATTTGTGATTGACCGAAATTTCTCACTCAACAAATGTCCCCTTTTCGAAATTTATGCATCTATATGCGTGTATGGATTTTGAACAGCATGACTCGTGAAAAATATATGACATTTAGTCAATTTTAATTTATGTCGATAGGTGAAATTATTCGGAATATTAGCCTACAATTCCGAATAATTTTCCTTTATGCTACCAACATTAATTTAGCTAAATTTAAAACCTTTTTTTTATACACCAAAGAATCAGGATCTTGAACCATAATTTTGATTTCCAATACATTTTTTTTAATTGGAAATCTAATTTTTACAAAAATTGTGACACTTTTTTTTTTTTTTTTTGTTTACCTTGGACATGAATTTGGAGGTAGATAGGTACTTCGAACAAAAATTGGAGGTTTGTTGGCTTGCCAATTTTATTAGGCCAAAATTTCTCTCTTGACTCATACAATTTGGAGGAGGCAAATTTTTTTTTTTTTTACCTTAATAGCAATTGTAGGGAATTCCTTGTCATATTTGATTAGGCAAAAATTTCCTTTGCCAAAAATCAACTTTTGCTTATGTGTTTGACCTAATCCCTTTCTTTATAAATGGAAGAGATTGTATAGAAGACACAAAGTCACTCAAGCAAGAAGCCTAGGTAAGAAAAAAGAAATTCTCCTCTTTAATTTCTCTTTTCTTTCTTTCATTTGACTTCAAATGCTCATATATTTTCTTCTTTGTGTAGGCCTTGAATTCGAGCGAAAATCTCCCTTCGTACCTCTTTGTCGCGTCATTGGTAAGTAAAAAAAAAAAAAAAATCTCTTGAAACCCTTTTTTTTAGCTATTGCCGTAAGCTTCAATTATTTTTTTTTTTTAATGTTGTCGCCGGTAAGTCAAAATTAATTTGAGAGTTTCTTCTCTTTTTTTTTTTCCAATCGCTAAGCTATTGCTATCTCAATTCTTCTCCTCTTTTTTTTTTTTTACATATGCTTCAACTTCAGTCGCCTAGGTTTTCGTGTAACACATGCATGTCCTTTGTTTTTCTAAATTGTCGTCCACTGGGATTTTACCTACACCTAAAAAGAAATCAATTATCAATTGATATATATGAAACAAATTACTCACTGTCGCCTCTAACATTAAATGTAATTTCAATTTAAATTTCCCAAGTTCAAAACACACATGTGTTCCTCACTCTTGTCTTTGGTTTCATGTTTTCTCTTTTTACGATTGTTTTTTTTTTTTGCTGCCTGCTTCCCAGACATTCAAGTTTAATATTTTCTCATTAATAGACATTCAAATGTGCCTTTCCTCAGATCCAACAACTAGAACAAATGTGCTTTGTAAAATACATGGATCATCAAGTGTAGCTTCATTAAGGCCTTGAATTTGATTTCAAAATACAAATTTTGTCGCCTGCTTCTCAGCTGCAAATCCTCCTCCCTCTTCTTTTTTTTTTTTTTAAAAAAAAAAATCTTTCCTTTTTTATTTTACCGTCGGTTTGCCTTTTTTTTTATTTTTTATTTTGTATGCATTTTTAATTTTCTTTGCAACCTCTTTTTTTTTGTCACATGCCTTTTTTTTAGTTACTTTTTTTTTTGGTAGCCTCCAAGATTTTATTTATTTATTTTTTGCATGCCTTTTTTTTGTAAAGCACTTTGGTTTTGATTTTTTTTTTTTTATTTCACCTACTAGCTTTTAAAAAAAAAAAAAACTTGCTTTACCATTACTTTTTTTTTTGGTGTTTATTTTTTTTTTTGTTAATTACCGTCATTTCTTAGTAGGATTTGAAACTAACAAATTTATTTGACGATCCCCTTGGATACAACATCAATTTTTGTCAACCATTTGAAAGGTATATACATATTCAAACTCCTTTTTTTTTTCGAATATGCATATGTTTCATTAATGTACTTATTGCATGTGCACATATTACTTTGATTGTGCCATAGATTTTTTTTTTGTCTCCTTTTTTTTGCACATATATTATTGCAATTTGTTTCCTTTCTTGCTTGAATGGTGAGCATCCTGTAGCGATCGTTTCCATATTCACTTACAGTGATTTCACTCCTGCTAGACCAGTCCCCTATTTTATTGAGTGATCCGAGTAACCTGTAGGGGTAGTCACCAGACTTGCCTTCAGTGATGCACTCCTGCTAGACCAGTCCCCATTTTATTGGCTGATCTGAGTAGCCTGCATGGGTAGTCACCAGACTTGCCTTTAGTGGTGATAGCGCAATTTATTGAGCTATATTTTGTATTATTTTAGTGTTAGTCTTGGGTATTATTTGGCCGATTTTATGTCTATTTGGTTTTGTTTTGTAGGAATCAAGAATTTGAATGGAGATTGACGTTTTTGAAGATTACCGGTGATTTAGGAGCTAAAGAATAAATTCGAGCGAAAAAGGAGTAAAGGAAGCAAAGTTCAAGGCCTAGCGTTGAGACGCTATCCCTTGGAGCGTCTCAACGCTAGCCGCATCTTCAGGAGGCGCGCAAATGAGGTAGCGTCGAGACGCTACCTCCACAGCGTCTCGACGCTGCAAGTATTCCGGAAATAATTAGGGCACGCATGACACAGCGTCGCGACGCTGTGTCCTTAGCGTCGCGACAATGTCGCGCAGAAAAGTCAGTATTTATACTTTGCGATGCTGCTGATTCGGGGGAAGCCTTTTTGGAGAGAAAAAGACGATTTTTGAGAGCAGAATCAGGACAGAATCGAGAGTAGACCAAGAGAAGCTTAATTTCGGAGCTTAGATCGTGAGGATCGTGACGGGAACGCGCGGGAATCACGGCTAGCGAGTTTAACCTTTCTCCCTTATTTCTTGTACTGATTTTTATGATGTTTGGGACAGATTTTGCTTGTATTTTAGAGACCATGTGTAGCTAAATTTCATTTCTTAGGGGCTTGATGTAGCCATTAGATTGTATGGATTAATTTAGGGATTTTTTTAGGACGTTTCGTAACGCGGTGCATTTATCCAATTGTATGCTTAATGCTTATAATCTCTTGATCACAGATTGTATGTTCTTGTTTCTGAACTAATTGCTCGGGAGAGGGTAATTTAGATTAGATCATCAATTGCATGACTTAGGTGATTCTACAATCGGGAGATTTGGGATTGCTTGAGAAACCGTTTTAAGGATTGATCATTAATGCTTATGCTTGTTATAGAAATTAGATAGGGATATCAATTTCGTGATTTTGCATAAAGAATTAATTGTACTCGGGAGAGGCTTTTAATAATCGATAATCCTTGGTTTATGAATTCCTTACGTGTTCGTTCATAATTATTCTTTGAATTAATTCATGCATCTAATAGGTGAAATCAATTCCCTAAGGCTTTTCTCCACTTAGTTTCCACACTTTTTATTGCTTTGAGTAGTTTTTCATTGATTTGCATATTTCTCGATATTTTTCTCTAAATAAAATTGGGCGAATATACCTTTAGTAATTAGGGGAACTAGAAAACCAATCCAGAGGACGACATTCGATTTTCAATCACTATATTATAACTTGGGCCCGTACACTTGCGGTTAGCAATTTGCGCATCAAGTGGTTCACTCCTGCTAGACCGGTCCCCATTTTATTGGGTGATCTGAGTAGCCTGCAGGGGTAGTCACCAAACTTGCCTTCAGTGGTTCACTCCTGCTAGACCAGTCCCCATTTTATTGGATGATCTGAGTATTTTGTAGGGGTAGTCACCAGACTTGCCTTAAGTGGTTCACTCCTGCTAGACCAAACCCCTATTTTATTGGGTGATCTGAGTAGCTTGCAGGGTTAGTCACCAAATTTGCCTACAGTGATACACTCTTGCTAGACCAGTCTCCATTTTATTGGGTGATATGAGTAACCTGCAACGGTAGTCACCAGACTTGCCATCAGTGGTTCACTCCTGCTAGACCGGTCCCCAAAAATGCCACTCAGCTATAATTTTAGGAAAATCCAACAAAGACCCATTAAATTAGATCCTATTTTTCCACCAATTTCATAAAATTAAACCCAATTTTAACTCAAAATTAGAGAAATTGAGATTTGTCTCAACTTGCTGATGTTACACATAACTAATATTCTATTTTTATATTAATAAAATATAATAAAAGTAATGTATTTTTACAAAGTGATGAACTCAAACCATAATTTGGATATGAAACAATTCAAGTTTAATATATATGAAGCAACTAATTTAGATAATATAATTTAAGTGAATCCTAATTCAACCAGCATAATGTAAACTTAATAAAAATAATAACAACAACAACGCGGAGTACATCTCTTGTTGTTGATATATTTCCATAGTTGATAGTTTGTTCTTTTTCTAGATTGGTTGACAAAAGATTTATACATCATTGAGATCTCCTTCATAACATTTACACAGAAAATTAAACACCAGGAGAAAAACCTCTTTCTTATATTATAAATTTCCAATTGCTTGTCAAAAAATACATGGAGGGCAGCTGTATTTATAAGCTAAGGAAAGAGGTGAAAAAACTCCTGAAACTCTACACATGGTTACATTGGAAAAATTTACACAACTACCATGAGAAAATTTGGGCAGTGGTTACAAAACAGAATAACCATAAGAAGAAAATCTGGGCAGTGGTTACTAAACAGAAAAATGAGAAAAAAATCTGCTTCTCAAACTAACTCCACAAACTTCTAGAATACTTCTTAATGAGCACTCTTAACACTCCTCAAAAGCAATAAGATAGATTACAGATTTAAGTATTCTCTATACCTTTAGTCTAATAGTATTACATGCACTTTCAAAGATCACATAGCTCACAGCTTTGTCATACTTATGATAACTCGTCACATCCATGGTACTTTAATCTTTAGAGAAAAAAAAAAAAAAAAAAGTAGATGGAAAGAAAAAAAAAGGGTGGTGTCAATGAGGAGGTTAAATTCTCCACAATAACAAACGTAAGTTGATTAAACTTTTTTGGGGAAATAATTTGGGACTCGAGAAGAAAAAATGGCTAGATTTAGGTAAACAAAATTATCAGAAAAAAACAGTGAATTTGCATTTAGGCAAAATGACAAACCTAGAACATGGAAACAATAGTCTTCACAAATATGATTAAGGAGTAAACTTCAAAATGTTAATTTAAAAGGAACGGTAGTTTTCTATATTTATTCCTTCAAAAAGTTAAACTCAGGAAAAATGAGAGGTTCACTGTCACAAATTCTACCATCCTATTTAGAGCCTACTTTTGTTGTATTTTCCTTGAACAAAGATGTGTTCTGAATTGCTTTTAAAATAAATTTTCTTTTTACCAATCAAACTTATAATTATAAGAAATTTGGTGAAAATTACCAAAACACAATCTCAAAATAGCCTAAGAGCAAAATAGGTCTTTGAGCTCCCTTGTGAACAATGTCACGTTGTGCAAAATTTATGTTCGATTAGTGAAATCCTTTGATTTTTTTTTTTTAAAAAATCATTATAGCTAATTAGCAACCTCTCTTTTTTATTTTTGGGGCATTTGCATGGATAGCAAAAAACATTAAACATATCGCAAAAACAGCAAAAAGTAAAACTATTTGCAGATATAGCACAAAGTGGCGTTAAGTTACAAAAATACCCTTTTTTATCAGCAACTATCTGATAGAACGAACTATTAATGTCTATCACTAATAGTCATTGATAGACTTCGATTAATCGAAGTCTATCAATGATAGGCACTGATAGAAAGGATTATACGAAGTCTATTAGCATGATAGTCTATCAGTGTCTATCACTAATAGTCACTAATACACCGAATTAATCAGAGTCTCTCAGTGATAGACACTGATAGAAAGGATTATACGGAGTCTATTGATAGTTTATCAGTGTCTATCACTGATAGTCACTGATAGACTTCGACTAATCGGAGTCTATCACTGATAGACATTGATATACTCTGATTATCAGAATCTATCAATGATAGACACGGATAAAAAGGATTATACAAAGTCTATCAGTAGGATAGTTTATCGGTGTCTATCACCGTTAGTCACTAATAGACACTGATAGACTCCGTTATCAAAGTGTATCAGTGATAGACACTGATAGAAAGGAATGTACGAAAATTGGTAGAATTTGCACACAATTCAAAATTAAATTGGGTAAAATAGGAATTATGAAATTTTATTCTAATAAATTGCCATATTTGCTATTATTTTTACATTGTGCTATATTTGTAATTAGAAAAATTCTAATTGTCACCTCATGCAATTTCTCTTTATTTTATTTTATTTTTTTAAAGATAAATTAGCAATATGTAATATTTTTTTTTGAGAAAATATCTAATATTAATTTTTTTAGAACATAATATCTAATATTAATTGTCTGGGCAACTTGCTTAGGGCCCGTTTGATAACCATTTCAGTTTTTGGTTTTTGGTTTTTCTGTTTTCTGTTTTTTGTTTTCTGTTTTTTGAAAACAAAAACAAAGTATGTTTGATAATTGTTTTTTGCTTTCTGTTTTTTAAAAACAGAAAACAATAATATTTACCAAACAAGTTTGGTTTTTTTTTTTTTTTAAATTTTTTAAATGAAGAGAGAATATTAGTTAGATTTCATAAAGAAAATATTATTTATATGCATGTCAAATTACAAGTTTAGTCCACGAGCTTTCATATTTGTGTCTATTAGGTCCTAAACTTTAAAAAAATATCAATAATAGGTCATGAGTTTTATACTTGATGTCTAATAGGTCCTTGAAATTTTAAGAATGTCAAATAGGTCTTTAAACTTTCAAAATTGTATCTAACTGGTCCCTAACATGTTCAACATTTTTTAAACAAACGAATCTACCAATTATAAAAATTGAACTTTGAGTCTAAGTCATTAACATTTCAATTTTGTGTCCAATAAATTCATAAATTTAAAAAATTTTCGAATAGGTCAAGGACCTACTAGACACAAAATTGAAAACTCAGAGACTTATTAAAAACAAAATAGAAAGTTTGGGGGTTTGTTATGACTTTTTAAAATTCAAGAAGCTATTGACTATCAGACACAAAATTGAAAGTTGAATGACTAAACTTATAATTTAACAAAAGTTATAAAGATAGAAAATTTTAGAAAAGAAAAAAATAAATTCAAGATTGTTTGACTGAAATATTTGAATTTTTCTACTGCTGAACAATTCCTTTTACTATGTAATATTTGAGTATTTAACTACTTATATTTATTATTTAATCAATTTTTTTTTCACAACTATTTAATCAAATATGTAAGCTCCTCAAGAAAAAAAATCAAATTGGACATAAAAGGTGTTAATTACATGTAGTTCACTTAAGCAAAATTAATTAATATAATATATTAAAAATACCAAGCAAAAGTTATATTGTAATAAGAAAATAAATTAAGAAAACTCAAAAAAATAAAAAATATATATTAAGAAAATCGCAAGAAAATTTCCCACATCCCAGGCACCCTCACCCTCCTCCCTCACCCTCCTCAGTCCTCACTCCCAACTCACGCGCATCATTCCTTATTTAAAAAACGGAAACCTGTTTTTAAAAAAAAAAAAAAAAAATCGTTTTCAACTTTTCTTAACAAAATTTAAAAACGTTTTTTAGATTTCATAATCAAGAAAATGAATTTGTTATCAAATACACTTGTTTTTTAAAAACAAAAAACAAAAACAGAAAACAGAAAACCAAATGGTTATCAAACGGCCCCTAATTTAATCATTTATTTATTTTAATAAACATAGAAACTTATCATTGAAACCATTTCAACGGTAGAGATTAAATAGATACACTAGCAAATTTTAGGCTTAAATTTATTCTTTGATTATAACTCTGTTATAAGATGGAAAAGGTTGAAATATCTTTTTATTTTACTAAATTGTAAATTATATAGAATAGTAATATTTGAAAATTTATTACAAGTCATACGGGGTATTTTGTGAATGTTTATTTTTCCTTTTAAAATTATTCCATTAGAAAGATGGATTTTAAAGCTGAAGATATATGTTACTCTATGCAAGGAATGATTTGCAATGATAAATCATAGTATTTAGTTGTTAAATTGGTTATTGATTGACTATGACTTTTTTTTTTTAAAAAAAAAAAAACAGACTATGACTACTATATCTTATAATAATTTATCTGAAATGTAATGATAACTTAAAAGATAATTGGTTAAATTTACAACTTTAATCTCGTTTGTGTCTATTTGGTCTTTAAACTTTAAAAAGTGTCGAATAGGTCTATGAACTTTCAATTTTATGTCTAATAGGTCCATAAACTTTAAAAATATATAATAGGTTCCTAAACTCTCAATTTTGTGTCTAGGTCCCTAACATATTTTGAGATTTATAAAAATTAACCAATCTATTAGATGTAAAATGGAATTTTATGTCTAATTGGACTCTAAACTTTCAATTTTTTGTCTAGTAGACTTGTGAATTTAAAAAAAAAATATTGATTAGGTTAATGACCTATTAGACACAAAATTTAAAGTTAAGGGATCTATTAGACACAAAAGTGAAAATTAAAGGACTCTACTAGATATTTTTTAAAGTTCAAGGACCAAATCGATGGAACTTTGAAAGTTTAGTGTAACGCCCCAGGCCCAGGATTCGGAATCCGGATTCGGCCCTTAACGGCCCCGGCATTCCCCTGCGACCTGGCCACGCCACCATACTTGTCTGATACTACTTCTGAGATTGAAGACTGTCCCCACAAACCAACACGGGTCCTTTTAGGATGCTTTGTCCTCACTCACATGCTTCCTAGGAAAATTCCCAGGAGGTCACCCAACATAGAACTTCTCCAAGCTAAGCACGCTTAACTTCAAAGTTCCTATGATTGAGCCATCGAAAAGGAAGGTGCACCTTGTTGGTATAGGTAGTATCTATCAATTCTTTTAAGCTTATCTTGATCATACTTTCATGTCCTCAGGATCCCTCTCATTCGGATGTGGCCTCGGTTCATTCATGTACCCCTCCTAACTCGGGTGTTACATTTAGAGACTAAACTTGTGATTTAACCAAGACAGTTTAAGTGGTTAAAATATTATAACTTCAATTAAAAGGTTCATGGTTCCAACTAAAAATATTAATTATACTAGTTTTGCGTCCACTTTTTTATTTTTTTAAATATTGATGATGGGCCTAGGCGGTTTGGGCTAAATTTTGTTTGGAGCTTGGGTAGGAAAAAGGCCGAATTTTAGTGGAAGACGGAAATCCCGAAACGCTTGTCTCTATGGGCCCAACTGCAATAGGCTATTGATACACATTTTAGAGTGTCTTCAAAACAAGAGAAATTATGCCCATTACCAATTTTGGCTTTGCATAAACTAAAAAAAAAAAAAAAAAGACTAACCAAAATTGTTTTTAAAAATTTAAGTTCTTTTGAGATTGATTTTTCATGCAGTGTAAAGGTTCATTTTTTTTAATAACATGTAAGGTGGGAGATTCGACAAACCTCTTGGTCATAGTACAAGCTTTAAATTAACAGCCTAAAGTGATTTTTCAATTAGGTTGATTTATCCAATGACAGCTTTTGAGATTAGCTGAGTCCTTTAAAAAAATCTGGCAACTTTTCTAACAATCTTTCAAAATTTTCTATTCAATCCTACTTTTCCATGTTTAAATTGAAAATTTACAAAGACTAATTTATTTGGTGTTATAATTAATTTTTTTTTTAAAAAAAACACATTGCTAACAATTTATACCATCCCTCAAAAAAAAAAAAAAAAAAAATATATATATATATATATATATATATATATGTATATACCATAAACTACAAACTCTCAAGCAAAGTCTTACACGGATGAACTTTTTGTTCAATTTTTTGTTTTGAATTATACAATATTTTAGTTTTAATTAGTTTTACCAGCCATCTTAAGCTAAATTTTAGATTGATATAATGGTAGATATGGAATGGAATTAACTAGTATATATATATAGATATATGTTTTTTAATATTTTAAATAGTTTGATTTAATATGTTTCTTCTTATGAAAATTATTCAGTTTATTTTAAATAATTTATTTTTAGAAATTATATTTCGTCAATAATTATAAATATTGAACTTTTTCTTTAAAGATATATTCCAATAGTAAAAAGTTTAAAACTTTATAAAAGTTATAAAAGCACAAAAATAACATAATCAAAACTCAACTCACATTCAAATATAATTTTAAATACATTAATAAATTTCAAATTTATGTTATATTTTGAAAAAAAAAAAATAAAAGTTATAACATTTAACAAACATAATAAACTTAAATTTGGGAGTGAAATTTATTTTTTTAATTACTAATTTTATATTCATTGAAATATCAAATAATTTATTTGTCAATTTTCAAACAATAAATCAATCTTTCTATAATTAATTTTTTATTAATTTATTTGTGACGTCCTGTGCATTTCGGTGTAGTTAAATTCCAGATGCTTCGTCAAATTAAATGTAATTTTTATTTTGGCTTGTACTTAGGGAATTTTAATTTTATACCAAGGCATTGAGTATAAGCATTGCATTAAATTAATTCTCTCTCTCAGCTCGTTATATTGGTCAGCGTGGTTTTCAATTGGTTAGTTGAAACCAATTTGTCGTTAGAGGTGAGTTGTTGGAAGCTAATCTTAGAATTGGCTAATTTTGGGGTCTTGGAGGTTTTGGAAATAATAAAGAAAACGGTTTTAGCATGCTTTGTCCTCACTACATGATTCCTAGGAAAATTCCCAAGAGGTCACTCAACATAGAACTTCTCCAAGCGAAGCACGCTTAACTTCAAAGTTCCTATGATTGAGCCACCGAAACGGAAGGTGCACCTTGTTGGTATAGGTAGTATCTATCAATTCTTTTAAGCTTATCTTGACCATGCTTCCATGTCCTCAGGATCCCTCTCATTCGGATGTGGCCTCGGTTCATTCATATACTCCTCCTAACTCGGGTGTTACATGTGTAAACCCTCTCCCCCTCTCTTTTCTCTTCTTGTCGTGAGCCCAACCCCACCGCCTCGCCGTGCCATCGCTAGCCACCCAGTTGCCGTGAAGCTCGTCGCGCCGCCCTCCCTGTGATTTCTCTCTCTCCGCGTGATCTCTCTCTCCTCGGGTTTTCTCTCCCTCTTCGTGCCTGTTGCACGATTTTACCGCAAGCGTATGGGTCGTCACAAGTAATATAGTGATTTTGAGTATCGAGTATCGTCTCCACAGGGATTGGATTTATTCAATTAATTACCATGAATAATCTTGCTATGCTTTATTTAGAGAACAAAATCTAATGCCGAAAAGAATAAACTAAAAGCTAATCTAAAAAGCAAAAGATAAATGGAGACACAATTTGGAGGGATAATTCTAGAGTGGTTGATTTCATCAATTGAACCTTTATCGCCTAATCAATTAACTAATATGGATTAACTAATCATTTTATTCATAAGTCTAGAAGCCTAATTTAAAGGACTCTCCTGTCGGTTTCCTCCTATCCCATACCTTTCAATAAAGAATCTCCTTTCGGTTTCCTCTTTATTTACTTAGCATGACATTATGACCTTCAATACAACCTCTAACGTTATTTATTCTATCCCGTGTCACTCGGGTAAATAAACGTTAGTCATGCATTCAGTTCTAGTCTAAGCTTCTCTCCGTCGAGTTTTCACTTAGTAACGATTCATTTAATCAGTGATCAGTTGATTAAAAGCATTAAGGACAAATTGCACAAATGAACAATAATGACAATTAAACCAAATCAATTCATTAATCAGCAAAGGTTCAACAACTAAATCAATCTCAAAGAATTTATGAATTAAGTACTCATAATCACTAAAATTCAATAATTCCTAATCACAACAATTCTAGAAACTAAAACACAAAGGAAAAGGGAAGAGAAATGCTCATGAAAGTGTCGATCTCCTCGATCCCATGGCGACCTCCATCGATCCTGAGCTCCAAAGATCTTCAACAAAGCTCTAAAACTCTCCCAAAAATCCCCAATTTTATTGTGGACTCTAGAATGAGGTGAAAACCCACAAATTGGCTCCCCAAACTTGGATGCAAAAGGCTGTATTTATAGGTGTCCAGCAGGCGTAGCATCGCATCGCTACGTCACAGCGTCGCGACGCTATGACATCACTTCTGTCTTGGGCTCCAAGTCGTCGCAGCATCGCGACGCTACCTAATTTCTGGATCCTTCTCGCGCTCTAACGTCATCCTTTTCTTGCCGCTCAAGATGCTGCCAAGCGTCTCGACGCTCCGGCCTAGCGTCTTGGTCTTCAAAGAATGGCCCGTTTTTTACTCATATTTTTGGGCTTCCAACTTTCTTTTGGCCCAAATGCTTCATGTAATGGATCTTGGGCTCTTTTCTTGCCCCAACTTGATAGTTAAGGCTTGGAATTCATGAATTTGGTCTTCTAACTCATTCTTCTTGGGCTTTTGGACTTGGGTCTTCAATGGACTTCTCCAAAATGCTTCAAAAAGTCTCCAAAATCATCCAAATTCTCTCAAAAATCCAATTTTGCTTCCTTGACTTGATTTTTTGAAATTTAAACATAAAATAGCATTAAAGTACACAATTCAAGCATAAAACTAGCTAAAAATAATAGGAAAATGATAGCATTTATGCATGCTATCAGTGCCCTTCTTCTGGTGGGTTGTTTGTTGGGTTTTATGCCCTAAAACTCGTAGATAGTAAATGTACATTTGACCGAACATTAATAAAAGTGATGTATTATTCAATGTTTGTATTATATCTTGTCTTATTAACCCTAATCCAATAAACTAAACATCCAAGGCTAATAGAATGAGGCTTGAACTAGTATGTAGGGACATACGGGGATCAATGTTCAAGTTTTAGCCTAAAGGGTCTGTAGTATAGGGATAAGGCTGGGTACCTTATCCTGGTGACACTATGGATACGACCCGCTTTGTATATTGATACAAACGTATTGATCCAACGCGTTCGTGTAGTTGACATGCGAGTGGGGGTATCCTGTGCAATGAGTTTGCACAAAGACCGGACCGCGAAATAGTTAACCACTAACTGTAACACCGTTACTTAGCTCGGTTTCTATTTCACTAGGATGACCTAGGCAACTTGGCCTTAATCCTGAGTGGATTATGGACTCCTGTTCATGAGGGATTGTCCTTTGATTTGTACGGGTGAGAGTGGCCTGTTCGCCGACTCAATAAGCCTACCATTTTGGGGACAAGACCGAGTGGGGAGCTGGGAACATAGTCTTACAAGATGGAATTCACTCCTTCCCGACTTTAGGGTAAGTAGAGGTGTGTTCCCTTAAGTGGTGTCTCCGGGTCTTGAACAATGGGCCCTACCCTCTTCATGGCACGAGAGGGATTTCTGTTTGGTGGTTGGACCTTAAACAGGTTGTTCATTAGAGGAGCACTGGTACTTAAGGACCAAGAGGTAGCCCAGGGGTAAAACGGTAATTTGACCTAGCTGGGATACGAACACACGTGAAGGGCTGACTTGCTGTTGACGGTCGATATCCGTGGACACAGAAATATATCTGCAGTGAGAAGAGTGCAGTTGTGGTTCTTTAGTGGAGTGAACCACAGTTAACGAACATTGGTTAACTTGGTTAATGAGTTTAGCCAATTAATCTCATATCGTTGGAGCTTCTGATCTGTAGGTCCATTAGGTCCCACCGGTAGCTCCATTGGGGCGTTGAGGTAAATTTCTAAGGGGAGTTATATATTTGAAGGAGTTCAAATATTTTATTAAAGTATGAATATGATTCATAATAAAAACTATAGGTTATAATTAATGCTCATATGATGAATATTAATTCTATAGTTTGTTTGAGAGAAACATGATTAAATATATGATATTTAATTGAAATATTAATTAATTGGTGAATTAATTAATAGTGATGTTTTAATTTATTTTTAATTAAATTATGATTTAATTAAGGTATATTAAAACTTTGGGTTATGAGGGATATGTGCATGAAAGTGTTCATGTAACAATAATTAAATTAAATATTTATTTTAATTATTTAATTTAATTAACTGATCAGTTAAAGAACTGATCAGTCAACTACTCCCCTAACCCTACACGCGTGAATGTGAGGGTTTTAAGGGAGTGGGAGGTTATTCATAAAACGAACTCACGCTAACTCTCTCCCTCTTTCTCACGCAAGAACTCACTCTCTCTCTCTGTGGAAAAACTCTCTGTATTTTTCTGAGGTTTTACAGAGACCAAAAACTAAAATCCCTTAGAATTTTTGGTTCCCACAAGCCGCTCAACACTAATTCCAAGGAGAATATCGGTGTAACTCTGTGGTGGTGTTCATAGAAGATTTGCAGCATCAAAGGAAGAATACTTGCTGCTGGAATTTTCGGAATTGACGAGATTTTATTGGCGATTCGATCAAGAACGACCTAGATAGTGAGTATTCTTGGCCTAGGATCGATAGGGTCCAATTCTAGATTAGATCTAGAATTTTTCATCCTTGTTCAGCATGTTTTATATATATTTTTTCAGCATGGTTTAAATTAGTTTAAATTGCTGTAAATTAATTGTTTGCAAATTGTATCGGTATTTTAATCTAAAGAAAATACAGTGTGGTTTTATGATCGTTTCCGCTGCCAAGGGCTTTCATCCCTTCAGGCCGTGGGTTTCTCTCACTCTTCCTTGTCGCTGCAGCAGCCCGTGCCGCCAGATCCGTCGACTGCAGCAACGTCGTCGCTGTTCCTCGCCGGAAAACGAAGACTCGAGCGTCGCCGCTTCTTTTCCTCTCTCTCTCCTTGCGTTTTCGACCAAGAACTCGTGGGTAAGCCTCTTTCCCCCTCATTCTTAGTTGATTAAGGCTGATCTAAAGTTTCCTTGGTTCGGTTATGGTTAGATCTTGCGTGACCTGCGGTTCGGAGCCTCGTTTCCTCGCGTTTTCACCTCTGTCCAGCAAGCTTTCGACGTCGTTTGGCGATTCCGGTAAGCTTTAATACTTACCCATGCTTCGTTGGTGTTTAAATTAATTTACCCATTCATTTGAGTGCTGGAAATTAAGTATTATGATGAAATTTCTGTTCTGCAGTGTCGTCTAAGTGATCGATTGGGTTCGAATCACTTAAGCTCGAATACCCACTGCCCAAGGATGGTTCTAGCACACTGTTTGAGGTTAATATAACCTGTCTAGCGTGGAATCGGGTCCGTTTGGATAAGAGTCGTTGTCATTTTCAGTTTAATAGCATAAAGTATTGTTGCCCATTAGATGTTTTAGCCTTAGGAGCATGTTTAAATCATTGCCCATTAATTGCTTAAGCCTTGGTAGCTTTGCACAACCTCTTTACAGTTCTTAGAATGTATATAAAGGGGTTTTGTTTGCTAATCATCGTTTAAAAAACATGCTAAATTATCATCTATCTATTGTCTAGGCCTTAGTTGTGTTGCCCAGTCGCTAGGTGTCCTTAGAATGTTAATTGTGTGTTGTTTACTTGCTGTCTAGCGGCTGAAAAAGCCTTAAATATGGCCATTCAACGAATATCCATTGCATATTGTATCTTTGACATGGTTGCCAATGGTCTAAAGGTTTTGGGTTTTTAATTTGGGGAATTTTGAGTGGCTGTCCAACAAGGAAATAGGTATTTTCTCAGTTGGAGTTGACCTTTCAAGCATGTTTGTAGTGTCTTTAGATTGGTTCTAATTTATCAGAGGTTGTCCTTGTTATTTAGGAGCTTTCTATGACTGCCTTGGATTGTTGAAGTTGGTTTAGAAGTGCTATAAGCAAGTAGTTTCTACTTGTTGGGTTATGTTTGACTAGGGATGACAAAAATTCCCACGGGGTCGAATTCCCGCGGGGAATCCCTGGTTTGACCGGGTATGGGGTCAAATCAGGGATCCTTTTCGGGTCCCTGGTCAGGGACAAGGCGGGGATGGGGATGGTATCCCTGCACTGTCCTCGTCCCCGACCTCGCCCCGAATAATTTTTTAATTTATTTTTTTAAATATATATTATATTTATTATAATTATTTACAATAATAATGTTATTCTTATATTACTAATAACATTCTATAAAGTTTTTTTTTTGTTTTTAATTCTTAAGTTTTGGTTTATTGTATTGTTTAGTTTATATTTTTCTTTTTCTTTTTCTTTTTTTATTTAATTTAGGTGTTTAAATTTATAATAAAACGTGTTTAATATTATAAAAATTAATTATTTAAATAAATATAATACTAACATTAATATAAAAGTAGGTATAATTTTAATATATATCTTAATTTTAATTAGTTTTTGTTAAAAAATAAGTTAAAAAAAGAATGAAAAAGCGGGGATTTTTCCTCGTGGGGACCCGATCCCCAAACGGGGATTCCCCGACCCCGACCCTAATTCTTCGAAACGGGGAATGGGGCAGGGATGGGGATTAAAAATTCCCACGGGGCGGGGATGGGGAGTGCATCCCCAGCCCCGCCCCGCCCCGTTGCCATCCTTATGTTTGACTGCATGGAGCATGTTTGCTTGTTATTTCTTTTACTTATATATTTGTGCAAGTATGAACTGTTGAGATGTACTACTTATTTGCTTGAGATGAACATGTATGGTTTTATTGCTTGTGTTAAGTGTTGGGTTCCCAAAGTTAGTAAAAATGTAATAAGAAATAGACTCTAGAACTCTTGTGCAAGTATACACAATCCACAGCAAGTAATAAGTATTTATCGAATCCAAGGTCTGAATTAGCTCTCACTTTATCTATTTTGTATAACTTTTCAATGGTTTCAAAGGTGGTTAAAATGATTGGTTTTGATATAATGCTGAAGCAAAAGAAATGACAGAACAGAAAGTAAACAAATAAAACAGACAGATTAGAAACAGGCGCTGGTCAGGATTTAGTAATTGTTTTAAAAGATGCTCTAGCAATATTATTGATCATGCAAAACTCTCGCAGTCTTATTAGCGGATTCCTCCTGGAACTCCGGATTTTTTAGAATGTGTTTCAACTCCATTGACGTACTACCGATCAAGCACTAGGCAACTGGCTATCCCTAGCTCAGTCACTGGCGTTCACCAATACACAATGATCTAGTGTGATTAAATGCCACACACTCCCTAAATCATCCCTGAAACTAGGAAGTGATATTCATACTGGCTGGCCAGGCGGGCACAAAATATAAATGAGCACAACAAATAACCAAGATGCATCAATCAACATTTATTGCATAGAGATTAAGCACAGTAATTACATATTCCCTAACCAACGCCTAAAGTTACTTAGTTCATAAAGTGCATAGAGACACACGCTACAATATAAGTAAATGCATCCATAACTACAAAGTAATACAAGAAAATATTAATTCCCTTGATCAGCTTGCAATTGATGGTCTTCTTGTTGGTCTCCAATCTCTCTCCTCTATTCGGCTCCCAAAATGGAAATGAGAAATGATCCCCTTCCAAAAGTGGAATGCATTTGACTTGGGCGGCTATCTCCTTTTATAGAGTTGAGGAAAGCTTGAATTAGGTTGACCTAGACACGTGGATGGCTCTCCTTGCTCCTTTATCCCGAGATTAGTTAACAGAATTCAGTTCATTAAATTGGCTAACGAGCTGTGACATGGCAGTTTTGCTCCCAGCTTTGCTCCAGCACAGCTTTTGCTCCCTCAAGTCGCTCAGCAATATATTCTGCACCAAATAACTTCCAAAGCATCCATTCTTCCCAACAGGTTAAAACATATAAAATATATCTAAAAGCAACCCTATTTAGCACAAAAGACACACAAATCAATATAGAAATAAGGTCTAAATAACTCCCTTTTGGAGAGTTAATGAATTGTATTTGTTGTGTTGCTTGAGATGAGCATGCTTGGATGTTTAAGCATGATGAGATGTCGTGTTAAGCATGATGAGTCTGGCTAGCATGTTGCATGGGGATGTGTAGCATAAGTCGGGTGTGAGGCGCAACACATGGCGCGTAATTCATGTGAAGCGGAGCGTGACGCGAAAATCACGTGGGTGTGAGTACGGAGCATGACGCGGAAATCAAGTATGAGTGGCGCAACACATGGCGCGTAATTCATGTGGGGTAGGTGCGGAACATGACGTGAAAATCATGTAAATGCAGAGCATGACGTGGAAATCATGTAAATGCAGAGCATGGCACAGAAATCATGTAAATGCGGAGCATGACGTGGAAATCATGTAGTTGCGGAGCATGACGCATAAATCATGTAAATTGCGGAGCATGACGCGAAAATCATATAGTTGCAGAGCATGATGCGGAAATCATGTAAACTGCAGAGCATGACACGAAAATCATGTAGTTGCGAAGCATGACGTTGAAATATGTAGTTTCGGAGCATGACGCGGAAATCATGTAATGTCTAGTGCGTGCGTTGGATAGTTTGAGATGCATATGCATGGTTGTTTTATTTCTTTTTAAGCATGTTGATGGTTTATGGCTTAAAAGCATTGGTTATTTATGGTTGTATAAGCATGATGGTTGCATGTGAGAAGCATGATGATTGCAATTTTTTGTTGTTTGTGACTTAGTGATGCGTGTTGGGACTGAATGTGGATGTTAGAAAGCAGGTGGTTAATAAAGATTAAAAATAATTCAGCCAACTTAGTGCAAGTATACACTATCGCATGTAGTAATAAAATCTCTGGAAGTATTCCAAAGGTATCGATCCCACAGGGACTAAATTGGAAACACAGGTTTGAAGAAGAAACTGCTCAAATATTGCTTTCAAGAAAGGTAACCAAAGAAAAAATTGATGATGAGTTTTGTAAAACAAAGAAATAAACAAGTAAAGAAAAACAATAATAAATAAGCGAGGTATTCAATATAGCTTCAACCCTAAGGCAAATAACTCTAATCATGGCTTATTTAACCTTAGTCTATGCATGCATTGGGTTAGATTTAACTTCTATTTGGCCTTGCTCCCAAGAACCATTAGAAGGCTAAGCGAGTATCGTTATGCACATTTATGTGACTCGACTCCGACATAGGTAGTTCACGCATGCAACCTATAACCCTATAGTTGTTAAAAGGCGACCTTCCCCTATAACACCGAATACACTCTTTCGAGCCTTTTCTCCTATATCACCTTTACGAAAACCGATATTGCTTGTCCCTTTTAGGATCAAACTCACATAGCATGCAAAGTCTAAGTGATCAAGTTAAACTCAGCAAGATTCAGAATGATATTCAGTAAAGAGTGACATGCAACGAATAAAACTTAGGCAAACAAACACTTTCAAGCTATTTAAACCATAAGGAAATTCACTATATCGAACCCCTCAATGGAATTTAGCTAAGCATGATGGAATATAGTGCAAATGAACAACTTTTCATTGAAATAATGAATAAAGAACACAAAGAAATGAAAAGTAATAAGTGCTGGAAAATAAGGTGCAGTAGCTAAAACTAGGGTTTTTTCTTTTATCCAATCCTTCTAGAGTTCGCTCGACCCTCTACTCTCCTTTACAAGTGGGAATAGGGTGAAAATCTCTACAAATACTCGGGTTTGATGTCTAACTAAAGGTTAGAATTCAGTCTTCTAAGAAGAACCTCGGGCATCCCACCTCATGGGCGTCTATTAGGGTTCTATCACCACCCTCTTCTTCCTAGTGAGTTCTGCTTGAATTTTCCTTCGAATCGAGACCTTTTATAGTGTGGGGGGTGGTTGAGGAGTCACAAAAATGGTGCTGGTAGGTAGCCCAGTTAGTTTTGGAGTCAAAACAGTCGGTTAGGTGCGCAAAACACTTGTTCAAAATGACCTGCGACGGACTCGGAACTGCCTTCATCTGCCCAGAAATGCGGTTGCATTTGGTTTTTGCCTTGCCAAAAATGCGGGTTTTTCCAGATATCCTCTGTTTTTCTGCAAAACACCAAACTAAGTCAAATTCTTATCAAAATGGGTCATTTTAAGCACAAATAAGCATAATTTTGACATACATGACTCCCAACTCCCTAATTCATCAACTTTAACACTTTTTGAGCTCGAAAATAGTAAATTTGATCTAAAACATACAACTTGGACAAGATAATGAGCTACATATAAGGGTAAAATAGGTATATTTTTTACCCTTATCATACCCCCAAACTTAACTCATTGCTTGTCCTCAAGCAATAGTCAATCAAAACGTTAGAGATAAATTTTAATTGCCAATCAGAATGTGAGAGCTCAATAATAATTGCAAACCAAAATGTTATAGATCATATGTAATTGTCAATCATGGTACATGCATTGTCAAGGGTTGAAATCCCTTGGCAGCGGAAACAATCAAGACCAATTTGTGTACAATTTTGTTTTTGCAAAAACCGGTACATTGGAAAATTAAAACAGAAGAATTTTCTATAAAAATATCAGATTAAGCATGCTATGGATCTAGATCTAAAACGATTTTAGAATCAAGAAAACCTACATGAATACAGGAAACACACTGCACAATGCTCCTACTCACGATCTTGGATCTTCCAAGGAACACCACCAAAAGCACACACCCACCGTGACTCTTGGGCTATGAGATCTTGCTTGTGGGAGCCAAAAACCTCGTCTTGAAAATGGATTTTCAGTAAAAAAACTTGTTGTTTTTTAGAGAGCTTTGAGAGAGTTTTTCTGAACTGTATTTTGCGTGAGAAGCAGGATAATGCGATCAGTTGGGAAACTCCCTCTCCCCTGAACGATAAGTGGGGAGGGAGTTATTACCCTACTTGATCTAGACCGTTGGATCTAATCCAAACGATCTTGGTCGTCAATTAATTAAATCATTATTAATTAATTAATTATTTAATTATAATTAATTTAATTAAATCAATATTAATTAAATCGATTATAATATAAAGTATTTAATTCAATTCAAATCATATTCAATTGAATTAAATTGGCCATTCAATTAATTCTCAATTAATTGAATCCCACACTAATTAAATATCAAATACTTAATTAATTTTATAATTGAATCATATTCAATTTTATCTCTCTCATTTAACCTATAGTTTTAATGTGCATCAAAATGTACATTAATATAAACTATAGTATTAATATTATTAAATCACATTTAACCAAATTAAATTAAATTAATTAATTCTCCAATTAATTAATTCATGAGTTAATGAAATATCACATATTTAATTAAATTCATAATTCTCTCATTAATTAATTTTGAATCATATCGAAAATTAATTTTATTACAAAGTTTAATTCAATAATTAAACTTATACTATAATGTATCTCCATACATTATATTAATTGTATCACAATACAATTAACTTAAATTCTCTTTAATATCAAAACTAAATTATCTTAGAACCCGTTATGAGCTAGCAGGTGGACCTAATGAACCTACAAATCAGAAGCTCCAACGATATCAACTAGCTAAACTCATTAACCAAGTTAATCAACATTCGTTAACTGTGGGTCACTCCACTAAAGACCCACAACTGCACTCTTCTCACTGTAGAATATTTCTGTGTCCACGGGTATCGACCAATGCAGTAAGTCAATCCTTCACGTTTGTTCGTAACACCAGTTGGGTCAAATTACCGTTTTACCCCTGGGTTACCTCTGGATCCTTAAGTACCACTGATCCCTCTAATGAACAAGTCGTTTAGGGTCTAACCACTAAACAACAGTTCCTCTCGGGCCAGGAGAGGATGGCACGCCTTTGTTCAAGCCCCGGAATCAGCCCTTAAGGGAACACACATCTACTTGCCCCAATAGGGGAAGGAGTGAATTTCATCTTATATTGTTATGTTCCCAGCCCCCATTCGGTCTTGCCCCTGAAATAGTAGGATTATTGAGTCGACGAACTGGCCACTCTCACCCATACAAATCTAAGGACAATCCCTCCTGAAAAGGATTTCATAACAGACTCAGGATTAAGATTGAGTTACCTAGGTCATCCTATTGAAATAGAAACCTAAACTAGTCAACGACGTTACATCTAGTGGTTACTGTTTCGCGGTCCGGTCTTATGCAAACTCATTGCATAGGATACCCCCACCCACATGTCTCCTACATGGATGCTTTGGATCATTGCATCTGTATCGAATACAAGGTGGGCCATATCACATAGTGTCACCAGGATAAAGTACCCAGCCTTATCCCTATACTATAGACCAATTAGGTTGTTACTTGGACACCGATCCCCGTATGTCCCCACATACTAGTCCAAGTTTCATTTAAACAACCTTGGATCTTAGTTTATTGGATTTAGGGTTTATTAATGAAAACTCGATTATTCAATAACCAAATTACTGAATCACTCAAATAACGCTTTATTGAGATCGATTAATTTGTTTCATTTACTATCTACGAGTTTTAGGGCATAAAACCCAACAGTACTAGCATCTAACTTAATTGCAAATCAAAATATCATGAATAAACCATATGGAATCAAGTAAACATGTTTCTCAAGATCATTTTCTAAAAAGTTGCCTTTCAGGAGAGGTTTCTACTCTAGTTCCAATCACAACTTCTAAGTTTCCTAGGCATGAAGATTTCTACTTTTCTTTTTCAAAGCAAAACTCTCCCTAGTCCATCCTAACCATTATGTTTAAACTACCTAACTACTGCTCATTTAGCCTAGTGTAGTCCTTTTAGTTAAGAAAAACTAATCTTGAGGTTCCTTGAGCATACATGAGTTTACTAAACCTTTTCTATCTACCCCAAACTTATTTGATTGTTGGTGCTCTTTTTATTCAACTTCTTTTTCTCCCAAGAGAATCCTTGTTGTCACCTTTGCCTTCGTTCTAGCTTATCAACACTTTGTAGTGAAGATATCTAAGTACGAGCAAAGATCACAAACTCGGACTAATACTCACTTCCCTAAGTAAATCTTTCATGCAGTGGCAAACTATGGGTGTCATGAATGCCCCTGGTTACTTAGCAATCTCTAGGAAGGAGGAGTAACTCTCGACTTTTCTTTTTTAGTGAATGATATATACTGAGCATATATTTTCTTTCCAGTAGTTCAAACTTACACAAAATATATTTACAAAGTAAAGCACCCCCCCCCCCCCCAAACTTAAGATAGGCAATGCCCTCATTGACTTTTGTTTTTGAGGCATGGGCTTAACATGAGGCTTTTTGTTTTTCAAAACACCAAGGGTAAACTCTCCTAGTGTGCTAGAAAGGTTAAACATGAGGAAGTTTAGACTTAAGAAAATTCTGTAAAGAAAAAGACTAATGGAAAGCCTATGACTAGAAAATAAATTGGTTGTGACGGCGACACCTTATGAGATAGAAATAAGCTCTAGTTATCATCATCAAGGACTTAAAAGAAAACTCAAATGAAAACATGTTTCTTCAAAACATTTTTTTCCAATCCAAAAATAGTCATTAAGTTGATTTTTTCAAAAATTTCAAAATGTTTTTTTTCAGAAAAGTTTAAAAACCCAAGTCATTCTAAACTAATCTAACAACAATCTATCTTAAAACTAACCTAGAAACATAACCAACAACTAACTAAACATTTAAAACATGAAAAACATCAACTAAGACAAGTAAAAACAGAAACTAAACATGCTAAAAACTAAAAACAACAACTAACTATACAAAAACAGATTTAAACTTGTAAAAGGGGATCAGAAAAGTCCCCTATTCCTCTTCCGAGGAATTCTCTTCATCTTCATCCTCAGATTCGTTTTCTTCTTGAGGCAGCAGGGCTTGAGGGAAGCCAGGGAAAACAGGAGCGATGCTTGGGGCGATAGAGAGATAGAACTCTCTAATTGCTTCATCTCTTTCCTTCACATAGACCCAATATGTTTTCAGCTTATCTTCAATTCGGTCCAACTGTCAGAAGACAAGTGCAAGGGCCTCTGATGATGGTGTGGGTCCTGAAACAGGAGTGTGCTGAGGAGGTGAAGCAGGATTCGGCCCCGGAGATGGAGTAGCTTGGGATGTGGAAGCCTTGTCCTTTCTCTGCGCATTGTTCTGTTGAAGCTTCCCTATCAGAGGCAAGTCGATAGTGGGCCTGAAAAAGTGGCGTTCCTCATCTTTTCTAGGAACAATTTTCACCCTTTGACATAGTTAGGTTATGAGGGACCCAAAGAACAGCTTCCCAGCTCTCTTCTTTCCACATGAAAGGATCTCCTCTCTGATGATGCTCCCTATATTGATCTCCAACCCCTTCATGATGTTGTAGAGAAGCATAACCCTCTCTACGGAAATGGTACTATCGTGGGTTGTGGGCATCAACCTGCTTTTAATGAAGTGAGCCACACTGCCAGTTCTGGCTTTAGATCACTTGGCACTAGTGTCTTCACCTTGGTTTGAGACTCCTTCCACTAGACTCCCTTCCTGGCCACTATCTTCAATGCTTCCTTTAACTGCTTTGCCGAAGGGTTCTTGATGGCATCGTTCCCTCTCTGATGCAAAGGAGCTTTGATCCGATATACCCTGTTGATGTCTATTGAAGAGAAACTCACCATTTTTCCTCTTAAAACCGCCATGCTCATGCTTTCCTCCCTCAATCCAGCATAGAACTCTCCAACTAGAGGCACCATGGCCTCTTGAGGGTGAGCGCAGAACTCTTGCCATTTATATTGGGTGATAACCTTGGTTACAAAGTCTGGCACAGTCCCTGCTCTGTTTGAGAATCCTTTCTAGTTTAGGAAGTACCTTTTTCTCATAATCTCCATCTTCTCCTGCAAATTAACATCCTTGAAGACTTTAGGGAATGTATTCTTTGGTGATGGAGCTTTAGGCGATTTGATTTTTGGCTTGGCGGGTGTGGTGGTTGTAGGAGGCATTGGAGAGGCGTCCATGGACCTTGTCCTCAGCCTCTTAGCAAAAATGGGATCATTTTTATTCTTTGTCCTCCTCTCGGCTCTCAGTTCTCTTCTTGTCTTCTTCCTCAAAGCAGCAGAAATCAGAATTTGGTCATTGTCCAATTCCCTAATTTCAGAATCTGACTCAGTCTCACTATCACTAGAGGGCTCGACCTCTTCTTCTTCAATTTTCTCTTCATCCTTTTTCTCTCCTGAAGATATGCTTTCAGCAGTCGGTGGGGGTCCCCTAATATCATACTCGAACAAAGGATCGAGGGGCTCATTAGCTTGCTGCTCTTCTGTGGCCTCAACTTGGCCTTCCTCAGAATGCGGTGGTCGCATTCTGGACTTCACTTTCTTCCTCTTTTTCTTTTTCTGATTTTTATTCTCTTGGCCCTTCAGAGGCCTCTTCTTCAACTTCTTGCAGTTGTTCAGCTTCCCTTTGAGCCTTGTGCAATGGCTCAAAGGCTGCAAGAAAATCCTCAACCTCTTTTCTTCGTTCTTCTTCTTCTCTAAGGATTTCTCGTCTTTCCTTTTCTTCCTCAAGGAGTTGGAGTTCAGCAGCCAACCTCCGTAGTTCTTTATCTTCTTTCCTCTCGTTTTTAGCTTGAATGACCCTCTCGGCCTCTTGTTTTTCTTCTTCTTTCTTTTTCTCAGCTTCTTCCCTTTTTCTCTCATCTTCCAAGTCTCTTTTTCTTGCAAACTTATCTTCATCCCTCATATTCTAAAGTTCCCTTTCTTTTTCAGCCCTTATTTCATTGAGTGCATCCTGTTCAGCTCTGTAACCTTCAGCAATTATGAGGGCTTTCACAATAGCTTGTCGGATCATGTCTTCGAACACATTCGCCGACATTCTTGCCACTAAGGGGCTCAATGACTAGGGGCTTCTCACATTCGGGTTTCTTGGAGTCTTTCTTCTTTGCACTGTAAGTCACAAAGGGCTTGTCCCTTGGAGGATTCTTCAGCATCACGCAACTGTGCTTCTTCTTCAAGAGCCGCACGCCTTTTAGTTCACATCTCACGGATCATGGCAAACCATTCCTTGGAGCGTTTTCGAAGTGGTTTTTCCGTGGGTTTTTGGGTTTGGTGGAGAGAATCAGCAGGCGTGGGTCTTCTTTGTCTAGAACCGCTTAGATTCTCCCTTGTAGCAGCTAGCATTGTCGAGGATGAAGGAGTAGGAACAGTGGTTCTTCGTTCCTCAATGGCCGGCAAAAAACCCGTGGGTCTCACGCTTCTTGTTCCGTGCATGCGAGGTTCGGGTTGCTCTCCTTGGCTTCGATCATTTCGTTCAGCACCTTGGGCACTCCTATTACTCAGATATCGAGTAATCTTGCAAGGTATTGATGATTTGGGAATGTTCTTCATTGTTTCTTGGAGTGGGTTTTTCGGTTTCAAGAGAGTGAAGGTGGAGAGTTGGAGAGGTTGACTTGAATGCAAAGAGTCTAAGTGGTTGTGAAGAAGAAAAACACTTAAGTCAACTATTTATAGGTTTCTTAGAATTAGGTCACGTGACCGCCATTTAAATGACGCCACTGCCCTTGACCATTTGGGAAATGCGATAGCATTTCCAAATTCACTGGGAAGAAATACGATCGCATTTCCCCAGTTTTCTATCTTCTTTATTTTTTTTTCACTCCTTTTGTTTTCCTTGGTTTTTCTTACTTTCTTTTATTGGCTGAAACAATAAAAAAAAAAAAAAATTATTAGAAAGTTCACCTACTTAAACATGATTATCCATCTTCTTTTTCTTAGATAAACACAAAATAACTTGGACTTTTCAACTCCCAGGTAAATCTCCAAGAAAAGGTGTTCCTTACGGTTAGCTTAAATATCTTTTCCTAGACAGAGTTTACTCTTGTCCATATATTTTGTTATCCTATATATTTTTTCTCCTTTTCTTCTTTATTAGACATCCACATAATGTACAAAAAGTTCTCAGAAATAGAAGTCATAGGAGATCAATTACAGGTACAAGGGCTTCTTCAGCCCCAAGATTCTTCACCCAATATGGCTTAACTCTTTGTACATTCACCTTGAAATGCATGCCTTGATGATCCATCAGCTCTACAGTTCCATAATAAAAAATTCTCACGATCTTGAATGGTCCCGACCATCTTGATTTCAGCTTCCCTGGAAACAACTTAAATTTGGAATTAAAGAGCAGCACCTGCTGACCCTTATGGAACTCCTTTGGATGTATTCTTCTATCATGCCATCTTTTGACCTTCTCCTTCTATAATTTTGCATTCTCATAGGAGAAGTGATGGAGCTCTTCCAGTTCATTCAGTTGTAACTTTCTCTTGGTTCCAGCTTTGTCCAGATTAAAATTGAACTTTTTCAATGCCTAGTAAGCTTTGTGTTCCAACTCAAGCGGTAAATGACAGGCTTTTCCAAATATGATTCGATACAGAGACATTTCTAAGGGAACTTTGTATGCAGTTCTGTGTGCCCATAATGCCTCGTCAAGACGCAGCGACCAATCTTTCCTGGAAGGGTCTACTCTTTTCTCCAAAATTGCTTTGATCTCTCGGTTAGAGAGCTCTGCTTGTCCATTCATTTGAGGATGGCAAGCAGTTGCTACCCTATGCCTGATATTGTATTTCGCATATAGGTTGGCTATCATCTTGTTTAGAAAATGTGATCATTCATCACTTATGATGAAACGAGGAGTTTCGTATCTTGTGAGAATATTCTTCATAAAGAATTTCTTTACCACCTTTGCATCATTGGTTGATGTGGCTATGGCCTCGATCCACTTTGATACATAATCAACTTCAAGCAAAATATAAATATTACCAAAGAACAGCGGGAATGGGCCCATGAAATCTATTCCCCATACATCGAAGATTTCCACTTCAAGTATGAAGTTTAGCGGCATTTCACTCTTAGCTGTCAAATTCCCAGTTCTATGGCACTGATCGCAGTTCTTAGTAAAGAGATGTGCATCCTTGAAAAGACTTGGCCAAAAGTATCCTGATTGAAGGACTTTGGCTGCAGTTTTTAGCCCGACAAAGTGCCCTCCATATGGAGCCAAGTGACAGGATTCCAATATGAGTGGTACTTCTTTTTCTGTTACACATCGTCTAAGTATTTGATCGGGACCTAGCTTGTATAAATACGGCTCATCTGAATAATAATCCTTGACATCTTTCAGAAACTTCTTCAATTGTTGAGTTGTGGCTTTTGGAGGCTTTAGTCCACTGACTAAGTAGTTCACGTAGTCTGCAATCCATGGCATTTCAATTGCCCTTACTGCCAGTATCTGTTCATCTGCAAACAACTCTCGAATGTCCAGCCTCTTCTCCACCTGCGCCTCTTCCCCAAGCCTTGACAGATGATCTGCAACTTGATTTTCAGTTCCTTTTCTATCCTTGATTTCAATATTAAATTCCTGCAAGAGTAAAATCCAACAGATTAGTCGGGGTTTAGCCTCTTTCTTGGATAACAAGTGTTTAAGGGCTGAGTGATCAGTATGAACTATGACTTTAGTTCCTACTAAGTAGGATCTAAATTTGTGAAACGCGAAAACTACTGCAAGTAGTTCTTTTTCTGTTACTGTATAATTCAACTGTGCTTCGTTAAGCGTCTTGCTTGCAAAAAAGATTGGTTGCACAATTTTTCTTATTTTCTGGCATAACACAGCTCCTATTGCAAAGTCACTAGCATCGTACATCAATTCGAACGACTGAGTCCAGTCCGACTCAATTATAACTGGAGATGTACTGAGTGCATTCTTCAAAGTTTCGAAAGCTTGTTTGCAATCTTCATCAAGTTCAAAAGGTATATCAACCTCGAGCAACCTGCACAAAGGTTTAGAAACTTTAGAAAATTCTTTTATAAATCTTCAGTAAAAGCCCGCATGGCCTAGAAAACCCCTTATGTCTCGAACTGTCTTGGGAAAAGGCAACTCGGATATAAGCTCGATCTTTGCCTTGTCTACCTCAATTCCATTTCTGGAAATTTAGTGTCCAAGGACTATTCCTTCTCGTACCATAAATGGCACTTTTCCCAGTTTAACACCAGGTTTGTTTCCTCGCATCTTTCCAATACGCGATCTAAATTCTGTTAACAAATTTGCAAAAGTTTCTCCAAAAATAGAGAAATCATCCATAAAGACTTCCAATGTTCGCTCTACCATATCTGAGAATATTTCCATCATACACCTTTGAAAGGTGGCAGGAGTATTGCAGAGTCCAAATGGCATTCTTCGAAAAGCGAACGTCCCGTATGGACATGTGAATGTAGTCTTCTCTTGATCTTCTGGGGCTATCGTAATCTAGTTGTAACCTGAGTAGCCATCAAGGTAACAGTAATAATCTTTTCCAGCTAATCTGTCCATCATTTGATCTAAAAATGGTAACGAAAAATGGTCCTTTCTGGTTACTTTGTTGAGTCGGTGATAGTCTATACAGAGTTGCCATCCAGTGACTGTTCTCGTCGGAATCAATTCATTCTTCTCATTCTCCACTACAGTTATCCCACCTTTCTTGGGGACGCATTGCATTGGACTAACCAAGCTATTGTCTGAAATCGGATATATAACTCTTGCGTCCAGCCATTTTAGAACCTCCTTTCTGACGACTTTATTCATGATGGGGTTCAGCCTTCGTTGACTTTCAATGGAATTCTCGGCACCTTCTTCAAGGTCGATCCTACGCATGCAAAATGACGGGCTGATTCCTTGAATATCTGTGATTGTCCAACCTATTGCCTTTTTGTGACTAGATAGGACCTGCAACAAAGACATTTCATCTTCGTCAGTGAGGTAAGTTGAGATAATAACTGGTAGTGGTTTGTTTTCTCCAAGGTAACTGTATTTCAGATGTTCTGGTAACGGTTTGAGTTCTAAATCTGGAGGGTTATTCATGGACGGCTGCAGCGGCTTGATTTCTTATTGGTTTGACTCCAAGGAGTCTCTCGATGCTTTATTCGTGCTACTGCAGATCCACTTGTGCCTGATTCTTCAATTCCTTCAATCTTTTTCCCACCTTCTTCCTCTTGTTCTTTATCTTCAAGCACGTCTTCTAGCGTTTCTCCCTTTAGCAATTCCTGCAAAGTAGATAAAGAAAGCTCTTCAATCTCATCAATATTAAACATTCCTCAAACTCTCCGAGATATTTGAGTGCGTTCATGACATTGAAGGTAACTTGTTCATCATTGACCCTCATAATCAACTCTCCTTTTTGTACTTCGATCAAGGTCCTACCAGTCGCTAAGAATGGTCGACTGTTGCTCACCGCAAGCGTACGGGTCGTCGCAAGTAATGTAGTGATTTTGAGTATAGAGTATCGTCTCCACAGGGATTGGATTTATTCAATTAATTACCACGAATAATCTTGCTTAGCTTTATTTAGAGAACAAAATCTAATGCCGAAAAGATAAAATAGACATAAAGCTAATCTAAAAAGCAAAAGATAAATGGAGACACAATTTGGTGGAATAATTCTAGAGTGGTTGATTTAATCAATTGGACCTTTAATCGCTTAATCAATTAACTAATATGGATTAACTAATCATTTGATTCATAAGTCTAGAAGCCTAATGACAAGGACTCTCCTGTCGGTCTCCTCCTATCTCATACCTTTCAATAAAGAATCTCCTTTCGGTCTCCTCTTTATTTACTTAGCATGGCATTACGACCCTTCAGTACAACCTCTAACGTTATTTATTTTATCCCGTGTCACCCGGGTAAATAAGCGTTAGTCATGCATTCAGTTCTAGTCTAAGCTTCTCTCCGTCGAGTCTCCACTTAGTAACGATTCATTTAATCAGTGATCAGTTGATTAAAAGCATTACGGACAAAATGCACAAATGAACAATAATGACAATTAAACCAAATAAATTCATTAATCAAGCAAAGGTTCAACATCTAAATCAATCTCATAGAATTTAGGAATTTACTACTCATAATCACTAAAATTCAATAATTCCTAAACACAACAATTCTAGAAACTAAAACATAAAGGAAAAGGGAGGAGAAATGCTAATAAAAGTGTCGATCTCCTCGATCCCGTGCCGACCTCCATCGATCCCGAGCTCCAAAGATCTTCAACAAAGCTCCAAAACTCTCCCAAAAATCCCCAATTTTAGTGTGGATACTAGAATGGGGTGAAAACCCACAAATTGGCACACCAAACTTGGATGCAAATGGCCCCTTTTATAGGCTCCAAGTAGGCGTAGCGTCGCGACGCTCTGACGTCATCTTTTCTTGGGCTCCAAGTCGTCGGAGCGTCGCGACGCTACCCCAATTCTGGATCTTTCCGCACGGCTGCCAAGCGTCGAGACGCTTCTGCCTAGCGTCGCGACGCTAGGCCCTGGATCTTCTAGAATGGCCCGATTTTGACTCAATTTTTGGGCTTCCAACTTTCTTTTGGCCCAAATGCTTCATGTAATGGATCTTGGGCTCTTTTCTTGACCCAACTTGATACTTTAAGGCTTGGAATACATGAATTTGGGGCTTCTAACTCATTCTTTTTTGGCTTTTGGACTTGGATCTACAATGAACTTCTCCAAATTGCTCAAAAAGTCTCCAAAATCATCCATATTCTCTCAAAAATCCGATTTTTCTTCTTTGACTCGGTTTTCTGAAATTTAAACAGAAAATAGCATTAAAGCACACAATTCATGCATAGAACTAGCTAAAATTAATAGGAAAATGATGACATTTTTGCATGTCATCACACCCCCAAACTTAAATCTTTGCTAGTCCCGAGCAAAGCTAAAACCACATATATGAATCAAATATTGCAAATGCATGACTCTAAGCTCAATGATCAAAATAATGAACTCTAACAATTAAAGGAAATATTAAAACACATTCATTCATCACGAAACTTAGATTTAAACTCTTCATCCCTTGCGTGTGTGTGTGCGAGCTTCCTTATTAGGTCTTTACTAGCCTAGAGAAGGTTTATAAAATCCTTAGTTCATCTTCCCCCTACACTGGCCCTAAGCTCTAATTATCCAGCTTCCCAACAATCAAGAAAGCAATATCCCACTAAGGTGCCTGAAACAACGGGGTATGCCTCCCCCAAACTTGCATTTTTTCTTTTTTTTGAGAATCCTTCTAGATGTAGCGCCTTCGTTCTGGCTTGCCAACATTGGTGATGAAAGCATCCAACTACGAGCGCCTCATCTTTCAGGTTGCCGAGGCATGCTCATTTCTCTACAACGCTTTCATGCAAAGGCAAACGATGGGTGTCATGAATGCCCCTGGTTACTAACGCTCTCAAGAAAGTGGAGCATTTTTTTTTTTTTGACAATTTTCTTTTCTCTGCAGGCTAATAGCATGATTTTTTTTTCCAGTAAAACATTACAAACTCTCATGCAGTTCAACTTTCAAATCAGATCTTAAGCCTATCGGAGTGACAACAAACATCTAGATAATATAATCCAGTTCTAAGCATTCAAAACCATATAAGTAGGCTAAGTGCTCAACATGTGCAAGGAATTCAAAGAAAAAATTTAAATTTACATGAATCTTGAACATGCTTTCATATTTCACAAGAATTGTACAGGATTCATTATCTAGATCATATCACAGATTGTCCTCATCAAAACAGATGCAATAGAATCATCATGAAAAAAATTTCAATCAGCTCAGATCAGAACAACAAAGCCTCCCCCCCAAACTTAAATCGTACGTTGTCCTCAATGTATTAATTATCCAGACTAATTAAGCATGCATAAGGACAATTAAAAAGATAAAGGGAGAATGGTACTGCCCTGAAATGTGAGAGAAACCATGGATGCCAGCCTTCAACATCATTGGGGTTGTTTTTGGAAGAAATTATGGTCTCGAGCTCCTTCAAAAATTGATCAACAGGAACGAAAGATCAACATGCTCTAACTACAAAAAAAACTGAAAAATAAAGAAAAGAAAATTGACTTAAATTAAACTTGGGTTGCCTCCCAAGAAGCGCTTTTTTAACGTCTCTTAGCTAGACGAGCTTGTGCGGGCTTTCAAGGCACATAAAAATTCTCGAATTTCTTCGGGCCCTTCTTCCTTGAATCAATGAAGCAGACTATTGCTAGCAGGCTTACTAGCTTTTCATGGGACCCTGAAGCATAAATAATTTTGGGATTTTCTAATAATAAAAGCATAAAAGGAGAAAGATAAAAATAAAGGGACTCTGACTCTGACACAAACTCGTGAGAACAGGAAAAAGAACACTCATTATCAAGAGAGGATGGGGAGGATAGAACAGACAAAGACCTTTCAACCTTAAACTCTACCTCATGAAGCTCCTCAAACACTATAGGCTCATTTTCTTTTTCTTCCTCACAAACTTGTTCTTGATGGGTGCTAAGACTATCCAATTCTTCCTTACTATCGATACAACTCACCCCTATGTGCTCAAACTCAGCAAAATTGAAAGAATTAGGCTCCTGAATGGGTGCTAATGAATCACTGGCCACATGACTCACTAGACATTCTATGGAAGTGGATCCTACTTCCTTATCCTCCCTTTGGGTCTGGAGTCTCTCCATAGATTTTTCTAATTCTAAATTAATGGCTCTAGACTCTTGGATAAAATTTTCAAGCAAGCTCTCTAAGGAAGATTTTTCTTCTATTGAAGTGGATTGCACTTCACTCTCATCATCTTGGGGATGCAATCTTCCTAGGGATTTTTCTAGAGCTAATTTAGTGGCTCTAGTATCCTTGATATAATCTTGAAGCAAGCCCTCTAACGGAGATTTTTCTTTTAAAGGGGAATAATTTGAAAAGGAAAAATTGAAAGATGGTGTTGGTTCTTCGGGCTCAGATTCCCTAAAGGGCCACCCAAAACTATTAAAAGCCATTTGAAACAATTAATCAACAATGATCAGGCTTTCAGTCAGATGCAAACATCAATTAAATGCACAACAAGAACAATGGACCAAGATAAAGCAAAATAAAACCTCTAAATTAAAGCAAGCAATTTCTTCACAATATTAATTGAATGAAATTAGCCAATCCCCGGCAACGGCGCCAAAAACTTGTTGGGCGATTATCCGATTACCGCAAGTGTACGGGTCGTCACAAGTAATATAGTGATTTTGAGTATAGAGTATCGTCTCCACAAGGATTGGATTTATTCAATTAATTACCACGAATAATCTTGCTTAGCTTTATTTAGAGAACAAAATCTAATGCCGAAAAGATAAAATAGACATAAAGCTAATCTAAAAAGCAAAAGATAAATGGAGACACAATTTGGTGGAATAATTCTAGAGTGGTTGATTTAATCAATTGGACCTTTAATCGCTTAATCAATTAACTAATATGGATTAACTAATCATTTGATTCATAAGTCTAGAAGCCTAATGACAAGGACTCTCCTGTCGGTCTCCTCCTATCTCATACCTTTCAATAAAGAATCTTCTTTCGGTCTCCTCTTTATTTACTTAGCATAGCATTACGACCCTTCAGTACAACCTCTAACGTTATTTATTTTATCCCGTGTCACCCGGGTAAATAAGCGTTAGTCATGCATTCAGTTCTAGTCTAAGCTTCTCTCCGTCGAGTCTCCACTTAGTAACGATTCATTTAATAAGTGATCAGTTGATTAAAAGCATTACGGACAAAATGCACAAATGAACAATAATGACAATTAAACCAAATAAATTCATTAATCAAGCAAAGGTTCAACATCTAAATCAATCTCATAGAATTTAGGAATTTACTACTCATAATCACTAAAATTCAATAATTCCTAATCACAACAATTCTAGAAACTAAAACATAAAGGAAAAGGGAAGAGAAATGCTCATAAAAGTGTCGATCTCCTCGATCCCGCGCCGACCTCCATCTATCCCGAGCTCCAAAGATCTTCAACAAAGCTCCAAAACTCTCCCAAAAATCCCCAATTTTAGTGTGGATTCTAGAATGGGGTGAAAACCCACAAATTGGCACACCAAACTTGGATGCAAATGGCCCCTTTTATAGGCTCCCAGTAGGCGTAGCGTCGCGACGCTCTGACGTCATCTTTTCTTGGGCTCCAAGTCGTCGCAGCGTCGCGACGCTACCCCAATTCTGGATCTTTCCGCATGGCTGCCAAGCGTCGAGACGCTTCTGCCTAGCGTCGCGACGATAGGCCCTGGATCTTCTAGAATGGCCCGATTTTGACTCAATTTTTGGGCTTCCAACTTTCTTTTGGCCCAAATGCTTCATGTAATGGATCTTGGGCTCTTTTCTTGACCCAACTTGATACTTTAAGGCTTGGAATACATGTATTTGGGGCTTCTAACTCATTCTTTTTGGGCTTTTGGACTTGGATCTACAATGAACTTCTCCAAATTGCTCAAAAAGTCTCCAAAATCATCCAAATTCTCTCAAAAATCCGATTTTTCTTCTTTGACTCGATTTTCTGAAATTTAAACAAAAAATAGCATTAAAGCACACAATTCATGCATAAAACTAGCTAAAATTAATAGGAAAATGATGACATTTTTGCATGTCATCATCGACCTAAAAGAATTGACACTTCTTTATTTGCTTCACAGTCCAATATGATAAAGTCTGCAGGAAATACGAACTTGTCAACCTTAACTAACACATCCTCAATCTTCCCTATGGGATGCGTTAATGATCTGTCCGCTGAATGCAAGGTGACAGTCGTAGGCCTGGCTTCTCCTATACCTAACTACTTGAAAACTGAATACGATATCAGATTTATTCTCGCTCCTAAATCGCATAGTGCTCTACCGACGTTCCGTCCTCTAATCGAGCATGAAATAGTGAAACTACCTGGATCCTTTAACTTGGGAGGGATTTGGCTTCTAACTAAGCATTGGAACATTCTGTGTGTGCAACTGTCTCATACTCTCCCAATCGTCTCTTTTTAGAGAGTATGTCTTTCAGGAACTTCACGTAATTCGGTATTTGCTCGTGTTGGGTTTAATGTCCTATAAACTCATAGTTTGTAAATCATTAAACATATTCTATTTCCAATAAAGACGTTATTGAGGTTATTCAATAAAAGATATTATTGAATATGTAAGTTGGGAATATCTAACCTAAATCCAATAAACTAAGAACCTTGGCTATAACATGAATAATCGAACTATATGTAGAGACATATCATAGGATCAAGTTCAAGTATATAGCCAAAACTGTCTAGAGTATAAGGATAGGGTTGGGTACCTTATCTTGGGGACACTATGGACGAGACCCACTTTATATTAAGTACAAATGATGAGATCTTAAATCATTCGTGTAGAGACGTGTGAGTGGGGGCGTCCTATGCAATGAGTTTGCATAAGACAGGACCGCAAAATTAGTCACTTTCTCTTTATAACGCCGTTTACTGAAAGAACTGACTATTTCACAAGATGACCTAGGTAACTCGATTTTAATCCTGAGCTAACTATGAACTCCTGTTTATACGAGATTATCCTTTGATCTGCATGGGTGAGAGTGGCCCGACAATGCCGACTCAACAAGCCTACCATTTTGGGGATAAGATCAGATAGATAGCTGGGGACATAGTCTCGTAAGACGGAATTCGCTCCTACCCATTTCAGGGATAGTAGAGAGGTTGTTCCCTTAAGTACTAACTCCAGGACTTGAACAAGGGGCCCCAACCTCTCCTTGGCCCGAGAGGGACTTAGGTTTGATGGTTGGACCACAAACCGATTGTTCATTAGAGGATTAGTGGAACTTACGAAACAAGAAGTACTATATGGGTGTTGGGTTTCCAGAGTGGGTAAAAATATAGTAAAAAGAGACTCTAGAACACTGTGCAAGCATACACAATCTGTAGAAAGTAATAAGTATTTATCGAATCCAGGGTCTGAATAGCTCTGTTTCGAAAGTGGTTAAAATGATTGATTTTGAAATAATGCTGAAGCAAAAGAAATGACAGAACATAAAGTAAACAAATAAAGCAGACAGATTAGAAACAGGCGTTCGTCAGGATTTAGTAATTGTTTTAAAGGATGCTCTAGCAAAATTATTGATTAGGCAAAACTCTTGTAGTCTTATTAGCAGGATCCTTCCGAAACTCTGGATTTTTTAGAATATGTTTCAACTCATATGACGCTCTACCGATCAAGCACTAGGCAACTGGCTATCCCTACCTCAGTCACTGGCGTTCACCAATACACAATGATCTAGTGTGATTAAATGCCACACACTTCTCAAATCATCCCCACTAAGAAGTGGTATTCATACCGGCTGGCCAGGCGAGCACAAAATGTAAATATGCACAACAATTAATCAAGATGCTCAAATAAACATATATTGCATAGAAAATAAAGCATGACAATTACATGACTCCTAACCAACACCTAAGCAAATTTAGTTCATAAAACTCATGATAACACACGCTACAATCTGAGTATGTGCATCCATAACTACAAGAAATTACAAGAAAATACCAATTCCCTTGGTCAATTCCGTAGTGATGGTCTTCTTGAAGTCTCCAATCTTTCCTCCTCTATTCGGCTCCCAAGAATGGGAAGTAAGCCTCCATGAATGGAATAGGACTTCCTTCTCCAAGAGTGGAATGAATTTGACTTGAACGACTCTTCCCTTTTATAGAATGAAGATAAGCTTAAATTAGGTTGACCGAGACACGTGGATGGCTCTCCTTGCTTCTTAAATCCGAAAATAGCTCAACAAACTTCAGTTCATTAAAATGGATAACGAGTTGTGACGTGGCAGTTTTTGCTCCCTACTTTGCTGGATCGCAGATTTTGCTCCCTCAAGTCGCTCAGCAATATATTTTGCACAAAATAACTTCCAAAGCATCTATTCTTCCAAATAGGTTAAAACATATAATAATCATCTAGAAGCAACCCTATTTAGGACAAATGACACACAAAACACTATAGAATTAAGGCCTAAATAACTCCCTTTTGGAGAGTTATCACACCCCCAAACTTGAACTATTGCGCGTCCCGAGCAATACTAACCAACCTTCCCTTAAGAATTCAAAACTTTAGACAAAGCATAACTCAAACAAAACAGATAATCCAACACTACCTTCAACCTTTACCTGAGCATTCTGCAAAACCAAGCTCTGCTGCAGCAAAATAATTCTTCCGGCATGGACAAATAATCACCACCTTTTAACTCAATCCTAAGAACTTGCCACAGCCTAGCTCTATTATCATACATATTAAAACATATTTCTAAGGGGTCTTATATTTTTTTTTTTAGACTTAAAGCAGCCCTACAGTCATAAGCTCTTAAGCATGGGATGACCCACTTTATGGTGCAGTATACCCTTGCCTCAAACTCATCACTAACTAGGCTAAATACTCTTTGCTAAGCTCAAAAAGTCCTTAGTTATTCTGTCCCTTGCTCCTCAGAATGGCGACATGTTATGATGAAGCTCACCTAAGTCCTGGGAGACAGAAAAACTGTTGGATTATCATTCATCCTTCAAAACTTTTGCTCTGTGAATTTTCTCAGCAAAATTTTCACAATTAATTTTTTCATCATTTTTTTCATTTTTCATTTTTCCTAGGTCATCTTTTGACGCAAAGGAAAACTGTGGGTGTCACAAATGTCCCTGGTTACTCAACAACTTAGAAAAATAATTAATGAAGGAGAGGAATGCTCGAGCAAAACAATTGGAGTAGCACAAAGTCCCCCAAACTTGAATTATTCATTGTCTTCAATGAATCATTGAATTGATAAATTATACCCCCAAACTTAATTTTTTTCTATCTGAATTTTAAACTAAGCGTGGGACTAGAATTAAGCTTAAGGTAGATCAAATAAGTCGACACTGCCTCAGAATCTTCTTGCCGCAGCAACGACCAGGCTAGAAGAAATGCTCAAGCAAAAGGTTTCTGGAGATCAGAATACCTTGATCTTATTAAGCTAACTAGCCCAAGCTTCAAAAATTCAGAAGAAAATTAGTTAAGTTAGAATTACTCAGTGTCATAGAACAGAAACAACTATTGGAAATTTCATTAAAAATAAAAGAAAGAAATTACATCAGCAGACATATATATATTTTTTTCAGTGGCCCAACAGCAGAAAAATTAAAAACAAGCAAAAACAGGCAAAAACAGAAAAAGATGTGGTCAGAAATGCGCGAGCAACAAAAATATTTTATCAAAAGAAATGCACGCCCAATTCTTCCTTCTTCAATCCTCCTGACCAGGATCTTCTTCTTCATCTCCTTCTCTCTCGACAGGCGGTGGCGGAATCCAAGGGTTCAATAGGTCATCAGGGAATATTGGGAAGGCCGGATATGGTTTAGAAAAATTAGATTGCAAGGCCCCCCTCAACGCGGCATCCCTTCTCTTCACATAATTCCAGAAGGTTTGGAATTGCCTTTCAGCAAATTCCATCTGGCTGGAATGCATCTGTAATTGCTCTTGCATTTGATGGATGCCTCACACCAAATCGCCTTGGCGTGCTTCTTGTGTCTTTTGAAGCCTAGCCAAGTTCGGTGTGTCGATTATTCCCTTGTCTATTAGAGTGACATCATCCGTATTCATTGGAACTTCTACCCTTTGGCATAACATCGTTATGGTGTTAGGGAAAAACAACTTCCCTACCTTCTTCCGCTAGCAATCATAGATTTCACTAGAAATTATTTTGCCCACATCAATGCTCATGGAACGAAGAATAGCAAACACAAGAAGTACCCGATCTCGAGACACCGTCGAATCGTGTGTTGTCGGAAGCAAACACAACTTAATGAAACCCATCCATGTATTGGCTTCACTCTTCAGATAGGCCGCTTGAAATGTGCGTTTTTCTGTCTTCGACAGTCTCCACTGAGCCCCTTCGATGCCAACTTCCCGGACAGCCACATTTAGTTGATCATTAGGTGGTGCTACCACCATCTCATTGAATCCCGCGTGCGGAAAGTCCTGAAGGTTGAATAAAGAATTGATAGCTCCTGGGCTCCAGTCAACGGGCACCCCTCGGATGATAGCCTGAAATCCTTCTTGATCATCAATATTTGCATAAAATTCACGAAAAATATTGGAATTGATCGGCTCCGGCTTTGCGCAGAACTGACTCCAGCCATGGTTTGCTATTCCTGTTCTCAAGAAACGCGGCAGATCATCACCAAATCCCCGTTCAAACAAAAAGTCTCTTTTCAGCATCTCTATATACTTTGCTCGGGCAAGATTATTGATGAAGCGGTTGTATGGCAACCGTGGCTCCTCAGTTTCAATATCTTCAGCTTCAGCCGATGCCTCAGCAATCCCCTTGCCCTTGTCTTCCCTCTGTTTGGGCAAAATTTCCTCCTCCATTTTCTTTTCTGTTTCTTCTCTCGCTTTATCTTCTGCCTCTTTTTTCTCCCGCTCTTCTTTTTCCGTATTTTCTTTCTCAGAATCAGTTGTCGGTGGCGAAGGAGTATCAGTCCGGACCACCTTTACACGGGCGACTTTCTACTTACGACGGCGACGCGGAACCTCCGGCATAATGACCTCGACTCGAGCCTCTTGCTCTTGCACCTCCTGCTCGTTGCCTCTTTCCTGCACATCTTCTGTTTGTTTTTCTTGAACTTCTTGCGTACTTTCGACTATTGGATCTTGCTGTCCAGGATTCTGTTCCTCTGGTTCCTTCGGATTCTCTTCCTCAACCACCTCAGCAGCAATATCTTCCACTACCTTTTGTACTACCTCTTCAACCTCAGCCCTTTGTTGTCGCCTCCTTCTCTTGGCTTCTTTTTCCTCCGGCGTCTTCTTCTTCTTTGCCTTAGTTTTTGGTGCCTCAGGTGTTACCTGCACCTCTCCTTCCTCAACATCCCTCTCCTTTCGTCCTATCGTTTTCGCCATCTCAAACTCAAAGGATTTTTTTCTCACAGTAATTGAAGATAAAAGAAAAGAGTAAAAACGACAAGAACACGAGAAGATGAAGTGAAAAGAAACGAGTGATGGCTTTCGAATAAATAGGGCTTTAGCAAACAAAGATCGTAACTAAAAAGATTTTTCCCTGAATTAAATAAACTTACCGTTTAAATCTCATGCAATTGGAAAAATTAAATCCATCAAACGGTAATAATTTGAAGTTCAAATGGCCCATGGTAAATGTCGATGTGTTGTCCAACGACTAAACCATTGGATTTCCCCTACGCGACACGTGGCGGCATCAAATCCCTCATGCAATTTACCTGCCCACGGAAAATACAAATCCAAACGGTAAAAATATTCAATTTTACATAAGCCCATTTTTATTCGGACAAATATTTGATTTTGCCATAAAATTGTCGTAACAAACCACTGAGCAAAAACTTTCTTCCAGAAGAATCTTTGATACGGATATTTCAAATTTCAATTAAAACCGCATAAATCAAATCTCTCTCCCCTTTTTTCTTTCTTTTATTCATTTTTATTTATTTGAAGCCGAATAAATTAAGAAAATCTTTATTAAATCCTAAACCTAAAACAGAGATAATCGAAAAAATACAAACTAAAATAAAATCTAAACTAAACTGAACGGATTAAAAATAAATTTAACTGATAAAAATAAAAATACCGAAAATAAAATCTACGAAAATTAAAAATACCAACAAATTAAAACAAAATAAGATCAACATAAATCAGATAAAATTCAAACAAACAAACTCGAATTCGAACTAATCCAGCTCAAAATCAAACTAATCAGCGAAAAATAAAATTGCAATCAATCTTGGGAGCTCAAAAAATATTGCTGTACGAATTGCTCCAGCAAAACTCATGCTCTCTCATTCATCAACCAATTTTAGCGAAGGATATTTCGCCTGGAACTCTTCTCCCCAATAATGTTTCACACGCTGTCCATTAACTTTGAACACTCTCCCATCTTTTTCATCTTGCAAAGTGATTGCTCCATGGGGAAAAACTTCAATCACAATAAATGGCCCTGACCATTTAGATTTTAGTTTCCCAGGGAACAATTTTAATCTAGAGTTATAAAGCAAGACCCTCTGACCTTTAACAAATTCCTTAGGCTTAATTTTCTTGTCATGCCACAGCTTAGTCTTTTCCTTATACATTTTTGCATTTTCATACGAAAATTGGCGAAATTCCTCTGATTCATTCAGCTGCAGCATTCTTATTGCCCCTGCACGACTCAGATCAAATTTAATTTTTTCAAAGCCCAAAACGTTTTATGCTCTAGCTCTAATGGTAGATGGCAAGCTTTTCCATATACTAACCTATAGAGAGACATACCTAGAGGAGTCTTATAGGCTGTACTATAAGCCCAAAGAGCCTCATCTAACCGAAAAGACTAATCTTTCCTAGATGGATGGACTACTTTGTCCAAAATTGATTTGATTTTCCTATTACTAATTTCAGCTTGACCATTTTCTTGTGGGTGATAAGGGGTAGCTATCCTATGTTTAATTTCATACTTAGCTAAAAGCTTAGTTAAGATATTATTAACAAAATGTGTACCCTCATCACTCACTAGAGCTCTAGGTGTCCCAAACCGTGCAAAAATGTGCGATTAAATAAACTTTGATACTGTTTTAGCATCGTTCTGATGGCATGCAATGACCTCCACCCACTTGGACACGTAATCAACTGCCAATAAGATAAAAAGATTACCATTAGAAGGGGGAAATGGCCCCATAAAATCAATACCCCATACATCAAATAATTCTAATTCTAAAATGTAAGTAAGAGGCATTTCATCTCGAGGTCCTAAGTTTCCTCTCCTTTGGCAAGCATCACATGGCTTGTAAAACCAATGGGCATCCTTAAATAAGGAAGGCCAGAAGAATCCACATTGCAAAATCCTCATGGCTGTCCTCTGACCGCTTATATGGCCTCCATACGGCGAAGAGTGACATTGCTCCAGGATTTCATTTGCTTCATCACCTGAAACGCACCTACGAAGAATACCATCAGAGCATTGCTTATACATAAATGGTTCATCCCAAAAGAAAAATTTCGCATCATGCTTAAACTTTTTCATCTGCCTCCAATCCATATCAATAGGAGTGACTCCCTTTACCAAGAAGTTGGCTATATCAGCATACCAAGGAATATCCTTGACTACCTTTACCTCAACAGCAAAAAGCTGCTCATCTGGAAATGAATCTGAGATGACAGATTGCTTCAGCAAAGAAGATGTTGGATAAAGACGAGATAAATGATCTGCAATGACATTTTCTGATCCCTTCTTATCTTTTATCTCCAAGCCGAATTCCTGCAATAATAAAACCCAACGAATCAATCTAGGCTTTGCATCTTTCTTAAACATTAAGTACCTTATTGCTGCATGATCTGTAAAAACCGTGACTTTGGATCCAACCAAATATGGCCGGAATTTCTCAAAGGCAAACACAACAGCTAACAACTCATTTTCAGTAGTTGTATAGTTGATGTGTGCTTCATTCAAAACCCTGCTTGCATAATATATAGGATGGATAAATTTGCCCTGCTTTTGCCCCAGCATAGCACCTACTGCAACATCACTCGCATCACACATTACCTCAAATGGTAAACTCCAATTAGGTGCACAAAGAATGGGTGCTGAGATTAAAGCAGCCTTTAAAGTTTCAAAAGCCTTCCTACAATCTGCATTAAAGTCAAAAACATGATCAGTGCACAATAAGTTACAAAGAGGTTTACTAATTTTGGAAAGATCCTTTATGAACCTTCTATAAAATCCATCATGACCCAAAAAACTCCGAATCCCTTTTACTGAACTCGGTGGTTCTAATCTCTCAATAACCTCTATTTTTGCTCGATCAACTTCTAGACCTTTCTTTGAAATCTTATGACCTAATACTATGCCCTCCTTTACCATGAAGTGGCATTTTTCCCAATTAAGAACTAGATGGGTATCCTCACATCTTTTTAACACCTTTACTAAATTATCCAAACAACTCTGAAAAGACCCTCCAAAAACTGAAAAATCATCCTTAAATGCCTTAACAGTGGACTCAATCATAGCAGAAAAAATTGTAACATACACATCTGAAATGTTGCTGGGGCATTGCAAAGGCCAAAAGGCATTCGCCTAAAAGCAAACGTCTCATCAGGGCAGGTGAAAGTGGTTTTTTCCTGATCCTCAGGAGCAATGGTAATCTGGTTATACCCAGAATAACCATCTAAGAAACAGTAGTAGGCCTGACCAGCCAATCTATCCAACTTTTGGTCAATAAATGGTAGAAGGAAATGGTCCTTACGGGTGGCTTTGTTAAGCCTCCTGTAATCCATACAAACCCTTCAGCCAGTTACTGTCCTGGTTGGGATCAATTCATTGTCCTTATTAGTTACCACTATGGCACCTCTTTTCTTAGGAACACATTGGACAGGGCTTACCCAATTACTATCTGCAATTGGATAGATAATCCCAGCATCCAACCATTTAATCACCTCCTTTTTAACAACCTCTTTCATTGCAGGGTTAAGCCTCCTCTGTTGCTCAATACTCCTAAAGGATCCCTCCTTTAGAGTGATTTTATGCATACAGAAGGAAGGGCTAATTCCCTGAATGTCAGCCAATGTCCAACCTATTGCTTTGCGATATTGCTGCAGCAACTTTATTAAGGCCTCTTCATCCTCCGGTATTAAATCTGATGCAACAATAATGGGCAACGTCTCACCCTCCCCAAGATACACATACTTCAAATCTAAAGTGGGTGCCTCAATCAGGGATGGCTTAATAGGAGGAGCTTTCCTTTGATCCAGATCTAAAGATTCAAAAACATCCTCACACCTAAACACTCCTTTTTCACTTTTTCTTTCTAACGAGCAAACTTCTAAATCCTCTACACTAACCTCTCCATGATCCTCCAAATGTTTGTTTGCCAAATCCTCCATTGCTGTCTCAACAATTGTGTTCTCCAGAATCCTAATGAAAGAAAAATCTTCCATTTCGTCTGGAGACTTCATGGCCTTAAAAACATTAAATTTCCCTTCGTCATTATAAACCCGCATTGTTAATTTCCCTTTTTGAACATCTATCAATGCCCTACCAGTAGCCAAAAATGGACGACCAAGAATAATTGGGACATCTTTATCTGCCTCATAATCCAAGATAATAAAATCAACAGGAAATATGAATTTATCTACTTTTACTAAGACATCCTCAATTTTACCCTCAGGATATGTGATAGACCTATCGGCTAGTTGGAGTGTGACTGTGGTAGGTCTAGCTTCACCAATACCTAGCTTTCGATAGACCGAAAGAGGCATAAGGTTAATGCTTGCACCTAAATCACAAAGTGCTATACCTAACTCTTTTCCACCTATTGACACAGGTATAGTAAATGATCCTGGATCCTTAGCCTTGGTTGGTAGCCCATTCTTAAGAATAGCACTACATTCCTCAGTAAGAGATACAGTTTCAAACTCACCTAACCTCTTCTTTTTAGTTAAAATATCCTTAAGAAACTTAGCATAATTAGGCATTTGCTCTATAGCTTCTACTAAAGGGATATTTATATGCAATTGCTTAAGAATCTCTAAAAACTTCTTAAATTGACCATCCTGATTCTTAGGTCTTAGCTAGCTGGCCCACTTGCAATTCCAGGGCTCTCATTGAAGCTTGATTACTTTGAATTGCGGCATCTGTACGAGCCATATATTCTTTCATCATGGCCTCAAGAGAACTCTCTGAGTTTTGCTGGGGCAAAGCCTGCTTATTTTGCTGGGGCAAAGCCTACTTATTTTGCTGGGGCAATACCTGTGATTTAGCAAATCCTGACTGGTTCACCTTTTGCTGTGCTTGCACATTACTTCCTTGTCCTCCCCATGCGAAGTTGGGGTGGTTGCGCCAACCTGGATTATAAAAGTTAGAATAAGGGTTATTCCTCTGATTACCTACAAAAAACACAGAAGCTGGATTGCTGGGGCAAAACTCGTAGTTGTGCTCTTCACCACAATAGAGACATGATTCTTCTGCAACTTGGTTCACCACGGCAGCAGGCTCCACAGCTGGCGGCTGCTGATGACTAACCATTTTCACATTTTTAAGAGCGTTAGCTAACATTGCAATATCAGCCCTAATGGTAGACACACCATCAACTTCTAACACACTCTTAACTTTTTTATTTGAGCCTCTAACATCTGACCATTGACAACTATTAGTTGATATTCTTTCTAAGATTTCATGGGCTTCATTAAAAGTTTTTGCCAAAAGAGCCCCTCCAGCCGAAGCATCAACCATACCTTGGGTTGCTCCATTTAACCCATTGTAAAATGTTTCCATTTGGATACAATGAGGTAAACCATGGTGGGGACACTTTCGCAAAAGTTCCTTAAACCTCTCCCAAGCTACACTAAAAGTTTCATCCTCAAGTTGCCTAAACCCTACTATTTCACTCCTGAATTTGGCATTCCTAGTTGGTGGAAAATACTTACTAAGAAATTTTTCCGCTAACTCATTCCATGTCCTAATTGATCCTGGCGAAAAAGAATTTAACCATGCCTTTGCTCCGTCTCTAAGAGAATACGGGAACAAAGTCAATCTCTAGACACTCCTTGAATTACAAACGAATCACTAACTCCTAGAAAAGACTTAAGATGTAAATGGGGATCTTCAGATGACAAACCATGGAATTGACCAACGGTTTGCAACATCTGAAACATTACCGGTTTCATTTCAAAATTTGGTGCCTCAATTTGAGGACGTGCAATTCCTGGATTTAACTCATCAAACATTGGAAAAGCATACTCTCGAATGGCTCTGGCCCTATCGTTTGCTACCAAGATAGGATTCTCAGCCTGATTATTTTGCTGTCCATTTTGCTCCAGCGGTGGATTAGGCTGCAACACACGATTCTGGGTTCACTGGATCTTCTGGAGCTTCCGGAAGACGCGGTACGTCAGCCATTGTATTTTGATTTCGATGTTGCTCTCTCCCTTAAGTACTAACTCCAGGACTTGAACAAGGGGCCCCAACCTCTCCTTGGCCCAAGAGGGACTTAGGTTTGGTGGTTGTACCACAAACCGATTGTTCATTAGAGGATTAGTGAAACTTACGGAACAAGAAGTACTATAGGGGTGTTGGGTTTCCAGAGTGGGTAAAAATATAGTAAAAAGAGACTCTAGAACACTGTGCAAGCATACACAATCCGCAGCAAGTAATAAGTATTTATCGAATCCAGGGTCTGAATAGCTCTCACTTTATCTATTTTGTATAACTCTTTAATGGTTTCGAAAGTGGTTAAAATGATTGATTTTGAAATAATACTGAGGCAAAAGAAATGACAGAACAGAAAGTAAACAAATAAAGCAGACAGATTAGAAACAGGCGTTGGTTAGGATTTAGTAATTGTTTTAAATGATTCTCTAGCAATAGTATTGATTAGGCAAAACTCTTGCAGTCTTATTAGCAAGATCCTCCCGGAACTCTGGACTTTTTAGAATATGTTTCAACTCCAATGACGCTCTACCGATCAAGCACTAGGCAACTGGCTATCCCTAACTTAGTCACTGGCGTTCACCAATACACAATGATCTAGTGTGATTAAATGCCACACACTTCTCAAATCATCCCTGAAACTAAGAAGTGGTATTCATACCGACTGGCCAGGCGGGCACAAAATGTAAATATGCACAACAATTAATCAAGATGCTCAAATCAACATATATTGCATAGAGAATAAAGCACGACAATTACATGACTCCTAACCAACAACTAAGCAAATTTATTTCATAAAATTCATGATAACACACGCTACAATCTAAGTATGTGCATCCATAACTACAAGAAATTACAAGAAAATACCAATTCCCTAGGTCAATTCCGTAGTGATGGTCTTCTTGAAGTCTCCAATCTTTCCTCCTCTATTCGGCTCCCAAGAATGGGAAGTAAGCCTCCACGAATGGAATAGGACTTCCTTCTCCAAGAGTGGAATGAATTTGACTTGAACGACTCTTCCCTTTTATAGAATGAAGACAAGCTTAAATTAGGTTGACCTAGACACGTGGATGACTCTCCTTGCTTCTTAAATCCGAAAATAGCTCAACAAACTTCAGTTCATTAAAATGGATAACGAGCTGTGACGTGGCAGTTTTTGCTCTCTACTTTGCTGGATCGCAGATTTTGCTCCCTCAAGTCGCTCAGCAATATATTCTGCACAAAATAACTTCCAAAGCATCCATTCTTCCAAATAGGTTAAAACATATAATAATCATCTAAAAGCAACCCTATTTAGCACAAATGACACACAAAACACTATATAATTAAGGCCTAAATAACTCCCTTTTGGAGAGTTATCAAGGGGTAAAACAGACATTTGACCCGGCTATAGCTACGAACAACCTGTGAAGGATCCACTTACTAAACATTGTTATATCAAGTGGACAGAAATATATCTACGGTGAGGGGAGTGCAGCTACTGGGCTATAGTGGAGTGTCCCGGTAGTTAACGAATGTTGGTTAGCATGGTTAATGAGATTAGTCGGTTAACCTCGAATCGTTGGAGCCCATAATCTGTAGGTCCATTAGGTCCCCTACTAGCTCATATTGGAATAAAGCCTAGAACAATTAGATAGGAAACTTTGAATCATTCAAAATCGGGAAAGGGTATTATCGTCAATTGTGTTTGACACAATAATTTAATTATGAATTAAATTGTTAAATGAGAGATAAAGTATTTAAAAGTGTTTTAAATACTATATACATGAATAAGGATTCAAATATAATGGATTGCACAAGGTTAGAATGATTAATTGGATTAATCATATGAAATTAATTGGAAAAGTTTCAAATTAATCACCAAAAATTAATTTCAATTTAGAATTGAAATTAAAATTAAAATGCAAGCTAAAATCAGATTTTGGATCAAGGATAGTGGATTTTGTTGGAATCCCACTTATGCATGGTGATTCAAAGTGGAAAAACAACTCATCCATGCACTCTTGCATGTAATGTTTCATGAACACCTAGAATCCACTATTGCTTGCATCTCCACCATGTGTCTTGCATCTTGAGACTTCTTGATGCATGGATTCACTCTATAAGTAGAGGTAGAATCAGATTGAGAACTAAACACAACCATTTCTATATTGTTATGCTACTGGAATTTGGTCTCAAACTCACCTACCTTCATATATCTCTCTAGAGCTTCAACCTTCAAGCATTCCCTTCCCATTCCCTATCTTTATAGACTCCCACAAATCGTTCTTGGCCCGTGTGTTGGGTTTAATGTCCTATAAACTCGTAGTTTGTAAATCATTAAACATATTCTATTTCCAATAAAGACGTTATTGAGGTTATTCAGTAAAAGATGTTATTGAATATGTAAATTGCGAATGATTAACTTAAATCCAATAAACTAAGATCCTTGGCTATAAAATGAATACTCGAACTATATGTAAGGACATATTGTAGGATCAAGTTCAAGTTTATAGTCAAAATAGTCTATAGTATAAGGATACGGTTGGGTGCCTTATCCTGGGGACATTATGGACGCGGCCCACTTTGTATTAAGTACAAACGATGAGATCCTAAATCATTCATGTGGAGACATGCGACTGGGGGCGTCCTATGCAATGAGTTTGCATAAGACTGGACCACGAAATTAGTCACTTTCTCTTTATAACGCCGTTTACTGAAGAAACTGACTATTTCTCAAAGATGACCTAGGTAACTCATTCTTAATCCTGAGCTAACTATGAACTCCTGTTTATACGAGATTATCCTTTGATCTGCATGGGTGAGAGTGGCCAACATCGCCGACTCAACAAGCCTACCATTTTGGGGATAAGATCGAATAGATAGCTGGGGACATAGTCTCGCAAGACGGAATTCGCTCCTACCCATTTTAGGGATAGTAGAGAGGTTGTTCCCTTAAGTACTAACTCCAGGACTTGAACAAGGGGCCCCACCCTCTCGTTGGATCGAGAGGGACTTAGGTTTGATGGTTGGACCACAAACCGATTGTTCATTAGAGGATTAGTGGAACTTAAGGAACAAGAAGTACTATAGGGGTGATAACTTTCCAAAAGGGAGTTATTTAGACCTTATTTCTATATTGATTTGTGTGTCTTTTATGCTTAATAGGGTTGCTTTTAGATAGATATTATATGTTTTAACCCATTTGGAAGAATGGAAGCTTTGGAAATTAATTTGTGCAGAATATGTTGCTGGGCGACTTAAGGGAGCAAAATCTGTGCTGGAGCAAAGCTGGGAGCAAAACTGCCACGTCACAGCTCGTTAGCTAATTTAACAAACTGAATTCTGTTAAGCTATTCTCGGACTTATGGAGCAAGGAGAGCCATCCACGTGTCTAGGTCAACCTAATTCAAGCCTCCTATCACTCTATAAAAGGAGATAGCCGCCCAAGTCAAATTCATTCCATCTTTGGGAGAAACATTCCATTCTTGGAAAGGTTACTTCCACCTTTGGGAGCCGAATAGAGGAGAGAGATTGGAGACCATCAAGGAAACCATCATTTGCAAGCTGATCAAGGGAATTAATATTTTCTTGTATTATTTTGTAAATATGGATATGCTTACTCAGATTGTAACGTGTGTTTCCATGCATTTTATGAACTAAGTAGCTCTAGGCGTTGGTTAGGGAGCATGTAACTGTGGTGCTTAATCTCTAGTAATAAATATTGATTTGATGCATCTTGATTAATTGTTGTGTTCATTTCTATTTTATGCCCGCCTGGCCAGCCGGTACGAATACCTCTCTCTAGTTTCAGGGATGATTTAGGGAGTGTGTGGCGGTTAATCACACTAGATAATTGTGTATTGGTGAACGCCAGTGACTTAGCTAGGGATAGCCAGTTGCCTAGTGCTTGATCGGAAGTACTTCATTGGAGTTGAAACATATTCTAAAAAATTCGGAGTTTCGGGAGAAATCCGCGAATAAGACTGCGAGAGTGTTGCATGATCAATAATATTGCTAGAGCATCTTTTAAAACAATTACTAAATCCTGACCAGCGCCTGTTTCTAATCTGTCTGCCTATTTGTTTATTTTCTGTTCTGTCATTTCTTTTGCTTCAGCATTCTATAAAAACCAATCATTTTAACCATTCTTGAAACCATTGAAAAACTATACAAAATAGATAAACTAGTTGCATGGATTATGATCTATCCTAACTTCTCTCCGTCGAGTTTCCAATAAGAATCAGATCAGTACACAATTGGCCAGATTGCATAAAGCATTAAGCACATCCATACAAATAATTAGGACAAAGGGCTAGAGATAGACAATTATAACAATATTTGAACTAAAATTTCATTTCAAGACCCCAAATGGGGGTTTAGCTATTCATAGCTGAAATATTCACAATAATTACAATGGAAAGCATAATAAAGAGCATAATAAAAGGGAAGGAATTGACCGTAGAAGACCCCTTTGCTACGCTTGGGGTCCCTCCGAAAAACTCCTTGAGCCTCCTAGGATGCTCCCCAAATTCCCCAAAATTTTCCCACTAAGAAAGCTCTCAAAAGGCTAGAAAGCCTTGAGAGAGGCTCCAAAGGAGCCTTAGAAAGAAAGGAAACAAGGAATGGAATGATGATTGATGCTTAAAATGAGGCACCAAGGGGCGCCTTTTATAGGCTCGGAAATGGGGTAGCGTCGCGACGCTACATGGCACAGCGTCGCGACGCTGTGACGTCATCGACTTGCAGGCCAAGAAATGGACAGCGTCTCGACGCTATGCGTTTTCCAGATTTTCCAGCTGCGGATTGGGCTTCTTTTCTTGGGCCAACTTCAATTCTTTTTGGGCTTTTTCTTCATAGTTGACTTCGTTTGACTCCCCTTGACCCAAGCATGGAAATTGGGCTTGAATAGCTTCATTTTGGGCACTTTTTCCACAAAATCCACAACTTTGCTCCTAAAGACCAAATAACAAAATATATCAAGTATTTTCAATAAAAACACAATTAAAGGACAAAAAAGCCTAATAAATTGGGACTAAAATAGCGACATTTCTGCTCGCTATCACACCCCCAAACTTAAGCTTTTGCTAGTCCCGAGCAAAATAAATTCTAAAGATGCATGAAATAGAATCGCTCAAGCCTCAATGATTTTAGAATTCTTAAGATAGAATGGACAACATGCAAGTGGAATAAGCAAGCACCGCATACTCGTGAAGAAATCTTAAACTAGTTTGAACTTAAGATTAATGAATAACATGCTCAAGACTTATCTATTGATTCTTTTACTAACCTAGATTAGTCTTATGGCTTTCTCCATTTGTTTTCCCCCTACACTAGCTAAGAGCCCCTAATAGGTCGGAGTTCTTCTATCATGCAAAAAAAAGAAACTAGGGTGCCTGATTTTTTTCTTTTTCATGGGGAAGCAAAACTCTCAATCGATTTTTCACTTTCTTTTTCTTTTGCTACTCCCCCAAACTTGCATTTTGATATCTAATGGTACTAGCTTTCACACTACGGTGCAGGGACCCTTAACCCGAATTTTATTCTTGGTTGGCCTAACTGATCACACCGCAGGTAGCTCTTTTTACCCCTAGGATTTTTCTTTTGTGCAAGCAAAAATTTCTTTTTCAACAGATTTTTCTTTTCTCTCATTTTCTTTTGTTGCTTTTGCTTTTCTCTCAGCAGGCATAGCATTTTTTTCTACCTAGCTCTTTAGAACAATCAAGCATGAACTTCCTAGTATTAGAAACTAAGCCTATCGGGGTGACAACAAACTTTAAAAATCATAATAAGAATCTAGATTTTCAAAGACGTCATTAGATAAGACTATTGCATGCTTTCGACATCAAAACTAAGTATCAAAAAATTTTAAAATTTCACAATTTTTGTCGTGCTCCCAGATTCCACAACATATAAACCATTTTCTCCCAAAACTTCTAAAATCACATCCTTGGCTATCATGGCTATCTATTCATGCATCCAACAGAAATCAAATATGCTCAACACAGCGGAAGCCTCCCCCCCAAAGTTAAACTAAACATTGTCCCCAATGTTTTAAAAACAGTAAAGCAAATAGAGGGATACTGAGACTTCCCTGAGCTAGGAGTGCTTCATCCTCTTCCTTTGGATTCAAAAAAATGGGATTTTTGGAGCTTTGGGATTTGCTAAGGTGATCCTGCGAAACAAAATTGGATCACGAAGCAAAGAAAATTATTTACCGCAAAAACAACTACTAAACTTAAATCCTTGGGTTGCCTCCCATGTAGCAGTTTTTTTAACGTCTTTAGCTAGACGAGGCTCGGCACGCTTACGGAGGCTCGAAATAAAAGTTTTCATCTTCCTCCGGGCCCTGCAAAAATTCGCTCACCGAATTGCACACTGCAAACAGGGGAGAAAAAAAACTTTCCCCTGGCCCATCTTCGCTAAAGAGATTATCATAATAACATTTCAGAAAATATGCAACAGCATCAAATCTCTTTTCTAGATCTCTATTCTCAAAACAATTGTTAACAGAGTCATCAAGCATTATGATATCTACTGGTCTGGGATCTAAAGAGGGCCTATCAATCATGCCAGTCCATTCATCAGATTCAATATCTATATGCTCAGAAGATTCCTCAGACTCAGAATTAAAAAATGATTCGACTAGGCTATCATATGACTCACTATCAGAATTAAAGAATTCAAGCTCTTTAGGGTCAGATTCTATACTATGCACAGATTCGAGTTCCTCTGGGTCAGATTCTATGCTATATACATCATCAGGACACGAATCAAAGGTATTAACATTGCCAGGTTTCATGCACTCAGGAATATCAAGATCAGACTCAATAGAATTAACACTATCATGATCAAACTCAGAATTATCTATCAAGTAATCCTTTTTATGCAAAACATGCTCATTCTCAATGTCAGGCAAATCAATATCTTCATCAAAATCATCAATCTCAGGCAAATCCAACTCATTTTCAAAAGAAGGTAAATCATCAACTGCAGATATTTCATTCTCATAAGCAGGCAATTCCAATTCATTTTCAAAGTCAGGCAATTCTAAATCATTCAGCTCATTCTCAAACAGAGGGTCATCTAATAAAGCATTATGATCGAAATCCCCATCATCCATAAGCACTTCTCCTAAGCCTAGGCCAAGATTATATTCTACCTCCTCATCATCGTCAGTCAAGTATTCAGGACCAATAGAAAAACAAGTATGCAGACTACATACAGACTCATCCTGGCCAAAAATACTAAACACGACTTTTTCATCGTCAATGTTCAAGGTAAGCTTACCTGTATGCACACTAATTTCGGCCTTACCAGTTGCTAAGAAAGGTCTGCCTAGAATAATGGGCACTTCTCTATCCTCCTGCATGTCCAGTACCACAAAGTCTACAAGGAAGATAAATTTATTGACCTTCACCAACACGTCCTCCACAACACCCATCGGGTGGGTAATTGATCTATCAGAAAGCTGGAGAGTGACGTCGGTGTCCTTCATTCCTGTTAAGCCAATCTTCCTGTATACAAAATAGGGCATTAAATTTATACTAGCACCAAGATCACACAAGGCCCTATTGAAAGATACTTCTCCTATGGTGCAGGGAATGGTAAAACTCCCTGGATCTTTCTGTTTTGAAGGCATCTTTCCAGAAACTTTGGTACTACTACTTTCAGATAATTTTAAAACTTCTTTTTTCAAACTTTTCTTCCTCGAAAGCATCTCTTTCATGAATTTCCCATAATTAGGCATGTTATACAAAGCATCTACCAAGGGAATATTCACAGACAATTTTTTAAACATTTCAAGGAATTTCTGAAACTGCTCATCTAATTTAACATTCTTAAAGCGCTGAGGAAAAGGTAACTCCCTGTAGTCAAAGGTTGGACATTCGCCCCTCCACTTGGGCGGGCTAATGTGCGAACCATTGTCATGGTGGTTGCATGGAACCACTTCTTCCTCGTACAGTTTCTTCTCTTGCCTTTCTTCTTTTCCTGTTCATGCAAAAGAGTTAGAAAAACCACAATTCAAATTAACAGAGTTAGGAGGATGTTGGGACCTTTCAGAGGAGGCTTTTTGTGCCTCAGCCCTTTCATCTTCATCCTTGCTCTTTTCTTCTTCCTTCTTCTTTTCTGAACTGATCTCCAGCTTCCTACCACTTCTTAGTGTCACCATCTTGCACTGCTCTCTTGGGTTAGGTTCAGTGTCGCTTGGAAATTTCCCCTTCTGAAGGGCATTCACTACTGAAGCTATCTGACCTATTTGAACTTCCATATTTTTCAAAGCAGTGTCGTGGTTATTGACTGCTGTCTGGAGATTGACATTCATCACTTTTTGCTCTTTGATAAACATAGCCACCAACTCGTCCAGGTTATTCTTCTTTTCAGGCGCACTGGATGATGCAAAACCTGGCGGTGGCTGCAAAACATTCTTTGTGTTTGAGTACGAGAAGTTCTCATGATTGCGCAGATTAGGGTGGTAGAAGTTCGGTATTTGAGTAAATGGTCTGTTCCCCACGTATTGAACTTCTTCCACATCTTGACCTTCCTTCTTCGAATACCCTTCAGCTAAGGTGGAAATGGATTTGACCACCTCAGATGAAGTCAGCTTGTTCAGGGCATTGGTCAGAGATGCCATCTGTGCCTTCAATGAACTCGACTCATCTAATTCATACATTCCAGCCTTCTTAGAAATCACTCCTCTCTCGGTCGGCCACTGATAACTGGTTGCTGCCATTTCCTCTAACAGATCTTTGGCTTCCGTCACTGTCTTGGAAAGAAAACTTCCACCTGCTGATGTGTCTAAAACTGTCTTGGTGGAGGAATTCAGACCATTGTAAAATAACTGCACTTGGAGCCAATCCGGATATCCATGTTGTGGGCATCGCCTGAGCATCTCCTTATATCTTTCCCATGCCTTGTACAACTGCTCCTCGTCCAACTGCCTAAACGTTCCAATCTCAGTTCGGAGCTTCATGGTTTTGGCAGGCGGGAAAAATTTAGTTAGAAAAGCCTGGGCAAGCTCATCCCATGTACTAATACTGCCCGTCTCGACTGATTCGAGCCAATCCTTAGCTTTGTCTTGCAGAGAAAATGGAAATAACCTTAATCTTATAGCGTCTGCCGGAACTCCATTCATCTTTACTGTCCCGCATATTTCCAAGAATGATCTCAGATGTGAGTGTGGATCCTCAGAAGGATGTCCCTTAAAAGAATTATCGCGTGCCATCTGAATCAATCCCGTCTTTAACTCAAAATTTGTAGCTTGTATCGGGGCGTAAACGATTCCTGAATTTTCGGTCGGGAGAACTGGCTGTAGAAAGTCTCTGATTGCCTTGGGAGCTTCTTGTTGGGCCATTGCTTCTGCTAATCTTTTTTCTCTACGAATGGTTCTAAGAGTCCTGTCAATTTCAAGATCTAGCGGAAACAAATTATCCACCTTGTTGCTTCGCATACAATACTCCCAATCAATCAAAAGATCCAAACAAAAACAAAAATAAAATGATATTCACAAAATAATAAAAGAAAAATATTTACAACTAAATTACTATTTATCCCTTTTTTTTATGTCCAGAAAAATTGGTTTGCTTAAAAATCAAGCCTCCCCGGCAACGGCGCCAAAAACTTGTTGTTGGTCGGTACCGCAAGCGCAGGGTATCGCAAATAATATAAAACGGAAAGAGTTCCGAGTATCGAATCCACAGGGAGGCGAAGCGAAATTTAAGCAAGCAAAGATTCCTAGAGCACTAAAAATACTTGGGATAAACAATATTTAGGGACCAGATCATGCAATCAAGAAAATTAAAAATCAAAACAACTAAAGAGAAAATTTTGATCAATCAATAAAATAAAATGCGGAGAAAGAGTTTTCTAATGAGAAGAGGGGTCTTGAAAATCAATTATTAGCTAAACAATTGCTGCAATTGTCCTATCTCGTCGCCCAACTAATCATACTCCTAGAATCTCCGTTAATAACATAGGTTCTCCTGTCGGTCTCCCCTAATTGTAATTAATTCATTTTAACAACCTAAGTGTCCTTAGCGCCATTAAAAATCATTAATTATTATGCTCTGATTCATTTTAGGAATCTAAGTTTAATCAACTAATCCCGTTGTCACGACGGACAATTAAACTAGTTGCATGGATTATGATCTATCCTAACTTCTCTCCGTCGAGTTTCCATTAAGAATCGGATCAGTACACAATTGGCCAGATTGCATAAAGAATTAAGCACATCCATACAAATAATTAGGACAAAGGGCTAGAGATAGACAATTATAACAATATTTGAACTAAAATTTCATTTCAAGACCCCAAATGGGGGTTTAGCTATTCATAGCTGAAATATTCACAATAATTACAATGGAAAGCATAATAAAGAGCATAATAAAAGGGAAGGAATTGACCGTAGAAGACCCCTTTGCTACGCTTGGAGTCCCTCCGAAAAACTCCTTGAGCCTCCTAGGATGCTCCCCAAATTCCCCAAAATTTTCCCACTGAGAAAGCTCTCAAAAGGCTAGAAAGCCTTGAGAGAGGCTCCAAAGGAGCCTTAGAAAGAAAGGAAACAAGGAATGGAATGATGATTGATGCTTAAAATGAGGCACTAAGGGGCGCCTTTTATAGGCTCGGAAATGGGGTAGCGTCGCGACGCTACATGGCACAGCGTCGCGACGCTGTGACGTCATCAACTTGCCGGCCAAGAAATGGACAGTGTCTCGACGCTATGCGTTTTCCAGATTTTCCAGTTGCGGATTGGGCTTCTTTTCTTGGGCCAACTTCAATTCTTTTTGGGCTTTTTCTTCATAGTTTACTTCGTTTGACTCCCCTTGACCCAAGCATGGAAATTGGGCTTGAATAGCTTCATTTTGGGCACTTTTTCCACAAAATCCACAACTTTGCTCCTAAAGACCAAATAACAAAATATATCAAGTATTTTCAATAAAAACACAATTAAAGCACAAAAAAGCCTAATAAATTGGGACTAAAATAGCGACATTTCTGCTCGCTATCAGAACCCCCAGCAGAATCGTGTGCTGCAGCAAAACCAGCCGCTGGAGCAAAATGGACAGCAAAATAATCAGGCTGAGAATCCTATCTTGGTAGCGAACGAAAGGGCCAGAGCCATTCGAGCGTATGCTTTTCCAATGTTTGATGAGTTAAATCCAGGGATTGCATGTCCTCACATTGAGGCAGCAAATTTTGAAATGAAACCGGTAATGTTTCAGATGTTGCAAACCGTGGGTCAATTCCATGGTTTGTCATCTGAAGACCCTCATTTGCATCTTAAATCTTTTCTAGGAGTTAGTGATTCTTTTGTAATTCAAGGAGTGCCTAGGGATGCCCTTAGACTAACTTTGTTCCCGTATTCTCTCAGAGATGGAGCAAAGGCGTGGTTAAATTCTTTTGCTCCAGGATCAATTAGCACATGGAATGAGTTAGCAAAAAAAATTTTGAGTAAATATTTCCCACCTAATAGGAATGCTAAATTGAGGAGTGAAATAGTAGGGTTTAGGCAACTTGAGGATGAGACTTTTAGTGAGGCTTGGGAGAGGTTTAAGGAGCTTTTGCGAAAGTGTCCCCACCATGGTTTACCACATTGTATCCAAATGGAAACATTTTATAATGGGTTAAATGGAGCAACCCAAGGTATGGTTGATGCTTCAGCTGGAGGGGCTCTTTTGGCAAAAACTTTTAATGAAGCCCATGAAATTTTAGAAAGAATATCAACTAATAGTTGCCAGTGGTCGGATGTTAGAGGCACAAATAAAAAGGTTAAGAGTGTGTTAGAGGTTGATGGTGTGTCCACCGTTAGGGCTGATATTGCAATGTTAGCTAACGCTCTTAAAAATGTGACAATGGTTAGTCATCAGCAGCCGCCAGCTGTGGAGCCTGCTGTAGTGGTGAACCAAGTTGGAGAGGAAGCATGTGTCTATTGTGGTGAAGATCACAACTACGAGTTTTTCCCCAGCAATCCAGCTTCTGTGTTTTTTGTAGGTGACTAGGAACAACCCTTATTCTAACTTTTATAATCCAGGTTGGTGCAATCACCCCAACTTTGTGTGGGGAGGACAAGGAAGTAATGTGCAAGCGCAGCCAAAGGTGAACCAACCAGGATTTGCTATAGCGCAGGTATTGCCCGAACAAAATAAGCAGGCTTTGCCCCAGCAAAGTTCGGAGAGTTCTCTTGAGGCAGTGATGAAAGAATATATGGCTCATACAGATGCCGCTATTCAAAGTAATCAAGCTTCAATGAGAGCCCTGGAATTGCAAATGGGCCAGCTAGCTAATGAGCTGAAGGCAAGGCCTCAAGGGAAACTTCCTTCAGATACTGAACACCCAAAAAGGGAAGGTAAAGAGCAGGTAAAGGCAGTAACCCTTAGGAGTGGTAAGCCACTAGAAGAAAGAAAGGAGCCTAGTAAACCCCAGAATGTAGAAAATAATTGAGATAAAAATGTTGTTGTTGAGAAAGAGTTGGAGTCTGGTCAGAGTGCTGGAGGCAGCAATAATGATGCTGGAGCATCTGGATCTGTTCCAGATGTGGAACAGATCTGCCGCCCCCACCTTATGTGCCGCCCCCACCTTATGTACCACCTCTATCTTTTCCACAAAGGCAAAGGCCTAAGAATCAGGATGGTCAATTTAAAAAGTTTTTAGAGATTCTTAAGCAATTACATATAAATATCCCTTTAGTAGAAGCTATTGAGCAAATGCCTAATTATGCTAAATTTCTCAAGGATATTTTAACTAAAAAGAAGAGGTTAGGTGAGTTTGAAACTGTATCTCTTACTGAGGAATGTAGTGTTATTCTTAAGAATGGGCTACCAACCAAGGCTAAGGATCCAGGATCATTTACTATACCTGTGTCTATAGGTGGAAAAGAGTTAGGTAGAGCACTTTGTGATTTAGGTGCAAGCATTAACCTTATGCCTCTTTCGGTCTATCGAAAGCTAGGTATTGGTGAAGCTAGGCCTACCACAGTCACACTCCAATTAGCTGACAGGTCTATCACATATCCAGAGGGTAAAATTGAGGATGTCTTAGTAAAGGTAGATAAGTTCATATTTCCTGTTGATTTTATTATCTTAGACTATGAGGCTGATAAAGATGTCCCAATTATTTTAGGTCGTCCATTTTTGGCTACTGATAGGGCATTGATAGATGTTCAAAAAGGGGAATTAACAATGAGGGTTTACAATGAGGAAGTAAAATTTAATGTGTTTAAGGCCATGAAGTATCCAGACGAAATGGAAGATTGCTCTTTCATTAGGATTCTGGAGAACACAATTGTTGAGACAGCAATGCAGGATTCGGCAAACAAACATTTGGAAGATCATGGAGAGGTTAGAGTAGAGGATTTAGAAGTTTGTTCTTTAGAAAGAAAAAATGAAAAAGAAATGTTTAGGTGTGAGGATGTTTTTGAGTCTTTAGATTTAGATCAAAGAAAGGCTCCTCCTATTAAGCCATCTCTGATTGAGGCACCCACTTTAGATTTGAAACCCTTGCCGGATCATCTAAAGTATGTGTATCTTGGGGAGGGTGAGACGTTGCCCATTATTGTTGCATCAGATTTAATGCCAGAGCATGAGGAGGCCTTAATAAAATTGCTGCAGCAATATCGCAAGGCAATAGGTTGGACATTGGCTGACATTAAGGGAATTAGCCCATCTTTCTATATGCACAAAATCACTCTAGAGGAGGGATCCTTTAGAAGTATTGAGCAACAGAGAAGGCTTAACCCTGCAATGAAAGAGGTCGTTAAAAAGGAGGTGATCAAATGGTTGGACACGGGCATTATTTATCCGATTGCAGATAGCAATTGTGTAAGCCCTGTCCAATGTGTTCCTAAGAAAGGAGGTGGCACGGTGTTGAGCAATAAAGATAATGAATTGATCCCAACCAGGACAGTAACTGGCTGGAGGGTTTGCATGGATTACAGGAGGCTTAATAAAGCCACCCGTAAGGACCACTTCCCTCTACCATTTATTGACCAAATGTTGGATAGATTGGTTGGTCAGGCCTACTACTGTTTCTTGGATGGTTATTCTCGGTATAACCAGATTACTATTGCTCCTGAGGATCAGGAAAAAACCACTTTCACCTGCCCTTATGGGACGTTTGCTTTTAGGTGAATGCCTTTTGGCCTTTGCAATGCTCCAGTAACATTTCAGCGGTGTATGTTAGCAATTTTTTCTGATATGATTGAGTCCACTGTTGAGGTATTTATGGACGATTTTTCAGTTTTTGGAGGGTCTTTTCAAAATTGTTTGGATAATTTAGGTAAGGTGTTATAGAGATGTGAGGATACCCATCTAGTTCTTAATTGGGAGAAATGCCACCTCATGGTGAAGGAGGGCATTGTGTTAGGTCATAGGATTTCTAAGAATGGTCTAGAAGTTGATAGAGCAAAAATTGAGGTTATTGAGAGATTAGAACCACCGAATTCAGTGAAAGGGATTCGAAGTTTTTTTGGTCATGCTGGATTTTATAGAAGGTTCATAAAGGATTTTTCAAAAATCAGTAAACCTCTTTGTAACTTATTGTGCACTGATCATGTTTTTTACTTTAATGCAAATTGTAGGAAGGCTTTTGAGACTTTAAAGGCTGCTTTAATCTCAGCACCCATTCTTTGTGCACTTAACTGGAATTTACCATTTGAGGTAATGTGTGATGCGAGTGATGCTGCAGTAGGTGCTATGCTGGGGCAAAAGCAGGGCAAATTTATGCAAGCAGGATTTTAAATGAGGCACAAGTCAACTACACAACTACTGAAAAGGAGTTGTTAGCTGTTGTGTTTGCCTTTGAGAAATTTTGGCCATATTTGGTTGGATCCAAAGTCACGGTTTTCACGGATCATGCAGCAATAAGGTATTTAATGTCTAAAAAAGATGCAAAGCCTAGACTAATTCGTTGGGTTTTATTATTGCAGGAATTCGACTTGGAGATAAAGGACAAGAAGGGATCAGAAAATGTCATTGCAGATCACTTGTCTCGTCTTGATCCAACATCATCTTTGCTGCAGCAATCTGCCATTTCAGATTCTTTTCCAGATGAACAGCTTTTTGCTGTTGAGGTAAAGGTAGTAAAGGATGTCCCTTGGTATGCTGATATTGGTAACTTTTTGGTAAAGGGAGTCACTCCTATTGATATGGATTGGAGGCAGATGAAGAAGTTTAAGCATGATGCGAGATATTTTTATTGGGATGAGCCATTTATGTATAGGCAATGCTCTGATGGTATTATTCTTAGGTGTGTTTCAGGTGATGAAGCAAAGGAAATCCTGGAGCAATGTCACTCTTCGCCGTATGGAGGCCATTTCAACAGTCAGAGGACAGCTATGAGGATTTTGCATTGTGGATTTTTCTGGCCTTCCTTATTTAAGGATGCCCATTGGTTCTACAAACAATGTGATGATTGCCAAAGGAGAGGAAGCTTAGGGCCTAGAGATGAAATGCATCTTACTTACATTTTGGAAGTTGAATTATTCGATGTATGGGGTATTGATTTTATGGGGCCATTTCCACCTTCTAATGGTAATGTTTTTATCTTATTGGCAGTTGATTATGTGTCCAAGTGGGTGGAGGCCATTACATGCCATCAGAATGATGCCAAGACGGTTTCAAGGTTTCTCCAATCGCACATCTTTGCGCGGTTTGGGACACCTAGAGCTTTAGTAAGTGATGAGGGTACACATTTTGTTAATAATATCTTAGCTAAGCTTTTAGCTAAGTATGGAATCAAGCATAGGATAGCTACCCCTTATCCCCCACAAGCAAATGGTCAAGCTGAGATAAGTAATAGGGAAATTAAATCAATTCTAGAGAAAGTAGTCCATCCATCTAGGAAGGATTGGTCTTTTAGGTTGGATGAGGCTCTTTGGGCTTATAGGACAGCCTATAAGACTCCTCTAGGTATGTCTCCCTATAGGTTAGTATATGGGAAAACTTGTCATTTACCATTGGAGCTTGAGCATAAAACGTTTTGGGCTTTGAAAAAGTTAAATTTTGATTTGAGTCGTGCAGGAGCAATAAGAATGCTGCAGCTTAATGAATTAGAGGAATTTCGACAATTTTCGTATGAAAATTCGAAAATGTATAAAGAAAAGACTAAGCTGTGGCATGATAGGAAAATTAAACCTAAAGAGTTTGTCAAGGCTCAAAGAGTTTTGCTTTACAATTCTAGATTAAAATTGTTTCCTGGGAAACTAAAATCTAAATGGTCAGGGTCATTTATTGTGATTGAGGTTTTCCCCCGTGGAGCAATTACTTTGCAGGATGAAAAAGATGGGAGAGTGTTCAAAGTGAATGGACAGCGTGTGAAACATTATTGGGGAGAGGAGTTCCAGACGAAATATCCTTCCCTAAAGTTGGTTGATGATTGAGAGAGCAAGATTTTTTCTGGAGCATTACACAGAGCAAAATTTTAATCTCCCAGTGGTTGTTTTTATTTTATTTTCTTGTTATGATTTGGTTGATTCTAGTTTGAATTATTTTAGATATGGTTTATTTAAGTTCTGCAAGATTTATTTTTATTTGTTGTTATTTTTAATTCCGTAGATTTTATTTTATTTTCGCTAGTTATTTTATTTAATTAGTTCAGATTAGAGTTAGTTTAGTTTTATTCCGATTAGATTGGATTATATTTAGATTTTATTTTCGGTTATTTAAATTTCTGTTTAGATTTAGAGGTTTAATAAAGATTTTTCATAATTTATTCGGCTTCTAATAAAAATAACAGATAAAGATTTGATTTAAGCGGTTAATTCAAATTTTTGGATTTGATTTGATTTTAATTTGAATTTGTCCGTATCCAAGATTCGTTTTGCTCAGAAGTTTGTTGCGGCAACTTTATGGCCGAAGCAAATCTCTCGTCCGAATATGAAGGGTTTTGTTGTGAATTACTTTTACCGTTTGGATTTTTAATTTTCTGTGGGCAGGTTAATTGCATAAGCCATCTGATGGAGCCACGTGTCACACAGAGAAGATCGAAGGGTTTAGCCGTTGGACAGCGCATGATTATTTACCAGGGGCGATTGGAATTCACGATTTTACCGTTGATGGTTTTGAATTTTCAGATTGCATGCGTTTAGAAAAGGGAGATGGTAATATCATTTAATGCGGGGCAAATCTTTTCGGTTGAGATTCAATTTTGCTAAAGCCTTATTTATTCACAGACTTCAGTAAGTCTCTTTTCACTTCACCTTCGCGTTTAATTCCTTTACTGTTTGTATTTCGCCTTCTTTCTCTGTGTGCGGTAAAAATTCCTTTGAGTCTTCAATGGTGAAAACAAGAGCAAGAAAAGAGAGGGATAATGAGGAAGAAGAGGTACCTGTCACCCCCGAGGTACAGAAGGTGAAAACGAAGAAGAAGAAGACGTCGGAGGAAAAAGAAGCCAAAAGAAGGAGAAGGCAAGAAAAGTGGGCTGAAGATCAAGAAGCTGTACAGAAGGTTGTGGAAGACGTTCCTGCCACAGTGGTTGAAGAAGATCCGAAGGAACCAGAGGAACAAAATCCAGAGCAGACTGACCGAGAGTGGCGGATACAGAAAGAGTTCAAGAAGAGAATACCGAGGAGATTCAAGAAAGGCAGGCTGAGGAGGTGCAAGAACAACATGCAGAGGTTGCACCTGAAGGAGGTAATGAGCCAGTGCAGGAGGCTCGAGTGGAGGTGATCATGCCGGAAGTGCCCAAACGTCGCCGCATTAAGAGAAAAGCGGGCCACATCAAGGTAGTCCGAACTGATACCCCCTCGCCTCCAACTACTGACTCTGAAAGAGAGAATGCAGAGAAAGAAGAGCGAGAGAAAAAGGAGGCCGAGGAAAAAGCAAGAGAAGACGCAGAGAAAAAAGCTGAGGAAGAGCGGTTGCTCAAGCGAAGGGCAGAAAAGAGCAAAAGTGTTGCTGAAGCATCGGAAGAACCTGATGAGATAGAAGAGCCACAGTTGCCGTATGATCGCTTCGTCAACAATTCTGCCAGAGCAAAATATGCTGAGCTGCTGAAAAGAGATTTCCTGTTTGAGAGAGGATTTAGCGGTGATCTTCCGCATTTTCTAACGACCGGTATTACAAACCACGGCTGGGAGTTGTTCTCTTCTAAGCCTGAGTCTGTAAACGCACAGGTGGTGCGCGAATTTTATGCAAATATTGACAAGGAAGATGGTTTCCAAGTGATTGTTCGAGGAGTTGAGGTCGACTGGAGTCCTAGTGCTATTAACGCACTGTATAACCTTCAAAATTTCCCCCACGGAGCGTATAATGAGATGGCTGTGGCGCCATCCAATGAGCAGCTGAGCGATGCTGTGCGGGAAGTGGGTATTGAAGGGGCACGGTGGCAGCTGTCAAAAACGGAGAAAAGGACGTTTCAGTCAGCTTATCTGAAGAGGGAAGCAACCACATGGATGGGGTTTATCAGACAGAGGTTGCTTCCAACGACTCATGACTTGACGGTTTCTAGGGAACGGGTTCTTCTGACTTTCGCGATTTGCGGTCTCTCAGCATTAATGTAGGGAAAATTATTGTTTATGAGATATCTGGATGTTGGAAGAAGAAGGTGGGGAAGCTGTTTTTCCTGAATACCATTACCATGCTTTGCAAGCGAGCAGGGGTTCTAGAGAATGAAGGAGATGTCATTTTATTTGACAAGGGAAACATCGATACGCCTAACTTGGCACGGCTTCAGCGTATGCAAGAGGCACGTCAGGGTGGGCTTGTCTACGACATCAACACGATCTTATAACAACTGGCACTGTCAGCCAGCAGGCAAGAGTTTGCCGAGAGGCAAGCTTTAACCTTCTGGAACTATGTTAGAAGTCGTGATGCCAATCTGAAGAAGGCGCTGCAGGAGAATTTTTTCCAAACCGTATCCAGCCCTTCCAGCATTCCCTGACGATTTATTGAACCCCTGGATTCCGCCCCCACCGATGGAAAGAGAAGAAGAGGATGATGAAAATGAGCAGGGCCAAGAGGACTGACGAATGAACTGGCTCTGAGCGAGCAGGATTTTTGTTCTGGAATTTTTGTTTGCTCGCGCATTTTCTAACCTCCGTTTCTGTTGATGTTATATTTGCTTATTTTTAATTTTTCTATTGCTGAAAAAAATATATCTGCTTTTGTAATTTCTTTCTATGTTTTTAATGAAATTTCCAAGTTGTTTCTGTTCTATGGCACTGAGTAATTCTAACTTAACTGATTTCTTCTGAATTTTTGAAGCTTGGACTGGTTAAGCTTAATTAGATCAAGGTATTCTGATCTCCAGAAACCTTTTGCTTGAGCAATTCTTCTAGCCTGGTCACAGCTGCGGCAAAGAAGATTCTGAGGTAGTGTTGATTTATTTGATCCACTTTAAGCTTAGTCCTAGTCCCACGCTTAGGTTGAAAATTCAGATAGAAAAATTTAAGTTTGGGGGTATAGTTCACAAAATTAATGATTCATTGGGGACAATGAATAATTCAAGTTTGGGGGACTTTTTGCTACTCCAATAGTTTTGCTCGAGCATTCCTCTCCTTCATTAAATAATTTGTTAGGTTATTGAGTAACCGGGGACATTTGTGATACCCACAGTTTGTCTTCGCGTCAAAAGGTGACCTAGGAAATGTGAAAAATGATGAAAAATTATTTGCTGAAAAAAGTGATTGTTGAAAATTTTGCTGAGAAAATTCATGGAGCAAAAGTTTTGAAGGATGAATGATGATCCAGCAGTTTTTCTGTCTCCCGGAACTTAGGTGAGCTTCATCATAAAATGATGCCATTCTGAGGGGCAAGAAATAGAATAACTAAGGATTTTTTAACTTTACAAAGAGTATTTAGCCTAATTGGTGATGAGTTTGAGGCAACGGTATACTGCACCATAAAGTGGGTCATCCCATGCTTAAGAGCTCATGACTGTAGGGCTGCTTTACGTCCGGAAAACAAAAATATAAACCCCTTGAAAATGTGTTTTAATATGTCTGATAATAGAGCTAAGCTGTGGCAAGTTCTTAGAATTGAGTTAAAAGTGGTGATTATTTGTCCATGCCGGAAGAATTATTTTGCTGCAGCAGAGCTTGGTTTTCCAGAATGCTCAGGTAGAGGTTGAAGGCAGTGTTGGATTATCTGTTTTGATTAAGCTGATCTTTGTCTAACGTTTTGAATTCTTAAGGGAAGGTTGGTTAGTATTGCTCGAGACACGCAATAGTTCAAGTTTGGGGGTGTGATAACTCTCCAAAAGGGAGTTATTTAGACCATATTTCTATATTAATTTGTGTGTCTTTTATGCTTAATAGGGTTGCTTTTAGATAGATATTATATGTTTTAACCCATTTGGAAGAATGGAAGCTTTGGAAATTATTTTGTGCAGAATATGTTGCTGGGCGACTTGAGGGAGCAAAATCTGTGCTGGAGCAAAGCTGGGAGCAAAACTGCCACGTCACAGCTCGTTAGCCAATTTAACAAACTGAATTCTGTTAAGCTATTCTTTGACTTATGGAGCAAGGAGAGTCATCCACGTGTCTAGGTCAACCTAATTCAAGCCTCCTATCACTCTATAAAAGGAGATAGCCGCCCAAGTCAAATTCATTCCATCTTTGGGAGAAACATTCCATTCTTGGAAAGGTTACTTCCACCTTTGGGAGCCGAATAGAGGAGAGAGATTGGAGACCATCAAGGAAACCATCATTTGCAAGCTGATCAAGGGAATTAATATTTTCTTGTATTATTTTGTAAATATGGATATGCTTACTCAGATTGTAACGTGTGTTTCCATGCACTTTATGAACTAAGTAGCTCTAGGCGTTGGTTAGGGAGCATGTAATTGTCGTGCTTAATCTCTAGTAATAAATATTTATTTGATGCATCTTGATTAATTGTTGTGTTCATTTCTATTTTATGCCCGCCTTGCCAGCCGGTATGAATACCTCTCTCTAGTTTCAAGGATGATTTAGGGAGTGTGTGGCGGTTAATCACACTAGATCATTGTGTATTGGTGAACGCCAGTGACTGAGCTAGGGATAGCCAGTTGTCTAGTGCTTGATCGGTAGTACTTCATTGGAGTTGAAACATATTCTAAAAAATCCGGAGCTTCGGGAGGAATCTGCTAATAAAACTGCGAGAGTGTTGCATGATCAATAATATTGCTAGAGCATCTTTTAAAACAATTACTAAATCCTGACCAACGTTTGTTTCTAATCTGTCTGCCTATTTGTTTATTTTCTGTTCTGTCATTTCTTTTGCTTCAGCATTCTATAAAAACCAATCATTTTAACCATTCTTGAAACCATTGAAAAACTAGACAAAATAGATAAAGTGAAAGCTAATTAAGACCCTGGATTCGATAAATACTTATTACTTGTTGCAGACTGTGTATACTTGCACAGAGTTCTAGAGCATTTTTATATCTTATTTTTACTCACTCTGGAAACCCAACAACGGGTAAAACGGTCATTTGACCTAGCTATAGCTACGAACAACCTGTGAAGGGTCGACTTACTGAACATGGTTAAATCAAGTGGACGGAAATATATCTATAGTGAGGGGAGTGCAACTATCGGGCTATAGTGGAGTGTCCCGGTAGTTAACGAATGTTGGCTAGCTTGGATAATGAGATTAGTCGGTTAGCCTCGAATCGTTGGAGTCCATGATCTATAGATCCATTAGGTCCCCCTACTTGCTCATATCGGATAAAGCCTAGAACAAATTGATAGAAATCTTTGAATCGTTCAAAATCGGGAAATAGGGTATTATCGTAAATTGTGTTTGACACAATAATTTAATTATGAATTAAATTAGAAAATGAGAGATAAAGTATTTAAAAGTGTTTTAAATACAATATATATGTATTAGGAATCATATATAATGAATTGCACAAGGTGACAATGATTAATTGGATTAATCATATCAAATTAATTGGAAATGTCCCAAATTAATTACCAAGAAATCAATTTCAATTTAGAATTGAAATTAGGGTTAATTGCAAGCTAAAAATTCAGATCATGAATTCAATTTAGTGGATTTAGTTGGATTCCCACTCTTGCATGTTGATACAAAGTGGAAAACAACACATCCATGCACTAGTTGCATGTGTTGTGAATTAAACACCTAGAATCCACTTTGAGTTGCAATTCTACCATGTGTCTTGTGTCATGAGGCTTCTCCTTGCATGGAAGATCTCTATACATAGAGTATGAATCAGATTCAAAGCCAAGAGAGCCATTTCCATATTGTTATGCTGCTGGATTTTTGTTTCAAACACACTCATCTCCATATATCTCTCTATTGCTTGAACCTTCAAGCATTCTCTTCCCATTCTCTATCTCTATAGACTCCCACAAGTCGTTCTTGGCCAGGAGAATAGTAGGGAAGACACTAGAGGTGGTCCACACACCGTTCGTGATCAAAGGAATCAAAGGGAGTTGCTAAATCGGTCTCCAAAAAGGATGGTACAAATTCTGCTCTCTGCTTACGGTATTTGGACAGCATGTTTTCATTTTCTAAAACTGATGTAGTTAAGTGCCTTCGATCCTAAAATTGCTTCCGCATGTGTTATATGAACACCTTTAATTGGTATCAAAGCATGATTAAGGCACCTAACATGCATTAATTTTAGCTTGGTGGGTAGCTTTTCATATGATGAAACTGTGTAGAAACTAAAGAAAATTGGTTTTGGGATTGAATTTAATTCTCAGTCAATTCGTTGGAATTAATTGTAATTGCCTACATTTTTATGGGCATTAATGTGTTCATATGGAGTCTGTAAAATTTGAGAGTCAATAGAGTCCATTTAGGCCGTCAATTTGAAGAAATTCGGAGATTGTTCGCTGCTGGCCAAAAATTCCAGCATGCTGTTTTTTAGTTCCAGCCCAAGTGTGTTCTACACTTAAAGGTAAAATGGTCCGGTTCAAGCAATCCAAGGGTGGTTCGGGTCGGTTCGAATGGTTCGGGAGCGGTCCAAGCCCTATTTGAAATTATTATTGTAATAATTTTAGTTTTTATTTTTGCTTGATTAAAAATCCCAAAACCAATTCACTTTAGTTAATTTAATTAATTATGCATTATTGAATGTATGTTTTAATTAAATAGTATTTTATGTGCATAATGTATACCATTTAGATTTAAAATCCCACCATAGGAAAGCATGAATCATGCATTAATTAATATGTTATAAGAGTTATGATATTAATTAAATGCATGTATAAAGTTTCATGATAATTAATATAAATGTTGTATTAATTTAGGGAGATGCATGCTTGAATGGTTATTTTCAAAATTGATTGATTGATATAAAAGTAATATTAATTAAAAGAGAAAATATACAAAGCATGAAGCATGAAACTTCTTTAGTTTGATTATAAATGTTATATTCAAATTGGGCTTGTTATAGATTGATTTTATAATTGTTATAAATGAGAGAAATTTAAAATCTATAACAAAGAAAAGGTGCATGCTCACTTAGGGTTAATTTGAATCCAAATTCTCGATCAATTTCAATTAGATTTAAATAGGTCGATAAGCTTGTAAAACATAGGTTGCAAGAGAACTCACCCGACAAGATGCTGTCTAAGGTTGGAGGTATTTAAGTTGACGGTTTACGGAACACCTCCTACCTGGGCATCGAGTCGGTTCTTGAGTTAAAGTTAACCCAGTTTTATGAGCATGCACGTGTGTGATGTGAGGTTTTAATCGTTATCACCTAGACATCGTAAGTGAAAATAAACTTAGACTTAGGGTTTATTCAATTAGCCGGAATTCGCCTAAGTATAAGTATTCCCAAAATCGTTTAAAATACTTAGTGGGAGGGGAGAGATATATCAAATCCATTTCCCTTTCACGTTCTCCCTTTTGTTCACAACGTGAGATTTATGCTTGGCCTCGTGTTGATTATACCTCAACTGCTCCATTCGGAAGGTGTTTGCATAAATCAATAAAAAGGTGAATGGAGAAAGTATTTATAGTAAGTGAGTGAAGGAAGTGTGTCAACACATCCTGCGGTCTCCTCCGTTAGGTTGCACCGTGAGATTTCCATGTTCCGCCTGCTTGTATGCCCTGGAGCTACTAACCATTCGGAGGGTTGTAACATGGAGATCGGAACAACGCAAACTCCAGAAATGGATAGGATTACTTAGGACTAGTTCCAACATTAGCTTTTGTTGGGATAGGTGTCCTAAAACTCGTAGATAGTGAATGGTAAACGAATTTTATACTTATTCGATAAAGGCGTTATCGAGACTAATTCAGTAAAGTTATTACTGAATAAAGTAAATTGCACATATAATTACCCAAATCCAATAAACTAAGATCCATGGCTATAGGATGAACTCTTGAGCTTTATGTAGAGACATAAAAGTGGATCAAGCTTGGGTAATAGCCAAAACGGTCTATAGTATAGGAATAGGGTTGGGTACCTTATTCTGGGGACACTATGAGACGCGGCCCACTTTATAGATGGTATAGACGATGTGATCCTAAATCGTCCATGTAGAGACATGCGAGTGGGGGCGTCCTATGCAATGAGTTTGCATAAGACCAGGACCAAGAAATAAGTCACTCTCGCTTTATAACACCGTTTACTGACGAGACTGACTATTTCATGTGATGACCTAGGTAACTCGATCTTAATCCTGAGCTAACTATGAACTCCTGTTTATTCGAACTTATCCTTAGATCTGCATAGGTGAGAGTGGCTCAGTATCGCCGACTCAATAAGCCTCCCATTTCAGGGATAGGAACGGGTAGATAGCTGGGGACATAGTCGTGCAAGAAGGAATTCACTCCTACCCGAATTAGGGATAGTAGAGAGGTTGTTCCCTTAAGTGCTGACTCCGGGGCTTGAACAAAGGGATCCCGCCCTCTCATTGGCCCGAGAGGGACTCGGTTTATTGGTTGGACCATAAACCAATATCTATCTCTTGTTTGATTGAACATGAATACCAAGTATCTTTTGATATTAATGAAGTGTTTGTTAACAAAAGAGGTATGCATATATGTTCTACAAAACTTGAAAGCAACTTATACGTGTTAAGGCCAATTCAAGTTAAAGCTATTTTTAATACGGAAATGTTTAAAGTAGCGGAAACTCAAAACAAAAGGCAAAAAGTTTCTCCCAATACCTATCTTTGGCACTTGAGATTAGGCCACATAAATCGCAATAGGATTGAAAGATTGGTAAAGAGTGGACTACTAAATCAGTTAGAAGATGACTCCTTGCCACCATGTGAGTCCTGCCTCGAGGGAAAAATGACCAAACAACCTTTTTCGGAAAAAGGTTATAGGGCCAAAGAACCCTTAGAACTCGTGCATTCGGATCTCTGTGGTCCTAAGAATGTCAAAGCACGAGGAGGGTATGAATATTTCATCCGTTTCATTGATGATTATTCAAGGTATGGCTACCTTTATCTAATGCATCACAAGTCTGAAGCCCTTGAAAAGTTCAAAGAGTACAAGACCGAGGTTGAAAACCACTTAGGTAAAACGATTAAAACACTACGATCAGATCGAGGTGGAGAATATAAGGACCTACAATTCCAAGACTATTTGATAGAACATGGAATCACGTCCCAACTCTCAGCCCCTGCTACACCACAAAAAAATGGTGTATCAGAGAGGAGAAACCGAACTTTGTTAGACATGGTTCGATCAATGATGAGCTATGCTCAGTTGCCTGATTCATTCTGGGGATATGCAGTTGAGACTGCCGTATACATTTTGAACATGGTTCCCTCTAAGAGTGTTTCTGAAACACCCTATGAGCTATGGAGAGGGTGTAAAGGTAGTTTACGTCACTTCAGAATTTGGGGATGCCCGACACACGTGTTGGTGCAAAACCCAAAGAAATTGCAACGAGGAGATGTGATCGTCACGCAGATTGCTTCGGAGCACAACATGGCTAATCCGTTTACAAAACCCCTCACGGCTAAAGTTTTTTAGGGTCACCTAGTTAATCTAGGACTACGAGCTTTGTTAGACTAGGGCAAGTGGGATAAATGTAAGGGTATGGTTGATGCTCTAGTTTATTGTCTTTATGTATCTCTCGCACCTAACTTCCTGTATCCCACTAGAGTTTCTAGTCCAAGTGGGAGTTTGTTGGGCTTAATGTCCTATAAACTCATAGTTTGTAAATCATTAACCATATTCTATTTCCAATAAAGACGTTATTGAGGTTATTCAGTAAAAGATGTTATTGAATATGTAAATTGCGAATGATTAACCTAAATCCAATAAACTAAGATCCTTGGCTATAAAATGAATACTCGAACTATATGTAGGGACATATCGTAGGATCAAGTTCAAGTTTATAGTCAAAATAGTCTATAGTATAGGGATACGGTTGGGTGCCTTATCCTGGGGACACTATGGACGCGACCCACTTTGTATTAAGTACAAACGATGAGATCCTAAATCATTCATGTGGAGACATGCGAGTGGGGGCGTCCTATGCAATGAGTTTGCATAAGACTGGACCACGAAATTAGTCACTTTCTCTTTATAACGCCGTTTACTGAAGAAACTGACTATTTCTCAAAGATGACCTAGGTAACTCGTTCTTAATCCTGAGCTAACTATGAACTCCTGTTTATACGAGATTATCCTTTGATCTGCATGGGTGAGAGTGGCCAGCATCGCCGACTCAACAAGCCTACCATTTTGGGGATAAGATCGAATAGATAGTTGGGGACATAGTCTCGCAAGACGGAATTCGCTCCTACCCATTTCAGGGATAGTAGAGAGGTTGTTCCCTTAAGTACTAACTCCAGGACTTGAACAAGGGGCCCCACCCTCTCGTTGGATCGAGAGGGACTTAGGTTTGATGGTTGGACCACAAACCGATTGTTCATTAGAGGATTAGTGGAACTTAAGAAACAAGAAGTACTATAGGGGTAAAACGGTCATTTGACCTAGCTATAGCTACGAACAACTTGTGAAGGATCGACTTAGTGAACATGGTTAAATCAAGTGGACGGAAATATATCTATAGTGAGGGGAGTGCAACTATCGGGCTATAGTGGAGTGTCCCTGTAGTTAACGAATGTTGGCTAGCTTGGATAATGAGATTAGTCGGTTAGCCTCGAATCGTTGGAGCCCATGATCTATAGGTCCATTAGGTTTCCCTACTAGCTCATATCGGAATAAAGCCTAGAACAAATTGATAGAAATCTTTGAATCGTTCAAAATCGGGAAATATGGTATTATTGTAAATTGTGTTTGACACAATAATTTAATTATGAATTAAATTAGAAAATGAGAGATAAAGTATTTAAAAGTGTTTTAAATACAATATATATGTATTAGGAATCATATATAATGGATTGCACAAGGTGACAATGATTAATTGGATTAATCATATCAAATTAATTGGAAATGTCCCAAATTAATTACCAAGAAATCAATTTCAATTTAGAATTGAAATTAGGGTTAATTGCAAGCTAAAAATTCAGATCATGAATTCAATTTAGTGGATTTAGTTGGATTCCCACTCTTGCATGTTGATACAAAGTGGAAAACAACACATCCATGCACTAGTTGCATGTGTTGTGAATTAAACACCTAGAATCCACTTTGAGTTGCAATTCTACCATGTGTCTTGTGTCATGAGGCTTCTCCTTGCATGGAAGATCTCTATATATAGACTATGAATCAGATTCAAAGCCAAGAGAGTCATTTCCATATTGTTATGCTGCTGGATTTTGGTCTCAAACACACTAATCTCCATATATCTCTCTATTGCTTGAACCTTCAAGCATTCCCTTCCCATTCCCTATCTCTATAGACTCCCACAAGTCGTTCTTGGCCAGGAGAATAGTAGGGAAGACACTAGAGGTGGTGCACACACCGTTCGTGATCAAAGGAATCAAAGGGAGTTGCTAAATCGGTCTCCAAAAAGGTTGGTACAAATTCTGCTCTCTGCTTACGGTATTTGGACAGCATGTTTTCATTTTCTAAAATTGATGTAGTTAAGTGCCTTCGATCCTAAAATTGCTTCCGCATGTGTTATATGAACACCTTTAATTGGTATCAAAGCATGATTAAGGCACCTAACATGCATTAATTTTAGCTTGGTGGGTAGCTTTTCATATGATGAAACTGTGTAGAAACTAAAGAAAATTGGTTTTGGGATTGAATTTAATTCTCAGTCAATTCGTTGGAATTAATTGTAATTGCCTACATGTTTATGGGCATTAATGTGTCCATATGGAGTGTGTAAAATTTGAGAGTCAATAGAGTCCATTTAGGCCGTCAATTTGAAGAAATTCGGAGACTGTTCGCTGCTGGCCGAAAATTCCAGCATGCTGTTTTTTAGTTCCAGCCCAAGTGTGTTCTTCACTTAAAGGTAAAATGGTCCGGTTCAAGCAATCCAAGGGCGGTTCGGGTCGGTTCGAATGGTTCGGGAGCGGTCCAAGCCCTATTTGAAATTATTATTGTAATAATTTTAGTTTTTATTTTTGCTTGATTAAAAATCCCAAAACTAATTCACTTTAGTTAATTTAATTAATTATGCATTATTGAATGTATGTTTTAATTAAATAGTATTTTATGTGCATAATGTATGTCATTTAGATTTAAAATCCCACCATAGGAAAGCATGAATCATGCATTAATTAATATGTTATAAGAGTTATGATATTAATTAAATGCATGTATAAAGTTTCATGATAATTAATATAAATGTTGTATTAATTTAGGGAGATGCATGCTTGAATGGTTATTTTCAAAATTGATTAATTGATATAAAGGTTATATTAATTAAAAGAGAAAATATACAAAGCATGAAGAGCCTCTAGATTTGACTCTTGTCTTGCATTCTGGACTTGGACCGGGGAAACTTTTATGCTGCTGTTGTTGTGTAGGTTGGGAATTAAATCCTGTTGAGGCTTTTCCGAATTGATTTGTATCGGCATTACTAGTACTAGCTTGTCCACCCCAGGAGAAATTCGGATGTTGTCTCCACCCTAGCTTGTACGTTGCTGAATACAGATTCCATCGATTCTGATTTCCCTATGGTCCTACATAAAAAAACAAATGCATGGTTTAATAGACAATTATTAGTGATATGTTCTTCACTACAAATATCACAACAAGGAGAAGAGATAGCATTAGCGGGAGCGATGTTTGCTTGGTTTCCCATGGTCAACCCCATCATCATGCTGTGAATAGCTTTAATCTGAGCTTACATAGTTGAATTCTCTTCCGTCTCTACAACTTTTGCTGGATTCTTCAAAATTGTAGGTTCAGTTTACCCCCAATGTCGGTTATTCGTAGCGATTGTATCTAATATGGCATATGCTTCGTTTGCGGATTTCTTCAAGAAAGATCCATTCGCAGACGCATTGACTAGAGCTTTTGAAGCTTGATCTAACCCACTATAAAAATGCTCAATAATGATACATGCAGGCAATCCATGATCAGGATCCTTCCGGACCAGCCTTTGGAATCTCTCCCAAGCTGCATCTAAAGGTTCATTATATGATTGTCTGAAGGAAATGATTTCAGCTCTGTACTTAGCCTTTTTATTGGACGGGAAAAACTTCTCTAAAAACTTCTCTACCAAGTAATTCCAAGACGTGATGGAGTTTGGAGGGAATGAATCCAACCAAGCTTCAGCATCTCCCTACAGTGAGAAAGGAAAAAGTTTTAGCTTCAATGTGTCTTCTGGTACTCCTGTTACTTTAAAAGAACTACAAATTCTTAAAAATTGCTTGATATGCTTATGTGGATCTTCACTCGGAACTCTGGAAAACTGGCCCATGGTATTGAGCATTTGAAATATCACTGGTTTCAGCTCAAACTGTGGAGCTTCTATCATCTCCCTGGAGGGAATGAATCCAACCAAGCTTCAGCATCTCCCTACAGTGAGAAAGGAAAAAGTTTTAGCTTCAATGTGTCTTCTGGTACTCCTGTTACTTTAAAAGAACTACAAATTCTTAAAAATTGCTTGATATGCTTATGTGGATCTTCACTCGGAACTCTGGAAAACTGGCCCATGGTATTGAGCATTTGAAATATCACTGGTTTCAGCTCAAACTGTGGAGCTTCTATCGGAGGCTCAAGAATTCCTGGATTTAGAGTTTGGAAAATAGGTAAGGCATAATCCCTTATTGCCCTATTGCGGTCTTCTGCAATATAAATTGGATTTTCATTTTGTGGCACCAGTGGAACTGGAGGTGCTGGAGGTATTCTCCCACCATTCTGCTCCATTCCACGATTCTGTGGGTCAACTTGAGGATCGACTCCAGGTTGGTCCATCGGAAATTCCTGTATATAAGAAACTTCTTCAAGAGGTTCCTGTGCGCTCAACTTTTGTTGTTCCCTCATCTTTCGTCTCTGCTCCTTACGACGTCGAGAAAGGTTCTATCTATCTCAGGATCTATATCAAGGAGTTCACACCCCTTGTTCATGCACTAACTTTAACCTGCAAAAGAAAAATTGCAAATCAAAGTCAAATCCTTCTTGAGACAGAAATGCGGTAGTTATCGAATGGCAATCTCAACAAACAAAAAAACTGGTTTCACTTTTGGTCCTCGACAACGGCGCCAAAAACTTGATGCTTGTGTGAACAGCAGTGGACTGAATGTGGATGTTCGAAAGCATATGGTTAATAAAGATTAAAACAAATTCAGCCAACTAAGTGCAAGTATACATTATTGCATGTAGTAATAAAATCTCTGGAAGTATTCCAAAGGTAGCGATCCCACAGGGACTAAATTGGAAACACAGATTTGAAGAAGAAACTGCTCAAAGATTGCTTTCAAGAAAGGTAACCAAAGAAATAATTGATGGTGGGTTTTGTAAAACAAAGAAATAAACAAGTAAAGAAAAACAATAATAAATAAGCGAGGTATTCAATATAGCTTCAACCCTAAGGCAAATAACTTTAATCATGGCTTATTTAACCTAAGTCTATTCATGCATTGGGTCAGATTTAACTTCTATTTGGCCTTGCTCACAAGAATCGTTAGAAGACTAAGCGAGTACCATTATGCACATTTCTGTCACTCGACTCCGACATAGATAGTTCACGCATGCAACATATAACCTTATAGTTGTTATAAGGTGACATTCCCCTATAACGCTGAGTACACACTTTCGAGCCTTTTCTCCTATATCACCTTTACGAAAACCGATATTGCTTATCCCTTTCAGGATCAAACTCACATAGCATGCAAAGTCTAAGTGATCAAGTTAAACTCAGCAAGATTCATAATGATATTCAGTAAAGAGTGACATGCAATGAACAAAACTTAGGCAAACAAACACTTCCAAGCTATTTAAACCATAAGAGAATTCACTATATCGAACCCCTCAATGGAATTTAGCTACGCATGATGGAATATAGTGCAAATGAACAACTTTTCATTGAAATAATTGAGTTCAAAAACTATCTTCAACGAAGAGATCGTCAAAAGCGATTTACTTTAATTTACTCCAAAGGACCGTTGCGAAGGACTGTTGCCGGTTGGTGGTCCCGATTGTAAGACGCAAGAGAGCACGGTGAATCCGTTGGTCAGCCTTCCTCGCCTTCACGCCCGAAGAGTAAGTAAAGGTAAAAATCTTTTGACTATCAATTCAAAGAACATAGTTTTCGTTTTTAAAGCTTACTGTTTGAAATTTTTGAAAAATGCTTTTCTTGAATTAATCAATGTCTCTTCTAAAGAAAATTCTTTTCAAAACACTTCCCTCAAAACCTGCTCCCTCAAAGGAGCTAACTCAAAATGAAATTGAGGACCAGCATATGGCCTCATCCGGCTCTGACATCTCAAATGAAGCTTTGCATATAGCAAAGATCGAATTCGCTCGACACTCTACTCTCCTTTACAAGTGGGAATAAGGTGAAAATCTCTACAAACACTCAGGTTTGATGTCTAGCTAAAGGTTAGAATTCAGTCTTCTAAGAAGAACCTCGGGCATCCATACTCATGGGCGTCTACTAGGGTTCTGTTACCACCCTCTTCTTCCCAGTGAGTTCTGCTTGAATTTCCCTTCGAATCGAGGCCTTTTATAATGTGCGGAGTCGTTGAGGAGTCACGAAAATTGTTCTGGTAGGTAGCCCAGTCAGTTTCGGAGTCAAAACAGCAGGTTAGGTGCGCAAAACACTCGTTCAAAACGACCCGCGACGGACTCGGAATTGCCTTCATCTGCCTAGAAATGCGGTAACATTTGGTTTTTCCCTTTCATGAAATGCAGTCGCATTTCTGGGTTTTTCCAGATATCCTCTGTTTTTTTGCAAAACACCAAACTAAGTCAAATTCTTATCAAAATGGGTCCTTTTAAACACAAATAAGATTAATTTGACATACATGACTCTCAACTCCCTAATTCATCAACTTTAGCACTTTTTGAGCTCGGAAATAGTAAATTTGATCTAAAACATACAACATTGACAAGATAATGAGTTAAATATAAGGGTAAAATAGGTATATTTTTACCCTTAATAATGTCAGCTAATGGGCGATTATCCGCAAGCGCAGGGGTCGTCACAAGTAATAGTAAAACGGAAGAATTCCGAGTATCGAATCCACAGGGAGGCAAAGCGAAATTTAAGCAAGCGAAAGATCCTTGAACACTAAAATTACTTAAGCGAAATAATATTTAGGAACCAGATCATGCAATCAAAGAAAATTTAAAAATCAAAACAATTAAGGAGAAAATTTGATCAATTGAGGAAAATAAAATACGGGGAAAGAGTTTTCTAATGGGAAGAGGGGTCTTGAAAATCAATTATTAGCTAAACAGTTGCTACAATTGTCCTATCTCATTGCCCAACTAATTATACTCCTAGAATCTCCGTTAATCACATAGGTTCTCCTGTCAGTCTCCCCTAATTGAAATTAATTCATTTTAACAACCTAAGTGTCCTTAGCGCCATTAAAAATCATTAATTATTACGCTGTGATTCATTTTAGGAATCTAAGTTTAATCAACTAATCTCGTTGTCACGACGGGCAATTAAACTAGTTGCATGGATTATGATCTATCCTAACTTCTCTCCGTCGAGTCTCCATTAAGAATTAGATCAGTACACAATTGGCCAGATTGCATAAAGCATTAAGTACATCCATACAAATAATTAGGACAAAAGGGCAAGAGATAGGCAATTATAACAACATTTAACTATAATTTCATTTCAAGACCCCAAATTGGGGTTTAGCTATACATAGCTAAAATATTCACAAAAATTACAATGGAAAGCATAATTAAGAGCACATTAACAGGAAAGGAATTGACCGTCGAACACTCCTTGAGCCTCCTAGAATGCTCCCCAAAATTCCCCCAAAGTTTTCCCACTAAAGAAAGCTCTCAAAAAGGCTAGAAAGCCTTGAGAGAGGCTCCAAAGGAGCCAAAAAAGAAAGGAAGGAATGGAATGAATAGTGACTGATGAATAAAAATGGATCCAAGGGGCGCTATTTATAGGCTCGTAAATGGGGTAGCGTCGTGACGCTATCGGCACAGCATCGCGACGCTGTGACATCACCGACTTGCCGACCAAGAAATGGACAGCGTCGCGACGCTGTCCTTGCAGCGTCTCGACGCTAGGCAAATTCCAGAACTTTCAGGTACGGTTTTGGGCTTGATTTTGGGCCTCCACTTCATTTCCTTTGGGCCTTATCTTCATGGTTGACCTTCATGGCTTCCCCTTTGACCCATGCATAGATTTTGGGCTTAAATGTCTTCTTTTTGGGCACTTTTTCTCCAAAATCCATAATTTTGCTCCTAGAGACCAAATAACAAAATATATTAAATATCTTCAATAAAAACACAATTAAAGCTCTAAAAAGCCTAATAAATTGGGACTAAAATAGCGACATTTCTGCTCGCTATCATCGGTCAAGTCTATGCGGAGATGCGGTGGCACTTGGAGGAAATTGTAGAGTCGCCGCGCAAGGAGCAAGAAGAGATGAAAAGGCGTCTAGACGCACTAATGCTATATTTAGTGCGCTGGACCAATGTTTTTAGTAGGCTGTCCCCTGCGCCAACAAATTTAATCATGTGCCCTCGCCCGCAGCCAATGCCTGATGGCGCAGGGCCTTCCCAAACGAGCCCGAGCATGCCGCCTCCGTCGCCTAGATCGCCAAGACCTCAACCCCCACTAAGGGAGTAGAATTTTCTTCTTTCTTTCTTTGTTTTATCTATGTATTTATCATTTTTTTGTCATGTGTTATCTTTATTGTGTATCTCTCTCACATCAATGAAAAGATAGCTTTTGAGCCCTTATCACCATTTTAAGAGAAGTCTTTAATGAATGTTGTTGGGTTTCCAGAGTGGGTAAAAATGTAGTAAAAAAAATAGACTCTAGAACACTGTGCAAGCATACACAATCCGCAGCAAGTAATAAGTATTTATCGAATCCACGGGGCTGAATAGCTCTCACTTTATCTATTTTGTATAACTCTTTAATGCTTTCAAAAGTGGTTAAAATGATTGATTTTGATAAAATGCTAAAGCAAAAGAAATGACAAAACAGAAAGTAAACAAATAAGCAGACAGATTAGAAACAGGCGTTGGTCAGGATTTCAGTAATTGTTTTAAAAGATGCTCTAGCAATATTATTGATTAGGCAATTCTCTCGGAGTCTTATCAGCAGGATCCTCCCAGAACTCTGGATTTTTTGGAATGTGTTTCAACTCCAATGACGTGCTACTGATCAAGCACTAGGCAACTGACTATCCCTAGCTCAGTCACTGGCGTTCACCAATACACAATGATCTAGTGTGATTAAATGCCACACACTTCTCAAATCATCCCTGAAACTAAGAAGTAGTATTCATACCGGCTGGCCAGGCGGGCACAAAATAGAAATATGCACAACAATTAATCAAGATGCTCAAATCAACATAAATTGTATAAAGATTAAAGCACGGCAATTACATTACTCCTAACCAACACCTAAGTAAATTTAGTTCATAAAGCTCATGGCAACACACGCTACAATTTGAGTATGTGCATCCATAACTACAAGAAATTACAAGAAAATACTAATTCCCTTGGTTAAATCCGTAATTGATGGTCTTCTTGAGTCTCCAATCTTTCCTCCTCTATTCGGCTCCCAAAAGTGGAAATGAACTTTCCAAGAGTGGAATGTTCCTCCCAAGAAATGAATGACTTTGACTTGAGACGGCTCCTCCTTTTATAGAGTGATAGCAAGCCCTAATTAGGTCAAATTGGACACGTGGCAGGCTTCCCAAGCTTCTTAAATCCGAAAATAGCTCAACAAACTTCGGCTCATTAAAATGGATAACGAGCTATGACGTGGCAGTTTTGCTCCTTGCTTTGCTGGATCACAGATTTTGCTCCCTCAAGTCGCTCAGCAATATATTCTGCACAAAATAACTTCCAAAGTATCCATTCTTCCAAAAGGGTTAAAACATATTATATTCATCTAAAAGCAACCCAATTTAGCACCAATGACACACAAATCACTATAAAACTAAGGTCTAAATAACTCCCTTTTGGAGAGTTATCATACCCCCAAACTTGAACTATTGCGCGTCCCGAGCAATACTAACCAACCTTCTCTTAAGAATTCAAAACATTAGACAAAGCATAGCTCAATCAAAACAGATAATCCAACGCTACCTTCAACCTTTACCTGAGCATTCTGCAAAACCAAGTACTGCTGCAGCAAAATAATTCTTCCGGCATGGACAAATAATCACCACCTTTAACTCAATCCTAAGAACTTGCCACAGCCTAGCTCTATTATCAGACATATTAAAACACATTTTTAAGGGGTTTATATTTTTGTTTTTCAGACTTAAAGCAGCCCTATAGTCATAAGCTCTTAAGCATGGGATGACCCACTTTATGGTGCAGTATACCCTTGCCTCAAACTCATCACCAACTAGGCTAAATACTCATTACTAAGCTCAAAAATACTTAGTTATTCTATCCCTTGCTTCTCAGAATGGCGACATTTTATGATGAAGCTCACCTAAGCCCTGGGAGACAGAAAAACTGCTAGATTATCATTCATCCTTCAACGCTTGTGCTCTGTGAATTTTCTCAGCAAAACTTTCACAAAATTTTTCAACAATTAATTTTTTCTCATTTTTCTTTCATTTTTCCTAGGTCACCTTTTGACGCAAAGACAAACTGTGGGTGTCACAAATGTCCCTGGTTACTCAACAACCTAGAAAAATAATTATGAAGGAGAGGAATGTTCGAGCAAAACAATTGGAGTAGCCAAAAAGTCCCCCAAACTTGAATTATTTTCATTGTCCTCAATGAATTATTAGCATGATAAATTATACCCCCAAACTTAAATTTTTCTATCTGAATTTTAAACTAAGCGTGGGACTAGAACTAAGCTTAAGGTGGATCAAATAAATCAACACTACCTAAGAATCTTCTTGCCGCAGCGGTGACGAGGCTAGAAGAAATGCTCAAGCAAAAGGTTTCTGGAGATCAGAATACCTTTATCTAATTAACCTAACTAGTCCAAGCTTAAAAAATTCAGAAGAAAATTAGTTAAGTTAGGAATGCTCAGTGCTCATAAAAAAAAAATGTTTAGAAATTTCATTAAAACATAAGAAAAAGATTTACAAGATCAGATAAACTGGTGGCCTAGGAACATGAAAATAAAAACAAGCAAAAACATAATATCAAAAGAAAATGGGGTCAGGAATACGCGAGCAAACAAAAAGATAAGAACAAAATAAATGCTCGCCCAACTCTACTTCTTCGTCAATCCTCCTGACCAGGGTCTTCCTCCTCATCTCCTTCTCTTTCTATTGGCGGTGGTGGAATCCAAGGGTTCAATAGGTCATCAGGGAATACTTGAAAAGCCGGATATGGTTTAGAAAAATTAGACTGCATGGCCCTCCTCAACGCGACATCCCTTCTCTTCACATAATTCCAGAAGGTTTGGAATTGCCTTTCGGCAAACTCCATCCGACTGAATGCATTTGCAACTGCTCTTGCATTTGATGGATGTCGCACACCAAACCGCCTTGGTGCGCTTCTTGAGTCCTCTGAAGCCTTGCCAGGTTCGGCGTATCTATTATTCCCTTGTCCATTAGAGTGACATCGTCTGCATTCATGGGAACCCCTGCTCTTTGACACAACATAGTTATTGTGTTCGGGAAAAACAGTTTCCCTACCTTCTTCCACCAGCAATCATAAATTTCACTTGAAATAATTTTACCCACATCGATACTCAAAGAACGAAGAATAGCAAATACCAGGAGCACTCGGTCTCGAGACACCGTTGAATCATGAGTTGTCGGAAGCAAACGCAGCTTGACGAAGCCCAACCATGTGTTGGTTTCACTCTTCAGATATGCCGCTTGGAACGTGTGCTTTTCCGTTTTCGACAACCTCCATTGGGCCCCTTGGATACCAACCTCCCTGACAACCGCGTTCAATTGATCGTTAGATGGTGCCACCACCATCTCATTGAATCCCGCGTGAAGAAAGTCTTGGAGGTTGAAGAGAGAATTTATTGCCCCTGGGCTCCAATCAACGGCCTCTCCTCGGACTATGACCTGAAATCCTTCTTGATCATCTATATTTGCATAAAATTCGAGGACAATATTGGAATTGACCAGCTCCAGCTTTGCACAGAATTGACTCCATCCGTGATTTGCTATTCCAGCTTTCAAGAAATGCGTCAGATCATCACCAAATCCCCTTTCAAACAGAAAATCTCTTTTCAGCATCTCTATATACTTTGCTTGGGCAAGATTGTTGATGAAGCGATTATATGGCAACCTTGGTTCCTCAGGATCAACCTCCTCTGTCTCTCCCGGTGCTTCGGCAACGCCTTTGCCCTTGTCTTCTCTTTGCTTCGCCAAAATTTCTTCCTCTGCCTTTTTCTCAGTTTCCTCTCTTACTTGGTCCTCGGACCCCTTTTTCTCTTGCTCTTCGTTTTCTGTATTTTCTTTTTCATAATCAGACGTTGACAGCGAAGGAGTATCCATCCGGATTACCTTGATGCGGCCGGCTTTCTGCTTCCGATGGAGACGCAGAACTTCAGGCATGATGACTTCAACCTGAGCTTCTTGCTCTTGAACCTCTTGCCCCTTTCCTTCTTCTTGTGTATCCTGTACTTGCTTCTCTTGAACTTCTTGCGGATTCTCAATAATCGGCTCACTTTGCTCAGGGTTGTTTTCCTCAGGTTCCTTTGCGTTTTCTTCCTCAACCACAACATCAGCAACGTCTTCCACTACTTTCCTTACAACTTCTTCAACTTCAGCCCTCTGTTGTCGTCTTCTTCGCTTAGCCTCTCTTTCTTCCGACGTTTTCCTTTTCTTCGCCTTTATCTTTAGTGCCTCAGGGGTAACTGACACTTCTTCTTCCTCATTGTCTCTTTCCCTTCTTCCTCTAGTCTTAGCCATTTCAAGCTTACAACATATTTTACTCACAGAAACGGAAGAAAAACGAAAGAAAAACTGAAGCAAATAATAAAAGGTGGACGAAAATGAAGTGAAGGAAAACATACCGTGGATTTGATTAAATAGGGCTCCAGCACTAATGATCCTAACCGAAAAGATCTGCTCCAATTAAATAATATTACCGTTTATTTTGCATGTAATCGTGGTAAAATTAAATAATTAAAACGGTAAAATCTGATTTTAATGATGCGCTGGCTGCCGTTTGATTTCCCTGCGTGACAAGTGGAAACATCAGATCTCTTATGCAAGTTACCTGTGCATGGGAAATTCAAATCCAAACGATAAAATATTTAATTCTAACCAAATCCCGTAATATTCTGACGATGTGGTTGCTCTAACCAAAAGATTGCAAAAACAAACTGAGCAACAATCTAGAAGAATCTTTTCACATGGGAAAATTTCAATTCAAATTCAAACCGCCAAAATCAAATCATATCTTATTTTTATGTTCAACCGAATAAATCAGGAAATATTATTATTAACCTAATCTAAACAGAAATTCAAATAACCGAAAATACAAATTAAATCTAAAATCTAACCTAAACTAATCAGATTAAATATAAACTAAACTGGCGAAAAATAAAAACACACCAAAAAATAAAATCTACGGAATTTAAAAATGATAATGAATTAAAATAAATCAGATAAGATTTAAACAACCCAAATCTAATTCAAAATAACTCAAATTAAAATTAAACTAAATCAATGAAAAATAAAATCGCAACAAACACTGGGAGCCCAAAAATATTGTTATATAAAATGCTCCCGCAAAACTTTCGCTCGCCTATTCATCAACCAACTTTAGGGAAGGATATTTCGATTGGAATTCCTCACCCCAATAGTGTTTCACTCGCTGTCCATTAACCTTGAACACTCTCTCATCCTTTTCATCCTTCAAAGTAATTGCTCCATGAGGAAAGACTTCAGTCACAACAAATGGCCCAGACCACTTAGATTTTAGTTTTCCAGGAAACAATTTCAATCTAGAGTTATAAATTAAAACTCTCTGTCCCTTGACAAATTCCTTGGGTTTAATTTTCTTATCATGCCACTGCTTAGTGTTTTCTTAATAAATTTTCGCATTTTCATAAGAAAATTGACGAAATTCCTCTAATTCATTAAGCTGCAGCATTCTTATTGTCCTTGCACGACTTAGATCAAAATTCAATTTCTTCAAATCCCAAAACGTTTTATGCTCAAGCTCTAACGGTAAATGACAAGCCTTTCCATATACGAACCTATAGGGAGACATACCTAGAGGAGTCTTATAGGCTGTCCTATAAGCCCAAAGAGCCTCATCTAACCAAAAAGACCAATCTTTCCTAGATGGATGGACTACTTTATCTAAAATTGATTTGATTTCCCTATTACTAATCTCAGCCTGACCATTTGCTTGTGGGTGATAAGGGGTAGCTATCCTATGCTTAATTCCACACTTAGCTAAAAGCTTAGGCCCCGTTTGATAACCATTTGGTTTTTGGTTTTTGGTTTTTGAAAATTAAGTCTACAAACACTACTTTTACTCACAAGTTACTTTGTTTTGTTGTCTACATCTTTCCCTTGTTTTCAAAAACCAAGTCAAATTTTGAAAACTAAAACAAGTAGTTCTTAAAAACTTGTTTTTGTTTTTAGAATTTGGCTAGGAATTCAAATGTGTCCTTAACAAAGATGAAAACCATGTAAGGAAATTTGGAGGAAACAAGCATAATTTTCAAAAACAAAAAGCCAAAAACCAAATGGTTATCAAACGGGGTCTTAGTTAAAACATTATTTACAAAGTGTGTACCCTCATCACTCACTAGAGCTCTAGGTGTCCCAAACCGCGCAAAAATGTGCGATTGGAGAAACCTTGATACCATCTTGGCATCATTCTGATGACATGCAATGGCCTCCACCCACTTGGACACGTAATCAACTGCCAATAAGATAAAAACATTACCATTAGAAGGAGGAATTGGCCCCATAAAATCAATACCCCATACATCGAACAATTCTAATTCCAAAATGTAAGTAAGAGGCATTTCATCTCGAGGTCCTAAATTCCCTCTCCTTTGGCAAGCATCACATTGCTTGTAGAACCAATGGGCATCCTTAAATAAGGCCATGAGAATCCACATTGCAAAATCCTCATAGTTGTCCTCTGACCGCTGAAATGGCCTCCATACGGCGAAGAGTGACATTGCTCCAGGATTTCCTTTGCTTCATCACCTGAAACACATCTACGAATAATACCATCAGAGCATTGCTTATACATAATTGGTTCATCCCAATAGAAAATTTTCGCATCATGCTTAAACCTTTTCATCTGCCTCCAATCCATATCAATAGGAGTGACTCCCTATACCAAAAAGTTGGCTATATCAGCATACCAAGGGACATCCTTGACCACCTTTACCTCAACAGCGAATAGTTGTTCATCTGGAAATGAGTCTGAAATGGCAGATTGCTTCAGCAAAGATGATGTTGGATCAAGACGAGATAAATGATCTTCAATGACATTCTCTGATCCCTTCTTATCCTTTATCTCCAAGTCGAATTCCTGCAATAACCACACCCAACGAATCAATCTAGGTTTTCCATCTTTCTTAGACATTAAGTACCTTATTGCCGCATGATTTGTGAAAACCGTGACTTTGGATCCAACCAAATAGGGGCGGGATTTCTCAAAAGCAAACACAACTGCTAACAACTCCTTTTCAGTAGTTGTGTAGTTAATTTGTGCCTCATTCAAAACCCTGCTTGCATAATATATAGGATGGATGAATTTGCCCTGCTTTTGCCCCTGCATGGCACCTACTGCAACATCACTCGCATCACACATTACCTCAAATGGTAAACTCCAGTTAGGTGCACATAAAATGGGTGCTGAGATTAAAGCAGCCTTTAAAGTCTCAAAAGCCTTCCTACAATCTGCATTAAAGTCAAAAACATGATCAGTACAAAATAAGTTACAAAGAGGTTTACTTATTTTTGAAAAATCCTTTATGAACCTTCTATAAAATCCAGCATGACCTAAAAAACTCTGAATCCCTTTAACTGAATTCGGTGGTTCTAATCTCTCAATAACCTCTATTTTTACTCGATCAACTTCTAGACCCTTCCTTGAAATCTTATGACCTAGCACAATGCCCTCCTTCACCATGAAGTGGCATTTCTCCCAATTAAGAACTAGATGGGTATCCTCACATCTTTTTAACACCTTACCTAAATTATCCAAACAATTCTGAAAAGACCCTCCAAAAACTGAAAAATCATCCATAAATACTTCAACAGTGGACTCAATCATATCAGAAAAAATTGCTAACATACACCGCTGAAATGTTACAAGAGCATTGCAAAGGCCAAAAGGCATTCGCCTAAAAGCAAACGTCCCATAAGGGAAGGTGAAAGTGGTTTTTTCTTGATCCTCAAGAGCAATGGTAATCTTGTTATACCCAGAATAACCATCTAAGAAACAGTAGTAGGCCTGACCAGCCAATCTATCAAACATTTAGTCAATAAATGGTAGAGGGAAATGGTCCTTACGGGTGGCCTTGTTAAGCCTCCTGTAATCCATGCAAACCCTCCAGCCAGTCACTGTCCTGGTTGGGATCAACTCATTGTCTTTATTAGTCACCACTGTGACACCTCCTTTCTTAGGATCACATTAGACAGGGCTTACCCAATTGCTATCTGCAATTGGATAGATAATCCCAGCATCCAACCATTTAATCACCTCCTTTTTAACAACCTCTTTCATTGCAGGGTTAAGCCTCCTCTGTTGCTCAATACTCCTAAAGGATCCCTCCTCTAGAGTAATTTTATGCATACAGAATGATGGGCTAATTCCCTGAATGTCAGCCAATGTCCAACCTATTGCTTTACGATATTGTTGTAGCAACTTTATTAAGGCCTCTTCATCCTCCGGCATTGATAGCGGACATAAATGTCGCTATTTTAATCCTAAATTATTAAGCTTTTAGGCACTTTAATTGTGTTTTTATTGAAGAAATTTAATATATTTTGTTATTTGGTCTTTAGGAGCAAATTACGGTTTTTTGGTGGAAAAAGGCCCTAAAATGAGCTATCCAAGCCCAAATTTCCATGCATGGGTCAAGGGAGAGTCCAAGAAGTCAACCATATAAAGAAGATCCAAAAAGAAATGAAGAAAGGCTCAATTTCAAGCCCAATCCGCTCCAGTCTGGTCTGAAAACCGCACAGTGTCGAGATGCTGAGGGACAGCGTCGCGACGCTGTCCCATTTCTTGGCCAGCAAGTTGAGTGACGTCACAGCGTCATGACGCTGTGCCGATAGCGTCGCAACGCTGTCCCAAATCCGTGCCTATAAAAGGCGCCCTTTGGTGCCCATTTTATGCATCAATTATTCATTCTTCCATTCATTCCTTTCTTTCCTTGGCTCCTTTGGAGCCTTCTCTCAAGGCTTTTTAGCCTTTTGAGAGTTCTTAGTGGAAAATTTTTGGGGAGCTTTGGGGAGCACTATAGGAGGCTCAAGGTGTGCTCGGAGGGACTCCAAGCGCTAGCGACGGGGTCTTCGACGATCATTTCCTTTCCTTTTATTTTGCAAAATTTTATGCTTTCCATTGTATATTTTGTGAATATTTTAGCTATGTGTAGCTAAACCCCAATTTGGGGTCTTGAAATGAAAATATATAGTTAAATGTTATTATAATTACCTCTCTCTTGCCCTCTTTTACTGATTATTTGTATGGATGTTCGTAATGTTATATGCAATCTGGCCAATTGTATATTGATCCAATTCTTAATGGAAACTCGACGGAGAGAAATTAGGATAGATCATAACTCATGCAACTAGTTTAATTGCCCGTCGTGACAACGGGATTAGTTGATTAAACTTAGATTCCTAAAATGAAACAGAGCGTAATAATTAACGAATTTTAATGGCGCTAAGGACACTTAGGTTGTTAAAATGGATTAATTAGAATTAGGGGAAACCGACTGGAGATCCTATGTGATTAACGGAGATTCTAGGAGTATAATTAGTTCGGCAATGAGATAGGTTAATTGTAATAATTATTTAGCTATTAATTGATTTTCAAGACCCCGCTTCTCACTAAAAACTCTTTCTCCACATTTTATTTCCCTTGATTGATCAAATTTTTAATCTTTAATTGCTTTAAATTTCAAATTCTTTTTATTTCATGTTTTGGTCCCTAAATATTATTTCCTCCAAGTATTTTTAGTGATCAAGAATTTATTGCTTTGCTTAATTTTTGCTTCACCTCCCTGTGGATTCGATACTCAGAATATTTCCGTTTTATATTACTTGCTGCCCGTGCACTTGCGGTATTGCGGTGTGACGCCCAACAGGCATTAAATCTGATGCAAAAATAATGGGCAACGTCTCACCCTCCCCAAGATACACATACTTTAGATGATCCGGCAAGGGCTTCAAATCTAAAGTGGGTGCCTCAATCAGGGATGGCTTAATAGGAGGAGCTTTCCTTTCATCCAAATCTAAAGATTCAAAAACATCCTCACACCTAAACACTTCTTTTTCACTTTTTCTTTCTAACGAACAAACTTCTAAATCCTCTACACTAACCTCTCCATGTTCTTCCAAATGCTTGTTTGCCAAATCCTACATTGCTGTCTCAACAATTGTGTTCTCCAGAATCCTAATGAAAGAACAATCTTCCATTTCGTCTGGATACTTCATGGCCTTAAAAACATTAAACTTCACTTCTTCATTATAAACCCTCATTGTTAATTTCCCTTTTTGAACATCTATCAATGCCCTACCAGTAGCTAAAAATGGACGACCAAGAATAATTGGGACATCTTTATCTGCCTCATAATCTAAGATAATGAAATCAACAGGAAATATGAATTTATCTACTTTTACTAAGACATCCTCAATTTTACCCTCAGGATATGTGATAGACCTATCGGCTAGTTGCAGTGTGACTGTGGTAGGCCTAGCTTCACCAATACCTAACTTTCGATGGACCGAAAGAGGCATAAGGTTAATGCTTGCGCCTAAATCACAAACTGCTCTACCTAACTCTTTCCCACCTATTGACACAGGTATAGTAAATGATCCTGGATCCTTAGCCTTGGTTGGTAGCCCATTCTTAAGAATAGCACTACATTCCTCAGTAAGAGATACAGTTTCAAACTCACCTAACCTTTTCTTTTTAGTTAAAATATCCTTAACAAACTTAGCATAATTAGGCATTTGCTCTATAGCTTCTACTAAAGGGATATTTATATGCAATTGCTTAAGAATCTCTAAAAATTTCTTAAATTGACCATCCTGATTCTGAGGCCTTTACCTTTGTGGAAAAGGTAGAGGTGGTACATAAGGTGGGGGCGGCACATAAGGTGGTTCTACATCTGGAACAGAACCAGATGCTCTAGCATCATTACTGCTGCCTCCAGCACCTTTACCAGACTTCAACTCTTTTTCAACAACATCATTTTTATCACAATTCTTCCTATATCCTGGGACTTACTAGGCTCTTTTCTCTCTTCTAGTGGCTTACCACTCCTTAAAGTCACTGCTTGTACCTGCTCCTTACCTTCCCTTCTAAGGTGCTCAGTATCTGAAGGAAGTTTTCCTTGAGGCCTTGCCTTCAGCTCATTAGCTAGCTGGCCCACTTACAATTCCAGGGCTCTCATTGAAGCTTGATTACTTTGAATTGTGGCATCTGTACGAGTGGTGCGGCCGTCAGCTGAATGAATAGATGTGAGATAATGAAAATAAACTCAGCTAACACTAGTGCAAGTATACACTGTCGCACGTAGTAATAAAAAAACCTTAGAAGTATTCCAAGGGTATCGATCCCACGAGGACTAAACTGGAAATTCATATTTGAAGAAGAAACTGTTCAACTTGATTGCTTAAAAATAGGTAACCAAAGAAAATAAGATTGATTGATTGGGTTTTTAGAAAATAAAACAAGCAAATAAACAAAAGAATAACAATAAGAAATAAACGAGGTATTCAACATAGATTCATCCCAAAGGCAATAACCATAATCATGCAATATCTAACTTAAGCCTATTCAATGCATTGGGTCAGATTTAGCTTCTATTTGGCCTTGCTCCCAAGAACCGTTAGAAGGCTAAGCGAGTACCGTTATGCACATTTCTGTGACTCGACTTCGACATAGATAATTCACGAATGCAACCTATAACCCTATAGTCAATATAGGGTGCCTTAGGCATGTTGCCCTATACCGCCGAACAATCTCTTTCGAGCTTTTTCTCCTATATCACCTTTATGAGAACCGATATCGTTTGTCCCTTTCGAGATCAAACTCACATAGCATGCAAAGTCTAAGTGATCAAGTTAAACTCAGCAAGATTAGAGTGATAATCAATAAAGAATGACATGCATTGAACAGAAACTTAAGTAAATAAAACACTTTCAAGCTATTAAACCATAGGGAATTCACCACATTGAACCCCTCAACGGAATTTAACTACTCATGGTGAGATGAAGTGCAAATGAATACATTTTCATTGAAATAATAATGTAAAGAATACAGAATAATGAAAAGTATCAAAAGCTGGAAAATAATGGAGATAGCTAAATATTATGGGTTTTCTATTTACTCAATCCTTCTAGAGTTCGCTAAGACACTCCACTCTCTCGCTTTTACAAGTGGGAATGGGTGAAAATCCCTACAAACCCTAAGGTTTGATGTCTAACTCAGGTTAGAATTTAGTCATCTAAGAAGGACCTCGGGCATCCCTACTCATAGGCGTCAACTAAGGTTCTGTCACCACCCTCTTCTTCCAAATGAGTTCTGCTTGAATTTGACTTCGAATCTCGAGCTTATATAGTGTGAGAAATGGTTGAGGAGCTGCGAAATAGGTGTTGGAAGGTTGCCCAGTCGGTTTTGGGGTCAAAACAGTCGGTTAGGTGCAAAGAAGACTCATCAACAACAACCCACGGACGACTCGGAATGGCTTCAGTTTTTCCAGAAATGCGGTCGCATTTCATTTTTGCCTGTCTAGAAATGTGTTCGCATTTCTGGGAAATTCCAGCTTTTCCTCTGTTTTTCCTGCACAGCAACAACTTAGTCAAATTCTCTTAAAATTAAGTCTTTTTAAGCACAAATGAGCATAATTTGACAAAAGTGAATCTCAACACCCTAACTTATCAACTTTAACATATTTTGAGCTCGGGAACAGTAAAATTGATCTAAACATACAATATTTGACCAAGAAATGAGCTAAATATAAGGGTAAAATAGGTATATTTTTTACCGTTATCATACCCCCAAACTTAACTCATTGTTTGTCCTCAAGCAATTGAAAATCAAAATGTTAGAGATCAACTCTTTAACTGAAAATCAGAATGTAAGAGCTCAACATTAATTGCGAATCAAAACGTTAGAGTTCATGTATAGTAATCAATCATGGTACTAGTATCAACTTTAAATTTCAAATCAAGTGACATGGAGTCAAGTGAACATGTTTTTCAAGATTGTTTTCTAAAAAGTTTGCCTTTTAGGAGAGGGTTCCACTCTAGTGCCAGTCACAACGTCTGAGTTTCAAAGGCATGAAGATTTCTATTGTTCTTTTTCAAAGCAAAACTCTCCCTAACCCATCCTAACCAATGTGCTTAAACTACCTAACTTCTACTCATAGAGCCTAGTGTAGTCCTTTTAGTTTAAGAAAACAATCTTGAGGAAAACATGAGCATACATGAATTACTAGACCTTTTCTATCTCCCCCAAACTTATTTGATTGTTGGTGCTCTTTTTATTCAACTTCTTTTTCTCCCAAGAGCATCCTTGCTGTCATGTTTACCTTCGTTCTAGCTTATCGACACTTTGTGGTGAAGATATCTAGCTACGAGCAAAGTTCACAAGCTCAGAATCATACTCACTTCCCTAGGTAAACCTTTCATGCAGTGGCAAACCATGGGGGGTGTCATGAATGCCCCTGGTTACTCAGTAAACCCTAGGAAGGAGGAGTAACTCTCGGAGTTTTTCATTTTTTTAAAAAAAAAAACTAAATGATAGATACTGAGCACATATTCTTTCCAGCAGTACAAATTTACAAAGATAAAGCATAAAGCACCCCCCCCCCCCCCCCAAACTTAAATTAGACAATGTCCTCATTGGCTTTGTTTTTTAGGCATGAGCTTAACATGAGGCTTTTTGTTTTCAAAACATCAAGGCTAAACTCTCCTAGAGTGTTAGAAAGGTTAAACACGAGGAAGTTTAGATTTTAAGAAAATTTTGTAAAGAAAAAGACTAATGGAAAGCCTATGACTAGAAAACAATTCGGTTGAGATGGTGGCACTTTTGAGATAGAACAAAGCTCTAGTTTTCATCATCAAGGGCTTAAAAGAAAACTCCTTTGAAAACATGCTTTTCTTCCAAAACATTTTTTAAAGCAATTTTTCTTACAGTTGATATTTTTCTTCCAAAAAGTTCATAGGTAAAGCTTAAAACAGCGAGCAGATTTTTTTAAAGAAAAGATAAAAACCCAAGTTTATCTAACCTAAACTATCCACAAATTATCCAAACTACCCTATGAGCAAAAACTATTAGCAAACTAACATTTAAAACAATCAAAACAGCAATGAGGAACTCCTCTTTCTCTTCATTAAAAAAAAACAGAATTTAAACATGCTAAAACTAAAAAAAATAGCAAGCACAAAAACATAATTATATACAAAGCAGCAAGTAAAACGGGTCAGAAAACTCCCCTAGTCCTCGTCCGAGGAACTCTCTTTCTCTTCATTCTCTTCATCAACATTTTCATCATCTTCTTCATCAGAATCCTTGTCTTCTTGAGGCAGCAGCGACTGAGGGAAATCGAGAAAGACCGGAGCAATACTCGGGGCTATAGAGAGATAGAACTCTCTAATGGCTTCATCCCGCTCCTTTGCATATGCCCAATATGTTCTCAGGTTGTCCCTGATCTGATCTAGCTAGCGGTAGGCAATAGCTAGGGCTTTCGATGACGGTGAGGGCCCTGTAAAAGGAGTGTGTTGGGATGGAGAAGCCATGCTCGGCCCTGAAGTTGGAATGGCCTGAGATGTGGAGGCTTTGTCCTCTGGATGTTGTTCTGTTGGAGCTTCCCGATCAAGGACATGTCAATAGTCGGCTTGAAGAAATGACGCTCCTCGTCCTTGCCTGGAACGATCTTCACCCTCTGACAGAGCTGGGTGATGAGTGATCCAAAGAAAAGCTTGCCTGCTCTTTTTCTTCCACAGGCTAGAATTTCATCCCTTATTATGCTCCCTATGTTGATGTCCAACCCCTTCATAATGCAATAGAGTAACATAACTCTATCCACTGAAATCGTGCTATCGTGGGTGGTTGGCATCAAGCGATTCTTCAGAAAGTGAAGCCAAACTGCTGATTCTGCCTTTAGATCGCTTGGAACTAAAGTCTTCACTTTCGTCTGTGATTCTTTCCATTGGACTCCCTTGTTGGCCACAAGTTTAAGTGCCTCCTTCATTTGTTTTGTCGAAGGGTTCCTGATAACATCATTCCCTTTTGGATTCAGGGGTGCCTTGATCCTGTACACCCTGTTAATGTCGACTGAGGAGAAACTAACCATCTTCCCCCTCACCACCGCCATGCTAATACTCTCCTCCCTCAGACCGGTGTAAAATTCACGAACTAATGGCACTATAGCCTCCTGGGGATGAGCACAGAACTCCTGCCACTTGTACTGGAAGATAACTCTTGTTACGAACTCTGGCAGTGCTCCAGCTCTGTTAGAGAATCCCTTCTCGTTGAGGAAATCTCTCTTTCTCATGATCTCCATCCGTTCCTAGGTCATCATTTGACGCAAAGACAAACTGTGGGTGTCACAAATGTTCCTGGTTACTCAACAACCTAGAAAAATAATTAATGAAGGAGAGGAATTCTCAAGCAAAACAATTGTAGTAGCACAAAGTCCCCCAAACTTGAATTATTCATTGTCCTCAATGAATCATTGAATTGATAAATTATACCCCCAAACTTAATTTTTTTTCTATCTGAATTTTAAGCTAAGCATGGGACTAGAATTAAGCTTAAGGTGGATCAAATAAGTCGACACTACATCAGAATCTTCTTGCCGCGGCAACGACCAGGCTAGAAGAAATGCTCAAGCAAAAGGTTTCTGGAGATCAAAATACCTTGATCTTATTAAGCTAACTAGCCCAAGCTTTAAAAATTCAGAAGAAAATTAGTTAAGTTAGAATTACTCAGTGCCATAAAACAGACACAACTATTGGAAATTTCATTAAAAATAAAAGAAAGAAATTACATCAACAGATATATATATATTTTTTTTTTCGATGGCCCAACAGCAGAAAAATTAAAAACAAGCAAAAACAGGCAAAAACAGAAAAAGATGTGGTCAGAAATGCGCGAGCAACAAAAATATTTTATCAAAAGAAATGCGCGCCCAATTCTTCCTTCTTCAATCCTCCTGACCAGGATCTTCTTCTTCATCTCCTTCTCTCTCGACAGGCGGTGGCGGAATCCAAGGGTTCAATAGGTCATCAGGGAATATTGGGAAGGTCGGATATGGTTTAGAAAAATTAGATTGCAAGGCCACCCTCAACGCGGCATCCCTTTTCTTCACATAATTCCAGAAGGTTTGGAATTGCCTTTCAGCAAATTCCATCCGGCTGGAATGCATCTGTAATTCCTCCTGCATTTGATGGATGTCGCACACCAAACCGCCTTGGCGTGCTTCTTGTGTCCTTTGAAGCCTAGCCAGGTTCGGTGTGTCGATTATTCCCTTGTCTATTAGAGTGACATGATCCGTATTCATTGGAACTCCTGCCCTTTGGCATAACATCGTTATGGTGTTAGAGAAAAACAGCTTCCCTACCTTCTTCCGCCAGCAATCGTAGATTTCACTAGAAATTATTTTGCCCACATCAATGCTCATGGAACGAAGAATAGAAAACACAAGAAGTACCCGATCTCGAGACACCGTCAAATCGTGCGTTGTCAGAAGGAAACGGAACTTAATGAAACCCATCCATGTATTGGCTTCACTCTTCAGATAGGCTGCTTGAAATGTGTGTTTTTTTGTCTTCGACAGTCTCCACTGAGCCCCTTCAATGCCAACTTCCCGAACAGCCGCATTTAACTGATCATTAGATGGTGCTACCACCATCTCATTGAATCCCGCATGTGGAAAGTCCTGGAGGTTGAATAAAGAATTGATAGCTCCTGGGCTACAGTCAACGGGCACCCCTCGGACGATAGCCTGACATCCTTCTTGATCATCAATATTTGCATAAAATTCACAGACAATATTGGAATTGACCGGCTCCGGCTTTGCGCAGAACTGACTCCAGCCATGGTTTGCTATTCCTATTCTCAAGAAACGCGGCAGATCATCACCAAATCCTCGTTCAAACAAAAAGTCTCTTTTCAGCATCTCTATATAATTTGCTCGGGCAAGATTATTGATGAAGCGGTTGTATGGCAACCGTGGCTCCTCAGTTTCAATATCTTCAGCTTCAGCCGATGCCTCAGCAATCCCCTTGCCCTTGTCTTCCCTCTGTTTGGGCAAAATTTCCTCCTCCATTTTCTTTTTTGTTTCTTCTCTCGCTTTATCTTCTGCCTCTTTTTTCTCCCACTCTTGTTTTTCCGTATTTTCTTTCTCAGAATCAGTTGTCGGTGGCGAAGGAGTATCAGTCCGGACCACCTTGACACGGCCGACTTTTTGCTTCCGACGGCGACGCGGAACCTCCGGCATAATGACCTCGACTCGAGCCTCTTGCTCTTGCACCTTCTACTCGTTGCCTCTTTCCTGCACATCTTCTGTTTGTTTTTCTTGAACTTCTTGCGTACTTTCGACTATCGGATCCTGCTGTCCAGGATTCTGTTCCTTTGGTTCCTTCGAATTCTCTTCCTCAACCACCTCAGCAGCAATATCTTCCACTACCTTTTGTACTACCTCTTCAACCTCAGCCCTTTGTTGCTGCCTCCTTCTCTTGGCTTCTTTTTCCTCCGGCGTCTTCTTCTTCTTTGCCTTAGTTTTCGGTGCCTCAGGTGTGACCTACACCTCTTCTTCCTCAACATCCCACTCCTTTCGTCCTCTCGTTTTCGCCATCTCAAACTCAAAGGATTTTTTTTTTCTCACAGTAATTGAAGATAAAGGAAAAGAGTAAAAACGGCAAGAACACAAGAAGATGAAGTGAAAAGAAACGAGTGATGGCTTTCGAATAAATAGGGCTTCAGCAAACAAAGATCGTAACTGAAAAGATTTTGCCCTGAATTAAATAAACTTACCGTTTAAATCTCATGCAATTGGAAAAATTAAATCCATCAAACGGTAATAATTTGAAGTTCAAATGGCCCATGGTAAATGCTGATGTGCTGTCCAACGACTAAACCATTGGATTTCCCCTGCGCGACACGTGCCGGCATCAGATCCCTCATGCAATTTACCTGCCCACGGAAAATACAAATCCAAACGGTAAAAATATTCAATTTTACATAAGCCCCTTTTTATTCGGGCCAATATTTGATTTTGCCATAAAATTTCCGTAACAAACCACTGAGCAAAAACTTTCTTCCAGAAGAATCTTTGATACGGATATTTCAAATTTCAATTAAAACCGCGTAAATCAAATCTCTCTCCCTTTTTTTCTTTCTTTTATTCATTTTTATTTATTTGAAGCCGAATAAATTAGGAAAATCTTTATTAAATCCTAAACCTAAAACAGAGATAATCGAAAAAATACAAACTAAAATAAAATCTAAACTAAACTGATCGGATTAAAAATAAATTTAACTGATAAAAATTAAAATACCGAAAATAAAATCTACGAAAATTAAAAATACCAACAAATTAAAACAAAATACGATCAACATAAATCAGATAAAATTCAAACAAACCAACTCGAATTCGAACTAATCCAGATCAAAATCAAACTAATCAGCGAAAAATAAAATTGCAATCAATCCTGGGAGCTCAAAAAATATTGCTGTACGAATTGCTCCAGCAAAACTCATGCTCTCTCATTCATAAACCAATTTCAGCGAAGGATTTTTCGCCTGGAACTCTTCTCCCCAATAATGTTTCACACGCTATCCATTAACTTTGAACACTCTCCCATCTTTTTCATCTTGCAAAGTGATTGCTCCATGGGCAAAAACTTCAATCACAATAAATGGCCCTGACCATTTAGATTTTAGTTTCCTAGGGAACAATTTTAATCTAGAGTTACAAATCAAGACGCTCTGACCTTTAACAAATTCCTTAGGCTTAATTTTCTTGTCATGCCACAGCTTAGTCTTGTCCTTATACATTTTTGCATTTTCATACGAAAATTGACGAAATTCCTCTAATTCATTCAGCTGCAGCATTTTTATTGCCCCTGCACGACTCAGATCAAAATTTAATTTTTTCAAAGCCCAAAACGTTTTATGCTCAAGCTCTAATGGTAGATGGCAAGCTTTTCCATATACTAACCTATAGAGAGACATACCTAGAGGAGTCTTATAGGTTGTCCTGTAAGCCCAAAGAGCCTCATCTAACCGAAAAGACCAATCTTTCCTAGATGGATGGACTACTTTCTCCAAAATTGATTTGATTTCCCTATTACTAATTTCAGCTTGACCATTTGCTTGTGGGTGATAAGGGGTAGCTATCCTATGTTTAATTCTATACTTAGCTAAAAGCTTAGTTAAGACATTATTAACAAAATGTGTACCCTCATCATTCACTAGAGCTCTAGGTGTCCCAAACCGCGCAAAAATGTGTGATTGAAGAAACTTTGATACCGTTTAGCATCGTTCTGATTTCATGCAATGGCCTCCACCCACTTGGACACGTAATAAACTGCCAATAAGATAAAAAGATTACCATTAGAAGGGGGAAATGGCCCCATAAAATCAATACCCCATACATCAAATAATTCTAATTCTAAAATGTAAGTAAGAGGCATTTCATCTCGAGGTCCTAAGTTTCCTCTCCTTTGGCAAGCATCACATTGCTTGTAAAACCAATGGGCATCCTTAAATAAGGAAGGCCAGAAGAATCCACATTGCAAAATCCTCATAGTTGTCCTCTGACCGCTGAAATGGCCTCCATACGGCGAAGAATGACATTGCTCCAGGGTTTCCTTTGCTTCATCACCTGAAACGCACCTACGAATAATACCATCAGAGCATTGCTTATACATAAATGGCTCATCCCAATAGAAAAATTTCGCATCATGCTTTCATCTGCCTCCAATCCATATCACTAGAAGTGACTCCCTTTACCAAGAAGTTGGCTATATCAGCATACCAAGGAATATCCTTGACTACATTTACCTCAACAGCAAAAAGCTACTCATCTGGAAATGAATCTGAGATGACAGATTGCTTCAGCAAAGAAGATGTTGGATCAAGACGAGATAAATGATCTGCAATGACATTTTATGATCCCTTCTTATCTTTTATCTCCAAGTCGAATTCCTGCAATAATAAAACCCAACGAATAAATCTAGGCTTTGCATCTTTCTTAGACATTAAGTACCTTATTGCTGCATGATCTGTAAAAACCGTGACTTTGGATCCAACCAAATATGGCCGGAATTTCTCAAAGGCAAACACAACAGCTACCAACTCCTTTTCACTAGTTGTATAGTTGATTTGTGCTTCATTCAAAACCCTGCTTGCATAATATTTAGGATGGATGAATTTGCCCTGCTTTTGCCCCAGCATAGCACCTACTGCAACATCACTCGCATCACACATTACCTCAAATGGTAAACTCCAATTAGGTGCACAAAGAATGGATGCTGAGATTAAAGCAGCCTTTAAAGTTTCAAAAGCCTTCCTACAATCTGCATTAAAGTCAAAAACATGATCAGTGCACAATAAGTTACAAAGAGGTTTACTAATTTTGGAAAAATCCTTTATGAACCTTCTATAAAATCCAGCATGACCCAAAAAACTCTGAATCCCTTTTACTGAACTCGGTGTTTCTAATCTCTCAATAACCTCTATTTTTGCTCGATGAACTTCTAGACCTTTCTTTGAAATCTTATGACCTAATATTATGCCCTCCTTTACCATGAAGTGGCATTTCTCCCAATTAAGAACTAGATGGGTATCCTCACATATTTTTAACACCTTTCCTAAATTATCCAAACAACTCTGAAAAGACCCTCCAAAAACTGAAAAATCATCCATAAATACCTCAACAGTGGACTCAATGATATCAGGAAAAAAATTGCTAACATACACCTCATAAATGTTGCTGGAGCATTGCAAAGGCCAAAAGGCATTCGCCTAAAAGCAAACATCCCATAAAGGGCAGGTGAAAGTGTTTTTTTCCTGATCCTCAGGAGCAATGGTAATCTGGTTATACCTAGAATAACCATCTAAGAAACAGTAGTAGCCCTGACCAGCCAATCTATCCAACATTTGGTCAATAAATGGTAGAGGGAAATGGTCCTTACAGGTGACTTTGTTAAGCCTCCTGTAATCCATACAAACCCTCCAGCCAGTTACTGTCCTGGTTGGGATCAATTTATTGTCACCTCCTTTCTTAGGAACACATTGGACAGGGCTTACCCAATTGCTATCTGCAATTGGATATATAGTCCCAGCATCCAACCATTAAATCACCTCCTTTTTAACAACCTTTTTCATTGCAGGGTTAAGCCTCCTCTGTTGCTCAATACTCCTAAAGGATCCCTCCTCTAGAGTGATTTTATGCATACAGAAGGAAGGGCTAATTCCCTGAATGTCAGCCAATGTCCAACCTATTGCTTTGCGATATTGTTGTAGCAACTTTATTAAGGCCTCTTCATCCTCCGGCATTAAATCTGATGCAACAATAATGGGCAACTTCTCACCCTCCCCAAGATACACATACTTTAGATGATCCGGCAAGGGCTTCAAATCTAAAGTGGGGTGCCTCAATCAGGGATGGCTTAATAGGAGGAGCTTTCCTTTGATCCAGATCTAAAGATTCAAAAACATCCTCACACCTAAACACTTCTTTTTCACTTTTTCTTTTTAACGAACAAACTTCTAAATCCTCTACACTAACCTCTCCATGATCCTCCAAATGTTTGTTTGCCAAATCCTTCATTGCTGTCTCAACAATTGTGTTCTCCAGAATCCTAATGAAAAAACAATCTTCCATTTCGTCAAGATACTTCATGGCCTTAAAAACATTAAATTTCACTTCCTCATTATAATTCCCCTTTTTGAACATCTATCAATGCCCTACCAGTAGCCAAAAATGGACGACCAAGAATAATTGGGACATCTTTATCTGCCTCATAATCCAAGATAATAAAATCAATAGGAAATATGAATTTATCTACTTTTACTAAGACATCCTCAATTTTACCCTCAAGATATGTGATAGACCTATCGACTAGTTGGAGTGTGACTGTGGTAGGTCTAGCTTCACCAATACCTAGCTTTCGATAGACCGAAAGAGGCATAAGGTTAATGTTTGCACCTAAATCACAAAGTGCTCTACCTAACTCTTTTCCACCTATTGACACATGTATAGTAAATGATCCTGGATCCTTAGCCTTGGTTGGTAGCCCATTCTTAAGAATAGCACTACATTCCTCAGTAAGAGATACAGTTTCAAACTCACCTAACCTCTTCTTTTTAGTTAAAATATCCTTAAGAAACTTTGCATAATTAGGCATTTGCTCTATAGCTTCTACTAAAGGGATGTTTATATGCAATTGCTTAAGAATCTCTAAAAACTTCTTAAATTGACCATCCTGATTCTTAGGCATTTGCCTTTGTGGAAAAGGTAGAGGTGGTACATAAGGTGGGGGCGGCACATAAGGTGGTTCCACATTTGGAACAGAACCAGATGCTCCAGCATCATTATTGCTGCCTCCAGCACCTTTACCAGACTCCAACTCTTTCTCAACAACAACATTTTTATCACAATTTTTCTCTACATCCTGGGTTTTACTAGGCTCTTTTCTCTCTTCTAGTGGCTTACCATTCCTTAGAGTCACTACCTGTTGTTCGCTCGGACCGCAAGTGCACAGGCCGCAACTAATATAAAACGAAAATGTTCCGAGTATCGAATCCACAGGGAGGCGAAGCGAAAATTAAGCAAAGCAAAATTTCCTTGAACACAAAAATACTTGGGAGAAATAATATTTAGGGACAAAAACATGCAATTGAAATGAATTTAAAAATTAAAGAGATTAAGAAAATCAAATTGATCAATCACGAAATAAAGATGTGGAGAAAGAGCTTTTTAAATGGGAAGTGGGGTCTTGAAACTAAATTAATGAAGGTGTTCATATAACACATGCGGAAGCAATTGAAGATCGAAAGCACTTAAGACATTCAATTTTGCTCCTAAAGCATGCATGTTCTATAAAAGACAGAATAGAGAGTTTAGAGAACACCAACCTTTGTAGCTCACAAATGAGGAACTCCTTGTGGTGTTTTCCTCTCCTATGCTCCTTGGAAAACCTCTAGAGTCTTCCCTACTATTCTCTTGGGCCTAGAATGACTTGTGGGAGTCTTATAGTAGTAAGAAATAGGAAGGGAATGCTTGAAGGTACAAGCTTTAGGAAGAAATGAGATGAGAGAGTATTTGAGGGAGAATTTCAGCAGCATAACCTTAATGAAATTGTTGTCCTAACTTTGAATCTGATTCAAGCACCCTTTATAGACCTCTCCCATGCAAAGACAAGCTTCATGACACTAGACACATGGTGAAAATCCAACTCAAAGTGGATTCTAGGTGTTTAATTCACAATACATGCATCTAGTGCATGGTTGTGTTGTTTTCCACTATGCATCATCATGCAAGAGTGAGAATGCCACTAAATCCACTATGATTTGAATCTTAATTCTGAATTTTCAGCTTGCAATTCATTTCTAATTTCAATTCAAAATTGAAATTGATTTTAAGGCAATTAATTGGGACATTTCCAAGTAATTTTGATATGATTAATCCAATTAATCTTTATCACCTAGTGCCATGAATTATATATGATTCCTAACACATATATATGGTATTTAAAACACTTTTAAATACCTTATCTCTCAATTCCTAATTTAATTCATAATTAAATCATTGTGTCGAACACGTTTTACGATAAAACCTTATTTCCCGTTTTTGAACGATTCAAAGATTCCTATCAAAATATTCTAGGCTTTAATCCGATATGAGCTAGTAGGGGGACCTAATGGACCTATAGATCATGGGCTCCAACGATTCAAGGCTAACCGACTAATCTCATTATCAAAGCTAGCCAACATTCGTTAACTACCGGGACACTCCACTATAGCCCGATACTTGCACTCCGCTCACTATAGATATATTTCCGTCCACTTGATTTAACCATGTTTAGTAAGTCGTTCCTTCACAGGTTGTTCGTAGCTATAGCTAGGTCAAATAACCGTTTCACCCCTATAGTACTTCTTGTTCCTTAAGTTCCACTAATCCTCTAATGAACAATCGGTTTTTGGTCCAACCATCAAACCTAAGTCCCTCTCGATCCAACGAGAGGGTGGGGCCCCTTGTTCAAGTCCTGGAGTTAGTACTTAAGGGAACAACCTCTCTGCTATCCTTGAAATGGGTAGGAGTGAATTCCGTCTTGCGAAACTATGTCCCCAGCTATCTATTCGATCTTATCTCCAAAATGGTAGGCTTGTTGAGTCGGCGATGCTGGCCACTCTCACCCATGCAGATCAAAGGATAATCTCGTATAAACAGAAGTTCATAGTTAGCTCATGATTAAGAACGAGTTACCTAGGTCATCTATGAGAAACAGTCAGTTTCTTCAATAAACGGCGTTATAAAGAGAAAGTGACTTATTTCGTGGTCCAGTCTTATGCAAACTCATTGCATAGGACGCCCCCACTCACATGTCTCTACATGAACGATTTAGGATCTCATCACTTGTACTTAATACAAAGTGGGCCGCGTCCATAGTGTCCCCAGGATAAGGCACCCAACCGTATCCTTATACTATAGACTATTTTGGCTATAAACTTAAACTTGATCCTACGATATGTCTCTACATATAGTTCGAGTATTCATTTTATAGCCAAGGATCTTAGTTTATTGGATTTAGGTTAATCATTTGCAATTTACATATTCAATAACATCTCTTACTGAATAACCTCAATAACGTCTTTATTGGAAATAGAATATGTTTAATGATTTACAAACTACGAGTTTATAGGACATTAAACCCAACAATTAATAGCTAAATAATTATTACAATTATCCTATCTCATTGCCCAACTAATTATACTTCTAGAATCTCCGTTAATCACATAGGTTCTCCTGTCGGTCTCCCCTAATTGTAATTAATTCATTCTAACAACCTAAGTGTCCTTAGCGCCATTAAAATTCGTTAATTATTACGCTCTGATTCATTTTAGGAATCTAAGTTTAATCAACTAATCTCGTTGTCACTACGGGCAATTAAACTAGTTGCATGGATTATGATCTATCCTAATTTCTCTCTGTCGAGTCTCCATTCAGAATCAGATCAATACACAATTGGCCAGATTGCATACAGCATTACGAGCATCCATACAAATAATTAGTAAAAAGGGAAAGAGATAGGCAATTATAACAACATTTCACTATAATTTCATTTCAAGACCCCAAATTGGGGTTTAGCTATACATAGCTAAAATATTCACAAAATTTACAATGGAAAGCATAATTAAGAGCAAAATAAAAGGGAAGGAAATGACCGTCGAAGACCCCGTCGCTGGCGCTTGGAGTCCCTCTGAGCACACCTTGAGCCTCTTAGAGTGCTCCCCAAAACTCCCCAAAATTTTTCCACTAAAAGAACTCTCAAAAAGGCTAGAAAGCCTTGAGAGGGACTTCAAAGGAGCCAAGGAAGGAAGGAAATGAATGAAGGAAATGATGATTGATGGTAAAAATGTACACCAAGGGGCGCTATTTATAGGCCCGGAAATTGGACTGCGTCGCGACTTTATTGGCACAGCGTCGCGACGCTGTGACGTCATCGACTTGCCGGCCAAGAAATGGGACAGCGTCGCGATGCTGTCCCTACAGCGTCTGGACTCTAGGCGAATTCCAGAACTTTCAGGCGTGTTTTTGGGCTTGAATTTGGGCCTCTCTTCATTTCTTTTGGGCCTCTTTCTCATGGTTGACTTCTTTGGACTCCCCGTTGACCCATGTATGGACTTTGGGCTTGAATGGCTCTTTTTTGGGCATTTTTTTCACCAAAATCCATATTTTGCTCCTAAAGACCAAACAACAAAATATATTAAATATCTTCAATAAAAACACCATTAAAGCACTAAAAAGCTTAATATTTTAGGGCTAAAATAGCGACATTTCTACCCGCTATCACCTGTACCTGCTCCTTACCTTCCCTTCTAGGGTGCTCTGTATCCGAAGGAAGTTTCCCTTGAGGCCTTGTCTTCAGCTCATTGGCTAGCTGGCCCACTTGCAATTCCAGGGCTCTCATTGAAGCTTGATTACTTTGAATTGCAGCATCTGTACGAGCCATATATTCTTTCATCATGGCCTCAAGAGAACTCTCTAAGTTTTGTTGGGGCAAAGCCTCCTTATTTTGCTGGGGCAATACCTATGATTTAGCAAATCCTGACTGGTTCACCTTTTGCTGTGCTTGCACATTACTTCCTTGTCCTCCCCATGCGAAGTTGGGGTGGTTGCGCCAACCTGGATTATAAAAGTTAGAATAAGGGTTATTCCTCTGATTACCTACAAAAAACACAGAAGCTGGATTGCTGGGGCAAAACTCGTAGTTGTGCTCTTCACCACAATAGACACATGATTCTTCTGCAACTTGGTTCACCACGGCAGCAGGCTCCACAGCTGGCGGCTGTTGATGACTAACCACTGTCACATTTTTAAGAGCGTTAGCTAACATCGCAATATCAGCCCTAATGGTAGACACACCATCAACTTCTAACACACTCTTAACTTTTTTATTTGAGCCTCTAACATCTGACCATTGACAACTATTAGTTGATATTCTTGCTAAGATTTCATGAGCTTCATTAAAAGTTTTTGCCAAAATAGCCCCTCCAGCCGAAGCATCAACCATATCTTGGGTTGCTCCATTTAACCCATTGTAAAATGTTTCCATTTGGATACAATGAGGTAAACCATGGTGGGGACACTTTTGCAAAAGTTCCTTAAACCTCTCCCAATCCTCACTAAAAGTTTCATCCTCAAGTTGCCTAAACCCTACTATTTCACTCCTTAATTTGGCATTCCTAGTTGGTGGAAAATACTTACTAAGAAATTTTTCCGCTAACTCATTCCATGTCCTAATTGATCCTGGAGAAAAAGAATTTAACCATGCCTTTGCTCCGTTTCTAAGAGAATACGGGAAAAAAGTCAATCTAAGGGCATCTCTAGACACTCCTTGAATTACAAACGAATCACTAACTCCTAGAAAAGACTTAAGATGTAAATGGGGATCTTCAGATGACAAACCATGGAATTGACCCACGGTTTGCAACATCTGAAACATTACCGGTTTCATTTCAAAATTTGCTGCCTCAATTTGAGGACGTGCAATTCCTGGATTTAACTCATCAAACATTGGAAAAGCATACGCTCGAATGGCTCTGACCCTATCGTTTGCTACCAAGATAGGATTCTCAACCTGATTATTTTGCTGTCCATTTTGCTCCAGCGGTGGATTAGGCTGCAGCACACAATTCTGCTGGGGGTTCACTGGATCTTCTGGAGCTTCCGGAAGACGTGGCACGTCAGCCATTTTATTTTGATTTCTACGCTGCTCTCTCCTTCTTCTCCTGAATGTCCTTTCAATTTCTGGATCAAGCTCGAACCTCACCCCAGGCAGATCGCTCATGCACCAAACTCACACCTGCAAAAACAAAAGAAACAATCAAAAAGTTCTAGCACCAAACTACTAAAACACATACACAAAACAAATCAGATAAAAACTTATTCAATTCCCCAGCAACGGCGCCAAAAACTTGTTGGGTTTCCAGAGTGGGTAAAGATATAGTAAAAAGAGACTCTAGAACACTGTGCAAGCATACACAATCCACAACAAGTAATAAGTATTTATCGAATCCAGGGTCTGAATAGCTCTCACTTTCTCTATTTTGTATAACTCTTTAATGGTTTCGAAAGTGGTTAAAATAATTGATTTTGAAATAATGCTGAAGCAAAAGAAATGACAGAACAGTAAGTAAACAAATAAAGCAGACAGATTAGAAACAGGCGTTGGTCAGGATTTAGTAATTGTTTTAAAGGATGCTCTAGCAATATTATTGATTATGCAAAACTCTTGCAGTCTTATTAGCAGGATCCTCCCGGAACTCTGGATTTTTTAGAATATGTTTCAACTCCAATGACGCTCTACCGATCAAGCACTAGGCAACTGGCTATCCCTAACTCAGTCACTGGCGTTCACCAATACACAATGATCTAGTGTGATTAAATGCCACACACTTCTCAAATCATCTCTGAAACTAAGAAGTGGTATTCATACCGGCTGGCCAGGCGGGCACAAAATGTAAATATGCACAACAATTAATCAAGATGCTCAAATCAACATATATTGCATAGAGAATAAAGCACGGCAATTACATGACTCCTAACCAACACCTAATCAAATTTAGTTCATAAAACTCATGATAACACACGCTACAATCTGAGTATGTGCATCCATAACTACAAGAAATTACAAGAAAATACTAATTCCCTTGGTCAATTCCGTAGTGATGGTCTTCTTGAAGTCTCCAATATTTCCTCCTCTATTCGGCTCCCACGAATGGGAAGTAAGCCTCCACGAATGGAATAGGACTTCCTTCTCCAAGAATGGAATGAATTTGACTTGAACGGTTCTTCCCTTTTATAAAATGAAGACAAGCTTAAATTAGGTTGACCTAGACATGTGGATGGCTCTCCTTGCTTCTTAAATCCGAAAATAGCTCAACAAACTTCAGTTCATTAAAATGGATAACGAGTTGTGACGTGGCAGTTTTTGCTCTCTGCTTTGCTGGATCGCCGATTTTGCTCCCTCAAGTCGCTCAGCAATATATTCTGCACAAAATAACTTCCAAAGCATCCATTCTTCCAAATAGGTTAAAACATATAATAATCATCTAAAAGCAACTCTTTTTAGCACAAATGACACACAAAACACTATAGAATTAAGGCCTAAATAACTCCCTTTTGGAGAGTTATCAATGAGCTATAGACTTACCAGTCCCTTACTAAGAGTAAAGGACACGAAACTGAAACAAACGTTGTTTCAGGTAAAAAGTTCCTTAGAGGTTCAAACTCTGGAACTAAGTCTGAGTCTTTTACTTCAAAGAATAAGAGTATTCAATTGAAGAAGAAGAAGAACAAGGGAAAGGGGAAAGCTCCCATCACCAAGAAGGGCAAGAAGAAGATTACAGATAAAGGAACTTGTTTCCACTTTAATCAGGACGGTCACTGGAGAAGAAACTGTCCTAAGTATCTTGCTGAGAAGAAAGCAGAAAAAGCTGAAGCTGCAAAACTAGGTAAATACGATTTACTTGTAATTGAATCATGTTTAGTAGAAAATGATAACTCCATATGGATATTAGATTCAGGAGCGACTAATCATGTATGTTCTTCTGCACAGGAAACTAATTCCTGGAAGACTCTTGAAGAAGGCAAGGTGACACTCAGAGTAGGGACAGGAGATGTCGTCTCATCCGAGGAAGTGGGAGTGATGCACCTTTGTTTTAGAGATAGATATATTTTGTTGCAAAATGTCTTGTATGTTCCTAGTATGAAAAGGAACTTAATATCTATCTCCTGTTTGATGGAACAAAACTATAAAGTATCTTTTGAAATCAATGAAGCGTTTATATTCAAAAGAAGATATCGTCTTTGTTCTGCTAAACTTGAAAACAATTTGTATGTGTTAAGACCGAATAAAATAAAAGTTGTTCATAATACTGAAATGTTCAAAACAGCACAGACCCAAAATAAAAGACGAAAAGTTTCTCAAGATACTCTTCTTTGGCATTTAAGACTAGGACACATAAATCGAAAACGAATTGAAAGGCTGGTTATGAGTGGACTTCTAAATGAGTTAGAAGATAACTCATTACCACCCTGTGAGTCCTGTCTAAAAGGTAAAATGACCAAATGACCTTTCCCTGAAAAAGGTCAAAGAGCCAAAGAAACCCTCGAGCTTATACACTCTGACCTCTGTGGTCCTATGAATGTAAAAGCACGAGGAGGATATGAATATTTCATCAGTTTCATTGATGAATATTTAAGATATGGGTATCTTTACCTAATGGTTCATAAGTTAGAAGCTCTTGAAAAATTCAAAGAGTATAAAGCTAAAGTTGAAAATAAATTAGGTAAAACAATTACAACTCTACGATCTGGTCGAGGAGGAGAGTACATGGATTTAAAATTCCAAGACTACTTGATAGAACATGGAATATCCTCTCAACTCTCAGCACCTGGTACACCACAACAGAATGGCGTATCACAAAGGAGAAACCTAACCTTATTGAATATGGTTCGGTCAATGATGAGTTACACTCAACTACCTGATTCATTTTGGGGTTTTGCAGTGGAAACCGGTATATATATATTGAACATGGGTCCCTGCAAAAGTGTTTCAAAAACACTTTACGAGTTATGGAGAGGCCGTAAAGGGAGTTTACGACACTTCAGAATTTGGGGATGCCCGGCACACGTGTTGGTGCAAAACGCAAAGAAATTGGAACGACGTTCAAGAATATGCCTATTTGTAGGATACCCTAAAGAAACAAAAGGGGGTCTGTTTTATGATCCTCAAGACAACAAGGTAATTTTTTCGACCAATGCCACGTTCCTTAAAGAAGATCATATGCGAAATCATCAAACACGCATCAAACTAATACTTAAAGAAATTTCCGGGGAAACTACAAACAAACAAACAAAAGTTATTAGTGTAGCTGGTCCTTCAAAACCATCTCAAGAGATAAGAATGCCTCGTCGTAGTGGGAGGGTTATGATTCAACCTGACCGGTACATGGGTTTAACTGAAACTCAGTTCATCATACCTGATGATGAAATGGAGGATCCATTGACTTATAGACAAATAATGGATGATAAGGATAAGGATCAGTGGGTCAAAGCCATGAACCTTGAGATAGAATCAATGCATTTTAACTCCATCTGGAAATTTGTAGATCAACCAAGCGATATACAACCTATTGGTTGCAAATGGATCTATAAGAGAAAATGAGACCAAACTGGTAAGGTACAAACCTTCAAAGCCCGATAGATTATGATGAAACCTTCTCACCAGTAGCGATGTTGAAATCGATAAGAATACTCCTTTCCATTGTCGCTTTCTATAATTATGAAATTTGGCAAATGGATGTCAAGACTGTGTTTTTGAACGGTAATCTTGACGAGAGTTTTTACATGGTCCAACCAGAAGGGTTCATAGTCCAAGGAGAAGAGCAAAAGGTTTGCTGGCTTAATACATCCATCTATGGATTGAAACAAGCTTCAAGATCCTAGAATAAAAGATTTGACACCGCAGTCAAATCTTATGGTTTTGAACAGAATATAGATGAACCTTGTGTATATAAAAGGATCATTGATTCTACTATGTTCTATATGTGGATGACATCCTACTCATAGGAAATGAAGTGGGAGCATTGTCTGACATTAAACAGTGGCTAGGAGCTCAATTCCAAATGAAGGATTTGGGTGAGGCTCAGTACGTTCTAGGGATCCAAATATTAAGAGATCGGAAGAACAGATTACTAGCACCGTCTTAGGCATCTTATATCGATAAAATTCTAATTCGATATTCGATGCAGAATTCCAAAAGAGGTTTGTTACCCTTTAGACATGGAATTCACCTATCAAAGGAACAAAGTCCACAAACACCTCAAGAAGTTGAGGATATGAAACAAGTTCCTTACGCATCAGCAGTCGGTAGTATAATGTATGCAATGTTATGCACACGTCTTGACATATGTTATGCGATAGGTATTGTCAGCAGATATCAGTCCAATCCTGGTAAAGCACACTGGACTGCCGTTAAAAATATCCTCAAATACTTGAGGAGAACTAGAGACTATTCGCTGGTGTATGGATCTAAGGACTTGATCCTTACTGGATACAATGACTCAGATTTTCAAACCGACATAGACTCCAGGAGATCTACATCGGGATCTATGTTCACTCTTAATGGAGGAGCAGTACTGTGGTGAAGTATTAGACAGGGATGTATCGTCGACTCCACAATGGAAGTTGAATACGTTGCAGCCTGTGAAGCATCAAAGGAAGCAGTATGGCTAGAAAATTTCTAACCGAGTTAGAAGTAGTTCCTAACATGCACCTGCCTGTCACTCTCTATTGTGACAATAGTAGAGCAGTTGCGAATTCAAAGGAACCTCAAAGCCATAAACGAGGAAAGCACATTGAATGCAAATACCATCTCATTCGGGAGATAGTACAGAGAGGAGACGTGATCGTCACCCAGATAGCCTCAGAGCAGAACATGGTTGATCCGTTTACAAAACCCCTCACGGCTAAAGTGTTTGAGGGACATCTCCAGAGTTTAGGACTACGAGTTTTTAGCATATGATGTATTGCTAATTCACCTGACAATATTGTAATCTCACTTGAGTTATAGTCCAAGTGGGAGTTTGTTGGGGTTTATGTCCTAGAACTCAAGTTTTGTTATCCTTTTATAATAAAGATGTTATTCAGTGAAATGATGTATTTTATATATTAAATCCAATAGAAACATCCATGGTTATAATATTAAATACTTGAACTATATCGTGGATATGGACAGGGATCAAGTTTGAGTATATAACCTAAATGGTCTATAGTAAATGGATAAGGCTGAGTACCTTATCCTGGTAACACTATGGATGCGGCCTACTTTGCGAATGAGGCAAACGACATGATCCTGGATCGTTCATGTAGAGACATGCGAGTAGGGGCATCTTGTGTAAAAGATGTTTACACAAGACAGGACCGAGAAATAAGTCACTCTTACTTTATAACGCCGTTTACTGTTAAGACTGACTATTTCATGAGATGACCTAGGTAACTCGATCTTAATCCTGAGCTTGCTATGAACTCCTGTTCATTTAGGATTATCCTTTGATCTGCATGGGTGAGAGTGGTCCAATAGTGTCGTTCAATAATCCTACCATTTTGGGGATAAGACTAGATGGATAGCTGGGGGCATAGTAGAGCAAGACAAAATTCACTCCTACTCAATTCAGGGATAGTAGAAAGGTCGTTCCCTTAAGTGCTGAATCCAAGGCTTGAACAAGGGGCCCCGCCCTCTCATTGGCCCGAGAGAGACTTTGTTTAGTGGTTGGTGAAGGGAATAAAAGTCCCCACGCAGCGGAAGCGCATCGATTGGACCTTACGCCGTATATTAATTAACATTAAAATACCGTTACGATAACTCAAACAAAACTTTAAACAACCTTTAAAGCCGCTGTAAAATTGGTTTAAACATGCTAAAATAAATCTAAATTTATTTTTAATACTTTTCTAAAGAAAAGAGGAAGAACCGTTTCAAACCTTCGTTGAAGACTTGACCGTTCTTCGCCAACGACGCTCCACGAACGAAAACGCAGCAGCCGCCTTTGTTTTTCTTCGCTGGAAATTTCTTCTTTGATTGACACAATCACCACAGAGGTTACACCGGTATGTCTCTAAGTCTAGGAGGCAAAAGACTTGTGGGAGTCTTTCTCGAAGAGGGAGGCTAGAGAGAATTCTAGGTCTTGTCTTTGAGAGTCTAAGAGCAAGAGCAAGAGTGTCAAGTCATGACCAATTAGGTCTAGTGTTCTATTTATAGAAGAGAGGCCATGAATAAAATATTCAATTAAATCAATCTTTTCCAAAATTGATTCAATCTTATTCCTTAATTAATCAATCATGATCAATCAATTCCCTAATTGATTAATCTTTTCCATAAATGACTAATTACTTCCATAAGTGATTAGATCATTCCCATAAATGATTAATCACTTCCTTAAGTGATTAATTATTTACATAATTGATTAATTCATGGTTAATGAATTCTTTAATTAATTAACCACCAATTAAATATCACATATTTAATTTCCGGCCTTGAATTAATTAATTTTGCCCAAACACATTTTAGGACTTAAATTAATTAATTCATTATTTGAACTCTTTCAATCTTCCATAAATCTATATTTGAACTTCTTCAAATATTTAATTTCTCTCATAATAATATATCAATATATATTATATTTGTTTCCCTTAGTAAATTGAACATTTTCAATTTACATTTATTACTTAGTTGCCTCAAATTACTTTATGAGCTACCAGTGGGACCTAATGGACCTGCAGATCAGAAGCTCCAACGATGTGAGATTAATTGGTCAAACTCATTAACCACATTAATCAATATTCGTTAACTGTGTGTTCATTCCACTATAGACTCACAGTTGCACTCTTCTCACTGCAGACATATTTTCTGTGTCCACGGATATAGACCAATTTCGACTAGTTAGTCCTTCACGAGTGTCCGTAACACCAGCTGGGTCAAATTACCGTTTTACCCCTGGGTTACCTCTATTTCCTTAAGTACCAATTCTCCTCTAATGAACAACCTGTTTGTGGTCCAACCATCAAACAGAAAACCCTCTCGTGCCATTGAGAGGGTAGGGCCCTTTGTTCAAGACTCGGAGTAACCACTTAAGGGAACACTCATCTGCTTCCCTAAAGTCGGGAAGGAGTGAATTCCATCTTGTACAATTATGTTCCCAGCTCCCCATTCGGTCTTGTCCCCAAAGTGGTAGGCTTATTGAGTCGGCGTATTGGTCACTCTCACCCATACAAATCAAAGGACAATCTCTCATGAGCAGGAGTCCATAATCAACTCAGGATTAAGACTAAGTTGTCTAGGTCGTCCTAGTGAAATAGAAAACCAACTAGTTAACGGTGTTATAACCGGTGGTTACTATTTCGCGGTCCGGTCTTATGCAAACTCATTGCATAGGATACCCCCACTCGCATGTCTCCTACACGAACGCGTTGGATCGCAGCGTTTGTATCAAATACAAAGTGAGCCGTATCCATAGTGTCACCAGGATAAGGCACCCAGTCTTATCCCTATACTATAGACCCTTTAGGCTGTTTCTTGAACAATGATCCCATATGTCGCTACATATAGTTCAAGACTCATATTACAGCCTTGGATGTCTAGTTTATTGGATTAGGGTTATTATTAGGCAAAGACAAATATAAAATAACTAATAACAATTAATGGAAAAATATATCAATATTATTTCATTAATATCCGGTCAACAGTTACATTCACTATCTACGAGTTTTAGGGCATAAAACCCAACAAACTCCCACTTGAACTAAAACACTAGTTAGTGGGATGTAAATGCAATAATCTAAAGCTGGAAATGTCATGTATATAATACAATGTATATAATACAATGAACTAGGGCATCCTTATACCCATTATACATTTCTCCCACTTGCCCTAGATTAGATGGCATACATATCTCGTAGACCTAGACCCTCTAGATGACCCTCAAACACTTTAGCCGTGAGAGCCTTCGTAAATGGATCAGCGATGTTGTGCTCTGAGGCGATCTTAGTGACGATCACATCTCCTCTTTGCACAATCTCCCGTATCAGGTGATACTTCCTCTCGATGTGTTTACCCCGTTTGTGGCTTCGAGGTTCTTTTGAGTTGGCTACAGCCCCACTGTTGTCACAGTATAGTGTTATGGGCACGTTCATATTCGGAACCACTTCCAAATCAATCAAGAACTTTCTGAGCCATACTGCCTCCTTAGCTGCTTCGCAAGCTGCTACATACTCAGCCTCCATGGTTGAGTCTGCTATGCATCCTTGTTTGATGCTTCTCCACACTACTGCTCCTCCATTGAGGGTGAATACTGACCCCGATGTGGATTTCCTTGAATCCTTATCAGCTTGAAAGTCAGAGTCAGTGTATCCAGTAAGAATCAAATCCTTAGCTCCATACACAAGCATGTAGTCCCTCGTTCTCCGAAGATACTTGAGGATATTCTTAACCGCTCCCCAGTGGTCCAACCCTGGATTAGACTGATACCTACTGACTACTCCCACTGCATAACATATGTCAGGCCTAGTGCAGAGCATAGCATACATTAAGCTGCCCACAGCTGAGGCGTAGGGAATGTGTCTCATGTTCTCAACTTCTTGAGGTGTCTTAGGAGATTGTTCCTTAGACAGGTGTACCCCATGTCTGAAGGGTAGTAGTCCCTTCTTGGAGTTTTGCATCGAATATCGAGACAACATCTTGTCAATATACGTTGCTTGAGACAGAGCTAGCGTTTTTTTCTTACGATCCCTAATGATTTGGATTCCCAGAACGTATTGAGCCTCTCCCAGATCTTTCATTTGGAATTGGGCTGCTAGCCATTTTTTAATGTCAGTGAGGTATCCTACATCATTCCCAATGAGTAGGATATCATCTACATAAAGTATTAGAAAAGCTACTTTCCTTTTGTTGACTTTCTTGTATACACAAGGCTCATCAACGTTTTGGTCAAAGCCAAAAGATTTGATTGCATTATCAAATCTAATGTTCCATGATCTGGACGCTTGCTTCAATCCATAAATGGATCGATTGAGCTTACAAACCTTTTGTTCCTGACCTTGGGCTATGAACCCTTCGGGTTGAGACATGAAGATATTCTCTTCAAGATTACCATTCAGAAAGGCAGTCTTGACGTCCATTTGCCATATTTCATAGTCATAATATGTGACTATGGATAAGAGAATTCTTATGGACTTTAACATGGCTACAGGAGAAAAGGTTTCCTCATAGTCAACCCCTTCCTTTTGGGTATAACCCTTTGCCACTAGTCTAGCTTTGAAGGTCTGTACCTTTCCAGCTGCATCTCTTTTTCTCTTATAGATCCATTTGCACCCTATGGGTTTTACCCCATTTGGTAGATCTGTAAGTTCCCATACAGAATTGGAGTACATAGACTCCATTTCCAGGTTTATGGCTTTGACCCAGTCATCCTTATCTTCGTCATTCATTGCCTGTCGATAGGACAATGGATCCTCAATGCCATCATTAGGTATGACAACCTGAGTTTCAGTTAAACCCAAGTAGCGGTTAGGTTGAAATACAACCCTCCCACTGCGTCGAGGCATTCCCAACGTTTGAGATGGACGGGATGGATCTGAAGAACTAGTTCCTTCATCAACCCTTGTTGAAGGTCCAACTTCATCAACAACTCTTGATGATTCTTCAGTGGCTTCTCCTAATATTATTTTGCTGCGTGGTTTATGATCTCTCATGTGGTCTTCCTCTAAGAAAGTGGCGTTTGTCGATACAATCACCTTATTTTCTTGTGGGTCGTAGAAATAACCACCTCTCGTTTCTTTAGGGTAACCAACAAATTGGCACAGTTTTGAACGAGGTTCCAGTTTCTTAGGATTTGTCACAAGCACGTGTGCTGGACAACCCCAGATGCGAAAGTGATGCAAACTAGGTTTACGCCCCTTCCATAATTCGAAAGGTGTTTCAGAAACACTTTTCGAGGGAACATTGTTCAAGATGTATACTGCAGTCTCTACTGCATACCCCCAAAACGAGCTAGGCAATTGAGCATAGCTCATCATTGATCGAACCATGTCTAACAAGGTTCTATTTCTCCTTTCTGACACACCATTCTGCTGAGGTGTACCAGGGGCTGAGAGTTGAGATTGGATTCCATGTTCTATCATATAATCCTGGAATCTTTGATCCATATACTCCCCTCCTCGATCAGATCGAAGTACTTTAATAGATTTACCTAATAGGTTTTCAACTTCAGCCTTAAACTCCTTAAACTTTTCAAGGGCTTCAGACTTATGTCCCATTAGGTACAAGTAACCATATCTAGAATAATCATCTATAAATGAGATGAAATATTCGTACCCTCCTCGAGCTTTTACATTCATTGGACCACATAGATCCGAATGTATTAACTCTAAGGGTTCTTTGGCTCTGTAACCTTTTCCAGTAAAGGGTCTCTTGGTCATTTTTCCCTCAAGACAAGATTCACAAGGTGGTAGTGAATCATTTTCTAACTTGCTTAGAAGTCCATTCTTTACCAAACGACCGATCCTATCGATGTTTATATGACCAAGTCTGAGATGCCAAAGATGAGTATTGTTACTTGATGGAGAAATCTTTTGCCTTTTACTTTGAGTTTCAGCAGTTTTAAATAATTCGTGATTTAAAAGTGCTTTGTTTTCGGTTGGTCTTAAAACATACAAGTTATTTTCCAATTTGGCTGAACAAATAAGTACACCATTTTTATAAATGAACGCTTCATTCATATCAAAAGTAACTGTATACGATTGTTCAATCAAACATGAAATAGGAATTAAGTTCCTCTTAATCTTGGGAACGATTAACAAACTTTCTAAAAGTAAGAATCTATTTCTAAAAAATAACTTCGCAGCTCCCACTGCTTTAGCTGAAATGACTTCTCTAGTTCCGACCCTGAGTGTCATTTCCCCATCGTTTAACTGTCGAAAGGAACTATTTTCCTGAAAAGAGGAGCAAACATGATTAGTTGCTCCTGAATCAAGTATCCAGGTTAACTCATCATGTTCTACCAGGCATGTTTCTAAAACAAGTAAATCAAATTTACCTTCCTTTTCCTTCTTTTTCTCAGCAAGGTACTTTGGGCAGTTTCTCTTCCAATGTCCATCTACATTGCAGTGGAAACACTTGCCCTTGTCTGCCATAGCTTTGGCTTTTCCCTTGCTTTTAGCAGCAGTACTGGGAGCTTTCCCCTTGTTTCCTTTCTTCTTCTTAGTTTTCTTTGAAGAAGTGGCTACAGATTTAGTTCCAGAGGATGAACCCTTCTCGAACTTTCTTTTAGAGTGAACAACGTTTGCCTCTCCTTCTATCTGTCCCTTGTTCTTAAGAAGAGACTGATAGAGCTGTAGCTCATTCAGGAGGCTAGTCAGGTTGAATGTTATTTTATTCATCATTGCATTGCTTCGAAACTGCAGAAAACTCTTCGGAAGAGATTCTAAGATGAATGCAACCTGACTACGCTCATCTATGACCGCCCCGTTTGCTTCTGCCACGTTGAATTGGACCATCATATCCAGGACATGCTCCCGAACAGACGTGCCCTCTTTCATGCGACAGCTATAAACGTATTTGAGAGCGTCATGGTGGAGTTGGTAGGACGGTTGTCCAAACATCTCCTGGAGAGAGTTCATAATCTCCCTCGCCGTTACCATGCCCTCATGCCTTTTAGCCAAAACTTCAGATAAGCTGGCTAGGATATAGACGCGAGTCTTATCATTGGCCTTTGTCCAGCGGTCATAAGCATCCTTAACTGCTTGGGATGCATTACGAGCAGGGGCTGGAGGACAATCCTCCGTTAAGACGAACCGCAGATCATCGACAACAAGAATCGTATTCAGGTTCGACTTCCACGTAGCATAATTTTCGCCGGTTAATTTCTCATTTTTAAGCAGAGAGACAATTGAGGAAGACATTGCTGAAATTTAAACAAACAATGACCGTATTAGTTATCTTTGCCTTAACCCATCATACAAGCAAACAATTGCACACAATCCAATCAATTTAGCAAAACAGACAATCACAGAACCCTAAAACTATTGATTTAGTTTTGCAACGACGTTTCAGAGGTTTAGAATATCAGCCACCGAAGAGTGATCAGGCACTCCTCCTTTGAAATGAGACACTTCTCAGCTAATTCTAATTCCAGAATAACTCATATTCCTATAGACATTAGCCACCGTTGTTCGGTCAAGGATTTGTTAACACTTTTAACTCATCCTCGTAAGTGTAACCCTCCCACTTTCAGATCTCAGAGGCACGCACCAACAGGCTACCGAAGGGAAAGACAACTGTTGGTGATTAGCCTAAGAGCTCCTATCCTTTTCAGGAGTTCACGGTGTTCCGAATCCTATGACCAGGCCCTCCGAAGGGATGGTTGCGCCAGGACAACCTGCAGGCAGATCATAGGACTCTCACGGTGTGAACTATGGGCGGAGACCGAGGGATACGTTGACACGTGTCCCGCTCCCACTTACTCTAGACATTTTTCCCATTCACCTTGATATTGATCCATGCAAACACTTTCCGAAGGGAGGCCGCTCCTAAGGCGACTCGAAGCCGAGCATGAATCTCACGTTGTGAATATAGGGACGTAGGAGCAAAACTTGATTTAAATCTCGTTTTGTAATTTTCCTCCCACTGAAAATGTCCTAAGGTTAATATAGGGTTGTTTAACTTAGATAGTATTCGGCTAAGTCAATCTATCTAAGTCTGATCCTATTATAACAATTATGGAAAGGATTCAACTGCAATCTTTTGGGTGAATTAAACTTCTTTTAATAAACCCAACATTGCAAGTCAACATTACTATGGTTAATTCAACTCAATGTTCAGGTCAGTTCCCAGGTAGGAGGTGTTCCGTAAACCGTCAACTTAAATACCCCCAGCCTTAGACAGAACTTTACCGAGAGAGTTCCCTTATAACCTCAGTAATGTAAGGTCTTTACTCTAAAGATCTAGGTGCATTAAACACTTTTAATAAACCTAGTGACATTGCATGCTAACATTTAACTATGATTAATTCAACTCCGGTATTCCAGGTCAGTTCCCAGGTAGGAGGTGTTCCGTAAACCGTCAACTTAAATACCCCCAGCCTTAGACAGAACATTACCGGTGGAGTTCCCTTATAATCATAGCAATGTTTTTCCTACTTAGTCAATTAAAACTATTTTTAATCCTAAGTAAGAAAAGATTCTAATCCTATTAGAAATCGATCTAGGTCTAATTAATTTTAAACAATTTAAAATTAATCCAATTTATCCTATGATCTTATGTTTGCATGCAAATCTTGATTATAGATTTACGGTTTCTAATCATTAATATTAAAGAACTATTTCAAATTTTAATGATTAATCCTATAATCAAGAATCTAGGGTTTAATTCATTCAACAATCTCATTCAAATTAAATAATTAAACCACATCGATTGCATGAATAATATAACAATTATATCATTAACTATGGATGTTTCATGCTTCATGCAATTTTGATTTTCTTTTATTATAACAATTATAAGCCTATCAAGAAAATCAATCAAGCATGCTTCATTCATCACATTAAACATAACTATTTATATTTAATTTAAGTAATGACATGCTTCATGCTTTCCAATTTTTCATATAATTAATATACACTTATATTAAAAAATATGAAAATAAATCCATGCATTTAAACATACATTATAACATTTTATAATATATAAAAATGCATGAGCATGTTTATAACCTAAGGTGGGATTAAATATTCTATATGACATCCATAAAGCATATAAATAGCAATTGAACCGGTTAATTTTGGCCCCTAGGATAAAATAAAGCATTAAATTACATTAATTTAGCTAAATTCTATCCTAAAAAATCCATGTACAGCTCCGGAATTGGTCCAGACAGCACGAACCGCCCCGAACCACCTCGAACCGGCCTCCAAAATCACGAACCATGCCAAAAATTGGCTGAACCGGACCAAATAGGTCCCAGCCCAGCCTAACCGGTCCGAACCGGACCGGCCACGCCTTGAACCGCGCCTGTTGAAACCCTAATGCGCGCCTCCATCGTGACAGCGTCGAGACGCTGTGTTGATAGCGTCCCGACGCTGTGCGTTTTCCATATCTGGCGCCTGCGGTATCGAGACAGCGTCGAGACGCTGTTGAGGTAGCGTCCCGACGCTGTTGCGTCTGGAGGCAGAATCTGGGCGGCAGCAGCATCGATTCTCCGATTTTGGCCTCGATTTCAGCGGCGATTGCTTCGATTTTCATCTCATAAAAACCTATTCTAGACCCGGACTTACATAGGACTCGATTTTACATAAAATACCCGAAACACCGGGCCTTACATGATCAAAATCACATAAAAAATAAAATCTATGGCCATAAAATTAACCTAAACAGTTCAACGCAAACCGAACATACATTATGCATAAATCCCACCTATTAGAGCCTATCGCAACTTTTAATATTAATTAATAGGGACAGCGATGGCTCTGATGCCGATTGAAGGGAATAAAAGTCCCCACGCAGCGGAAGCGCATCGATTGGACCTTACGCCGTATATTAATTAACATTAAAATACCGTTACGATAACTCAAACAAAACTTTAAACAACCTTTAAAGCCGCTGTAAAATTGGTTTAAACATGCTAAAATAAATCTAAATTTATTTTTAATACTTTTCTAAAGAAAAGAGGAAGAACCGTTTCAAACCTTCGTTGAAGACTTGACCGTTCTTCGCCAACGACGCTCCACGAACGAAAACGCAGCAGCCGCCTTTGTTTTTCTTCGCTGGAAATTTCTTCTTTGATTGACACAATCACCACAGAGGTTACACCGGTATGCCTCTAAGTCTAGGAGGCAAAAGACTTGTGGGAGTCTTTCTCGAAGAGGGAGGCTAGAGAGAATTCTAGGTCTTGTCTTTGAGAGTCTAAGAGCAAGAGCAAGAGTGTCAAGTCATGACCAATTAGGTCTAGTGTTCTATTTATAGAAGAGAGGCCATGAATAAAATATTCAATTAAATCAATCTTTTCCAAAATTGATTCAATCTTATTCCTTAATTAATCAATCATGATCAATCAATTCCCTAATTGATTAATCTTTTCCATAAATGACTAATTACTTCCATAAGTGATTAGATCATTCCCATAAATGATTAATCACTTCCTTAAGTGATTAATTATTTACATAATTGATTAATTCATGGTTAATGAATTCTTTAATTAATTAACCACCAATTAAATATCACATATTTAATTTCCGGCCTTGAATTAATTAATTTTGCCCAAACACATTTTAGGACTTAAATTAATTAATTCATTATTTGAACTCTTTCAATCTTCCATAAATCTATATTTGAACTTCTTCAAATATTTAATTTCTCTCATAATAATATATCAATATATATTATATTTGTTTCCCTTAGTAAATTGAACATTTTCAATTTACATTTATTACTTAGTTGCCTCAAATTACTTTATGAGCTACCAGTGGGACCTAATGGACCTGCAGATCAGAAGCTCCAACGATGTGAGATTAATTGGTCAAACTCATTAACCACATTAATCAATATTCGTTAACTGTGTGTTCATTCCACTATAGACTCACAGTTGCACTCTTCTCACTGCAGACATATTTTCTGTGTCCACGGATATAGACCAATATCGACTAGTTAGTCCTTCACGAGTGTCCGTAACACCAGCTGGGTCAAATTACCGTTTTACCCCTGGGTTACCTCTATTTCCTTAAGTACCAATTCTCCTCTAATGAACAACCTGTTTGTGGTCCAACCATCAAACAGAAAACCCTCTCGTGCCATTGAGAGGGTAGGGCCCTTTGTTCAAGACTCGGAGTAACCACTTAAGGGAACACTCATCTGCTTCCCTAAAGTCGGGAAGGAGTGAATTCCATCTTGTACAATTATGTTCCCAGCTCCCCATTCGGTCTTGTCCCCAAAGTGGTAGGCTTATTGAGTCGGCGTATTGGTCACTCTCACCCATACAAATCAAAGGACAATCTCTCATGAGCAGGAGTCCATAATCAACTCAGGATTAAGACTAAGTTGTCTAGGTCGTCCTAGTGAAATAGAAAACCAACTAGTTAACGGTGTTATAACCGGTGGTTACTATTTCGCGGTCCGGTCTTATGCAAACTCATTGCATAGGATACCCCCACTCGCATGTCTCCTACACGAACGCGTTGGATCGCAGCGTTTGTATCAAATACAAAGTGAGCCGTATCCATAGTGTCACCAGGATAAGGCACCCAGTCTTATCCCTATACTATAGACCCTTTAGGCTGTTTCTTGAACAATGATCCCATATGTCGCTACATATAGTTCAAGACTCATATTACAGCCTTGGATGTCTATTTTATTGGATTAGGGTTATTATTAGGCAAAGACAAATATAAAATAACTAATAACAATTAATGGAAAAATATATCAATATTATTTCATTAATATCCGGTCAACAGTTACATTCACTATCTACGAGTTTTAGGGCATAAAACCCAACAGTTGGACCATAAACAAATTGTTCATTAGAGGACTAGTGGACTTAAGGAACTAAGATGTGCTATAGGGGTAAAACGGACATTTTGACCTGACTATAGTAACGAACGACCTGGGAAGGATTGACTTACTAATCATGGTTATATCGAGGGGACGGAAATATATCTACAGTGAGGGGAGTTCAACTACTAGGCTATAGTGGAGTGTCCCGGTAGTTAACAGATGTTGGTTAGCTAGGTTAAAAGAGTTTGGCCAGTTAAACCTTGTACCGTTGAAGCCCATGATCTGTAAGTCCATTAGGTCCCCTTGCTAGCTCGAGACTAACCTTTGGAACAATATGATGGATAGAATATGAATTACTTTCATGATTAGGGAAATGCATAGTTGGATGGTTTTCACGTTGTCGATACGTCGGGTTTCTAATAAACCAATATATGAGAGATTGAATATTTAAATATGATTTAAATACCGAGAACATGAATAGGGATTCATGTTAAAAATAACATTTCGGAAATGTTTGGGATTGATGGCAAAATATTAATATAATATTAGATATTATATTAATTGATTATTAGTTATTTTAAATTTTAATTAATTTAAAATTGAGAAATCAAAATTGAATTTTGGTTTTTTAGATTATTAATAATTAAAAATTGAATTCATAAATTTATAAATTAGAAAATTCATTTTCGAATTTTGGAAAATTCAATTAAATGGGTAATTTTAGGAGGTGGAGTGGTTTATGACTAAACCCACTCTTAAGTCCTTTGATTGCCACCTTAATCCACTTCCTCATGAAGTGTCTAACTCTTATGAAGAGTTTACATGCTGAATCCTCTATAAATGATGGTGTTTTAGCTGAAATTGAAGAGCTTCTTGGCTGTTATGCTGCTGGATTTACTTCACAAACACCATAGTTACAAAACTCTCTCATACTATCTTTTCCCTTTAAAATTCCATCACTTGAGGATCTCACAATCCGTTCCAAAGGCTTGAGGATAGCAAGGAAGACCCAGTGGTGGTTCGTGATCGATTGGTGTAGAAAAACAACAAGCATATCCAACCAATTTCTCCATAGAAAAGAGGTTGGTAAACTTACTCTGTTTTTCTTCTCATGAACAGCATGCAATGAATGATCAAATTGACCTTATTATGTGTCTGAGATCCAAAATTGTTTCCGCATTTTAGATATTAACACTTTCAGTATACTTGTTCGATAAAGTCCTTGTCGAGTTTTTTGTTCACTTAAGTTATTAAATTAGGGAATTGCACGTTGAATAACCCAAATCCAATAAACTAACATCCATGGCCATATGATATGAATACTTAAACTTTATGTAGCGACATAAAAGTGGATCAAGTTCAAGTAATAGCCTAAACGGTTTATAGTATAGGGATAAGGCTGAGTACCTTTGTAGGGGATGAAAGCCCTAGCGCAACGGAAGCGCATCGATAGGACCTTGCGCTGTATATTAATTAATATCAAAATACGAATACGAATAGGCAAAACGAAACTTTAAACATGCTTTAAAGCCGCTATAAAACGCTATAAACATGCTGAAAAACTATAAAAATAAAACTATTTTTATTTTCATGTTTTTCTAAAGAAAATGGTAAGAACCGTTACAAACCTTCGTTATAGACTTGACCGATTTTCGCCAACGATGCTCCTAACGGTTGAAAACGCAGCAACCTCTTGGAAATCCTTCGTTGAAATTTTTCTTCTTCAAAGACACAATAACCACAGAGGTTACACCGGTATGTCTCTAAGTCTAGGAGGAATAGACTTGTGGGAGTCTTTCTCTAAGAGGGAGGCTAAAGAGAATTCTAGGGTCTTGTCTTGTGAGTCTAAGAGCAAGAGGGCTACCAAACCATTAGGTCTAGTGTTCTATTTATAAGAGAAAGGCCATGAATAAAATATTCACATTAAATCAATTATTTCCATAACTGATTTAATCTATTCCATATTTAATCAACTCATGATCAATCAATTCCATAATTGATTAATCTTTCCCACAAATAACTAATTACTTCCATAAGTGATTAGATTATTTCCATAAATGATTAATCACTTCCATAAGTGATTAATTATTTCCATAATTGATTAATTTTCAATTAATTAACTCTTTAATTAATTAGTCACCAATTAAATATCACATATTTAATTTTCGGCCATGAATTAATTAATTGCCCAAATTAATTTTAGGCCTTAAATTAATTAATTCATATTTGAACTCTTTCAAATTCCTATAAATTTAATATGAATCAAATTCATATTGATGTTTTAAATTTCTTCATATATTTATTTCTCTCATAATAATATATCAATATATATTATATTGTTTCCCTTAGTAAATTGAACACTTTCAATTTACATTTATTACTTAGTTGCCTCAAATTACTTTATGAGCTACCAGTGGGACCTAATGGACCTACAGATCAGAAACTCCAACGATGTGAGATTAATTGGTCAAACTTATTAACCAAATTAATCAATATTCGTTAACTGTGTGTATATTCTGAAAGGATTTGGAATTCCCCAATTCCGTTAAAGCGGAAGCGTAATTGGGACCGATTCGTAGTTAATTTTGTTTATCCAAAAATACTATTGCATTGGTTAAAACATAGAACAAATTCTATAGAAACTTAAGGCTAAGCATACAAAATTTAGTTCTAAATCTATAATAAAGAAAAGAGAAGCAAACCTCCGTTGACGACTCTGAATACTTCAACGGATGATTCTTGATTGTTCTGCAACAACGAAGAACACCACCATTTGATCTTCCCCGCTATAACTCTGAGATTAGGAACGTAGTTGTGGGACTACCTAATCTTGAATGGGAAAAACTCTAGAGAGAAAATTCTCCCTAAAGTTCCTGAGTTGAGAGAATATGAGAGGGAGGCTAGAGAGAATGCAAGAGTGCATTCTTGTGGCCTTATGTTGTTGTACTTAAACCCTAGGTTTAGTGTTCTATTTATAGGAGAAAGGCCATGAATAAAATATTCATTTAAAATCAATTATTTCCATAATTGATTTAATCTTTTCCATAATTAATCAATTCCATAACCAACCAATTCCATGACCAATCAATTCCATAATTGATTAATCTTTTCCATAAATGATTGATCACTTCCATAAGTGATTAAATCATTTCCATAAATGATTAATTACTTCCATAAGTGATTAATCATTTTCATAATTGATTAATTTCCAATTAATTAATTCTTTAATTAATTAATCACCAATTAAATATCATATATTTAATTTCAGACCTTCTATTAGTTAATTAATTAATTACCCAATTAAATATCATATATTTAATTTGAGACCTTCAATTAATTAATTCTATAATATGAATCAAATTCATATTAAAATTTGAACTCCTTCAAATTCTCTTATATCCTATAAATTTAATATGAATCAAATTCATATTAATATTTGAACTTTTTCAAATATTTATTTCTCTCAAAGACTATAGTTTAATTAAATCTCATTTAATTTAAACTAAATTGAATAATTAATTAATTCATAATTAATTAATTTATCTTCTAATTAAATACCATATATTTAATTAGACATATATTTGAACTCTTTCAAATATATCAATCTCTCAATATAATAAAGTTTAATCTAAAATTTAACTTTATATTTTAATGCATCACTATACATTATATTAATTTGTATCTCGTACAATTAACTTAATTCCCAATATGAATTTGAACTATTCAAATTCTCTCAAGATATATTTGTTCCTAATTACTCTTTACGAGCTAGCAGGGGGACCTAATGGACCTACAGATCAGAAGCTCCAATGATATGAGGTTAATAGATTAAACTCATTAATCAGGTTAACCAATATTCATTAACTGTGGGTCATTCCACTAAAGACCCACAGCTGAACTCTTCTCACTGTAGAACATTTCTGTGTCCATGGATGTAGACCTATGCCGGTAAGTCAATCCTCCACGAGTGTTCGTAATCACGGCTGGGTCAAATTACCGTTTTACCCTTGTGTTACATCTGTCTCCTTAAGTACCAGTGCTCCTATAATGAACAACCTGTTTATGGTCCAACCATTAAACAGAAAGTCCCTCTCGGGCCAGTGAGAGGGCGGGATCCCTTTATTCAAGTCCCGGAGTCACCACTTAAGGGAACACTCATCTACTTCTCCTAGATGTGGGAAGGAGTGAATTCCTTCTTGTGTTGTCATGTCCCCAGCCTCCCACTCGGTCTTGTCCCCAAAAAGGAAGGCATATTGAGTCGGCGTATTGGCCACTCTCACCCATGCTAATCAAAGGACAATCCCTCATGAGAAGGAGTTCATGACACACTCAGGATTAAGACTGAGTTACCTAGGTCATCGTATTGAAACAGTAAACTAACTAGTTAACGGTGTTACATCTAGTGGTTTACTATTTCGTGGTCCGGTCTTATGCAAACTCATTGCATAGGATACCCCAGCTCGCATGTCTCCTACATGGACGCCTTGGATTAATACGTCTGTATCGAATACAAAGCGGGTCATATCACATAGTGTTACCAGGATAAGGTACCCAACATTATCCTTGTACTATAGACCTTTTAGGTTGTTACTTGAACACCAATCCCCGTATGTCCCCACATACTAGTTCAAGTCACATGTAAACAACCTTGGATCTTAGTTTATTGGATTTGGGTCAAATTGTGCAATATTTAACAATAACACTTTATTGTAGAAACTCAATAACACTTTATTGAAACAAGTATACAATTTGTTTACATTCACTATCTACGAGTTGTAGGGCATAAAACCCAACATATTCCACTATAGACTCACAGTTGCACTCTTCTCACTGCAGACATATTTTCTGTGTCCATAGATATAGACCAATAACGTCTAGTTAGTCCTTCACGAGTGTCCGTAACACCAGCTGGGTCAAATTACCGTTTTACCCCTGGGTTACTTCTATTTCCTTAAGTACCAGTTCTCCTCTAATGAAAACCTGTTTGTGGTCCAACCATCAAACAGAAAACCCTCTCGTGCCATTGAGAGGGTAGGGCCCTTTGTTCAAGACGCGGAGTCACCACTTAAGGGAACACTCATCTGCTTCCCTAATGTCGGGAAAGAGTGAATTCCATCTTGAATGATTATGTTCCCAGCTCCCCACTCGATCTTGTCCCCAAAATGGTAGGCTTATTGAGTCGGCGTATTGGCCACTCTCACCCATACAAATCAAAGGACAATCCCTCATGAGCAGGAGTCCATAATCAACTCAAGATTAAGACTAAGTTGTCTAGGTCGTCCTAGTGAAATAGAAAACCAACTAGTTGACGGTGTTATAACCAGTGGTTACTATTTCGCGGTTCGGTCTTATGCAAACTCATTGCATATGATACCCCCACTCACATGTCTCCTACACGAACGCGTTGGATCATGGCGTTGTTGGGTTTAATGTCCTCTAAACTCATAGTTTGTAAATCATTAAACATATTATATTTCCAATAAAGACGTTATTGAGGTTATTCAGTAAAAGATGTTATTGAATATGTAAATTGCGAATGATTAACCTAAATCAAATAAACTAAGATCCTTGGCTATAACATGAATACTCGAACTATATGTAGGGACATATCATAGGATCAAGTTCAAGTTTATAGCCAAAATAGTCTATAGTATAAGGATAGGGTTTAAGTACAAACGATGATACCCCAAATCGTTCATGTAGAGACATGCTAGTGGGGGCGTCCTATGCAATGAGTTTGCATAAGACTGGATCGCGAAATAAGTCACTTTCTCTTTATAACGCCGTTTACTGTAGAAACTGACTATTTTACAAGATGACGTAGGTAACTCGATCTTAATCCTGAGCTAACTATAAACTCCTGTTTATACGAGATTATCCTTTGATCTGCATGGGTGAGAGTGGCCAGACATCGCCGACTCAATAAGCCTACCATTTTGGGGATAAGATCGGATAGATAGCTGGGGACATAGTCTCGCAAGACGGAATTCGCTCCTCCCCATTTCAGGGATAGTAGAGAGGTTGTTCCCTTAAGTACTAACTCCAGGACTTGAAAAAGGGGCCCCACCCTCTCCATGGCACGAGAGGGACTTAGGTTTGATGGTTGGACCACAAACCGATTGTTCATTAGAGGATTTGTGGAACTTAAGGAACAAGAAGTACTTTAGGGGAAAACGGTCTTTTGACCTAGCTATAGCTACGAACAACCTGTGAAGGATCGACTTACTGAACATGGTTATATCAAGTGGACGGAAATATATCTATGGTGAGGGGAGTGCAGCTACTGGGCTATAGTGGAGTGTCCCGGTAGTTAACGAATGTTGGTTAGCTTGGTTAATGAGATTAGTCGGTTAGCCTCGAATCGTTGGAGCCCATGATCTATAGGTCCATTAGGTCCCCCTAATATCTCATATCGAAATAAAGCCTAGAACAATAAGATAGGATTCTTTTAATCGTTCAGAATTGGGGAAAATGGTATTATCGTAAATTGTGTTTGACACAATAATTTAATTATGAATTAAATTAGAAAATGAGAGATAAAGTATTTAAAAGTGTTTTAAATACTATATATATGAATAAGGATTCATATATAATGGATTGCACAAGGTTGGTATGATTAATTGGATTTAATCATATGATATTAATTGGAAAAATGTTTCAGATTAATTACCTATTATTAACTTCAATTAGGAATTGAAATTAATATTAAAATGCAAGCTTGAAATCAGATTATTGATCTAAGATAGTGGATTTAATTGGATTCCCACTCTTGCATGGTAATTCAAAGTGGAAAACAACACATTTATGCACTAGTTGCATGTAATGTTATAAGAACACCTAGAATCCACTATAGTTTGCATATCCAACATGTGTCTTGCATCTTAAGGCTTCTTCTTGCATGGATTCACTCTATAAATAGAGATTAAATCAGATTGAAGCTTAAGAGAGCCATTTCCATATTGTTATGATGCTGGAATTTGGTCTCAAACTCACTCATCTCCATATATCTCTCAAATGCTTGAACCTTCAAGCATTCCCTTCCCATTCCCTATCTCTATAGACTCCCACAAGTCGTTCTTGGCCCGGAGAATAGTAGGGAAGACACTAAGGGTTGTCCTAAGAAGATTGGAGAAGAAAATAATCCACGGAGGTCCACCTATTGAGCTGTAAAAGGTTTGTACTTCTAAACTCTTTGTTTCTGGTTTCTTTAGAACAAGCATGCTTTAAGAGTAAAATTGATGTAGTTAAGTGTTTTTGATCTTCAATTGCTTCCGCATGTGTTATATGAACACCTTCAGGCATTTGTATCAAATACAAAGTGGGTCGTATCCATAGTGTCACCAAGATAAGGCACCTAGTCTTATCCCTATACTATAGACCCTTTAGGCTGTTTCTTGAACAGTGATCCTCATATGTTGCTACATATAGTTCAAGACTCATATTACAGCCTAGGATGTCTAGTTTATTGGATTAGGGTTATTTTAGGCAAAGACAAACATAAAATAACTAATAACACTTGATGGAAAAATACATCAATATTATTTCATTAATATTCGGTCAACGGTTACATTCACTATCTACGAATTTTAGGGCATAAAACCCAACAACCTTATCCTGGGAACACTATGTGATGCAACCCACTTTGTATATAGTGCAAACGATGTGATTCTGAATCGCTCATGTAGAGACATGCGAGTGGGGGTGTCCTATGCAAATGAGTTTGCATAAGACCAGGACCAAGAAATAAGTCAATTTCCTTTATAATGTCGTTTACTGTTGAAACTGACTTATTTTAGTGTGATGACCTAGGTAACTCGATATTAATCCTAAGCTAACTATGAACTCCTGTTTATTCGGGATTATCCTTTGATTTGCATGGGTGAGAGTGGCTCATCATCGCCGACTTAATAAGCCTACCATTTTGGGGATAAGACCGGGTAGATAGCTGGGGACATAGTCCTGCAAGATGAAATTCACTCCTACCCGATTTAGAATAGTAGAGAAGTTGTTCCCTTAAGTGCTGACTCCGGGACGTGAACAAAGGGATCCCACCCTCTCATTGGCTAGAGAGGTATTAGGTTTAGTGGTCGGACCACAAACCAATTGTTCATTAGGGACTCAGTGGGGACTTAAGGAACCAGATGTAACTTCAGGGGTAAAATAGACATTTGATCCAGCTGTAGTTATGAACAACCTGTTGATGCGCAATTTACTTACTGCAAGTGTACGGGTCAAGTAATGATATAGTGTTTTCGTGTAAAATGAGTGTCGTCCTCTAGATTGGATTTCTAACAAATTAAGTACCGTGAATACTTTTGTTCAATTTTATTTAGGGAGCAAAACTCAAAGATAAAGATAAAAGTAGAGACAAAAAGCATAAAATAAAGGTGGAGACTCAAATGGAAAGACTCTTAGGGAATTGATTTCATTGTTGAGATTGAAGATTAATTAATGGGATGAATTTAGCATGCAATTATTCTACCAAGTCTAGGAACCTTTTATCACAACTATCTCTCCCGAGCATAATTGATTCTCATGCATGCAACCAACTTGATATCCCTATCTAAGTTCATTAACATGCAAGGCTTTGAGTTTAGTTCTTCAAGCAACTTCTAAAGTTATTCCAAATCCCGTCACAAACTTAGAATTTCTACTTTAGTTATGCAATTAAATAAAGTAAGTCTTAGGCCAAATCCCCTCTCTCGAGCAAGATTCAACACTCAAATCATTCAACTAGTGATTAAGTAATTGAAAGCATTTAACCATAATTGCATAGGTAAAATAAATGCATATTCATACCACAAATTAATCCAACAAACTAAAAAAACTACATCAATCCCTAAGACAAACAACTAGCAATTCATAGTCTTTAAACCACAAACACTAATTGAAAGAAAAGCCATAAAAACTACAAGAGGTAAGGGAAAGAGTAAGGAAAACTCGAATTCGTCGAAACCGACACGTCCCCGTCACGATCTCCACGTCTTCTCGCTTGATTCCCGCTCCTTGGCCTTGCTTCAGCTCCCACCAAAGGTCTCTAGTCGAAATTAAGGCTAAAATCTAACCAATTGGACTCCCCTTGGCCGTGCAAGAAAAGGATGAATTTATAGAAAATCTGTCGACAGCGTCGCGACGCTATAGGGGCAGTTGTCGCGATACTGCGATTCTAGAAAATTTGCCGAGAGCGTCGTGACGCTGGTCACAGTGTCGCGACGCTATGGTTTTTTTTTTTTTTTTAATCGGCTGGGCTGAATTTGACTTCTTCCAACTTGATCCTTTTTCGATCTTTTAGCCCTTATTCATGTCCCGAACATGCAATTAGCTCCAATGTTTATTTCCTACAAATACGACACAAAAACGCATCATTTTGGCCAATAAATTATAAAAGACTAGCTAAATTAATTAGGGAAAACTAGCTAGCTATGCTCGCTATCACCTGTGAAGGGTCGACTTACTAATCATGGTTATATCGAGTGGACAGAAATATATCTACAGTGAGGGGAGTTCAACTATCGGACTATAGTGGAGTGTGCCGATAGTAAACGAATGTTGGTTAACTAGGTTAAAAGAGTTTAGCCAGTTAATCTCGGATTGTTGGAGCCCATGATCTGTAGGTACATTAGGTCCCCCTGCTAGCTCATAAGGAATAAACCTTAGAACAAATGTGATGAAGAAATTATGTTCAATATATTTAACGTTAAAGTTTAATTACAAATTAAATATTACCGATATATTATTTAATTACGATTTAAATATTACCGATATATTATGTATTCGATACACATTTTGGTTTGGATATGGATAGGGATTCATATTAAAAACCGGGTTTGAGAGAAGTCAAGATTGGTGTCGGGATTATTATAATTCTTTAATTTAATATTTGATATTAAATTGAATAAATTATATTTAATTAAATTTTTAATTAAATACATACATACATATAGATATATATATGAAATTAATTTGGAAATTCATTTGAAATTCAAAAGTTGGTTTTAATTTTAATTTGAATTTCATTTATGTCCAAGAGGTGGTGGAATGTGAAGTTTCACATTTTTTTCTTCTTGATTTGCCACCTTCATTGACACCAAGCAAAGTCCCAAATTGCTGTGAGCTTTTAGGGTATTTAGTTGCATGATGGTCTTCTTTAAAAGGAGAATAATGCTGTGAAACAAAGTGGTTGATGGCTGAGTGCAAGATGCTGGTTCAATCTCTCTCTCAAACTCACAATCTCTCTCAAATTCACAACTTGACATTCAAGCTCTCTTCATCCAAATTCATCACCATTTGAGTCCCACAATTCGTTCTAAAGCCGGAGGATAGAAGGGAAGACATCGGTGGTTGTCCACGCATCGATTGTGATCGAAAAACAACAAAGGAGCTCTTGAATTTGGCACCAAAAGGTTGGCTTAAACAATCCTCTGTTTTGGTTCTTTGTTGTGCATGTTTTCTTAACTAAAATTAAAAGAAATTTGAGTGTTTCGATCCAAATCGCTTCCACTAGTGTCTTGTACACTCCTTCACCTACTACAAAGTAGTATAGAGTCGGAGTTTACAAATTTTATTTGATTTGGAGACCTCGACAATCTCTCCGTCAAGTAGCCCAATGTACAAGCAAGATTATGCCGATCTTAATAACTTTTGTTTTATGTTTCACCATCCTTTGTCTCCAACTCGTTGAATATTGAGTTGGGTTTTACTTCATTGTCTCAAACTTCTCTCTTTTTCTTTTTTTGGTGGTAATTAATGTTTGGGAAAAATACACTTTTGGTCCCTGAGGTTTGAGTTAGGTTTCATTTTGGTCCCTGAGTTTTCAAACTCAACATTTTAGTCCCTGAGGTTTGGATTTCATTTCATTTTAGTCCCTCCATCCACTTTTCTGTTAAATGTTAACGAAATGCTGATGTGGCAAGTATTTTTTATTAAAAAAATATTTTTAAATTTTTAAATATAAAATAAAATATTAATTATTATTTTTATTATTTTTATTTTCTTTTTTTTCCTTTATTCTTCATCTTCTTCCTCTCCATCTTCTTCTTCACCATCTTCCTTCAACCTAATTAACACCTTCATTACCTCCATTACCAGAAGTTGTCTTCCGTCGCCGTCGCCCGCCGTTCGCCGTCGCGCCGCCGCCGTTCGCCAGAATTTTTTTTCTTTTTTTTCTCTCTTCCTTTCTTTCTTCTTCTTTCCCTTCTTTCCTCTCCTCTTTTCACTGGTATCTTAGCCTTACCGCTGTCTCTCTCCCTCTTTCGTTTCTCCTCCGCCAGCCACGTCGCTCTCCCAGCCTAAGCTGCAGATCTCACGAATCTCGCCTAGATCCGCGAATGTCGCCCAGCCGCAGTCACAGATCTCGCGAATCTCGTCCAGCAGTAGCTCGCTCCCAGTCGCTCGCGCAGCCGCAGCTCGCTCCTCGTCGTTCGCAGTCGCCCGCTTGCAGTCCGTTCACCGCCCGTTCGCAGTCGTTCGTCCCCGCGCGTTTGCAGTCGCCGTTCGCAGTCGCCCACTTGCAGTTCGTTCGCCACTCGTTTGCACGCCTCCGTTTGAATAGCAGATCTGGGTTTGTGTTTTCTCCTCAGCAGATCTGGGTTTTCTCCTTGATTTCTTCTGTAGATCTGGGATTTCTTTGTCGCCCGTTTGATTTCTTCGGGCCTCCATTCTCTCCCTCGTCTGAATAAAAGCGTTGCCATTTTTTTTTTTTTTGAAAAACAGTGGAAGAAGAAAGGGGAGGGAGGAAGAGGGAAGAAGAAGAAGAAAAAGAAGAGGAGAAGGAAGAGAAAAATGGAAAACGGCGGTTTTCGCCGACGACAGTACCGGCGATGGTCCGGCGGCAGCGGCGGCGGCTACTACAAATTAATTGAGATTAGGGTTTGAAAGGGAGGGGAAGAAGATGGAAGAAGAAAAAATAAATGAAAAAAGAAAATGAAAAATAATAAAAAAAAATGATTTAATATATTATTTTATTTTAAAGAATTAAAAAATAGATTTTTAAATAAAAAACTATTCCACGTCAGCGTTCTGTTAACATTTAACGGAAAATTTGACTGAGGGACCAATAGTGTAACAAAATCCAAACCTCATGGACTAAAATGTCGAGTTTGAAAACTCAGGGACCAAAATGAAACCTAACTCAAACCTCAGGGACCAAAAGTGTATTTTTCCCTTAATGTTTTCAACTTGTGTGTTTCTTAATAGTAGCAGCACTCACTAAGCAAAAGAAAATGATATAATACTTCCTATAGTCTATACTCATCCTATATTATGAAATGATAAAGCAAAGTACAGGTACATGTCACCGAGAGGTGAAAGGATGATAAGGCGAGTTTCACCAGCTGCTGCTATACAAAAATGGTCCATTTACTGTTGTTTTTGTATTTTAATGAATCAGTTGTCTCAGATTTACATCACATAAAATGTTGTCCGTCGTATGTATTACTAACCTTTTCGCAGAAATTGTGTCATGTGATGCTTCATTGCACAAAATAACATTTGTAGTTTTATTCATTAACACAAAACCTCAAGTAGGAATATGGGTTATTTCTTTTGTAGTTGATTTTAGATCTTAGACAAGTTATTGGTTAACGAAAATCTGTTAGTGATAGAACCCAAGTAGTATATTAACAACTCACTAGGATTACTTCCAAGACAATCAACCAATTAATAATGCTCCAAAAACACCACAAATCAATCACCAATTAATCATCAAGCAATCAACCAATAACGCACAGCAATCAACCATAAAATTTAGAAGACTAAAACGCAAGTAACACACGATTTATACGTGAAAAAACCCCTTCGATGTGAAGAGTAAAAACCACGGGACTTATGAGGAGTCCACCCTTGTCACCTTCTCATATTATGATAAAATTGAGGGACAAAGAATCCAAATCAGTCATACAAAGATTCACAACCCACCAATACTTTCATACCTAAGAGATCAACACTTGAGAGATAAAGAAGATGAAAATATCTCTAGTTTTACAGGTTCTGTCCAGCAGCGATTACAAACAAAAAAAAAGCTCAACACAACGATCCAACCGTTCAAAACGAGGCCCTATGTGTCCCCAACAGTCTGACCAAATTTCAGCAAAATCCAACGGTTGAAACTCTGGAATCGACAACTTTTTGAACGCTGTCGCTGAAAATTCGAACTGCATTGCTCTCCCTACTTCTCTCCGTTTTTCTGTGTGTTTTTCTATATTTTTCAATTGTCGTCCCTTTTCTTAGGTCATCTCATATCAAAGAAAAAAACCCTAGACTTTCAAGAGAGGCCAACTCATTTAACCCTAATTGGGCTAAACACATAACCCGATATATTGGGCTTGTAAACACAAGTTTAAAAAAAAATAAATAAATAAACCCTTGCTTGTGCAACAAGTGGGCTAGACACCCACAACAGTCAGTTCATTATGATTATATTTTTGGATAAAATTATGGTTGAATATACCGTTTTTGTAGATTTTTTCTTTTGAACACTATTTCTAGATGAAAAATCTGGTAATTGCTTGCTAGCAAGCAAGTTGTGATAATGAAATTTCAAATAACCATTTTAGTGAAATCTATTAATTCATTATAATTATATATTTGGTTGAAATTATCATTCATTTGATTTTATATTTTTAGATGAACAATAATGAAATAAATGTTATAAACAGGGATAAAATAAGAACAAAAGCACAAGAGAAAAGGTGAAGAGAAAGTAGGGAACAAAGTATTTGTTATTTATATAATAGTTACAAAAACCAACATAAACAGAAGATAGGATGTGTAACCTATAGGAATCTTGGACATCTAATTAGAATATTCTTTAACTTAAATATTGATAATGATGAAAATTTTACTTTTTTTTCTAAACTTCTAAACTAGAATAGACATCAAAAAATAATTTACACCAAAAAGAAAAAAGAATGAATGCGATAAATTTTGAAATGTTATTGAAAAATGTAGAAATGAAAGAGGACAATTGGGTTGTAGATGGGTCAGGTGCATTTATAGGGCCAAAAAGTTTGGGCCCATTTGCTGTTTTTAATTTGTCAGAATCAGAAATTTAAGGCGAAAGAAATATCCATTCTTTCAATCGAACGTGTCATTCTGACTTTCTGATCATCACTTCAATATTTTCCCTTTTAAGTTTTTTTTTTTTTTTTTTTTTTTTTTGGTTTCTTAGGTTCTATATTCAATACCATGGATGTATAGTTTTTCAAATTGACCAATCAATTTTTTTGTGGGGTTATTTGTGGGTTTTCAAGAAAAATGTCGAGGTTCATAAATTTGATTCATCCATATCAAGCATACAAAAATATCATTTTATTTGCTTCCTTTTAAATTTCTTTTAGAATTCCAGCCAATTTTAAAATCAAAATGGCTAGTTTACCGACTTTGTTTAAGAAAATGGCTATCAAAAACGAAAATATTATCTATAAAAGAAAAATGAAACAATTCCATGAAGTAATAGAAATCCGGTTACATAAAATATTATTTACATTGAAATGCAATTTCTACATCATTTTGAGAAGGGGATGAAATTAAAATCCACATTGAGATGAGGAAAAACTATTAAACCAAAAAGAAACTCGAGATTTTTTTTTTTTTTAACGATATATGAGATAAGGATTAGAACCTGTGATCTCTTAGTCAATAATATAATATCTTAACAATTTGAGTTATATATTAAAATTCAGAATTCAGACTCAGCACTTGACGACCTTTCGACATTCCTCTACATCTCTTGAGACCTTGTCATGCCCATCTTAACCATAATTGCATATCCTCGGGATCTCTCTCATTTCAACGTGGTCTTCGTTCATTCATGTACCCTTCCTAAATTCGATCGTCAATAATAAAGAAATTCCAAAGAAATTCCAATAATTGCATATATTTATGTCTATAGTGAGGTCGGTGGTAGTAATATTATATGAATTTAATGTGAAAAAACAACCTTAACTCCAGAAGAAATTCCAAAATAATAAAGAAAGAGTGAAATTGAGAAAGAAACCAAAAGGTGATTGAAGAGATTTGTTAGACATAAATGAGTCCAAAGGCCCAATAATTTAATGCTTATTATTAATATATTTTTCCAGTATGGGCAATGGAAAGAAAGTATAAAACTAAAGAAAGCAACCAATATTTTAGGGTTTTGTTTGACCTAAAAGAAGAAAATGTTGGATAAGGATTGGCTATATAACCACTAAATATATTCAACTAGATTAGGTCTTTGATCTTGTCCACTCCATATCCACATTTTCCCTTTCAACTTTTTTTTTTTTTTCTTTTTAGTGCAATTGGCAAAAAAAGGAAGATAATTCCTTGCAGATCAGACCCATACTTTTGAAAGATATAATTCTGCAAATTAGCTCCTCATTTTTATAAATTATTATTTTTACCCACATTTTATATATATAAATTAATTTTTTTTTAAAAAAAAAAAAAACTTTTCAAATAATTTATGTTGAAAATGTCTCTTAAGATATTTTTAATTAAGATATTTTTGATTTCCTTACCGACAACAAGTTTTTGCATTATGTAAAGGAACAATTAACAACTTGGTAAAGATAAGTCCAAATTTCCATTTCAAAAAAAAAAAAAAAAAAGATAAGTCCAAATTTTCTTTTACAATCCCCAATTTCAACATATATTTTCAAATAATGTCTCAAAATCCAACCTAGAGAAGCTAGCTCCTTTTGCAACCTACACCCTATCATAGATTGCTATTATATTTCTTCCAAAAAAAAATAAAAAGGGGAGGGTTAGTATCACTTCCTCCCATCTCATTTGATTCTTCCTCCCGAATCACGGGCTCCATTTCCACTTTGCAACCAATTGAATGCCTTTCGAAAACTAAGTTCTTATTTATGTTTCTCAACCAATATGACATGATTTATATTAGACTCATCTATCATTAAAAAAATATCTCTTTGTCGAGCTCATATTTACCACAAATATAAAATAATCCATCATGTTTGGTTTTATTACTCAATATATATTTAAGTTACTAAGTAATTACATCTCATTTACTTTAATAATTTGCAAAGAGTTATTTGAAAAGGAAGAGCATCCGCTCTCATTACTATAATTAGTTTAATTAGAAGCAAGAGTTGGTATCAAAATTGGATCACTAATCGACTTTTTTAACCCCAGTATCAAACCTAATTAATGTTCAATGATGTAAAATCTATATTTGAAATATACACACTCAAACGAAAGATATTTCCATTTTAAGTTACTTGATAGAAAATGGAAATTAACTATGGTATATATTTATCGTAGCTTCTTTAGAACATAAAACACATATCTTCTCAGCTTGTCACCCACTTGCATAATGAAATGAGACAATTTACACATTTTGGTTAAGAAAATGTCTTCTATACGATTATAATCCTACCACATGAATAAATTGGAAATCAAATTTATTGGTACACATGCATGTCATTGCGTGTGTTTGAAGTAGAAAATTACTTCATATAAACGTATTGTCACATTATAGACTATTTTGATAAATTATCCCGTTAAACATGTAATAGCTAGACGAATGTGGGTTAAAAACAAACAAACAAGGAATAAAGACACTCAACACATGTAAGTCCAAATTGATGTTGTTTGAGAGGAGTCCTAGATGAGAAGAGAAGGTATCTAGTGAGGAAGTAGATTAATGATTTCATGTTTCAAAGTGCTCAAAGGCATTGATGGTGATAATACATATGATCTCTTTAACCCAATTGCAACAATAATGGAAATTTTTTCCTAAAGCTGCCATCTCTTGGGATTCTTTTTTCCCCTCTTTTCACAATTCTCTTTTTTTTTTTTTTTTTTTAGTACAATGTGAAGCTATAAAGGAAAAGCCTAACCTAGTCTTCTATAGCTTTGCCTTCTTTACCTATAAAACCTACCACAAAAGGATCCCTATGTCTCTCCCTTTCAAAATCCACCATATATTATTTACCATCTATTGCTTTGACCCATTAATATCCATTTATTCTATTCTATCAAATTTTCAAAATCTCATCAAAATATATTTTATGGTCCATTTAGTTTGATTTTTGCAAGTGTGATTGGTTAATTAATTGAACTCAATATCTACTTGAAGCCTTTTTTTTTTTTCACAAAAAGGTCAATTCTATATTAAATCAAACCAAATCAACATGTTTATACTCCTATTAGTAGATCTCACACTGAAATTCTGTTCATTCCAAATAAAAGATAAAAGAATGAACTATTTTACATAACTTTAATTTATAATTGTTTTATAGAGTTATGATTGATTGTTTTTAAAGGGTTGTGGCGGGCGTATAATTGAAATCATTGTTCATGAGACTTATTTCCATAAAAGAAAAGAAAAGGTTAAATACATTTTTTGGAACATGAACTTTGAAGGCTATATCAAATCTCTAAGCTATAGAACATATGTTTAATAGGTTTTTAAAAATTTCACGGTTTCTAAAACTTTGAAAAATATGTAATTATAATTCTTATACTTCAATTAATTTTGTGTTCCATAGATTTTTTTTTTTTTTTTGAATTTTAAAAAATGTCTTATAAGTCTGGGATGTATTAGATACAAAATTGAAAATTCAATTACTGATAAGATACAAAATTCAAAGTTCATCAACTTTTTTAAGTTCATATGTCTATATCTAAAGCAAAACATTGACATTTTCAAAAAAAAAAAAAAAAGTTAAGAGATCCATTAAACATCATCTCTTAAGTTAATGAACTTATTAGACACGACTTTTTCCAAAGTTAAGGACGAAACTTATAATTTAACCTAAAATAAATAACATACGCTAATTAAAAAAATACATCCTCTCCTAAAACAAATTAATGTGGGTCTAATAGAAAATTGTTTTTTAAGGGAAAAAAGGATAACCTTAAAAATCATTTATTAAAACAAAAACATAACCAAAACCTAAAAACATGTATTTTTGTTTCCAGGTGTTTGTTCTTCTTTCTTTCATATATTTCGTTTAACATATCGTTCATATGATTTTTTTTTTTTTTTTTTTTTTGAGTGACATGAATAATTAACAGTTTCTAAGTAGAATATTATTCAAATGTGTTCTATTTTTAAATTACAATGAAATTTTATAACAAAAAATGTATATTCACACGGATTTCAAATTTTAACAAAAAAAAAAAAAAACAATTGCAAAGAACAGTTTTTAAAATCTATAAGATGTTTCTTAAAAGACTAAGAAATAGGCAATACAACTATAATTCATTAAATGCACATAAGAATACATTTTTAGCTATATTTCAAGCGAAAATTTATCGGATGATTATAAATTGAAATACTTTTTATAGTTTAAGGTTAAAGATTGTAATGTTTGTCTGTGTTGAGGTGGAATTCCCCTTTTCAAAAAATAGTTCTAAATAATATCAACTTATTACACATTTGGTGGACAAACTTTTAAGGTTGTCCCTATTTAGTTTTAGTTTTGTGTTTTCAAAAAGTTTTTAATGAATCTCTTAGACTTAAAATTTTGCATTTAGATTTCTCATGCATTTACCTATCAACAAAATCCGTTCAAACAACCTTCTACATAATCTTAAAAGTACGGCTAAAGGACCACATAAAATTTAAACATGACTATGTCTAATATTAAACACAAAGTTTGAAAGTTTTGAAATTATTTATTATAATTTCTTTAAATTTAAGGATTAAATAAGCAAAACCCTGAACATGTAGCATCTGTTAGAAACTTTTCTACAAGAACTAATGAAACAACTTTTAAATTTAGAGAACTAAAGTTATCATTTAACCTCTTTTTCCAAAACTTATAATGTAACATTTTTTTTTTTTTACATTTTTACTCTATAAGCTTTTATGTGAGTAATAATAATATAGTTTCTAAATATTGGTTTTTAACCATTTAGGCCTTGCATTTTAGCATAAAATAATTTAATTAATCCATGTACTTTAAAAATTGTAATAATTTGATCTTTATAGTGAAAAATCTCATCAAAATTGATTGTCAAAATATGTTATGTAATAACTTAAACCCCATTTGATAATCATTAGTTTTTTAAAATCAAACTTATAAACACTACTTTCACCTATACACTTTTTTTCCATGTTTTCAAAAATCAAGTCAAATTTTAAAAACTAAGTCCCCGTTTGATAACCATTTAGTTTTTTGTTTTTTTTTAAAAAAAAATATGTTTGTTTTCTTCCAATTTCCTTACGGTTTTCATATTTACTAAAGACACATTTGAATTCTTAGCTAAATTCCAAAAACAAAAACAAGTTTTTAAAAACTATTTTTTTTAGTTTTCAAAAATTAGCTTTGGTTTTTTGAAAACATGGAAACAAGGTGGATGAAAAAACTAAGTAACTTATAAATGGAAGTAGTGTTTATAACTGTTGATGCCAAAATCTGGACAGGCGGAACTCACATGACCTCCACGTGACACCAGTAGTGAATTTGTTTGGGAGGGGGAAGACGTGGCCGGCAAGACAAGGAAACCTGCACACCGGTGTGGTGCTTGCCACATTGCCTCCAATGCTTAAGTCAGCTAGGAGAAATATGGAAAGCTAGAGAGCAAGAGTAAGAGGAGAGTTTAGAGAATAGAGTTCGGGATCTCTTTTTCAGTGACAAAAAAGGGTTTATATACCTTTTTTCTGCCTTAGGGTTTCCATACGTTCGGAGACGATTCAGAGCTTTACCAGGTTGAACCGGGGAACTTTATGGGCACCAAGGACCGCAGGGAGGGGAGAAGACTCGGCCCGCTGGGGTGGGGCCAAGGCCCAATCCCTCCGGCCTTGGCCCGACCCTCTAGCCTATTTCTCCTCCGGGGTCCATCTTCTGGTCGTGTCCTCGGGTTTATGTCGTGTTGCCTTCGTCTACTCCTTGTATTTCGGAATGGTCGAGAATTACCCGTAACAATAAGCTTAATTTTAAAAAACCAAAAACCAAATACCAAATGGTTATCAAACAGGACCTAAAAAAAGTAGTTTTCAAAAACTTGTTTTGTTTTTAAAATTTGGCTAAGAATTCAAATTTTTTATTAATAAAGACGAAAAACTATTTAAGGAAATTGAAGAAAAACAAGCACAATTTTCAAAAAAAAAAAAAAAAAATCGAATGATTATCAAATTAAAACTTATGGGCCATATGATAACCATTTTGTTTTCTGTTTTTGGTTTTTAGATTTTTGTCTTTAAAAAACAAGTTTATTTGATAATCAATTCAGTTTTTTGTTTATAAAATTAAAAAAAAAAATGTTTTTAGATTCACGAAGAATTTTTGAAAACGAAAAAAAAATGGTTTTCGTAAACGGTTTTTGATTTCCAAATTATCTGCTGAGTCAAAATGCCGCTTTTCCCTTCTTGCACACCGTTTTCTTTTTCTTTCTTTTCTGTTTGAAACTTTTTCTTTTTTTATTTTTAAAAAGCCAATGTCAATTCTTTGGGATATATATCTTCCTCCTCGAAATATTATTAATATATTATATTTTAATATTATTGTCAAGTTACATCAACATACCTACATTTTTTTTATCACTTTATCTAAGGAAAATATTTTATTTGGATGGTTTCAGAGATATATTAATCTATGGACACATCATTTTATATCTGGTTAATTTTAGAGGGAGGCAATTTTTATCTTAAGACTTTTAATTTTTTGTTAAATGTTGCAATTTTACCTTCTTATATACTTATTTTTTAAAAAAAAATCATAAACATATGTATGGTAGAAAATGGATAAGAAGTTCATAGAAAAATGATACTAAAATAAGATTTTTGTTAAAATGTATGAGTTTTGAGATATTTGTTCATAAAATCCTAAATTTGTGTAAGATTTGATTTAATTAAAAAGAAAAAAAAATGGTGCATTTCGAGAGATCTTTACTTTTTTAAAAAAAATTAAAATAGTAGGAAAAATTAGTAGAAATTGACCAGAGGATAAAAATTATTACACTTATTTAAGCGTAGGGTTTAATTTGATCAAGTTGAAAGTTGAAGCGAAAAGCGACCTATTATGCTATATTGAGGGATAAAAATTGTTTTCCCCGTTTAATTTTATTAAAATTAAAACTAACATTTGTAAGATACTCGTTATTCCTATCTTTTTTACTTTAAACATATATATATATTTATGGGATTTTTTTATTATTATTTTCTAGATCTTTGTTTGTGATCTGATTTTAAAGGCATGAATGATTGATGTATGTATAAATTAAATGGGCATTATTGGGTAGGTATAGTGTTTGGCCAATGGGTATGAAGTTGTTAAAGCTAATCATTTTCCATTTTCCCAATTCTTTCAAATAACTATTTCCATAAATTATTTAAAACTTCATCAACCTCACATGTAGTATTGTAGAATAGAAGATACATCTTCACTTTTTCATTTCCCTTTCTCTTTTTTACACATTTTGGTGGAGAGGCAGCCTTTTGATTCAGAGATTGTCACTTTTCACAAGTCAATATTCTATAATAATATTTAAAAAAAAAAAAAAAAAAAACTTTAGGCTAAAATATTTTCTGCACTTCCCTAATTATTAGTATCTTGAATTAACCAATATCATTTATTACTATTTTTCACTTTTTATATAACATCTCAGAAAAAAACTTTGATTACTGTTGTGAAGTAATAATTTCTCCTTTTTTTTAAAACAACATTTATCTTTTTTTTTTTTTTTTTTGGGGGGGGGGGGGGGGGTAAACTTTGTATAAAGTAAGAGTTACTTAGGAAATAAAGTAAATTAAAATTTTAACTTAATTTTTTGGTGGTTTTTAAAGAATTTCATTAAAATAATATAATCGGTTTTTAAAATACAAATTACATGAAAGGATATACCATGAGATCAACATTCAAAAAACGATTTTAAGAGATTTACATAAAAAAAAATCTAAAAATTCTTTTTTAAAAATGATCATTTTATCTATTGTAATCAAGTCATCAATGGACTTCACAAACTACACAATAAATAAATAAATAAATAAAAAGAAAGGAAACCTTACTCACCAATTTTTTTTTAAACTAAATTATATATTTAAATATTATACTTTAATTTTCTCATTCCGATAATTTTAGTCTCAATACTTTTTAAAAGAATTTTTATCTCTTCTACTTTTTGTTAAATCTTACTAATAGTGTTCATATCATCAATGAATAATATTAATTTTAAGTATGTCAACATGAGCATAGCTCTGACATATTTGTATCAATAACAAAACGAGTTTTGTGGTTCGAATCTTTCCACCTCACATATGGTAAAATATATATATATATATATAAATATTAATTTTAACTATTAAAAAAACCCTGTTAACTTCTTGTAACTACCTTTTTGTACCATCTAATAAATTAACGTGCACAAATTTAAACATCAATTGTTTGGCATAAATTAAAATCAATTCACTGAACTATTTCATTTTCCCCTAAAAAAAAATCACTAAACTATTTTAACTTATTTTTTACTCTTGCCTTTTGTTTTTTCTATGCTTTATTTCTCTCTTGTCTTGTTGATTGTGTCTAGCTCTTTTGTGTTGCTATTAGCGGCTATGTAATTTGTCTCTAGTTTTCTAATTGAGCTTTGATTTTTTCACAATACCGAAAAAGAATTTATTGAAAGAAATGAAAAAATAAAAAATAAAAAAATCTTCACCTAACAATTTTTTAATATTATTATTATTATTATTATTTAAAGGAAAAAAAAAAAAAAAAAAAAGAACAAAGATATGAAAGAAATGAAAAAGAAAAGGAAACTAAAAGAAAAGAACATAGGTGGGGGGAAAAAAAGGTTGAAGAAGAAGTGCAGGTAATTTTGATACAAAATCAAAATGAATGAGGTTGTCGGGTGTCCTGTCCCTAGAAATGGAAAAATGGTTTAGGTGTGTGAAGGGTGCCCTGTCCTTGTTACAGAACCTCATCTGATCATCAACTACCCTACACTTCTTTTTTTTTTTCACTTTTCATTTTGGGGGACCCCCTGCCCCACTTCGAACTGCCCTTCATTTTGTCGTTAACTTAAACTCTCTCTTCTATTTTCCCTCTTTTCTTCTTTTCAAATTTTCCTCCTCTTTCTTATGTATTATATATATACTTTTTTTTTTTTTTTTTCGATTTCGATACTTCAAAATTAGTTTATTTATCTTCTACTTATCTCTATGACTCTATTCCATGAGGATAACTCAAATAATTAAGACATATACTTTCAACAAAAGACTAAAGGTCGAATAATCTCACCTCATACTGGATAGAGAAGTGAAAGCAAAAATGAATAAATAAAAACAAAAATTCCAACCATTGTAGGCTAAAGCACAATTCCAAATAAACACTTCAAGGATCATGGAGACCAAACAACTATTTGAACAATTCCTTGTAGGCCTCGTTTGGTAACCATTTTGTTTTTTCGTTTTTTAAAATTGTACTTGTTTCTTACCATTTCTACATAATAGTTTTCATCTTTTCTAAAGAGTAGAGAACAAAACAAAATAGGTTAAAATAGTATTTATAAGCTTAATTTTCAAAAACAAAAATCAAATGGTTAACTAGAAGAATTTTGACATCAAAAGTGCAATTTGTTGTAATGGTTATCAAACAGAACCTTAAATTATTCAATTTTGAGCACAGTAAAAGAGTATAAATAGTCATTTCTCCATCAAGTCAAAAGAGCGGGATTCGAAGCTATCGAAGACCAAAAAAACTTGGACATCACAGTCATGTTTATAAGTTAAAAAGGGAAAGAAGTGAAGAAGACGAACAACAACGTCAAGTTACTCTTTTCTTGTCTTTTTATCTCTTTTCTATGATTTCATGTTTAGCAAAAGTAGTTGCTCGATCTAATTGAAAATTCAAAAATACAATTGTAACAACTCTTATAATTCATTATTATTTTTTTTTTACAAGATACTTTGATGATTTGAGAAGATAATTTGTTTGAGAAAAAAGGCAAAAAAAAAAAAAAAAAATAAATAAATAAATGTAGGGCACAATGCATGTGAAGGTCTGCAAATAACATTGATGAGGCATGAAGAGGAATTCACTGTGGGTGGATGGTGTTGTTTCAAATTGGGTATTAGGTGGTAACAAAACCAAAGAGAGAGAGAAAGAGAGACCAAATATAAAAAGATGATAATAAATAAGAGAAATAGAATTAAATAAAAAAATTAAATAAATATGATGTTGTTGTCTGAAAATTTGAATCCCCATGTGGGTTTGTCAACTGCTTTCTTAGCACTGACAAATCCACAACCATTTTCAAAACTTGTTTTTCAAGCCATTTTCATTTTTCATCAACAGCTCATATAATCCCTTCTTTTCTTTGTTTTTTTTTTTTTTTTTTTTAAATACCCTTCTTCTTTTCTTTGTTGTTTTCTTTTCTTTGTTCCAATCAATGATTCTTCCCTTCATAAACTCTCATTCCTTAAAACATTTATCATCATCCTTTCACCTTCCCTTCAAATGCATTTTTGTTCCCCTCTCCTTTATATACTTTCTATGCTATTTCATCTTTTCATTGTTTTTTTTACCCTTTATTGTCACACTTGTGTCACTTGTGTTTTTTAGGTTCATTTTGGACGTCAAGTTTAGTTCATGAACTTTGATGGTTGTGTGTCTATTTTGCATATGAATTTGTTAAAAAGTTTTCATTGCAATTTTTAACTTTCAATTTAGATTTTAGTAAGTCTCTCTCACTAATATCATTTTTTAAATGTTTACGTGACACGTTGATTAGATTTGAGAGGTGATGGGTGACATGATAAGGCAACAGGGTGACAGAAGGAGTAGGCCAGCAGAATAAAAGTAATCAATCTGAACATAACTCAGTTGGTTAAGTCATGTATTCACGACCAAGAGGTTAGAAGTTTGAATCCCCCACTTTAATGTTGTTAAACTCAAAAAAAAAAAAAAAAAAAAAAAAAAAAAAAAAAAAAAAAGTGAACACTTGAGTTGAAGAATTTGATTGTGAAGTTGTAATCTAACATCACTAAAACATCACTTGTTAGTCTATTTGTTTGTTTGTTTTTTTAGTTTAACAACATTTGTGGTTAGAGAATTTGAATCTTCAACTTTTTGGTCAATATATGGTACATGTCAACTACCACTCAATTATGTTCACTTTTAGTCATCACTTGTTAGTCATCAATCCAATATACCACATCAATATTTGAGTAAAAGTGTCTATTGATGGTTATTAAAATCAAAAGTTTAAGAATGTTAATTGTAATTTTTTAGAATTCAAGGATTAAATTTGTTATGAATAGAAATAACCATCAACCTTTTGGATTTAGATGACCCAGAATTGTCGGGTCCAGATTGGCGAAGAGCGGCCCAAGGCAAACGGTAGAAGGGTCGGGACCCTCCCCGGCCCCATTTTTTCCTTCTCGGCCTCGACCTAGGAATGAGGCCGAGGAGAATGCTCAACCTCGGCCCATTGTCGAGGCCAACCAGGAGCACGGGCCCAAGTCGTGTATCAGGTCCTGCCCAACTAAAACCCTACAGGGAAGACACTATAAAAGCGACGAAAATTGTCCTGTGAAAGGGATCGAGAAACTAGAATCCGAGCACACACAGGTACATCAATTTACTCTGATTCATTCTGTTGTTTTCCTTTTCAGAACTAACTTAAGCATCGGAGTGTGTCACGTGAAGCGAAGACAGATCGTCTGAGTGAAATTTGACCATCAACAAAATTTATAATTTAAACAAAAAAAAAAATGATCCCATAATTTTTAACATCGGCCTTTAAACACAAAAGACTTGGAAAAGTAGAAATAGTGTTGGTGTTTGTTTTCGTGTGTTTCTTTTCGTGTTATATTGTTACTATTCACAAACCAAAAAAAAAAGGAAAATGGGAATAAATTTACAAAAATTCAAAATACCAATAAACATATATTAAATAAAAAAAATTAGAATTAATTTCATTGAAATCATACTTCTGGTTTCTAAATTTTTGTAGGGTTAATTTTAGTCTATGAGTTTTTATAAAAGAAAAATAATAATCATTTTGGTATTTGAACTTTAAATTTTGAAAATTTCACAATTTTGGTCATTGTCATTATTTTTTTATCTAGCAGACTCAACTAATAAACATGCCTCAAAGTTGATTTGGACAAATCTCAACTAGTTGAGGCATATATTCTCACTTGAAAGGTAAAAATGTTCAAATTTTGACTCTTACATATTGTTGAACTAAAAAATACATACGTGTCTCAAATATATGTCTACATTACATTAGTACTTTAAATCATATACTTGAAAGTAATAATACATCCATTTTTTTTAGTATACAACAAACCTGAAAGAGAAATTTGAATCTTTGTTCTTATGGAAAGAGAAGATATCTTAACCATTAAATTAGGGTCAGGTTGGCTCATGCATCCATATATTAAAAATATAATAATTTGTGGAAACTAAAATAATTGGGTTTTTTTTTATATAAATTTAAAATGGAAGTAAGGGATAAAATAAAAGTAAAGTTGAAGAAGTAAATAATTTGAACGCATACAAACAAATTTATCAAAAAAAAAAAAAAAAAAAAAAAAAACGCATACAAACAAAAGAGGTTTAAAACCTTAATTAAAAAACTTTTACACAAATTGTAAAAGTTGCTTGGAGGTTTGTTTCTAAAATCTATAATTTAAATTTTTTCAAAAAAAATCTATAATTTAAATTATTTTGAAAATAGTCTTTGGAATTATACGAATGCAAGTGTTTAACGTAATTAATACGAATTTCTTTGCAATAAATTCTCCATATTTGTGAGTTTCGATGCAACCGTTTCGCTTTACACGCTTTTCCATAATAAAACCATCCCTGCAATTTCATTGGTCCGCTGACGTCACTGCCCAAATAATCAGTCAATCAATCAAATAATCCCAATCTAATTCCCGCAAATTTCCGTGCCAAATCGAACGGCTTAGAACCCCGCATCACTATGACTCCCGAGCAGGTGCGTCGCACCTTATCAAATCTCAATCCTACATATTTCTTCTAATTTTAAATCCTCTTTTGATTTTTGAATTTTCGAAAATATCCATTTTGTTTTAAATTCTCTTAAAATGGTCCATAAATATTCAAAAGATCCCTTTTTTAATATTTCAATTTAAAAATTCATATTTTTTAAACAAGAATTCTTCAATTTGATCCTCACTATAATATTGCTATTTCATGCCCACTCTGTCAATATTCACCTCCATTAATCTTCACGCTTCCATTCAATACATGTTGAAAATATTATTTTAACTAGATTTTTTTAAAAATTAGTTTATTTAAAATTGATTTTTTTAAAAAAAATTAAATTATGGTTTGAGATTATTATTATTATTATTTTTTTTTTTGAGTACATCAACATTTGGGGGTGGGGGGATTCAAACCTCTGACCTAATGGTCGAGAATACATGCCAATTACCGCTGAGCTAAGCTCGCTTTGGATAGAGTTGTGTTTTATAAATATAAATAGTTTTTTTTTTCTTTCTTTTTTTAGTTCATAAATAGGTTATTATGATGGGTGTATATTAAGCATTTTATTCCTGAAATTATAGTCATTTTTCATTCTCTATTTTCACTCATCTTAATTCACAAAAACATATCGTTGATTCATTAAAATTAAAAAAAAAAAATTATCAATTCAACGTAGCTTAATAGATTAAGTAATTTTTCAAAATCCACATTTATTGAACTAAAAACAGATTTCTTTTTTCTAAAATTGAAGAGCCTAAGGTAGATATTTTAGAATTTTAGAGCTCAAGATATAATAAACCTAAAGAATATAAATAGATATTTTGAAAAATTTAAAAGGTGGTAGGACTAAAATGAAAACTAAAACCATCTTAATAAATTAATGAGCAGGACGACATTATTGATTATATTGAACTTTGACTTTTACCAATCCACCATTAACATTGACTTTTTTTTAGAATGAGTGGAAGGACACGTGGAGCGTGGGATGAGGAGTGGGACACACGTGTGCTCCACGTGGAGGGGGGACAAGAGTTCGATAAGATCGAAAAGAGGCAGGAATTGTAATTAAATGAATTTAAATGTGAAGATTAAGGAAGACAAATAAGAGGGGACCCTTTTGTAAATTACTCGGATTCCCAAGGTCATTTTTGACCAGACGAAAACTACGACTTTTAATTATTATTATTATTTAATAATATTATTAGTCTTTTGGCTTCCGAATTGGCCGGATAATAATTAAGATTAGGATGGAAATTTAGGTCTCGTCGAAAATGATGTTTGCTTTTTAATTTTTTGTTTTTTAATGGTTAAGCATCTTTGTAGATTACCACTTTCTCCCTACATCTATCAAGATTATTTCAATTATGTTCTTGTAGTTTAATTTTCAAAAAATAGTTCTTGTAGTTTAAAACTCTTCTAATATATGCTTGTGGAACGTATCTTTACGCTTTAAACTTTTAATTTTACACTGGCTTTATTGATTTAAAATTTACTTGTTATACTATTTGTATTATTTCATGATATATTTTTTTTTAACTAATTTTGAGTTTTTAGTAGATTTAGATATTTGATAGTTTAAATATTAAATGATAATGGAGTTGATGTATAGACCAATTTAAAAATATGAAGTTTACTTAACCAAAAAGCTTAATTAGTTAAAACATGTATAAAAGATTAGAGGTTTGAATCCACTAATATGTTGTTGAATTAATATAAATATATATATAATCCCAGAACTTTTAGGATTGTGTCAATTTAGTCTAACTTTAAAAAGTATTAAATAGGTCATTGAACTTCCAATTTTGTGTCCAATATTCATTCAACTTTAAAAAGCATTTCATAGGTCATTAAACTTTCACTTTTGTGTCTAATAAGCCCTAGACCTATTCTATTCAATATTTTAAAAAATTTACAGGCTTACTAGATATAAAATTGGAAGTTTAGAGTTCCAATAGACATAAAATTCAATTTTATATCTAATAGATTAGTTAATTTTTAAAAATTTTGAATGTGCTATAGACCTACTGGCACAAAGTTGAAAGTTCAAGGACTTAATTGATTTAATTTTTATTGATACAACCTTAAAAGTTCAATCACTCACCTTGTAATAAAACCAACTTATAATTCTTCTAAAAATGAAGAATAGAAAGGTTAAATTATTCCTTTCATGGTCAATATAATTTTGCATTTATGCCAATTTCGGAATTTCTATCTTAATACTATTAATCTTAGTGTTTGAAAATTTATCGATTACACCAACGCAACATCGACATCAAGGAGAGCGACAGAAATTAAAACTTTTAAAAAGCATTATAAAGACAAAATCAACATAAATGTGAAAATGCATTAATAAAAAAGTATAAATGAAATTGAAACTAAAAAAAATCTTAAAAAAAAAAGGAGATATTTTGACAACTAGTTTTTTTTCTTAACATTTTTTCATTGACTATCTATTTTTGAAAATTACCCATTTATTCACAATTTTATAAAGAAAAAAAGAAATCTTTGTTAAAAATACCTTTTATGAGAATGTTTAAAAAAAAAAAAAAAAATCGATGATTTGAAAAAGCAGTTCAAAAGAATAAAAAATGTAAACAAAAAGAACAAATAGGAAACAAGATAGAAATTGCAAGAAGGAAGTGAATCAAATTGAGTTGTGATGCATTGAAATGAAAAAATTGCACGAATTTATAGGAAAGTAAAATGGACACCCACTAACCCACTAACCTTGAAAATCTCTTCAATTAACCTTACTAAGTCACATCCCTCCAAATTAGAAGCCACTATCCTAAATAAATGCCACTAACCATTACTTTCTACACAAGTAAATTAACTAAATCAATGTTTGAATAAGATAGAATACTACTCTCTCAAAGGATGCGATTTCCGGCGAGATTTCAACGGCATTAATGGCCGGATTTTTAACGGTGGTTTCCACCGGATTTCTCCATCTACGTCTGTTCGCAATCCCCGAAATCATGCTCCTTGTTAATGTTGCGTGTGTTTTGGGCGGAGATTGGATTTTGTTTCTTCAGTTTCAATTTCTTACAGGCTGAGAGGGAGTGATTTTTGCCTCGATGAGACTATATCAGCACGGTTCTGGGAGATGGATCACAGTGTGCTTCAGTGTTTTCTTTCGTTTGATTCCCCTGCATTCTATCTTTCAATTGCCTTTTCTGTTTAAGTCATATTTGGTCATGGATCCTCTTTCTCTGGTTGAGGACTTGTCCAAATTGAGTCTTACTCCAGTTGAGGAAGACATCTCCGTTGATGTTGATCGTTCTGCTGTGGAGCGAACAAGCCAACTGCTGGGTTGTTGCTTAATTGGGAAATTGCAATCTCATCGGTTCTTGGCAGCCGAAGTTATGAGGAAGACTTTCAAAGCGGCTTGGCGGATTGATCATGGCCTTCAAGTAGAGTTATTGGGTAAGAATCTCTTCATATTTCGCTTTCTGACTGAAGAAGATCGTGTTCGAGTTTTGAATCAAGGTTCGTGGCTTTTTGATAAGTCACTCATAATCTTGGAACTTCCAATCCGAGGACAAAAACCTCCGGATTATAGCTTTTCGCATGTGACCTTCTGGATCCATTTCCTGGATCTTCCTTTGGATTGGTATAATTTAGAATAGGTTGAACGCCTTGGTAATGCGGTGGGAGAGTTTGTTGATGTGGATAGCGGCAATGGATTTCACTTTTGGGGCGCTAACCTCCGAGTTCAAGTCCACGTGGATGTGTCTCGTCCTTTACGACGTGGAGTTAAAATTAATCTTGATGGTCCCATGTGTGGGAGTTGGATTCCGATTAAGTACGAGCGTCTTCTCGACTTCAGTTCCTTCTGTGGGATCATTGGGCATGTTTCTAAAGATTGTGGAGAGTTTTACAAATTTGCTCGTTCCCATAGTTCGTCTCCCCAGTATGGCGATTGGCTCCGTTATAATGGTAAGAGTGGTCTTGTGGCTGCTTCTCCGGTGAAGGAATCTCGTAGTGAAGGCGGCTTGCCCCATTCTCCAGCTGTTCCTCGTTTCTCTCAGTCCCTGTGGCGATGGACACGGGCAACTCGTCTGCTTCCCCTCAGGTTTCGCCCATAGGCTCGGTAAGGCAGGGTATTGCTGCGACGGTGGCTGGTTCGGGGAGGACTGATGGTGGAACGACGGCGCGGTATTCACTTTCAGGTGGGTCGGTTTTTGTTTCTCCGATCCATTCGGATTTGCTGAAATATCCTGCTACGAGGCGTTGGAGACCGAAGGTGGCTGAAGGATTTGATTTCGGCGACAGAGCCAGCGGCGGATCTGTGTTGCCGGCGAGCGAAGGAGATGAAGATCTAGCATTGAAGGCGCATTTATGGTCATTAAAAGACCCATTTTTTGATGATTGTAACCGTGATCTGGCCAAAACGCTCGAAGAAACGTTGAATCCCATTATTTTCGGCGACATCAAGGTGATAGTCAAAATGGGTTGATTAATTCTCCTGATTTGGCGTCCAAAAATATCTGAAATAATGGGAAGCAGCCGACTTGTGTGAAAAAATTAAATTTGGAAGAAGAAGTTTTGCCATGTGACCTTGGGTTCCAATCAGAGCCTTTGTCACCTACTGCAGCTTTCAATACACATTGTAAGGGGTCTGAGTCCAAGATTGCTCCGGTGGGGACTTCCAAAGGGACGGTTCTTTCGCCAAAAGGAAAGTCCAAAGGCGCCACATGGAAGAAACGTGCACGTGTGGGCTTTATTCCAAAAGGGATTTCACCCACAGAGACCCAAGAGATGCTCAAGCGCAAAGAAGGCCCAGATATTGATTGTGACCAACCCAAGCGACTGAAAATTGATGAGTCAGATTGTGAGGAGGCGGGGACTGCTGGTCAGCCCCGCCAGGACAAATGAGAATTGTATGTTGGAATGTTCGGGGATTGGAGAGTCCCTGGGCATTCCATAACGTGTGTGCCGAATTAACTCGGATTAATCCTCAATTATGTTTTCTGTTAGAGAATAAGTGCTCTTCTTCTACTTTGAATAAACTGAAACTTAAGTTGCGCTATTCGGGGAGGTTTATTGTGGCTCGTAATGGTTTAAGTGGGGGTCTGTGTCTTCTGTGGAATGATGATATTGATGTGACAATTCATAATTTTTCAATTCACCATATTGATGCTAAAGGATTAAAGTGGCGTTTTACAGGAATTTATGGTCAACCGGATCATAGCCTACGTCATGAAACATGGGAATTGATACGTGGTTTACATGATCATAACAATTTGGCTTGGGTGCTTGGAGGGGATTTTAATGAAATTATGTGGCAGTCTGAGAAAGCAGGAGGTCCGCCTCGAAATCAGTACTTAATGCTTGCTTTTCGACGTGCTCTGGATGATTGTAAACTCCTTGATTTGGAGTGTCAAGGTGGCTCGTTTACGTGGTATAATAGACGAGAATTGGGGGATCAAGTTCATACGAGATTGGATACGTTCTTAGCTAATGTGTGCTTCACAGATCTTTTTCTCGATTTCAGGTTTCAAATTTGGATTGGGCCAAGTCTGATCATAGACCTATCCAACTTAGTTTTGATCAACCAAATGCTTCAGGACCGGTGAAACGCGCTTATCGTTTTCGTTTTGAAGAGTTTTGGTCGAAGCGGGAGGATTGCAAAGACATTATCTCACGATCATCACACTGGCCTCCTACAAATTATGCAACCCCGTCTCTGCATCAGAATTTGTCGCGGTGTGCTCGAGCTTTGAGTAAGTGGGGTAAAGGTCAGATTCTTGATCTTCGTCGTAATATCCAAATTTTGCGTGAACAATTGAAGAATGAATATACTAAGTCTTTGCCTCTAGACTTCAAAGTTATTCATGCTTTGGAACGCCGTTTGGATGAAGAAATCTTTTGGAAGCAACGATCTCGTGAGAATTGGTTAAAATGGGGTGACCATAATACAAAGTGGTTTCATCTTAAAGCTACTCGCAGGAGAAAACAAAACATGATTGAAAGGGTGTTAGATTCTAATGCATCTTGACAAACGGATCCTACCATTGTCTAGGGTATCTTCGAGAACTATTTTTACAATATCTTCCAGTCCCCTCAGCCGTCTTCAGATGATTTGGAGAAAGTGGTGTCTCTTATTCCTAGCCGAGTAACTGATCAAATGAATACGAACCTCCTTCGCCCTTTTATCAAGGAAGAAATTGATAAGGTAGTCCGAAATTTCCATCCTTCAAAGGCCCCTGGACCTGATTGATTTCCAGCAGTATTTTTCCAAAAGTACTGGGAAATTGTGGCTGAGAAGACTGTATCAGATTGCTTTTCCATCCTCAATCAGGAATCTTCTATTTTGGCATGAAACCATACAAATATCTCTCTCATCCCAAAGGTGCGTGCGCCTAGGTTAGTCTCTGAATTCCATCCTATTAGCCTGTGTAATGTTACCTATAAAATAGTTGCCAAAGCTATTGCAAACCGTATGCATCCTATTATGCATGATATTATTGATGACTGCCAGTCTGCATTTATCTCGGGACGATCAATTGTTGATAACATTATTCTCAGCCATGAATGCTGGCATTATCTTTCTCATGTCAAAGGTCGTAAACCGGGATATGTTGCTTTAAAACTTGACATGAGTAAAGCTTATGGTCGGGTGGAATGGAGTTATCTGCGACAAGTATTGCTCCAGTTGGGTTTCCACCCGAATTGGACAAATCTGGTGATGCGATGTGTTTCTTCTGCTTCTTTTTCTATCCTTCTGAATGGGGAAACTAAAGGCTACTTTATGCCTTCGCGGGGACTCCGTCAAGGGGATCCACTCTTGCCATATTTATTCCTACTTTGTTCGCAGGGTTTTTCTGAAGGGAATGAAAGTCCCCACGCAGCGGAAGCGCATCGAAAGGACCTTACGCCGTATATTAATTAACATTAATATACCGTTACGAAAAGGTGATGCGCAATTTGCTTACCGCAAGTGTACGGGTCAAGTAATAATATAGTGTTTTCGTGTAAAACGAGTGTCGTCCTCTGGATTGGTTTTCTAGCAAATTAAGTATCGTGAATACTTTTGTCCAATTTTATTTAGGGAGCAAAACTCAATGATAAAGATAAAAGTAAAGACTAAAAGCATAAAAATAAAAGTGGAGACTCAAATGGAAAGACTCTTAGGGAATTGATTTCATTGATTAAGATTGAGGATTGATTAATAGGAATGAATTGACCTAAGAGTCTTTCCATTTGAGTCTCCACTTTTATTTTTATGCTTTTAGTCTTTACTTTTATCTTTATCATTGAGTTTTGCTCCCTAAATAAAATTGGACAAAAGTATTCACGATACTTAATTTGCTGGAAAACCAATCCAGAGGATGACACTCGTTTTACACGAAAACACTATATTATTACTTGACCCGTACACTTGCGGTAAGCAAATTGCGCATCAAGTTTTTGGCGCCGTTGCCGGGGATTGGCATATTTAGTTAAATTAATATTGTGGAAAAATTGTCCGGTCTTAGTTTAGGGTGTATTTTATTTTTTGTTATTTTTGTTAGTTTTGTTTTTAGGTAGATTGCATTTTTTTCCTTCGTTGGTTTGTTTTCCATATTTAGATTTTTCCATATTTGTTTTTGTTTTCCTTAGATAGAATTTTTCTTTTTAGTTTTTTCCTTTTTAGTATAGTTTTTCCTTATTTGCTAGTTTCCTTATTTGTTTTTGCCATATTTGTTTTTGCATTCTTTGTTTTTAGTTTTGTAGATAGTTTGTTTTTTTTTCCTTATTTGTTTTCTTTCCATATTTGTTAGTTTCCTATTTTAGTGTTTTCCTTATTTGTTTGATTTTTTTTCCTTATTTGTTTTATTTCCTTTTTTGTTTTTGTTTTCCTTTTCTATTTTAGTTTTCTTTATTTTTTTTTCTTTCCTTTTTTGTTTGAGTCTTTGTCATTTGTTCTTGTTGGGTTATTATTTGATTGGAAGCCTAATTATCATTGTTGCTTTCATTGAATGGCTTTTTATTCAACACCGTATTCCAATTTTTCATCTTCAAGTTTTACCCCTTTAAAAGAAAATTCTTCCTTAGAAAGCATAGTTCAAAATTATATTGAGGAGTCTAGAGCGAGGAGTCTAAAATTTGATGAAATTATAAGAGGACTTCAAACCCCAAAGGAAGTTAGTGAGGTGGGATCCACTTCCATAGGATGTCTAGTGAGTCATGTGGCCGGTGATTCATTGGCACCCATTCATGAGCTTAATTCTTTCGATCTTGCTAAGGATGAGCAGTTAGGGGTGAGTTGCATTAATAGTGGGGAAGAATTGGAGAGTGGTAGCACCTTTCAAGAACATGTTTGTGAGGAAGAAAAAGAAAATGAGCTTGTAGTGACAGAGGAAGTTCAGGAGGTAGAGTTTGAGGTTGAAAAGCCTTCGTCTGATTTATCTTCTCCATCCTTTGTAGATTTTGATTGTTCTTTTTTCTATTCTCACGAGTCAGTTTTAGAGTCTGAGTCTCTTTATTTTGATCTTTCTCCTTTTATGTTTATTTTATACAAAAATACCAAAAATAATTCTGTTTTAGGGGCCCATGAGAAGCTAGTCAGTTTGCTAGCGATCATTGGTTATATTGATTCAAGAAAGAAGGGCCCAAAGAAATACGAGAATTTTTATGTGCCTTGACAGACTGGACGAGCACGTCGAGCTAAAGACGTTAAATAAGCGCTTATGGGTGGCAACCCAAGTCAATTTGTTTTTTTTCCCCTTTTATGTCTTTGATCTTTTTGTTGTTTTTGTTTTGTAGGTGTTCCCGTGTTCTCGCCTTTGCCAAGCATTCATGAAAAGGTCATCATTCCAGGGCAGTATTGTTCACCCCTTCCATTTTTTTCTTGTTCTCATGCTTATGTATGCTTTATTGATTTATACATTGAGGACAATGCCTGTTTTAAGTTTGGGGGTGGAATATCATGTTTGTGGAGCCCTTGAGCATCTGAGTTCGGGCTATAGTTTTGAGCTTCTTTTGAATTGAGCATATGATTGTTTTCTGGATGTTATTTTTGCATGACTATGATTTCCTAGGATAGGCTTTCTTGTCAATCTTTAAGCTTTCGATGAGTTGTAAGCATGAGTGCCCAAAAAGGGAGACTTTTTAAACTTTTTCTAGGAGATGTCTTGCATGAGTAGAGTATTTGTCTTGGCTAGATTTGGATTTGAATGCTTAGGAGCGAATTATTAGGTTCATATGCTTGTTGTCACCTCGATAGGTGTAGGGAAGAGCTAAAGAGTTAATTTTTTGCAAATTAGCATGTTTGGTCTTGCTTAGGAGGAAAGAAAAGATTATATGCTTATCATGCTCATAAACAAAAATCATTATTGTTGTTACTTTTGAAAGAAAAAAAAAATTATTATGCCATGGCCTGTGCACAGTTTGCAATGAGTAATAAAGATTTAGGCAAAAAGAGCTACCCCTGTTGTGATCAGTTAGGCCAACCAGAGAAAACTCAGGTTAAGGGTCCCTGCAATAGGTGTGTGAAAGCTAGTGCCACATATAAATGCTTGATTATTAATTTTCAATATTAATCACCTAAGTATGGATGAAAACAAACTAATTTGTTCCATTGACTTGTTAGTGAATCCTTAGTGCCAATGTAGAGGGAAGATGAGCTGAGAGTTTAGTAATCCAATCCCGGGCTAGTAGAGTCTGATCTTGTTAAGTTAGATCTCGCTTGTGCAAGTTAATTTTGGAAAACTTTTGATTTGTCTCCCTCATTGGTCCTTATGTGCATGTCTCTTGATTGCTTGATTATTGACTTTTGAGCCTTGAGGATTGAGTTATGTTTGTTGCATCCATTCTTCTATTGTATGCTTGATTTTTAGTTTGCTCGAGGACTAGCAAAAACTTAAGTTTGGGGGTGTTTGATAGCGAGCATAGCTAGCTAGTTTTCCCTAATTAATTTATCTAGTCTTTTATAATTTATTGGCCAAAATGATGCGTTTTTGTGTTGTTTTTGTATGAAATAAATATTTGAGCTAATTGCGTGTTCGGGACATGAAAAAGGGCTAAAAGATCGAAAAAGGATCAAGTTGGAAGAAGTCAAATTCAGCCCAGCTGATTTAAAAAAAAAAAAAAAACTTGATGCGCAAATTGCTTACCGCAAGTGTACGGGTCAAGTAATAATATAGTGTTTTCGTGTAAAACGAGTGTCGTCCTCTGGATTGGTTTTCTAGCAAATTAAGTACCGTGAATACTTTTGTCCAATTTTATTTAGGGAGCAAAACTTCATGAAAAAGATAAATCTAAAGACAAAAAGCATAAAATAAAGGGTGGAGACTCAAATGGAAAGACTCTTAGGGAATTGATTTCGTTGATTAAGATTGAGGATTGATTAATAGGAATGAATTGACCGTGCAATTATTCTACAAGCCAAGGAAACATTTATCACGATTACCTCTCCCGAGTATAATTGATTCTCATGCATATAACTAACTTGATATCCCTATCTAAGTTCATTAACATGCAAGGCATTATTCTGTTCGGTCCTTGTTATACTTCTAGAGATATTCTAAATCCCGTCACAAACTTAGAATTTCTACTCTAGTCATGCAATTGAACAAAGCAAGTCTTAGGCCAAATCCTCTCTCCCGAGTTAGATTCAACACTTAAATCATTCAATTAGTGATCAAGTAATTGAAAGCATTACACATAAAATTGCATGCATAGAATAAGAACACATTCATACCCAAAATTCAATCCAACAATTTAAGCAACTACATCATACCCTAAGACAAACAACTAGCAATTCATAGTCTTTAAACCACAAACACTAATTGAAAGAAAAGCCATAAAAACTACAAGAGTTAAGGGAAAGAGAAAGGAAAACTCGAATCCGCCGACACCGCACGTCCCCGTCACGATCTCCATGTCTTCTCGCTTGATTCCCGCTCCTTGGCCTTGCCTTTAGCTCCCACAAAAGGTCTCTAGTCGAAATTAGGGCTAAAATCTAACCAATTGGACTCTCTTTAGCCGTGCAAGAAAATGATGAATTTATAGAAAATCTGCCGATAGCGTCGAGACGCTATGGACAGCGTCGCGACGCTGTCGCGACGCTGTCGCGATACCGCGAATCTGGAAAATTTGTCGAGAGCGTCGCGACTCTGGTGCTAGCGTCGCGACGCTATGATTATTATTATTTTTTATTTATTTATTTATTTTTTAAATCAGCTGGGCTGAATTTGACTTCTTCCAACTTGATCCTTTTTCGATCTTTTAGCCCTTTTTCATGTCCCGAACACGCAATTAGCTCAAATATTTATTTCATACAAAAACAACACAAAAACGCATCATTTTGGCCAATAAATTATAAAAGACTAGATAAATTAATTAGGGAAAACTAGCTAGCTATGCTCGCTATCAAAAGGCAAAATAAACTTTAAACATACTTTAAAGTTGCTGGAAATTGCTATAAACATGCTTGAAAATTAAATCTAAATTTATTTTCATGCTTTTCTAAAGAAACGGGAAAGAACCGTTACAAACCTTCGTTGTAGACTTGACCGTTCTTCGCCAACGATGATCTAATGAACGAAAACGCAGCAATTCCTTCTTGATTTCTTCGCTGGAAATTTCTTCTTCAAAGACACAATAACCACAGAGGTTACACCGGTATGACTCTAAGTCTAGGAGGCAAAAGACTTGTGGGAGTCTTTCTCTAAGAGGGAGGCTAGAGAGAATTCTAGGGTCTTGTCTTGTGAGTCTACGAGCAAGAGGGCTACTAAACCAATTAGGTTTAGTGTTCTATTTATAGAAGAGTGGTCATGAATAAAATATTCAATTAAATCAATCTTTTCCAAAAACGATTCAATCTTATTCCTTATTTAATCAATCCAACATCAATCAATTCCATAATTGATTAATCTTTTCCACAAATGACTAATTACTTCCATAAGTGATTAGATCATTTCCATAAATGATTAATCACTTCCTTAAGTGATTAATTATTTCCATAATTGATTAATTCCCGGTTAATGAATTCCTTAATTAATTAACCACCAATAAAATATCACATATTTAATTTCCGGCCTTGAATTAATTAATTTGGCCAAATAGATTTTAGGCCTTAAAATTAATTAATTCATATTTGAACTCTTTCAAACTTCCATAAATTTAATGTGACTCAAATTTATATTAATATTGGAATTTCTTTAAATATTAATTTCTCTCATAATAATATATCAATATATATTATATTGTTTCCCTTAGTAAATTAAACATTTTCAATTTACATTTATTACTTAGTTGCCTCAAATTACTTTATGAGCTACCAGTGGGACCTAATGGACCTACAGATCAGAAGCTCCAATGATGTGAGATTAATTGGTCAAACTCATTAACCAAATTAATCAATATTCATTAACTGTGTGTACATTCCACTATAGACTCACAGTTGCACTCTTCTCACTGCAGACATATTTTCTGTGTCCACGGATATAGACCAATATCGACTAGTTAGTCCTTCACGAGTGTCCGTAACACCAGTTGGGTCAAATTACCGTTTTACCCCTAGGTTACTTCTATTTTCTTAAGTACCAGTTCTCCTCTAATGAACAACCTGTTTGTGGTCCAATCATCAAACAGAAAACCCTCTCGTGCCATTGAGAGGGTAGGACCCTTTGTTCAAGACTCGGAGTCACCACTTAAGGGAACACTCATCTGCTTCCCTAAAGTCTGGAAGGAGTGAATTCCATCTTGTACGATTATGTTCCCAGCTCCCCACTCGGTCTTGTCCCCAAAATGGTAGGCTTATTGAGTCGGCGTATTGGTCATTCTCACCCATACAAATCAAAGGACAATCCCTCATGAGCAGGAGTCCATAATCAACTCAGGATTTAGACCAAGTTGTCTAGGTCGTCCTAGTGAAATAGAAAACCAACTAGTTAACGGTGTTATAACAAGTGGTTACTATTTCACGGTTCGGTCTTATGCAAACTCATTGCATAGGATACCCCCACTCGCATGTCTCCTACACGAACGCGTTGGATCATAGCGTTTGTATCAAATACAAAGTGGGCCGTATCCATAGTGTCACCAGGATAAAGCACCCAGTCTTATCCCTATACTATAGACCCTTTAGGCTGTTTCTTGAACAGTGATCCCCATATGTCGCTACATATAGTTCAAGACTCATATTACAGCCTAGGATGTCTAGTTTATTGGATTAGGGTTATTTTAGGCAAAGACAAATATAAAATAACTAATAACATTTAATGGAAAAAATATATCAATATTATTTCATTAATATCCGGTCAACGGTTACATTCACTATCTACGAGTTTTAGGGCATAAAACCCAACATTTTCGTCTTTAATATTGGAAGCTGCTAGGAAAAGTTTGATTTCAGGTGTGTCTATTGCGAGAATGGCTCCGAGGGTGACCCACCTTTTTTTTTTTTTGCGGATGATAGCCTTGTCTTTCTAAAGGCTAATGCTATTGAATTTGGCGTTTTCAAAGGTATCCTCCAGGATTATGAAAGGGCTTCTGACCAAAGTGTTAAGTTTAATAAATCTATGGTTTGTTTATCACCATCGGTTTCTCAGGACCAGTTGACTTATCTGAGTCATATCTTGACCATAAAGTGGTAAATAATTTGGGCCACTATCTGGGTCTCCCTTCTATATTCTCTAGAAGTAAGGGTCGAGATTTCCACTAGATTCTAGATCGAATTTGGAAAGTACTACAAGGTTGGAAGGCTTCTTTTTTCTCGGAAGGAGGAAATGAGGTTTTGATTAAGAGTATCGTTCAGGCTATTCCAACTTATGTTATGGGTTGTATCCGACTTCCCAAGACTCTTCTTTCTCAGGTATCCTCTCTGTGTGCGAGACTTTGGTGGGGTAGTTCTGAGACAAAACGAAAGCTTCACTGGATGAAATGAGAGAGGCTCTGCTATCCCAAGGAAATTGGAGGATTGAACTTTCGAGATTTTGAAGGATTCAATCAAGCTATGATTGCAAAACAAGTTTGGCTTGTGTTTACTAATCCACATTCTAAACTTGCTTGTGTTTTGAAGAGCCGTTATTTTCCACATACTTCCATTCTGGATGCTGACATAAAGTCATCTTCATCCTATTTTTTGGAAAGGCTTTATTTGGGGTCGGGATCTTTTGAGGAAAGGATTAAGGAAGAATCTTGGCTCTGGGGATACAATTAAACTATTCACAGACCCATGGCTTCCTCGTCTATCTACTTTCAGAGTTCTCAACATTAATCCTGATATGGCTAATTGTGTGGTTAAGGACTTTATGACCCCGTCATTACAATGGGACACTGCAAAGCTTGAAAGATTCCTCTGTCAGGAAGATGTCAATCTGATTACGTCAATGCCAATTACTGGTGGGGCCCCTGATTCGTGGGTATGGCATTTTGAGAGACATGGACGGTATACAGTCCGAAGTGGTTATAAAGACCATATGCTATGTAAACTGGAAGGGTCGTCTTTGTTGGGTTTTATGCCCTCAAACTCGTAGATAGTAAATGTACCTTTTGAGCGAACATTAATAAAATGATGTATTCTTCATTTATCTGTGTTTGTTGAAGGATTGGAATTCCGTAATTCCGTAAAGCGGAAGCGTGATTGGGACCGATTCGTAATTAATTTTGTTTAATCTAAAATACCAATACATTGGCAATAATATTAGAACTATTCTAAATATATATTAAGGCTAAGCATACAAAAATATTAGATCTAAATCTAATTTATAAAGTAACAAATTACTTACTCTCGTTGACGACTCAGATTAAATTCACCAACTGCTTGTGAATTAATCACGAACTAGTGTGAACACCACCACTATGGCTACACCGGTATGACTCTGAGACTTCTAGAGGCAAGAGACTTGTGGGAGCCTTTGGGAGAATTCTCTGAGAGTAGGAGAATGAATGGGATGCCTTTCACCCCACCCCAGGGGTCCTATATATAGTAAAGGCCAAGACCTTTTTCCTAATAGGAAAAGGGAGACCTTTTCCTAATAGGAAAAAGTCTCTAATTTTAATAAATAATTAATTAATTCCATAATTAATTAATTTCTCAATTAAATATCATATATTTAATCTTAGGGATTTTATTAAAATTAAAATTAATATGAATCCAATTCATATTAAATTTATTTGAACTCTTTCAAATATTTTCTTTCCTAATAGGAAAAGGTCTCTAATTTTAATAAATAATTAATTAATTCCATAATTAATTAATTTACCCAATTAAATATCATATATTTAATCTTAGGGATTTTATTAAAATTAAAATTAATATGAATCCAGTTCATATTAAATTTATTTGAACTCTTTCAAATACTTTATCTCAAGAATTAATTAATTCAAAAATTATATTATAAAGTTTCATAAACTTTATATTATAATGCATCAATATACATTATACGATTCCCCAAATAAATTGAACGCTTTCAATTTACAATTTATACTTAATTGCCTCAAGTCTCTTTACGAGCTACCAGTGGGACCTAATGGACCTACAGATCAGAAGCTCCAACGATACAAGACTAATTGGCCAAACTCATTGACCAAGTTTAGTCAACATTCGTTAACTGTGGGTCACTCCACTAAAGACCCACAACTGCACTCTTCTCACTATAGAATATTTCTGTGTCCACGAATATCGACCAAGCAGTAAGTCAATCCTTCACGTGTGTTCGTAACACCAGCTGGGTCAAATTACCGTTTTACCCCTGGGTTACCTCTGGTTCCTTAAGTACCACTGATTCCTCTAATGAACAAGTTGTTTAGGGTCCAACCACTAAACAGGAGTTCCTCTCAGGCTAGGAGAGGACGGCGCGCCTTTGTTCAAGCCCTAGAATGAGCCCTTAAGGGAACACACATCTACTTACCGCAATAGGGGAAGGAGTGAATTCCATCTTGTACTGTTATGTTCCCAGCCCCCATTCGGTCTTGCCCCTGAAATGGTAGGTTTATTGAGTCGGCGAACTGGCCACTCTCACCCATACAAATCTAAGGACAGTCCCTCCTGGAAGGGGTTCATAACAGACTCAGGATTGAGATTGAGTTACCTAGGTCATCCTATTGAAATAGAAACCTAAACTAGTTAACGGCGTTACATCTAGTGGTTACTATTTCGCGGTCCGGTCTTATGCAAACTCATTGCATAGGATACCCCCACCCGCATGTCTCCTACATGGATGCTTTGGATCATTGCATCTGTATCGAATACAAGGTGGGCCGTATCACATAGTGTCACCAGGATAAGGTACCCAGCCTTATCCCTATACTATAGACCATTTAGGTTGTTACTTGGACACTAATCCCCGTATGTCCCCACATACTAGTCCAAGTTTCATTTAAACAACCTTGGATCTTAGTTTATTGGATTTAGGGTTTATTAATGCAAACTCGATTATTCAATAACCAAATTACTGAATTACTCAAATAACACTTTATTGAGATCGATTAATTTGTTTCATTTACTATCTACGAGTTTTAGGGCATAAAACCCAACATTTGTATTGTGTAATCTTGTCTTATTAACCCTAATCCAATAAACTAAACATCCTAGGCTGATAGTATGAGGCTTGAACTAGTGTGTAGGGGCATACGGGGATCGATGTTCAAGATTCAGTCTAAAGGGTCTATAGTATAGGGATAAGGCTAGATACCTTATCCTGGTGACACTATGGATACGACCCGCTTTGTATTATGATACAAACGTAATGATCCAACACGTTCATGTAGTTGACATGCGAGTGGGGGTATCCTGTACAATGAGTTTGCACAAGATCAGACCGCGAAATAGTTAACAACTAACTGTAACACCGTTAGTTAGCTTGGTTTCTATTTCACTAGGATGACCTAGGCAACTTGGTCTCAATCCTAAGTGGATTATGGACTCCTGTCCGTGAGAGATTGTCCTTTGATTTGTATGGGTGAGAGTGGCCTACATGCCGACACAATAAGCCTACCATTTTGGGGACAAGACCGAGTGGGGAGTTGGGAACATAATCACACAAGATGGAATTCACTCCTTCTCGACTCTAGGGTAAGTAGAGGTGTGTTCCCTTAAGTGGTGTCTCTGGGTCTTGAACAATGGGCACTGCCCTCTCTATAACACGAGAGGGACTTCTGTTTGTTGGTTGGACCTCAAACAGGTTGTTCATTAGAGGAGCACTGGTACTTAAGGATAAAGAGGTAGCCTAGGGGTAAAACGATAATTTGACCTAGCTGGGGTACGGACACACGTGAAGGGCTGACCTGCTGTTGATGGTCGATATCCGTGGACACAGAAATATATCTGCAGTGAGAATAGTGCAGCTGTGGTTCTTTAGTGGAGTGAACCACAGTTAACGAAAATTGATTAACTTGGTTAATGAGTTTAGCCAATTAATCTCATATCGTTGGAGCTTCTGATCTGTAGGTCCATTAGGTCACACTAATAGCTCACTTAGGGTGTTGAGGTAATTTTCTAGGGGAGAATTGAATATTCAAAGGGGTTCGAATGTTAAGTTTAAAATATGAATTTGATTCATATTAAAACTATAGGTTATAATTAATGCACATTTGATGTACATTAATACTATAGCTTAATTGAGTGAAATATAGTTAAATATATGATATTTAATTATAATATTAATTAATTGGTGAATTAATTAATATTTTTGTTTTAACTTAATTTGATTAAATTTTGATTTAATTAAGTTATATTAAAACTATAGGTTATGTGGAACATTTATATAAAAGTGTTTTATGTAAATGATATATTAAATTAAATATTGGTTTAATTTAATTAAAAATTAGTTAATAATTTTATTATTAATTAATTTATTGTTTTATCAGTTAAAAAAACTAATCAGTCTTCCACTTACCTAAGGCTTCACGCGTGAAGAGGAGAATTTTAAGGGAGTGGGAACTCTTCATCCGTTGAATAACCATTTCCTTAGTTTTTTTTACGATTGGTTGATCATTCTCTCTCATATCTCACGCAAACTCTCTCTCATTCTGGGTCTCTCTACGATTTTCATCCTCCAAGAATCACAGAGATTACGATTCTCAAAATTTCCCTTAGAGAAGTTGCTCCCACATGCCCCTCAACTATAATCCCGTGAGATTATTGGTGCAATCTATTTGGTGGTGTTCGTGGGCGTTTTGCAGCAAAAAGGAAAGGTTCTTGCTGCTGGTTTTTGGTGAACAACACAAGGGAATTAGGCGAAACCGATCAAGATCTTCCTACAAAGTAAGATTTTTTCTAATCCCTTTATTACTAGGATCTATTAGGATAATTTTAGGGTTATTTGTAATAGATCAAACATGTTTATTATAACATGTACAACATGTTAATATTAGATTTATTTGCTGTAAAATGTTTTTGCCAACATATCGGTATTTCGATCGTTGTTTCGTTTGAGTTAGGTCTCTGAGATCTTCCGCTGCCTAGGGCTTTATCCCTACAGTCATCAAATTCAGGAAGCCTGGAAAGGTGGTGGAAGACACTTTGGACGTTACGAGTTCCAACAAAAATAAAACACTTTGTGTGGCGAGCTTTTCATAACTGCATTCCTACGCAAGTGAACTTAATCTCCTGACATGTTGATGCTAATGCTTGGTGTCCCCTTTGTCATAAGCATCCTGAGACAACAGATCATGCTTAATTCCGGTGCTCGAGAGCAAAAAAATTTTGGAGACTGTTGTTTGGGAAGAGTGTAATTCAGGAGTTGGATTATACATCTGTCCAAGATCGTTTCTTATCTCTGCTAGAAGATGATCCAGGTAATACGTTGGAAAGGGTATGTGTGGGTGTGTGGGCTTATGGAATGACCGTAACAATGAACTGCATGGTAAATTGTTGGGTTTCCAGAGTGGGTGAAAATGTAGTAAGAAATAGACTCTAGAACTCTGTGCAAGTATACACAATCCGCATCAAGTAATAAGTATTTATCGAATCCAGGGTCTGAATTAGCTCTCACTTTATCTATTTTGTTTAGCTTTTTAATGGTTTCAAAGGTGGTTAAAATGATTGGTTTTTATAGAGTGCTGAAGCAAAAGAAATGACAGAACAGAAAGTAAACAAATAAGGAAGACAGATTAGAACACAGGCGCTGGTCAGGATTTAGTAATTGTTTTAAAAGATACTCTAGCAATATTATTGATCATGCAAAACTCTCGCAGTCTTATTAGCGGATTCCTCCCGGAACTCCGGATTTTTTAGAATGTGTTTCAACTCCAATGAAGCACTACCGATCAAGCACTAGGCAACTGGCTATCCCTAGCTCAGTCACTGGCGTTCACCAATACACAATGATCTAGTGTGATTAAATGCCACACACTCCCCAAATCATCCCTGAAACTAGGAAGTGATATTCATACCGGCTGGCCAAGCGGGCATAAAATAGAAATGAGCACAACAAATAATCAAGATGCATCAAATCAATATTTATTGCATAGAAGTTAAGCACGACAATTACATGTTCCCTAACCAACGCCTAAAATTACTTAGTTCATAAAGTGCATAGAGACACACGTTACAATATAAGTAAATGCATCCATAACTACAAAATAATACAAGAAAATACTAATTCCCTTGATCAGCTTGCAATTGATGGTCTTCTTGTAGGTCTCTAATCTCTCTCTTCTATTCGGCTCCCAAGGTGGAAGTAAACTTTCCAAGAATGGAATGTTCCTCCCAAGGATGGAATCCCCCCCTTTTGACTTAAAACGACTCCTCCTTTTATAGAGTGATAGGAAGCTTGAATTAGGTTGACCTAGACACGTGGATGGCTCTCCTTGTTCCTTTATCCCGAGAATAGCTTAACAGAATTCAGTTCATTAAATTGGCTAACGAACTGTGACGTGGCAGTTTTGCTCCTAGTTTTTCTCTAGCACAGATTTTGCTCCCTCAAGTCGCTCAGCAATATATTCTGCACAAAATAACTTCCAAAGCATCCATTCTTCCAAATGGGTTAAAACATATAATATCTATCTAAAAGCAACCCTATTTAGCACAAAAGACACACAAATCAATATAGAAATAAGGTCTAAACAACTCCCTTCTGGAGAGTTATCATAAATCTATACCTAATTTAGAGGATAAATGTAACTGGATACAAGGCTATATCTAGGATTTTCATACGGCTAATGTATGCAACTCTATTCCTCCTAATAGGGATAGGTTCTACATCTGTCCTTTGGTTTCTCATATGGTTGTTCATGTGGACGCATCGTGTAATGACCATAGCTGTATGTGCGGAGTTGGTGTGGTGGTTCACAACAGTGGAGGGTCCCTAGTAGAGGCTATGCAGGGTCAATGGTTATCCCTTCTATCTCCTCTACAAGCAGAAGCTTATGCCATGCTTGAGGGTCTCCGTTTAGCGGATAGGATGGGATATAAGACTGTTCTTCTTCTCTCTGACTGCCTTGGCCTCATCTCCATGATTAGGGGGAGGTTGAGGTTGATTCGGAGGTCCAGGCTACTGTCTGGGATATTCGGGATCTTGGTTCCCATTTCAGTAATGTGGAGTTTATGCATTCCCCAAGGGATCACAATAGGATTGCTCATAAACTAGCTCATCATGGTGTTTCTTCTCCCCCAATGTTATGGTTCATTGATTTTCCGATTTGGATTCAAAATATGACTCTTTCTGAGAAGTCTTTGTTTGTACCCCGTGAGGGGATCTCTTTTAATTAATGAAATCTTTCTCCTTTGTGTCAAAAAAAAAAAAATTAACTAAATCAAACCACTTGCCTACCAAGTTTGCACTAATTTTAACACTCCCCCTTAGTGCAAACATACGATCAACAACACCGAGTGCACTCCTGAGTTCTTCAAACTTGGATTTACCAAGAGCCTTGGTAAATATATCAGCAACTTGCTCCTTGGAATGTATCTTTTGTAATTTGATGTTTTGCGTCAAAACTTTCTCTCGAACAAAATGAAAATGAGTTTCAATGTGCTTTGTACGAGCATGAAACACTAGATTCCCTGCAAGCTTGATTGCACTTTTGTTGTCACAAAAAATACAAACTGGATAGTCCAAATTGGAAAAAAATTCTGCCATGAGTCATTTTAGCCAAATGCATTCTTGAGTAGCCATAGTAGCTGCTACATATTCTGCTTCACAACTTGAAAGAGCAACGGATGCTTGCTTCTTATTGCACCATGAAATAGCCCTTGAGCCTGTATTAAAGCAGTATCCAGTTGTGTAACATCTGTCATTTACATCACCAGCCCAGTCTGCATCAACAAAACCGCTTAACATGAAAGATTTAGCTTGTTTATACAACAAGCCAAAACATAAGGTACTCTTAACATATCGAAGAATTCTCTTTGCAGCAACTAAATGAGCTTCACATGGCTTATCCATAAATTGAGCAACAACACCTACAGAATAAGAAATGTCAGGTCTTGTGATAGTTAAATAAATTAGACTACCAACAAGTTGTCGGAAAAGTGTTGCATTTGCCAATCATTTTCATTCTTCTTTAGTCAACTTCAAAGATGGCTCCATAGGAGTAGTCATTGGTTTTGACTCATTCATGTCAAAACGATCTAATAAACTTGCAGCATATCCTTTCTGTGAGACAAAATATCCATCTGACCTTTCAACCTCCAAGCCAAGAAAACATCTTGCTTCACCCAAACTCTTCATTTCAAAACAAATTGACAACGCATCTTGAAGACTATTAATTTCAACTTCATCATCACCTGTTATGATCATGTCATCAACATATAGTAGAAGCATTGTACATTGAAGTTGTCTTTTTAACAAACAGACTTGAATCTGCACTTGAAGACCTGAACCCACAGAACTCAAGATATTGAGCAATTTTACCATACCAAGCACGGGGAGCTTGCTTAAAACCATATAAAGCCTTCTTGAGTCGACACACACAATTTGGAGACTCCTTGGAAACAAAACCTTGAGGTTGTTCCATAAAAATTTCTCGATCTAACTCTCCATAAAGGAAAGCATTCTTCACATTTAACTGCCATAATTTCCAATCTTTGTAAGCAGCTAATGAAATAATTGTTCGAATAGTTACCATTTTAGCAACATGACTGAATGTCTCTTCATAATCTAGACCATATTGTTGTGAAAAACCACGAGCAACAAGACGAGCTTCATACCTATCAATAGTATCATCCAACTTTTTCTTTAACTTGTAAACCCATTTACAAGTAACTAACTCAACATTCTTTGGCTTTGGAACAAGTTCCCAAGTATCGTTCTTGTTTAGAGCCAAGATTTCCTCCTTCATTGCTTCTTCCCATTCAAGAACATCTCTAGCTTCATTATAACACTTGGGGAAAATTTCTAGTACTACCGTAGTACCTACTCCCTTCATTCAACATTTGACACGTCATTTAATGAGCATTTAATGATATAATATTTTATGGTATGGGTCCCACACCATTCTTAAATACTTCCTACATGGCAAACAATGAATGGAGGTAGTATGGAAAATTTTCCATACTACTGTAGTACTAGAAATTTCCTCATAACACTTGGGTTCACCTTCACAAATATCACCCATCAAAAAACAAGATAGAATTGAACATTTATTTAACTGTACCTCATAATCAGATAAATAACTGGGTCGTGTTCTTTGCCTAGAAGATCTTCGAACAACAGTCTCTGCATCTTCATCTGTTTGATTATATTCTCCAATACTGGTATTGATCTCCTTTTCATCTGAGGCATCATCAGTAAAGAAAGGTGATAAATCAACAACACCTTTCTTTGAACTTGTATCCATTTGATGTGACGAAACTTCATCAAATACCACATCTCGAGAAACAACAACTTCTCTTGTACTTGGATCCATACATTTCCATAATTTCCTGTGAGTATCATATCCAACAGAAATACAACGTCTTGCCTTTGGGTCAAGTTTAGTACGCTTATTTTTTGAAACATGAACATAACAAATTGACCCAAAAACTCGAAGATAACCCACATTAGGTTTACGATGATATAATACCTCAAAAGGAGACATATTCGATCCCGTCCATGGAGGTAGCCGATTTATGACGTGATAAGTTGACTGAATAGCTGCGGCCCAAAGCTCCCTTGGAAGGTTCTTTGCATGCAACCAACACAAGAACATAGATGTAAGATGTGCTAATTTACGTTCAGCAACTCCATTCTGTTGTGGAGTGTCAGGACATGTCATTTGGCGTTGAATTCCATGCTCTTTGCAATAATTCTGAAATTGATCAGACATGTATTCTCCCCCATTATCTGTTCGAAGACACTTTATTGGCAACATAAATTCATTTTCTTTTTGCTCCTTGAACTGGACAAACTTGGAGAAAGTCTCACTTTTAGCTTTCAAGAAATACACCCACGTGAACCGAGAAAAATCGTCCACAAAAACCATCACATAACGACAACCAGAATAACTGGGTGTTCTAGTTGGCCCCATCAAATCTGAATGAACCAAATGCAATGCAACAACAGCTCTGTTATTTGAATTTGGGAAAGGAAGACGATGTGATTTCCCAAATTGACAACCAGGACAAACCACATCGTGATGAATTTCCTTAAAGAGAGGAACATCGTCAAGAAGCTTTTTCATAGAAATTCTTTGTAGTAATTGATAACCAACATAGCTTAGTCGAGCATGCCAAAGTGTTGCACTATCATTCTGACCTGTCTTTTCAACATAAGCATCACTTGCAGACAAAACATAGAGAGAATCATTCCTCTTTCCAGTCAATAAAACATCAGCTTCAAATTGCTTAATATTAGAAACAATTTTCACATCATTTGGACCAAAGAGAACACACCTCCCAGAATAAGCAATCTGAGAGACTGAAACCAAATTCTTCTTTAGACCTGGAACATGATTAACATCTTCAAGAGAAACACCAACAACATTTTGTGCATCATCCTTAACATTAACACGCCATTCTTCTGTTGGGTTTTATGCCCTAAAACTCGTAGATAGTGAATGTAAACAAATTGTATACTTGTTTCAATAAAGTGTTATTGAGTTTCTACAATAAAGTGTTATTGTTAAATATTGCACAATTTGACCCAAATCCAATAAACTAAGATCCAAGGTTGTTTACATGTGACTTGAACTAGTATGTGGGGACATATGGGGATTGGTGTTCAAGTAACAACTTAAAAGGTCTATAGTACAAAGATGATGTTGGGTACCTTATCCTGGTAACACTATGTGATACGGCCCGCTTTGTATTCGATACAGACGTATTAATCCAAGGCGTCCATGTAGGAGACATGCGAGCGGGGGTATCCTATGCAATGAGTTTGCATAAGACCGGACCACAAAATAGTAAACCACTAGATGTAACACCGTTAACTAGTTAGTTTACTGTTTCAATACGATGACCTAGGTAACTCAGTCTTAATCCTGAGTGTGTCATGAACTCCTTCTCATGAGGGATTGTCCTTTGATTAGCATGGGTGAGAGTGGCCAATACGCCGACTCAATATGCCTTCCTTTTTGGGGACAAGACCGAGTGGGAGGCTAGGGACATGACAACACAAGAAGGAATTCACTCCTTCCCACATCTAGGAGAAGTAGATGAGTGTTCCCTTAAGTGGTGACTCCGGGACTTGAACAAAGGGATCCCGTCCTCTCACTGGCCCGAGAGGGACTTTCTGTTTAATGGTTGGACCATAAACAGGTTGTTCATTATAGGAGCACTGGTACTTAAGGAGACAGATGTAACACAAGGGTAAAACGGTAATTTGACCCAGCCGTGATTACGAACACTCGTGGAGGATTGACTTACCGGCATAGGTCTACATCCATGGACACAGAAATGTTCTACAGTGAGAAGAGTTCAGCTGTGGGTCTTTAGTGGAATGACCCACAGTTAATGAATATTGGTTAACCTGATTAATGAGTTTAATCTATTAACCTCATATCATTGGAGCTTCTGATCTGTAGGTCCATTAGGTCCCCCTGCTAGCTCGTAAAGAGTAATTAGGAACAAATATATCTTGAGAGAATTTGAATAGTTCAAATTCATATTGGGAATTAAGTTAATTGTACGAGATACAAATTAATATAATGTATAGTGATGCATTAAAATATAAAGTTTAATTTTAGATTAAACTTTATAATATTGAGAGATTGATATATTTGAAAGAGTTCAAATATATGTCTAATTAAATATATGGTATTTAATTAGAAGATAAATTAATTAATTATGAATTAATTAATTATTCAATTTAGTTTAAATTAAATGAGATTTAATTAAACTATAGTCTATGAGAGAAATAAATATTTGAAGAAGTTCAAATATTAATATGAATTTGATTCATATTAAATTTATAGGATATAAGAAAATTTGAACTCCGGAGTTCAAATTTTAATATGAATTTGATTCATATTATAGAATTAATTAATTGAAGGTCTCAAATTAAATATATGATATTTAATTGGGTAATTAATTAATTAACTAATAGAAGGTCTGAAATTAAATATATGATATTTAATTGGTGATTAATTAATTAAAGAATTAATTAATTGGAAATTAATCAATTATGAAAATGATTAATCACTTATGGAAGTAATTAATCATTTATGGAAATGATTTAATCACTTATGGAAGTGATCAATCATTTATGGAAAAGATTAATCAATTATGGAATTGATTGGTCATGGAATTGGTTGGTTATGGAATTGATTAATTATGGAAAAGATTAAATCAATTATGGAAATAATTGATTTTAAATTAATATTTTATTCATGGCCTTTCTCCTATAAATAGAACACTAAACCTAGGGTTTAAGTACAACAACATAAGGCCACAAGAATGCACTCTTGCATTCTCTCTAGCCTCCCTCTCATATTCTCTCAACTCAGGAACTTTAGGGAGAATTTTCTCTCTAGAGTTTTTCCCATTCAAGATTAGGTAGTCCCACAACTACGTTCCTAATCTCAGAGTTATAGCGGGGAAGATCAAATGGTGGTGTTCTTTGTTGTTGCAGAACAATCAAGAATCATCCGTTGAAGTATTCAGAGTCGTCAACGGAGGTTTGCTTCTCTTTTCTTTATTATAGATTTAGATCTAAATTTTGTATGCTTAGCCTTAAGTTTCTATAGAATTTGTTCTATGTTTTAACCAATGCAATAGTATTTTTGGATAAACAAAATTAACTACGAATCGGTCCCAATTACGCTTCCGCTTTAACGGAATTGGGGAATTCCAAATCCTTTCATCTTCAACAACAGGATGTAAGGAATTATCGGCCGTTGCAATAACTCTTTTTTCCTGATGGGTATGGACATCAGAGAGAAGAGAAACATTTCCAGTAGCATGATGAGAACAACCAGAATCAATAATTCAATCCTCATCATAATCTATAGAAGTATTAGCATGCAAATTAATGGGTTGATCAAAAGTTTCAATTGACAAGCATTGTTCCCAAGTAAGTTGTTCAGGTTTGTTACTTTCCTGTACAACATTTGCTTTTGCTTCTTTGAGATTCACCCGACAATTTGGTCTAATATGACCCGACTTCCCACAACGATGACACACCACCTTCACTCGACAATCACGTTTGATGTGTCCTGGCTTGCCACACCTAAAACATCTTTTTAAATTGCCCTTGGACTGCCCTTCAACCTTGGAATCCTTGCTATCATTTGAAGAACGCTTGGCAGAAGAATTAACTTTTCCTTTATCTTTTGCATAAACAGCAGCTTCCACCTCATAGTGAATTTGCTTGTTGTTGCCAAGCATTTGTTTCTTCAATGCTTCCTAATTTGAGAGCAAGTTTTCTAGCTCAATGATAGAAGGTTGATTTACCCAACCTTGTATCGAAGAAATAAATGGCATAAACTCCTTTCGCAGTCCACGAATAAGATACCGACGCAACCGGGCATTACTAATAGGCTCCACTTTGTCCAATTCTGTAATTTCAGAACACAAAGTCTTAACTTTTAAAAAATATTCGGAAACCGACAAGTTACCTTGAATAGTTCCGACAAGTTCATTCTCCAAATATTGCAACCTTGTCGTGTTCTTTTGAGCGAACAATCTTTCAAGTGTTTCCCACACTTGCTTTGAAGAATTCACATCACGAACATGCTCAATATACTTCTTGCAAATAGAAGTTCGCAAAGCAAATAAAGCTTTGCCACATTTGACCTTCCACTTCCTTCGTGCCTCAACATTCTCCAAAGTATCTCTTGGAATTTCAGTATCATCACCGAAAACAAGATCCCACAAATCTTGTCCTTGTAGAAAAGCTTCCATACATAGCTTCCAATAGCTATAATTATCACTGGTAAGCTTGTCCACACAAATATTGTTTCCACCATTCATTTTCACTGAGTATAAGACTCAAACACAAAATAAAGAACCTGGAAGCTCTGATACCATGTAAACAAAAAGAACAAATAGTGGAAACAAGATAGTAATTGCAAGAAGGAAGTGAATCAAATTGAGTTGTGATGCATTGAAATGAAAAAATTACACGAATTTATAGGAGAGTAAAATGGACACCCACTAACCTTGAAAATCTCTTCAATTAACCTTACTAAGTCACATCCCTCCAAATTAGAAGCCACTATCCTAAATAAATGCCACTAACCAATACTTTCTACACAAGTAAATTAACTAAATCAAACTACTTGCCTACCAAGTTTGCACTAATTTTAACAAAAAACTCCTATGTTGTGTTATGTAAACTTGTTTTGAGCCCTCATAAAACAAAAGTTCTTAGTAAACCAGTATTTTTTTTTTTGGAGAAATAGTAAACCAGTATAATTTCAAAGATTTAATTTTGTCAACTTAAGCATAGTTTAACTAGTTAAAACATATATGTATAAAAAAAAAACTAGTTAAAACATATATATATTTGATCAATTTCTCACTCCACATGGTGTTGAACTAAAAATAAAAAAATAAAAAAAAAAATAATAATAATAATAAATCAATTATTATTATAATTATTTTGTGTCTAAACTCATTTGATGATTTGATCCATCTCTGATTGGAATTTATATTTTGTGTCTGTTCCAAAAATATAATTTTAGCTTAAATTATAAAATTTACTCCTCAAATGTAATTTTATAATATTTTGGTTGTCTCAAATAAATATTTAAGCCAATGTCATTAAAAATTATACATAAAACCATAAAATGACATATATGTATACATTTCGATTTTTCTCTTAAACTATTTACGAGATTTTAATTTTATCGTTGAACTATGTATGTGTTTTTAATTTTCTTTGAACTATATATATTTTGAATGGAATAAGCTCCAACAATGGTTTTGAAATTAACTTTTGTTAAGGTTTAAAATACAAACTGAAAAGGTAATTATATATATATATATATTTTCCCAATGAAAAAGGTAATTATATTTGAAAGTAAAAACTTTGGAGGGAAATAATGTTGATTTGCTCAATGACTCAATTTTAGTAATCCATTTAAACCTTCCATTTAAATAAATGGTAAATTTAAACTCTATATATTCTTCAATAAAATAACAATTTAGACTTACAAACCTATGATATAGAAATAAAAAAATAAAAAATAAAAAATATATGCTTCCAAATATTTATCAATCATTAAGGTTTAATTTAATAATTATTTTGATTTTTGAAAATTATATATTTTTCTCCAAATTTCTTTACAATGATTTTCATCTTTGTTAAGGAAATATTTGAATTCTTAGCCATTTTTTTTTAAATGTCTTTAAAATTATTTATTTAATTTTTTTTTTTCAAAACTTAGCTTAGATTGTGTACAAGTGGATAACAAAACAAAGAAATTCATAAGCTCAATTTTTAAAAATTAAAAATCAAATTAAATGATCGTCAAACAGAATTTTTACTAAGTTTAAGTATTTTTTTTTTTTTTTTTTTTTTTTTTTTTTTTTTTTTTTTTTTTTTTTAAGTAATGGTTCAAACATGATACAAATGATTATCAAATAACTAATTTTTCTAACCCACATTGAAATTATAATATTTAGAATATGTTACAGATATTAGTTACTTAAAACATTTTGATGATCAAGAGAAAATTAACATTTGAGTTTTAACCAACACAAATTCATCTTTTGTTTTAGCAACTTTAAGATTAAGTCGAGTGTGATGACAAATATGAGAGGAGAATTTCAATAGAAAAATTGTTGATATGCCTTGTATCTGTTATCTAGCCCTCAGAATGACCAAATGTGGGATATGTATAGAGATTAAATAGGTAATTTTCATTCTGGGCTTTATTTTGGGCCTATTCTATTAGGGTTAAGAGTGATGTCATACATAAACCCTCTTAACTTAATGAGAAATTTGTATGGATGACAAAATATGGGGGTCGATTTTGAAATATGTCCAAAAATATAAAAACACTGAAAAATGGCCACGTGTGTTTTCTGCATGACAAAAAATTTTCCAGTATCTCATTTTTACCCCTGCACAACCTGTAAACTATCTGATCCCTAAAAATATGTATCGAAACTTCTAACCCAACAAAATCTCCTTAGATTTTGTTTCAAAACTTCCAACCCAAAGAAATCTCCTCAGATTTCGTTTCAAATTCAAATGTTAGATTCTAAAAACCAAATTCATATCTAAATAACAATTTTTTTTATTGTATGTACATAAAAAAAAAAAGGCTAATATCTGTTTATGTTAATTCTGGAGAAAATCCACGACAAAATCAATGAACATAAACAAATAATATTTTCTGCTTTTTCGTCAAACTTTCAAATCAACCGACTTCACCATCAACATCAATTGACTAAATAAACATCGATGAGCATAATTTACCCCATATATATACCAGGTATTTTCGTTGCATTCCAGATTCTTTACAGTTTGACAATAAAAAACAATTAGTGAAAAAACCAAAAGCATGATACTAATATATTAATCTTATGGTCTGGTTTCGGTTGCATTGTAAAGAATGCTTTTTTTTATCCAATATTGTAAGGAATGCGATGCATATTTTCTTCATCTAATAAATTAAAAATTCTTCATCTAATAACTATGAACATTAGTCAGTGTTAGCATCAAAATTTCTCTATAAGTTTAAGTTTAAATTCTATAAATCTAAACAACGGCACAAACTCTCCATCTCAGCACAAAAGAAAACCCTAAAATCACAGGACATCACACTATAATCGAAAGTTATCTCCATAAGCATCATATCTTACTCGCAGTATTTGGAAAATTTGCTATATACGCAAAATGGGTAGTTTGGCAACCGAACGGTCACTCTGCTACAAATTGTTCTCATCAATTTGACTTGAAAATCGAATTGGGGAAGGTGAATTTCATCAATTCTTTTTTTATTTTTTATTTAAAATAGGTGAATTTCATCATTAGGTTTCTTAAATCTTTAGTTTAAATGTAGTATTTTTATCTTGTTCAATCAATTATAAAACCAGCTCGTCCAATCGCTCATTCATGATTTCTTGATTTTTTTTTCCATCATATTCAATTGTCCAGATGTTATTGAAGAATGGTAATTTGGGGTCATTCTCTTTGGTACAGACTTCTGCTAAATTCAAATGTTGAAGAATGGTAATTTGGGGTCATTCTTTTAGGTACAGACTTCAACTAAATTGGTGTTAGACTATAAAACTCAGATATTTTTAGGTTTTTTTTTTTTTTTTTTTTTTTTTTTTTTTTTTTTTTTTTTAAATTAAGGGGTTTTTAGTTATTTTTTGAACAGTAAGTGTTTTGATTTTTTTTTTTTTTTTAATTTTAACAATACCATCCAAGATTTTAGGTGGTTATGATTTTTGGACATACACTAGAATCGTTTCTCTCCTTGATTTTAGGAATACACTAGGTGGTCAAGATTTTTGAAGATACACTAGTCTCCTTAATTTTAGGAATACACTGTTTTACACTAGAATCGTTTCTCTCCTTAATTTTAGGAATACACTGTTTTTAACCAACCAGGGGCATTTTTGTCAGTTGATAACAAATAGTAGTTTTCCATTTTTATCCTTTTGCCATTTTTGCAAGAATTTTTTTTAGATGTTTTTCAATTCCATGATTTATTTTAAGCTATTCCTGCTGTTAACCCTAACTTAATCTGCCCTAATCTCGGTAATCTGTATCTGATTTCTCCTCACTAATAAAACTACTCTCTCCCTCTGCCCATGGATGTAGCTAACACACCTTTAGTGAACCACATAAATCTGTGTTGTTCTTCTCTCTTTCATTCTTTCTTTGTTGAATTTTCAATTATTGTCATAACAAAAATAATAGCTCAAATGATCATGAGATGTGAATTAAGTTGTGACGTTTGTGTGACGCCCCGTGCATTTCGGTATACTTAAATTCCATACATCTAGTCGAATTAATAAGAAATTATTATTCGGCTTGTATTATGGGAATTTTAATTAAATACTAAGGTGTTTGGGGGAATTAAAGCGTTATATAAATTTAGATCCCCTCCCCTAAAGCTTGTTAGTTTTAGTTAGCGTTGGTTAATGAGTTGGTGGAAGCGTTTTGAATTTTACGCTAAATGAGTTGGGAGTTCTATTCTTGGAATATCTACTATTGGGTTTTTAATTAAAGGGATTAAAGAAAAGAGAAAAGGAAATAGAAAGAAAAAAAAACCCCAAGTTGTGGCTGTTAGAACCGGGTAATAAAAAATGCATTGTTAGCCGTAATGTAACATTTAATGAGAAAGAAATGCCCTGGATAAGCTTCCTTACTCAGAATCTCAATGGGGGAGGGGAAGATAATATAAACTCCTTTGAAATTTTGAGCGAAAATGACTCGTTTCCTACCTGATCACAAACTTTAACTCCTTCACCCTTGATGAATGATAGTGGAGGTGAAACAATTGATCATCAAACGATTGAAGTTTCTGGAGACATGCAAATAAATGATAGTCAGTATGAAGCAGTGGAAATTGATACAACAACATTGACTTCTACCAGGATAAATGATTACCAACTAATTAGAGATATGGAAAGGAGAGTTATAAGACCACTAGCAAGATACTCTAATGAAGTTGATTGAGTCATGTATTCTTTAAATGGTGAAGAAAGCCTTGAAGTTTCTGAACCTATTTCATATACTGAAATTGTTAATGGAGTTGATAAAGAGTTGTGACTTAGGCTATGGATGAGGTAATGTCTTCATTGATTAGAAATGAAACATGGACCCTTGTTAAGAAATTTGAAGGTTAGAAACTTGTTGACTATCGATGGCTTTATAAAATCAAACCTTGAAATGAAAGAGGTAAACCAAGATACAAGACACGGTTGGTAGCTAAAGGCTACACTCAAAGAGAATGAATTGATTATAATAAAATCTTCTCACTAGTGGTAAGACATACATCAATTCAAGTCTTGTTAGCCTTAGTGAATCAGTTTAATATGGAGCTTGAGCAAATGAATGTAACTACAACCTTTCTCCATGGGGAATTAGAAGAAGATATTTCTATGAAATAGCCGCAAGGGTATGTGGCAGTCAGTAAAGGAGATTATGTATGTTATTTGAAACGTTTTTTTGTATGGTTTGAAACAATTTCCTCGCCAGAGGTACAAAAGGTCTGATAGCTTCATTTTCAAATGTGATTTCCATAAAAGTAATCATGATATTTGTGTTTATGTTAAAAGAGTATCAAATGAGGTGTTTGTTTATCTACTCCTTCATGCAGATGATATGTTAATTGCTTCACAAGAATTGTCACAAATTTAGTAGCTTAAAACACCTTTATGTCAAGAGTTTGAGATGACCCTGTTGGATTTTATGCCCTAAAACTCGTAGATAGTAAATGTAACAATTGACCTAACATGAATAAAGTATTGTTTGATGTTTTTTCAATAAAGAATTATTGTCTTTATTATGTACATCTTGCCTAAATAACCCTAATCCAATAAACTAAACATCCTAGGCTGTAGGATGAGTCTTGAACTGTATGTGGAGACATACAGGGATCACTGTTCAAGAGACAGCTTGAAGGGTCTATAGTATAGGGATAAGGTGGGTACCTTATCCTGGTGACACTATGGATACGATCCACTTTGTATTTGATACAAACGCAATGATCCAACGTGTTCGTGTAGGGGACATGCGAGTGGGGGTATCCTATGCAATGAGTTTACATAAGACCGGACCGCGAAATAGTAACCACTAGCTGTAACACCGTTGACTAGTTAGGTTTCTATTTCACTAGGATGACCTAGGCAACTTAGCCTGAATCCTATGTGGATTATGGACTCCTGTTCACGAGGGTTTGTCCTTTGATTTGTATGAGTGAGAGTGACCAGTATGTCGACTCAATAAGCCTATCATTTTGGATACAAGGCCGAGTGGGGGAGCTGGGAACATAATCACACAAGATGAAATTCACTCCTTCCCGACTTTTGAGGAAGTAGATGAGTGTCCCCTTAAGTGGTGTCTCTGGGTCTTGAACAAAGGGCCCTACCCTCTCACTGGTTCGAGAGGGGTTTCTCTTTGGTGGTTGGACCACAAACAGGTTGTTCATTAGAGGAGCATTGGTACTTAAGAGGTAGAGGTAACTCAGGGGTAAAACAGTAATTTGACCCAGCTGGAGTTATGAACACTCGTGAAGGACTAACTTGCTGTTGCTGGTCTATATCCGTGGACACAGAATTATGTCTGCAGTGAGAAGAGTGCAACTGTGGGTTTTAGTAGAGTGAACCCACAATTAACGAAAATTGATTAATTGGTTAATGAGTTTAGCTAATTAATCTCATATCATTGGAGCTTCTGATCTGCAGGTCCATTAGGTCCCACTGGTAGCTCGTAAAGAGACTTGAGGCAATTAAGTATTAATTGTAAATTGAAAGTGTTCAATCTATTTGGAGAATCATATAATGTATGTTGATGCATTATAATATAAAGTTTATGAAACTTTATAATATAATTTTGAATTAGTTTCAAAATTAATTTTTGAGAGAAAATATTTGAAAGAGTTCAAATAATTAATATGAATTGGATTCATATTAATAAAATAAATAATTTAATAAAATCCCTAAAATTAAATATATGATATTTAATTAATTATGGAATTAATTAATTATTTATTAAAATTAGATACGAATAAGATAATAGATTTGATTATATCTTATTCATGACCTTTCCCTATAAGGATTAGATCTTATTCATGGTCTTTTCCTATCTAGGGTGGGGTGAAAGGCATTCTATTCATTCTCGTACTCTCAGAGAATTCCTCTGAAGGCTCCCACCAGTCTCCTGCCTCTAGAAGTCTCAGAGTCATACCGGTGTAGCCATAGTGGTGGTGTTCGCAAGAATTGGTCGCTGAATTTCCAGTGAAGATCGTGCTTAGTTGCTGCATTTTTCATCTAAGAGAAGAATCAAGAGTTTAGGTGAAACAGTCAAGTCGCCAACAACGGTATGTTGGTGAAAACCTTTTTCTCTAAACTTGCATAAATTAAATAGACTTTAATTTAGTAAATTCCAGCATGCTTTAGATATATTTATAGTAGATTATGCATGATAAATATTGTAAATTTTTCCCGTCGTATTGGTATTTTAATCTAGAATAAAACACAGTCATAGATCCTCTAATAAATCTTCCGCTACGCTAGGGATTTAATTCCTACAGACCCTACTACTAAAATCCTTGGGATGGAGATTAGAAGAAACAGAGTTGATAACAACATGTATTTTTTACTCAAAGTGAATATTTTAGTGAGGTACTAAATCGTTTTAATATGCAAGATTCTAAAAGTGTTAAAATTACTCTAGCTTAACATTCTAAGCTGTCTAAGGAGCATTCACCTAAGTCTAATAAAGAAGTTCAATGTATGAGTCATATTCCTTATTCAAATGTTGTTGGTAGCTTATTGTATGACATGATTTTTACAGACCGAATATTTCACATACATTAAGTATTATGAGTCGGTTCATGAGTAATCTTGGAAAACCTCATTGGGAGGGTGTGAAATGGATCTTGAGATTTCTTAATGGTAGTCAAGATCATGGATTAGTTTACTTTAAGAGCATTATTCTTAAGTGATGTGTAGATTTTGATTTTGCATTGGATCTTGATGAGAGAAGGTCCACTTCTGGTTATGTTTTTATTACCTTGTTTGAGAACACTGTTAGTTGGGAGATCCACTCTTCAACCGGTAGTAGCTTTATCCACCACAGAACTTGAGTATATAACCTTAATTGATTCTGATAGTCAGAGTGTTATTGCTTTATCCAAAGATCAAACCTTTAAGGATCGCACACTAAACATATTGATGTGAAATATCACTATGTTAGAGATGTGATAGCTTCTAAAAGGAGAGTGTTTAGCAAGGTAAGTACTGTTGAGATAACCCAGTTGACATGTTTACAAAGTCACTTTCCAATTCACAATTAAAGTATCTGTGTAGCCTATTGAAAATAGGCATTGGTTAATAATGTTGTTGTCTATTTAAGAATCCCTTGCAAGTCTTCAAACTTGTTGTTCAGGAGCTTTTATCCTCGAGTGTCATGAGGATGATTTGTGGAATGACACATTAAAATAAAAGTCTTATTGTAATGACGCTAATTCAAGGTTTTAAAAAAAAATTAATCTCTCTAATCTTGGGTTAGTTTGGTTTAATTTTATTGCAGAATTAGTGTAAAGTTGGGAATTTAAATGGAAGGATTTGGTAAATTGTAAATTAATTAACTGGGATGACATTTTTGTAAATAAGTGTATATTTGAGTCAAGCCATCTAAACCCTAGCTTTTTATTTAGCCTAGCCTCACGCAGCCCAAGACTCCTTCATCTTCTCCACCTCTTCCCTTTTCTCCTTCCCTTGTACCCAACCATAGCCCTTAAGAACCCATCAACGGCGGCAACCTCTGACGGACCGTGAGCGGTGACGCGCAACTGAAACAGGTGTTCGTTGGGTGTCTTTTCCGGAGAGTCTCACGGCGATGCAGCGGCAGTGCGTGCGGCAGCGCGTCGGTGAGGTTGCAGCAGCGAGTTTGGCTCCTCTCTGCTTGTTTTCCGGCGTGGCAGCACCTCCCAGGCGCGACAACAAGCTCGATTTGGTAGTGTGGCCTTTTGGTTGTGAACTCTGACGATTTAGCAGCAGTTTTTGGTGGTTTATGATTGTCTAGCAGCCGTCTTCGCATTTTTGGGCGATGACCTCGATGGACAACAGCTGTAGGTGGCTATTTCCGATGATTTCGAGCATTTTTAATCCTGGGTAAGAGAGAGATTGAAGTATTTTTTTGGATTTGTTTTGAGCATTTGATAAATACCCACTGAATTGGATTTGAATCTAAAGGTACCCACATCGATCGGAATGTGAATCACCAAAGTTGGAGCAATTTTAGAATCCGTTCAGCAAGTTTTCAACATGTTTCTCCTCTCTCTTTTGGCGATTTTGGCCTTGGGTAAGCAATTTCCAGCAAGCTAAAGGTTAATTTGGGTGAGTTTTTGGATGCTAAAATCCTCTTTAAAGTTGATTGGATTCTAATAGAACAATTAATTCGAAGTCTCATTTAGTTTAAGGGATTTTTCCTTCTAATTTTGTTGCTTGCCAAAGTCGTTGACTCGGGGAGTTTTGAAGAGGAATAGTTTGGTATTAATTAAGCCAAGGTAAGTAAGTGGCTTTATTGTTGAACTTTTTAATTGGGAGCACGTGTTTGATTTTCCAAAATTCATGTGTTTCATGAGTTGTTTGACTATGTATATGTTTATGTAAAATTGTTAAAGTATGAGATTATTTAAGTGTGAAATTTACTATGAATGTTTGCAAATATTGAGTTTTGCAATTTACTTAGTTGGTGGTTTTTTGAAAACTTCATAATACGTATGAGTTTAAATGAACTTTGAGTTTCTTAAACTTGAAAGTGTACATGGAATTGATGTACTTTAAGAGATGCCTACTCAGAATTTAGGGACATGAAATTGATGTACCTGAGTTGAGGTTCGTGAAATTGACGTTCCTCTATAGGCGGCACATGAAATTGATGTGTCTAGGCGATATGCATGAAATTGATGTATATCCAAGTTTGTAGAGGAATAATTTTAGAGCCACCAAAAATATGATTGTTATTGATTTAAAAAATGTGCATAAGCGTGACCCAATCTCAACAGTAGGGTCACTTACTGAGTATTTTAAATACTCATTCTTTTCTTAAATGTTTTTCTTTCAGGTAAAGGCAGGGGCATGTGAAAGGCAAACGATGAGAACTGTTAGGCAGCCATGGGAGGTCTCATGAATTTCATATTTCCGCTTCAAAAATTTGTTTTACATTACTTTGATTTGTAAACTTGTTTGAGAAATTTTTAGAGGCCATGTATGGATATAGTTTGGGAATTATTTAAGAATATTTTGAACCTTTAAAAAACAGGGATCCCGAATAAAGGTTTTACTTGAGATTTTTATTTAAATTTGTGTTTATGTTATAAATTATATTTTTTATTTTTTTATTTAGAAAGGCCCCCAAAGCAAGCATGAAATAATTAAGGGTTCCGAATAGACTCTTGTAAGGAGTCGGGTCGTTACACTTATTCTGGTTGCTGAAATGTAAAATGTCGTGGAAAAATTCAGCTAGCTCATTTAATTGGTCCACTCGTCTATCACATGCTTTGATTACCATTCTACTATGGATTGTTAGTGAGGATGATGTATTTTGTGAGCTGAGGGGCTGTAAATATCCGATAGAGGTGATTTGAATGTAAATGTGAAGTTGAGAGAGTATGGGCATTAATTAGAGTGCATATTTCTCTATGTGTTCAACTTGTGAAGGTGTATTTCTTCTACGTTGGTTTAATGCTTGTTTGTAACTCGGATTACTGATGAATAAAGCTTGAAGATGTTGTTTGGAGAGTGGATGTACACCAAATTGGTGGAACCACTATAAATTTATGTCTGTTTCTTCTCCTTTTATCAATTTGTTGTTATTGAGCTTTTTGTTTTATCAGACTTCAAATCCCAAATGTTATACGAATTAACTCCTAAGGCGACATAGTTGAACCATGGTTGGCTAATACGTGAACCAAGTTGTGATAAGCAAAGGTGACTAACACTTGGTTTAGCCTATAAAATTAGTTAGTTGCCATGTCAAAGAGTTGCCTAGAAATGCCAATACATATGACTAATAATTTATACACACTCCATTAATGAAACAAGACACATCGGCATGAATTTCATCTATTATTATTCTATATGCATTTTATATTTTATATTATTTTTTTTATTATTTCAAGAAATTGAGTTGCAACTAAGCTCCGAATTCTATTTTTAACTTTAGTACTTTTGCCTGTTAATTTAAAACATCTTTAAAGATTCAAATTTCATTTTAGTTTCTACATTTTTAAAATTTTTATTTTTATTTTAAACTTAAAAGAGAAAAAACAGTGTAGTCGTTATTAACGTTGTTATCCATTATCTAACTTTAGATAATTGACATATTAAAAAAAATGTTAGTGTGGACTTTGGACATGTATACGAACCACATATATTAATTGAGGTAGGTCAGTATTGTACACATGGATATTAGGTGGATAATTAATCACGATCAATGATGAAAATATCGATATCGGTACTAATATCGGTAACTCAGATTTACGTATATATCGACGGATATTTGAATATCGACGGATATTCCAGTAAAAATGACGGATATCACGGAAACTCATAAAAATATTCTGAATTTTTTTATGAAACTTTGAACTAAGCTTATTTAGGTAATAAACTATTAGTTTAAGCATATATATCAATAATTATAAGCTAAATATGAATAGTAATACAATAATAGATAACATTGAAGATCGAAAAATGAACATGAACTTGAATATTTCATTGATAAAAATTTGTAGTCATACAAGTACATGTTTTAATAATAACATGACGATCTTGGAGGTACTAGACCGACATTGATATAATTGATTTGATAATGACAATATTGTTCCCAAGTCATGGTATGCTCAAAATTCATGTTTGAAGTGAAAAAACAATGACAATGTTGAAAATTGAAATCAAGTGTAGGAAATACCAAAAAATATATAGGAAATTGTAGAAGGTCACATGTAACAAAAAGAAATTGAGGAGGAATAATTAAATCAAAGTTTAAGGGAAAGGAGGATAAAAAATTTATCTACAAAATTATTACAAATATGCTATTTATTTATTAAAAAATGAAAACAATAAGTATTCTATATAAATTAAATTTAAAATTATATTATAGTATTAAAAAGGTATAATATAAAGTACAATGTGGTTGTAGTGGAATGAAAGAGAGAAGAGGGAAAGAAAAAAAAAACAAAAAAAATTGTACAATATTAGGATCGAACTCGTGCATTGAAGGATCAGAGCTATGCAAGCCAGCCAATGCAGCAAATTTTCAAATGTTGTTAAAAATGTCTTATTAAATATTTATCTTCGATTTTTCACCAAAATTTCCCCGATTTTGTACCGATATATCCGCGATATTTCCGCGATATATCCACGATATATCTTCCAATCTCCGCGTTTTTCATTGCTTCCATCCGATATATCGTCAAAACGATATATTGTCGAGATATCCACGATATTTACGATATATCCACGATATTTTGGTAAAAACGATCTTACCCCTCCATATCCATATCGCACCCTCGAGATTTTGGATATATCGGCGATATATCGCCGAAATATCGCGATTTTTTCATCCTTGTCTATACCAGCATTCTCCTCTACCAGCTTGTCCATCACTCGTCACCTCTCAAAGACAACCCATCAGAGGTTCAACCCCACTCTCAAATAAGAATACTCGGCCCCTAAACCCTAATCTCCCTCTCCCTTTCAATCCAACTTCCCACAACATCCCATCTCTTCTACCTATCCTTTTCCAAATGCCTCATCGCAAACTGGCTTTTAGTACCCACCATATCCTCCACCACCTTCGTTTTTTCCAGCACCGCAACAACCCCCTGCTCCTTATCTGACACTTGCACCTCCGTTAAACATAAAGCTCTCGGATTCAATTTATCTTCTATGGAATAACCAGGTGCTCAATCACATTATTGCTTTCGATATGGAGAGCTTCATCAACGGTACTCCTGCTCCTCCCAAATTCTTGGATGCTGCTGAAACTCAAATAAACCTCCTCTTCCCAGTGTGGCAGAAATATAATCGAACATTAATGAGCTGGATTCCTACCATGCTAAAGTTTTAGTTTCATTTCTATAGTTTGTTTAAATTTTACATATATCTAAATTGGTTTTTACTCACCCTAAAAAAACATTGTTTTTCTATGACTTTTATTCCATTTTAAATTTGAAATACAACCATCCAAACACAAAACACGAGCTCACTATAGTATATACAAAAAACATGTCATGCCAATGTGGCATGCAATCCAACAAATAGTAACTAGAGAAATGGTATTGAAATTTTCCAAATCATAAAGATGGATCGAAATTCTCAAACCAAGAATGAAATTGGTAATTTAAAACATATAATATAAAATAAGAAAAAGAATGAAAAGAAGTATTGAAAAATAAAAAATTGAAAAAGAGAATAAAGGGAAAGGGAAAGGGAAAAATAAAGTGCAATAAAAGCGGTCCATGGCCGATTTACAAGTTGACAAAATTAAGAAATGGGTAACACACAAACACAACAGTCAAATTATGCGAGACCAAAATTCACTCAACCAACCACCACAAAATTATTACCGAGTCAACTCGCTCCCTAATCCCCGAGTCTTAAATTCCCATAACCCGCTCCATTATTTATTTCTCTCTTTTATTTTTATTTTTATTTTTATTTTTAACCCACTAAATTAAAATTTTAAATCAATAAAAAAAAAAAAAAAAAATCCCTCTCTTTTTATTTATTACACATACAGAAAGATGTAACCCCAAGTGGACCCCACTCTCTGAAACTTAACCACACATTACAAAACCATAGTTAAAGTTTAAAAAACTAACAAACTTAACTTGGGTTTACAAGCACCACCACATAACCCAACCCCTGATTTTTCTTTTTTCTTTTTTCCTTTTTTCCTTTTTAAAATTAAAATTAAAATTATTATTATTATTATTATTATTATTATCAACAGTCATCACTGCTCATCATCATCTCCTTTTTCCCTCTTCTCCTTCTTTCTTCTTCTTCTTCTTCTGTCTCTCCTTTTTCTGGTTTTTGGTCTCCAACTTCTAATTTTCAAACCCATCAGTCCCTATTTTCTTTTTCTCTCCTTTTCTTTCCCAATTTTCTCCACAAACAAACACCCCTTCACTTGGGTTTTTCCAACTTATACAAAATTGAATTTTGATTTCAACTTTTTTTTTCTTTTTTTTTTGTTGTTGTAAAGGGTTTGCAGTGTGACTCTTTTAAAAGGGTATTTCTGTGTTTAAATTTCTTTATTTTAATTCCACATTTTTTTAATTTTTTTTTGGGTTACCCTAAATGTTTGAGCCATGGACTTGACTCCTGCAATTTCCACCGGCGGAGGAGCTGTGAAATCCCCTGAATTAGACGTTGAAACACCCATCAAAATCCAACCCACCACCAAATCTGCGCCGTTCACCAACGGTGTCCTCAAGCGCCACCATCACACGGCGCCGCAGCCGCCGCCGGTGGTTTACAAAGAATGTCTCAAGAACCACGCCGCCAGTTTGGGCGGCCATGCCTTAGACGGCTGCGGCGAGTTCATGCCCTCCCCCACCGCCACCGCTGCCGATCCTACTTCCCTCAAATGCGCTGCCTGCGGCTGCCACCGGAATTTCCACCGCCGTGAGCCGGAGGACCCAATCGCTATCCCGACGACAACCCATGTCATTGAGTACCAGCCCCACCACCGTCACCACCCGCCACCACCGCCGCAGGCGGTGGCGGCCCACCGGAGCCCGAGTTCCGCCTCCCCTCCGCCGATCTCCTCCTCGTACTACCCTTCAGCCCCCCACATGCTTCTCGCCCTCTCCGGCGGCCTGGCAGAGAACGCTGGCGGCGGCGGCGGATTCCACCACTCGATTCTGACGCCGAGCCCGAATTCGAGAAAGCGATTCAGAACGAAATTCACTCAAAATCAGAAGGAAAAAATGTACGAATTTGCAGAGAAAGTGGGATGGAAGATTCAGAAACGAGACGAGGATATGATCCAAGAATTCTGCAACGACGTCGGAGTCGACAGAGGCGTTCTCAAAGTTTGGATGCACAACAACAAAAACACTCTCGGGAAAAAAGACGGCGGCAGGAACATCAACGGCAGCGGCGGCGACGGCGACGGAGATGGCGATGGCGATGGCGACGAGAAAATTAACGGCGGCGGCGAGCCACACGCCGCCGCAAATGGGTCGTCTTCTTCCTCTTGATCTGAATAAATTGGTCGATGGATGTTAGAGAGAATATCAGAGATAGAAGAGTAAGCTTTTTTTTTTCTTTTTATTTTGTCCTCTTGTTTTTTTAGTTCATTTTCTAATTACATTTCAATATCTAAATTTCCCACTCCAAAATATTTTCTCACTTTGTTTTTAATTAAATTAACGAGAAGATCACCTTGATAAAATACATATGCTGAGGATTTAACATGGGGAATTGAGATTTAAAAAAAATAATATATATTTTTATTACATATCGATCATCATCATCAATTCATCAATCACAAACTCTAATCACTTTAGTTAGTTTCTTAATCATCTTTCCCTTATTGTTGTTCCTCTTCTAATCTCAAGATTATTATAATTAACTAAGAACATGTTCTGGGAATCATGAATAGTACGTATTACTAATCAAACAAATCTGTTCTTGAGATCTTCTCTTTTGAAAAAAAAAAAAAACACTAAATGGGATTTTTCTTTTTTGTTATTAATGTTATGAATCTGATTTAGAGAGAGGAGAGAGAGAGATTTCTTCTTATCTTCTGTCTGAGAGAAAGCAGCAGAAAGTGTTTTGGTTCCTGTAAATTATTCCAGATTATCCCCTAAGATTTGAACAACACAGTATTCTCTTTGTTATTATTATTATTTTTTTTAAAAGGAACTGTAGAAAATATTTATGGAATAATTCCTATGATTAAGAGAATATTTGAAATGTTAATTTAAATATGGTTATATTAGCAAAAGTGGGAATCCCTTGAGTGCTTTTTAATATTCTTTCAAAGTGCAAGCAAACAAACAAAAGCAAAGCAATCTTTGTTCTTGTTTCTTAGCTTTTGGGGTTTTTATGCAAATCATAAGGAAAAAAAAAAAAAAAGTTTAAAGCTTTGGTTGTTGGATGCTTACTAGGAAGAAGAAGGAAAAAAATAAAAAAAGAAAAAAAAAGGAAAAAAACCTAACATTTTAGCAATTATTTATGGAATCCATAATCTAACTTATTATAATTTTGATTAAGAAATATAAATCAATCATTAGCTTTTAGATTTACTTTTCCTTTTTGATGTTTGCATGTGCAATTAGAATTTGTTATATAAACTTCCCTTTTAAGGTAAGGTTAGATACTATATTTTATTTGTGTATAGTTTTAATAATAGTGATGATGGGAGTTGTACTTTCAAGTGTCTTGTCTATTGATTTTCATTACCACTTTTAAGCTTTGTTTAATCTTTTGATTATAAAATAATTAATGATGAAGTCAGCCCTAATCTTTGTCTTTTTTTCTTTTCTTTTTATTATTTATTTATTTATTTTAAGTTTTGCAAAAGGGCCCAATTGTTGAACTTAGAAAGTGTCTACCTATACAGTTGAATTTGCTATACCAATTAAGTTTGTACATGATACAATAGTTTTTTTTTTTTTTTCAAAAAAAAAAAGAAAAGAAAAGAAAAGAAAAAAAAGTATGTTTTAAAACATTTTAGTTCAAAACTTATTTGTTCTATTTTGGTTCTCAAGCCTTAGAGAGGACTATTTTGTCTAAGCTTATTTTTTTTTAATAATGACTATTTTTGTAGATTTTTTTTGGTCACTTCTCACTGTGCTTAATATTCATCTCAAGAATCTATGAGACTTGGATTGCATGTTTGTGTCAATACATTAATAAAAATATCAGCACTTGCTAAACAAATGAGAAAAAGAGGGTGATAATAGCAATAATGAAAATGTTTTTTTTTTTTAATTATATATATATATATATATATATATATATATATTTAAAGTTTAGGGATGGGAATAAATATATTTCAAAAGTAAAAAAAGGACTAAAATTGAATAAGATAAAAGACTTGGGACCAAAATAATATTCAAAATTTGATTTTGATAGGCATAACTTTTTTTCATTCTTTTCCACAAAAAGTTAAAATTCTATTTTCAAAAGAACTTTTTCTAACATAACGTTATGAATTCTTCTTTTTGAAAAGATGATTTGAAAAAGGTATGTATTTTAAGTATAAGTTTCTAAAATACTATATTTTATATTTTAAAAGCTTTACTTCAATGCTTAAACCAATCATCATATATAAAATTACTTTGTATGCTTGTAATAATCATGAAACTCTTTAGGATTTTTTTAGCCTTTTTTTTCCTCTTCAAATTAGTCTTTTGTTTTAAAAATATTTGTTGAGAAACTCGATTGAATATTCTTTTTGCAAATTTTTGTATTAGGTTGAAACAAACCACTCTTCACTAACGTAGATAAACGTGAGATTCTACTCAAAACCGATTGATAATGAGAAGAGTAATCCATGTATCTTCTAAAGATGGCGAGATCTTCTCATATTTTAAACGTTAGATCTCAACATTCATAAACTCATGATTTTAGATCGAGAGTAACTTGTTCACAAACTCATGATTTTAGACGAAAGAGTAACTTATTTAAGGTTGAGATATATTTTTACAAAATTTATATTTTCTTTTTTTAAAAAAATGGTGTGGAAAAATGAAAATGATGGGATTTGAAGAAAGGAGGGCTACAAAATCCCTAGTTGGTGAAGAGCAATAAAGTTGATTGGCCTACTAAATCCCATCCCTCTAACCCTCTTTTTCTTCCATCCAGCTGTTTTCATGTACTTTCCTTTTGCTTTCATAGCCCATACCCATAATCTTGCATTTGCATGTGTGACTACCTACAAAAGGTATTTTGTGGGTTTTTTTAGGAAATAAAAACCATCTAAAAGGACCTTATTTCTAAATAATTTTACTCATTTGTTCCTTCAAAAGATGATTTTAATTAAAACACATTTCTAATTTAAAATATTTTTTATGGGTAGAGATTCTAACCTATGATCTAACCAATTGATTTGTGCTATCACAGATAAATTGGTTTTAGTATCAGATAAATATACTTTAATTTTGTCAAATCTCTTGAGATTATATTTCTAGATTAAAAAAGTATGCATTTTGTGCATAAAGTAAAAATGTAAGTTAATTTTTTTTTTTTCGTGTTTTAGAATATGATTCTTTTCTTTTGAAAAAAGATAATTTTCTTCTATGCATCCCTCTTGTTCCTGCGTAGTCTCCTCTCGAAAATAGTTTCTAATTCTACCTATGTGTTTTTCTCTTATTTTTTAAGTTTCTTTATGTAATTATTCAAATAATTATATCCACCTCAAAGTTAGATGTTTGATAATCCTTTTATTTTATTTTATTTTTCCAATTTTCTTTACTTTTTAGAAAATGTTTTTCTTTTTCTAACAATTATTTTGTTTTATAATCTACTTTTTAGAATCTGAACTAAAACTTCTAAAAGTTAATGGCAAATGAAGGGCTAATTTAATAATATTTTTTAGAGTCAAAAGAAAGTTAGGCCAAATTATTAATTAGGAAAACCTAATTAGGGAGTGGGATGAAGAAGTTAGAAGTAATTATGAAAACTTGGTAAATGGGATGAGGGTTTATAATTATAATTCAAACTTTATAAGTTTAAATGTCATTTTCTGTCCCTTTGCACTATTGCTTGACTATGACCTTCCAATTCCATGATTAGAAAGTTGTGATCTTCAACCTTACAACCCCCTTTGCCCATAACTTGATGGTGACCAATGTGTGCCTTTTTTTTGGACTTCCAAACTTGGGATCCTTTTCCATATATATGTTATATATATATATATTTCTAAAAATTATGATAATATCGAGTCAAGTGAAAGACTAAAAATAAAGTCTCATATTTTAAATTGTATAGCGTGAAGTTAATTTTAATATTCAAATTTCATCACATCGAACCTATAAAATTAAATAACACCTGAAGTTAGTATCCTCGATATATTATTAGTTGAGATTCCATGTAGTTAAAGGACTCATAGATAAATGTAACCATTTTTGGAGTCAATTGACATATTTATTTATTTATTTTGGATATTTGAATCTCTTGGCTTGTATGCTTTTTAGTGATGTTTGGTTATTTTGGATGTTGAGTTTTGGTTCTATTTACATCCCTTGATTTTGTGATTAGGTTTTAGTAATTTTGGGATTGGATATTTTTATTTTTTTTTTGAATTCAACAATATGGGGTATGGGGTTGGGATTCAAACTCATGACATCTTGGTCATAATTACATTTTATGCCAGTTGAGCTAGGTTCTTGTTAGCTTTAAAGAATTTATTTTAGGTTGAATTTTATGTGTTTCTTTGATGAGTTTAGGTAATAATGTAACTATTATTGTTGGGAGAAAATGCAATTAATTCTACCCATTATTATTGTAGTTAAGAGTTAAGATGGATGAAATTAAGAGTTTTAAGATTTAAATTCATATATTGATCGAGCTAAATAAACTCACGTATAAAAAGTTGGTGGCATTGGACCGAAAGAAAATTTTGGATGTTTGATTAATGAAATCTGACGGAAGAGATTGTCGAGGTCTCTTATCAAATAAATTTATAATCCTCAACCTCTAAAGCTAACTTGTAGCAGTAGTGGCCGGGGTCGATCACAGGGAGCAGCGTAATTAATTAATTTAATTAGATTTCTCAATTAGTAACTAAAAAGGGGGGGTTTTGAAAGATGGATTGATTGGAAACGAATAAATTGCAATAACGTAATATAACAGGAAAGTAAAGGCTGTCTAGTTAATCTCACCTCGGTATCGCGCAATTGGTTATTCTAACTTGGGTTTGGCTACTCAATCATTGACACTTAAATTTTAAGAATTATTATTGATTACTCAACATTCATTGGAACCAATGATTAAGATCTATAACCTTCCAACTCGACAAAAAACATCAAAGTTAGAATCTAATTAGAATTCATAAACATGAACCTAACCGCATTAAGCGAATTGGATCGTTGAGTAAACTCACATAAACTAGGAACAACCTAAATTCATGCAATTCTAAGCTCAAATTCCTAAATCTATCAAGCAAATATGTCAAGTGAGATAACACTCCATTCAACACAATCACACAATAAATTTATCACTAGCCAATTAGTAAAGCAATTACTTTAAATCAAGCAAATAGTTTGTCAAACCATTCTATCAAAGCAATTGTAATTTGAGAATGGGAATTCAAGACATAACCAACAATAATTCAACTAAAACCATAAACAAGGTCTCAAGAGTATGCCTAACTTACATTAGAAGTCCCCAATTGCAACGACGTGAACTTAGCCGGTCATCGAAACGCTCCAGCTAAGCTCCTCGGCTCGATTAACCATCCCCAAAATATAATAAAACTCACTAAAATTACAAGGGAATTCAGAATAGTACAAGGAAGAAGAGGGAGAAATCGGATCTAGGGGAAAAAAACCAAGAAGAAACGCAAAAATCTGCAATATACATTTTATACCCAGTCGCAGCGTCGCGACGCTGGGGCAATAGCGTCGCGACGCTGCCCCCTACAGAATAGGAAAAAGTCTCGGGTTTGCCCTAGCGTCGCGACGCTAGGGCAACAGCGTCTCGACGCTCTCGCCTCGTGCGCGAACTTCAGGATCTTTTCCTAATTTGCGCAGCGTCCCGACGCTCTGACGGTAGCGTCTCGACGCTGTAACGGCTCCAGGGGCAGAATAGTCAGTTTACGCTCCGGTTTTGCTCGTTAAAGCCCCGAATTGCTTCCAAAGCTCCGACGAGGACCTATAGACATATTATACTCATTTTAAAGCATTTTTCGCAAGGAATTCAACTAAGATAAGCAAATTAGGAGATTCTAAGTGTATAACAAATTGGATTTGTCAAATACCCCCAACCTAAACCTTGCTAGTCCTCGAGCATGCTAATATTATAATGAGAGAGATTATTATGCAATGCAATATTCATGACTCAATTTCTCAAAGACAAGCATGATCAACATTTATCCCAAGAGAATTAAATGCGAGACTGGCATAGTTAGAGACAAATTAAAATTAGCCAAATTCTTTCTTATGCAAAATACGAGCTAAGTCTTCCCTCGAGATGTTTTGAAAAGTTCGAGAAGGACTTATAAAATTCCCTATTCCATCTTCCCTCTACACTGGACAAAGGCATAATGCATTAAAGGAAAGGAACAAACTAATTTGTTTAAAGATGCAAAAAGGGATTTTTTTTTTGATTCAAACAAGAAATTTAAAGGGCCCTAAGCTTGCATATACATACGATTTTTAGGGGTACTAGCTTTCACACAACTAATGCAGGACCACATTTCTCGAGTTTTCTCTGGACGGCCTAACTGATCACACTAGAGGTAGCTCTTTTTACCCTGGCAAGCTAAAAATATTTTTCTTTTTCTTACTCCCAAGTATTAAACAAGCTGTTTTGCAACAATTTCCTCTAAACATGCTACCTATCCTATCGAGGTGACAACGGAGGCGTGAATCTTAAAAAGCCATCTAAAACCAACGAAACTACGCTAGGAAGGACTCATGCTCAATTTTTTTTAAGGAAGATTTCGAAAAATTCTAATGAAGTCTCTAAAGATGATAGAATGCATGCAATTCACCTATACGAAAAATATATATTCATGCTTTTCTCATCCTAGAAATCTCATAATCAATCATAGAGCAATGCATACAATCTCAAAATTATAGTGCTCAAAATGATCATACATCCAAAATGATAAGCAAAGTGATAAAACGTGCATATGCTCATGCTCCCACCCCCAACCTAAACATTGCATTGTCCTCAATGTAAACTAAGCATGCAACCTAAGGACAAAAAGTAAAAAGGAAACAGAAAACCTCCCCTGAATCTTTTGTTGGGATGGGAACGTGCCATAATTCTCGGAGGGCTACGTGACTCCCTTAATAGGGCATTCTAAACGTGCGAGAATGGGAGGAGGAATATGTGCGCGCTCACTGAATACCTTTAACCTGTGTCCATTGACCTTGGGGGATTTGTTTGAATTCAAGTCTCTGATATCAACTGCACCATGAGGATAAACGTGAGTAATAACGAAGGGGCCAAGCCATTTGGAGAGAAACTTACCTGCTCGCAGCTTAAGGCGGGAGTTAAAGAGGAGAACTTTTTGACCAACACTGAATTGTTTCCTGGCAATCATGTTGTCGTGGAACAACTTAGTCTTTTCCTTGTAGATCCTAGAGTTCTCGTATGCATCTAATCTCATCTCTTCGAGTTCCTGCAACTCCAGAAGTCTCTGTTCTCCTGCTTTTTCCATGTCTAGGTTGCACTGCTTAACTGTCCAAAACGCTCGATGTTCTATTTCCACGGGGAGATGGCATGCTTTGTCGAAAACCAACCTGTAGGGAGACATTCCTATAGGAGTTTTATAGGCCGTTCGATATGCCCACAGAGCATCGTCTAACCTTAGACTCCAGTCTTTCCGTCCAGGATTTACAACTTTCTCAAGTATAGACTTGACTTCCCGGTTTGAGAGCTCGGCCTGGCCGTTCGACTGAGGGTGATAAGCTGTGGCAACTCTATGCTGGACTCCATATTTCTTCATAAGAGCATCAACAGACCGATTGCAAAAGTGAGTGCCTTGATCGCTAATGATGGCTCGTGGAACTCCATACCTGCTAAAGATGTTAGTTTTTAAGAAATTTACAACGGTCTTGGAGTCGTCAGCTCTGGTGGCCTTGGCTTCCACCCATTTCGATACATAATCCACTGCCAAAATAATATAAAGATATCCACAAGAGGATGGCAAGGGACCCATGAAATCAATACCCCAAACATCAAAAACTTCTACAACTAAGATTGGCATCTGAGGCATCTCGTATCTACGAGTCAATGATCCTACTCTCTGACATCTATCACAAGCTCTACAATAATCATGAGCATCCCTAAACAATGTAGCCCAATAAAGACCTGAATCCAAAATCTTCCTAGCAGTCCTCTTAGGGCCGAAATGCCCTCCACATGCATATTCATGACAAAACGCTAAGACAGACTGAATCTCATTATCAGGTATACATCTCTTAATAATTTGATCTGAACAATATCTCCACAAATTAGGCTTATCCCACACATAAAACCTAGACTCACTTATCAGTTTATCCTTCCTGAATTTACTATAGTCGTCAGGTATGCTCCCAGTTACTAAATAATTAACAATGTCAGCGTACCAGGGGGTGTTATCCTGCATTCTGAATAAATGTTCGTCAGGGAATTCATCGTTTAGAGGTAGGTCATCCTCCTTCCTTACCAGGCGACTGAGATGGTCAGCAACTGAGTTTTCAGATCCTTTGCGGTCCACAATCTTCAAATCAAATTCCTGGAGCAGCAAGATCCAACGGATGAGGCGAGGTTTCGACTCCTTTTTCGTCAAGTGCCGTAGAGCTGCATGATCAGAATAAACAACAACTGGTGAGCCAAGAATATAAGAGCGAAACTTATCTAAAGCAAACACAACAGTTAGAAGCTCTTTTTCTGTCATTGAGTAGTTGCACTGTGCAGGATTCAGAGTGCGGGAGGCATAATAAATGACATGGCTTCTTTTGTCAATGCGTTGACCCAAAACAGCTCCAACAGCGTAGTTGCTTGCATCACACATGATTTCGAAGGGAAGGTCCCACCTAGGAGGATGGATAATCGGTGCACTAGTCAGCATCTTCTTCAGAAGGTCAAATGCTGCCTGACACTCTGCCCCAAATTTGAAGGCGACGTCCTTCTGCAATAGGTTCGTCATGGGCAATGCAGTCTTGCTGAAGTCTTTAATAAACCTGCAATAGAAACCTGCATGGCCAAGAAAGGATCTAACCTCCCGAACATTCGTAGGGTAGGGTAGGTTAGCCATAACATCAATTTTAGCCTTATCAACCTCTATGCCTCGCTCAGAAATCACATGTCCTAAAACAATTCCCTGGTCAGCCATGAAATGACATTTTTCATAATTAAGAACTAAATCAGAATCAATGCAACATCTCAAGACTTTAGCTAAATTAGATAAGCAATCATCAAAGGACTCCCCATAAACCGTGAAATCATCCATAAACACTTCAATGCACTTTTCAATATATTCAGAGAAAATGCTCATCATGCATCTCTGAAACGTACCTGGGGCATTACACAATCCAAAGGGCATCCTTCTAAAGGCATACGTTCCGAAGGGACAAGTAAAAGTTGTTTTCTCTTGATCTTCCTGTGCAATAGGGATTTGATAGAAGCCTGAAAAACCATCTAGAAAGCAGAAAAAAGGCTTACCAGCTAGCCTTTCTAGCATTTGATCTATGAAAGGAATAGGGAAGTGGTTCTTCTTTGTGACAGTGTTAAGCTTCCTGTAATCTATACACATCCTCCTGTTGGGTTTTATGCCCTAAAACTCGTAGATAGTGAATGTAACCGTTGACCGGATATTAATGAAATAATATTGATATGTTTTTTATTAATTGTTATTAGTTATTTTATATTTGTCTTTGCCTAATAATAACCCTAATCCAATAAACTAGACATCCAAGGCTGTAATATGAGTCTTGAACTATATGTAGCGACATATGGGATCATTGTTCAAGAAACAGCCTAAAGGGTCTATAGTATAGGGATAAGACTGGGTGCCTTATCCTGGTGACACTATGGATACGGCCCACTTTGTATTTGATACAAACGCTGCGATCCAACGTGTTCGTGTAGGAGACATGCGAGTGGGGGTATCCTATGCAATGAGTTTGCATAAGACCGGACCGCGAAATAGTAACCACTGGTTATAACACCGTTAACTAGTTGGTTTTCTATTTCACTAGGATGACCTAGACAACTTAGTCTTAATCCTAAGTTGATTATGGACTCCTGCTCATGAGAGATTGTCCTTTGATTTGTATGGGTGAGAGTGGCCAATACGCCGACTCAATAAGCCTACCAGTTTGGGGACAAGACCGAATGGAGAGATGGGAACATAATCGTACAAGATGGAATTCACTCCTTCCCGACTTTAGGGAAGCAGATGAGTGTTCCCTTAAGTGGTTACTCCGAGTCTTGAACAAAGGGCCCTACCCTCTCAATGGCACGAGAGGGTTTTCTGTTTGATGGTTGGACCACAAACAGGTTGTTCATTAGAGGAGAATTGGTACTTAAGGAAATAGAGGTAACCCAGGGGTAAAACGGTAATTTTACCCAGTTGGTGTTACGGACACTCGTGAAGGCTAACTAGTCGATATTGGTCTATATCCGTGGACACAGAAAATATGTCTGCAGTGAGAAGAGTGCAACTGTGAGTCTATAGTGGAATGAACACACAGTTAACGAATATTGATTAATGTGGTTAATGAGTTTGACCAATTAATCTCACATCGTTGGAGCTTCTGATCTGCAGGTCCATTAGGTCCCACTGGTAGCTCATAAAGTAATTTGAGGCAACTAAGTAATAAATGTAAATTGAAAATGTTCAATTTACTAAGGGAAACAAATATAATATATATTGATATATTATTATGAGAGAAATTAATATTTGAAGAAATTCAAATATAAATTTATGGAAGTTTGAAAGAGTTCAAATAATGAATTAATTAATTTAAGGCCTAAAATGTGTTTGGGCAAATTAATTAATTCTAGGCCGGAAATTAAATATGTGATATTTAATTGGTGGGAATTAATCAATTATGGAAATAATTAATCACTTAAGGAAGTGATTAATCATTTATGGAAATGATCTAATCACTTATGGAAGTAATTAGTCATTTGTGGAAAAGATTAATCAATTGTGGAATTGATTGATCATGATTGATTAATTAAGGAATAAGATTGAATCAATTTTGGAAAAGATTGATTTAATTGAATATTTTATTCATGGCCTCTCTTCTATAAATAGAACACTAGACCTAATTGGTCTGAGAGACTTGACACTTTGCTCTTGCTCTTAGACTCTCAAGACAAGACCTAGAATTCTCTCTAGCCTCCCTCTTAGAGAAAGACTCCCACAAGTCTTTTGCCTCCTAGACCTAGAGTCATACCGGTTTAACCTCTGTGGTTATTGTGTCATTTAAGAAGAATTTTCCAGAGATCACAAGACAAAGGAGGCTGCTGCGTTTTGTTCGTTGGAGCATCGTTGGCGACGAACGGTCAAGTCTACAACGGAGGTTTGAAACGGTTCTTCCCCTTTTCTTTAGAAAAGCATGAAAATAAATTTAGATTTATTTTTAAGCATGTTTAAGCTGATTTTCCAGCAACTTTAAAGAGTGTTTAAAGTTTGTTTGAGTTTTCGTAACGGTATTTTAATGTTAATTAATATACGACGTAAGGTCCAATCGATGCGCTTCCGCTGCGTGGGGACTTTTATTTCCTTCACCTCCATCCATTTTGTACTCTCATGGGTACTAGTTCATCATTTTTATTCCTAACTACAGTCATGCCCGTTTTCTTAGGAACTACATGAATAGGACTTACCCATTTACTATCAGCTATGGAGTAGATAATACCTGTAGCGTGAAGCTTATCGATTTCTTTCTTTACCACTTCTCTCAGAATCAATTCAGGCGCCTCTGAGGCTCCCTTGACGGTTTTGCGTCCTCCTCCAACTGAATCCTATGCATGCAAGTGGCTGGGCTGATCCCACTGATGTCAGCTAAGGTCCACCCAATGGCTTTCTTATGCTCCCTCAGTACGTTTACCAATCTTTCCTCCTGACCTGCAGTTAACTTTTTAGAAATAATAACTGGTAATGTATTACCTTCCCCTAGATAGGCATACTTTAAATGCTCTGGTAACGCCTTTAGCTCCAACTTGGGTGCCTGCACAACAGAGGGCAACATTTCACCAGAAGTAACAGATATACCAAGATCAAAGGGAATAAGATCAGGGGAAGAATCAGGAACCAACTCCCCTGTTTCATCAATGTCGACATTTGGGGTGCCGTCCTCCAAACCCATATCAATCATGTCACTCACTACGACATCCTGTACTACAGAGTCAACAGTCTCCACATGGTAAAGGGAAGCAGAAACATCAGGGTATTTAGCCACTTGTGGAATATTAACCTTAACGATCTCCTCCTGATACTCTATAGACAGTACATCCCTATGAAGATTTATCATGGTCCTAGCTGATTTCACAAACGGTCTCCCCAACAAAATAGATGCAGCACTAGGGGGGAAACCTCTATCAATATGCACGACATAAAAATCAACAGTGAATAACACATCTCTAACCTGAACTAGAACATCCTCTACAACCCCTAAAGGGTGCATATAAGATCTGTCAGCTAACTGAAATACATTACCAGTAGTTCTTAGGTCATTCAACTTAAGATCTAGATAGACAGAGTAAGGCATGACATTAAAAGATGCACTCAGATCAAGCATGACATACTCTATACTCTTACTACCTATCACACAGGGTATGTAAAACAAACCTGGACCTCCAAACCTTTCTGGTATATTACTCTGTAGAAGTGCCGAAACGATCTTACTCACTTCAATTCTTCCATGCTCCTTCGCCTCTCGCTTGGGACTACATAACTCTTTCATAAACCTCGGATACCTTGGAATACGTTCTACGTCCTTTACCAGGGGTATGTTGATTTCGAAGCCTTTGAAGAATTCTTTCACCTCCTGCTCAAAGTCTCTCTCCTTTTTGCTTTTCAACCTGCCAATAATATTATCCTTAGGGACAAAATGTGGATACATACGAGGAGTAACACATACCTGTGGTGCTGAAGTAGAACATTCCTCAACGTATGCCCTTGATTGAAGCTCAGTCTCTAACTGGACCAGACGATTACTCAACAGGATAATTTGGTGTTCCTGATTTTGCATACTATTTCGCACATCCTGCTGAAAAGATGGAGTGGTTTTAGCTATAGTTTTGATGAGATTTTCCCAGGAATTACCTGTCTGCTGATCCTCAGGGTGGTGGCCTGATGAATCACCAATGGTTGTACAACTGCTACAGTTTTCCCTCACCTCGAGTCTGTCTGCAATAGAATGAACCAGTTCAATTAGCTTGTCTAACTTGACCTCGAAATTATTTACCTCCTTAGCTAGGGATGCTATAAGGCAGTCTTGTTTAATGCTACTTTGGCGTTCACTTTCTGCAAGGTTGACTATGATATCTCTCACTTTCTTTAGTGACTTGTTCATCATAGAGCCTCCACTAGCTGCGTCGATCCACATCCTACTATTTGGAAGCATACCATCGTAAAATCCTTGGAACAATAGGTGATCTGGAATCCGATGATCAGGGAAGCTCGAGCACAAACGATCAAATCGCTCCCAATACTCGTACACTGCCTCTCCTGATGCCTGGGTGATCCTGTAGATCTTTTTCCTGATCTCTGAAGCTCGTGAAGGTGGAAAATATTTTTCAAGGAAAAGTCTTTTCATCTCTGTCCACCTTGTTATAGAACCTCGAGGGAGGAGGAAAAGCCACTCTCTTGCCTTACCCTTGAGGGTCAGAGGAAATGCCCTTAAACTGATGGGGTCTTCAACTATTCCTTGAGTGGAACAAGCTAGGTAGAACTCTTTTAAGTGCAAATAAGGGTCATCACCTGCATTAACATAAAAAGTAGGAAGTAAGTTTATTAAACTAGCCCGAATATGAAAATTACCTTCAATTTCTGGATAAACAATACACAAAGGCGGCGAACTGAAATCAGGGGCCAACAACTCTTTCATTGTGCGCTCGGCCATCATGGTAGAAAATAATTATCGACTGAGGATATGCTGGATATGACTCTGTCGTTCTCTTTCCTTTTCTCGCCTTTCTCTTGAGATTCAGTTTGTACTTGGAAATACAATGATCAACTGAAAATCCTACAAGACACAAACTAAAACAAAGAGACAAAGCGGATGCGAAAAAAAAATATCTAAATTAAAGTAATTAATTGACCATGCTCCCCGGCAACGGCGCCAATTTGACGGAAGAGATTGTCGAGGTCTCTTATCAAATAAATTTATAATCCTCAACCTCTAAAGCTAACTTGTAGCAGTAGTGGCCGGGGTCGATCACAGGGAGCAGCGTAATTAATTAATTTAATTAGATTTCTCAATTAGTAACTAAAAAGGGGGGGTTTTGAAAGATGGATTGATTGGAAACGAATAAATTGCAATAACGTAATATAACAGGAAAGTAAAGGTTGTCTAGTTAATCTCACCTCGGTATCGCGCAATTGGTTATTCTAACTTGGGTTTGGCTACTCAATCATTGACACTTAAATTTTAAGAATTATTATTGATTACTCAACATTCATTGGAACCAATGATTAAGATCTATAACCTTCCAACTCGACAAAAAACATCAAAGTTAGAATCTAATTAGAATTCATAAACATGAACCTAACTGCATTAAGCAAATTAGATCGTTGAGTAAACTCACATAAACTAGGAACAACCTAAATTCATGCAATTCTAAGCTCAAATTCCTAAATCTATCATGCAAATATGTCAAGTGAGATAACACTCCACTCAACACAATCACACAATAAATTTATCACTAACCAATTAGTAAAGCAATTACTTTAAATCAAGCAAATAGTTTGTCAAACCATTCTATCAAAGCAATTGTAATTTGAGAATGAGAATTCAAGACATAACCAACAATAATTCAACTAAAACCATAAACAAGGTCTCAAGAGTATGCCTAACTTACATTAGAAGTCCCCAATTGCAACGACGTGAACTTAGCCGGTCATCGAAACGCTCCAACGAAGCTCCTCGGCTCGATTAACCATCCCCAAAATATAATAAAACTCACTAAAATTACAAGGGAATTCAGAATAGTACAAGGAAGAAGAGGGAGAAATCGGATCTAGGGGAAAAAAACCAAGAAGAAATGCAAAAATCTGCAATATACATTTTATACCCAGTCGCAGCGTCGCGACGCTGGGGCAATAGCGTTGCGACGTTGCCCCCTACAGAATAGGAAAAAGTCTCGGGTTTGCCCTAGCGTCGCGACGCTAGGGCAACAACGTCTCGACGCTCTCGTCTCGCGTGCGAACTTCAGGATCTTTTCCTAATTTGCACAGCGTCCCGACGCTCTGACGGTAGCGTCTCGACGCTGTGACGACTCCAGGGGCAGAATAGTCATTTTACGCTCCGGTTTTGCTCGTTAAAGCCCCGAATTGCTTCCAAAGCTCCGACGAGGACCTATAGACATATTATACTCATTTTAAAGCATTTTTCGCAAGGAATTCAACTAAGATAAGCAAATTAGGAGATTCTAAGTGTATAACAAATTGGATTTATCAAAATCATTAATTATTTTTATTTGATGTTTCTAATTAAAACAATACAAATCCAAAATAATTATATTTAACTCTAATGATAACCAAATAAGTTTTTTCAAAACCCTTTGTTTTTCTACTAGATTTACCTCTCCAAATTTGATCCCAATTTTCCTTCCTTCAATAAGTTGTAACCAATGGAATCTACTTACTAGCTAGTGTTTTGGTCAAATAAAAAAAATTGATTAACCTTAAGTTAGATTCCTAATTTTAGATCTGTTTTTTTTTTTTTTTGAAATAAAAGAACTTCATTAACTAAACAAAGAGTCCGATACACCTTCCCTCATAAAAGAGAGGGCAAAAAAACTAGGGATATTTGGGGCCCAAAAAATACACTCCCTTTCCCGCGAAAAAGAACCGCTGCTACCAGATAAAGAAAAAGAAAAAGACGGAGAAAACGAAGAAGGAGAGAGAGGATGACGATGGAGGTAAGCAACTCTCCTAGCAACAAAGTGCGCCTCTGTGTTCAAAATCCAGCTACAATGCTGTATTTCCATGGAGAAGGAACGATTGACAATGGTGCAAATTTCATCCGCGAAGATCTTCAGATCCGAGAGGTCCGCTGACTCGCCATTCAACACTCTCACAACTTCCAGCGCATCTGACTCGATAATGAGGGAAATACGACGCTGATTACAGGTATTGGAGATGTGTTTGAGTCCTTCCAAGATAGCTCTGGCCTCCAAAGATTTAATTGACCATTTTAGATCTGTTGGTGAATATATACTTATTAAGTCTAATCAATTTTGTTTTCCCAAACAAAATCAATGATATTTGATTATGTGAAATCTATCCAAGCATAAAAGCATGAAATGCTTCTAAAGTTATATGATTGTACAAGTTGTTTGGATCAATATAGGTCTAATCTTATTATTACTAATGATGACACTTTATTTGGGTCAAATTTATCATTTTCTCTTTGGTCCTTGTATAATTTCGTTTTAAAATTGTCCCTTATATGTTAAATTTTTTCAGTGTTATGTCACCAAATATTAATATTTATTTACCAAATAATAATATGATATAATATCAACAAACATTTATACCTTCCTAAAAGGTTAGAGGTAACGATCCGACTTCTATAATGAACCCAACTTCTATAATGGAGGCCTTATAAAGTAGAAGCAACAGCTTAAAACATAAAATTTAATATGAATAAAACCTCAAAATAAATCTTTATTCGGGATCCCATATTTTAAAGACATCAAAAGTTCTCAAGTAAAACTCCAAAACAAGCATGACCTCTAAAATTTCTCAAAACAAGTTCACAAAGCTTAAAGAAGGAAAAAAGCTCATAAAGCGGAAGTAAAACACAATTTCATGAGTTCTAGTCTCCCATGGCTAAATAGCAATTCCCACAATCGCCCTACACGTCCTTGCCTTTACCTAAAAAAAAACATTCATGGAAAGAATGAGTATTTAAAATTACTTAGTAAGTAACCCCACTACTGGGGTCGAAATATACAAACATATACATTGTAACGACCCGACTAAGTAGGAAATTAAAAACATACTGAGGGTCGCTACTACAACATGAGTAGATAGGGAAATTTTTTTTAAAAATAAAACGGAAGAAGAATAATCTTTCATTTATTTCAAACTGGGCCCAAAACATGAATAAGTTTCATAAAAGAAAGAATGTTGCTAAAACATCTGAAAAAACTCAAAAGATAACAACAATTCAATAACATGAGATCTCAATCATAGAAACTGATCCTAGAACAAATGAGCTGAGAAATCCTATGGAAAGGAACAGGACTTGCAGCTGCATTCCCATAGCCAACAAAGACACAACCCTTGCCAAACGCCAGACATCCTCAAGTTCCATCTGAAAAGGAAAGTCATGTAGCATGGATGAGTATATAAGAATATACTCAGTAAGTAGCTCACTTAAGGGCTGAAACTGATATCATGGGATCTAAAATCATGAAACTTAACTTCTGGGTCTTAACATCATAGGGACCTAACTGGAACAGTCATTCGGGTTTGTAACCCTTGGGCCATAACTGGGTACATGGAATGTTTCGTCTAGGGTGATTACCTATCCCCAACTTGTGCCAACTAGCTATTGTGTTGTGTGGGTCAGTCGAGTAAGGGAAGTAAACTAGGGAATAACTGGCAACCCTTTAGCAGAACTACACCTATCCCAACACAACACCCCTGAATCATGAACATAAAATATGGTGGAGCAATCTGGTGCATGAAAACATGCCTGAGTGCCATTTGGCGCATGATCCGGTGCCTGAACTCAACACCGTCCTTGTAACGCCCGTAATTTAAGGAAAATTTCGAATTTCTTTTGTTGGAGTTAATTTGAGTTAAGAGGGAAATTTTAAATTTCTAAAATGGGTGAAATTTTAAAAAGTAGGGCTGGAATGGCACTCTTGTAATTATTGAGAAGGTTAAGTCAAGCCAACCAAGCCCTAGCTTTTTTTCCCTTTTTTATTTCAGCCAGTGCGCAACCCAAGGTATTTTTTTATTTTCCCTCAACTCTCTTCTCTTCTCCACGAGCACAACCGCACAAGGGAGGGTTCTTCAACGCTTTCTTCTTCCTCTTGTTCCAGCAACAGCGCGACTACAGTGGCAGGTTCAGAGGCTCCAGCGACGTCGTCTGTAGTTCTCTGGTGAGCTCCTCCGGTAGCGTCACGACAAACAGCAAGCAGCAGCCGGTAGCAACTTTCTTCTTCTTTTCCCATACTCGACGGTGCAGCAACTGGTCTCTTCCCTTCGGCGTCGGGTCTTCGGTTCGCAGGTTGGCGGCGGCGCGTTTCTTCTGCTAGCGATTCTGACGGTTTGTGGTCGACGATTGTGGGCGGTTCGGTGGGTGTTTTGTTCGTGGGTCTCGTGTTTCAATCGACGGTTCTTTCTCCTCGGTTCGACAGCTCGTGACGACGGTGCGGCGATGGCGTTCCTCAGATCCAGGCGGCGCGTCAGTGAAGTTGCAGCAGTTCGTGGTCGCGGGTTTGCCATCGATTGGGTTTGTTTTGGTAAGCTTCAATGTTTGATTTGGAGTTATAAGCAAATTTTTGGAGATTTAATTCTACCCTCAATGTTTACAATTTAGTTCCATCCACGCCCACTCCTTGCCGCCGTTGGATTCGTGAAACTCACCACTTAAGGGTGTTGTCCAGCAGAAAAGTTTATTGAGATTTGTGCCATCTAGCAAGCTTCGAGATGTTTCGAGTGGGTCTTGGTTGGTGAAGTTGTCATTGAACTTAGCTATGGCCAAAGGGGAACTTTGAAGTTTTGGAAAAGGATCTTATTTGGAGGTCGGTTATTTGGTTACTTTTGATAATTAAGCCAAGGTAAGTGAACTTACTGTTGAAATTTTTAATTGGGTGCGCGTGTTTGATTTTCTAAAATTCTCGTGCTTATGAGTTGTTCTTGAAATTTATTATTATTATTAAAAGCATGAGAATTGTGCATGAAAATTTATTATTTTTAATTGAGTATGCATTTATGAAAATTGTTGAAAGCATGAAATTTATTATTTTTGCTTGCATTGTTGATGTTTGAAATATTTGATTGGTGGTCTCTCAAAATTCCATTAGAGGAATGAGTTTAAATTCCATTAAAGGAATGAGTTTTAAATTCCATTAAAGGAATGAGTTTAAATTATTTATGAGTTTTCTAAGTGTGCATGAAATTGATGTACACTCAGAGATGCCTACACAAGACTTAGGGACATGAAATTGATGTACCTAAGTCGAGGTTTGTGAAATTGACGACCTCGAGGTTTCGTGAAATTAACGGCCTCCGTAGGAGACACATGAAATTGATGTGTCTAGAATATGCATGAAATTGATGTATATTCTCTCTCATTAGAAAGTTTAAAATAAAGTTTAGAGCCACCAAAATTATATTTGTTGTGTATTTTTTAAAATGTTTTTAAAGCGTGACCCAACCTCAATAGTAGGGTACTTACTGAGTATTTTAAAATACTCATTCTTTTCAAAAAATATTTTTTTTCAGGTATAGACAAGGGCAGGTGAAAGACGATTGATGAGAATTCGAAAGGCAGCCATGAGGGGACTATACTGAATTTCATATTTTATTTTTCTTCCACTTCAAGAACTATGTTTTACTTATTGTTTGTTTGAGAAATTTTCTAGAGGCCATGTACATTTTTATTTTAATAATTATTTAAGAATATTTAAAACCTTTTAAATTAGGGATCCTGAATAAAAGCTTTGTTTTTAAAGTTGTTACTTAAAATAAGTGTTTATGTTTTAAAATATTTTTATTTAAAAAGGCCTCCAAAGCATGCATTGTCGTAACGGTCCCTTTAAGGCTTTTTAAGAACTCGGGTCGTTACAGTCCTGAGGCTGATAGAGTGCACGATCTTGTGCCTAAAAATTGGGTTCTAACAGTTGACTGATAGAATGCACGATCCCGTGCCTGAAAATTGGGCTCTATCAGCCTTGAGATGGGGAAGGAAATCATACTAGCTAACATAAGATTTAAGGATCCTTTAAGTCTACTTGAGGCCTGAAAACATGGCTAAGGTCCCTAAAGTAGAGCTAATGCTTTTAAGCCCTATCATAGTTACTCTTAAGGTTTTCTAACCTAGAGTAACATAAGTCGTTGACATTCTAATAATGGGATTCTTGTGTGGCATGACCAATCATAACTATGTAACTATATAAATCAACATCCAACGTAAATTCAATCAAACCATTTAATAATAATAAATATCATGCATTCTCAACCATTCATCATGACTATACATATTTCATCCTAACTCTAATAAAATCATAAGTTCTTCTTCATTTGGACACTTAGCCTGTGTGAACTTTCTAAATATTTTGGTTAAGTGTGTAGAAGATAGGTGCAAGAGAAGTACAAAGCAAGTGGAAAAAGGGCAAGATTTGCGATGCAAATGCGATCGCAAATCTACCTTGTGCTAAATAAGGAAAAAAAATTTTAGGTAGTAATTTGCACCACACTTGCAGGTGCAAATCCAGAAAAGTCAGAGGGCACAGGGTGACGTCATTTAAAATTGAAAAATCAATTAAGGGAAGTTCGAAACGTATAAATAGCAAAGAATTAGACTTAGGTCAAATATCTTTAGAACTCCCTCAACGTCTCTCTCTCCCAAAGCACCCGCCAAGTTCCAAGCCTCCTCCGACCACCTGTTCCGACCACCATCGCCGCTGGAAACCAAGCCCATTCCGTGCAGAACTCGTCGAAGATACGTTTTCTTCCAGACCCACAAAGAAAATCGAAGAAAGATGAAGCCTCCATCCGGTTCTCAGCCGAGGAACCCCGTTTCAGCCCGCAAACCATCATCAGCTTTTTCTTTTGAGAGGTTGAAGGCGGTTTCAAAACCATCTCTTCCTTCACGGAAAGCCAACACTCAACATTCTATCTGTTCGGCCTCCCTTAGGTTGAAAGCTCAAGGTAAACTTTCGCGCCCATCAACTTGTGCAGGTTTGCGTTCAAAAGTATGGGAAGAAGATTTGAGACAGGCTGCGGAGAAAAGTCGTAAGGCCATTGGAGATGCAACCATGGAGGAAGAGGAGGAAGAAGAAGAGGAAACACCCCTTGTCCTTGAACCAAAAGTGATTTGAATCAAGGAAAGGGAAGAGCAAGAGAAAAGAGTGGGAGTTAAGTATGTCAAAAGAAGAAATAAAGATGAAGCTAAGCCATGCACTCACGTTGCGGCCGCAAATGTGGAGCAACCTGAAAATATGACTGCAGGTCGACCTGAAATTGCAACCGAAAATTTAGCCAATCTTGAGGAAACAGTGCCAGTTCCTGAGGCACTAGTCAAGGAGGATGCGCCCGCATCTGGGGTGCAAGTGCAAGTTCAGGCTTCAACAGATCCAACTGCTAATCCATCTAAGCCAAGAGCCAAACGACTATCACGATGGGGTCCAGAGTTGGAGCAGTCGCTCGAGCAAAAAGACTGGATAAGGTTGTGGTGGATACTATATGGCTAGCAAAGGTCAGGGCCGCCTAAATAAGAGATGAGCTATGGGCTAAAGAGAGAAGAAAGAAGAAGGAGGCCAAGAAAAAGCAGCTTCATGTCTCAAGGACACAGTGGATACCACTGAGAAAGAAGAAGAAGAAGAGATTGCACTTGCTTCTAAGGGCCAATCTAAAAGATATGTAGGGGAGTTTGCGGTCGCAAAAACACAGCACAAACAGAGAAGGAAAAAGAAATTGCACCAGTTCCTGAGGTGCAATCACATGAACAAACCCCACCATTATCACAAGAGGAAGAAAATGTGCTCGAGGACCTGATCGAGCACCAGAACAAAGCAGTGCCCGAGGATTGTTCGAGCACGAGCAAGAAAAAGATGAATAGGAGCAGTAGGCTTGTATTGACGAAGATGAGGTCCAAGAGATTACTAAGGACCAAATGCCCAAGAGGGGCAAAGAAGAAGATGATAGCGAGGCCGAAGGGAAGGCTAAAAAGAAGAAAAAGACCAACATTTCTCTTAGGAGGCCAAACACTAGTGGGGCAACTTCTATGCTTCCCTGAGCCCAGACACCACCACCACCACCGACTACAAGGGGAGAACCCTCCATTCCTCGGCTGAAGAAGACTCTCACAAAGAAGTCGAGAGTGGAATTACAGGTGGAGTCCCATCTAGACACTCAGGCCTGCCTAATCATTATGAAGAAACGGGTCCTGATGTGTGAGAAGGCTTTCTCCACCAAGACGGGACCTCTCCCAGCCTTCATCGAGAATATCTTGCACAGGTATGGCTGGGACCGACTGAGCAAGGAGCCAAAAGCAGCTTCCATCCCCCTGGTACATGAATTTTATGTGCAGATTGGGGAAGATATCAAATAGCAATGCTCCTAAGAGGCCAAGTGGTGGACTTCTTGGCAAGGCAAATCAATCGGGTCTTCCGATTGCCATCCCTACATTGTCCAGTTGGAAACATGGCGATTGAAGAGCGTACAACAGAGCAGCTAATAGAGGCCTTTCCATGGTGGCCCACGAGGGAGTGAAGTGGCAAGAGTCCAGGACAAGAATCATGACTCTCTTATCTGGAGATTTAAAGGCAAAGGTAACAGTCTGGCTATATGTGATCAAGAACAGAATCATGCCAACAACGCATGACACTACCATCTCTCAGGAACGTGTCATGCTACTGTACAACATGTATAAAGGACTGGATCTCAACATTGGCTGAATCATATGGACAGAGATCCTCTCCTGTGGACACAAGAATGTGGGAAGGTGATGCGTGTCGGGCTGAATGTGGATGCTAGAAAAGATGATAAATTAAGAATGAGAATAATTTCAGCCAACCAAGTGCAAGTATACACTATCGCATGCAGTAATAAAATCTCTGGAAGTATTCCAAAGGTATCGATCCCACATGGACTAAATTGGAAACACAGATTTGAAGAAGAAACTGCTAAAAGATTGCTTTTGAAAAGTAACCGAAAGAAATAGTTGATGTTGGGTTTTGTAAAATAAAGAAATAAACAAGTAGAGAAAAACAATAATAAATAAGCGAGGTATTCAATATAGCTTCAACCCTAAGGCAAATAACTCTAATCATGGCTTTTTTAACCCAAGTCTATTCATGTATTGGGTCAGATTTAACTTCTATTTGGCCTTGCTCCCAAGAACTGTTAGAAGGCTAAGCGAGTACCATTATGCACATTTCTGTGACTCGACTCCGACATAGATAGTTCATGCATGCAACCTATAACCCTATAGTTGTTATAAGGCGACCTTCCCCTATAACACCGAATACACTCTCTCGAGCCCTTTCTCCAATATCACCTTTATGAGAATCGATATTGTTTGATCCTTTCAGATTCAAACTCACATAGCATGCAAAGTCTAAGTGATCAAGTTAAACTCAACAAGATTCAGAATGATATTCAATAAAGAGTGACATACAATAAATAAAACTTAGGCAAATAAGCACTTTCAAGCCATCTAAACCATAAGGGAATTCACTATATCGAACCCCTCAATGAAATTTAGCTACACATGATGGAATATAATGCAAATGAACAACTTTTCATTGACATAATGAATAAAGAATACAAAGTAATGAAAAGAAACAAGTGCTGGAAAAAAATAGTGCAGTAGCTAAAACTAGGGTTTTTTTTCACTTTTATCCAATCCTTCTAGAGTTCTCACGACACTCTACTCTCCTTTTACAAGTGGGAATAGGGTGAAATCTCTACAAACACTCGGGTTTGATGTCTAACTACGGTTTAGAATTTAGTCTTCTAAGAAGGACCTCGGGCATCCCTACTCATGGGCGTCTACTAGGGTTCTATCACCACCCTTTTCTTCCCAGTGAGTTCTGCTTGTGTTTCCTCTCGATTTCCAGCCTTTTATAGAGTGAAAAGTCGTTGGGGAGTCACGAAATTCATGCTAGCAGGTAGCCCAGTCAGTTTTGGAGTCAAAACAGCCAGTTAGTTGGGTGAAAAGCTCGTTTAAAACGACCTGTGAAGGACTCGGACTTTTCAGTTTCTGCCTAGAAATGCGGTCGCATTTCATTTTTCCTTGGCAAAAATGCGGTCACATTTCAATAGCATTTCAACAGCATTTCTCTGTTTTCCTCTGTTTTCTGCAAAACACCAAAACTAAGTCAAATTCACACAAAAATGAGTTCTTTTAAGCACAAATATGTATAATTTGACACACATGACTCTCAAAGACCTAACTTACCAACTTTTCACTTTTTAGGTTCGGGAATAGTAATTTTGACCAAAAACATACAAGTTTCACAAGAAATAAGCTAAGAATAAGGGGCAAAGTAGGTATATTTTTGGCACTTATCAGAAGGCTGTGCTTCCCAACATTGATCAAAAAATTGTGTTGGCTTGCAGGAGTTGAGCCAGAAGAGAAAGAAGAAAAGGAAGTCGCCCGGGCTTCAATAGACTTGGGCTTAATCAGAAAGCTCATTGCTAACTCCAAGCAGAAGGTGACTTCTCCCTAGAAGAAGGCTAAATCAACTCCTTTTGCAGCCCAAGTTTAAAAGCCTTCAGAAGATGCCACTGCAACAGAAGAAGATGCGGCTACAAACCCATCGCAAAATCCATCAAATGCGGTCGTAAATCAACAACAATTCTCCAGCTCCTCAGCCGCAACCTAAGAATAATTTAGTGGCTCTGAGGAGAGATTTGAAGCGTATGAGGAACCAGTACAAAGACTACCTGATCTATGGCAAAGCTCGAGATAGAGTGGTCAGAAGTGTCTTGGAGAATTTGGTGGAAGATATCGATGATTATCTCTGATAGCACCTAACTCGCGCTATCTTATTTCCGCTAATCTAAGCTTGTTAGAAGAATTTTATGCCTTAATTGTCTTATTTTCAGGTAATTCGAGCATAGGTAGCATTGGGAGCCAACCACAAAATTTGGTGCTAATTTGGGCTAGTTAGAGAATTTTTGAGCCATCTCGAAGTTCTTGAACGACGAGGAGGTGAAGAGACTCGAGCGAATCGAAGCGGGCCTGAAGAATAGTGCCAAGGAGTCAAAGGTTCAAGCCCCAAGCCGAGAAAGACTGAGATAAAACCGAGAAAAAGGCAGCAAACTGGAAGAGGGGGTTAGCATCGAGACGCTGACCCTAGTGTCTTGACACTGACGTGATTTCACGCAGAATAAATATCAGTAGCGTCGAGACGCTGTTTCCTAGCATCTTGATGCTACGATGAATATTATAAATACTAGGGCTCAGTTTAGTCCGCCGTTAGGTTAAAAGTTTCATCTTTTTACGAGTTCTTTCGTCCCTTTTTAGTTTTCTGAGTAGTTTAGATCATTTATGACTGTTTCTAATGTTTTCTTTTGAGATTAATTGTTGTTTTCCTTCATCTATGAGTAGTTAATTTTTGTAGAATCGTTGGATTGGGATTATGCTTTGAATGGATTGAATCTTGGGCTAAGTTTTCTTGTTTATATATGAGTTTCTTGCTGTTTATTTGATCCTTTCCATGTAATCTTGTTTAAACCAATGCATATTATTAAGATCTTAGAATTTACGACTCTTAGAGATTTTTTTCGTGCATTCTATCAGTTGTTTGAGATAGCCAGTAGGCCGAGGCTAGTCCATCACTATTCTAGCATGTTTAGTGTAGATTCTTGATAAGCCTAAGATACATGTTAAAAGTTGAATTAATCGAATCTAAATTTTTATTCTCTTTGATTGACTCAATTCCAGATCCTTGTGTTTAAAGCGATTAATTTATGTATACAATCATGAGATCTCGGGTTGTTTATGTTAAATTTGTTAGATATAGTTTGGTGATTATTGGGCTATGCATGTGGGGTAGCAGGCGAATATCCAAAATTAATTAATTAGATTGGCTGCAGGATCCTGGGTTAATCAATTAATTAAACATAGGTTAGTTAGGACGATCTGATAATGCTCATTTATGTCTAAGAGGGTTCAATTTCTCCTCTCTGATACATCGTTTTGTTGTGGTGTGTAGCAGGGGCTGAGAGTTGGGATGTGATTCCATGTTCTATCAAATAGTCGTGGAATCGTATGTCCATATATTCTCCACCTTGATCTGATCGTAGTGTTTTAATCGTTTTACCTAAGTGGTTCTCAACCTCGGTCTTGTACTCCTTGAATTTTTCAAGGGCTTCAGACTTATGATGCATTAGGTAAAGATAGCCATACTTTGAATAATCATCAATAAAATTGATGAAATATTCATACCCTCCTCGCACTTTGACATTCATAGGACCACAAAGATCCGAATGCACGAGTTGTAAGGGTTCTTTGGTTCTATAGCCTTTTTCAGAAAAAGGTCGTTTGGTCATTTTTCCCTCGAGACAGGACTCACATGGTGGCAACGAGTCATCTTCTAACTGATTTAGTAGTCTACTCTTTACCAATCTTTCAATTCTATTGCAATTTATGTGGCCTAATCTCAAGTGCCAAAGATAGGTATTGGGAGAAACTTGTCGCCTTTTGTTTTGAGTCTCAGCTACTTTAAACATTTCCGTATTAAATATAGCTTTAACTTGAATTGGTCTTAACATGTATAAGTTGCTTTCAAGTTTTGCAGAACATATTTGCATACCTCTTTTGTTAATAAACACTTCATTAAGATCAAAAGATGCTTGGTACATATGTTCAATTAAACATGAGATAGATATTAAATTCCTTTTGATATTTGGAACATACAAAACATTTTCAAGTACAATAAATCTATCTCCAAAAGACAACTTCAGAGTTCCTGTAGCTTTGACCGAGACAACATCTCCTGTTCCAACTCTGAGAGTTACCTCGCCATCTGCTAGCATCTGCCAGGAACTAATTTCCTGTAAAGAAGAACATACATGGTTAGTTGCTCCTGAATCTAATATCCAGGCAGAGCTATCTTGCTCAACTAAACATGTTTCAATTACGAGCAAATCATATTTACCTTGTTTCTCTTTTTCTACATTCTTTTCTGCAAGGTATTTTGGACAATTGCGTTTCCAATGTCCATCCACGTTACAGTGGAAACATTTTCCTTTATCTACAACTTTGGTCTTTGCCTTGCGTACCATCAGAGCTTTTCCTTTTCCCTTTTCCTTCTTTTTCTTCATCTGAATACTTCTATTATGAGAAGTCGAAGGTCCAAACTTGGTTCCTGAGGACGATCCCTTTTGGAACCTCTTGGCGGTCGCAACATTTGCTTCCCCTTCTTGTCCCTTTGACATTGATAGGTCTAGAACTCGTTCAGTAGAGTAGTCAGGTTATACTCTATTTTGTTCATGACAACATTTGTCCTGAACTGAATGAAGCTCTTCGAAAGAGACTCCATTATAAAGCTGACCTGACTACCCTCATCTATGGTAGTACCGTTACTTCGGCCACATTGAAATGGACCATTGACGTTACCCGTAGGAGGGTGTCGAATTCTCCCTAAGTAATAGCGGCCGGGGTCGAACACAGGGAAGGGGGATCTAGCAAGTGTAGAATTTCGTGCTTATGAAAACAGGGGAGATTTTTTTATAATGAAGGACAAGCAAAAGAATAATAAAATACTGAATTTAAAAGACAGAAAACTTAATCATGCACGAGAGAAATTAGATGGAAACAATAACATAAAAAGGAATCGTTGGATTGAGATTTATTATGCTTGATTCTAATTTGTTGGCTTCCTAGTTTTCTCTAATGATTATTCTAAACTGATTTTATTAGTCCGGTTGACTTCTGGGGTACTCGGAGGACCCCCTACACTAACCTGTGCTAATTAACTTGGTTACCGTGAATTCTGCAATTAACAAGATTAATTAATATGGACTCTATCGCTCGCCACCCATTATACATAATTTAGCAATCATCCGAGACCTCTGCAACGGTTACTAATTATATCTAACTAGTTTTAGATTAAGCAATTTCACAATCACCTATTTAAACTAGCCGCTTTGGGATCGTGGGTCCAAAATCGCAAGAACTAAATTCAAATGTAATTTAAATCTAATTCCTACAACCTCTAACATGCATCCTAGGCCTATCAAGGGTCGTCTCGCGTACAGAGTGGCTTGCCTCAACCTAGTGGCTATCTAAAAATAACTGATAGAATACACAAGCGATAATCGCATAGGGCGTCAATCCTAATAGACTAGCCTCATGTATTGGTTTAAACGGGATTACATGCAAAGCTTAATATAAATACAGCAAGAACAACAAGTATAACTCAGAAAGCTCAGCCAATCATATTGAGAATCAAGACATAATCTCAATCCAACGATCTAAACAAGTTTAGTTACGCATAGATGAAGTAAAAGCAACAAATAACATAAAAGAATCCATAGAATATGACCAAGAATGGTCTACAACAGTGCTGAAATGTAAAAGAGGCAAAAAAATCGTAAAAGGGACCAAAATTCTAACCTAACGGCGGACTAAACCGAGGCTACATATATATAGAAAATACGGCAGCGTCGAGATGCTAAGGCGCAACATCTTGACGCTACGAACAATACACTCCGAAAAGAATTCGAGTCGGTGTCGAAACGCCAAGGGCAGCATCTCGATGCCAGCCTCATATCTCGACGTCCTGCTTTATGTCTCGGCTTTGTCTCGCTTCTTCTCGGTTCGAGGCTTCAATCTTTGGCTTTTGGTGTCATTCTTCATGCCCGCTTCAGCACAATTGGGTCTCTTCACCTCCTTGCCGTCCAAGACACCGAGATGGCTCCAAAACTCCGTAATTGGCCCGAATTAACACCAATTAGCATGATTGGCTCCCGATATAACCTAAGCTCAATTAACCTGTAAATAGGACAAGTAAAGCATAAAATGACTCTAACAAGCTTAAATTAGAGGCGATAAAATAGGACTAATTAGGTCCTATCAAATACCCCCAACCTAAATCTTGCTAGTCCTCGAGCAAGGCACACAAAAACTTAAGTGAAAGTCGTTGTGCATATAATCGAAAAGTGATGTAATCCTCAAGACTCAAACATTCCAAAAACTAAAGCAATCAAGAGACATTCGCAAGAGAGACAAATGAGGGACAAATCAAAATTTTTCAAAGATTATCTTGTACAAGAGGTTCCATCCCACCTAAAGAAGACTTTACTAGCCCGGGATTTTTTACTCAACTCTCATCCTATCTTCCCCCTACAATGACACTAAGGTCTTGCTAAAAGGCCCAAATGGAACAAACTAGGTTGCTTCCTCTTGCTTAGGTGCCTGATCAAGGAATTCCTTTTTCTTCTCTCTATTTTTTTTTTTTTTTTTTTGCATTTCTTTTGGATGGGGCACTAGCTTTCACACTACAGTGCAGGGACCCATAACCCGAGATTTACTCTTGGTTGGCCTAACTGATCACACCGCAGGTAACTTTTTTTACCCCTAAGCGTTTAAGCTCAATGCAAGCATGCTCTCTTTTTCTTTTCTCTCAAAGTAAAGATGACGAGCATATGATTTTTCTTTCTTTTCTTTTCTTTTGGCTCGCCACCACTGACTTATTTTTTCCACTCTTTTTTTATTGCAGGCATATTTTATTTTTTCTCTCCTAGGCAAGATTCCACACACTATTTTGCAAAAAATTCTGACTTTCTCGCTTAACCTTACACCTATTGGGGTGACAACAAGAATATAAGCTAAGTAACATGCTCCTAAGCATTCAAGTCCTACTTTAAAGCAAGATATACATCCAACATATGCAAGACGTATCCAAGAAAAGTTTTAAAAAGGCTCCAATTTTGAACACTCTTGGTCACGACTCATCAAAAGCAATAAATTTTCGAAAAAATTTGAGTCAATCCTAGGAAATCATCATCACTTAATCAAGCATATATACAACAAGCATGCAAGACATTTCATTAAGCACAAACGCTGGCTTGACGCTCAGATGCTCAAGGCCCAACAAAAGTGTAAAGTAAATTCTCTACCCCCAACCTAAAATTTACATTGCCCTCAATGTAATAAATCATGAAGAATAAGACAATGCAAAGGGAAAGAATAGAACTTCCCTGAATGATTTCGCTCATGGGTGGTGAATCACGCTTTCTATAAATGTAGAAACTTCGTTTTGGTACCGCCAATCCTAAAGAACAATAAAAAACAAGGAAACAAAGATAAAAGCAACTGATAAAAATAAACCTATCTAAGAAATAACAAAAGACAGTAAAATTATGGGGTGCAATTGTTTAAGGTCATTTGCCCGACCACGCTCTCCTCTATTTCTTCTTAGGGAGGCTTCTTGATGACCGCAAAGTGCACGGGTCGCAAGTAATATAAAACGGAAAGAATTCCGAGTATCGAATCCACAGGGAGGCGAAGCGAAATTTATGCAAGCAAAAATCTCTTGAACACTAAAAATACTTGGGATAAACAATATTTAGGGAACAGTTCATGCAGTCAAGAAAATTAAAAATCAAAACAATTAGAGAGAAAATTTTGATCAATCAATAAAAATAAAATGCGGAGAAAGAGTTTTCTAATGGGAAGAGGGGTCTTTGAAAATCAATTATTAGCCAAACAATTGTTATAATTATCCTATCTCATTGCCCAACTAATTATAATCCTAGAATCTCCGTTAATCACATAGGTTCTCCTGTCGGTTTCCCCTAATTGTAATTAATTCATTTTAACAACCTAAGTGTCCTTAGCGCCATTAAAAATCATTAATTATTATGCTCTGATTCATTTTAGGAATCTAAGTTTAATCAACTAATCCCGGTGTCACGACGGGCAATTAAACTAGTTGCATGGATTATGATCTATCCTAACTTCTCTTCGTCGAGTTTCCATTAGGAATCGAATCATTACACAATTGGCCAGATTGAATAAAGCATTAAGCACATCCATACAAATAATTAGGAAGAAAGGGCAAGAGACAGGTAATTATAACAACATTTTGACTATAATTTCATTTCAAGACCCCAAATTGGGGTTTAGTTATACATAGCTAAAATATCCACAACATTTTCAATAGAAAGCATAATTAAGAGCATAAAAGGAAAGGAATTGACCGTCGAAGAACCCCTTCGCTGACGCTCAGAGCTCCGCCGAACACTCCTTGAGCCTCCAAGGATGCTCCCCAAAATTCCCCAAATATTTCCCACTAAGAAATCTCTCAAAAAGGCTAGAAAGCCTTGAGAGAGGCTCCAAAGGAGCCAAAGGAGGGAGGAAAGGAAGGAAAGAATGGATGATTGGTGATTGATTGATGCATAAATGAGGCACCAAGAGGTGCCTTTTATAGGCCCGGATTGGAGGTAGCGTCGCGACGCTGCTATGCACGCTTCTTGTTGCCCAAGAAATGGACAGCATCGCGACGCTGTTCCATTTTCCAGCAATTCCAGCTTCGGTTTGGGCTAATTTTTGGGCCTTCTCTTCACTTCTTTTTGGGCTCTTCCAACATGATTGGCCTCTTTGGATCCCCTTTTGATCAAAGCTTGGATTTGGGCTTTATTTGCTTCATTTTTGGCACTTTTTCTCCCAAAATCACCGACTTTGCTCCTAAGGACCAAATAACAGGATACATTAAATATTTTCAATAAAAACACAATTAAAGCACAGAAAAGCCTAATAAATTGGGACTAAAATAGCGATATTTTTGCTCGTTATCACACCCCCAAACTTAAGCTTTTGCTAGTCCCGAGCAAAATAAATTCTAAAGATGCATGAAATAGAATCGCTCAAGCCTCAATGATTTTGGAATTCCTAAGATAGAATGGAGAACATGCAAGTGGAATAAGCAAGCACCGCATACTCTTGAAGAAATCTTAAACTAGTTTGAACTTAAGATTAATGAATAGCATGCTCAAGACTTATCTATTGATTCTTTTACTAACCTAGATTAGTCTTATGGCTTTCTCCATTTGTTTTCCCCCTACACTGGCTAAGAGCCCCTAATAGGTCGGAGTCCTTCTATCATGCAAAAAAAAAAAAAAAAAAGAAACTAGGGCGCCTGTCATTTTCTTTTTCATGGGGGAGCAAAACTCTCAATTGATTTTTCACTTTTTCTTTTTCTTTTGCTACTCCCCCAAACTTGCATTTTGATATCTAATGGTACTAGCTTTCACACTACGGTGCAGGGACCCTTAACCCAAATTTTATTCTCTGGTTGGCCTAACTGATCACACCGCAGGTAGCTCTTTTTACCCCTAGGCTTTTCTTTTGTGCAAGCAAAAATTTTTTCTTTTTCAACAGATTTTCTTTTCTCTCATTTTCTTTTGTTGCTTTTGCTTTTCTCTCAGCAGGCATAGCATTTTTTTTCTACCTAGCTCTTTAGAACAGTCAAGCATGAACTTCCTAGTATTAGAAACTAAGCCTATCGGGGTGGCAACAAACTTTAAAAATCATAATAAGAATCTAGATTTTCAAAGACGTCATTAGATAAGACTATTGCATGCTTTAGACATCAAAACTAAGTATCAAAAAATTTTAAAATTTCACAATTTCTGCCGTGCTCCCAGATTCCACAACATATAAACCATTTTCTCCCAAAATTTCTAAAATCACATCCTTGGCTATCATAGCTATCTATTCATGCATCCAAAAGAATTCAAATATGCTCAACACAGCGAAAGCCTCCCCCCCAAACTTAAATTAAACATTGTCCCCAATGTTTTAAAACAGTAAAGCATAAAGAGGGATACTGAGACTTCCCTGAGCTAGGAGCGCTTTATCCTCTTCCTTTCGATCCGGAAAAATGGGATTCTTGGAATTTTGGGATTTGCTTAAGGTGATCCTGCAAAACAAAATTGGATCACGAAGCAAAGAAAATTATTTACCGCAAAAACAACTATCTAAACTTTAATCCTTGGGTTGCCTCCCAAGCAGCGCTTTCTTTAACGTCTTTAGCTAGACGAGGCTCGGCACGCTTACGGAGGCTCGAAATAAAAGTTTTCATCATCCTCCGGGCTCTGCAAAAAATCACGCACCGAATTGCACACTGCAAACAGGGGAGAAAAAAAACTTTCCCCTGGCCCATCATCACTAAAGAGATTATCATAATAACATTTAAGAAAATATGCAACAGCATCAAATCTCTTTTCTAAATCTCTATTCTCAAAACAATTGTTAATAGAGTCATCAAGCGTTATGATATCAACCGGTTTGGGATCTAAAGATGGCCTATCAATCATGCCAGTCCATTCATCAGATTCAATATCATATGCTCAGAAGATTCCATAGACTCAGAATTAAAAAATGATTCGACTAGGCTATCATATGTCTCACTATCAGAATTAAAGAATTCAAGCTCTTCAGGGTCAGATTCTATACTATGCACAGATTCGAGTTCCTCTGGGTCAGATTCTATGCTATATACATCATCAGGACACGAATCAAAGGTATTAACATTGTCAGGTTTCATCCACTCAGGAATGTCAAGATCAGACTCAATAGATTCAGTGTTATCATGATCAAACTCACAATTGTCTATCGAGTAATCCTTTCTATACAATTCATGCTCATCCTCAATGTCAGGCAAATCAATATCATCATCAAAATCATTGATTTCAGGTAGGTTTAATTCATTCTCAAAAGAAGGTAAATCGTCAACTGCAGACTTTTCATTCTCATAAGCAGGCAAGTCCAATTCATTTTCAAAGTCAGGCAATTCTAAATCATTCAGCTCATTCTCAAACAGAGGGTCATCTAATAAAGCATTATGATCGAAATCCTCATCATCCATAGGCACTTCCCTTAAGCCTAAGCCAAGATTAAACTCTACCTCTTCATCATCGTCAGTCAAGTATTCAGGACCAATAGAAAAACAAGTATGCAAACTACATACAGACTCATCTTGGCCGAAAATACTAAACACAACTTTTTCATCATCAATGTTCAAGGTAAGCTTACCTGTATGCACACTAATCTCAGCTTTACCTGTAGCTAGGAATGGTCTGCCTAGAATAATGGGCATCTCTCTGTCCTCCTGCATGTCTAGTACCACAAAGTCTACAGGGAAGATAAATTTGTTAACCTTCACCAACACGTCCTCCACAACACCCATCGGGTGGGTAATTGATCTGTCAGCAAGCTGGAGAGTGACGTCGGTGTCCTTCATTCCTGTTAAACCAATCCTCCTGTAAACAGAATAGGGAATCAAGTTTATACTAGCACCTAAATCACATAGAGCCCTACTAAAAGATACTTCTCCTATGGTGCAGGGAACAGTAAAACTCCCTGGGTCTTTCTGTTTAGAAGGCATCTTTCCAGAAACTATGGTACTACTACTTTCAAACAATCTAAAAACTTATTTTTTCAAACTTTTCTTCATAGAAAGCATTTCCCTCATGAATTTCCCATAATTAGGCATGTTATACAAAGCATCTACCAAGGGAATATTCACAGACAATTTCTTAAACATTTCAAGAAATTTTTGAAACTGCTCATCTAATTTAACATTTTTAAAGCGCTGAGGAAAAGGTAACTCCCTGTAGTTAAAGGTTGGACATTCGCCCCTCCGCTTGGGCGGGTTTGTTGCTAACCGCAAGCGTACGGGTCGTCACAAGTAATATAAAACGGAAAGAATTCCGAGTATCGAATCCACTGGGAGGCGAAGCGAAATTTAAGCAAGCAAAAATCTCTTGAGCACTAAAAATAATTAGGAGAAATAATATTTAAGGGGCAGTTCACGCAGTTAAAAAGATTCCAAAAATCAAAGTAGTTAAAGAAAATAATTTTTGATCAATCGATAAAAATAAAATGTGGAGAAAGAGTTTTCTTAATGGGAAGAGGGGTCTTGAAAATCAATTATTAGCCAAACAATTGTTATAATTATCCTATCTCATTGCCCAACTAATTATAATCCTAGAATCTCCGTTAATCACATAGGTTCTCCTGTCGGTTTCCCCTAATTGTAATTAATTCATTTTAACAACCTAAGTTTCCTTAGCGCTATTAAAAATCATTAATTATTACTCTCTGATTCATTTTAGGAATCTAAGTTTAATCAACTAATCCCGGTGTCACGACGGACAATTAAACTAGTTGCATGGATTATGATCTATCCTAACTTCTCTCCGTCGAGTTTCCATTAAGAATCGAATCATTACACAATTGGCCAGATTGAATAAAGCATTAAGCACATCCATACAAATAATTAGGAAAAAAGGGCAAGAGACAGGTAATTATAACAACATTTCAACTATAATTTCATTCCAAGACCCCAAATTGGGGTTTAGCTATACATAGCTAAAATATCCACAACATTTACAATAGAAAGCATAATTAAGAGCATAAAAGGCAAGGAATTGATCGTCGAAGAACCCCTTTGCTGACGCTCAGAGCTCCGCCGAACACTCCTGGAGCCTTCTAGGATGCTCCCCAAAATTCCCCAAATATTTCCCACTAAGAAATCTCTCAAAAAGGCTAAAAAGCCTTGAGAGAGGCTCCAAAGGAGCCAAAGGAAGGAAAGAAAGGATGGATTCAAGAATGATTTGATTGATGCAAAATGAGGCACCAAGAGGTGCCTTTTATAGGCCCGGATTGGGGGTAGCGTCGCGACGCTACATTGCACAGCGTCGCGACGCTGCAACGCACGCGTCTTGTTGCCCAAGAAATGGGTAGCGTCGCGACCCTAACTTCACAGCGTCTCGACGCTGACCCAATTTCCAGAATTTCCCAGCTTCGGTTTGGGCTACTTTTTGGGCCTTCTCTTCACTTCTTTTTGGGCTTTTCCATCATGATTGGCTTCTTTGACTCCCCTATTTATCCAAGCTTGGATTTGGGCTTGATTGGCTTTATTTTGGGCACTTTTTCCCCAAAATCCACAACTTTGCTCCTAAGGACCAAATAACGAAATACATTAAATATTTTCATTAAAAACACGATTAAAGCACAGAAAAGCTTAATAAATTGGGACTAAAATAGCGACATTTTTGCTCCCTATCAGGGTTGATGTGCGATCCTTTGTCATGATGGTTGCATGGAACCACCTCGTCCTCGTTCAGTTTCTCTTCTTGCCTTTCTTCTTTTTCTTTTCCTGTAAAAGAGTTAAAAAAACCACAATTCAAATTAACAGAGTTAGGAGGATGTTGGGACCTTTCAGAGGAGGCTTTTTGTGCCTCAGCCCTTTCATCTTCATCCTTGCTCTTTTCTTCTTCTTTCTTCTTTTCTGAACTGATCTCCAGCTTCCTACCACTTCTTAGTGTCACCATCTTGCACTGCTCTCTTGGGTTTGGCTCAGTGTCGCTTGGAAATTTTCCCTTCTGAAGGGCATTCACTGCTGAAGCGATCTGTCCTATCTGCACTTCCATGTTTTTCAGAGCTGTGTCGTGGTTATTGACTGCCGTCTGAAGATTCACGTTCAATACTTTCTGTTCCTTTATAAACATAGCCACAAACTCCTCCACGTTACTTTTCTTTTCAGGCGCACTGGATGATGCAAAACCTGGCGGTGGCTGCAAAACATTCTTCGTATTTGAGTACGAGAAGTTCTCATGATTGCGCAGATTTGGGTGGTAGAAGTTCGGTATTCCTTGCGTAAATGGTCTGTTCCCCACGTACTGGACTTCTTCCACATCCTGACCTTCCTTCTTCGAATAGCCTTCAGCTAAGGTGGAAATGGATTTGACCACCTCAGATGAAGTTAACTTGTTCAGGGCGTTGGTCAGTGATGCCATCTGAGCTTTCAACGAACTCGACTCATCCAATTCATAAATTCCAGCCTTCTTAGAAACTGCTCCCCTCTCGATCGGCCACTGATAACTGGTTGCCGCCATTTCCTCTAGCAAATCCTTGGCTTCTGTCACCGTCTTGGAAAGAAAACTTCCTCCTGCTGATGTGTCTAGGACTGTCTTGGTGGAGGGATTCAATCCATTGTAAAATAACTGCACTTGGAGCCAATCAGGATATCCATGCTGGGGGCACCGCCTAAGCATCTCCTTGTATCTCTCCCATGCCTCGTACAACTGCTCCTCGTCAAGCTGTCTAAACGTTCCAATCTCAGTCCGGAGCTTCGTAGTTTTGGCAGGCGGGAAAAATTTAGTTAGAAAAACCTGGGCAAGCTCATCCCATGTACTAATACTGCCCGTCTCGACTGATTCGAGCCAATCCTTAGCTTTGTCTTGCAGAGAAAATGGAAATAACCTCAATCTTATAGCGTCTGCCGGAACTCCATTCATCTTTACTGTCCCGCATATTTCCAAGAATGATCTCAGATGGGAGTGTGGGTCCTCTGAAGGATGTCCCTTAAAAGAATTATCGCGTGCCATCTGATTCAATCCCGTCTTTAACTCAAAATTTGTAGCTTGAATTGGGGTGTAAACAATTCTGGAATTCTCGGTCTGGAGAACTGGCTGTAAAAAGTCTCTGATTGCCTTGGGAGCTTCTTGTTGGGCCATTGCTTCTGCTAATCTTTTTTCTCTACGAATGGTTCTAAGAGTCCTGTCAATTTCAAGATCTAGCGGAAACAAATTAACCACCTTGTTCCTTCGCATACAATACTCCCAATCAGTCAAGAGAACCAAACAAAAACAAAAACAAAATGATATTCACAAAATAATAAAAGAAAATTATTTACACCTAAATTACTATTTATCCCTTTCTTTTTGATGTCAAGAAAAATTGATTTGCTTAAAAATCAAGCCTCCCCGGCAACGGCGCCAAAAACTTGATGACCGCAAAGTGCACGGGTCGCAAGTAATATAAAACAGAAACAATTCCGAGTATCGAATCCACAGGGAGGCGAAGCGAAATTTAAGCAAGCAAAAATCTCTTGAACACTAAAAATACTTGGGATAAACAATATTTAGGGAACAGTTCATGCAGTCAAGAAAATTAAAAATCAAAACAATTAGAGAGAAAATTTTGATCAATCAATAAAAATAAAATGTAGAGAAAGAGTTTTCTAATGGGAAGAGGGGTCTTTGAAAATCAATTATTAGCCAAACAATTGTTATAATTATCCTATCTCATTGCCCAACTAATTATAATCCTAGAATCTCCGTTAATCACATAGGTTCTCCTATCGGTTTCCCCTAATTGTAATTAATTCATTTTAACAACCTAAGTGTCCTTAGCGCCATTAAAAATCATTAATTATTATGCTCTGATTCATTTTAGGAATCTAAGTTTAATCAACTAATCCCGGTGTCACGACGGACAATTAAACTAGTTGCATGGATTATGATCTATCCTAACTTCTCTCCGTCGAGTTTCCATTAGGAATCGAATCATTACACAGTTGGCCATATTGAATAAAGCATTAAGCACATCCATACAAATAATTAGGAAGAAAGGGCAAGAGACAGGTAATTATAACAACATTTTGACTATAATTTCATTTCAAGATCCCAAATTGGGGTTTAGCTATACATAGCTAAAATATCCACAACATTTACAATAGAAAGCATAATTAAGAGCATAAAAGGAAAGGAATTGACCGTCAAAGAACCCCTTCGCTGTCGCTCAGAGCTCCGCCGAACACTCCTTGAGCCTCCAAGGATGCTCCCCAAAATTCCCCAAATATTTCCCACTAAGAAATCTCTCAAAAAGGCTAGAAAGCCTTGAGAGAGGCTCCAAAGGAGGGAGGAAAGGAAGGAAAGAATGGATGATTGGTGATTGATTGATGCATAAATGAGGCACCAAGAGGTGCCTTTTATAGGCCCGGATTGGAGGTAGCGTCGCGACGCTATATTGCACAGCGTCGCGACGCTGCTATGCACGCATCTTGTTGCCCAAGAAATGGACAGCGTCGCGACACTGTGCCATTTTCCAGCAAATCCAGCTTCGGTTTGGGCTAATTTTTGGGCCTTCTCTTCACTTCTTTTTGGGCTCTTCCAACATGATTGGCCTCTTTGGATCCCCTTTTGATCCAAGCTTGGATTTGGGCTTCATTTGCTTTATTTTTGGCACTTTTTCTCCCAAAATCACCGACTTTGCTCCTAAGGACCAAATAACAGAATACATTAAATATTTTCAATAAAAACACAATTAAAACACAGAAAAGCCTAATAAATTGGGACTAAAATAGCGATATTTTTACTCGCTATCACTTCTCTCCACAGGTCCAGAATACATTGTTTTTAGAAATCTCTTGTTTCAGTAATTTCAGGGCCTGTAAGGAAGGATTAGTAGAAGCAGAAAAAATATCGGAAGCAGAGGTGGGCTGATAGAAAATGCGCTCGGCCCTAATCCTAGAAGATGAATACTTGGAGACTCCACCAGATTTATCAGTAAGGGTTATCTGGTGTTCATCAACTACATCAATTAACTCTGCATCTAAGTCAGGACATCTAACAGCAGAAGAATGCATCTCATTATTGGTGACCATGCATGATTTGGAATTTAAAGTGCGATCATTCACTGGGTCAGGTTCAAGCATATAGTATTCAACAGAAGATGCATGAGGATTTTCAATATCATCAAAAATTTTAAAGTATAAGGTTTTATCCTGAAATCCTACTGATACAACACCCTCATCTACATCAATAACTTTCTTGGCAGTCTTCATAAAGGGACGACCAAGAAGTATCGTAGCAAAAGATGGATTGTAATCAGGGTTAGAAGTATCTAAAACATAGAAGTCAGTAGGAAAAACCAAATCCTCCACCCTAACTAAAACGTTTTCAACTATTCCTAGAGGTTTAATGCAAGACTTATCTGCTAGTTGAATAACTATGCCATATGTTTTAATATCAGTTAAATTCAATCTTTATAAACAAACACAGACATAACATTAATTGATGCTCCTAGATCTAACATGGCATATTTTATCTTGCAATCTCAGATCATACACGGTAAAGTAAACATGCCAGGATCAGAACACTTCACCGGTAAGTTTTCAGAAAGTAATGCACTTACATTTTCACTAACATCTTCTTTACCTGAGGACTTTTCCTTACCTTCATACGAAGTTTTTAAGAACTCATCATAGGCTGGAATTTTCAGAATTACCTCAAGCAATGAGATGTTCACCTTAACTTTTCTAAAAACATCTAAATCATCCTGCACACTTGGAGTAGCAGGGTCAATGAAGTTCACAGGTGAAGTAAGAAAAGAATTTTTATCATTTAAATTTAAAGAAGAAAAATTTCCAGAAGAAATAAAAAACTTATCAGAGACAGCGGGGAATCCAGGGGGATAGTCAGGTGTGGCCACTCCACTCCACATTGCATTCACGTTCGCCATAGGATTTACCTCAGGTTGGGCAGGTAACTTACCAGAGCTTTTGTTGTTCATCTTACTGACTTGGGTTGCCAACTGAGTGATTTGGTTTGCCAAATTCTCAATGGCATTCCTGGTTTCTTGCTGGAACTGTAAGGAGCTGTCAGTAAGTTTCTTAAGTGCCTCATCGAAGGATGTCCCTTAAGTTGAGGTGGAAGCTTGATTCTGCTTGAACATCAGTGGCTTCTGTTGGATCCCATAGCTAAAATTTGGATGGTCTCTCCATCCTGGATTGTAAGTGTTGCTATATGGGTTGTACTCTTTTGATTTCCAATGAATCCATCATTGGCATTCACCTCTCCATTGTCTTGAATCTCAGGGCAGGCATCGGTAGTATGGGTAGTCATCGAGCAAAGTCCACAGGCTTCCGCATGCACCTGTCCTAAACACAAAGAGCGAACAAGTTTAGTTAATTCACTCATTTCAGAGCGCAATTCGCTTACCTCACTTTTTGTGGCGGCTTGCACAACTGTAGGTGGTCCTCTCGTCCCGAATTGTTGAGAGTTCTCAGCCATACTTGAAATCAGCTGTCTAGCCTCAACAGGTGTTTTGTTGACTAGTGCTCCTCCACTAGCTGTATCCACCATACTACGATCCATAGGAAGAAGCCCTTCGTAAAAATACTGGATCAACAACTAATTCGAGATTTGGTGATGTGGAAAACTGGCGCACAGACGCTTGAATCTTTCCCAATATTCGTGGAGTGTCTCCCTAGTGATCTACGAAATTCCATAAATCACCTTCCTAATGTTTGCAGCTCTACTGGCAGGGATGAATTTCTCCAGGAATTGCTTCTTCATCTTGTTCCATGTATTGATAGAGCCGGAGGGAAGGTAATAGAGCCAATCTTTCGCTGAATCTTTTAGCGAACAGGGGAATGCCCTCAGGTTCAGCGCTTCCTCTATCACTCCATGGGGTCTCATAGCAGAACATACTATGTGAAATTCCTGCAAATGTTTGTGTGGGTTCTCTCCTGCACTACCACGAAAAATAGGAAGTAAGTGTATCAAACCTGAGTTTAATTCAAAAGTACCTACCGTCTAGGGGTAGGTAATACAGAGTGGCTGCTAGTTCAGATCTGGCGCTACCAGCTGCCTTAATGTTCTTTCAGCCATGGATGGTGCTTAAACCTCGTCGAGATTATTAACTCTTCTCCTTCTTGCTTGCCTTCTAAATCTCGTCTCCGCTCTAGAAATTACGCGTTCAAATCTAAGATCGTTTCCCTGCGAAGAACATGTGAACATAAACCATGCAAATAAGAAATAAAAAAAACACAAAATCCTAAAAATACTAGAAAAATGCCCTTCCCCAGCAACGGCGCCAACTTGACGTGACCCGCAGGAGGGTGTCGAATTCTCCCTAAGTCGTCAAATAAAATTTATAATCCACGGCACTACTACTATTTTGTAGCAATAGTGGCGGGGTCGAACACAGGGAAGGGGATCTAGCAAGTGTAGAATTTTGTGCTTATGAAAACAGGGGAGATTTTTTTATAATGAAGGACAAGCAAAAGAATAATAAAATACTAAATTTTAATAGACAGAAAACTTAATCATGCAGGAGAGAAATTAGATGGAAACAATAACATGAAAGAGATTGTTGGATTGAGATTTATTATGCTTGATTCTAATTTGTTGGCTTCCTAGTTTTCCCTAATGATTGTTCTAAACTGATTTTATTAGTCTGGTTGGCTTCTGGGTTACTCGGAGGACCCCCCTACACTAACCTGTGCTAATTAACTTGCTAACCGTGAATTCTGCAATGAACAAGATTAATTAATATGGACTCTATCGCTCGTCACCCCTTATACCTAATTTAGCAACCATCCGAGACCTCTGCAACGGTTACTAATTATATCTAAATAGTTTTAGATTAAGCAATTTCACAATCACCTATTTAAACTAGCCGCTTTGGGATCGTGGGTCAAGAATTGCAAGAACTAAATTCAAATGCAATTTAAATCTAATTCCTATAACCTTTACCTTGCATCCTAGGGCTATCAAGGATTGTCTCGCGTAGAGAGTGGCTTGCCTCAACCTAGTGGCTATCTAAAAATAACTGATAGAATACACAAACGGTAATGACATAGGGCGTCAATCCTAATAGACTAGCCTCATGTATTGGTTTAAACGAAATTACATGCAAAACTTAATAAAAATACAGCAAGAACAGCAAGTATAACTCAGAAAACTGAGCCAATCATATTAAGAATCAAGACATAATCCCAATCCAACGATCTAAACGAGTTTAGCTACGCATAGATGAAGTAAAAGCAACAAATAACATAGAAGAATCCATAGAATATGACCAAAAATGGTCTACAACAGTGGTGGAATGTAAAAGAGGCAAAGAAATCGTAAAAGGGACCAAAATTCTAACCTAACGGCGGACTAAACCGAGGCTACATATATAGAGAAAATATGCCAGCGTCGAGACGCCAAGGCGCAGCGTTTTGACGCTGCGAACAATACACTCCAGAAAGAATTCGCATCGGCGTCGAGACGCCAAGGGCAGTGTCTCGATGCCAGCCTCATATCTCGACTTCCTGCTTTATGTCTCGACTTTGTCTCGCTTCTTCTCGGTTCGGGGCATCAATCTTTAGCTTTTGGTGTCATTCTTCAGGCCCGCTTCAGCACAATTGGGTCTCTTCACCTCCTCGCCGTCCAAGACACCGAGATGGCTCCAAAACTCCGTAATTAGTCCGAATTAACACCAATTAGCGTGATCGGCTCCCGACATAGCCTAAGCTCAATTAACCTGTAAATAGGACAAGTAAAGCATAAAATGACTCTAACAATCTTAGATTAGAGGCGGTAAAATAGGACTAATTAGGTCCTATCAACCATCATGTTCAAAACATGTTCCTTTACAGAAATAAGTTCTTTCATACGGGAATTGTATACGTATTTGAGAGCTTCATGCCTAGTTTGCGAGGACGGTTGTCCAAACATTTCTTGCAGCGAAGTCATGATCTCCCTTCCAGTGACCATACTCTCGTGCTTCTTAGACAAGACATCTGATATGCTTTAGACTCTTGCTTTATCATTGGCACGAGTCCATTTTTCATAGGCCTACCGAACATTTCGGTTTGTCGACGAGCCAGGGTTTGGTGGACACTCTTCGGTTAAGACTAATCTAAGATCATCGATTACTAGTATAGTGTTCAAATTTGACTTCCAAGTTCCATAGTTATCCCCATTAAGTTTATCCGAAGCAAGTAATTGAATTAATGAGCTAGACATACTGAAAAGATTAAACAAAACTATTAGTGCATTACCTTTTAACCATTTTTGATAAAAAAAAATCCAATCAGGTTTTAACAAAAGTAATAATGTACCCAAGATTATTAATTTGCAATGACACTTTAGTGAGTTATAGCAACTGGTACCGAGGGATAGTCAATCACTCCTTCACTAAACCAAGACGTTCTTGACTCAATACTAATGCCAGAATAACTCTTATTCCTATAGTGGTTTAGTTATCGCTACTTTGGTCAAGAATATACTAACACTTAGTAACCCTTGTAAGTGTGACCCGTCGTTTTAAGATCTCAGAGGACGACCCGAATAATGCTACTGAATGGAAAAACTAATGTTGGGAATGGTCCTAAGAGACCCTATCCATTTCTGGAGTTTGCGTTGTTCCAACATCCATGTTACAACCCTCCGAATGGTTAGTAGCTCCAGGGCATACAAGCAGGCGAAACATGGAAATCTCACGGTGCAACCTAACGGAGGAGACCGTAGGATGTGTTGACACACTTCTTCACCCACTTACTATAAGTACTTTCTCCATTAACCTTGTTATTGATTTATGCAAACACCTCCGAATGGAACAGTTGAGGTATAATCAACACGAGGCCAAGCATAAATCTCACGTTGTGAACAAAGGGAGAACGTGAGAGGAAAATGGATTTGATATATCTCTTTCCTCCCACTAAGTATTTTAAACAGTTTTGGGTATACTTATACTTAGGCGTATTCCGGCTAATTGAATATATCCTAAGTCTAAGTTTGTTTTTGACTTACGATGTCTAGGTGATAACGATTTATAACCTCACATCTCACACACACATGCTCATAAAACTGGGTTAACTTAACTCAAGAACCGACTCGATGCCCAGGTAGGAGGTGTTCCGTAAACCGTCATCTTAAATACCTCCAGCCTTAGACAACATCTTGCCGGGTGAGTTCTCTTGTAACCTATGTTTTACAAGCTTATCGACCTATTTGAATCTAATTGAAATTGATCGAAATTTGGATTCCATTAACCCTATGTGAGCATGCACTTTATCTTTGTTATAGATTTTAAATGTCTATCTCATTTATAACAATTATAAATCTAATCTATAACATGCTTTATTTGAATATAACAATTATAATCAAACTAAAGAAGTTTCATGCTACATGCTTTGTTTATTTTCTCTTTTAATAAATATAACTTTTATATCAACTAATTAATATGGAAAATAACCATTCAAGCATGCATCTCCCTAAATCAATATAACACATTAATTTTCATGAAACTTTAACATGCATTACAAATTATTATTATAACTCTTACAATAATTGAATTAATGCATGAATCATGCTTTCCTATGGTGGGGTTTTAAAAACTATATGGCATGCTCATAATGCACATACATATACATTCAATTTAATCATACATTCAATAATGCATAAATAAATAAAATATAAGCTAAAGTGGGCCAGTTTGGCATTTTTAATCAAACAATCAACTAATTATTACAATAATAATAAAGATTGATGCTTGAATTGCCCCAGAGCTTCACGAACCATCCCGAATCGCCCCTCCAAGGACTGAACCGGATCTCCAATGAGTGGAAAAAGACTGAACCAGCTGCTATTGTACCGAACCGGACCAAAACAAACCGCCTGGACCGAACCGGATCCGGAAAAAACGCGCTTGGATGAATCTGATGAACAGCGTCGAGACGCTGTCACGAACAGCAGCCTCTACTTTCGATTCCAACTTGCATCTTCTCCAAATTTCTTCGAAATTACAACCTATATGGACTCTAATGACTCTATAAAAATTACATGTTGGGTTTTATGCCCTAAAACTCGTAGATAGTAAATGTAACATTTGACTTGCTTCAATGAAGTATAATTTCTATATATTTGTTTTGCCTAAATATAACCACAAATCCAATAAACTAAGAACCCATGGCTATATTATGTATACTTGAAGTTTATGTGTGACATAAGTATGGATCAAGTTCAAGTAAATAGTCTAAACGATCTATAGTATATGGATAAGGTTGGGTACCTTAATCCTGGGGACACTATTGGCGCGACTTGCTTTGTTCTTTAAAGACATACGATGTGATCCTAATCTTTCATGTGTAAGACATGTGAGTGAGGGCGTCCTATACAAAGAGTTTGCATAGAGATCGGACCAGGAGATAAGTCACTTTCACTTTACAACACCGTTTACTGTTGAAACTGAACATCTCATATTAATAACCTAGGTAACTCGATCTTAATCCTGAGCTGACTATGAACTCCTGTTTATTTAGGATTATCCTTTGATTTGCATGGGTGAGAGTGGCCAAACATCGCCGACTCAATATGCCTACCATTTTGGGGATAAAACTAAATAGATAGCTGGGGACATAGCTTTGCAAGATGGAATTGACTGCTACCGGTTTTAGGGTTAGTAAAGGTTGTTCCCTTAAGTGTTGACTCCGAGTCTTGAACAAGGGGCCCCGCCCACTCATAACCTTGAGAGGGACTTGGTTCAATGATTGTATCGCGAACTAGTTGTTCATTAGAGGATCGGTGGAACTTAAGGAACAAGATGTAACTATAGGGGTAAAACGGACATTTGACCTAGCTTTAGTTACAAACAACTGGTGAAGGGTCGACATACTAATCATGGTTATCTAAAGTGGACAAGAAATATATCTACAGTGAGGGGAGTTCAGCTATGGGCTATAGTGGAGTGTCCCGGAAGGTAACGAACGATGAATGACTAGGTTAATGAGATTAACCGGTTATCATCATTTCGTTGGAGCCCATGATCTGTAGGTCCATTAGGTCCCTCTACTAGCTCAATAGGAATAAAACTTGGAACAATATGATAGGTTAATATTTGAAACGTTCAAATTCGGAAAAGGATACAAAAGTCGGTTATATACGATATTTAACGACATATTAGTTTAATTATGAATTAAACTTAAAATGAGAGTTATATATTTAAATATGATTTAAATATTAAACACGTGAATAGGGATTCATATTTGAGAAAATTCGTTGGGAGAAAAAAACCAAGATTGCACAAATGGTATTAATTTAATATGAGATATTATATTAAATAATTTTATTTTAATTAAATAAATGATATTTAAATTAAAATTAAAATAAAAGAAAGTGGGATTATTCAGAATTTTATTTGCAAATTTTGAATTTAAAAGAAATTCAAAAGTTAGCAAATTTTGGAGGTGGTGCTTAAATGACTAATCACTTGTAATTAGCCTTATTACACCAGCTAATCTTATGACTCAAAATGATCCCTATTTTTGTCAATTTTTTGTGCAATTATTGTGCATGACTTTCCTCTATATATAGAGGATGAGCTGATGAAAATTAGTGGATTTCTTCAACCTAAAATGCTGCCAAAATTCTCCCAAGAACTTCCATGTTCATACTCTCAAACTTGCATGAACCCATAAACTTTCCTTTCCAATTCCTATCAATTGAGGATCCCACAATCCGTTCCAAGGCATGAGGATAGTAGAGAAGATCCAAGTGGTTGTCCAAAAGCCGTTCGTGTGAATTATAAAGCATCGGATAATACGAATTGGGAGCTCCAAGAGGTAGGTACCTTATTACTCTGTTTTTTGTTCTTATGGATAGCATGTCTTCTAGGATTAAATTGATCAAATTGTGTGCCTAAGATCCAAAGTTGCTTCCGAATGTGTGATATTAACACCTACATTACAGACTGTTCTTCACACATTAAAGCTCATACATTACCGAGCAATTACATTTCCATAAACAAATTAAAGCTTACAAAAGTGCCAAACCGTAATGTATCCACTTTAGCACACAGAAAATTCATCTTATGAAAAGCATCCACCATACTAAAATTCATGCAAATTAAGTGCCTTAATCATGCTCTGATACCAATTGAAGGTGTTCATATAACACATGCGGAAGCAATTAGAGATTGAGGGCACTTAACTACATCAATTTTAGTCCTAAAGCATGCATGTTCTAAACATTCAGAAACAGAGAACATAGAAAGACCAACCTTTTGTAGCTCAATGGATGGACCTCCGTGGATTCCTTTTCTTCTCCGATCAACTTAGGACAACCGCTAGTGTCTTCCCTACTATTCTCTGGGCCAAGAACGACTTGTGGAGTTTATAGAGATAGGGATTGGAAAGGGAATGTGTTGGTATGGGTATTGCCAGCATGTTTTAAGTCCATCAAATTTAGCAAGCATGCATGTTCTAAACATTCAGAAACAGAGAAAATAGAAAGACCAACCTTTTGTAGCTCAATGGATGGACCTCCGTGGATTCCTTTTCTTCTCCGATCAACTTAGGACAACCGCTAGTGTCTTCCCTACTATTCTCCTGGCCAAGAACGACTTGTGGAGTCTATAGAGATAGGGATTGGAAAGGGAATGTGTTGGTATGGGTATTGCCAGCATGTTTTAAGTCCATCAAATTTGGCATATTGTCCATATTTCCAGATGTATTACTTTGCCACAGAGGACAACACGTGAGCAACCTTATTTTTCCCTTGAGATATTTTTGTGGAGCTTCGTTTACCTCTTTGTTTTCAGGGTCATGGACTCGGGTCACAGTATCCTTCGGGTCACGTGATGCAACGAATTTCAGTTATTTCGTGCAAAGAGGAAAGGGGCTGGAAAATGAGCTGTGTGAGCCACAATGAGAGAGAGAGCAGCTGAGTGAGAGAGAGTTGATACTTTTGAATGGGATGAAAGCCCCGGCGCAGCGGAAGCGCATCGATAGGACCTTGCGCCGTATATTAATATCAAAATACCGTTACGAAAAGGCAAAAAGAAACTTTAAACATGCTTTAAAGCCGCTGTAAAACGCTATAAACATGCTGAAAACAACTAGAAAATAAAACTACTTTTATTTTCATGTTTTTCTAAAGAAACGGGAAAGAACCGTTACATACCTTCATTGTAGACTTGACCGATTTTCGCCAACGACGCTCCTAACGGTTGAAAATGCAGCAACCTCTTGGAAATCCTTCGCTGTAATTTTTCTTCTTCAAAGACACAATAACCACAGAGGTTACACCGGTATGTCTCTAAGTCTAGGAGGCAATAGACTTGTGGGAGTCTTTCTCTAAGAGGGAGGCTAGAGAGAATTCTAGGGTCTTATCTTGTGAGTCTAAGAGTAAGATGGCTACCAAACCATTAGGTCTAGTGTTCTATTTGTAGGAGAAAGGCGATGAATAAAATATTCACATTAAATCAATTATTTCCATAAACGATTTAATCTATTCCTTATTTAATCAATCCATGATCAATCAATTCCATAATTGATTAATCTTTTCCACAAATGACTAATTACTTCCATAAGTGATTAGATTATTTCCATAAGTGATTAATTATTTCCATAATTGATTAATTTTTTTAATTAATTAATTCTTTAATTAATTAGCCACCAATTAAATATCACATATTTAATTTTCGGCCTTGAATTAATTAATTGCCCAAATTAATTTTAAGCCTTAAATTAATTAATTCATATTTGTACTCTTTCAAATTCCTATAAATTTAATATGAATCAAATTCACATTTATATTTGAAATTGCTTCAAATATTTATTTCTCTCATAATAATATATCAATATATATTATATTGTTTCCCTTAGTAAATTGAACACTTTCAATTTACATTTATTACTTACTTGCCTCAAATTACTTTATGAGCTACCAGTGGGACCTAATGGACATGCAGATCAGAAGCTCCAACGATGTGAGATTAATTGATCAAACTCATTAACCAAATTAATCAATATTCGTTAACTGTGTGTACATTCCACTATAGACTCACAGTTGCACTCTTCTCACTGCAGACATATTTTCATTGTCCACGGATATAGACCAATAAGGACTAGTTAGTCCTGCACGAGTGTCCGTAACACCAGCTGGGTCGAATTACCGTTTTACCCTTGAGTTACTTCTATTCTCTTAAGTACCAGATCTAATGAACAACCTGTTTGTGGTCCAACCATCAAACAGAAAACCCTCTCGTGCCATTGAGAGGGTAGGGCCCTTTGTTTAAGACTCAGAGTCACCACTTAAGGGAACACTGGTGCGTGGCTAGCTGAATTGATGGAACGTGAGATAAGATGATAAATGAAATAATAAAGAAATATCCAGCCAACACTTAAGTGCAAGTATACACTGTCGCCCGTAGTAATAAAAAAACCTTAGAAAGTATTCCAAGGGTATCGATCCCACGAGGACTAAATTGAAAATTCAGATTTGATGAAGAAACTGCTCATATGATTGCTTTTGAAAAAGTAACCAAAGAAAATAAGTTGATTGATTGGGTTTTTGAAAAGATAAAACAAAACAAGCAAGTAGATAATAAAGAATAACAAATAATAAACAAACGAGGTATTCAACGTGGATTCATCCCTAGGGTAACAACCATACTTATGCAATATCTAAGTTAAGAGTATTTAATGCATTGGGTCAGATTTAACTTCCTTTTGGCCCTTGTTCCCAAAAACCGTAAGAAGGCTAAGCGAGTACCGTTATGCCCATTTCTGGGACTCGACTCTGACATAGATAATTCACGAATTCAACCTATAACCCTATAGTCGATATAGGGTGCCTTAGGCAGCTTGCGCTATACCGCCGAACAATCTCTTTCGAGCTTTTTCTCCTATATCACCTTTATGCGAACCGATATCGTTTGTCCCTTTCGAGATCAAACTCACATAGCATGCAAAGTGTAAGTGATCAAATTAAACTCAGCAAGATCAGAGTGATATTCAATAAAGAATGACATGCATTAAACCCTACGTAAGCAAATAAAACACTTTCAAGCCATTAAACCCTAAGGGAATTCACCACATCGAACCCTCAATGGGATTTAGCTACTCATGATGGGATAAAAAGCACATGAACACATTTCCATTGGAATAATGATGAAAAGAATACAAGATAATGAAAAGATTCAAGAGCTGGAATTAAAAGAGGTAGCTAAATATTATGGGTTTTTTGTTTACACAATCCTTCTAGAGTTCGCTAAGACACTCCACTCTCTCACTTTTACAAGATGGGAATGGGTGAAACTCTCTACAAACCACAAGGTTTGATGTCTAACACTCTCTCTCGGGTTAGAATTTTTCATCTAAGAAGGACCTCGGGCATCCCTACTCATTGGCGTCGAGCCAGGGTTCTGTCACCACCATTTTCTTCCAAGTGAGTTCTGCTTGAATTTGACTTCGAATCCCGAGCTTATATAGTGTAGAAAGTGGTTGAGGAGCTGCGAAATAGGTGCTAGAAGGTTGCCCAGTCGGTTTCGGGGTCAAAACAACCGGTTAGGTGTGAAGAAGACTCGTCAACAACGACCCGCGTGCGACTCGGAACGACCTCTGTTTTCCTAGAAATGCGGTCGCATATCAATTTTGCCTTTCGCATTTCTTGGGAATTCCAGCTTCAACTCTGGTTTTCTGCACAACAGCAAACTAAGTCAAATTTGCTTCAAATCAAGTCTTTTTAAGCATAAATAAGCATAATTCAACACAAGTGACTCTCAACACCTTATCTTATCAAATTAACATATTTTGAGCTCGAAAATAGTAAAATTGACCTAAACACTCAATATTTGACCAAGAAATGAGCTAAATATAAGGGTAAAATAGGTATATTTTTTACCCTTATCAAACACTCCTCTGCTTCCTCATTCGGTCTTGTTCCCAAAATGGTAGGCTTATTGAGTCGGCATATTGGCCACTCTCACCCATACAAATCAAAGGACAATCCCTCATGAGCAGGAGTCCATAATCAACTCAGGATTAAGACTAAGTTGTCTAGGTCGTCCTAGTGAAATAGAAAACAAACTATTTAACGGTGTTATAACCAGTGGTTACTATTTCGCGGTCCATTCTTATGCAAACTCATTGCATAGGATACCCCCACTCGCATGTCTCCTACACGAACACGTTGGATCATATCGTTTGTATCAAATACAAAGTGGGTCGTATCCATAGTGTCACCAGGATAAGGCACCCAGTCTTATCCCTATACTATAGACCATTTAGCCTGTTTCTTGAACAGTGATTCCCATATGTTGCTACATATAGTTCAAGACTCATATTACAGCCTAGGATGTCTAGTTTAGTGGATTAGGGTTATTTTAGGCAAAGAAAAACATAAAATAACTAATAACACTTAATGGAAAAATACATCAATATTATTTCATTAATATTCAGTCAACAGTTACATTCACTATCTACGAGTTTTAGGGCATAAAATCCAACAAACTCCCACTTGAACTAAAACACTAGTTAGTGGGATGTAAATGCAATAATCTAAAGCTGGAAATGTCATGTGTATTGTATATTACATAAAGTAAATATACTAACATAATACAATGAACTAAGGCATCCTTATACCCATTATACATTTCTCCCACTTGCCCTAGATTAGACGACATACATATCTTGTTGACCTAGACTCTCTAGATGACCCTCAAACACTTTAGCCGTGAGAGACTTCGTAAATGGATCAGTGATGTTGTGCTCTGAAGCGATCTTAGTGACGATCACATCTCCTCGTTGCACAATCTCCCGTATCAGGTGATACTTCCTCTCGATGTGTTTTCCTCGTTTGTGGCTTCGAGGTTCTTTTGAGTTGGCTACAGCCCCTCTGTTGTCACAGTATAGTGTTATGGGCACGTTCATATTTGGAACAACTTCCAAATCAGTAAGAACTTTCTAAGCCATATTGCTTCCTTAGCTGCTTCGCAAGTTGTTACATACTCAGCCTCCATGGTTGAGTTTGCTATGCATCCTTGTTTGATGCTTCTCCAAACTACTGCTCCTCCATTGAGGGTGAATACTGACCCTGTCATACCCCCTCACAAACTACCTTCTAGCTTAGTCAGGTAGATGGCGTGAAGCCAACAGACATCGTCCTCCTCTAACGAACCCTGTTGACCCTACTGAAAGGTTAACCCTGATAAACATATTAATCTTTGATGTAAAATACTTTACATGTAACGCAACACAACGGAAACCCTGAAAACTTTAGACATACATGGGGTGCAGCCCTGACATAACTCGGTTTGGAAAATAACCTGATATAGATATCACAACCAAAAACATATTCAACTTGGTTTAAACAACCACGACCTTTAGAACTTACACAAACCGTAAATTATCCAATCCTTACAAAAACATTTACAATATAGACAGACTAAATCTACAACTCCACCCACGTACTGGAGCTTCATCTGAAATTTTCAGCAGACGTTGGCAGTGTATCAGGCACCGGGAGCTCGATCTCTACCTGAAAAGAGGGAAAACATTTTGAAAGAGTGAGCTATGAAGCCCAGTGAGTGACTAAATTTAAAAATTGTAAATCCAGAAATCAGAACACGTGATAAAACTTTAAACGTATAAGGTTGCTCAATCAAAGCGTTAAACATAAACATGTAATGATAAAAGCTTTAACGAATACTCCACAAGTACGTCGTTAGAAAATCTAGCAAGGCATATCAAGTATATCAAACATTTTAACTAACATGGCCGATCTACGTTGTGTAGGGCACGCCCAGTACAACCAACGTTTAGTAGCTCTACGATGTAGTGGGGCTCGCCCAGCACTCCCATTGTCTTTGTCGTAGTGGGACCCGCCCAGCACCCACGACATCATCGTTGTCACGGAGTACACTCAACGTCAACAATGGAATATAACCTGTGTGCACAGGGTACCATATAGCCTCGGGCTCAATATCTCAGTCATTTAGTCAATAGAAATCTCAGAAAATCACATGAAAACATTAAAACATGCCTGCTTATCGTTATCTTTCGTAAAACTTAAGCTTACTCAGCTTGCTCGTGAAAAACTGAAAATCTTTAAACAGTACTTGCTAAAACATACTTTACTTTAAATGATATCGTTTCAACTACTTTTCATAAAGTCAACAATCACGTGCTTGTATATAAACCTCATTAGAAAATCTAAGCTCAAAACTTATGCTTGAAACCATTCGTAGAAATCATGTATCATTCATAGAAAAACTTATAAAGAATCTAATCATGAACAACCGTTTAGAAACAATTTTCGAAATTTGTTTTGTCACTCACTATCTTAGCTAGTTTCCTGGTCTGTAAACTTGGCCTATTTCCTCTTGGCCTGTCAAACAACCAAAACCGAGCATCAGAACAATAAGTAGTTTTGTCTTTCCATGCTCATGAACTGTAAACACTTGAATTGAAATCACACTTCACATTCTTTTCCAGATTTTCCAGATTCTATACCCTAACTTCCAACACTCATAACTTCCTTTTCGAACACTCTACTATATATCAAACTCTTCATTTTCGAACACTCTACAACGTACCTGAAGAATTGAAAACGCGATTCCCAACCGATTTGTCCAGAAATGCCCCGAACACAAAAAACACAGATTCGTGCTTCACTGCTACCCTCTACCTTTTTCCTGAAATTAAACCTAGTTCTAGTTATTTTGGGCTCACACATTCTTCATGCACGTTATAGGAAATTGAATTAGCTTTCCAACCATACCAAATAGAGCTTCTGATTCAACTTGTACACCCCAGAATGCTCGAAAAACCAGAGAAAACCAGAGATCCTCCTTGTTTGCACGAAACTTCTGTGCTCTGTTTTCCATTTCAAAAACCATTAACTTATCATCAGATTTAGCTCAAGCTTCCTTCATGAAATTTGTTAGAAATTGGATTAACTTTAAAGAAAATCAGGCCTCACCTCTTAGCTCTCTCTGTGTAGCTCAAACCGAGTAAAAAACCAGAGATAGAAAGATTGAACCTAGATTCTGCCATGGCTGCCTTTGCTTGAGCTATTTCCTCTCTTCTTCGACCTCAAAACCCTAGAAATCTTCTTCTTCTTCTTCCTTCACTCTCTCCCTCAAAATGCTCTGTAAATTAGTTGAGGAATGATGGAAAAATGGGCTGAAAATGAGCTGATATGAATCTTGTCGATGGTGGGTTTTTAAGCACCGAAAGTGCTTTTCTTTTTTTGTTTTTTTTTGTTTTCCATTTTCTTTCTTCCTTTCTTTCTTTTTTTTTTTAAAAAAAATTTCCTTTTTCCTGATGCCTTTTCTTTTCTTCTTTTCTTTTCTTTATTTCATTTCCTTTAATTCCTTTCTTCTTTTAAATTAACAAATTCCAACAACTTTAATCCAACCATGAAACCACAATGAACCACAAAGCTTTGCCATTTTTCTTCAACAAGGAACAACAATAACTTTAATCCAACTTCCTACAATATATGACAAGAGAAAATAATCAAAGCGAAGTCTCGGGTTTACAGACCATGATGTGGATATCCTTGAATCCTTATCAGCTTGAAAGTCAGAGTCAGTGTATCCAGTAAGAATCAAATTCTTAGCTCCATACACAAGCATGTAGTCCCTCGTTCTCCGAAGATACTTGAGGATATTCTTAATCGCTCCCCAGTGGTCCAACCCTGGATTAGACTGATACCTACTGAGTACTCCCACTGCATAACATATGTCAGGCCTAGTGCAGAGCATAACATACATTAAGCTGCCCACAGCTGAGGCGTAGGGAATGTGTCTCATGTTCTCAATTTCTTGAGGTGTCTTAGGAGACTGTTCCTTAGACAGGTGTACCGCATGTCTGAAGGGTAACAATCTCTTCTTGGAGTTTTGAATTGAATATCGAGACAACATTTTATCAATATACATTGCTTGAGACAGTGCTAGCGTTTTGTTCTTACGATCCCTAATGATTTGAATTCCAAGAACATATTGCGCCTCTCCCAGATCTTTCATTTGGAAGTTGGCTGCTAGTCATTTCTTAATGTCAGTGAGGTATCCTACATCATTCCCAATGAGTAGGATATCGTCTACATAAAGTACTAGAAAAGCTACTTTCTTTTTGTTGATTTTCTTGAACACACAAGGCTCATCAACGTTTTGGTCAAAACCAAAAGATTTGATTGCAGTATCAAATCTAATGTTCCAAGATCTGGACGGATGTTTCAATCCATAAATGGATCGATTTAGCTTACAAACCTTTTGTTCCTGACCTTGGGCTACGAATCCTTCGGGTTGAGACATGAAGATATTCTCTTCAAGATTAGCATTCAGAAAGGAAGTCTTGACGTCCATTTGCCATATTTCATAGTCATAATATTTGGCTATGGACAAGAGAATTCTTATGGACTTTAACATGGCTACAGGAGAAAAGGTTTCCTCATAGTCAACCCCTTCCTTTTGGGTATAACCCTTTGCCACTAGTCTAGCTTTGAAGGTCTGTACCTTCCCAGCTGCATCTCTTTTTCTCTTATAGATCCATTTGCACCCTATGGGTTTTACCTCATTTGGTAGATATGCGAGTTCCCATACAGAATTGGAGTACATTGATTCCATTTCCAGGTCCATGGCTTTGACCCATTCATCCTTATCTTCGTCATTCATTGCCCGTCGATAGGACAATGGATCCTCAATGCCATCATTAGGTATGACATCCTGAGTTTCAGGTAAACCCAAGTAGCGATCAGGTTGTAATACAACCCTCCCACTGCTTCGAGACATTCTCAACGTTTGAGAAGGAAGGGATGGATCTAAAGAACTAGTTCCTTCATCAACCCTTGTTGAAGGTCCACCTTCGTCAACAACTCTTGGTGATTCTTCAGTAGCTTCTCATAATATCAATTTGCTACGTGGTTTATGATCCCTCATGTGGTCTTCCTCCAAGAAGGTGGCGTTCGTCAATACAAACACCTTATTTTCTTGTGGGTCGTAGAAATAACTACCTCTCGTTTCTTTAGGGCAACCAACAAATTGGCACAGTTTTGAATAAGGTTTCAGTTTCTTAGGATTTGTCACTAGCACGTGTGCTGGAAAACCCCAGATGCTAAAGTGAGAGGGTTACACTTACGAGGATGATTTAAAAGTGTTAACAAATCCTTGACCGAACAACGGTGGCTAATGTCTATAGGAATATGAGTTATTCTGGAATTAGAATTAGCTGAGAAATGTCTCATTTCAGAGGAGGAGTAGCTGATCATCCTTCGGTGGCTGATATTCTAAACCTCTAAAACATCGTTCCAAAACTAAATCAATAGTTTTAGGGTTCGGTGATTGCTTGTTTTGCTAAATTGATTGGATTGTGTGCAATTGTTTGCTTGTATGATGGGTTAAGGCAAAGATAACTAATACGATCATTGTTTGTTTAATTTCAGCAACGTCTTCCTCAATAGTCTCTCTGCTTAAAAATGAAAAATTAACCGACGAAAATTACGCTACGTGGAAGTCGAACTTGAATACATTTCTTGTTATCAATGATATACGGTTCGTCTTAATAGAGGATTGTCCTCCAGCCCCTGCTCATAATGCATCCCAAGAAATTAAGGATGCTCATGACTGTTGGACAAAGGCCAATGATAAGGCCCGCGTCTGTATCTTAGCCAGCTTATCTGAAGTTTTGGCTAAGATACATGAAAGCATGATTATAGCGAGGGAGATTATGAACTCTCTCCAGGAGATGTTTGGAAAACCATCCAAAAAACTCCACTATGATGCTCTCAAAAGAATTTACAAATGTCACATGAAAGACATCTGTCCGGGAACATGTCCTGGAAATGATGGTCAAATTTGATATGGCAGAAACCTATGGGGCGGTCATAAATGAGCAAACTCAGGTTGCATTCATCTTGGAATCTCTTCCGAAGAGTTTCCTACAATTTCGCAGCAATGTGATAGTGAACAAGATAATGTACAACTTGACCGGTCTCTTAAATGGGCTGGAGGACAATCCTCCGTTAAGACGAACCGCAGATCATTGATAACAAAGAAATGTATTCAGGTTCGACTTCCACGTAGCGTAATTTTCTCCGGTTAATTTTTCATTTTTAAGAAGAGAGACTATTGAGGAAGACATTGCTGAAATTAAACAAACAACGATAGTATTAGTTATCTTTGCCTTATGATGTGGAATTTTCCTACCGCAAGCGCACGGGTCAAGTAATAATATAGTGAATGTGATATTCGAATGTCGTCCTCTGGATTGGATTTCTAATCAATTTTAATTACCGAAAATACTCTTGCCCAATTTTATTTAGGGAACCAATCAAAGTGAGAATGAATGTAATCAAACACAAAACAATGAAAAAGTATGAAAATCTAATAGAGACAACGGCCTTAGGGATTTGATTTCACCAATTAGGATTATGGATTAATTCATGGTTTAATGACATGCTATGATTCATAAATCTTGGGAAACTAAAATCACACATATCTCTTCCGAGCATACATGATTCTCCCACATGCAATGAACCCGATATCCCTATCTAAATTCATTAAACATGCAAGGCATTAAGGTTAACCTTTTTAAAGATTTCTAGAATTAATTATTATCTCCCGATTTCTAGCTAAATCCAAGTTATGCATAATGATTTCTAAGCTAAATCCTCTCTCCCGAGTTAGATTCAAGCACAAACATCAATCAACTTATGGCCGGTAAATTGAAAGCATTAAGAATACAATTATGCATAAATGAAATCAATAGCAATAAAACCATTAAATCAATCCATAAAGTGCCCAACGGCTACATCAATCGCTAAGAATTAAACTTAGCTACACATAATCCGAGTTACAATATAAACTAAGTCTAAATAAGCCATAAAAACAACAAAAGCAAAGGGTAAAGAGAATTAAACGTTAGGTAGGTCGAGACCGCATGTCCCCGTTACGATCCCCACGAACAATGGTTTGATTCCCGCCTTTCCTCCACTTGTTTCAGCTTCAAAAGCCCTTTTTTTCTCTGTTTTACGGCTCCAAATCGTCCAAGAGAAGTCCTCCAAAAAGCCCTAATCGCAAAATACTTGTAGGAAAAATTTTGGTCGTAGCGTCGCGACTCTGTGGGGGTAGCGTCGCGACGCTGTCGCGATACCGCAAATCTGGAAAATTCGCCGAGAGCGTCGCGATGCTATTTTTTTATATATTTTTTTTTTAAGAATCGCAAACTCAAAATATAGAATGTCAGCGCCGAGACGCCCAGAGAGCAGCGTCTCGACGCTGGTCTGCGGATGGGCCTATCTTCAATCTTCCAACTTTGATTCTTTTTCATTCTTCGGCTTCTTTTCGCATCCCGAACATCCAATTGGCTCAAAACTATATTTCCTACAAATACAACACATAAATGCATAATTTTGGCCAATAAATTATAAAAGACTAGCTAAATTAATTAGGGAAAACTAGCTAGCTATGCTCGCTATCACCTTAACCCATCATACAAGCAAACAATTGCACACAATGCAATCAATTTAGCAAAACAAGCAATCACAGAACCCTAAAACTATTGATTTAGTTTTGCAACAATGTTTTAGAGGTTTAGAATATCAGCCACCGAAGGGTGATCAGCTACGCCTCCTTTGAAATGAGACATTTCTCAGCTAATTCTAATTCTAGAATAACTCATATTCCTATAGACATTAGCCACCGTTGTTCTGTCAAGGATTTGTTAACACTTTTAACTCATCCTCGTACGTGTAACCCTCCCACTTTCAGATCTTAGAGGCACGCACCAACAGGCTACCGAAGGGAAAGACAACTGTCGGTAATTAGCCTAAGAGTTCCTATCCTATTCAGGAGTTCACGATGTTCCGAATCCTATGATTAGGCCCTCCGAAGGGATGGTTGCGCCAAGACAACACGCAGGCGGATCATAGAACTCTCACGGTGCGAACTAGGGGCGGAGATCGAGGGATATGTTGACACGTGTCCTGCTCCCACTTACTTTAGACATTTTTCCCATTCACCTTGTTATTGATCCATGCAAACACTTTCCAAAGGGAGGCCGCTCCTAAGGCGACTCGAAGCCGAGCATGAACCTCACGTTGTGAATATAGGGACGTAGGAGCAAAACTTGATTTAAATCTCGTTTTGTAATTTTCCTCCCACTCAAAATGTCCTAAGGTTAATTTAGGGTTATTTAACTTAGATAAATTCGGCTAAGTCAATCTATCTAAGTCTAATCCTATTATAACAATTATAAAAAGGATTCAACCGCAACGTTTTAGGTGAATTAAACTCCTTTAATAAACCCAACAACATTGCAAGTCAACATGACTATGGTTAATTCAACTCAAGGTTCAGGTCAGTTCCCAGGTAGGAGGAGTTCCGTAAACCGTCAACTTAAGTACCCCCAGCCTTAGACAGAACTTTACCGAGAGAGTTCTCTTATAACCATAGTAATGTAAAGTCTTTACTCTAAAGATCTAGGTGCATTAAACTCTTTTAACAAACCTAGTGACATTGAATGCTAACATTTGACTATGATTAATTCAACTCCGGTATTCCAGGTTAGTTCCCAAGTAGGAGGTGTTCCGTAAACCGTCAACTTAAATACCCCCAGCCTTAGACAGAACTTAACCGGTGGAGTTCCCTTATAATCATAGCAATGTTTTTCCTACTTAGTCAATTAAAACTATTTTTAATTCTAAGTAAGAAATAATTCTAATCCTATTGAAACTGGTCTAGGTCTAATTAATTTTAAACGATTTAAAATTAATCCAATTTATCCTATGATCTTATGTTTGCATGAAATTCTTGATTATAGATTGACGGTTTCTAATCATTAATATTAAAGAACTATTTCAAATTTTAATGATTAATCCTATAATCAAGAATCTAGGGTTTAATTCATTCAACAATCTCATTCAAATTAAATAATTAAACCATACTAATTGCATCGCATGAATAATATAACAATTATGTTAATAACTATAGATGTTTCATGCTTCATGCAATATTGATTTTCTTTTAATATAACAATTACAAGCCAATCAAGAAAATCAATCAAGCATACTGCATTCATCACATTAAACATAAACTATTTATATTTAATCTAAGTAATGACATGCTTCATGCTTTATTATTTTCATATAATTAATATACACTTCTATTAAAAAAAATATGAAAATAATTTCATGCATTTAAAACATACATTATAACAATTTATAATATGTAAATAAATGCATGAGCATGTTTATAACCTAAGGTGGGATTAAATATTCTATATGACATCCATAAAACATATAAATAGCAATTGTACCGGTTAATTTTGGCCCCTAAGATAAAATAAAGCATTAAATTACAATAATTTTAGCTAAATTCTATCCTAAAATCCTTCTGCAGCTCCATAGTTTGGTCTAGACATCACGAACCACCCTGAACAACCTCGAACTGCCCTTCAAAATCACGAACCATGCCAAAATTCAGCTGAACCGGACGAAATTGGTCCCAGCCCAGCCGAACCGGAGTGAACCGGACCGCCCATGACTTTGAACCGCGCCTGTTGAAACCCTAATTTGCGCCGCCATCGTGACAACGTCGAGACCCATGCAACGCAGCGTCCCGACGCTGTGTGAATTTCTGATCTCAGCGCCTGCGGAGTCGGGACAACGTCGAGACGCTTTGTGAACAGCGTCCTGACGCTGTTATGTCTGGAGCTCGATCTGGGAAAAAAACAGCGTCAATCTTCGGTTTTTCTCTTCGATTCCAGCCGCGATTTCTTCGCTTTTCATCTCATAAAAGCTTAATCTAGACCCGGACTTACATAGGACTCGATTTTACATAAAATACCCGAAACACCGGGCTCTTACATGATCAAAATCACATAAAAATAAAATCTATGGCCATAAAATTAACCTAAACAGTTCAATGTAGACCCAACATACATTATGCACAAATCCCACCTATTAGAGCCTATCACAAATTTTAATATCGATTAATAGGGACAGCGAAGGCTCTGATGCCGATTGAAGGGGATGAAAGCCCCGACGCAGCGGAAGCGCATCAATAGGACCTTGCGCCGTATATTAATAGCAAAATACCGTTACGAAAAGGCAAAACGAAACTTTAAACATGCTTTAAAGCAGCTGTAAAACGCTATAAACATGCTGAAAACAACTAGAAAATAAAAGGGAAAAATACACTTTTGGTCCCTGAGGTTTGGGTTAAGTTACACTTTGGTCCCTGAGTTTCCAAACTCAACAAAAAGACCCCTGAGTTTTGAGATAAGGAGCACTTTGGTCCCTACCGTCAATTTTTCTGTTAAATTCTAACGGCTGCTGACGTGGCACTATTATTTTAATAAAAAAAATTATTTTTAATAATTGTTAAATAAAAAAGTATTAAAATAAAAAATATTATTATATTATTATTTTTTTTAATTATTTCTCCTTCTCTCTTACTCTTCTTCTTCTTTTCCATATTCTTCTTCATCATCCTTTTCCTTCTTCTTCTTCATATCTCCGGTGGCCGGCGGCCATCGCTCGTCGCCGGCGACATGTTTTTATTTTTATTTTTTTGTCTCTCTCTCTTTCGTTCTTTTCTTTCTCTTCTTCCTCCCCTCTTTTCACTGTTTAAAAAAAAAAAACAGAAAATGAAGGGGGAAAACCCCTTCGATTTTGGCGCCAGAGAGGGAGAGACCTCCCTCCTCTATCTTTGGCCGGAGACGGAGGAGGGAGGTCCCTCCTCTCTCTCTGGCGCCAGAATCGAAGGGGGTTTTCCCCCCTTCGTTTTCTTTTTTTTTTTGTTTTTTTTTTAAAAAAACAGTGAATAGAGGGGAGGAAGAAGAGAAAGAAAATAAGGGAAGAGAGAAAGAAAAGAATAATAAAAACAAAACCAGTCGTCGGCGGCTAGCGGTGGCCGCCGGCCGCTGGAGATATGAAGAAGAAGAAGAAGAGTAAGAGAGAAGGAGAAAAAATTAAAAAAAATAATAAAATAATAATATAAAAAGGAGAAATAATTAAAAAAATAATAAAATAATAATATTTATATTATTTTAATATATTTTTATTTAGAAAATTTAAAAAATATTTTTTTTATCAAAATAATAGTGCCACGTCAGCAGTCTGTTAGGGTTTAAAGGCAAATTGGACGGTAGGGACCAAATTGCTACTTATTTCAAACCTCAGGGTATTTTTGTTGAGTTTGAAAACTCAGGGACCAAAATGTAACTTAACCCAAAACTTAGGGACCGAAAGTGTAGTTTTCCCAAAATAAAACTACTTTTATTTACATGCTTTTCTAAAGAAACGGGAAAGAACCGTTACATACCTTCGTTGTAGACTTGACCGATTTTCGCCAACGATGCTCCTAACGGTTGAAAACGCAGCAACCTCTTGGAAATCCTTCGCTGGAATTTTTCTTCTTCAAAGACACAATAACCACAGAGGTTAATCTAGGGTCTTGTCTTGTGAGTCTAAGAGCAAGAGGGCTACCAAACCATTAGGTCCAGTGTTCTATTTGTACGAGAAAGGCCATGAATAAAATATTCACATTAAATCAATTATTTCCATAAACGATTTAATCTATTCCTTATTTAATCAATCCATGATTAATCAATTCCATAATTGATTAATCTTTTCCACAAATGACTAATTACTTCCATAAGTGATTAGATTATTTCCATAAATGATTAATCACTTCCATAAGTGATTAATTATTTCCATAATTGATTAATTTTTTTAATTAATTAATTCTTTAATTAATTAGTCACCAATTAAATATCACATATTTAATTTTCGGCCTTGAATTAATTAATTGCCCAAATTAATTTTAGGCCTTAAATTAATTAATTCATATTTGAACTCTTTCAAATTCCTATAAATTTAATATGAACCAAATTCACATTTATATTTGAAATAGCTTCAAATATTTATTTCTCTCATAATAATATATCAATATATATTATATTGTTTCCCTTAGTAAATTGAACACTTTCAATTTACATTTATTACTTACTTGCCTCAAATTACTTTATGAGCTACCAGTGGAACCTAATGGACCTGCAGATCAGAAGCTCCAACGATGTGAGATTAATTGATCAAACTCATTAACCAAATTAATCAATATTCGTTAACTGTGTGTACATTCCACTATAGACTCACAGTTGCACTCTTCTCACTGCAGATATATTTTCATTATCCACGGATATAGACCAATAACGACTAGTTAGTCCTTCACGAGTGTCCGTAACACCAGTTGGGTCGAATTACTGTTTTACCCTTGGGTTACTTATATTTCCTTAAGTACCAGCTCTAATGAACAACCTGTTTGTGGTCCAACCATCAAACAGAAAACCCTCTCGTGCCATTTAGAGGGTAGGGCTCTTTGTTCAAGACTCGGAGTCACCACTTAAAGAAACACTCATCTGCTTCCCTAAAGTCGGGAAGGAGTGAATTCCATCTTGTACGATTATGTTCCCAGCTCCCCATTCGGTATTGTCCCCAAAATGGTAGGCTTATTGAGTCGGCGTATTGGCCACTCTCACCCATACAAATCAAAGGACAATCCCTCATGAGCAGGAGTCCATAATCAACTCAGGTTTAAGACTAAGGTTTCTAGGTCGTCCTAGTGAAATAGAAAACCAACTAGTTAACGGTGTTAAAACCAGTGGTTACTATTTCACGGTCCGGTCTTATGCAAACTCATTGCATAGGATACCCCCACTCGCATGTCTGCTACACGATCGCGTTGGATCATAGAATTTGTATCAAATACAAAGTGGGTCGTATCCATATTGTCACCAGGATAAGGCACCAAGTCTTATCCCTATACTATAGACCTTTTAGGTTGTTTCTTGAACAGTGATCCCCATATGTCGCTACATATAGTTCAAGACTCATTTTACAGCCTAGGATGTCTAGTTTATTGGATTAGGGTTATTTTAGGCAAAGACAAACATAAAATAACTAATAAGAGTTAATGGAAAAATACATCAATATTATTTCATTAATATTCGGTCAACAGTTACATTCACCATCTACGAGTTTTAGGGCATAAAACCCAACAACTTCTCTGAAGAATTTCTTCTTGCTTGAGGTTTTCTTGAAGAAGGAGTAAGCTACTCGAAGGCTCGATTGGGGAAAAACTTGATGAGCTGAGTGGTTCCAGAGGCTGTGAAGTCTGTATGCTCTGTTTTTCTTTTCCCAGCTTTATTGAGTGAGAATTTAGAGAATATTGTTGAATATATTCTTTGTATTTTGAGTGTCTCTGTGTAAAGATACTATATCAGCTGATTGATCGTTTAGTAGAGTGCCTAAAGTGGATGTAGATCCCTCATTGGGATTGAACCACTATAAATTTCTTGTGCTAATTCTCTCCCTATCCTTTTTATTTGGGTTCTATTACTTGCAGTTGATTGTGTTGATTGAGCTTAATATCTACTGCTGTTAATTGTTGTTATGAGTTTGTCTGCAAGTGATAGTTCATCTGCTGTTAGTTTGTTTGGTTTTGTGGATTGATTACAACAGTTTGGTATCAGAGCTTTGTATATCTGTTTGATTTCCGATTGTTTAGGGCTAAATATTTGCGTTTGAATCCAGTACAATGTCTGCAAAATTTGAAGTTGAAAGGTTTGATGGTAAGGGAGACTTTTCTCTATGGAAGAAGAAAATGAGAGCTCTCTTAGTACAACAAAAGGTATCAAACGCTTTGGATATCAAACCTGAATTTCCAGCTTTAATGACTAAGGTGGAGAAAACAGAAATGAAAGAGATTGCTTTCAACACTATCATACTATATCTTGCTAATAATGTATTGAGGCAAGTTCATAGTGCTAAGACAACCCTAGAACTGTGGAGAAAGTTAGATGGTATATATCTAACTAAATCCCTAACCAATGAACTCTATATAAAGGAGAAGTTCTTTGGTTTTAAAATGGATTCTACCAAAGATCTTGTGAAAAACCTAGATGAGTTTAATAAAGCTATCCTTGATCTTAGTAATATAGGAGAAGAGATGAGTGATGAGAACAAAGCAATAATACTACTTAATTCTCTTCTGGAATCCTATAATGAAATAAGAAATGCCATCAAGTACGGTAGAGACATCTTGACCTTAGATGTTGTTCTAAGTGCATTAAGGTCTAGGGATCTTGAGATGAGAAAGAACAAGGGAAAGGAAAGTGAAGCTCTAATAGCTCGAGGAAGAACTGAATAGAAAACACATAGAAGCAATAGTCGTGTGGTAGATCCAAGTCTCAAGGAAAAACAAAAAGGTGTTACTATTGCCACAAAGAGGGACACTTAAGAAGAAACTGTTATGAACTTAAAATTAAGAGGAAAATGGAGGTAAAAAGGAAGAGGATGACCATGCTGCCATGTCACAGAGAAATTTGAGACAGCTGAAGTTCTTACGGTTTCTTATGGAAATTTTAGTACCGAATGGATCCTAGATTCAGGGTGTTCATTTCATATGACACCACACAAAAATTGGTTTCAGAATTTTCAAGAAGTTGAAGGTGGAAAGGTGCGGTTGGGAAACCATCAAGAATGCAGTGCGAAGGGAATTGGATCTGTACAACTCAAGATGTTTGATGGACAGATCAGGGAACTCACATCTGTGAGGTATGTACCGGACCTTAAAAGAAACATTCTCTCCTTGGGTATATTTGATAAAGTTGGCTATGTTTGCAAGCTTGAAAATGGGACCATGAAGATAATTAAAGGAGCCATGGTAAAGGCTAGAGGGAGACTTGAAAATGGACTATATGTTTTGGAACGGAACACAGTTGTTGGCACTACTGCTGTAGTTTCTCAAAAGGATCAGCAAGCTACATAATTATGGCACCTAAGACTAAGGCATATCGGTGAGGCAGGCCTGAAGGAGTTAAGTAAATAAGGTTTACTTGGAAAAACTCAAGTTGATTCATTAGATGTGTGTGAACATTGCATCGATGGAAAATCAACAAGAGTGAGTTTTAGCAAAGGAAAACATTATTCAAAAAGGATTCTCGAATATGTACATGCCGACCTCTGGGATCCATAAAAGCAGCTGACTATGGGAGGTTCTAGGTATTTCCTTTGCATTGTAGACGATTTTTCTAGGATGGTGTGGACTTTTCTCTTGAAAACAAAGGATGAGACATTTAAAACATTTGTCCAACAGAAGGCCTTTGTTGAAAATCAAGCAGAAAGGAAGCTAAAGACTTTGAGGACTGACAATGGACTTGAATTTCTTAGTAATGAGTTCAAGGAATATTGTAATAAGGAAGGTATACAAAGGCACCTAACAGTAAAAGGTACCCCACAACAAAATGGCTTAACAGAGAGGATGAATAGAACACTGGTAGAAAGGATTAGATGCTTGATGTCTAATGCAAATATGCCTAAAAGTTTTTGGGGAGAAGACTTGAGGATAGCCACCTACCTTATAAACCGAAGTCCTTCTTCAGCACTTCAGTTTAAAACACCTATCGAAAAATGGACAGGGCATGTACCAGACTTAAGTAACTTGAGTGTCTTTGGGTGTGTTGCATATGCACATTCCAAAGAAAGAAAGTTAGACAACAGGGCTAAAAAATGCCTTTTCCTTGGGTATCCTACAGGAGTTAAAGGATATAGACTATGGTGTGTTGAAAAGGGAGAGGAAAAATGTATTATTAGCCGAGATGTAACCTTTGATGAATCAAAGGTTGGTTTCCAAAAGCTAAATACTGGCAATAATAAAGACAATACACAGAAAGTCAGTGTTGAGATGTAGTTAAATCAACCCTCGAGTGTTGAAGATGCTGCTGGAGCTTCTAACACAGGTCCTCAACATCAATCTGAGCATACAGGGAGCTTAGGCATTGAGGATGTAACTGAAAATCTCCAGAATTATAACCTTGCGAGAGATAGGCAGAGAAGAGAAATTAAACCACCAACCCGTTTTGCTTCAGCTGATCTTATTCATTACGCCTTGCAAGCTGAATTTCAAGAGGCTGATAATGAACCACTGTCCTATGCTGAAGCAATTAAGTCCTCTAATAGTAAGCTGCGGATAAAAGCTATGGAGGAAGAAATGGAGTCTCTCATGAAGAATAACACTTGGGAGTTGGTGGAGAGACCTGATAGCGAGCAAAAATGTCGCTATTTTAGTCCCAATTTATTAGGCTTTTCTGTGCTTTAATTGTGTTTTTATTGAAAATATTTAATGTATTCTGTTATTTGGTCCTTAGGAGCAAAGTCGGTGATTTTGGGAGAAAAAGTGCCAAAAATGAAGCAAATGAAGCCCAAATCCAAGCTTGGATCAAAAGGGGATCCAAAGAGGCCAATCATGTTGGAAGAGCCCAAAAAGAAGTGAAGAGAAGGCCCAAAAATTAGCCCAAACCGAAGCTGGAATTGCTGGAAAATGGCACAGCGTCGCGACGCTGTCCATTTCTTGGGCAACACGACGCGTGCATAGCAGCGTCGCGACGCTGTGCAATATAGCGTCGCGACGCTACCTCCAATCCAGGCCTATAAAAGGCACCTCTTGGTGCCTCATTTAGGCATCAATCAATCATCAATCCATCCATTCTTTCCTTCCTTTCCTCCCTCCTTTGGCTCCTTTGGAGCCTCTCTCAAGGCTTTCTAGCCTTTTTGAGAGATTTCTTAGTGGGAAATATTTGGGGAATTTTGGGGAGCATCCTAGGAGGCTCAAGGAGTGTTCGGCGGAGCTCTGAGCGTCAGCGAAGGGGTTCTTCGACGGTCAATTCCTTTCGTTTTATGCTCTTAATTATGCTTTCTATTGTAAATGTTGTTGATATTTTAGCTATGTATAGCTAAACCCCAATTTTGGGGTCTTGAAATGAAATTATAGTCAAAATGTTGTTATAATTACCTGTTTCTTGCCCTTTCTTCCTAATTATTTGTATGGATGTGCTTAATGCTTTATTCAATCTGGTCAATTGTGTAATGATTCGATTCTTAATGGAAACTCGACGGAGAGAAGTTAGGATAGATCATAATCCATGCAACTAGTTTAATTGCCCGTCGTGACACCGGGATTAGTTGATTAAACTTAGATTCCTAAAATGAATCAGAGCGTAATAATTAATGATTTTTAATGGCGCTAAGGACACTTAGGTTGTTAAAATGAATTAATTACAATTAGGGGAAACCGACAGGAGAACCTATGTAATTAACGGAGATTCTAGGATTATAATTAGTTGGGCAATGAGATAGGATAATTATAACAATTGTTTGGCTAATAATTGATTTTCAAAGACCCCTCTTCCCATTAGAAAACTCTTTCTCCGAATTTTATTTTTATTGATTGATCAAAATTTTCTCTCTAATTGTTTTGATTTTTAATTTTCTTGACTGCATGAACTGTTTTCTAAATATTGTTTATCCCAAGTATTTTTAGTGTTCAAGAGATTTTTTCTTGCTTAAATTTCGCTTCGCCTCCCTATGGATTCGATACTCGGAATTCTTTCCGTTTTATATTACTTGCGATACCGTGCGCTTGCGGTATCGACCACCAACAAGACCTTTAAACCAGAAACTAGTTGGCTGCAAGTGGATTTTTAAGCTGAAGAAATCCTTGAATTCAGAGATGCCTCTCTGATACAAAGCAAGGTTAGTTGCAAAGGGATTTTCTCAAAAAACAAGGGGTAGATTATGAAGAAATATTCTCTCCTATAGTAAGACATTCATCAATCAGAGTTTTATTATCTTTGGTAACAACATATGACATTGAACTAGAACAACTCGATGTTAAAACATCATTTTTCCATGGTGACTTATCAGAGACTATATATATGCATCAACCGCTGGGATTTGCTGATAAAGGAATGGAAAATAAGGTTTGTCTCCTGAAAAAGTCCTTGTATGGACTAAAACAAGCTCCAAGACAATGGTACCTAAAGTTTGACTCCTCATGTTGTCATGTGAGTTCTCAAGGAGCAATCTAGACCATTGTGTATATTTTAAACACTTTAAACACAAACCATCTATATATTTGTTATTATATGTAGATGACATGTTGGCATCTCAACATTCTGGAGCTATTTATGATATAAAGCAGAAACTTAAAGGGAAGTTTAAGATGAAGGAGCTTGGAAAAGCAAGGAGAATCTTGGGCATTGATATAATCAGAGATAGAGAGAAGGGAACATTAAAGCTTTCTCAGCTTGATTATATACTAAAAATGCTAAAAAAGTTTGGTATGTTGAACTCAAAACAAGTTAATATTCCTATTGCTAATCTCTTCAAACTTTCAAGACAGTAAGCTCCTAAAATAGTAGATGGAATTAATTCCCTATGCAAGCGCAGTGGGCAGTTTGATGTACTTGATGGTGTGCTCAAGGCCAAATCTTGCTCATAGTTTGAGTGTTTTAAGCAGGTATATGGCAAACCCTGGAAAGGAACACTGAATGGCAATTAAATTGGTGTTGAGGTATGTAAAGGTACAGTTTCTTATGGTCTTTTATATACCAGTATCTATACTCAAAATGCTAAAGTGATAGGCTATGTTGATGTTGGTTATGCTACTGATAGAGATAGGAGAAGACCATTATCTAGTTTACCTTTTACTGTTTTTGGTAATACGGTGAGCTGGAATCAACTTTACAATCTGTTGTTGCTTTGTCAACAACAGAAGCTGAATATATGGCTGTTACAGAAGGTTTTAAAGAGGCTTTATGGTTGTATGATCTAGCTGAAGAATTGGGAGAAAACATGAAAAATCAATTGGTTGTTTTTTTGTGATAGTCAAAGTGCAGTTTTCCTTTCTAAAAACCAAACTTTTCATGAAAGGACCAAACATATAGATGTTAGATTTCATTTTATAAGAGACATCATTGCTGAAGGGAAAGTGAGATTGGAAAAGATTACCTCAAATGAAAATTCTGCAGATGCTTTAACTAAATCATTGCCTCTTGGTTAACTTGAGAGTTGTCTTAAGACTCTCAAGGTTATGTCTGTGTAGTTGATTGGTAGTTAGGCACTCTTCTTATTTTCTTTAAGCATGGATTGCTTGGTAAGTATGCTGTCAAGGTGGAAAATTGTTGGTATGGGTATTGCCAGTATGTCTTAAGTCCATCAAATTTTGCATACTATCCATATTTCCAGATGTATTACTTTGCCACAGAGGACAACACGTGAGCAACCTTATTTTTCCCTTGACATATTTTTTTGGAGCTCCATTTACCTCTTTGTTTTCAGGGTCATGGACTCGGGTCAGGATATCCTTCGGGTCACGTGGTGCAACAAATTTCAGTTATTTCGTACAAAGAGGAAAGAGGCTGGAAAATGAGATGTGTGTGAGCCACAGTGAGAGAAAGAGCAGCTGAGTGAGAGAGCGTTGATACTTCTTTGAAGAATTTCTTCTTGCTTGAGGTTTTCTTGAAGAAGGAGCAAGCTACTCGAAGGCTCGATTGGGGAAAAACTTGATGAGCCGAGTGCTTCTAGAGGCTGTCAAGTCTGTATGCTCTGTTTTTCTTTTCCCAGCTTTATTGAGTGAGAATTTAGAGGATATTGCTGAATATATTCTCTGTATTTTGAGTGTCTCTGTGTAAAGATACTATATCAGTTGATTGATCATTTAGTAGAGTGCCTAAAGTGGATGTAGATCCCTCATTGGGATTGAACCACTATAAATTTCTTGTGTTGATTCTCTCCCTATCGTTTTTATTTCGGTTCTGTTACTTGCGGCTGATTGTGTTGATTGAGCTTAATATCTACTTCTGTTAATTCTTGTTCTAAGTTTGTCTGCAAGTGATAGTTCATCTGCTGTGAGTTTGTTTGGTTTTGTGGATTGATTACAACAGAATGCTTGAAGTATCACGCTCTAGAGAGTTTCTTTTAAGTGAGTGAATTTGAGAGAGAATTCCAGCAGCATAACAATATGGAAATTGTTCTCTTGGCTCCTAATCTAATTTATCATCTACTTATAGAAGATATCCATGCATCAAAGACTCTCAATTAGAATGACACATGGTGAAGAGCCAAGAATAAGTGGATTCTAGGTGTTCTTATGAAACTACATGCAAGGTTGCATGAGTGTGGTGTAATTCCACTATTGAATTACATGCAAGAGTGGGATTCTAGGTTTCTCCACTATCTCCATTTGATACAAGATCAAAATCTCATCTTGCATTTTAATTAAAATTCAATTCCAAATTGCTTTTTGATTTAGCAATTGATTTGAAACAATTTTCAATCAATTTCATGTGATTAATCAAATTAATCCAATTTACCTAATGCAATCCACTAATCATGAATCCTTATTCGTGTATATTGTATTTAATTCATATTTAAATACTTTTATCTCTCAATTAATAATTTAATTCATAATTAAATTATTGTGTCAATAATATCAAATATAATTTGACACTAATTTCCTTTCACGATTTTGTATGATTCAAAGTTTCCTATCTTATTGTTCTAAGCTTTATTCCGATATGAGCTAGCAGTGGGACCTAATGGACCTACAAGTCATTGGCTCCAACGATTCGAGGTTAACCGACTAATCTCATTAACCAAGCTAACCAACATTTGTTAACTATCGGGACACTCCACTATAGCCCAGTAGCTGCTCTCCCCTCACCGTAGATATATCTTCATCCACTTAATATAACCATGTTCAATAAGTCGATCCTTCACAGGTTGTTCTTAGCTATAGTCGGGTCAAATGTCCGTTTTATCCCTATAGTACTTCTTGTTCCTTAAGTTCCACTGATCCTTTTAATGAACAATTGGTTTGTGGTCCAACCATCAAACCGAGTCCCTTTCGGGCCAATGAGAGGGTGAGGCCCCTTGTTTAAGTCCCAGAGTCAGTACTTAAGGGAACTACCTCTCTACTATCCCTGAAATGGGTAGGAGCGAATTCCATCTTGCGAGACTATGTCCCCAGCTATCTATCCGTTCTTATCCCCAAAATGGTAGGCATATTGAGTCGGCGATGTCTGGCCACTCTCACCCATGCAGATCAAAGGACAATCCTGAATAAATAGGAGTTCATAGTTAGCTCAGGATTAAGATCGAGTTACCTAGGTCATCCTATGAAATAGTCAGTTTATACAGTAAACGACGTTATAAAGTGAAAGTGACTTATTTCGCGGTCCGGTCTTATGCAAACTCATTGCATAGGACGCCCCCACTCACATGTCTCCACATGAACGATTTAGGATCTCATCGTTTGTACTTAATACAAAGTGGGCCGCATCCATAGTGTCCCCAGGATATGGTACCCAACCATATCCGTATACTATAGACCGTTCTGGCTATATACTTGAACTTGATCCAATTTTATGTCTCTACATATAGTTCGAGTATTTATATTATACCCGAGGATCTTAGTTTATTGGATTTAGGTCAAATATTTGCAACTTACATATTCAATAACATATTTACTGAATAACCTCAACAACATCTTTATTGAAAATAGAATATGTTTAATGTTTTACAAAACTATGAGTTTTAGGACATTAAACCCAACAATCCTTACCTCCCAAGGTCTATAAAAGAGGACCACGATGCAAGAAGCAAAGAGAGCTTGGAGTTTTCGTCCTTAGGATAGATTTTAAAGTTGTTCTCTTCTCATCTTGTAACCACTCCGAGTTCTGGGTCTTTCAGCCTCTGTTGGCTCTTCCATTCGAAAGAAAAAGAAGAGAAAGACTTGTATTTCCTTGTAAAAGGGCAAGAGCAAGCTATATAGAGAGGGAGAGATCCTTGATAGAGTCTTTCTTTTATTTTCTGTTTTGCATTCTTTTATTCCAGCAGTGTTATTATTATTTTCCTTTACTTTTCAGTTGTAAGTTAAATTCTTGTCCTAAATTCTTTATTTAATATAAATTCAAGTTGCCTTTTTTGTATGTCAAGTTTGATTTCTTTTATGTTTTGCAGTTTACTTTCAATTATGAGCTAAGCTTCTACTTGGGGGTTCAAATATGTGGACTCTTTGAGTAGAAGAAATCCCCGCCTATGCAAAAGCAACTTTGCTCCCTCTAGCATTGTTTGTTTTTGCTGAAATTAAAGTTTATTGTTGGCTTAAACTGATCACTTAGGTTAGCATAATTTGTATTTAGCTGATGGACGAAAGGTTGGAGTTAAAGGCGTGGGTTTGCAAAACAATAGTGGAAATGAACCTAGAGAAATAGGACTTTATCTTCTTGCATCCTAGAAATAGAACTGGAACCACTACGGTTTTAAGAGTCATGAGCATTATTTATCTAAGTTTCAACTAGCCCTAGAAATAGATGTCTAGTTGGCTTAGTCTTCTAAAGTCACCTACAGCGGAGCTGAATAGAAGTTAGGCTTAACTCACAATCTAGTTGTTAGGGTTATTGCGGGCGCAACTGAGAGATACTATCTGCACCATGTCTATATGAGAAACATAGATAGTGTTTTTCAGCCGACTGCTATGTCTGAGTAATTTGCGGGCACATAGGTGGGGTTAATCTAATGCTTAAAGTTGATACTATTTGAATTCCCCAGTTTATCTCCTAGAGTTTTTACCGTTTTCTTTTACTTGCTTATTTCCAATTTTTGTCTTAAATCAAAACCTCAATCAAACTATTTTTCTTGTTACCAACCGTGGTTGCAAACTTAGAGGAGGTTCTCGTTTTTATAGAATCTCGTGTTTTTCAGCTAGTCACCATCTCCCTTGGGTACGATATCTGAAATATTTTCCACTTTATTATTTGATAATGTATACTTGCACTTGAGCAGGTGTTGCATTAGCAACACTCCACGTCAGGATCATCTGAGTAATCAAGAAGCATTACCGGACTCATTTAAATTGCATGAAATAATTCTTAGAGAATACTAGGAAGCCAAGTAACAAGTCATTCAAGCATCGTACCCCCAATCCAACGATCCTCCGCTTTATTGAATTTTATCTCAAATTCTCTTCGTTGCATGCTTTCCTTATTTAGCTTAAATTGACGCTCAATCTTTTATTTTACTTCTTCGTGCTACTTATCCAAAACCCCTCTATTGTGTCCTGCACAAAAACTTGCATTATGCTAAAATCCCCTTCCCTGTGTTCGACCCGGACCACTGTTACTACAGTAGTAGTTTGAGTGCCGTGGAATTACAAATCTCATTTCACTTGGACCCTCGACAAGTCCCGTCAAATTGGCGTCGTTGCCGGGGAAGGGCGCATTTTTTGTGTTTTTAGGTTTTTGTGCTTTTTGTGTCTTTTGGGTTTTTTTTGCTTTTTTCTTTTTTCTTTGCAGAGCTTAACAACGAAATCAGCATAACCTCGGCTTGGTAATTTGAGCGTCATGGCCAAGCGCATGATGCATGATCTAACAACTCCTGATCCGAGTCATCTCCCATCTCTTGGCGACCTTGCAGTCAATAGAGAAATCATTTACATCACCCAAGCGCCTGAGGAACAATTTCACAAGTATTGGGGCCGCTTCACGTGCTTATGTGCGCTTCCTCATCGCCCATTGTCCGAGGAGTCCTTACTCCTGCACTTCCTTGAGGGACTGGCACCCAACGACAGAAAGATGCTCGATATAGCGAATGGTGGTGATGTGCTAGAAAAAACACCAGTGAGGCTAGAGAGATAATTTCGAGCATGGCAGCTGTTGCCTTCTAGAGTGGGGTAAAAATATAGCGAAAATAAGCTCTAGAATACTGTGCAAGCATACACAATCCGCAGCAAGTGATAAGAAATTTATCGTATCCACGGGGTTTTAATAGCTCTCACGTTATCTATCTTGCGTAACTTTTTAATGGTTTCAAGGGTTGTTAAATTGATTGATTTTGATAAAATGCTGAAGCAAAAGAAATGACAAAACAAAAAGCAAACAAATAAAGCAGACAGACTGGAAACAGGCGTTGGTCAGAATTTTAGTAATTGTTTTTAAAGATGCTCTAGCAATATTATTGATTAGGAAATTCTCTTGCAGTCTTATTAGCAGGATCCTCCCAGAACTCTAGATTTTTTGGAATGTGTTTCAACTCCAATGACGTTCTACCGATCAAGCACTAGGCGGTTATCCCCAACTCAGTCACTGGCATTCACCAACACATAATGGTCTAGTATGATTAAATGCCACACACTTCTTAAATCATCCCTGAAACTAAGAAGTGATATTCATACCGGCTGGCCAGGCGGGCACAAAATAGAAATGGACACAACAAATAATCAAGAAGCTTAAATCAACATATATTGCATAGAGAATGAAGCACAGTAATTACATAATTCCTAACCAACACCTAAGTAAATTTAGTTCATAAGATTCATCATAACACACGCTACAATCTGAGTATGTGCATCCATAACTACAAGAAAAGATTAATTCCCTTGATTAGATCCATAGTTGATGGTCTTCTTGAAGTCTCCAATCTTTCCTCCTCTGTTTCGCTTCCAAAGATGGAAATTGGAATGTTTTTGACTTGAGACGGCTCCTTCCTTTTATAGAGTGGAGTCAAGCCCTAATTAGGTCAAATTGTACACGTGGAAGGCTCTCCAAGCTTCTTAGATTTGAAATTAATTTAGCTAATGCCACTTCATAAAATGGATTACGAGCTGCTTACGTGGCAGTTTTGCCCCTTGCTTTAGTGGATCACAGATTTTGCTTCCTCAAGTCGCTCAGCAATATTTTCTGCACAAAATTACTTCCAAAGCATCCATTCTTCCAAATGGGTTAAAACATATAATATTCAGCTAAAAGCAACCCTATTTAACATAAAACACAACAAACACTATAGAACTAAGGCCTAAATAACTCCCTTTTAGAGAGTTATCAGCAACGTATGTTGGACTCATTGACGGGAGCATGTCGTGGGGCTCGTGTGAAAGCAAATTTATAGTCACCGACACTAAACTACATGCAGTAGTAGTGGCGGGGTTGAACACAGGGAACAACGAGCTTACTTCTGATCTTTTTTGTGTTTGGTAGCAGAAGAGGGGTTGAAGAGGATGATGGATTTGGCAGGGAAAATAAAATTGCAAGAAAGTAAATTATAGGAAATTAAATGGTAGAAAAGTAAATAGGGAGGTTGGCTAATCTCATCTTGTCGCTCATTGTAGCTGGGGACGCACGAGATCAGTACATTTACTTTTTACTCATCAATTAACAGATAATGATTTACATGCATGCTGTCTAATTGGTACTCTAAATCAATTGTCTCGATCCCAACGTCCATCGACTCAATTACTAGTTACTAATTAATTAACCTCACGAAGCCGTCAAAGTTAATTAATTAAGTAACTGCATTAAGATTAAGATACCCCTAGAGCGCTAACCCAACGAAGCCGTTGAATCAAAATGCAATTGATTAATTAATTAACCGTGCCACGATTAATAAATTAACTAATTGTTGCCCTAGGCTAGAATACCCATAATCAATTAGGGGAAATCTAATTAATTACAAATATCGGCTTAGACCCTAGATCTATCGTGTCAAGCAACAAATTCAGAGAACTGCTGTTGGGACCCGTGTCCACGAATCAATCTAATGCTAACTTTTGAACTAACCATCCATTAGCTACTTGGAAATTAGTTCCTTAGCGAGTTATTAACATATGAGCTGCGAGTTAGGGCGTCAATCTAACCTACTACGCATGCTAATTATAAAAGCGGGAATCTAAAGCCACAAACAACGAATAAATCATGCATAAAGCTCAGAAATCTAAAGATTCAATCATTCAAACCAGAAAACTCCAAAATATCTCATAAAAAGACAATGGTACTTACAATCACGAGGTTCCAACTACAGCGAACGGTGCTTAGATGGCCATAGAAAAGCCTAGTCTAAGCCCAAGGCTCGAGAAACCAACCTAAACTACCTAAAAACTATAAAATACAGGTGGAGGATGAAGAAATCGGAGTAAACTCAACAGAAAAAGAGAAAGCGGCTGTTGGACCTCCCAAAAGATATGACCTAAATCACAAATCGGGCTATTTAAAAAGCGAGGTGGCGTCTCGACGCTGACGGTGTTTCAGCCGGTCCTTCGAATCCGAAGCGTCGAGACGCCGTGAGGACCTCTCGGGTCTTCCTTGTTTGGTTGCTTCAAAACTTGATCTTTTTGACGTTGTCTTCGAGTCTCGAGTGCTCCGCTTTGGTCTTTTCACCGTCTCGACATCCCGTGGAATACAAGATGGATCAAAACCACGTTAATTTCCTCGAATTAACGCCAATTTCGAATATGGGCTCCCGAGAAGCGCTTGATACCAAACTCCTACAAAATACAACCTTAAGCAAAATAATTATCGTAAAACTAGCAAGATTAAGAACAAGTAAACAGGGACAATTTGGTCCCATCAAATACCCCCAACCTAAACTTTGCTAGTTCTCGAGCAAGCATACAAAATAAGAATATAGGATTCAATGGTTGCAATTCTATAGACTCCAATCTCAATGTCTAAAATGCCAAAATTATTGCAATCAAGAACAATTTACATGCAGCCCAAATAAAGAGACAAATCAAAAGTTTTCACAAGATTTCTTGCTCAAGCTCACACTTAGTCTACCTAGAATAAATTCTACAAACCCAGGATTGGATTATACAACCCTCAACCTATCTTCCCTCTACACTAGCTCTAGGAACTAACCAAGGAGAAAACGAAACAAATTAGACTGCTTTTCTCTTTACCTAGGTGCCTGAAAAATAAAAGACATTTTGTTTTTGCATTTTTTTAGGCGGGGCACTAGCTTTCACACTACGATGCAGGGACCCATAACCCAAGTTTAACCCTTGGTTGGCCTAACTGATCACACCGCAAGCAGCTCTTTTTACCGCTTATCACTCATGAACATTGCATATCAAGCTTTTTCTTCAAAAATAAAAATAGACGAGCATATGATTTTTCTTTTAAGCTCGCACTCATTTTTCTTTTCTTTCTTTTTCTTTCTTTTCTCTCCTTTTCTTTTTCTTTAGGCATATTTTCTTTCTTTTCTCCTAGGCAAGATATTACATGCTAATTTGCAGGCATTTGACTCTCTAGTTCATCCCTACACATATCGAGGTGACAACAAGCAGATGGATTCTATAATTCGCTCCTAGGCCTTCAAACTAATCTCCTAGGCATGCTAAGGTTTACTCTTGCAAGAAAAGTACTAGAAAAGTTTTAAAAAGGCTCAATTTCTAGGCAACATGCTTATAATTCAATCAAAGCAATAAAGTTGGCAAGATGACACATCGTTGATTTTCATAATCAGAGAAAAAGAAACTAGATCATCTATACATCAACACTCAATCTTTTAAAATTTGCTTAAAAACAGGTCCAATGCTCAGATGCATGGCCTCAATCAAGAAAATGCAGAACAGTAAAATAAAGCATGCATAATAAAATATTCTGATGCTCAGGTGCAACAAGACTCAACCATATCAGGCATGCATGACAACCTCCAACCCCAACCTAAAATAATGCATTGTCCTCAATGTATTTAATCAGAAAAAATTTAAAGGACAAAGGGTAGGGAACAGAAAATCTCCCCTACTTTAAGCTCAATGGTTGGAAGGAAATGATTCACCATGACTCAAAGGATAACAGTTTCGCAGAAGTAGGTCACAAAATCCTAAAAACAAGAAACGAAAACAAACATAAATAAAAATTAAATAGAAGAAAACAACTAAAAGTAAAGAGAAGGGATATAAATTATTTTTAAAGCTGGGCTGCCTCCCAGAAGCGCAAATCTTTATCGTCGATTGCTCGACGGGATTTTCAGTGTTCAACTGAAATCCACTTCTTTGACACTCAGAGGATCTTTCTTCTTTTTCTTTATCAGCTTATGTACAAATGATAACTCTCCAAAAGGGAGTTATTTAGGCCTTATTTCTATAGTGATTTGTGTGTCATTTGTGTTAAATAGCATTGCTTTGAGATGAATATTATATGTTTTAACACATTTAGAAGAATGGATGGTTTGGAAGTTATTTTATGCAGAAAATAATGCTGAGCGACTTGAGGGAGCAAAATCCGTGATCCAACAAAGTAGGGAGCAAAACTGCCACGTGAGCCGCACGTGATTCATTAAATGAGGTGGCGTTAGCTGTATTAATCTCGAATCTAGGAAGCTTTGAGAGCCTTCCATGTGTAAAATTTGACCTAATTAAGGTTGACTCCACTCTATAAAAGGAATTAGTCGTCTCAAGTCCAAAACATTCCAAATTCAAGAGAGGAAAGTCTTATTCCATTTGTGGAGGCTTACTTTCCATCTTTGGAAGCCGAATAAAGGAGGAACTATTGGAGACCTCAAGAAGACCATCAACTACAAATTTCTTCAAGGGAATTCATCTTTTCTTGTAAATTTCTTGTAGTTATGGATTCCCATACTCAGATTGTAGTGTGTTATTTTGTACTCCATGAACTAAATTTACTTAGGTGTTGGTTAGGATCTATGTAGTTGTCGTGCTTATTACTCTATGCAATATATATTGATTTCAGCATCTTGATTATTTATTGTGTCTATTTCTATTTTGTGCCTGCCTCGCCAGTTGGTATGAATATCTCCTCTTAGTTTCAAGGATGATTTGAGAGGTGTGTGACATTTAATCACACTAGACCATTATGTGTTGGTGGACGCCAGTAACTGAGTTAGGGATAACCAGTCACCTAGTGCTTGATCGGTAGCACGTCATTGGAGTTGAAACACATTTAAAAAAATCTAGAGTTTCGGGAGGATCCAGCTGATAAGACTGCAAGAGAATTGCCTAATCAATATTATTACTAGAACATCTTTTAAAACAATTACAGAAATACTGACCAACGCCTGTTTCCAATTTGTCTGCTTTTTTATTTCTTTTGCTTCAGCATTATTTCAAAATCAATCATTTTAACAATCTTGAAACCATTAAAAAGTTACATCAAATAGGTAGAGTGAGAGCTATTCAAAACCTCGTGGATACGATAAATTACTTATAACTTGTTGCAGACTATGTGCACTTGCATAGTATTCTAGAGAGCATTTTTATCATATTTTTACCCCACTCTAGAAGGCAACAAGTTTTTTGCTCCGTTGTCGGGGACTTGAATAAGTTTTTATCTGATTTGTTTTGTGTATGTGTTTTAGTGGTTTGGTGCTAGAACTTTTTGATTGTTTCTTTTGTTTTTGCAGGTGTGAGATTGGTTCATGAGCGATCCGCCTGGGGTGAGATTCGAGCTTGATCCAGAAATTGAAAGAACATTCAGGAGAAGAAGGAGAGAGCAGCAGAGAAATCAAAATCGAATGGATAACGTGTAGCGTCTCCCACAGATTCTAGAAGGTCAAGATGATCCCCAACAGAATCGTGTGCTGCAGTGAAATCCACAGCTGGAGCAAAATGGACAGCAAAATAATCCGGCTGAGAACCCTATCTTGATGGCAAATGATAGGGCCAGAGCCATTCGAGCGTATGCTTTCCTGATGTTTGATGAGTTGAATCCAGGAATTGTATATCCTCAAATTAAGGCAACAAATTTTGAAATGAAACCGGTAATGTTTCAGATGTTACAAACTTTGGGTCAGTTCCATGGTTTGTCATCTAAAGACCCCCATTTACATCTTAAGTCTTTTCTAGGAGTTAGTGATTCGTTTGTTATTCAAGGAGTGTCTAGGGATGCCCTTAGATTAACTTTGTTCCCATATTCTCTTAGAGATGGAGCAAAGGCATGGTTAAATTCTTTTGCTCCAGGATCAATTAGGACATGGAATGAGTTAGCGGAAAAATTTCTTAGTAAGTATTTTCCACCAACTAGGAATGCCAAATTGAGGAGTGAGATAGTGGGATTTAGGCAACTCGAAGATGAAACTTTTAGTGAGGCTTGAGAGAGGTTTAAGGAGCTTTTGCGAAAGTGTCCCCACCATGGTTTACCTCATTGTATCCAAATGGAAACATTTTACAATGGGCTAAACATGACAACCCAAAGTATGGTCGATGCTTCTGTGGGAGGGGCCCTTTTGGCAAAAACCTTTAATGAAGCCCATGAAACTTTAGAGAGAATATCAACCAATAGTTGTCAGTTGTTGGATGTTAGAGGCTCAAATAAAAAAATTAAGAGTGTGTTAGAAGTCGATGGTGTGTCTACCATTAGGGCTGATATTGCAATGTTAGCTAACGCTCTTAAAAATTTAACAATGGTTAGTCATCAGCAGCCGCTAGTGGTGGAGCCTACTAAAGTGGTGAACCAAGTTACAGAGGAACCATGTGTCTATTGTGGTGAAGAGCACAACTACGAGTTTTGCCCGAGCAATCCAGCTTTTGTGTTTTTTGTAGGTAATCAATGGAATAACCCTTATTCTAATTTTTATAATCCAGGTTGGCGCAACCACCCCAACTTTGCATGGGGAGGGCAAGGAAGCAATCCGCAAGCACAAAAAAAGGTAAACCATTCAGGATTTGCGAAATCGCAGGCATTGCCCCAGCAAAATAAGCAGGCTTTGCCCAAGCAAAATTCAGAGAGTTCTCTTGAGGCAATGATAAAAGAATATATGGCTCGTACAGATGACGCTATTCAAAGTAATCAAGCTTCAATGAGAGCCCTGAAATTGCAAATGGGTCAGTTAACTAATGAGCTGAAGGCAAGACCTCAAGGGAAACTTCCTACAAATACTGAACACCCTAGAAGGGAAGGTAAGGAGTAGGTACATACAATGACTTTAAGGAGTGGTAAGCCACTAGAAGAGAGAAGAGAGCCTAGTAAAATCCAGGATGTAGAGAAGAATAGTGATAAAAATGTTGTTATCGAGAAAGAATTGGAGTCTGGTAAAAGTGATCGAGACAACAGTAATAATGCTGGAGCATCTGGTTCTGTTCGAGATGTAGAACCATCTTATATACCGCCCCCACCTTATGTAACACCTCTACCTTTTCCACAAAGGCAGAAGCCTAAGAATCAAGATGGCCAATTTAAGAAGTTTTTAGAGATTCTTAAGCAATTGCATATAAATATTCCCTTAGTAGAAGCTATAGAGCAAATGCCAAATTATGCTAAATTTCTTAAGGATATTTTGACTAAAAAGAAGAGGTTAGGAGAGTTTGAAACTGTATCTCTTATTGAGGAATGTAGTGCTATTCTTAAGAATGGGCTACCAACCAAGGCTAAGGATCCAGGGTCATTTACTATTCCTGTCTCAATAGGTGGAAAAGAGTTAGAGAGAGCACTTTGTGATTTAGGCGCGAGCATTAACCTTATGCCTCTTTCGGTCTATCGAAAGCTAGGTATTGGTGAAGCTAGGCCTACCACAGTCACACTCCAACTAGCTGATAGGTTTATCACATATCTACAGGGTAAAATTGAGGATGTCTTAGTAAAAGTGGATAAATTCAAATTTCCTGTTGATTTTATTATCTTAGATTATGAGGCAGATAAAGATGTCCCAATTATTCTTGGTCGTCCATTTTTTGCTACTGGTAGAGCATTGATAGATGTTCAAAAAGGAGAATTAACAATGAGGATTTATAATAGGGAAGTGAAGTTTAATGTCTTTAAGGCCATGAAGTATCCAGACAAAGTGAAGTTTAATGTTCTTTCATTAGGATTCTGGAGAGCACAATTGTTGAGACAACAATGAAGGATTTGACAAACAAACATTTGGAAGATCATGAAGAGATTAGTGTAGAGAATTTAGAAGTTTGTTCTTTAGAAAGAAAAGTTGAAAAAGAAGTTTCTAGGTGTGAGGATGTTTTTGAGTCTTTAGATATGGATGAAAGGAAGGCTCCTCCTATTAAGCCATCCCTGATTGAGGCACCCACTTTAGATTTGAAGCCTTTGCCGGATCATCTAAAGTATGTGTATCTTGGGGAAGGTGAGATGTTGCCCATTATTGTTGCATCAGATTTAATGTCGGAGGATGAAGAGGCCATAATAAAGTTGCTGCAACAATATCGCAAAGCAATAGGTTGGACATTGGCTGACATTCAGGGAATTAGCCCTTCTTTCTGTATGCATAAAATCACTCTAGAGGAGGGATCCTTGATACCGAGCATAGCTAGCTAGTTTTCCCTAATTAATTTAGCTAGTCTTTTATAATTTATTGGCCAAAATTATGCATTTATGTGTTGTATTTGTAGGAAATATAGTTTTGAGCCAATTGTATGTTCGGGATGTGAAAAGAAGTCGAAGAATGAAAAAGAATCAAAGTTGGAAGATTGAAGATAGGCCCATCCGCAGACCAGCGTCTCGAAGCCGCTCTATAGGCGTCTCGACGCTGACATTCTATATTTGGAGTTCGCAATTTAAAAAAAAAAAAAGTCACAGCGTCGCGACGCTCTCGGTTGAAATTTCCAGATTCGCGGTATCGCGACTGCGTCGCGACTCTACCCCTATAGCATCGCGACGCTGTCCTGAATTTTTGCCCTATATATATTTTGCGATTAGATCTTTTTGGTGACTTTTTTTGGGGAGATTTTGAGCCGAAAATAGAGAGAAACCCCCTCTTTGGAACCGAAGCAAGGGGTGGAGAGTGGGATTGAAGACTTTGTTCGTGGAGATCGTGACGGGGACGTGCGGTCTCGGCCACCTAGTGTTTAATCATCTTTCCCTCTTACTTTAGTTAGTTTTAATGGCTTTTTCATGCTTAGTTGATCTTGTAATGCCATCTATGAGTAGCTAAGTTTGTTACTTAGGGATTGATGTAGTCTTTTTGGTTTATGGATTGATTTATGGGTTGAATTGTGCAATTGTTTTATGTTTGCATTCTTAATTTACTGCTTTCAATTAATTGGCCATTAGTTGAATGATCTAAGTGTTGAGTCTTGCTCGGGAGAGGGGATTTAGCGTAGACTTAATTAAGATTGCATGACTAAAGTAGAATTTCTAAAATCGTGACGGAATTTAGAGTAACTTTAGAATTGGTCAAAAAGAACTAAATGCCTTGCATATTAAAGAACTTAGATAGGGATATCAAGTTAGTTAATTTGCATGAGAATCAATTATACTCGGGAGAGGTAGTTGTGATTAAAGGTTCTTAGACTCATAAAACCATTGTGCGTTATAATTCATTCCCTAAAATCAATCCTAGATTAAATTGACGAAATCAATTCCCTAAGTATTCTCTCAATTGAATTTCACTTCTTTAATTTGCATTACCTTAGTTTCTAAAATTCACTACTTTTTGGTCCCTAAATAAAATCGAACAAGAATATTCATGGTAGTTAATCTAACTTTAAAATCCAATCCAGAGGACGACACTCGATTTAACGATCACTATATTGTTACTTGACCCGTGCGCTTGCGGTAGGAAAATTCCACATCAATCCTTTAGGAGTATTGAGCAACAGAGAAGGCTTAACCCTGCAATGAAAGAAGTTGTTAAGAAGGAGGTGATTAAATGGTTGGATGCAGGGATTATCTTGAAAGATTAAAATTCCTTTGGCAGCGGAAGCAATCAAGAACGATGTCGTTTTAATTTCAATTTTAGAAAAACCAATACGTTGGCAATTAAAATTCAGAAACTAATTTCTAAATAAAATAGATTAAGCATGCTGAAAATTTATTTAAGATCAAGAAACTTACATGGATTTTCGAATAACACAACACGATGCTCCAAGATTGTCGTTCTTGATCTTCCAATCGACACCACCATTATGGATCACCCGCTATATCTCTTGGATTACTTGAGATTGCGATTGTGGGATCGTCGTGGCCTTGAAAGGGAATTTTTTCAACAAGAACACTTGCTGTTTTTCTTTTTGGTAGAGAGAATTTTAGAGTTCAGAGAGAAACTCTTCGTCAAAAATGAGAGATTGGCTATCAGTTGGGAAAACCCCCATCAGTCAATACGTAAGATTAGGTTAGGATAACTCCGTACCCAATCTTATCCATTGATCTAAACCCATTAGATCTGGACCGTTTAATTATTATCAAATAATAATTAATAATTTAAATAATTCATTATTATTTTAATAATAATAATTAATTATTTAATTAATTATAATTAATTTAATTAAACCAATTTTAATTAAATCAATTATAACATATAGTTTTAATTTAATTAAATCATATTCAATTGAATAAAATAGGTCATTCAATTAATTTAAATTAATTGATCCCACATTAATTAAATATAAAATATTTAATTAATTTTATAATTGAATCATATTCAATTTTATCTCTCTCATTTAACCTATAGTTTTAATATGCATCAGAAATGTACATTGATCTAAACTATGGTATTAATTTGATTAAATCACATTTAACCAAATTAAAATTAAATTAATTAATTCCCCAATTAATTAATTCATGAATTAATCAAATATCACATATTTAATTAAATTCATAATTCTCTCATTAATTAATTTTGAATCATATCCAAAATTAATTTTATTATAAAGTTTAATTCATTAATTAAACTTATACTATAATGTATCTCCATACATCATATTCATTGCATCAAAATACAATTAACTCATATTCCCTTTAATAATCAAGACTATATTATCTCAGAACTCGTTATGAGCTAGCAGGTGGACCTAATGGACCTACAGATCAGAAGCTCCAACGATACGAGATTGATCAGCTAAACTCATTAACCGAGTCAATCAACATTCGTTGACTGTGGGTCACTCCACTAAAGACCCACAGCTGCACTCTTCTCACTGTAGAATATTTCTGTGTCCACGGATATCGACCAATACAGTAAGTCAATCATTCACGTGTGTTCGTAACACCAGCTGGGTCAAATTACCGTTTTACCCCTGGGTTACCTCTGGATCCTTAAGTACCACTTATCCCTCTAATGAACAAGTTGTTTAGGGTCCAACCACTAAACAGGAATTCCTCTCGGGCCAGGAGAGGACGGCACGCCTTTGTTCAAGACCCGGAATCAGCCCTTAAGGGAACACACATCTACTTGCCCCAATAGGGGAAGGAGTGAATTCCATCTTGTATTGTCATGTCCCCAGCCCCCCACTCGGTCTTGTCCCCAAGAAGGTAGGCTTATTGAGTCGGCGTGCAGGCCACTCTCACCCGTACTAATCAAAGGACAATCCCTCGTGAGAAGGAGTTCATGACACACTCAGGATTAAAATTGAGTAACCTAGGTCATCCTATTGAAACAGTAACCTAACTAGTTAACGGTGTTACATCTAGTGGTTTACTATTTCGTGGTCCGGTCTTATGCAAACTCATTGCATAGGATACCCCCGCTCACATGTCTCCTACATGGACGCCTTGGATCAATACGTTTGTATCGAATACAAAGCGGGCCGTATCACATAGTGTTACCAGGATAAGGTACCCAGCCTTATCCCTGTACTATAGACCTTTTAGGTTGTTACTTGAACACTGATCCCCGTATGTCCCCACATACTAGTTCAAGTTACATGTAAACAACCTAAGATCTTAGTTTATTGGATTTGGGTCATATTGTACAATTCTAGACTTAATATGACAATAACACTTTATTGCATAAACCTCAATAACACTTTATTGATACAAGTGTATAATTCGTTAATCATTCACTATCTACGAGTTTTAGGACATAAAACCCAACAAACTCCCACTTGGACTAAAAATCTAGTTTAGTGGGAATGTACAATAATCTATCCCAGCAGTGGGTGTATGATAAGCAAATTGCTAACCGCAAGCGCACGGGTCAAGTAATAATATAGTGAATAGTAAATTCGAATGTCGTCCTCTGGATTGGATTTTTAAGCAAATCAAGTATTGTGAATTATCTTGCCCAATTTTATTTAGGGATCAAAAAGTGATGAATAGGTGATATGAAAACTAACTCAAAGCAAGTAAAAAGTATGGAATTTCAATTGGGAAAACTACTTAGGGAATTGATTTCGCCGATTTCGTTTAGGATTGATTTTAAAGACTAAGTTATTATGCACAATGAAATTATGAGCCAAAGACCCTTTAATCACAACTACCTCTCCCGAGTATAATTGATTCTCATGCAAATTAACCAACTTGATATCCCTATCTAAGTTTATTAATATGCAAGGCAATGAGATCTTTTAACCAATTCTAAAGTTAATCTAAAACCGTCAAGAATTAGAAAGTAAACTTTATTCATGCAATCTTGAGTAAGTCTAGATCAAATCCCCTCTCCCGAGCTAGATTCGAAACTTAAATCATCCAACTAATGGCCAATTAATTGAAAGCATTAAATCAAGATTACAAACACAATAACATTGCACAACTTAAACCATAAATCAATCCATAAACTTAATCAACTACATCAATCCCTAAGCTACAAGTTTAGCTACTCATGAATGTAAATACAATCTCAACTAAACATGTGAAAGCCATAAATCTAACTAAAGGAAGAAAAGGGAAAAGAAAACTCAATGTAGGCCGAGTCCCGACGTCCCCGTCACGATCCCCACGAACAATGGGTTGATTTCCAAGTCTCCCCCTTTGGTTTCAGCCTCCAAATGCTCTATTCTGTCCTCTTTACGGCTATCCAAGGTCCCCAAATCGAACTCCCCTCAAACCTAGCCGAAAATAAGCTTTTATTCTGATTTTTCGTCTTAGCGTCGAGACGCTGTCAAGACAGCGTCGCGACGCTGCCTCTTATACGCGCGTTCTGAATGAGGAAAAACGGTAGCGTCGGGACGCTTCCTATCATAGCGTCTCGACGCTGTGAGCTTTACGCGCCTAATCTGATATGGAATGTGAGCGTCGAGACGCTCAAGAGCTAGCGTCTCGACGCTAGCCTGCTGTTGACCGAGATTTGACTTTTTTCCACTTTTACTCTTTTCATTCCTTTGCATCTTTTCACGCCCCGAGCACCCGATTAACTCTAATATGGCATTATAGCTCCAATCAACCATTTCCTACAAAATAAACAATAAAGCACAATAAAACGGCCCAAACATCATAAAAGACTAGCTAAATCAAATAAGTAAAAGTAGCTAGCTATGCTCGCTATCAGTGTATAAATACATGTATAATACATAAAACATATTTACAATGTACAAATATAATAAACTAGGGCATCACTATACCCATTACATAATGGTATCATTATACCCATTACACTTCTCCCATTTGCCCTAGATTACATCTTTGTACATAACTCGTAGACCTAGACCATCTAGATGACCCTCATACACTTTAGTCGAGAGAGCTTTCATGAATGAATCAGCAATATATCCTTTAGATTCAATGTGCTTGTTTGTCTTGCAGTAGGCAAGTTCATATTTGGAACACCTCCAAATTTGCTTGAACTTCCTAAGTTATACAGTCTCTATCGATGCTTCATAAGCAACTACTTATCAGCCTTTATGGTTGAGACTGCAGATAAGTCGTACTATAGCTCCTCCATTAAGAGTGAAGACAGACACTGATGTAGATTTCATCAAATCCTTATCAGTTAAAACATCTGTGTCAGTGTATCCTGTAAGGATCAAATCCTTAGTGTCACACACGAGCATATAGAACCTCGTTCTCCTAAGATACTGGAGGATATATGTAACGACACTCCAGAGATCAAATCCTGGAATTTGATTGATACTTACTGACAACCCTATTGCATAGAGCATATGTCTCATGTCCTCAACTTCTTGAGGTGTCTCAGGACACAGTTCCTTAGACAAAAGAATTTCATTCCTAAAAAGGTAGTAAACCCTTATGGGAATTCTGCATCTTATATCTAACTAACATCTTGTAGACATAAGACACTTGAGACAAGGCTAGCTCAACTTCTCCCAGATTTTCATTTGGAAATGAGCTGCTAGCCTCTTTTAATGTCAGTAAGATAACCTACATCATTCCCAATGATTAGGATATCAATCATATACAACACTAAGTAAGCTACTGAATTATTGATGATTACTTGTAAACACAAGACTCATCAATGTTCTGATTAAAGCCAAAAAATTTGATCACTGTATCAAATCTTAAATTCCAAGATCGAAATGCTTAGGTCAATCCATGAATGGACCACTTAAGCTTGCAAACCCTTTTGCTTTTGATCTTCCTCAATGGGTCCTTCTGGTTGAGACCTTAAATGTCTCGTTTCTTCTTGTAAATCCACTTGTAACCTATAGGTATTACCCCATCAAGCAAATTTACAAGATCCCAGATGGAATTGAAATGCAAAGACTTCATTTCCAAGTCCATGGCTTTAAACCATTGGTCATTCTCAACATCATTCATTTTCTTTCTAAAAGATAATGAATCCTCTATGTCATCATCAAGAATGACGACTTGAGCTTCAAATAAGCCCATGTAACGATCAGGTTATAAAACAACCCTCCCACTACATCAAGGCATTCTCAACTCGTGAGATGGATGTGACTGACCAAAAGCACTGGCCTTAACAACAACTCTTGTTGAATAATCAGTCTTATCAACAACTTTTGTTGATTCATTAACAACTCTTGTTAATGTTTTCGTAGCTTTATTAGTTAATTCTGTAACGCCCCAGGATTTTAATAACTATCCTAGCGACATTACCAACTCTCAAACCAAAACTAACCGTGTGCACCGAAAATTTTGGCAGCATAACGGCATATATAGGACTAACCCAAAATTTTTCTTTAACCTGCTAAGCATAAAACACTTCTAAATAGCATTATTCAACGACTCCACCATACTACAACACAACAGATCTCCTCAAAACCAACAGCCAGACAGACCTCGCATAATCAACTACTAACTAACGAGAAACACAACTTAGTAGAGCTTATAACATTAACCACTCGAATCAAACTTATTAATCAATAACTGAATGAATAAATAGAGTTCTTTAAACAAAGACAACTAGTCCTAGAGTTAACAAGAATAATCTCAGAACTAAACCTAACAGGACGACAACAGTCCAACCAAATTAAGCAACAACTATCCAATACGAAAAATAAAAATGGAAATAGCGCAACTAGCTAAGGTCCTTCCTCGCATGCCTCCTCCACATCACCATGGTCCACGCAGTCCTCATAACCTGCAAAATCTAGTAGTTGGGGGAGAGAGAGGGGAGGGGGTCAGTACACTAAGGTACTGGTAAGCAGCCCCTACCTGAGAAGCCATCAAACAGCAAACAAGCAAACAACATGCTCTTCATGCGCAAACAATATGCTTTTAAAAGCGGTAAACACGACATCATGCTCAAAAGCTAGTAAAACGAATGACTCTCCTAAGCCATAACTCATGCACCTCTCTATATGCAACTTGCTAACCACTCAAGCTCCACGAGCTCACTCAACGCTCATATTTAGCCCTCACATGGCTCTCCAAGACTAATCCTTCGAGTCGCACTGTCCCCTGACCATTTGTACCCAGGACCACAATGCTCTCTACGGAGCTCGGCGTTCGACCCTTGACCATTTGTACCCAAGGCCTCGAACTGTGCATCGCCCCTTGACCATTTGTACCCAAGGCGCACCGATGACTTAGCAAAGTATTGGCCCTTCCTCAGGCGCCCAACACTTGCTTTCTAGACTCATCACACCGACCCTTGACCATTTGTACCCAAGGCCTCGATGCTCCTCTTAAACCAATGGTGACGTGCCACCCCTCGACCATTTGTACCCGAGGTGCACTGACACTCACCCAACTTTCCTTTCCTTCACACTTTAGGTCCCTGACCTATATCTCACATCTACTAGAATGCATATGCCCTGCAACATGCTTCTAGACTCATGAATCATGCCCACTAAGCATTATACATGTGACCACATGCTCTCAACTCATGCTCAATTCGCTAATGCAAAACAACACCAACATGCTTTACATCAAATCAACACGTAACAACAGTCATGCTTTTCCACAAAATGATATATATATATACATATATTCAGAGAAACAATAATCACGAGGATAGTTATAAAGCAAGTAACAACCAGCATGCATCACACAGTCAAACAGACCTCAGCAAGTAAGAACTACTTACCTTAAGCGCTCCTAAGCAACCTAAAAACCAACAAGACGAACCGGAAGAGCCTAAGGAGCCCGAACTACAACCAACAACCTCTAAAGGTTAGGAAATAATTTAAAGCACCTAATAGACTTAATAAACGGAACAATGAGTGCTGGAATTTACCACTTAGTGCTCAAACAACCTTGAGAACAAGCTGACTTGTGTTTGAAACGACCCAACAACCAAGATCCCAAGTCACCGGGTTATGGGTAACCAAAACCAAGGCCTTTCGGGTTGTGGGTATTCACTGAACACGATCTTCGAGATCAAATGCTCGATGAACAGCAACCGAACACACTTAAATCCTGCAATTTTAAAGCCGATAACGAATGGGTATCGATTAAAACATGGTTTTTAAGGCTTTAATCTCTAATGGGTATCAAACACTTACGCTATAAAACTAAAAACAACATTGAACCTTACCCAACGGACCCGATTCCACGCAAGGCGGGTTATAAAAAACCTCGAACAACGCACTAGAACGATCCATGGGCAGTGGGTATTCAAGTTTATAGTGATTCGAACCCAGTCGATCACTTAGACGGTGCTGCACAATAGAAACTCATCACTAAACTAAATTTCCAGCACTAAAACAAATGGGCATTTTGATTTAAACCCCAACCAAGCACGGGTAAGAGTTAAAGCTTACCGGAATCACCAAACGACGCCGAAAACGCCCGAAAACGATGTTGGACAGAGGCAAAAACGCGAGTAAAAATGGCTCTGAACTGTTAGGCACGCGAGATCTAACCAAACCGAACCAAGGAACCTTAGATCAAGCCTAAAACAACCAAGAACAACAGAAAAGAGAGCTTACCCACGGGTTCTTGACGTTCGAAACAAAAATCGAGCAAATCCTTGCGTGGGTTTTCGATTTCTGGCGGAGAATAGACAAAGAAGGCGACGACAGAACCAACCGGCGTCTGGGCTCTCTGATTTCAGTTGAGGGGCAGCGACACCAGCTTCACGGCAGCGGCGCTTGGGTCTGCTACTGCCGGCGAAGACGAAACCGAGAGAGGGGAGGGAGAAAACGCGATGGACGGCGGCAACACTGAGACGAGGGAGACAACGGCGACGGCGGCGCACGGATTGACGGCGGGGCTGGGCGGCTGAAGGCTGGAGCACACGCAAAACGCAGGGGGGGGGGGAATCTGGCGGCTTCACGAAGAAAAGAGGGAAAAAGAGATGATTTAGGGCTTCCTTCTTTTTTTCTTTTCTTAAATTAAAACAAATGACCTAAGCCTCATATTTAAATACTTAATTAAGGCCTCTAAACCCGAATCAAATCTTAATAAACCTATAAGGACCTAAGCACATTTTAAATTTAATTCTCGAAGGACAAAGAATTTTCTTGGCTTAAGTAAAATTAACCCACTCCAAGCAACCACCAAAAATAATTAACTTAAAGCAGCCAAACAGGAACTAAAACTCAGAATTAAATTATAATTTAACAGAGTTATTTGAACCTGAAAATGCGGGGCGTTACATAATTCACTTAAACCGACCTTACTTTATGGCTTATGATTTGTCGTATGTTCTTCTTCTGAGAATGAAGCATTTGTCGATACAAATTCTTTATTCTCTTTGGATTGAAGAAATATGTTCTCCTCGTTTCCTTTGGGATTGCCTACAATTAGACATAATTTTGAACGGTATTGCAATTTATTTTGGGTTAGTCACAAGCACAAGTGCTGGACACCCCAAAATTTAAAGGAACGTAAACAATCTTTACGTCCTATCCACAACAAAAGAGGTGTTTCAGAAACACTTTTGATGGAACGTTGTTCAAAATACACGTTGCAGTCACACTGCATGACCCTAAAACGAGTCAGGAAATTGAGCATAGCTTAACTTGGATTGAACCATATCCAATAGGGTTCTATTACACGTAATTGAGATTTAGGATGTGAGTCCATGAACTATCAAATAGTCCTAGAATCTCAAGTCCTTATACTCAACACATTGATCAGATCAAAGTGTTTTTATTATCTCACCTAACAAGTTTTCAATTTCAGTCTTAAGCCCCTTCGAATATCTCAAGAGCTTCAGACTGAAATTGCATTAGGTAGAGATGCTCATACCTTGGAATAATCATCCATAAATGAGATGATTTATTCATGCCCTCCCACTACTTTAACATACTGGACCACAAGGATCCAAATGTACAAGCTCCAAGGGCTCTTTGGCTCTTATAGCTCTTTTCCAGTAAAAGATCTATCAGTCATATCGCCCATAAGGCATGACTTAATTGGTATTAGAGAGTGTTCTTCTAACTAACTTAGAAGTATACTCTAGACTAAGCTCCCAATCATATTGAGATCAAAAATAGTCTTACACCTTAAGAACCAAAGAAAGGTATTTCCTTTAGGAGATATCCTTCGCCTTTATTTCTCCGAGTATAAGCAATCTTAAACAACTCAGTGCTCATGACTTGCTTTACTCTCGATTAGTCTTAAAACACATAAGTTATTTACCAGCAATGCTGAACAGCTGTCAGCTCCCTTTCTTAAAATAAAACTGCGTTAGCAGAGAAAGGTATAGAGTAACATTGTTACAGCATATACGATACAAAAATCAAATTTTTGTTAATCTTTAGGAAATTCATATACATTATCTAATAATGTGTATTATCTCCCACTGGATAAAATAACTTAATGTTCCCTCTGCCAAAGTCGAGACATACTCTCCAGATGAAAATCTGAGAGTTATCTCACCTAATTGCAATTGTTGCCATGAGCTTATTCCTTAAAAGGAAAAGCAAACGTGACAAGTGACACCTGAATTAAGGATTCAGGCTATATCCTCATTTTCCACTATGCACGTTTCAATGATCAATAAATCATATTTATTGTCATTGATATTGGCTAGGCAGTTAATGTCATAATCATCATGAACGATTCAAGATGAACTAGACATTTGGGCCTGAGGACATTCCTCACAAAAGACTAATCTTAAATCACTTACCACAAGTTTCGTTTAAGCTAGTTGTATCTTAAACCGTTATTAATAAAATGATGCAAGACAATGCACATAAAATTTATATATTTGCTGAAGTAACAAATTACTTGTATTATTAATCACACTAACCCATTACAAATAATCCAATCAAATTCTACAAAAACAAACTAGCAATCAAAGAAACCCTATAAAACTATTGATTTAGTTTTTGCAACGATACTTCAGAGGTTTAGAACAACATCCACCGAAGGGTGGTCAGCTACTCCTCCTCTGAATTGCGACAATCTCAACCAAATTCTAACACCAGAATAACTCATATTCTGTTAGCATTTAGTTACCGTTGTTCGGTCAAGGATTAGTTAACACATTTAACTCATCCCTGTAAGTGTAACCCTCCCACTTTCAGATCCCAGAGGTACGGACCAACAGGCTACCAAAAGGAAAGACAACTGTTGGTAATTAACCTAAGTGACCCTATCCATTTCTGGAGTTCGCAGTGTTCCGAAACCTATGATCAGGCCCTCCGAAGGGATGATCGCTCCAGGACGACACGCAGGCGGATCATAAGAATCTCACAGTGCGACCTAGAGGTGGAGACCGTAGGATACGTTGACACGTGTCCTGCTCCCACTTACTATAGACATTCTCCCCATTCACCTTGGTATTGACCCATGCAAACACTTTCCAAAGGGAGGCCGCGCCCAGGGCGACACGAAGCCGAGCATGGATCTCACGGTGTGAACACAGGGGGACGTGAGAGTAAAAACTCGATATGAAAATCTTGTTTTTATATTTTTCCTCAAACTAAAATGTCCTACTGTATTTTAGGGTTATTAAACTTAGATAAACCCGGCTAAGTCAATCTATCTAAGTCTATGCCTATTATAACTCTTATAATTAGGGCTTTACTCTAATGTCTAGGTGAATTAAACCATTTTAATTACCTAGTGACATTGCATGCTAACATTAGACTATGATTAATTCAACTCAAGTTCCGGGTCAGTTCCCAGGTAGGAGGTGTTCCGTAACCGTCAACTTAAATACCCCCAGCCTAGACAGAACTTCACCGGGAGAGTTCCCTTATAACCATAGTAATGTTTTTCCTACTTAGTACATTAAAACTATTATAATCCTAAGTAAGAATATAATTCTAATCTTATTAGAATTAAAATGAGCTTAGGTCTAATTAATTTTAAACATTTTAAAATTAATTCAATTTAACCTAAGGTCCTATGTTTGCATGCAACTCTTTGTTATAGGTTGACGGTTTCTAAACAATTTTATAACTATTATAAAATTTTAATAATTAGCCATATAACATGCTTTTATGGTGTTTCCAAATAACAATCTAATTTGAATTATTAAACACCATAACGCTCATGACGCCGATAACGATAATATAACGATTATATTAATCTAAGGTGGTGTCATGCTTCATGCAATTTCAATTTCATTTAATTAATATCGATTATATTAATTAATCATCAACGAAATTAAATTACATGAAATTTTACATTAATATAATATAACATTTATATTAATCTAATTAATGTCATGCTCAATGCTATTCTATTTTCATTAAACTAATATAACATTTTATATTAAATCATACATGAAAACAAGCATTGAAATTTATTTCCATTCATAATATAACTATTATATTAATACTCATTAAAATAAATCTAAGCATGCATGCTACATTAATAAAATATAAGATATTATATTTATCTAATTAATGTCATGCATCATGCTTTTCCAATTTCATATATTTAATATAACAATTATACTAAATTGCTCATGAAATTTAAATTCATGCATAATTATCATATATTATAACATTTATAACATAAAAATGCATGAAACATGCTTAACCTATGGTGGGATCTAGCTAAATGACATTCATAAAGCAATAAATAGCTGAAAAACCGGTATATTGGCCCCTAGGATAATTAAAATAAACAAAAATTACAATAATTTCAATTTAATTATCCTTCTGAGGCTTGACCGCTCTAGAACCGGCCCGATACACTTGAACCGCTTCAAACTGGACCCAAATCACTCGAACCGGACCAATACTCCAGCGAACCGGACTAAACAGCAACGAACCGGACCAAACCGACTCAAACTGGACCGCCCACGAAGTAACCGCACGGAAAAATTAATTGAAAATAATAACTGCCATTCAAAAAGCTCAAACACGCGATCTCATGTACGTTAGGCGTGCGCAGACCAACAGCTCCAGCACCAACATTCGTGACTTAGTTTACGCATAAAAAAGTTATTTCGTAACCGCTTCAAGGCACGTTCCGCACGACGCGCGTCTCGCTCAACGTTCCGTGACTTCGGAAACTTCCGTCAGCGTTGAGACGCTGTAGGCAAAGCGTCCCGACGTTGGCCCGATTTTTTCCAGCCTTTGTTCTTCAGCGTCGCGATTCCGTTGAGCAGGGTCGCGACGCTACGCCTCTGGACAGCACACTGTCTTCGATTCCAGCAGCAATATTTCACCGAATTGAACCCCAATTCGAGCATCGATTAACAAATTGATTCCTAATTTCTAGACATGGACTTACAAGACTCGATTTACAATATTTTTGCCCCAAAAACATGGGCCCTTACATGATCAAATCATACAAAATTGTAAATCTATGGCCAAATATAACCAAAACAGTTTTTCAGCAAAACCACATTCATAATGCATAATCCTACCAAAACCAACGCAATTTTCATTAATTGAAATAAATTAACAACCTGTCTCTGATACCAATTGAAGGATTAAAATTCCTTTGGCAGCGGAAGCAATCAAGAACGATCTCGTTTTAATTTCAATTTTAGAAAAACCAATACGTTGGCAATTAAAATTCAGAAACTAATTTCGAAATAAAATAGATTAAGCATGCTGAAAATTTATTTAAGATCAAGAAACTTACATGGATTTTCGAAGAACACAGCACGAGATGCTCCAAGTTTGTCGTTCTTGATCTTCCAATCGACACCACCATTATGGATCACCCGCTATATCTCTTGGATTACTTGAGATTGCGATTGTGGGATCGTCGTGGCCTTGAAAGGGAATTTTTTCAGCAAGAACACTTGCTGTTTTTCTTTTTGGTAGAGGGAATTTTAGAGTACAGAGAGAAACTCTTCGTAAAAAATGAGAGATTGGCTATCAGTTGGGAAAACCCCCATCAGTCAATACGTAAGATTATGTTAGGATAACTCCCTAACCAATCTTATCGATTGATCTAAACCCATTAGATCTGGACCGTTTAATTATTATCAAATAATAATTAATAATTTAAATAATTCATTATTATTTAAATAATAATAATTAATTATTTAATTAATTATAATTAATTTAATTAAATCAATAATAACTTATAGTTTTAATTTAATTAAATCATATTCAATTGAATTAAATAGGTCATTCAATTAATTTAAATTAATTGATCCCACATTAATTAAATATCAAATATTTAATTAATGTTATAATTGAATCATATTCAATTTTATCTCTCTCATTTAATAAATAGTTTTAATGTGCATCAGAAATGTACATTAATCTAAACTATGGTATTAATTTTATTAAATCACATTTAACCAAATTAAAATTAAATTAATTAATTCCCCAATTAATTAATTCATGAATTAATCAAATATCACATATTTAATTAAATTCATAATTCTCTCATTAATTAATTTTGAATCATATCCAAAATTAATTTTATTATAAAGTTTAATTCATTAATTAAACTCATAACCCGTTATGAGCTAGCAGGTGGACCTAATGGACCTACAGATCAGAAGCTCCAACGATACAAGATTAATCAGCTAAACTCATTAACCGAGTCAATTAACATTCGTTAACTGTGGGTCACTCCACTAAAGACCCACAACTACACTCTTCTCACTGTAGAATATTTCTGTGTCCACGGATATCGACGAATACAGTAAGTCAATCCTTCACGTGTGTTCGTAACACCAGCTAGGTCAAATTACCGTTTTACCCCTGGGTTACCTCTGGATCCTTAAGTACCACTGATCTCTCTAATGAACAAGTTGTTTAGGGTCCAACCACTAAACAGGAATTCCTCTCGGGCCAGGAGAGGACGGCGTGCCTTTGTTCAAGACCCGGAATCAGCCCTTAAGGGAACACACATCTACTTGCCCCAATAGGGGAAGGAGTGAATTCCATCTTGTATTGTCATGTCCCCAGTCCCCCACTCGGTCTTGTCCCCAAGAAGGTAGGCTTATTGAGTCGGCGTGCAGTCCACTCTCACCCGTACTAATCATAGGACAATCCCTGGTGAGAAGGAGTTCATGACACACTCAGGATTAAGATTGAGTTACCTAGGTCATCCTATTGAAACAATAACCTAACTAGTTAACGGTGTTACATCTAGTGGTTTACTATTTCGTGGTCCGGTCTTATGCAAACTCATTGCATAGGATACCCCCGCTCGCATGTCTCCTACATGGACGCCTTGGATCAATACGTCTGTATCGAATACAAAGCGGGCCGTATCACATAGTGTTACCAGGATAAGGCTGGATAAGGTACCCAGCCTTATCCCTGTACTATAGACCTTTTAGGTTGTTACTTGAACACTGATCCCCGTATGTCCCCACATACTAGTTCAAGTTACATGTAAACAACCTAAGATCTTAGTTTATTGGATTTGGGTCATATTGTGCAATTCTAGACTTAATATGACAATAACACTTTATTGCATAAACCTCAATAACACTTTATTGATACAAGTGTATAATTTGTTAATCATTCACTATCTACGAGTTTTAGGATATAAAACCCAACATATTTATCCAATTGCAGATAGCAATTGGGTAAGCCCAGTCCAATGTGTTCCTAAGAAAGGAGGTGTTACGGTAGTGACTAATAAAGACAATGAGTTGATCCCCACCAGGACAGTAACTGGCTGGAGGGTTTGCATGGATTACAGGAGGCTTAACAAAGCCACCCGTAAGGACCATTTCCCTCTACCATTTATTGACCAGATGTTGGATAGATTGGCTGGTCAGGCCTACTTCTGTTTCTTGGATGGTTATTCTGGGTATAACCAGATTACCATTGCTCCTGAGGATCAGGAAAAAACCACTTTCACCTGCCCTTATGGGACGTTTGCTTTTAGGCGAATGCCTTTTGGCCTTTGCAATGCTCCAGCAACATTTCAGTGGTGTATGTTAGCAATTTTTTCTGATATGATTGAGTCCACTGTTGAGGTATTTATGGATGATTTTTTTAGTTTTTGGAGGGTCTTTTCAGCATTGTTTGAATTTACTATTAAGACTGATTATTTCATGTGATGACTTAGGTAACTCGATCTTAATCCTTTGCTTGCTATGAACTCCTGTTTGTTTAGGGTTATCCTTTAATCTGCATAGGTGAGAGTGGTCATAAAATTCCGTTCAATAAAGCTCCCATTTTGAAGATAACACTAGATGGATGGCTAGGGACATAGTAATGCAATATGGAATTCACTCCTACCCTATTTAGGGATAGTAGAGAGGTTGTTCCCTTAAGTGCTGAATCCAAGACTTGAACAAGGGGCCCCACCCTCTCATTGGCCCGAGAGGGATCTTGTTTAATGGTTGGACCATGAACAAAATTGTTCGTTAGAGGAACAGTGGACTTAAGGAACTAAGATGTGCTATAGGGGTAAAACGGACTATTGGCCTATCTATAGCAATGAACGACTTGTGAAGGATTGACTTACTAATCATGGTTACATCGAGTGGACACAAATATATCTACAGTGAGGGGAGTTCAACTACTAGGCTATAGTGGAGTGTCCCGGTAGTTAACGGATGTTGGTTGACTAGGTTAAAAGAGTTTTGCTAGTTTAACCTCGTACCATTGGAGCCCATGATCTATAGGTCCATTAGGTCCCCTTGCTAGCTTGAGACTAACCTTTAGAACAATATCATGGATAAAATATTAATTGCTTTAGTTCATGTTGAGAAAGATAATTAGAGGTGATAGGCGTTGTCGGTACAACGGGTTTTTGTGAAAACCATGTAGGTGAGTATTCAATATTTAAATATGATTTAAATACCGAAAACATGAATAGGGATTCATGATTGAAAATAACATTTACGAAATGTTCGGGATTGGTGGAAAAATATTAATTTAATATTTAATATTAAATTAATAATTAATTAATTATTTAATAATTATTTTAAATTAATTTTGAATTAATTTAAAATTGAAAAATTGAAATTGGATTTTAATTTTTAAGATTATTAAAGTTCAAATAATTATCCATCTAAATTAGGATAATTATGGATTTAATTAAAATAAAAAAGGATTGAATTTTTGGAGGTGGAGTGCATATGGTGACTAAACTCATGCACTCACCCCAAATTGGACACCAAAATTCCCACTAATCTTTGGTTAATTGAGCGTCAATTACTGGAGCATTCTTGCATCTCTAATCCCTCTATAAATGGCAAGGAGATGGCTGGAACAAAAAAGGAGCTTGAAACATAAGGAAATGCTGTCAAATTGAAAACTCACCAAAACCCACCTTGCAAGCTTGTTCTTCATACTTTCTCTCTCAAATTCGATCACTTGAGGATCCCACAATCCGTTCTAAAGGCTTGAGGATAGCAAGGAAGATCCTTTGGTGGTTCGTGACTCGTTGGTGAAGAAAAACAACAAAGAAATCCAACCAATTCTCCAATGATACAAGGTTGGTAAAAAATACTCTGTTTTTCTTCTTCTTGGTCAACATGCGAAGTATGATCAAATTGAACAGATTATGTGCCTAAGGTCAAAAATTGCTTCCGCTTTTTAGATATTAACACTTACAATAGGATTGAAAGATTGGTAAAGAATGGACTGCTAAATCAGTTAGAAGATGACTCGTTGCCACCATGTGAGTCCTGTCTCGAGGGAAAATGACCAAACGACCTTTTTCTGAAAAAGGCTATAGGACCAAAGAACCCTTAGAACTCGTACATTCGGATCTCTGTGGTCCTATGAATGTCAAAGCATGAGGAGGGTATGAATATTTCATCAGTTTTATTGATGATTATTCAAGGTATGGCTATCTTTACCTAATGCATCATGAGTCTGAAGCCCTTGAAAAATTCAAGGAGTACAAGACCAAGGTTGAAAACCACTTAGGTAAAATGATTAAAACACTACGATTAGATCGAGGTGGATAATATATGGACCTACGATTCTAGGACTATTTGATAGAACATGGAATCACGTCCCAACTCTCGGCCCCTGCTACACCACAGCAAAACGGTGTATCATAGAGGAGAAACCGAACCTTGTTAGACATGGTTCGATCTATGATGAGCTATGCTCAGTTGCCTGATTCGTTTTGGGGACATGCAGTAGAGACTGTTGTATACATTTAGAACATGGTTCCCTCTTAGAGTGTTCCAGAAACAACCTATGAACAATGGAGAGGGCATAAAGGTAGTTTACGTCACTTCAGAATTTGGGGATGCCCGACACACGTGTTGGTGCAAAACCCAAAGAAATTGGAACGATGTTCAAAACTGTGCCTATTTGTGGGATATCCTATAGAAACGAAAGGTGGTCTATTTTACGATCCTCAGGAAAACAAAGTGATTGTATCGTCAAATGCTACATTCCTCGAGGAAGATCACATAAGAGAACATCGACCTCACAGTAAACTAGTATTAGATGAGATTTCAGGGAAAACTACAAAAGAATCAACAAAAGTTGTTGATCAAACTGGTCCATCAACAAAAGTTATTGATCAAACACATCCATCTCAAGAAATAAGAGAGCCTCAACGTAGTGGGAGGGTTATAATACAACCCTACCATTACATGGGTTTAACATAAACTCAATCTATGATACCTGATGATGGCATAGAGGATTCATTGACCTTTAAACAGGTAATGAATGATGTAGATAAGGACCAGTGGATTAAATCCATGGATCTGGAATTGGAGTGAATGTACTTCAATTCGGTCTGGGAACTTGTAGAGCAGCCGGATGGGGTAAAACCTATTGGTTGCAAATGGATCTACAAAAGAAAACGAGACCAAGCTGGTAAGGTTCAAACCTTTAAGGCTCGACTTGTGGCAAAGGGTTTTACCCAGCGGGAAGGAGAGGATTTTGAAGAAACTTTTTCCCCTGTTGCCATGCTTAAGTCGATTTGAATACTCTTATCTATTGCCACATTTTATGATTATGAAATATGGCAAATGGATGTTAAGACGACCTTTTTGAACGACAATCTTGAAGAGACTATCTATATGGCTCAACCAGAGTGGTTCATAGTCCAGGATGATGAGCAAAAAGTTTGCAAACTTAAACGACCCATTTATGGGTTAAAACAAGCATCAAGATCCTGGAATATACATTTTGACACTGCGATCAAAACATATGGCTTTGAACAGAATGTTGACGAACCTTGTGTTTACAAGAAAATCATCAATTCTACTGTAGCTTTTTGGTAGGTCTAAATTATTATACACTTAGAATCTCCCAATTTGCTTATCTTAGTTGAATTCCTTGTGAAAAATGCTTTAAAATGAGTATTATATGTCTATAGGTCCTCACCGGAGCTTTGGAAGCAATTCGAGGCTTAAACGAGCAAAACCGGAGTGTAAAATGACCATTCTGCCCTTGGAGCTTCATCAGCGTTGAGACCCTCCTTCGTTAGCGTCGGGACACCGAGCAAATAAGGAAAGAACTTGGGCGTGAAGTTGAAGTAACAACGTTGAGACGCTGTGTCGTAGCGTCTCGACACTAGTGCAATTCGAGAGCAAATTTCCATATTTGAAGGCCTAGCATCGCGACGGTGTGTCCTAGCGTCTCGACGCTAGGCAGTTTTCTAGATTTGATATTTTCCTAATTTGGTTGGCGATTTTCCCATATTTTGAGGCCTTATTCAGCACCAAAATACCACGAATTGAAGGCCAAGAATCCCTATAAATATTGGCCTTTGGTGTAGGTTTAGAATCATCCATCAATACACAATTCACTACAACAATGTTGTCCATCTCTCTCCCCATTCTCCACCATTCTTCTTAGTTTTTAGTCTTTCTTACTTTCCTCTATGTATTCAATGAAGATTCAAGCTTGCTCTTGCTCCATGAGGGCTAAACTCCTCATCCATGTAACCGGGGTGTCAAAGTGTAAGTTCATATTCTTTTAATGAAATCTCTTGTTTGATTTCTCAAAGCATGTTTATGTGATTTTAGTTCATTTTCTATAAGTTTAGATCGTGGTAGGAAAGATTGACAACCTTGACCGCGCCCTCTCTAAATTTACTTGCTAAATCTAAGTAGCAAATAGGCTAACGTTATGTTATTACGCATGCGTCCCTATAACTAAATTATTTAATCAATTGTAATTGTGGTTTGTTGCCCGTTGCATGTGAATTAATTCGACTAGATCCCATTGCGGTTTAGATTAATTAATCGGCCAATTAATTAGTTTAAACTAGAATCAAACTTAGCGTTCGCATGTTTGTGATAGTTGGATCATGGTTCTCAGTTTGTTGCCGGAATACGCCAGACTTAAACTTGTTTTGACTTATTAGTGAGATTAATGATTTTATTGATTGAACTTACCATAACTATCTCGGTTGCATGATCTTTGAGGTATTGATTTCTTTCCTTAATTTGATTCTCTTACTTTCCTCTTTTAATATTTTCCATATTTAGTTTTTTTTCCATTACTATTTTCCCTCCAATTACAAAACCCCCTTTTTTTGGTTACTTAAAACAAATAAGGAAATTAATATTTGTTTGCATAGACTCCCTATGATCGACCCGAGCCGCTACTGCTATAAGTTAGCTTTAGAGGTTGAGGATTAAAAATTTATTTGATAAGAGACCAGAACAATCTCTTTCGTCACTTTTCTAGTTCTGCACGTAGATGACATCCTACTTATTAGGAATGACGCGTAGGATTCCTGTTTGACATGAAACAATGGCTAGCGACTCAATTCAAAATGAAAGATTTGGGAGAGACTCAATTTGTTCTGGGCATTCATATCATTAGAAATAGAAAGAACAAAACGCTAACACTGTCTCAAGCATCATATATCGACAAAATGTTGGTACGATATTCGATGCAGAACTCCAAGAAAGGATTATTACCTTTTAGGCACGGGGTTCATCTGTCAAAGGAACAAAGTCCTAAGACACCTCAAGAAATTGAGGAAATGAGATGCATTCCCTATGCATCAGCAGTTGGTAGTTTGATGTATGCCATGCTATGTACCAGACCCGACATATGCTATGCCATGGGAATTGTCAGCAAATACCAGTTTAATCCTGGACATGCACATTGGACTGCCGTTAAGAATATCCTTAAGTATCTAAGGAGAACAAGGGATTATACACTCGTGTATGGAGCTAAGGATCTAATCCTTACAGGATACACTAACTTAGATTTTAAAACTAATATAGATTAAAGGAAATCAACATCGGGATCTGTGTTCACTCTAAATGGAGGAGCAGTAGTATGGAAGAGTATTAAGTAAGGTTGTATTGTTGACTCTACCATGGAAGCAAAGTACGTAGATGCCTGTGAAGCAGCAAAAGAGGCAGTATGATTAAAAAAATTCCTATCAGAGTTGGAAGTCGTTCCAAATATGCAACTGCCTATCACCCTCTATTGTGATAACGGTGGAGCAGTTGCAAACTCTAAGGAACCTCGAAGTCACAAGCGAGGAAAGCACATTGAGAGCAAATATCATCTCATCAGGAAGATCGTGCAACGAGGAGATGTGATCGTCACGCAGATAACTTCGGAGCACGACATGGCTGATCCGTTTACAAAACCCCTCACGGCTAAAGTTTTTTAGGGTCACCTAGTAAATCTAGGACTACGAGCTTTGATAGACTAGGGCAAGTGGGAGAAATGTCATAAGGGTATGGTTGATGCCCTAGTTTATTGTCTTTATGTATATTATCTCTCACACTCAACTTTTTGAACCCCACTAGAGTTTTAGTCCAAGTGGGAGTTTGTTGGGTTTAATGTCCTAAAACTCGTAGTTTTGTAAAACATTAAACATATTCTATTTTCAATAAAGATGTTGTTGAGGTTATTCAGTAAAGATGTTATTGAATATGTAAGTTGCAAAATATTTAACCTAAATCCAATAAACTAAGATCCTAGGCTATAATATGAATACTTGAACTATATGTAGAGACATAAAATTGGATCAAGTTCAAGTATATAGCCAAAACGGTCAATAGTATAAGGATAGGGTTGGGTACCTTATCCTAGGGACACTATGGACGCGACCCGCTTTGTATTAGTACAAATACTGAGATCCTGAATCGTTCATGTGGAGACATGTGAGTGGGGGCGTCTTATGCAATGAGTTTGCATAAGACCGGATCGCGAAATAAGTCACTTTCACTTTCTAACTCCGTTTACTGTAGAAACTGACTATTTCGTAGGATGACCTAGGTAACTCGATCTTAATCCTGAGCTAACTATGAACTCCTATTTATTCGGGATTGTCCTTTGATCTACATGGGTGAGAGTGGCCAGACATCGCCGACTCAATAAGCCTACCATTTTGGGGATAAGACCGGATAGATAGCTGGAGACATAGTCTTGCAAGACAGAATTTGCTCCTACCCATTTCAGGGATAGTAGAGAAGTTGTTCCCTTAAGTACTGACTCCAGGACTTGAACAAGGGGCCCCACCGTCTCATTGGCCCGAGAGGGACTCGATTTGATGGTTGCACTACAAACCAATTGTTCATTAGAGGATCAGTGGAACTTAAGGAACAAGAAGTACTATAGGGTTAAAACGGACATTTGACTCGACTATAGCTACGAACAACCTGTGAAGGATCGACTTACTGAACATGGTTATATCAAGTGGACGAAAACATATCTACGGTGAGGGGAGTGCAGGTACTGGGCTATAATGGAGTGTCCCGATAGTTAACGAATGTTGGTTAGCTTGGTTAATGGGATTAGTCGGTTAACCTCGAATCGTTGGAGCCCATGATCTGTAGGTCCATTAGGTCCCCTGCTAGCTCACATCGAAATAAAGCTTAGAAAAATAAGATATGAAAGTTTGAATCGTTCAAAATCGGGAAAGGGAATTAGTGTCAATCATATTTGATATTATTGACACAATAATTTAATTATGAATTAAATTATTAATTGAGAAAGAAAAGTATTTAAATATGAAGTAAATACAATGTACATGAATAAGGATTCATGATTAGTGGATTGCATTAGGTAAATTAGATTAATTTGATTAATCACATGAAATTGATTTAAAATTGTTTCAAATCAATTGCTAAATTAAAATGCAATTTAGAATTGAAATTTAATTAAAATACATGAGATTCATTCTTGCATCACATGAAGGATAGTGGAAAATCATAGAATCCCACTGTTGCATGTAATTCAACAGTGGAATTACACCACATGCATACAACCTTGCATGTAGTCTCATAAGAACACCTAGAATCCACTTATTCTTGGCTCTTCACCATGTGTCATTCTAATTGAGAATCTTGGATGCATGCATATCCTCTATAAGTAGATGATAAATCAGATTAGGAGCCAAGAGAATATTTTCCATACTGTTATGCTGCTGGAATTGTCTCTCATATTCACTCTCTCAAAAGAAACTCTCTAGAGCTAGATACTTCAAGCATTCCCTTTCGAATCCCTGTCTCTATAGACTCCCACAAGTCGTTCTTGGCCCGGAGAATAGTAGGGAAGACACTAGCAGTTGTCATGAGTTGATTGGAGAAGAAAAAGAATCCACGGAGGTCCATCCATTAAGCTACAAAAGGTTGGTCTTTCTATTCTCTCTTTTTCTGGATGTTTAGAACAAACATGCTTTAGGTCTAAAATTGATGTAGTTAAGTGCCCTCGATCTCTAATTGCTTCCGCATATGTTATATGAACACGTTCATAGAGTTCCCTTATAATCATAGTAATGTTTTCCTACTTAGTTTATTAAAACTATTTCAATACTAAGTAAGGAAAAAATTCTAATCCTATTAGAATTAAAATTGTCTAGGTCTAATTAATTTTAACTCATTAAAATTAATCAATTTAACCTATGATCCTATGTTTGCATGCAAATCTTGATCATAGATTGGCAGTTTCTAATCATTAATTTTAAAACTATTTCAAATTTTAATGATTAGTCCTATAATCATGCATTATATGGTTTAATTCAATTAACAATCATATTCTAGTTAATTAGTTAAACTACATTCTAATTTGCATTGCATGAATATAATATAAGCATTATATTATTACTATGGATGTTTCATGCTCAATGCAACATTGATTTTCTTGTTAATTATATAACACTTATATCCACTTTCCAAACAAGAAAATCATACATCTGCACACAATTCAATAAATATAACCCTTATATTTAATCTATGTAATTACATACATCATGCTTTTTCATTTTCATGTTTTTAATATAACTCACATATATTAAACAACCCATGAAAACAATCCATGCATTTCCATCATACATTATAACTAATTATAACATATAAAATGCATGAGCATGCTTATAACCTAAGGTGAGATTTTAATTATATGACATCCATAAAACATATAAATAGCATATGAACGGATTAATTGGCCCCTAGGATAAAATAAAGCAATTAAATTATAATAATTTAATCTATTTTATCCTAATTCATCCTTCTGCAACTCCAGAACCGAACCAGACCTCATGAACCGACTCGAACCGCTTCGAATCGGCTACATAAAAACCAAACCAAGCAAAAAACGGGTTGGACCGGGCAAAATCGGCCCCAGACAAACCCAGACTGTCGAACCGCACGCTTCCGAAGCCCTAACGCACATCCCGCATACTCGAGTCAGCGTCTCAACGCTGAAGCGGTTGGACGCCAAAAATCCGCAATTGGTCTTGGTTTTTGACCCGATTTTCACTGATCTTTATCACCAAAAATACTATTCTAGACCCAGACTTACAGAGGACTAACATTTACAACTCAATGCCCAAAAAACACAGGAGCCTTTACCTTTGATCGAAATAAAAATTGTAAAATTCTATGGACAATTAATTGAAACATTCATATGCAAAACACATACATTCACAATGCATAATCCCACCTAATCAAGCCAATCACGAATTCTAATTGAATTAAAATTGACAGAGATGGCTCTGATACCAATTGAAGGGATAATAGCCCTTGCGCAGCGAAAAAATTAAAGAACGATTCACTGTATTTTCAATCCAATCAAAATACCGATACGACGACAAAATGTATAACATTCACATACATTTAAAAGACTGTAAATCTATGCTACAAGCATGCTGAAAAGTAGATTAAATCCTAGATCTAATCATGCTTTTTAAAGAAAACTTCATAAATCAAGAACAACTCACTCCCATAGGCGTCTTAACCGAATAACTCCAACTCCTTGGATGAAATAAAAAATTTACAGCAACCCCAAAAAGCCTCTTCTTTGTTGGATGATACTCCAGGAACACCACCGTTAGATCTTCACCAATATTCTCTAGGGACTAGTGAGGAGGTTTGTGGGAACCTTTTTGGTTTTGGAAGGGAATTGTCTTTCTGTATGGGAGAATAGCCTAGAGAGAATTCTTGAGGAAGACACACACTCTGTAAACCAAGAATGAGCACAAAAATCCTCTAAAACTGCATCACACGCCGGAATAGGGCTAACCTCCCTATCGTGTAGCAAGTGATTATGGAGGGGAAGACTGAACATGGAAACACCACGTGTTTTATCAGTTATGATTATTGATAAATAAAAATTTAATTTAATAAATTAAATTTAATTAAAAATTAATTAATTAAATAATAATTAATAATTAATTAAACCGAATTTAATATAATTAAATTAAATTAAATTAAACTAAAATAATTAATTAATTCTTTAATTAATTAATCACTAAATTGAATATCTCATATTCTATTATATTTCTCTCAAATAAGCTATAGTATTAATGTACATCTAATGCCCATTAATTTTAACCAATAGTTTTAATATGAATCCAATTCACATTAAGTTTAATATTTGTACTCTTTCAAATATTTAATTCTCCCATAAATTAATTTTGATCTATATTCAAAATAAATTTATATTATAAAGTTTAATGAAAATAAAAACTTTATATTATAATGTATCTCCATACATTATATTATTTCCCTTAGTAAATTTACCTCAATAACATTTATGAGCTACTGGTGGGACCTAATTGACCTACAGATCAGAAGCTCCAACAATATGAGATTAACTGTCTAAACTCATTAACCAAGTTAAGAAATATTCGTTAATTGTGGTTCACTCCACTATAGAACCACATATGCACTCTTCTCACTGCAGATATATTTCTGTGTCCACGGATATTGACCAATAACAACAAGTTAGTCCTTCACGAGCGCTCGTAACACCAGTTGGAACTTATTAAGTACCAGTGCTCCTCTAATGAACAAGCTATTTGTTGTCCAACCAACAAAAAAAAATTCCTCTCGTGCCATAGAAAGGGCAGGGCCCTTTGTTCAAGACTCGGAGACACCACTTAAGGGAACACTCATCTACTTACCCTAGAGTCGAGAATGAGTGAATTCCATCTTGTGTGATTATGTTCCCAACTCCCCACTCGGTCTTGTCCCAAAATTGTAGGCTTATTGTGTCGACGTACAGGCCACTCTCACCCATACAAATCAAAGGACAATCCCTCGTGAACAGGAGTCCATAACCCACTCAGGATTGAGACTAAGTTCCCTAGGTCATCCTAGTGAAATAGAAACCTAACTAGTTAACGGTGTTACAGCTAGCGGTTACTATTTGTCGGTCCGTTCTGATGCAAACTCATTGCATAGCATACCCCCACTCGCATGTCCCCTACACGAACGCGTTGGATCATTGCGTTTGTGTCAAATACAAAGTGGGTCGTATCCATAGTGTCACCAGGATAAGATACCTAGCCTTATCCCTATACTATAGAACCTTTAGGTTGTAACTTGAACAGTGATCCTCGTATGTCCCCACATACAGTTCAAGTGTCATACAAACAACCTAGGATGTTAGTTTATTGGATTAGGGTTATTTAGGTAAGACAAACATAATACAAACAGTAATAATTTATTGAATAATACATCAATTTCATTTTATTAATATTCTGTTGATGCGTGTTAGACTGAAGGTGAATGTTGGAAAAGATGGAAAGTAGAATTTAAAAATGAATTCAGTCAACTAAGTGCAAGTATACACTATCACATGTAGTAGTAAAAACTCTTGAAGCACTTAAAAAGTATCGATCCCACAGAGACTAAGTTTGAACACAACTTTGAAGAAGAAACTGCTCTTAAATTGCTTAAAAAGGTAACCAAGGAAAATAATTGATATTTGGGGTTTAAGAAAAATAATAAAGCAAACAATAAAAAGAAATAACAAATAATAATAAAAGTGAGGTTCTCAGTAAAGTTTCAACCATAAGGCAAATAACTCTAGTAATGGCTTATTTAATCTAAGTCTAGATATGCATTGGGTCAGGTTTAACTACTATTTGGCCTTGCTCCCAAGAACCGTTAGAAGACTAAGCGAGTACCGTTATGCACATTTATGCGACTCGACTCCGACATAGGTTATTCATGCATGCAACCTATAACCCTATAGTTGTTATAAGCGACCATCCCTTATTACACCGAAGATACACCCTTTCGAGCCTTTTCTCCTATATCACCTTTATGAGAACCGATATTGTTTGACCCTTTGAGTACCAAACTCACATAGCATGCAAAGTCTTAGTGAACAAGTTAAACTCGGCAAGATTAGAATGATGATCAATAAAGGATGACATGCATAAACTAGAACTTAGGAAAATAAACAACTTTCAAGCCATTTAATCCATAAGAGAATTCACCATACCGAACCCCTCAATGGAATTTAGCTACGCATGATGGATAATAATGCAAATGAATGACTTTTCATTGAATAAATGAGTAAAAAGTACATAAGTAATGAAAAGAGATAAGTGCTGGAAAATATGGTGCAGTAGCTAAAACTAGGGTTTTTCAATTTATCCAATCCCTCTAGAGTTCTCACGACACTCTACTCTTCTTTTACAAGGTGGAAATAGGGTGAAATCTCTACAAACACTAAGGTTTGATGTCTAACTAAGGTTAATATTTCGTCTTCTAGCAAGGACCTTGGGCATCCCTACTCATGGGCGTCTACTACGATTCTGTCACTACCCTCTTCTTCTCAGTGAGTTCTGCTTGAATTTTCCTTCGAATCATGGCCTTTTATAGCATGGGGAGTGGTTGAGAAGTCAAAAAAATGGTGCTTGCAGGTAGCCCAGTCAGTTTCAGAGTCAAACCAGCTCGTTAGGTGCATGGAAAACTAGTTCAAATTGACCCGCGACGGACTGCCCAGAAATGCGGTAGCATTTCATTTTGCCCTGGCAGAAATGCGGTCGCATTTCTGTTGTTTGCCATATTTTCCTCTGTTTTCTGGAGCACACAAAATTGATGAGTCAAATTCTTAACAAAATAAGTCCAGTTTAGCAAAAATGCATACAATTTGACACACACGGCTCTCCAAGACCTACCTTATCAACTTTAACACTTTTTAAGCTCGGGAATAGTGATTTTGATCTAAAACATACAAGTTTCACAAGAAATAAGCTAAGAATAAGGGGCAAATAGGTATATTTTTGGCACTTATCATACCCCCAAACTTAACTCATTGCTTGTCCTCAAGCAATAGCAAATCAGAACGTTAAAGATCAAATATCATTGAAATTCAAAATGTTAAAGCTCAATTGTAATTGCAAATCAAAATGTTAGAGATCAAGTGTAATTGCCAATCAGAAAGTTAGAGCTTAACCGTAATTGACAATCAAAATGTCAGAGATAAACCATATGAAATCAAGTAAACATACTTCTCAAGATTGTTTTCTAAAAACTTGTCTTTCAAGAGAGGTTTTTACTCTAGTGCCAGTCACAACTTCGAAGTTTCCTAGGCATGAGGATTTCTACTTTTCTTTTTCAAAGAAAAACTCTCCCTAGTCCATCCTAAACAATATGCTTAAACTATCTAACTCCTATTCATGGAGCCTAGTGTGGTCTTTTTAGTTAAGAAAAACTAATCTTGAGGTAAGTGAGCAAACAAGAGTGTTTTCTTTTCTTTTCTATCTCCCCCAAACTTGTTTGACTCCTAGTGCTCTTTTTATTCAACTTGTCTGTTTCCCAAGAGAATCCTTGTTGTCACGTCTACCTTCGTTCTACCTTATCGACACGTTGTGGTGAAGATATCTAGCTACGAGCAAATATCACAAACTCGGACTAATACTCACTTCCCTAAGTCAACCTTTCATGTAGTGGCAAACCATGGGCTTTATGAATGTCCCTGGTTACTCAGTGAACTCTAGGAAGGAGGAGTAACTCTCGATTTTCTGATGTTTTTTTTTAATAATAACTACCCTGAGCACACATTTTTTTCAGCAGTACAAACATACACAAATTGCATATTTACAAAGTAAAGCACCCTCCAAACTTAAGATTGGCAATGCCCTCATTGACTTTTGTTTTCGAGACATCGGCTAACATGAGGCTTTTTTGTTCTTCAAAACATCAAGGCTAAACTCTCCTAGTGTGCTAAGTAGGTTAAACATGAGGAAGTTTAGACTTAAGAAAAATTTGTAATGAAAAAGACTAATGGAAAGCCTATGACTAGAAAACAAATAGGTTGTGACGGCGACACTTTTTGCGATAGAAATATGCTCTAGTTATCATCATCAAGGGCTTAAAAGAAAACTCACATGAAAGTATATTCATCCAAAACATTTTTTCAAGCAAAAGGTTTTCACAAAGTTGATTGTTTTTCATAATTCTCACTAGTTTAACAAATAGACAGCAGCAAATTTTTCAAAAAATTTAAAAACCCAAGTTATTCTAAACCTATTCTAACAACGAACCATCACTAAACTATCCTAAAAACATAAACTAAGCAACTAACTAACTCATTCAAGGAAATAAAATAACATCTAACACAAAAACTAATCTATAAAAACAGTAACTAACATGCTGGAAAATAGAAAAAATAGCAACTAATCAAAGCATTAAAAAGTTTAGGGCACCAAAAAACTCCCCTATTCCTCCTCTGAGGAACCTTCTTCATCGTCAAACTCTTCTTGATCTTGAGGCAGCAGGCTTCGAAGAAAATCAGGAAAAATAGGAGCGATGCTAGAGACGATAGAGAGATAAAACTCTCTAATTGCTTTATCCTGCTCTTTCGCGTAGACCCAATAAGCTTTTAAATGATCTTCGATGCGGCCTAGCTTGCGAAAAGCAAATCCAAGGGCTTCAGATGATGAAGTGGGCCCTGATACAGGAGTGGATCGCGGTGGTGAAGCAGGTGGCAACCCCAGTGAATGAGTAGCATGGGAAGCAGAAGCTTTATCTTTCCTTTGCGCATTGTACATCTGCAGCTTCCCTATCAGAGCTAAGTCAATGATAGGCCTGTAAAAATGTCGTTCCTCATCTTTACCAGGAACGATCTTGACCCTTTGGCATAATTGGGTTATGAGTGACCCAAAGAACAACTTCCCCGCTCGCTTTCTCCCACAGGAGAGAATCTCTTCACGAATGATGCTCCCAATGTTGATCTCCAACCCCTTCATTATATTGTAAAGAAGCATCACCCTCTCTACTGAAATAGTGTTGTCGTGGGTGGTGGGCATCAACCTATTTTTGATAAAGTGAAGCGAAATTGTCGGTTCAGGCTTCAAGTCGCTTGGCACTAGTGACTTCACTTTAGTTTGGGATTCCTTCCACTGAACTCCCTTCCTGGCCACTACTTTGAGTGTTTCCCTTAATTTCTTGGCCGAGGGATTCTTTATAGCATCATTTCCTCTCGGGTGTAAAGGCGCTTGGACTCGATAAATCCTGTTTATATCAACAGAAGAGAAGCTTACCATCTTCCTGCGCACTATTGCCAAACTCGAGCTCTCTTCCGTCGAACCTACATAAAACTCTCGTATTAGAGGCACCACGGCCTCTTGAGGGTGAGCACAAAATTCCTGCCACTTGTACTGCGATATGACTTTGGATACAAACTCAAGCAGGGGACCAGCTCGGTTGGAGGACCCCTTCTCATTCAAGAAGTCTCTCTTTTTCATGACCTTCATTATTGCTTGGAAGTCCACATCTTTGAAGACTTCTGGAAATTGATTCTTTAGCGGTGTTGATTTTAGCGTGGCGGGTGTTGTGGTGGTTGGACGGGAGAGGCGTCCATAGACCTAATCCTCTGCCTCTTCGCAAAGATTGGATCTTTCTTGTTTTTAGTCCTCCGCTCAGCTTTTATTTCTCTCTTCCTCTTTTTCCCTAAGGCTGAAGAAATTAGAATTTGGTCATCATCCAACTTCTTCACCTCAGAATCACTATCACTATCACCATGACTGGAGGTACTAGCCTCCTTTTCTTCATCATTCTTTTCATCTTCTTTTCCTTCTGAAGAAGAACTCCCAGCAACTGGTGGAGTTCTCCTGGTATCATATTCAAACAATGGATCGAGGGAATCATAACCTTGTTAGTCATCTAAAGCCACAACTTGGCCTTCTCTAGAATGTTACCCAAATGCGGTCGCATTCTGCACTACAATGCCTCCTTCTTTTTTTTTTGGTTCCTTTTCTATCGACCCTTCAGAGGCCTCTTCTTCCTCTTTTTGCAGCTCTTCCCCTTCCCTTTGAGCGTTGTGTAGGAGCTCAAAGGCTGCAAGAAAATCTTCGACCTCATTCCTTCGTTTTTCTTCCTCTTGAAGGGCTCCTCGTCTTGCCTTTTCTTTTTCAAGGAGTTGGAGTTCAGCAGCCAATCTTCTCAGCTCTTCATCTTCTTTTCGTGCCTTCTCAACCTCAATTCTTTCTTTTTCTTCTTTATTCGCCCTCTTGACCTCTTGCCTTTCTTTTTCTTCTTTCTTTTCATCTTCATTCTTTCTCTTTTCATCCTCCCCATCACTCTTTTTACTCAATTCCTCTTCAGTCTTCATGCACAAAATTTCCCTTAGTCGATCCTCTTTCTCAGCCCCAACTCATTCGAAGCATCTTGCTCGGCTCTATACCCTTCAGCAATCAGAAGAGCCTGTGTTACGGTCAACCGAATCATGTTTTCAAAAATATCTGACCGACATTCTCGCCTTAATAAGGGGTTGAATCTCGAGGGGATTTTTAGTCTTAAATTTGTTAGCCGTCTTCTTAACACTCTTTCTCTTTGAATGGTAGGTCAAAAATGGCTTCTCCCTGCACAAAGTAGAATCAGTTAAATAACTTAAACCCTTAGCCGTTGAAGATCCTCCTTGCCGTGAGCTTTCTCCCGCAATAGGAAATAACTCTTCAGATTCCTGGAGCCTTGTTTCCTCTTCAATAGCCTCACGTCGATTGGCTCCCATGGCTCGGATCATTGCGAACCACTCCTTGGATCGTTTTTTCAGAGGTTTTTCCACGGGTCGTTAGGTGTGGTGGAGGCTATCGGCGAGTGTGGCATTCTTTTGCCTGGAAGCACCCATATTTTTGCTCGTGGAGGTCGATATTCTTGCGGATGAAGGAGTTTGAAGCGTGGGTTTTTGTTGCACTGTGGTTCTTGAAGAACCCGTGGGTCTTTCGGCCCCTCCTTCGTGCATGCGTGGATTGGGGTCCTTCTCACGACATTGATCGACTTGCTCAGCTCGTGGGTTGCTTTGATTACTCAAAGAACGAGTAATCTTGCGTGGAATTGAGTGGCTGGGTGTGTTCTTCATGATTTCTTCTTCGTGGGTCTTCTCAGATTCAAGAGAGAGTATGAAGGTAGTTGGGTCGACTTGAATGCAAAGAAAGTATTAAGATGATTGATTGGACCAAATTACTCCTATTTATTTGTTGTTAATCTAGACTTTGTTAGGGTGCACTTTACGCTTTATTTGTCTGTTTTGTAGATAATTTGTGCATTTAGGGCATCAGGGACGAACCATACAAATTGGAGTTAATTCGGGCAATTTAGAGAGTTTTCGAATTTACTTGAGGGCCATGGATCTCGAGGAGGTGAGAAGACCACGAGGATCGTGACAAGCCCGAAGAATAGTTATAAGGAGTCAAAGGTTCGAGACCTGAATCGAGCAAGGAACGAAGAAGATTGAAGTCAAAGCACGTTGGAAAAAGGCCAGGCGTCTCGACGTTGGCTCGTTTCTAACCCTAGGCCCATATGGCACGGCGTCGAGATGCCATGCCTAGCGTCTCGATGCCGCGATCAATTTTTCTATAAATACCCTCTTTTATTTTCGCCGAAGGGGAGAGTTTTTAGGTTTTGTTTTAGGTCTTTCTCTCAGTTCTCTCTGTCCTTCAAGACCAGAACTAAGAGGTGTAAGTTTTCTTATTGATTTCCTTTGTATTTTCTTATTATTATAGCATAGGGTCGCGGGTTTTAGTCGACTTAACCGCCGTCTAAATCTGTTGACGTCGATTGGATGATCATTAGGTTATAAATGTATTTCTTTTTGAGTTTCATGTTCTAAATTTCTATTCAATTCCATATTGCAATTGTATTTTGGTTTCAATTTGTATTATTTGCATGCGCAGTAGGTTTGATTGACGCCCTAACTCGCAGCTCGTATGTTAATAACTTGCTAAGAAATTGATTTCCAAGTAGCTAATGCAATATTGGTTTAATAGTTAGCGCATAGATTGATTCGTGGGCACGAGTTCCAAGAGCTGACTCTGACTTTGTTGCTTGACACGATAGGTTTAGAATCCAAAATAGCGTTAGAAGTAATCTAGGCCTAATTATTTCTAATGTCCTAATCATTCCACTAGACTTAAGGCAATTGGTTGATTGTTTAATTTGATAGTCCAATTGGATTAATTAATTAATCAATTAGTGTCTAATTCGATGGACGTTGTATGATCGGGTTAGATGGCTTAGGTGGGCTTTGGGTCTTTTCTGGGTTCAGATTAGATCGATTGGGCAATTAAACAATTTAACTTAGCCTTAATAAGATAGAAAGACAATGATCAAAGTAAATCAATCAACCCCAATAATCTCTCCAATCGGCGTAATTTAATTAATTTTCTCGTTTGTTTATGGTTCCTACTTATTTATATTCCTTGTCTCCTTTAATTCCTTGCCTATTTAAATTCTTGTATTTTAAATTCCTTGCACGTTCATTCATCCCATTTTCCAATCCCCCCATTTATTGCTTTCACAACTCAAAATAAATAGGAAATAAATAACCAACAGGCACTCCCTGTGATCGACCCTGGCCACTACTACTGCAAGTAGTTTAGTGTTCGTGGAACTATAAATTTTATTTGGCAAACTGGGAGCCTCGACAACTCTCGTCCCGTCAATGATTGTGAAGAAGAACAATAGAAGTTTATAGTTTTCACAAAATTAGGTCACGTGACAGTCATTTAAATGACGTCACTACCCTCGATTTTTAGGAAAATGCAATCGCATTTCCAAATGCATTGGGAAAAATGCGATTGAATTCTCCCAATCTCACTACCTTCTTTATTTTTTTAATTTCTCCATGTTTTTCTGATTTCTTCCTTCCTTAAACAACTGAAACAATAACATACTTGTTAAAACGTTCATACACTTGAACACTATTATATTTTTGGGTGGAAATTTTTAAGTAAAAAGTAAACTCAAAATAACTCGTCCAATTCAACTCCCAGGGAAATCCACAAGAAAAGGTGTTCCCTACGGTCATCTTAAGTACCTTTTCCTAGACAGAGTTCCCTCTTGCCCATGTTATTTTGTTTTTGCTTTTTAACTTTAAAAATTTCTTATTATCATAATTTTTTTTTTCAATTCATATTAATCCACATAGTATACAAAAAGTTTATAGAAATAGAGATCATACTAGATCTTGAAGGTGTTAATATCTAATATGCGGAAGCAATTTTGGATTTTAGGCACATAATTACTTCAATTTGATCATACAAAGCATGCTGTTCATATGAACAAAAACAGAGACAACATGTTGATAGCGGGCAGAAATGTCGCTATTTTAGTCCCAATTTATTAGGCTTTTTAGTGTTATAATTATGTTTTCATTGAATATATTTAATATATTTTGTTAATTGGTCTTTAGGAGCAAAACTATGGAAATTAGTGGAAAAAGTGCCCAAAAAGAAGTCATTTAAGCCCAAAATCTATGCATGGGTCAAGGGGGAAGCCATGAAGGTCAACCATGAAGATGAGGCCCAAAGGAAATGAAGGGAGGCCCAAATTCAAGCCCAAATCCGTAGCTGAAAGTTCTGGAATTCGCCTAACGTCGAGACGCTGTAGGGACAGCATCGCGACGCTGTCCCATTTCTTGGCCGGCAAGTCGATGACGTCACAGCGTTGCGACGCTACCCTATTTCCGAGCCTATAAATAGCGCCCCTTGGATCCACTTTTTACCATCAATCACTATTCATTCCATTCCTTCCTTTCTTTCTTGGCTCCTTTGGAGCCTCTCTCAAGGCTTTTTAGCCTTTTTGAGAGCTTTCTTTAGTGGGAAAACTTTGGGGGAATTTTGGGGAGCATTCTAGGAGGCTGAAGGAGTGTTCGGAGGGACTCCAAGCGTCAGCAACGGGGTCTTCGACGGTAAATTTCTTCCCTTTTATTGTGTTCTTAATTATGCTTTCCATTGTAATTTTTGTGAATATTTTAGCTATGTATAGCTAAACCCCAATTTGGGGTCTTGAAATGAAATTATAGTTCAAATGTTGTTATAATTGCCTATCTCTTGCCCTTTTGTCCTAATTATTTGTATGGATGTGCTTAATGCTTTATGCAATCTGGCCAATTGTGTACTGATCTGATTCTTAATGGAGACTCGACGGAGAGAAGTTAGGATAGATCATAACCCATGCAACTAGTTTAATTGCCCGTCGTGACAACGGGATTAGTTGATTAAACTTAGATTCCTAAAATGAATCAGAGCATAATAATTAATGATTTTTAATGGCGCTAAGGACACTTAGGTTGTTAAAATGAATTAATTTCAATTAGGGGAGACCGACAGGAGAACCTACGTAATTAAGGGAGATTCTAGGAGTATAATTAGTTGGGCAATGAGATAGGACAATTGTAGCAATTGTTTAGCTAATAATTGATTTTCAAGACCCCTCCTCCCATTAAGAAAACTCTTTCTCCGTATTTTATTTTCCTCGATTGATCAAATTTTATCCTTAATTGTTTTGATTTTTAAATTTTCTTTGATTGCATGATCTGGTTCCTAAATATTATTTCGCCTAAGTAATTTTAGTGTTCAAGGATCTTTCGCTTGCTTAAATTTCGCTTTGTCTCCCTGTGGATTCGATACTCGGAATTCTTCCGTTTTACTATTACTTGTGACGACCCGTGCGCTTGTGGATTATCGTAAACAAACAGCGAACACATGTACCAACCTCTTAGTTCTTCAAATTTGATGAATTGTTTGGTTGTTTTTCCTCACCAAGTTGTCACGAACCACCACTTGATCTTCCTTGCTACCCTTAAGCCTTTGGAAGGGATTGTGAGATCCTTTAGTGATGAAATTTGAAAGGGAAAAAGCTTGAAAACACAAGCTTCAAGAGAGGTTTGAGTGCATGGGGTTTTGGAGAGATTTTGGCAGCATAACTCTATCAAATTCAACATATATAGTTTCTTCAACAATTTCACCTCCATTTATAAAGGAACTAAACCTGAGAAAATGCACCAACATTTGACACCGAATGCACCAACATAAGAAAATGCGCCATGCACTCCACCTCCTAAAATTCATTTTAATTTGAATTTTCTTAATTCAAATTAATTTGAATTTTAGTTTATTTAATTCTTGTAATTAATAATCTGAAAATTTAAATCTAATTTTGAATTTTCAATTTAAAATTAATTCAAAATTAATTTAAAATAATTATTAATTAAATAATTAAATATATAATTAATTTATTATCTAATATTAAATTAATACTTTGCTACCAATCCCGAACATTTCCAAAATGTTATTTTTTTAACCATGAATCCCTATTCATGTGCTCGATATTTAAATCATATTTAAATATATTAAATCTCTCACAGTTGGGTTTAACCAAAACCCGACGTGTCGACAATATCCAATATGACCGACCATTTCTCTAAACAAACGTTGAACTTATTCTAATTCTTTCCATCATATTGTTCCAAAGTTTATTCTCAAGCTAGCAAGGGGACCTAATGGACCTACAGATCATGGGCTCCAACGGTTCGAGGTTTAACCGGCTAAACCCTTTTATCCTATTTAACCAACATTCGTTATCTACCGGGTCACTCCACTATAGCCTAGTAGTTGAACTCCTCTCACTGTAGATATATTCTCGTCCACTCTAAAGGTGTTCATAAAACACATGCGGAAGCAACTTTAGGATCAGAGGCACTTAACTACATCAATTTTAGAAAATGAAAGCATGCTGTCCAAATACCGTAAACAAAGAGCAGAATTTGTACAAACATTTTTGGAGACCGATTCAGCAACTCCTTTTGATTCCTTTGATCACGAACGGTGTGTGGACTACCTGTAGTGTCTTCCCCGCTATCCTTCGGCCTTAGAACGACTTGTGGGAGTCTATGGTGATAGGGATTGGAAGGGATATGCTTGAACACTTCAAGCTTTTAGAGAGTTTGAGAGAGTGAGGTTGAGAGTGAATTTTGGCACCATAACATTACTCCAAAAATCCATGCTTCTCCATCTTCTAATCCCCTACTTATAGAGGATTTTTCATGCATCTTAGATTCACCAATGCAAGACACATGGAGAGGAAAATGGCCTTAGTGGATTCTAGGTGTTCTATGGAGGTTTCATGCAAAGATGCATGTGTGTGGTGTTATTCCACTATCTTCATCCATGCAAGAGTGGATTTAGATGTGTAATCCCACTATCTCCATCCATGTAAGAGTTAATTTCTACTCTTGGATTTAATTTAAAATGCAATTCTCAATTGCCTTTCAAATTATCAATTAATTGAACTATTCAACTAATCATATGACATTAATCAAATTAATTCATATCACCTAATTCAATCCACTAATCTTAAATTTCCATAAATTCAAGATTGAAATCTCTATCTCAAATTTTAATTAAAAACAATTCATAATCATTTTTAAATCAAAACAATAATTAATTAAACAATTTAATCAATTATGTAATATTAATTTAATATCATTTATCAAATTAATATTATGCACCTAATATGAATCACTATTCATATATTTTGTATTTAAATCATATTTAAATACTTTACTCTCTCAATTAATACTTTAATCCATAATTAAGCTATAGTGTTGATAATATCGTATATAATCGACACTAATTCCCTAAACCGAATTTGAACGATTCAAACTTTCCTATCAGTATGTTCTAAGGTATAATCCATATGAGCTAGCGGGGGGACATAATGGACCTACAGATCATGGGCTCCAACGATTCGAGGTTAACCGACTAATCTCATTAACCTAGCTAACCAACATTCGTTAATTACCGGGACAGTCCACTATAGCCCTGTAGTTGCACTCCCCTCACTGTAGATATATTTTTGTCCACCTGATATAACCATGATTAGTAAGTCGATCCTTCACATGTTGTTCGTAACTATAGCTGGGTCAAATGTCCGTTTTACCCCTATAGTACTTCTTGTTCCGTAAGTCCCACTGATCCTCTAATGAACAATTGGTTTATGGTCCAACCAACAAACCGAGTCCCTCTCGGGCCAATGAGAGGGCGGGATCCCTTTGTTCAAGCCCCGGATACAGCACTTAAGGGAACAACCTCTCTACTATCCCTAATTTGGATAGGAGCGAATTCCTTTTTGTAGAACTATGTCCCCAGCTATGTACCCGTTCCTATCCCTGAAATGGGAGGCTTATTGAGTCGGCGATGCTGAGCCACTCTCACCCATGCAGATCTAAGGATAAGTCCGAATAAACAGGAGTTCATAGTTAGCTCAGGATTAAGATCGAGTTACCTAGGTCATCACATGAAATAGTCAGTCTTGTCAGTAAACGACGTTATAAAGCAAGAGTGACTTATTTCTCGATCCTAGTCTTATGCAAACTCATTGCATAGGACCCCCCACTCGCATGTCTCTACATGGACGATTTAGGATCACATCGTCTGTACTATCTACAAAGTGGGTCGCGTCTCATAGTGTCCCCAAGATAAGGTACCCAACCCTATCCCTATACTATAAACCGTTTTGGCTATTACTCGAGCCTGATCCACTTTTATGTCTCTACATAAAGCTCAAGTGTTCATCCTATAGCCAGGGATCTTAGTTTATTGGATTTGGGTTATTTAACATGCAATTTACTTATTTAGTAACGACTTTACTGAATGCATCTCGACAATGACTTTATCGATCAAGTATATAATTCGTTTAACATTCACTATCTACGAGTTTTAGGGCACCAATCCTAACACACTCGATATAACCATGATTAGTAAGTCAATCCTTCACAAGTCGTTCGTAAATATAGCTAGGCCAAAAGTCCGTTTTACCCCTATAGCACTTCTTGATTCCTCAAGTCCACTGGTTCTCTAATGAACGATTTGTTTATGGTCCAACCACTAAACAGAGTCCCTCTCAGGCCAATGAGAGGGTGGGGCCTCTTGTTCAAGCCTCGAAGTCAACACTTAAGGGAACGACCTTTCTACTAACCCTGATTCAGGTAGGAGTGAATTCAATCTTGCAATACTATGTCCCCAGCTATTCATCCAGTCTTATCCCCAAAATGGTAGGCTTATTGAGTGGCGCTGTTGAGGCACTCTCACCCATGCAGATCAAAGGATAATCCCAAACAAATAGGAGTTCATAGTAAGTTCAGGATTAAAATCGAGTTACCTAGGTCATAGCATGAAGTAGTCAATCTTAATAGTAAACGGCGTTATAAAGTAAGAGTGACTTATTTCTTGGTTCGGTCTTGTGTAAACGTCTCTTACACAGGATGCCCCTACTCCCATGTCTCTACATGAACGATCCAGGATCACATTGTTTGTCTCGTTCGCAAAGTAGGCCGCATCCGTAGTGTCACCAGGATAAGGTATCAAACCTTATCCCTATACTCAAAGTTGTTTATCGTGGATATAGACAGGGATCAAGTCCACGATATAGTTCGAGTATTTCCTATTATAACCATGGATGTTATTGGATTTAAAGTATATAAACAAACAATTCACTGAATAACATCTTTATTGTAAAAAGGATTACAAACTTTGAGTTTTAGGACATAAAACCCAACAAATCTATCACTCACACAAAGGCTTCTTTAGCCCTTAAAGTCTTTCCCCAATAATGTTTAATCCTGAAGGTGTACATATTACACATGCGGAAGCAATTGAAGATCGAAAGCACTTAAGACATTCAATTTTACTCCCAAAGCATGCATGTTCTAGAAAAGACAGAATAGAGAGTTTAGAAAACACCAACCTTTGTAGCTCACTTTTGAACTCCTTGTGGTGTTTGCCTCTCCTATGCTCCTTGGACAACCTCTAGAGTCTTCCCTACTATACTCCGGGCCAAGAACGACTTGTGGGAGTCTATATAAGATAGGGAATGGGAAGGGAATGCTTGAAGCATCAAGCAATGGAGAAGAATGAGAGATGAGAGAACTTTGAGTCCAAATTCCAGCAGCATAACATTAAGGAAATGGCTCTCTTTTCTGTTTGAATCTGATTCAAACTCTTTTTAAAGACATTCTCCATGCAAAGCCAAGCCTCAAGGCACAAGACACATGGTGTGTTTGCAAGCTCAAGTGGATTCTGGGTGTACATTACACAAGACATGCAACAATGCATGAATGAGTTGTCTTTCCACTTTGAATGATCATGCATTAAATGGATTTCCAACTAAATCCACTAAATTCAAATTGAAATCAAATTTCAAGCTTGCAAATTATCCCCAATTTCAATTCTAAATTGAAATTGATTGCTTGGTAATTAATTTGAAAATTTTCAAATTAATTTTGATATGATTAATCTAATTAATCTTTGTTATCTTGTGCAATTCCATATATATGATTCCTAATACATATATATAGTATTCAAAACACTTTTAAATACTTCATCTCTCATTTTCTAATTTAATTCATAATTAAATAATTGTGTCAAACACAATTTACGATAATACCCTTTATCCCGATTTTGAACGATTCAAAGCTTCCTATCTTTTGTTCTAGGCTTAATTCCGATATGAGCTAGTAGGGGGACCTAATGGACCTATAGATCATGGGCTCCAACGATTCGAGGCTAACCGACTAATCTCATTGTCCAAGCTAGCCAACATTCGTTAACTATCGGGACACTCCACTATAGCCCGATAGTTGCACTCCCCTCACTATAGATATATTCCGTCCACTTGATTTAACCATGATTAGTAAGTCGATCCTTCACAGGTTGTTCATAGCTATAGCTAGGTCAATAAGCCGTTTTACCCCTATAGTACTTCTAGTTCCTTAAGTCCCACTGATCCTCTAATGAACAATTGGTTTATGGTCCAACCAATAAACCGAGTCCCTCTCGGGCTAATGAGAGGGCGGGATCCCTTTGTTCAAGCCCCGGAGTCAGCACTTAAGGGAACAACCTCTCTACTATCCCTAATTCGGGTAGGAGTGAATTCCTTCTTGCACGACTATGTCCCCAGCTATCTACCCGTTCCTATCCCTGAAATGGGAGGCTTATTGAGTCGGCGATACTGAGCCACTCTCACCTATGCAGATCTAAGGATAAGCTCGAATAAACAGGAGTTCATAGTTAGTTCAGGATTAAGATCGAGTTACCTAGGTCATCACATGAAATAGTCAGTCTCGTCAGTAAACGGTGTTATAAAGCGAGAGCAACTTATTTCTCGGTCCTGATCTTATGCAAACTCATTGCATAGGACGCCCCCACTCGCATGTCTCTACATGGACGATTTAGGATCACATCGTCTATACCATCTATAAAGTGGGCCGCGTCTCATAGTGTCACCAGAATAAGGTACCCAACCCTATTCCTATACTATAGACCGTTTTTGCTATTACTCAAGCTTGATCCACTTTTATGTATCTACATAAAGCTCAAGTGTTCATCCTATAGCCATGGATCTTAGTTTATTGGATTTGGGTTATTATAAGTGCAATTTACTTTATTCAGTAATGACTTTTACTGAATCAATCTCGATAACACCTTTATCGAATAAGTATATAATTCGTTTAACATTCACTATCTACGAGTTATAGGACACCAATCCCAACAATCTCCCACTTGAACTAAAACTCTAGTTTAGTGGGATGTACTATAATCTATAACAGCAGTGGATGAATAAATACTTGTATTAATAACAGAGTAAAAATACAATAAACTAGGGCATCTAAATACCCAGTATACTGAGGTATCGATATACCGGTTACAATTCTCCCACTTGACCTAGATTATTTCTCGTACACATCTCGCAGACCTAGACCTTCTAGATGACTCTCAAACACTTTAGCCGTGAGAGCCTTCGTGAATGGATCAGCAATGTTGTGCTCCGACGTTATCTTCGTGACGATCATGTCTCCTCGGTGCACAATCTCCCTAATGAGATGGTATTTCCTTTCGATATGCTTGCCTCTCTTATGGCTGCGACGTTCCTTTGAGTTTGCGACTGCGCCGCTATTATCACAATACAAGGTGATAGGCAGATGCATATTTGGAACGACTTCCAAGTCAGTTAGGAACTTCCTGAGCCATACTGCCTCTTTTGCTGCTTCGCAAGCGGCTACATATTTGGCCTCCATGGTCGAGTCTGCAATGCATCCTTGCTTGATGCTGCGCCATACTATTGCTCCTCCATTTAGAGTGAATACTGACCCCGATGTAGATTTCCTCGAATCTTTATCGGTTTGAAAGTCAGAATCAGTGTATCCTGTAAGGATCAAATCCTTCGAACCATACACGAGCATATAGTCCCTCGTTCTCCTTAGATATTTGAGGATACTTTTAACGGCTGTCCAGTGATCAAATCCTGGATTGGATTGATATCTACTGACAATCCCTACTGCATAACAAATGTCAGGCCTTGTACACAACGTGACATACATTAGGCTACCTACTGCAGAGGCATAGGGAAAACGTCTCATGTCCTCAACTTCTTGAGGTGTCTGAGGACACTGTTCCTTAGACAAGTTAATTCCGTTCCTGAAAGGTAATAGTCCTTTCTTGGAATTTTGCATTTTATATCGAACCAACAATATGGCTAGCGTTTTGTTCTTTCGGTTTCGAACAATTTGGATTCCTAGAACAAATTGTGCCTCACCCAAATTTTTCATTTGGAATTGAGTTGCTAGCCATAGTTTAATGTCAGTTAGATAACCTACATCATTCCCGATGAGTAGGATATCATCCACATACAGTACTAAGAAAGCTATAGAGCTGTTGATGATCCTTTTGTAAACACACGGCTCATCAACATTTTGTTCAAAGCCATAAGATTTGATCGCAGTATCAAATCTCATATTCCAGGATCTAGACGCTTGTTTTAATCCATAAATGGATCGTTTAAGCTTGCAAACTTTTTGCTCTTGATCCTGAGCTATGAACCCCTCTGGCTGAGACATGTAGATACTTTCTTCAAGATTACCGTTCAGAAAGGCAGTCTTGACATCCATTTGCCATATTTCATAATCGTAAAACGTGGCAATGGATAAAAGTATCCGGATCGACTTTAACATGGCAACAAGGGAGAAGGTTTCTTCATAGTCAATCCCCTCCCACTTGGTAAAACCCTTTGCCACAAGTCGTGCCTTAAAGGTCTGTACCTTTCTTGCAGCGTCTCGTTTTCTCTTGTAGATCCATTTGCACCCTATGGGTCTAACCCCTTCAGGTTGATCTACAAGATCCCATACTGAATTAAAATGCATGGACTCGATCTCTAAGTCCATGGCTTTAATCCACTCGTTCTTGTCAACGTCATCCATTGCCTGTTTAAAGGTTAATGGATCCTCGATCCCGTCATCAGGTATGACGACTGGAGTTTCAGTTAAACCCAAATATCGATCAGGCTGTCTAATAACCCTCCCACTACATCGAGGTTCTCTTATTTCTTGAGAAGGACACGATCGACTCGAGGTGCCAGCATCATCAACAACTCTTGTTGATGTTTCTGTAGCTTCGTTAGATAGTTCACTTAAAACGACTTTACTTCGTGGCTTGTGATATCTGAGGTCGTCTTCTTCTAGGAATGTAGCATTTGTCGATACAAGTACTTTATTTTCCTCTGGATCGAAGAAGTATCCACCTCTCGTTTCTTTGGGATAGCCTACAAATAGGCAAAATCTAGAACGAGGCTCCAATTTCTTTGGGTTTGCTTCTAGCACGTATGCAGGGCATCCCCAAATTCTGAAATGTCGTAAACTAGCTTTACGACCTTTCCAGAGCTCAAATGGTGTTTTAGAAACACTTTTTGAGGGAACTACGTTCAAGATATAAACTGCAGTCTCTACTGCATAACCCCAAAATGAGTTAGGCAACTGAGCATAACTCATCATCGAACGAACCATGTCCAACAAGGTTCTGTTTCTCCTTTCTGATACACCGTTTTGCTGAGGTGTACCAGGGGCTGAGAGTTGGGACGTAATTCCATGCACTATGAAATAGTCTTGAAAACTTAAGTCCATATACTCTCCACCTCGATCGGATCGAAGTGTTTTTATCGTCTTACCTAATAGGTTCTCAACCTCGGCCTTATACTCCTTGAACTTTTCAAAAGCTTCGAACTTATGATGCATCAGGTAGAGATAGCCATACCTCGAATAATCATCAATGAAACTGATGAAATATTCGTACCCTCCTCGAGCTCTAATGTTCATTGGTCCACAGAGGTCCGAATGAATGAGCTTTAAGGGCTCTTTGGCACGATAACCTTTTCCTGTAAAAGGTCGTTTTGTCATCTTGCCCTCAAGGCATGACTCACAAGGAGACAATGAGTTGTCTTCTAACTTGTTTAGAAGTCCACTCTTGACCAATCTCCCAATCCTATTGAGGTTGATATGGCCTAACCTCAAGTGCTAGAGATAGGTATCTTGAGAAACTCTTTGCTTTTTAGGTTGAGCCTCAGCGGTTTTAAACATCTCGTGATTTAAAATAGCTTTAGACTCAATTGGTCTCAAAACATACAATTTATTCTTCAAGTTTGCAGAGCAAACATCAATACCTCTTTTAGTTATGAACGCTTCATTAACAGAAAAAGAAATTGAGTAACCTTGTTCTAATAAACAAGATAAAGAAATCAAATTTCTTTTAATTTTCGGAACTATGTACACATTATCTAATATCATGTAACGTTCCTTCGTGAAGAATAATTTTATGTCTCCCACTGCAATAGCCGAGATGACTTCTCCTGTTCCAACTTTAAGAGTCATCTCTCCAGTTTTTAGCTGTTCCCAGGAACTCATTCCTAGAAATGAAGAACATACGTGATTAGTGGCACCTGAATCGAGTATCCAGGCAGAATCGTCGTTTTCGACTAAACACGTTTCCAAGACTAATAAATCGCATTTAGAGTCGTGGATTATGTTTTTCTTGGCTATGCAGTTAGTTTGAGGACATTCCTCAGTTGAGACCAAACCTAAATTCTTTGCCACGTGTTTAGCGTTTAAGCAAGTATTCTTAGTTGTATGTGATAAACCGTTTAATTTGGCATTTGACAAAGCACATACGTTTTTCGACATATTGCTGAAACAAACAAATTAATCTCTATTAGAAACATGCACTAAACCCATTAATCACATTTATCCAATCAGATTTAGCAAAAGCAATCATCGACCCATATATACAATTGATTTATCTAATCAGATTTAGTGGCACCTGAATCGAGTATCCAGGCAGAATCGTCGTTTTCGACTAAACACGTTTCCAAGACTAATAAATCGCATTTAGAGTCGTGGATTATGTTTTTCTTGGCTATGCAGTTAGTTTGAGGACATTCCTCAGTTGAGACCAAACCTAAATTCTTTGCCACGTGTTTAGCGTTTAAGCAAGTATTCTTAGTTGTATGTGATAAACCGTTTAATTTGGCATTTGACAAAGCACATACGTTTTTCGACATATTGCTGAAACAAACAAATTAATCTCTATTAGAAACATGCACTAAACCCATTAATCACATTTATCCAATCAGATTTAGCAAAAGCAATCATCGACCCATATGTACATATTACACATGCGGAAGCAATTGAAGATCGAAAGCACTTAAGACATTCAATTTTACTCCCAAAGCATGCATGTTCTAGAAAAGACAGAATAGAGAGTTTAGAAAACACCAACCTTTGTAGCTCACTTTTGAACTCCTTGTGGTGTTTGCCTCTCCTATGCTCCTTGGACAACCTCTAGAGTCTTCCCTACTATACTCCGGGCCAAGAACGACTTGTGGGAGTCTATATAAGATAGGGAATGGGAAGGGAATGCTTGAAGCATCAAGCAATGGAGAAGAATGAGAGATGAGAGAACTTTGAGTCCAAATTCCAGCAGCATAACATTAAGGAAATGGCTCTCTTTTCTGTTTGAATCTGATTCAAACTCCTTTTAAAGACATTCTCCATGCAAAGCCAAGCCTCAAGGCACAAGACACATGGTGTGTTTGCAAGCTCAAGTGGATTCTGGGTGTACATTACACAAGACATGCAACAATGCATGAATGAGTTGTCTTTCCACTTTGAATGATCATGCATTAAATGGATTTCCAACTAAATCCCCTAAATTCAAATTGAAATCAAATTTCAAGCTTGCAAATTATCCCCAATTTCAATTCTAAATTGAAATTGATTGCTTGGTAATTAATTTGAAAATTTTCAAATTAATTTTGATATGATTAATCTAATTAATCTTTGTTATCTTGTGCAATTCCATATATATGATTCCTAATACATATATATAGTATTCAAAACACTTTTAAATACTTCATCTCTCATTTTCTAATTTAATTCATAATTAAATAATTGTGTCAAACACAATTTACGATAATACCCTTTATCCCGATTTTGAACGATTCAAAGCTTCCTATCTTTTGTTCTAGGCTTAATTCCGATATGAGCTAGTAGGGGGACCTAATGGACCTATAGATCATGGGCTCCAACGATTCGAGGCTAACCGACTAGTCTCATTGTCCAAGCTAGCCAACATTCGTTAACTATCGGGACACTCCACTATAGCCCGATAGTTGCACTCCCCTCACTATAGATATATTTCCGTCCACTTGATTTAACCATGATTAGTAAGTCGATCCTTCACAGGTTGTTCGTAGCTATAGCTAGGTCAATAAGCCGTTTTACCCCTATAGTACTTCTAGTTCCTTAAGTCCCACTGATCCTCTAATGAACAATTGGTTTATAGTCCAACCAATAAACCGAGTCCCTCTCGGGCTAATGAGAGGGCGGGATCCCTTTGTTCAAGCCCCGGAGTCAGCACTTAAGGGAACAACCTCTCTACTATCCCTAATTCGGGTAGGAGTGAATTCCTTCTTGCACGACTATGTCCCCAGCTATCTACCCGTTCCTATCCTTGAAATGGGAGGCTTATTGAGTCGGCGATACTAAGCCACTCTCACCTATGCAGATCTAAGGATAAGCCCGAATAAACAGGAGTTCATAGTTAGTTCAAGATTAAGATCGAGTTACCTAGGTCATCACATGAAATAGTCAGTCTCGTTAGTAAACGGCGTTATAAAGCGAGAGCAACTTATTTCTCGGTCCTGATCTTATGCAAACTCATTGCATAGGACGCCCCCACTCGCATGTCTCTACATGGACGATTTAGGATCACATCGTCTATACCATCTATAAAGTGGGCCGCGTCTCATAGTGTCACCAGAATAAGGTACCCAAACCTATTCCTATACTATAGACCGTTTTGGCTATTACTCAAGCTTGATCCACTTTTATGTCTCTACATAAAGCTCAAGTGTTCATCCTATAGCCATGGATCTTAGTTTATTGGATTTGGGTTATTATAAGTGCAATTTACTTTATTCAGTAATGACTTTTACTGAATCAATCTCGATAACACCTTTATCGAATAAGTATATAATTCGTTTAACATTCACTATCTACGAGTTTTAGGACACCAATCCCAACAAATCCTTTGACCATTAACTTTAAAACGCGTACCTTGGTGATCCATTAACTCCACAGTTCCATAATAAAAAATTTTCACAATTCTAAAGAGTCCTGACCATCTTGACTTCAACTTACCTGAAAACAATTTCAGTCTTGAGTTGAAAAGTAGCACTTGCCGACCTTTGTGGAATTCCTTCGGATTTATCCTCCGATCGTGCCAGTTCTTGACTTTCTCCTTATATAACTTTGCATTTTCATAGGAGAACTGATGGAGTTCTTCCAACTCATTCAACTGCAATTTTCTTTTAATCCCAGCCTGGTCTGTATTGAAGTTAAATTTCTTCAACGCCCAATATGCTTTATGTTCCAGTTCCTGAGGTAGATGACATGCTTTTCCAAATATAATCCTGTATGGAGACATCCCCTAGGGTGCTTTGTATGTTGTCCTATGCGCCCATAGTGCTTCATCAAGAAGAATCAACCAATCCTTCCGAGAAGGATCCACTGTTTTCTCCAAACTCGCCTTAATCTCTCGATTAGAGAGCTCTGCTTGCCCATTCATTTGGGGATGGTAAGCAGTTGCAACTCTATGCTTGATGTTATATTTGGAAAATAGATTCGCTATCATATTGTTCAAGAAATGCGTACCTTCATCACTTTGAATCGGGGGGTTCCAAATCTCGTGAAAATATTCTTCATAAAAAATTTCTTCACCACTTTCGCGTCATTGGATGATGTAGCTACAACCTCGATCCATTTAGATACGTAATCAACTGCGAGTAAAATGTAGACATTTCCAAAGGACGGAGGGAATGGGCCCATGAAGTCTATGGCCCATACGTCAAAGATTTCTACTTCAAGTATGAAGTTAAGTGGCATCTCGCTCCTGGCTGTCAAGTTCCCTGTTCTTTGGCATTGGTCACAGTTCTTCGCAAATAGGTGTGCATCTCTGAAAAGGCTAGGCCAAAAGTACCCACTTTGGAGGACCTTGGCTGCAGTTTTTAATCCAGCGAAGTGATTTCCATGTGGAGCTGAATGACATGTTTCCAAAATGAATGCTACTTCTTCCTATGTTACACACCTTCTGAGTATCTGATCTGGTCCAAGCTTATTTAAATAAGGTTCATCCCAATAATATTCCTTCACATCTTTCAAAAACTTCCTCAGTTGTTGAGTTGTGGCTTCAGGAGGCTTCAGTCCACTGACTAGATAATTCACATAGTCCACAAACCATGGAATCTTTATTGCTCTTATTGCCAATATCTGTTCATATGCAAACGACTCTTGAATGTCCAACCCCTTTTCCACCCCTACCTCTTCCCCAAGCCTTGAAAAGTGATCTGCCACTTGATTTTTTGTCTGTTTGATGTCCTGGATCTCAATGTGGAATTCCTGCAAAAGTAAAATCCAGCGGATGAGACGAGGCTTGGCAACTTTCTTGGATAATAAGTGTATAAGGTTTGAGTGATCAATGTGAACCACAACTTTAGTTCCTACTAAGTAGGATCTAAACTTGTCAAACACATAAACTATTGTGAGTAGTTCGATGTCAGTTATTGTGTAGTTCAACTATGCTTCATTAGGTGTCTTGCTTGCATAGTAGATTGGTTGCACAATCCTACCCTTCTTTTGTCCTAACATAGCTCGTACTGCGAAATCACTGGCGTCACACATTAGTTCAAACGACTGATTCCAGTCTGGCTCAATCATGACTGATGCTGAACGAAGTGCACTCTTAAAAATTTAAAAAGCTTGCTCACACTCTTCATCAAATTTGAAAGGTCTGTCAACTTCAAGCAACCTGCACAAAGGATTAGAGATTTTAGAGAAGTCTTTGATGAATCTTCGATAAAAACCTACATGACCTAGAAAAATTCTGACATCTCATACTGTCTTGGGAAAAGGAAGCTTCGATATGAGCTCTATTTTTGCCTTGTCTACTGATAAGGGTAAAAAATATACTTATTTTACCCTTCTATTTAGCTCATTTCTTGGCCAAATGTTGTATGTTGTGATCAATTTTCTGTTCCCGAGCTCAAAATATGCTTAAATTGAGAAGTTAGGGTGTTGAGATTTACTTTTGTCAAATTGTACTCATTTGTGCTTAAAAAGACTTGATTTTAAGAGAATTTGACTTAGTTTGTTGCTGTACAGGAAAACAGAGGAAAAGTTGGAATTTCCCAGAACTGCGACCGCATTTCTGGGAAGGCAAAAATGAAATGCCACTGCATTTCTGGAAAAATTGAAGTCGTTCCGAGTCGTCCGCAGGTCGTTGTTTACGAGTCTTCTTCGCACCTAACTGGCTGTTTTGACCCCGAAACTGACTGGGCAACCTTCCAGCACCTATTTCGCAGCTCCTCAACCACTTTCTACACTATATAAGCTCGAGATTCGAAGTCAAATTCAAGCAGAACTCATTGGAAGAAAAGGGTGGTGAAAGAACCCTGGCTCGACGCCTATGAGTAGGGATGCCCGAGGTCCTTCTTAGATGACTGAATTCTAACCTGAGTTAGAAATCAAACCTTAGGGTTTGTAGGGATTTTCACCCATTCCCACTCGTAAAAGCGAGAGAGTGGAGTGTCTTCGCGAACTCTAGAAGGATTGAGTAAATAGAAAAACCCATAATATTTAGCTATCTCCTTTATTTCTAGCTCTTGAATCTTTTCATTATTCTGTATTATTTACATTCTTATTTCAATGAAAATGTGTTCATTTGCTCTTTATCTCACCATGAGTAGCTAAATTCCGTTGAGGGGTTCAATATGGTGAATTCCCTTATGGTTTATTGCCTTGAAAATGTTTTATTTTCTTAAGTTTCTATTCAATGCATGTCATTCTTTATTGATTATCACTCTAATCTTGCTGAGTTTAACTTGATCACTTAGACGATATTGGTTCTCATAAAGGTGATATAGGAGAAAAAACTCGAAAGAGATTGTTCGGCGGTATAGGGCAAGCTGCCTAAGGCACCCTATATCGACTATAGGGTTATAGGTTGAATTCGTGAATTATCTATGACGGAGTCGAGTCACAGAAATGTGCATAACGGTACTCGCTTAGCCTTCTAACGGTTCTTGGGAGCAAGGGCCAAATAGAACTTAAATCTGACCCAATGCATTCAATAAACTTGAGTTAAATATTGCATGACTATGGTTATTGCCTTTGGGATGAATCCATGTTGAATACCTTGTTTATTTCTTATTGTTATTCTTATAGTTATTTGCATGTTTTATTTATCTTTTCAAAAACTCAATCAATCAATCTTATTTTCTTTGGTTACCTTTTCAAAAGAATTCATTTGAGCAGTTTCTTCATCAAATCTAAACTTCCAATTTAGTCCTCGTGGGATCGATACCCTTGGAATACTTCTACGGTTTTTTTTATTACTACGTGCGACAATGTATACTTGCACTAAGTGTTAGCTTAATTATTCTTTATTCTTATTTATCATCTTATCTCACATTCCATTCATTCAGCTGACGACACACCAAGTTTTTGGTGTCGTTGCTGGGGACCAAAAGTGAAACCAGATTTATTTTTGAAATTGTGATCAGATTGCGACTGCATTTCTGTCTCAAAGGGAATTTGACTTCAGTTTGCATTTGTTTTTCTTTTACAGGTTGAAGTTAGTGCATGAACAAGGGGTATCAACTCCTTGAAATTGATCCAGAGATAGAAAGAACCTTTCGTCGTCAAAGGAAGGAACAAAGACGAAAGAAGAAGGAACAACAAGAGTTGAGCGCACGGGAATCTCTAGAGGAAGCATCTTACATTAAAGAGTTTCCAATGGAACCTCCTGGAGTCGATCCTCAAGTTGATCCACAAGATCGTGGAAGGGAGCAGAATGGCAGGAGAATTCCTCTTGTTCCTCTAGTTCCACCGGTGCCACAATAGGAAAACCCAATCTATATTGCTGAAGATCGCAATAGAGCAATAAGGGACTACGCTTTACCAGTTTTCCAGACATTAAATCCAAGAATTTTGGAGCCATCGATTGATGCTCCACAGTTTGATCTTAAACTAGTGATGTTCCAGATGTTGAATACAATGGGCCAATTCTTTGGACTTCCAAATGAAGATCCACACAAACATATTAAGCTATTTTTGAGAGTTTGCAATTCTTTTAAAGTAACAGGAGTGCCGGAAGATACTTTGAAGTAAAAACTTTTTCCATTTCATTGCAGGGAGATGCTGAAGCCTGGTTGGACTCATTTCCTCCAAACTTCATCACCTCTTGGAATGATTTGGTGGAGATATTCTTGGAGAAGTTTTTTCCCTCCAATAAAAATGCCAAGTACAGAGCAGAAATCATTGCTTTCAGACAGTCTTACAATGAACCTTTGGATGCAGCTTGGGAAAGATTCCAAAGGCTGGTTCGAAAGTGTCCACACCATGGATTGATTGCTTGCATTATTTTGGAGCATTTTTATAGTGGATTAGATCAAGCTTTAAAGGCACTAGTAAACGCATCTGCAAACGGATCGTTTCTAAAGAAGTCTGCTAATGAGGCACATGCTATTCTAGATACCAAGGCCACCGACAATCGACATTGGGGAGAAAATGAACCAACAACCATTTTGAAAAATCCAGTGAAAGCAGAGGAGACAGAGGCTAACTCTACGATGCAAGCCTAGATCAAGGCCATCCATAGCATGATGATGGGCATGTCCATGAACAGTCAAGCCAACATAGCCCCTGCCAATGCAGTCTCTTCTCTCTGTTGTGAGATACGTGGTGAGGAGCACATCGCTGATAATTGTCCACTAAATCCAGCATCTGTTTTTTATGTAGGTCCATAAGGAAATCAGAACCAGAATAGATGGAATCCTTATTCGGCCACGTACAACCCAGGATGGAGACAACATCCGAATGTTTCTTGGGGAGGACAAGCCGGGTCGAGTAATTCCAACACTCATCAATTTGGAAAGCAGACTACACAACAACAGCCGCAGAAAAACTTCCAACAAGTTCCAATGCAGAGTCAAGAGTCAAATCTAGAGACTCTTATGAAGGAGTACATGGCAAGGAACGATGCTGCAGTAAGGAATTTGGAAGTTCAGCTTGGACAAATTGCTCAGGAGATTAAGAATAGATTGCAAGGGACGTTGCCTAGCAAAACCGAGACCCCACACAGAGTAGGAAAGGAACAATGTAAGGCAGTGACCTTAAGAAGTGGATTAGAATACGATGGACCAAAATATCCAGTCAGTCAAGAAGCAGAGATCCCAGTTGAAGCTCGAGAAAAGATTTGTGAAAAGAAGTCAGACATTACCTCAGATAGGTTACAGAATAAAAAAGATAAAGTAGAAAGGACCAAGGAGCATGAAGCCTTGGTGGAAAAAGAAGAAAAAACAAAGTTGGAGAAACGACAGGGAAATGCAACCGCAAATGCGACCGCAAAACCCCAAAAATTTGTGATAGATCCAGATTACAGACCACCTCCTCCGTACCCGCAGAGATTCAAAAATGCCTCACAAGATGTACAGTTCAAGAAGTTTTTAGATCTATTGAAGTAGTTGCACATCAACATACCATTAGTGGAGACACTTGAACAAATGCCTACCTATGTGAAGTTCCCGAAAGATATCTTATCAAAAAAGAGAAGGTTAGGAGAATACGAAACGATTGCACTCACAGAATGTTCCAGTGCACTAGTGAAGAACGAGATTCCTCCCAAGCTTAAAGACCCAGGAAGCTTCACCATTCCATGCTCTATCGGAGGCAGGGATGTAGGTAGAGCTTTGTGCGACTTAGGAGCAAGCATCAACTTAATGCCATATTCGGATTTTAAACAGTTAGGGATAGGTGAAGCACGGCCAACGACTGTGACCTTACAGTTGGCAGACCGATCACTTACACATCCCATTGGAAAGATTGAAGAAGTATTGGTTAAAGTTGACAAGTTTGTTTTCCCTGCAGATTTCATCATTTTAGACTGTGAAGCTGACAAGGACGTGCCGATCATCTTAGGACAACCGTTCCTAGCCACTGGCAGAACCTTAATAGATGTGCAGAAGGGAGAATTGACTATGAGGGTAAACGATCAACAAGGCAATGCAATATCCAGGATACCTTGAGAGGTGTTCTATGATTGAAGAAGTTGACGAACTCTCTGTATCTATTTTGCAGGAAACATTAATGGGAAAACCACAGGAAGGGAACAAGTTCGAAAAGGAGGAACCAGGAGAGAAGGGGATTGGAGAAATGTCTGTCACAAATGATTCTACAACAGCATGGATAGAGGCATTAAGGGATTCATCAGATCACGAAGAAATCAGACCGTTACAGCCATCTCTGATCAGTCCTCCTGAACTGGAACTCAAGCCTATACCAGAGCATCTTAAATATAGTTTTCTTGGTGAAAATAAGACATTACCAGTCATCATCTCAACTTACCTTATTGAACAAGATGAAATTTCTTTGTTGCAGGTCCTCTCTAAACATATAAAAGCAATAGTATGGACCATCGCAGACATTCAAGGAATCAGCCCCTCATTTTGCATGCACAGGATAAATCTCGAAGAATGAGCTAAGAATTCCATTGAAAGTCAGAGGAGATTAAATTCCATCATGAAGGAAGCTGTTAGAAAGGAAATCTTAAAGTGGCTGGCTGCAGGAGTCATCTGCCCAATCGCAAACAGTAGTTGGGTCAGCCCAGTTCAATGCGTTCCAAAAAAAGGTGGGATGACTATAGTGGAGAATGAGAAAAATGAATTGATCCCAACAAGGACGGTTACAGGATGGCAAGTCTGCATATATTATCGTCGCCTTAATAAAGTAACTAGGAAAGACCACTTTCTGTTGCCATTCATAGATCAGATGCTAGACAGGCTTGCAGGGAAAGACTATTATTGCTTCTTAGACGGGTACTTTGGTTACAATCAGATAACTATAGCCCCAGAAGACCAGGAGAAGACAACGTTCACATGCCCATACGGAACGTTCGCCTTCCGGAGGATGCCATTCGGTTCATGCAACGTACCAGCCACCTTCCAAAGGTCTATGATGGCTATATTCTCCAATATGGTAGAACGAACAGTGGAAGTATTCATGGATGACTTCTCCGTCTTTGGTGAATCGTTTTCAGCTTGTCTATGAAATTTAGACCAAGTGGTAGAAAGATGTGAAGAAACCAATTTGGTACTAAACTGGGAGAAGTGCCTTTTATGGTACGACAAGGCATAGTCCTTGTGAAGGATTGGAATTCCGTAATTCCGTAAAGCGGAAGCGTAATTGGGACCGATTCGTAATTAATTTTGTTTAATCTAAAATACCAATACATTGGCAATAATATTAGAACTATTCTAAATATATATTAAGGCTAAGCATACAAAAATATTAGATCTAAATCTAATATGTATAGTAACAAATTAATTACTCTCGTTGACAACTCAGATTAAATTCACCAACTGCTTGTGAAATAATCACGAACCAGTGCGAACACCACCACTATGGCTACACCGGTATGACTCTGAGACTTCTAGAGGCAGGAGACTGGTGGGAGTCTAGAGGGAGAATTCTCTGAGAGTATGAGAATGAATGGGATGCCTTTCACCCCACCCCAGGGGTCCTATTTATAGGTAAAGGCCAAGACCTTTTTCCTAATAGGAAAAGGAAGACCTTTTCCTAATAGGAAAATGTCTCTAATTTTAATAAATAATTAATTAATTCCATAATTAATTAATTTCCCTAATTAAATATCATATATTTAATCTTAGGGATTTTATTAAAATTAAAATTAATATGAATCCAATTCATATTAAATTTATTTGAACTCTTTCAAATATTTTCTCTCAAGAATTAATTTTTGAAATTAATTCAAAAATTATATTATAAAGTTTCATAAACTTTATATTATAATGCATCAATATACATTATACGATTCCCCAAATAAATTAAACACTTTCAATTTATAATTTATACTTAATTGCCTCAAGTCTCTTTACGAGCTACCAGTGGGACCTAATGGACCTACAGATCAAAAGCTCCAACGATACGAGACTAATTGGCCAAACTCATTAACCAAGTTAGTCAACATTCGTTAACTATGGGTCACTCCACTAAAGACCCACAACTGCACTCTTCTCACTGTAGAATATTTCTGTGTCCACGGATATTGACCAATGCAGTCAGTCAATCCTTCACGTGTGTTCGTAACACCAGCTGGGTCAAATTACCGTTTTACCCCTGGGTTACCTCTGGTTCCTTAAATACCACTGATTCCTCTAATGAACAAGTTGTTTAGGATCCAACCACTAAACAGGAGTTCCTCTCGGGCCAGGAGAGGACGGCGCGCCTTTGTTCAAGCCCCGGAATCAGCCCTTAAGGGAACACACATCTACTTACCCCAATAGGGGAGGGAGTGAATTCCATCTTGTACTATTATGTTCCCAGCCCCCATTCGGTAATGCCCCTGAAATTGTAGGATTATTGAGTCGGCGAACTGGCCACTCTCACCCATACAAATCTAAGGACAATCCCTCCTGATAGGGGTTCATAACAGACTCAAGATTGAGATTGAGTTACCTAGGTCATCCTATTGAAATAGAAACCTAAACTAGTTAACGGCGTTACATCTAGTGGTTACTATTTCGCGGTCCGGTCTTATGCAAACTCATTGCATAGGATACCCCCACCTGCATGTCTCCTACATGGATGCTTTGGATCATTGCATCTGTATCGAATACAAGGTGGGCCGTATCACATAGTGTCACCAGGATAAGGTACCCAGCCTTATCCCTATACTATAGACCTTTTAGGTTGTTACTTGGACACTAATCCCCGTATGTCCCCACATACTAGTCCAAGTTTCATTTAAACAACCTTGGATCTTAGTTTATTGGATTTAGGGTTTATTAATGCAAACTCGATTATTCAATAACCAAATTACTGAATTACTCAAATAACAATTTATTGAGATCGATTAATTTGTTTCATTTACTACTTACGAGTTTTAGGGCATAAAACCCAGCAACTCCCACTTGAACTAAAACTCTAGTGGGCAATGTACATCAACAATCAAAATTGAATGAATAATCATTGAAGTAGGAATAGTAGTTTGTATTAATACTGTATAATACATGAAAAGTACAAATACAGATAAATACAATAAACTAGGGCATTCACAATACCCATTACACTTCTCCCACTTGCCCTGGATTATTCTATGTACATATCTTGCAGACCTAGACCGTCTAGATGACCCTCGAACACTTTAGCCGTGAGAGCCTTCGTAAATGGATCAGCAATATTGTGCGCAGAGGCTACCTTTGTGACGATCACGTTCCCTCGTTGCACGGTCTCTCTGATGAGATGATATTTGCGCTCTATGTGCTTGCCTCTTTTGTGACTGCGAGGTTCTTTAGAATTTGCCACTGCACCACTATTATCACAGTAAAGGGTGATTGGCAAGTTCATATTTGGAACAACTTCCAAATCCATCAAGAACTTCCGTAGCCATACAGCCTCCTTAGCTGCTTCACAAGCAGCGACATATTCGACCTCCATGGTGGAGTCTGCAATGCATCCTTGCTTGATGCTACGCCAGACTACAGCTCCCCCGTTGAGGGTAAATACTGACCCTGATGTGGATTTCCTAGAATCCTTACCAGTTTGAAAGTCAGAGTCTGTGTATCCTGTAAGGATCAAATCCTTAGAGCCATACACAAGCTGATAGTCCCTCGTTCTCCGAAGATACTTGAGGATGTTTTTAACTGCAGTCTAGTGGTCTAACCTTAGATTGGACTGGTACCTGCTGACTATCCCAACTGCATAGCAAATGTCAGGCCTAGTACACAACATGGCATACATAAGACTGCCCACAACTGAAGCATAAGGGATGCATCTCATATCCTCAATTTCTTGAGGTGTCTTAGGACACTGTTCCTTAGACAAATGAACTCCATGCCTGAAGGGTAGTAAACCCCTCTTGGAATTCTGCATCTTATATCTAGACAACATCTTGTCTATATATGATGCTTGAGACAGGGTTAACGTTCTGTTCTTACGATTCCTGATAATTTGAATCCCTAGAACATACTGAGCTTCACCCAAATCTTTCATTTGGAACTCAGTTGATAGCCTTTTTTTAATGTCAGGTAGATATTCTACATCATTTCCAATGAGAAGAATATCATCTACATACAACACCAGAAAAGCTACTGAACTGTTGATAATCCTTTTGTAAACATAAGGCTCATCAACGTTCTGGTCAAAGCCATAAGATTTGACAGCAGTGTCAAACTTTATATTCCAAGATATGGAAGCTTGCTTCAACCCATAAATGGATCGTCTAAGCTTGCATACTTTTTGCCCTGACCTTGAGCAACGAACCCCTCTGGTTGAGACATAAAGATGTTCTCATCAAGATTGTCATTCAGAAAGGCAGTCTTGACGTCCATTTGCCAAATCTCATAATCATAAAAGGTGGAAATGGACAAGAGAATTCTTATCGACTTTAACATGGCAACTGGGGAGAAGGTTTCCTTATAGTCCACCCCCTCCTTTTGGGTATAACCCTTTGCCACAAGTCGAGCTTTGAAAGTCTGTACTTTCCCAGCTGCGTCTCGTTTTCTCTTGTAGATCCATTTGCACCCTATGGGTTTAACCCCTTCAGGTAGGTCTACAAGATCCCAGACTTGATTGAAGTACATAGACTCCATCTCTAGGTCCATAGCTTTGACCCACTGGTCATGGTCCACATCATTCATTGCCTGCCTAAAGGTCAATGGATCCTCAACCCCATCATCAGGTATGACAGTTGGAGTTTCTGCTAAACCCAGATAGCGTTCAGGTTGAATAACAACCCTCCCACTACGTCGAGGCATTCTCAACTCTTGAGAAGGATGGGCTTGACCAGACGTACTGGGCTCATCAATAACTCTTGTTGAAGGTCCAGCCTCTGAACTGGGCTCATCAATAACTCTTGTTGAAGGTCCAGCCTCATCAACAACTCTTGTTGATTCATTTGTAGCTTTACCAGAAAGTTCACTTAGCACAATTTTACTGCGTGGTATATGTTCTTTAACGTGGTCTTCTTCCAAGAAAGTAGCATTTGTCGATACAAACACTTTATTTTCTTTTGGATCGAAGAAGTATCCACCTCTTGTTTCTTTTGGGTAGCCTACGAATAGGCATAATTTTGAACGTGAATCCAATTTCTTTGGGTTTGCTACTAACACATGTGCAGGGCAGCCCCAAATTCTGAAATGACGTAAACTAGGTTTACGCCCTTTCCAGAGCTCAAATGGTGTTTCAGAAACACTCTTTGAGGGAACAACATTCAAAATATAAACTGCAGTCTCTACTGCATAACCCCAAAAAGAACTAGGCAACTGACCATAGCTCATCATAGATCGAACCATGTCTAACAAGATTCTGTTTCTCCTTTCAGATACACCATTCTGCTGAGGTGTACCTGGTGCTGAGAGTTGGGATGATATTCCATGTTCTATCAAATAGTTTTGGAATTTTAAGTCCAAATACTCTCCACCTCGATCAGATCGAAGTGTTTTAATGGTCTTACCAAACAAGTTCTCAACTTCAGTCCTATACTCCTTGAACTTTTCAAGGGCGTCAGACTTATGACTCATTAGGTATAAATAACCATACCTTGAATAATCATCTATAAAAGAGATGAAATATTCATACCCTCCTCGAGCTCTTACATTCATTGGACCACAGAGATCCGTATGTACGAGTTGTAAGGGCTCCTTGGCACGATAACCATTTCCAGTAAAAGGTCGTTTGGTCATCTTACCTTCGAGACATGACTCACATGGAGGTAAAGTACCATTTTCTAACTAGCTTAGAAGTCCGTTCTTAACCAATCTCCCAATCCTATTGAGATTTATGTGGCCAAGTCTCAAGTGCCAAAGATAGGTACTTTGAGAAACTTTTTGCCTTTTTGGTTGAGTCTCAGTTGTCTTGAACATTTCATTGTTCAAAATAGCCCTAGACTCTATTGGTCTTAAGACATACAAATTGTTCTCCATTTTTGCATAACATATATCAGCACCCCTTTTAGTAATGAAAGCTTCATTCACAGAAAAGGACACTGAATACCCTTGTTCTAGCAAACAAGAAATAGAAATCAAATTTCTTTTTATTTTGGGAACTATATGTACGTTATCTAATAACATATAGCGTTCCCTGGAGAAGAACATTTTAATATCTCCCACTGCTTTAGCTGAAATGAGCTCCCCAGTCCCAACTCTTAGAGTCATTTCCCCAGCATCTAACTGTTGCCAGGAGCTCATTCCCTCAAAGGAAGAGCATACGTGATGAGTGGCACCTGAATCAAGGATCCAGGCTGTATCATCATTTTCCACTATACACGTTTCAATGATCAATAAATCAAATTTTTTTTCATTGAGATGTGCTAAGCAGTCTATGTCATATTCATCATGAACAATTTCAGATGAATTAGACATGTGGGCTTGAGGACCGTCCTCAGTTAAGACCAATTCCACGCAATTAATGTTTAAGTTCATTTTCTTAGTTGTATTAGAAATATCAGTTTTGTAGTTGGCGTTATTCGAGGCATACAAAGAACGTTTCATTGCTGAGAACAAACAAATTAACTTAATAAGTACTGTTGCATTAACCCATTACACAAAATAATATTATTATTTTAATCCAATCAATTTAGCAAAAGTAATGATCGACCCATAAAATAAACATTAATTTTGCAACGATACTTCAGAGGTTTAGAACAACAGTTACCGTAGGGTAGTCAGCTACTCCTCCTCTGAATTGAGATAATCTCAGCCAATCCCTATTCCCGGAATAACTCATATTCCAATAGTTCTTAGCTACAGTTTTTTTCGGTCAGGAATTTATTAACACCTTAACAATTTCCCGTAATTGTGACCCTCCATTTTTCAGATTTCAGAGGTCGACCCCAACAATACTACCGTAGGGAAAGTCAAAGTTGGAAATGGACATAGGAAACCCTATCCATTTCTGGAGTTTGCGTTGTTCCGACTCCCATGATCAAGCCCTCCGTAGGGTGATCGCTCCCAGGGCGACTCGCAGGCAGATCATGGGGATCTCAAGGTGCAATCTAATGGAGGAGACCGTAGGATACGATGACACATGTCCTGCTCCCACTTACTATAAAATACTCCCTCATTCACCTTGATATTAATCCATGCAAACACCATCCGTACGGGGCTGTTGGGTTCCTAGAGTGAGTAAAAATATGGTATAAAAGGACTCTAGAACTCTGTGCAAGTATACACAGTCCGCAGCAAGTAATAAGTATTATCAATCCAAGGCCTGAACTAGCTTCCACTTTATCTATTTTGTATAACTTTTTAATGGTTTCAAAGATGGTAAAAATGATTGGTTTTTAAGAATAATGCTGAAGCAAAAGAAATGACAGAACAGAAAGTAAACAAATAGGCAGACATATTAGAAACAGGCGCTGGTTAAGATTTAGTAATTGTTTTAAAAGATGCTCTAGCAATATTATTGATCATGCAAACTCTCGCAGTATTATTAGCGGATTCCTCCCGGAACTCCGTATCTTTTGGAATGTGTTTCAACCCCAATGAAGTACGACCGATCAAGCACTAGGCAACTGGCTATCCCTAGCTCAGTCACTGGCGTTCACCAATACACAATGATCGTAGTGTGATTAATCGCCACACACTCTCTAAATCATCCCTGAAACTAGAGAGAGGTATTCATACCGGCTGGCCAAGCGGGCATAAAATAGAAATGAACACAACAATTAATCAAGATGCATATAATCAATATTTATTACTAAAGTTAAGCACGACAATCACATTGTGTCCTAACCAACGCCTAAGCTACTTAGTTCATAATATGCATGGAAACACACGTTACAATCTGAGTAAGCATGTCCATAATTACAAGATAATAAAAGGAAATATTAATCTCCTTGATCAGCTTGCAACGATGGTCTTCTAGGTGGTCTCCAATCTCTCTCTTCTATTCGGCTCCCAAAGGTGGAAGGAACTTCCCAAGAATGGAATGTTTTTGTCCCAAAAGTGGAATGATCTTGACTTGGGCGGCTACTTCCTTTTATAGAAGGATAGGAGGCTTGAATTAGGTCAACATGGACACGTGTAAGGCTCTCCTTGCTCCTTTATCCCGAAAATAATTCAACAGAAGTCGGTTCATGAAGTTGGCTAACGAGCTGTGACGTGGCAGTTCTGCTCCCAGTTTTGCTGCAGCACAGAATTTGCTCCCTCAAGTCGCCTAGCAACAGATTCTGCACAAAATGATTTCCAAAGCTTCCATTCTTCCAAATGGGTTAAAACATGTAATATACATCTAAACCAACCCTATTAAGCACAAAAGACACACAAATCAATATAGAAATGAGGCCTAAATAACTACCTTTTGGGCAGTTACCACACCCCCAAACTTGAACTATTGCGCGTCCCGAGCAATACTAACCAACCTTCCCATCAAGAATTCAAAACATTAGACAAAGCACAGCTTAATCAAAACAGATAATCCAACACTACCTTCAACCTTTACCTGAGCATTCTGCAAACCAAGGACTGCTGCAGCAAAATAATTCTTCCGGCATGGACAAATAATCACCATTTTAAACTCAATTCTAAGAACTTGCCACAGCTTAGCTCTATTATCAGACATATCAAAACACATTTTTAAGGGGTTTATATTTTTGTTTTTCAGACTTAAAACAGCCCTACAGTCATAAGCTCTTAAGCACGGGATGACCCACTTTATGGTGCAGTATACCCTTGCCTCAAACTCATCACCAACTAGGCTAAATACTCTTTGTAAAGCTCAAGAATCCTTAGTTATTCTATCTCTTGCCCCTCAGAATGACAACATTTTATGATGAAACTCACCTAAGTTCTGGGAGACAGAAAAACTGCTGGACTATCATTCATCCTTCAAAACTTTTGCTTCATGAATTTTCTCAGCAAAATTTTCAACAATCACTTTTTTCGGCAAATAATTTTTCATAATTTTTCACATTTCCTAGGTCACCTTTTGACGCAAAGACAAACTGTGGGTATCACAAATGTCCCCGGTTACTCAATAACCTAACAAATTATTTCATGAAGGAGAGGAATGCTCGAGCAAAACAATTGGAGTAGCAAAAAGTCCCCCAAACTTGAATTATTCATTGTCCCCAATGAATTATCAGTTTTTGCAATTATACCCCCAAACTTAAATTTTCCTATCTGAATTCTAAAACTAAGTGTGGGACTAGACCTAAGCTTAAAGTGGATCACATAAGTCAACACTACCTCCAGAATTTTCTTTGCCGCAGCAACGACTAGGCCAAAGAAAATGCTCAAGCAAAAGGTTTCTGGAGATCAGAATACCTTGATCTGATTAAGCTTAGCCAGTCCAAGCTTCAAAAAGTCAGAAGGAATTAGTTAAGTTGGATTTACTCAGTGCTTATGGAACAGAAATAACTTCGGAAATTTCATTAAAACAAAGAGAAAGGAATTACAAAAGCAGATATATTTTTGTAGAAGCAAAAACATTAAAAAGAAACAAGCAAAAATATTAGCCAGCGGGGTCAGATATGCGCGAGCAACCAAAAATGGAAAAACAAAAGTAATGCTCGCTCAAAATCATCACATTAGTCAGTCTTCCTGACCCTGCTCTTCATCATCCTCCTCTTCTCTTTCAACAGGTGGGGGTGGAATCCAAGGGTTCAACAGATCCTCAGGGAATGCTGGAAGGGCTGGATACGGCTTGGAAAAATTCTCTTGCAGCGCCTTCTTCAGATTGGCATCACGATTTCTAACATAGTTCCAGAAGGTTAAAGCTTGCCTCTCGGCAAACTCTTGCCTGCTGGCTGAAAGTGCCAGTTGTTCTAAAACCGTGTTGATGCCGTAGATAAGCCCACCTTGACGTGCCTCCTGCGTACGCTGAAGCCGCGCCAAGTTAGGCGTATCTATAATTCCCTTGTCAAACAGGATAACATCTCCCTCATCCACTGGAACCCCTGCTCTTCTGCAAAGCATCGTGATTGTGTTCGGAAAGAACAGTTTCCCCACTTTCTTTTTCCAACAACCAGAAATCTCATTAACAATCATCTTCCCTACATCAATGCTAAGAGACCGCAAAATCGCGAAAGCCAGAAGAACCCGTTCCCTCGAGACCGTCGAGTCATGAGTCGTTGGAAGCATCCTCTGTCTGATAAATCCCATCCACGTGTTCGCTTCCCTCTTCAGATAAGCTGATTGAAATGTCCTTTTCCCTGTCTTGGACAGCTGCCACTGTGCCCCTTCAATACCCACCTCCCGCACAGCATCACTTAACTGCTCATTAGATGGCGCTACAGCCATCTCATTATAAGCTGCATGGGGGAAATTCTGAAGGTTATACAGTGCATTGATAGCACTAGGACTCCAGTCTACCTCGACTCCTCGAACAATCACCTGGAAACCATCCTCTTTATCAATATTAGCATAAAATTCACGCACCACCTGTGCGTTTACAGACTCAGGCTTCGCACAAAACAACTCCCAGCCATGGTCTGCAATGCCGGTCCTCAGAAAATGTGGAAGATTACCGCTAAATCCTCTTACAAACAGGAAGTCTCTTTTCAGCAGCTCAGTGTATTTTGCTCTGGCAAAATTGTTGATGAAGCGGCCATGTTCTTCTATTTCATCAGGTTCCTCCGATGCTTCAGCAACACTTTTGCCCTTTTCCGCCCTACGCTTGAGCAACCGCTCTTCCTCAGCCTTTTTCTCTGCCTCTTCTCTTGCTCTTTCCTCGGCTTCCTTCTTCTCACGCTCTACTCTCTCTGCATTCTCTCTTTCAGAATCCGTGGTTGGAGGCGAAGGAGTATCAGTTCGGACAACCCCAACGCGGCCTGCTTTCCTCTTAATGCGGCGACGTTTCGGTGCTTCTGGCATGATCACCTCCACTCGAGCCTCCTGCACCGGCTCATTATCCGTTACCTGAACATCTTCTGCCTGTTGCTCTTGCACATCCTCGACCTGCTTTTCTTGAACTTCTTCTGAGATTTCTTCTCGAACTTCCTCGGTATTTTCCTCTCGAACTTCCTCTGTTTGCTCCTCTTGAACTTTTTCTGTATCCGCGACTCTCTGCTCAGCCTCCTCTGGGTTCTGTACATCAGGTTCTTGCGGGTCTCCTTCTTCTACTGTGGCAGCAACAACTTCTGTTGCCTTTTCTTGTTCCTCAGCCCTCTGTTGTCGTCTTCGTCTCTTGGTCTCTTTCTCCTCTGGTGTTTTTTTTTTCTTCGCCTTTACCTTCTGCACCTCAGGGGTAACAGGTACCTCTTCCTCCTCATTCTCTCTTTCTTTCCTCACTCTTGTTTTTGCCATGAAGGACTCAAGGGTTTAACAGAGAAAGAAAGCGAGAACGAAAGCAAAAGATCGAAGCAAGAAGATGAAGTAAGAGAAACGTACCGAGGGTTGCCAATAAATAAGGCTTTAGCAAAATAAAATCCTAACAGAAAGATCTTGCTTTCATTAACTTGAAATTACCGCTTTAAATCGCATGCAACCGGTAGAATTAAACCATCCAACGGTAAAATCTGGAATTCAAACGCCCATGGTAAATAATTATGCGTTGTCAAATAGCCAGACCGTTGGATCATTCCTGCATGACACGTGGCAGCATCCATGCAATCTACCTGCCCATAGAAAATTCAAAATCGAACGGCAAAAATAATTACTCCAACAAACCCCTTCTTATTCGGACGATTCGCTTCAGCCATAACTTTGCCGCAACAACTTTCTGAACCTGAAGAGTCCTGGATACGTAATTCGAATTTCAAAGCAGGAAAATCAAATCTTTTAAATTCAAATTTAAATTTAACCGAACAAATCAAATTTAATCCCTTTTTTTTTATTTTGAAGCCGAATTAATTAGAGGAAAATCTTTATTAAACCTACACTAATTAAAATGTAAATCTAAACTAAAATCTAATAAAACCGAATCTAAGATAATTCAATTAAATAAATAAACTGAAAATAAAATCCAACAAAATCAAATAAAATTCAAATAGACATAGATAAAATCTAAAATAAATTCTACGGAATTAAAAATAACAACAGAAAATAAATCATTAAACGAACTAAATCTAGAATACTCGAAATTAAAAATAAATCAGCGAAAAATAAAATTAAAACAAACTCTGGGAGCTCAAAATATTGCTCTTTAAAATGCTCCCGCAAACATCTTGCTCTCTCAATCATCAACCAACTTTAGGGAAGGATATTTCATCTGGAACTCCTCTCCCCAATAATGTTTGACACGCTGTCCATTCACTTTGAACATTCTCCCATCCTTCTCGTCTTGCAAAGTAACTGCTCCATGGGGGAAAACCTCAATCACCACAAACGGACCTGACCATTTGGATTTTAGTTTCCCAGGAAACAATTTCAATCTAGAATTATAAAAGCAAAACTTTTTGACCTTTGACAAACTCTTTAGGCTTAATTTTCTTGTCATGCCACAACTTAGTCTTTTCTTTATACATTTTCGCATTCTCATAAGAAAATTGGCGAAATTCCTCCAATTCGTTAAGCTGTAGCATTCTCATTGCTCCTGCACGACTCAGATCAAAATTTAATTTTTTCAAAGCCCAAAACGTTTTATGCTCTAGCTCTAATGGTAAATGACAAGCTTTCCCATATACTAGCCGATAGGGAGACATACCTAAAGGAGTCTTATAGGCTGTCCTATAAGCCTAAAGAGCCTCATCCAACCTAAAAGACCAATCCTTTCTAGATGGATGGACTACTTTTTCTAGAATTGATTTAATTTCCCTATTACTTATTTCAGCTTGATTCCATACTTAGCTAAAAGCTTAGTTAAGATATTATTAACAAAATGTGTACCCTCATCACTTATTAGAGCTATAGGTGTCCCAAACCGCGAAAAAATGTGCTATTGGAGAAACCTTGAAACCGTCTTGGCATCACTCTGATGGCATGCAATGGCCTCCACCCACTTGGACACGTAATCCACTGCCAATAAGATAAAAACATTGCCATTAGAAGGGGGAAATGGCCCCATAAAATCAATACCCCATACATCGAATAATTCCACTTCCAAAATGTAAGTAAGAGGCATTTCATCTCTAGGCCCTAAGTTTCCTCTCCTTTGGCAAGCATCACATTGCTTGTAGAACCAATGGGCATCCTTAAACAAGGTAGGCCAGAAGAATCCACAATGCAAAATCCTCATAGCTGTCCTCTGACCGCTGAAATGGCCTCCATACGGCGAAGAGTGACATTGCTCCAGGATTTCCTTTGCTTCATCACCTGAAACACACCTACGAATAATACCGTCAGAGCATTGCTTATACATAAATGGCTCATCCCAATAGAAAAATTTTGCATCATGCTTAAACTTTTTCTTCTGCCTCCAATCCATGTCAATAGGAGTGACTCCTTTTACCAAAAAGTTGGCAATATCAGCATACCAAGGGATCTCCTTTACTACCTTTACCTCAACAGCGAAAAGCTGTTCATCTGGAAAAGAATCGGAAATGGCAGATTGCTCCAGCACAGATGATGGTGGATCAAGACGAGACAAATGATCTGCAATGACATTCTCTGATCCCTTCTTATCCTTTATCTCCAAGTCGAACTCCTGCAATAATAAAACCCAACGAATTAGTCTAGGCTTTGCATCTTTCTTTGACATTAAATACCTTATTGCTGCATCATCCGTGAACACCGTGACTTTGGATCCAACCAAATATGGCCGGAATTTCTCAAAGGCAAACACAACAGCTAATAACTCCTTTTCAGTAGTTGTGTAGTTGACTTGTGCCTCATTTAAAATCCTGCTTGCATAATATATAGGATGGATAAATTTGCCCTGCTTTTGCCCCAGCATAGCACCTACTGCAGCATCACTTGCATCGCACATTACCTCAAATGGTAAATTCCAATTAGGTGCACAAAGAATGGGTGCTGAGATTAAAGCAGCCTTCAATGTCTCAAAAGCCTTCCTACAATCTGCATTAAAGTCAAAAATATGATCAGTGCACAATAAGTTACAAAGAGGTTTACTGATTTTGGAAAAATCCTTTATGAACCTTCTATAAAATCCCGCATGACCTAAAAAACTCTGAATCCCCTTCACTGAATTCGGTGGTTCTAATCTTTCAATAACCTCAACTTTTGCTCTATCAACTTCTAGACCATTCTTAGAAATCCTATGACCTAACACTATGCCCTCCTTCACCATGAAGTGGCATTTCTCCCAATTAAGAACTAGATGGGTATCCTCACATCTTTTTAACACCTGACCTAAATTATCTAAACAACTCTGAAAAGACCCTCCAAAAACTGAAAAATCGTCCATGAATACCTCAATAGTGGACTCAATCATATCAGAAAAAATTGCTAACATACACCGTTCAAATGTTGCTGGAGCATTACAAAGACCAAAAGGCATTCGCCTGAAAGCAAACGTCCCATAAGGGCAGGTGAAAGTGGTTTTTTCCTGATCCTCAAGAGCAATAGTAATCTGGTTATACCCAGAATAACCATCCAAGAAACAGTAGTAGGCCTGACCAGCCAATCTATCCAACATATGGTCAATAAATGGCAGAGGGAAGTGGTCCTTACGGGTGGCTTTATTAAGCCTCCTGTAATCCATACAAACCCTCCAGCCAGTTACAGTCCTAGTTGGGATCAACTCATTGTCTTTATTGCTCACCACAGTGACACCTCCTTTCTTAGGAACACATTGGACAGGGCTCACCTCCTTTTTAACCACTTCTTTCATTGCAGGGTTAAGCCTTCTTTGTTGCTCAATACTCCTAAAGGATCCCTCCTCTAGAGTGATTTTGTGCATACAAAAAGATGGGCTAATCCCCTGAATGTCAGCCAATGTGCAACCTATTGCCTTGCGGTATTGCTGCAGCAACTTTATTAGGGCCTTCTCATGATCCGGCATTAAATCTGATGCAACAATAATGGGCAACGTCTCACCTTCCCCAAGATACACATACTTTAGATGATCCGGCAAAGGCTTCAAATCTAAAGTGGGTGCCTCAATCAGGGATGGCTTAATCGGGGGAGCCTTTCTTTGATCTAAATATAAAGACTCAAAAACATCCTCACACCTAAACACTTCTTTTCCATTTTTTCTCTCTAAAACCTCTAAATCTTCTACACTAACCTCTCCATGATTTTCCAAATGCTTATTTGCCGAGTTCCGAATTGCTGTCTCAATAATTGTGCTCTCTAGAATCCTAATGAAAGAGCAATCTTCCATCTCGTCTGGATACTTTATGGCCTTAAACACATTAAATTTTACCTCCTCATTACAGACTCTCATTGTTAATTCCCCTTTTTGAACATCTATTAACGCCCTACCAGTAGCCAAAAATGGACGACCTAGAATAATTGGGACATCTTTGTCAGCCTCATAGTCTAAAATAATGAAATCAACAGGAAATATGAATTTATCTACCTTTACTAAGACATCCTCAATTTTCCCCTCAGGATATGTGATAGACCTATCAGCTAATTGGAGTGTAACTGTGGTAGGCCTAGCTTCACCAATACCTAGCTTTCGATAGACCGAAAGAGGCATAAGGTTAATGCTTGCACCTAAATCACAGAGTGCTCTACCTAACTCTTTTCCACCTATAGACACAGGTATAGTGAATGATCCTGGATCCTTAGCCTTGGTTGGTAGCCCATTCTTAAGAATAGCACTACATTCCTCAGTAAGAGATACAGTTTCAAACTCACCTAACCTCTTCTTTTTAGTTAAAATATCCTTAAGAAATTTAGCATAATTAGGCATTTGCTCTATAGCTTCTACTAAAGGGATATTTATATGCAATTGCTTAAGAATCTCTAAAAACTTTTTAAATTGACCATCCTGATTCTTAGGCTTTTGCCTTTGTGGAAAAGGTAGAGGTGGTACATAAGGTGGGGGTGGCACATAAGGAGGTTCCACATCTGGAACAGAACTAGATGCTCCAGCATCTTTATTGCTGCCTCCAGCACCCTAACCAGACTCCAACTCTTTCTCAACAACAACAACATTTCTATCACAATTATTATCTATATCCTGGGTTTTACTAGGCTCTTTTCTTTCTTCCAGGGGTTTACCACTCCTAAGAGTCACTGCCTTTACCTGCTCCTTACCTTCCCTTCTAGGGTGTTCAGTATCTGATGGAAGTTTCCCTTGAGGCCTTGCCTTCAGCTCATTGGCTAGCTGACCCACCTGCAATTCCAGGGCTCTCATTGAAGCTTGATTACTTTGAATTGCGGCGTCTGTACGAGCCATAAATTCTTTCATCATTGCCTCGAGAGAATCCCCCGAATTTTGCTGGGGCAAAGCCTGCTTATTTTGCTGGGGCAACACCTGCGCTTTAGCAAATCCTGGCTGGTTCACCTTTTGCTGTGTTTGCACAGTACTCCCTTGTCCTCCCCACGCGAAGTTGGGGTGGTTGCGCCAACCTGGATTATAAAAGTTAGAATAAGGGTTATTCCTCTGATTACCTACAAAAAACACAGAAGCTGGATTGCTGGGGCAAAACTCGTAGTTGTGGTTTTCACCACAATAGACACAAGCTTTCTCTGCAACTTGGTTCACCACTACAGCAGGCTCCACAACTGGCGGCTGTTGATGACTAATCACTGTCACATTCTTAAGAGCGTTAGCAATCATTGCAAGATCAGCCCTAATGGTGGACACACCATCAACTTCTAATACACTCTTAACCTTTTTATTTGTGCCTCTAACATCCGACCACTGACAACTATTAGTAGATATTCTTTCTAAAATTTCATATGCTTCGTTAAAGGTTTTTGCCAAAAGGGCCCCTCCAGCCGAAGCATCAACCATACCTTGAGTTACCGCGTTCAATCCATTGTAAAATGTTTCCATTTGGATACAATGTGGTAAGCCATGGTGGGGACACTTTCGCAAAAGCTCCTTAAACCTCTCCCAAACCTCACTAAAAGTCTCATCTTCAAGTTGCCTAAACCCTACTATTTCACTCCTTAATTTAGCATTTCTATTAGGTGGGAAATATTTACTCAAAAATTTTTCAGCTAACTCATCCCATGTCCTAATTGATCCTGGAGCAAAAGAATTTAACCACGCCTTCGCTCCATCCCTAAGAGAATACGGGAACAAAGTTAATCTAAGAGCATCTCTAGGCACTCCTTGAATTACAAAAGAATCACTAACTCCTAGAAAAGACTTAAGATGTAAATGAGGGTCTTCAGATGACAAACCATGGAACTGCCCCACGGTTTGCAACATCTGAAACATTACCGGTTTCATTTCAAAATTTGCCGCTTGAATTTGAGGACGTGCAATCCCTTGATTCAACTCATCAAACATTGGAAAAGCATATGCTCGAATGGCTCTGGTCCTATCGTTCGCTACGAAGATAGGATTCTCAGCCTGATTATTTTGCTGCTCATTTTGCTCCAGCGGTGGGTTTTGCTGCAGCACACGATTCTGCTGGGGGTTCGTTGGATCGTCAGGACCCTGCGGTAGATGCGTCACGTCAGCCATTTGATTTTGCTGTCTACGCTGCTCTCTACTTCTTATCCTGAATGTCCTCTCGATTTCTGGATCAAGCTCGAACCTCACCCCAGGCGGATCGCTCATGCACCAAACTCACGCCTGCAAAAACAAAAGAAACAATCAAAAAGTTCTAGCACCAAACCACTAAAACACAAAACAGATCAGATAGAAACTTATTCAGTTCCCCGGCAACGGCGCCAAAAACTTGTTGGGTTCCTAGAGTGAGTAAAAATATGGTATAAAAGAACTCTAGAACTCTGTGCAAGTATACACAGTCCGCAGCAAGTAATAAGTATTATCAATCCAAGGCCTGAACTAGCTTCCACTTTATCTATTTTGTATAACTTTTTAATGGTTTCAAAGATGGTAAACATGATTGGTTTTTAAGAATAATGCTGAAGCAAAAGAAATGACAGAACAAAAAGTAAACAAATAGGCAGACAGATTAGAAACAGGCGCTGGTTAAGATTTAGTAATTGTTTTAAAAGATGCTCTAGCAATATTATTGATCATACAAACTCTCGCAGTATTATTAGCAGATTCCTCCCGGAACTCCGGATCTTTTGGAATGTGTTTCAACCCCAATGAAGTACGACCGATCAAGCACTAGGCAACTGGCTATCCCTAGCTCAGTCACTGGCGTTCACCAATACACAATGATCGTAGTGTGATTAATCGCCACACACTCTCTAAATCATCCCTGAAACTAGATAGAGGTATTCATACTAGCTGGCCAAGCGGGCATAAAATAGAAATGAACACAACAATTAATCAAGATGCATAGAATCAATATTTATTACTAAAGTTAAGCACGACAATCACATTGTGTCCTAATCAACGCCTAAGCTACTTAGTTCATAATATGCATGGAAACACACGTTACAATCTGAGTAAGCATGTCCATAATTACAAGATAATAAAAGGAAATATTAATCTCCTTGATCAGCTTGCAACGATGGTCTTCTAGGTGGTCTCCAATCTCTCTCCTCTATTCGGCTCCCAAAGGTGGAAGGAACTTCCCAAGAATGGAATGTTTTCTCCCAAAAGTGGAATGATCTTGACTTGGGCGGCTACTTCCTTTTATAGAAGGATAGGAGGCTTGAATTAGGTCAACATGGACACGTGTAAGGCTCTCCTTGCTCCTTTATCTCGAAAATAATTCAACAGAAGTCGGTTCATGAAGTTGGCTAACGAGCTGTGACGTGGCAGTTCTGCTCCCAGTTTTGCTGCAGCACAGAATTTGCTCCCTCAAGTCGCCCAGCAACAGATTCTGCACAAAATGATTTCCAAAGCTTCCATTCTTCCAAATGGGTTAAAACATGTAATATACATCTAAACCAACCCTATTAAGCACAAAAGACACACAAATCAATATAGAAATGAGGCCTAAATAACTACCTTTTGGGCAATTATCAGGGGTCACTCCCAGGGTGACTCGAGGCCAAGCATGGACCTCACGTTGTGAACTTTTAAGGACGTGAGAGCAAAACTTGATTTATGAAAATCTTGTTTTGACATATTTCCTCCCACTAAGTATTTTTATAATTATAGGGTCTATTACTTAGGTAAATTCCGGCAAAGTGAATCTATCTAAGTCTATGCCTGTATATAACTTTTATATATATAGGTCTTTTCTCTAATGTCTAGGTGGATTAAACACTTTTAATTACCCAGAGACATTGCATGCTAATATAACTATGGTTAATTCAACTCAAGTTCCGGCTCAGTTCCCAGGTAGCAGGTGTTCCGTAAACCGTCATCTTAAGTACCTCCAGCCTTAGACAGAACTTTACCGGTAGAGTTCCCTTATAACCAATAGTTATGATAAATCTTTACTCTAAAGATCTAGGTGAATTAAACTCTTTTAATTGACCTAGTGACATTGCATGCTAATATAACTGTGGTTAATTCAACTCAAGTTCCAGCTCAGTTCCCAGGTAGCAGGTGTTCCATAAACCGTCATCTTAAGTACCTCCAGCTTTAGACAAAACTTTACCGGTAGAGTTCCCTTATAACCAATAGTTATGATAAATCTTTACTCTAAAGATCTAGGTGAATTAAACTCTTTTAATAAACTTAGTGTCATTGCATGCTAACATTTAACTATAATTAATTCAACTCCGGTATTCCGAGTTAGTTCCCAGGTAGGAGGTGTTCCGTAAACTGTCATCTTAAGTACCCCCAGCCTTAGACAGAACTTAACCGGTGGAGTTCCCTTATAATCATAGTAATGTTTTTCCTACTTAGTCAATTAAAACTATTTTTAATTCTAAGTAAGAAAATAATTCTAATCCTATTAGAATTATAATGAGCTTAGGTCTAATTAATTTTAAACATTTTAAAATTAATACATTTTAACCTAAGGTCCTATGTTTGCATGCAACTCTTTGTTATAGGTTGACGGTTTCTAATCAATTTTATAACTTATTATAAAATTTTAATGATTAGCCCTATAACATTCTTCTATGGTGTTGGAAAAACAACAATCATACTCTAATTATTAAACACCATATTATTATGACGCCGATAACGATAATATAACGATTATATTAATCTAAGGTGGTGTCATCCTTCATGCAATTTCAATTTCATTTAATTAATATCGATTATATTAATTAAACATCCACGAAATTAAATTACATGAAATTTGACATTAATATAATATAACTCTTATATTAATCTAATTAATGTCATGCTCAATGCTATTCCATTTTCATTTAATTAATATAACATTTTATATTAAATCATACATGAAAACAAGCATTGATATATATTGATTATTTTCATTCATAATATAACTAATTATATTAATTCTCATGATAATAATCCTAAGCATGCATGCTACATTAATAAAATATAACAATTATATTTAGCTAAATTAATGTCATGCATCATGCTTCACGAATTTCATATATTTAATATAACGATTATATTAAATAACTCATGAAATTAAATTCATGCATAATTATCATACATTATAACAATTATAACATAAATATGCATGAAAACTTGCTTAACCTATGGTGGGAATTTAAGCTATATGACATCCACAAAGCAAATAAATAGCAATTGAACCGGTTAATTTTGGCCCCTAGGATAAAATAAAGCAGAAATTACAATAATTATAGCTAAATTCTATCCTAAAAGTCCTTTTGCAGCTCCAAATACTGGTCTAGACCGTCCGAACCGACCCGAACCACTTCGAACCAGCTACGAAAACCACGAACCGAGCCAAATTCCAGCTGAAACAGACAAAATCGGTCCCAGCCCAGCCAGTCCGCGTGAACCGGACCGCCCAACCGCCTTGAACCGTCCTGTTGCGAATCCTTAACGCGTGCTGTAATTGTGACAGCGTTGCGATTTCTCTGATTTTTATCTCATAAAAAACCTATTCTAGACCCGGACTTACATAGGACTCGATTTTACATAAAATACCCGAAACACCGGGCCCTTACAAGATCAAATCACATAAAAACAGTAAAATCTATGGCCATAAAATTAACCTAAACAGTTCAATGCAAACCATACATACATTATGCATTAATCAATCCCACCAATAGCCAATGCATATTTTAGAGAAACAAAATTAGATCTACGATCGGCTCTGATACCAATTGAAGGATTTGAATTCCGTAATTGCGTAAAACGGAAGCGTGATTGGGACCGATTCGTAATTAATTTTGTTTAATCTAAAATACCAATACATTGACAATAATATTAGAACTATTTTAAATATATATTAAGGCTAAGCATACAAAAATATTAGATCGAAATCTAGTATGTATAGTAACAAATTACTTACTCTCGTTGACGACTCAGATTAAATTCACCAACTGCTTGTGAAATAATCACGAACCAGTGCGAACACCACCACTATGGCTACACCGGTATGACTCTGAGACTTCTAGAGGCAGGACACTGGTGGGAGTCTAGAGGGAGAATTCTCTAAGAGTAGGAGAATGAATGGGATGCCTTTCACCCCACCCCAGGGGTCCTATTTATAGGTAAAGGCCAAGACCTTTTTCCTAATAGGAAAAGGTCTCTAATTTTAATAAATAATTAATTAATTTCCCGAATTAAATATCATATATTTAATCTTAGGGATTTTATTAAAATTAAAATTAATATGAATCCAATTCATATTAAATTTATTTGAACTCTTTCAAATATTTTCTTTCCTAATAGGAAAAGGTCTCTAATTTTAATAAATAATTAATTAATTCCATAATTAATTAATTTACCCAATTAAATATCATATATTTTATCTTAGGGATTTTATTAAAATTAAAATTAATATGAATCCAATTCATATTAAATTTATTTGAACTCTTTCAAATATTTTCTCTCAAGAATTAATTTTTGAAATTAATTCAAAAATTATATTATAAGTTTCATAAACTTTATATTATAATGCATCAATATACATTATACGATTCCCCAAATAAATTGAACACATTCAATTTATAATTTATACTTAATTGCCTCAAGTCTCTTTACGAGCTACCAGTGGGACCTAATGGACCTACAGATCAGAAGCTCTAACGGTACGAGACTAATTGGCCAAACTCATTAACCCAGTTAGTCAACATTCGTTAACTGTGGGTCACTCCACTAAAGACCCACAGCTGCACTCTTCTCACTGTAAAATATTTCTGTGTCCACGGATATTGACCAATGCAGTAAGTCAATCCTTCACGTGTGTTCGTAACACCAGCTGGGTCAAATTACCGTTTTACCCCTGGGTTACCTCTGGTTCCTTAAGTACCACTGATTCCTCTAATGAACAAGTTGTTTAGGGTCCAACCACTAAACAAGAGTTCCTCTCGGGCCAGGAGAGGACAACGCGCTTTTGTTCAAGCCCCGGAATCAGCCCTTAAGGGAACACACATCTACTTACCCCAATAGGGGAAGGAGTGAATTCCATCTTGTACTGTTATGTTCCCAGCCCCCATTCGGTCATGCCCCTGAAATGGTAGGATTATTGAGTCGGCGAACTGGCCACTCTCACCCATACAAATCTAAGGACAATCCCTCCTGAAAGGGGTTCATAACAGACTCAGGATTTAGATTGAGTTACCTAGGTCATCCTATTGAAATAGAAACCTAAACTAGTTAACGGCGTTACATCTAGTGGTTACTATTTCGCTGTCCGGTCTTATGCAAACTCATTGCATAGGATACCCCCACCTGCATGTTTCCTACATGGATGCTTTGGATCATTGCATCTGTATCGAATACAAGGTGGGCCATATCACATAGTGTCACCAGGATAAGGTACCCAGCCTTATCCTTATACTATAGACCTTTTAGGTTGTTACTTGGACACTGATCCCCGTATGTCCCCACATACTAGTCCAAGTTTCATTTAAACAACCTTGGATCTTAGTTTATTGGATTTAGGGTTTATTAATGCAAACACGATTATTCAATAATAAAATTACTGAATTACTCAAATAACGCTTTATTGAGATCTATTAATTTGTTTCATTTACTACTTACGAGTTTTAGGGCATAAAACCCAACACCTTGGACATCGCATTTCAAGGAAAGGAATTGAGGTGGACAAGGCAAAGATCGAGATCATATCCAAGTTACCTTTCCCAAAAACAGTGCGAGATATCAGAAGCTTTCTAGGCCATGTAGGTTTCTATAGAAGATTTATTAAAGACTTTTCTAAAATTTCCAAACCCTTGTGCAGGTTACTGGAAGTGGATAGACCGTTCGACTTCGATGAAGATTGCAAACAAGCGTTTGAGATTTTAAAGAAGGCACTCGTCTCATCGCCAATCATAATTGAACCAGACTGGACTCAACCATTTGAGTTGATGTGCGACGCTAGTGACTTTGCAGTTGGTGCAGTCCTATGTCAGAAAAGAGGAAAGATAGTACAACCTATCTACTTCGCAAGCAAGATGCTCAACGAAGCTCAGTTGAACTATACTGTCACAGAAAAGGAATTACTGGCAGTAGTGTTTGGTTTTGAAAAATTTTGATCCTACCTTGTGGGAACTAAAGTTATAGTTCACACAGATCATTCCGCCCTCAAGCATTTACTTTCGAAAAAAGATGCCAAACCTCGACTAATTCGAAGGATTTTGCTCCTGCAGGAGTTTGACATAGAGATCCAAGATAGAAAAGGAACAGAAAATCAGGTAGCAGACCATCTATCAAGACTTGGAGAGGGAGCACAAATAGAAAAGGGGCTGGACATTCAAGAGTCGTTTGTGGATGAGCAGATTCTGGCGGTCAGAACTATTGAACTTCCATGGTTTGCAGATTATGTAAATTATCTAGTCAGTGGACTAAAACCACCATAAGAAACCATTCAACAACTCAAGAAGTTCTTAAAAGACGTCAAAGACTACTACTGGGATGAACCATATTTGTATAAGCTGGGGCCTGATCAAATACTAAGACGGTGTGTACCGGAAGAGGAGATACCTTTGATATTGAGAGCTTGTCATGTAGCTCAATACGGAGGACATTTCGCAGGACTCAAGACAGCGACCAAAGTCCTCCAATCCGGTTATTTTTGGCCTAGTCTCTTCAAAGATGCACACCTCTTCACGAAAAATTGTGATCAATGCCAAAGGACGGGGAACCTGACAACTAAAAGCGAAATGCCCCTACACTGCATACTCGAAGTAGAAATCTTCGACGTATGGGGGATAGACTTTATGGGACCATTCCCATCATCCTTTGGGAACATCTACATCTTGCTGGTAGTGGATTATGTATCAAAATGGATTGAGGCAATAGCAACCGCAACAAATGATGCCAAGGTGGTAAAAAAATTCTTTCTGAAGAATATCTTCACCAGATATGGAATTCCTCGCTTCATCATAAGTGATGAAGGATCTCACTTCCTGAACAAAATAATAGCCAGTTTGTTTTCCAAATATCACATTAGACACAGGGTAGCTACTGCTTACCATCCCCAAACTAATGGACGAGCAGAGCTCTCTAACAGGGAAATCAAGGCTATTTTTGAAATACCAGTGGATCCCACTCGCAAGGACTGATCATTGAGGCTCGATGAAGCAATATGGGCCCATAGAACTGCATATACGGCACCATTAGGAATGTCTCCGTATCGCCTCATATTCGGAAAAGCCTGTCACTTGCCACTCGAATTAGAGCACAAGGCTTATTGGGCATTGAAAAAGTTTAACTTCAACATGGAGAAAGCAGGGATAAAAAGGAAATTGCAACTTAACGAGCTGGAAGAACTCCGACATTTCTCTTATGAAAATGCAAAACTCTACAAGGAGAAAGTCAAGCGATGGCATGATAGAAGAATTCACCCAAAGGAGTTCTACAAAGGCCAGAAAGTATTACTCTTTAATTCAAGACTCAAATTATTTCCAGGAAAACTCAAGTCGAGATGGTCAGGGCCTTTCAAGATTGTGAAAATTGTTGACTATGGAACTGTGGTATTGACCGATAATCAGGGCATGCACTTCAAGGTAAATGGACAAAGGATCAAACCGTATTGGAGGAGAGGCTTCGAGGATAAGGAAGCCCATGTCTCCGTGATTGATTTGGTATGACTTCTACACCTTGAAAGAATTTATTTTTGTACATTACCTGGATCTATAAAATAATAATCTACACAAGAGCTCTAAAATATCTGGACAAGAGTAAAATCTCTGTCAAGGAAAATCCTGTCCAGGAAAAGGTATTTAAGATGACCATTGGGAACACCTTTTCCTGGGGATTTACCTGGGAGTTTAGAAAAGTCCATATTATTTTGTGCCTCGTCTTATGTTTAAAATAAAAGCAGAAAAATATAAGAAGTGTAAGTCTGTTTAGAATAAATGATTTGTGATCAAGAGGGAACTTTGTCTGAGGAAAGTCCTAACTAGGCTAAGGTATTTAAGCTGACCTTTGGGAACACCTCTACCTGGGGACTTACCTGGAAGTTGAATTGATCAAAACGTTTCCTTAATTCTTTTTAAGAAAATGAAATAATAAAAAAAAATATATAATAAATCATGATTAAGTATATGAGCTTTCTAACTTGTTTATGAGTGTTTCAGAGAAGAGGAGAAAGCACAAAAAAAAGTGAAAAGTCAGAAAAAAAAATCAAGGCAAAAAAAAAAACTGGGTTAAATGCGATCAAATTTCTCCCCAATGTATTTGGGAATGCGATCGCATTTGTCCGAATAAAAAGGGAGTCACGAATTTCGTTTGACCTGCACGTGACCTAGTTGGAAAAGTATAAATAACTGACTTTAGTTCTTTTTCTTTTCACCAAACACTAAACCCTTTGCATTCAAGTCAAACCACTCAAAGTCTCCATATTCTCTCATCGTGAAACCGAAACCCATATTCAAGAAGATGAAGAACACTCCAAAACCCTCATCATCACGCAAAAACACTCGATCTCAGAGTGCTTAAGCAACCCACGAAGCTGAAGCTAACATGCGACGACAAGAGGAGAACCCCGAAACACCCATGCAAGGCACGCGAAGGACGAGACCCACGGGATTCTCACCGGCGATCGTGAACTTCGGACCCAACGCTCAAACTCGATCTTCTTCGGCAATGCCGGCCAGTTCGATGGAGATGCCGAGTTCATCTACACCACGGAGGTTCACGCGCGCCACTGCCGTCTGCCAAACCCAAAAGCTCGCCACTCAACAGTTCAGAAAACGTTCGCAGGAGTGGTTTGCAATGATCCGACAGATGGGTGCTCAGAGGCGTGCTGCCCTTGAAGAAGAAGGAAAAAGGCGAGATGAAGAAGAAGCCGCCAAGGCAGCTGGAAGCTCTCGGCAAGAGGGAACTTCATCTGGTAAGCATTTTGAACCTTCAACTAACTCCTCTTTATCTTGCAGGACCAAACCTTTCGTTACCTACAGCGCAAGAAAGAGGAGCCCGAAGAAGGCTGTGCCTGAAAAATGCGCTTGAGATTAAGCCCCTCAAAACCACGAGGATGCCTCCGAACGTATTCGAAGGAATAATTCGCCAAGCAGTGGCAAAGGCTCTTGCGATTGCTGAAGGGTACAAGGCTGAATAGGATGCTTTGAAAGAGATTGAGGATGAGAGAGAGATGGAAAATCAGAAAATGATTGAGGAAGACAAGCTTGCAAAGGGAAGAGACCGTGAAGAAGAGAAAAGAAGGAGAGAAGAAGAGGAAGAGGCCGAGAGGACCTTAGAAGCTGAGGAAGAAAGAAAGTATGAAGAAAACCTCAGGAGGGCAGCGATGGATTTGCAACTCCTTGAGGAAGAGAAAAAGAGAAGGGAAGAAATAAAAGAAGATGAAAAAAGAAGGAAGGAAGCTGAAGACTTCCTTGCAGCTTTTGAGCCACTCCACGAGGCTCAAAGTGAGGCCGAAGCGCTGCAAGGAAGGGTAGAAGAAGAGGCCTAGCAGGGGCTAAGAGAAGAAAGTTTAGAAAAAGAAAAAGAAAGAGAAGTAGAGGAAGAAAAACAGAGTGCGACCGCATCTGGGCCGCATACTGAAGAAGGCCTAACCGAGGCCACCATTGATCATCCTGCTGAAGAGGTTTTTGAGCCTCTATTCACAAATGACCCACCAGCAGCTGATAGCACCTCTTCGGGAGAGAAGAGGGACGAAGAGGAGAAGGAAGACGAGGAGGCCGAGACCTCCACTGACTCTGATACAGAATCTGATTCGGAGATAAGGGAACTAGATGGCGACCAAGTCCCTATCTCTGCAGCGTTGAGGAGAAAGAGAAAGAGATAGATAAAAGCTGAGAGGAGGACAAAGAACAAGAATGACCCGATATTTGCCAAGAGGCCGAGGACGAGGTCCATGGACGCCTCTTCTTTAGTTCCTCCTACTACCTCACCCGCCAAGACAAAGGGCAAATCACCCAAGGCTTCATCTCCTAAAAATCCATTCCCTGAGGTATTTAGAGATGTTAATTTTCAGGAACGGATGGAGATCATGAGAAAGAGAGATTTCCTCAATGATAAGGGATTCTCTGACAGAGCAGGAGCACTGCCAGAGTTCGTAACAAGAGTTATCTTCCAGTACAAATGGCAGGACTTCTATGCTCGCCCTCAGGAGGCTGTTGTGCCTTTAGTTCGAGAGTTTTACGCCGGCCTGAGGGAGGAGAGCATTAGCATGGCGGTTGTGAGGTGTAAGAAGGTCAGTTCCTCCTCAGTCGATATTAACAGGGTGTACAGGATCAAGGCACCCCTGAATTCGAGAGGGAATGAGGTGATAAGGAACCCTTCGGCCAAGCAGATGAAAGAAGCTCTTAAACTTGTGGCCAATAAGGGGGTTCAGTGGAATGAATCACAGACGAAAGTGAAGTCTTTAGTGCCAAGCGATCTAAAGCTAGAATCGGCAGTTTGACTTCACTTCATCAAGAACCGTTTGTTGCCAACCACTCACGACAACACGATTTCAGTGGATAGAGTGATGCTACTCTATTGCCTTATGAAGGGGTTAGAGATCAACGTAGGGAGCATTATCAGAGATGATATCTTAGCCTGTGGGAGAAAGCGAGCAGGCAAGCTTTTCTTTGGATCACTCATCACCCAGCTCTACCAAAGGGTGAAGATCGTTCCGGGCAAGGACGAGGAGCGTCACTTCTTCAAGCCGACCATCGACTTGTCCTTGATCGGGAAGCTCCAGTAGAATAGCATCCAGAGGAAAGACAAAGCCTCTACATCTCAGGCTACTCCACCTGCAGGGCCGAATGTATCTTCTCCATCCCAACACACTCCTTTCACAGGGCCTTCGCCATCGTCGGAAGCCCTAGCTATTGCCTACCGCCAGCTAGATCAAATCAGGGAGAACCTGAAGACATATTGGGCATATGCAAAGGAACGGGATGAAGCCATTAGAGAGTTCTATCTCTCTATCGCCCCAAGTATTGCTCCGGTCTTTCCCAATTTCCCTCAGTCGCTGCTGCCTGAAGAAGAGAAGGATTCTGCTGAAGAGGAAGATGAAGAGAATGATGATGAAGATGATGAAGAGAAAGAGAGTTCCTCGGACGAGGACTAGGGGAGTTTTCTGATCCTCTTTGACTGCAAATTTTTGTGAATAATACTGTTTTTGATGATTGCTGTTTTTTTTTTGTAGTTTTAGCATGTTTTAAATTCTTTTTTAGTTGCTTAGTTGCTGTTTTGATTGCTTTAATTTGTTTAGTTTGTTAATAGTTTTGATCATAAGGTAGTTTACATAGCTTGTAGATAGTTTAGGATAGATAAACTTGGGTTTTCATCTTTTCTTGAAAAAAAATATGCTTGCTGCTTTTTTGAGCTCTACCCATGAAATTTTTGAGAAAAAATCAACTTTAAGAAAAAATTGCTTTAAAATGTTTTGGACGAAAAAACATGTTTTCAAAGGAGTTTTTAAGCCCTTGATGATGAAAAATAGAGCTTTGTTCTATCTCAAAAGTGCCACCGTCTCAACTGAATTGTTTTCTAGTCATAGGCTTTCCATCAGTCTTTTTTACAAAATTTTCTTAGAATCTAAACTTCCTCGTGTTTAACCTTTTTAACACTCTAGGAGAGTTTAGCCTTGAAGTTTTGAAAATTAAAAAACCTTATGTTAAGCCCATGCCTCAAAAACAAGCCAATGAGGACATTGTCTACCTTTAAGTTTGGGGGGGTGCTTTATGCTTACTATGTAAATATCTTTTGTAAATTTGTACTGCTGGAAAAGAATATGTGCTCAGTATAGTAAAAAAAAAAAAGAAGAATGATAAAAAACCGAGAGTTACTCCTCCTTCCTAGGGTTTACTGAGTAACCAGGGGCATTCATGACACACATGGTTTGCCACTGCATGAAAGGTTTACCTAGGGAAGTGAGTATCATTCCGAGCTTGTGAACTTTGCTCGTAGCTAGATATCTTCACCACAAAGTGTCGATAACATAGAACGAAGGTAAAGATGACAGCAAGGATGCTCTTGGGAGAAAAAGAAGTTGAATAAAAAGAGCACCAGTAGTCAAATAAGTTTGGGGGAGATAGAAAAGGTCTAGTCATTCATGTATGCTCATTTTTCATTTTTCCTCAAGATTGTTTTTCTTAACTAAAAGGACTACACTACGCTCTATGAATAGAAGTTAGGTAGTTTAAGCACATAGGTTAGGATGGATTAGAGAGAGTTTTGCTTTGAAAAAGAACGATAGAAATCATCATGCCTAGGAAACTCAGACGTTGTTACTGGCACTAGAGTAGAACCCTCTCCTGAAAGGAATTTTTTTTTAGAAACCGATCTTGAAAAACATGTTTATTTAATTCCATGTCACTTGATTTAAAAGGGAAAAGTTGATACTAGTACTATGATTGATTACTATAAATGAACTATAACATTTTGATTCGCAATTAATACCGAGCTCTTACATTTTGATTGGCAATTAAAGAGTTGATCTCTAGCATTTTGATTGGCAATTGCTTGAGGACAAGCAATGAGTTAAGTTTGGGGGTATGATAAGGGTAAAAAATATACCTATTTTACCCTTATATTTAGCTCATTTCTTGGCCAAATGTTGTATGTTGTGATCAATTTACTGTTCCCGAGCTCAAAATATGCTTAAATTGATAAGTTAGGGTGTTGAGATTTACTTTTGTCAAATTGTACTCATTTGTGCTTAAAAAGACTTGATTTTAAGAGAATTTGACTTAGTTTGTTGCTGTACAGGAAAACAGAGGAAAAGCTATAATTTCCCAGAAATGCGACCGCATTTCTGGGAAGGCACAAATGAAATGCGACTGCATTTCTGGAAAAATTGAAGTCGTTTCGAGTCATCCGCGGGTCGTTGTTGACAAGTCTTCTTCGCACCTAACTGGATGTTTTGACCCCGAAACTGACTGGGCAACCTTCCAGCACCTATTTCGCAGCTCCTCAACCACCTTCTACACTATATAAGCTCGAGATTCGAAGTCAAATTCAAGCAGAACTCATTGGAAGAAAAGGGAGGTGATAGAACCCTGGCTCGATGCCTATGAGTAGGGATGCCTGAGGTCCTTCTTAGATGACTGAATTCTAACCTGAGTTAGACATCAAACCTTAGGGTTTGTAGGGATTTTCACCCATTCCCACTTGTAAAAGCGAGAGCGTGGAGTGTCTTAGCGAACTCTAGAAGGATTGAGTAAATAGAAAAACCTATAATATTTAGCTATCTCCTTTATTTCTAGCTCTTGAATCTTTTCATTATTCTGTATTATTTACATTCTTATTTCAATGAAAATGTGTTCATTTGCACTTTACCTCACCATGAGTAGCTAAATTCCGTTGAGGGGTTCAATATGGTGAATTCCTTTATGGTGTAATGGCTTGAAAGTGTTTTATTTGCTTAAGTTTATGTTCAATGCATGTCATTCTTTATTGATTATCACTCTAATCTTGTTGAGTTTAACTTGATCACTTAGACTTTGCATGCTATGTGAGTTTGATCTCGAAAGGGACAGACGATATCGGTTCTCACAAAGGTGATATAGGAGAAAAAGCTCGAAAGAGATTATTCGGCGATATAAGGCAAGCTGCCTAAGGCACCCTATATCGACTATAGGGTTATAGGTTGCATTCGTGAATTATCTATGTCCGACTTGAGTCACAGAAATGTGCATAACGGTACTCGCTTAGCCTTCTAACGGTTCTTGGGAGCAAGGGCCAAATAGAACTTAAATCTGACCCAATGCATTAAATATGCTTAAGTTAAATATTGCATGACTATGGTTATTGCATTTGGGATGAATCCATGTTGAATAGCTTGTTTTTTTCTTATTGTTATTCTTTTAGTTATTTGCATGTTTTATTTATCTTTTCAAAAACCCAATCAATCAATCTTATTTTCTTTGGTTACCTTTTCAAAAGCAATCATTTGAGCAGTTTCTTCATCAAATCTGAATTTCCAATTTAGTCCTTGTGGGATCGATACCCTTGGAATACTTCTAAGGTTTTTTTTATTACTACGTGCGACAGTGTATACTTGCACTAAGTGTTAGCTGAATTATTCTTTATTCTTATTTATCATCTTATCTCACATTCCATTCATTCAGCTGACGACGCACCATCTACTTTAATTCCATTTCTGAAGATCTTATGTCCAAGGACACTATTCCTTCTCGTACCATAAAATTGCACTTTTTCAAATTCAACACTAGGTTCGTCTCTTCTCATCTCTCTAATACTAGGTCAAGCTCCTTTAAGCAATTTGCAAAAGTTTCGCCATAGATGGAGAAGTCATCCATAAAAACTTCCAACGTTCGTTCCACCATGTTTGAAAAGATCGCCATCATGCACCTTTGGAAGGTGGTTGAGCGTTACAGAGTCCGAATGGCATCCTTCGAAAAGCGAACGTTCCGTAAGGACATGTAAATGTGGTCTTCTCTTGGTCTTCTGGATCTATAGTGATTTGGTTGTATCCTGAGTATCCATCAAGAAAGCAGTAATAGTCTTTTTCTGCCAATGTGTCCAGCATCTGGTCGATGAATGGCAGTGGAAAATGATCCTTCCTGGTTACTTTGTTGAGCTGACGATAGTCGACACAGACTTGCCACTCTGTAACTGTTCTTGTTGGAATCAACTCATTCTTTTCATTTTCGACTACAGTCATTCCACCCTTTTTAGGGATGAATTGCACCGGGCTGACCCAGCTGCTGTCTGATATATGATATATGACTCCTGCGTCGAACTATTTGAGAATTTCCTTCCTAACGACTTCCTCCATTATAGGATTCAGCCTTCTCTGACCTTTAATAGAATTTTTGGCACCTCCTCTAAATTAATTCTGTGCATACAGAATGAAGGACTGATTCCCTGTATGTCTGTAATTGTCCATCCTATTGCCTTCTTGTGGTTTGATAAGACCTGCAGCAAAGATAGCTCATCCTCGCCAATAAGGTGGGCTGAAATAATAACTGGTAGGGCCCGTTTGGTACAAGGTTTTTGGAGATGAGAATGGGCAAGGGTTTCTAATACCCTTGTTTGTTTCAAGATTTCTGTGGTGGGCCCAGGAAATAACGCATTCCCAGGCATCATTTATGCCCATAAGCAAGGGTTTTCTATGCCCTTGCAAAAGCATGGGTTTTCTCTTTTCCCATCTCTTATTTTTTATTTTTATATGCAATTTTATTTTGAATATAGTTAATTAATTAACTAATGGATACTAAATTAAAAATAATATAATAAATTATTTAATTAGATTAAATAATAATTTGTCAAGAATTTCATTTTTTTAAAACAAATACTTTTTTCTAGGACTTTTAAACAAATACTTAGTCCAAGTTTATTAAAGGGATGTAATTACATATTTACTAAAATTATAATTAATTAGTCAATATTATCGAAAATATATTTAATTATTGAATTAAAATCATTTAAATGAATTTAGTATAAAAATTCATTTTTCAATAATTATAATTAATTACTTATCGATTATTTATAATCAATTAATTATTTTTTAAAATTTCCTTATAATAAATAAATAATCATATTATTATTAAATATTTATCTAATTAATTTTTATGGATACAATATATTAAATTATTGTAGTTAAAGATATTTATTAAAAAATTAATTAAATAATTTTAGTTTGTTAAATTAACATAGTTTATCCCATTAAAATCATTTTATGATTATTATTTCATTAATTTTTATTAATAGTTTGAATTAATTTGATTATTTGATTGATTAATTTATTAAAATTACATAAAGTTTACCTGATTAATTCTAAAAAATAAATACAGACATAATTTGTTCTCATAAAATCCTGATGACATTCCCATGCACAACCAAACACAGTTATATTTGATTCCCATCAATCTTATTCCCAGGCATAGTATTCCTAGGCATCATGTATTCCCAGGCATCTATAAAACCTTAAACCAAACGGGCCCGTAGAGTCTTATTCTCTCCTGGATCTTTTAATTTAGGGGGAACCTTAGCTTAACTAGTGCACTAGAGCACTCTTTTAATGCAACTGTCTCGTATTCTCCAATTCGTCTCTTCTTGGATAAGATATCTTTCAGGAACTTCACATAGTTCGACATTTGTTCAAGCGCTTCCACCAACGAGATGTTGGTGTGAAGTTGCTTTAAAATGTCTAAGAATTTCTTGAACGGTGTATCTTGTGACGCGTATTTGAATCTTTGAGGGTATGGTGGTGGTGGTCTATAATATGGATCAATGATGATTTTTTTTTGGTTTTGCGGTCGCACTTTCATGCTCTTTATCTTTACTTGAACTTTCAATCTTTTCTTTTAAGGCTTCTGGCTCCTTGGTCTTTTCTGAAACTTCTTTATTCCTAATAACTTCTGTATTGACTTCTGGCTCTTTTTATGTAGATTTTTCTGACACTTCTTCTGGGATTCTCCTAACTTCTTGATTAATAGGGTATTCTGGTCCGTCATACTCCAATTCGCTCCTCAAGGTAACTGCTTTACATTGTTCCTTGCCTTCACGGTGAGGATTTTCAGTCTTGCTGGGCAATGTTCCTTGGGGTATGTTCTTGATTTCTTGAGCTATTTGTCCTACGTGGATTTCCAAGTTCTTTATAGTGGTGTCATTCCTTGCCATGTATTCCTTCATTAGAGCCTCTAAATTTGACTCTTTGTTAGTGTTCTGGACTTGTACTGGTTGAAAATTTTTCTGCTGTTGTTGATGTGTAGGTTGGGAATTAATCCTGTTGAAGCTTTTCCAAATTGATTTGTACCAGTATTACTATTACTAACTTATCCTCCCCAAGAGAAATTCAGATGTTGTCTCCATCATGGGTTGTACGTAGCTGCATACGGATTCCAACAGTTTTGGTTTCTCTGTTGTCCTACATAAAAAAACAGAAGCAGGATTTAGTGGACAATTATCTGTGGACATTCTCTTCATTACAAATATCAAAACAAGGAGAAGAGATAGCATTCGCGGGAGCAATGTTTGCTTGATTTCCCATAGTCAAGCCTTTCATCATGTTATGAATAGCATTAATCTGAGCTTGCATGGTTTGAGTTTGCTTCTGTATCCACGACTTTTACTGGATTTTTCAAAATGGTAGTCTCAGTCTCTCCCTAATTTCGGTTATTCGTGGCTATTGTATCTAGAATGGCATGTGCTTCATTCGCGGACTTTTTCAAGAAAGATCCATTTGCAGACGCATTGACTAAGGCTTTTGAAGCTTGATCGAGCCCGCTGTAAAAATGCTCAAGAATGATGCATGCAGGCAACACATGATGAGGACACTTTCAGACCAGCCTCTGGAATCTCTCCCATGTTGCGTCTAAAGGCTCATTGTACGATTGTCTGAAGGAAATGATCTCTGCTATATACTTAGCATTCTTGTTGGACGGAGAAAACTTTTCTAGGAACTCTTTTGCCAAGTCATTCCAGGATGTGATGGAGTTTGGTGGAAATGAATCTAACCAAGCCTCGGCATCTCCCTGCAATGAGAAAGGAAAATGCTTAAGCTTCAATGTGTCTTTTGGAACTCCTGTTACCTTAAATGAACTACAAATTCTTAAAAAATGATTAATATGTTTATGCGGATATTCACTCGGAAGTCCTGAAAACTAGCCCATAATGTTTAGCATTTGAAACATCACAGGTTTCAACTCAAACTGTGGCGCTTCTATTGGTGGCTCGAGTATTTCTGGATTTAGAGTCTGAAAAACTAGTAAGGCATAATCCCTTATTGCTCTATTACGATCTTTTACAATATAGATCGGATTTTTATTTTGTGGCACCGATGGAACTGGTAGTGCTGGAGGTATTCTCCCACCATTTTGTTCCATTCCACGATTCTGTTGGTCAACAGGAGGATCGACTCCAGCCTGGTCCATTGGAAGTTCTTGAATATAAGCAGCTTCTTCAAGATGTTCCTGTGCGCCCAACTCCTCTTATTCCCTTTTCTTTCATCTTTGCTCTCTACGACGACGACGAAAGGTTCCTTCTATCTCAGGATCTAGCTCGAAGAGTTGATACTCTTTGCTCATGCACCAACCTCAACCAAAGTTAGAATCTCTTAAGATAGAAATGCGGTCGCAATCAATTTCAATAAACAAAAGCTGGTTTCCCTTTTAGTCCCCGGCAACGGCGCCAAAAACTTGATGTGTGTTAGACAGAAGGTATATGTCGGAAAAGATGGAAAATAGAATTTAAAAATGAATTCAGTCAACTAAGTGCAAGTATACACTACCGCATGTAGTAATAAAAACTCTTGAAGTATTCTAAAAGTATCGATCCCACTGAGACTAAGTTTGAACACAACTTTGAAGAAGAAACTGCTCTTAAATTGCTTCAAAAGATAACCAAGGAAAATAATTGATGTTTGGGGTTTTAGAAAAATAATAAAGCACACAATAAAAAGAAATAACAAACAATAATAAAAGCGAGGTGCTCAGTAAAGTTTCAACCGTAAGGCAAATAACTCTAGTAATAGCTTATTTAATTTAAGTTTAGATATGCATTTGGTCAGGTTTAACTCCTATTTGGCCTTGTTCCCAAGAACCGTTAGAAGACTAAGCGAGTACCGTTATGCACATTTCTGTGACTCGACTCCGACATAGGTTATTCATGTATGCAACCTATAACCCTATAGTAGTTATAAGCGACCATCCCCTATAACACCGAAAACACTCTTTCGAGCCTCTTCTCCTATATCACCTTTATGAGAACCGATATTGTTTGACCTTTGCAGTACCAAAATCACATAGCATGCAAAGTCTAAGTGATCAAGTTAATCTCAACAAGATTAAAATGATAATCAATAAAGGATGACATGCATAAACTAGAACTTAGAAAAATAAACAACTTTCAAGCCATTTAATCCATAAGGGAATTCACCATACCGAACCCCTCAATGAAGTTTAGCTACGCATGATGGATAATAATGCAAACGAATGACTTTTCATTAAATAAATGAGTAAAAAGTACAGAAGTAATGAAAAGAGATAAGTGCTAGAAAATATGGTGCAATAGCTAAAACTATGGTTTTTCAAGTTATCTAATCCCTCTAGAGTTCTCACGACACTCTACACTTCTTTTACAAGGTGGAAATAGGGTGAAATCTCTACAAACACTAAGGTTTGATGTCTAACTAAGGTTAGAGTTCCGTCTTCTTGCAAGGACCTCAGGCATCACTACTCATGGGCGTCTACTATGATTCTGTCACTACCCTCTTCTTCCCAGTGAGTTCTGCTTGAGTTTTCCTTCGAATCATGACATTTTATAGCGTGGGGAGTGGTTGAGGAGTCACGAAAATGGTGCTTGCAGGTAGCCCGGTCAGTTTCGGAGTCAAATCAGCTGGTTAGGTGCATGGAAAGCTCGTTCAAACTGACCCGCGACGGACTCGGACTTGTTTGTTCTGCCCAAAAATGCGGTCGCATTTCATTTTTCCTTGGCAGAAATGCGGTCACATTTCTCCTGTTTGCCCCGTTTTCCTCTGTTTTTCTCCAGCACACAAAATTGAGTCAAATTCTTAACAAAATACGTCCAATTTAGCACAAATGCACAAATGACTCTTCAAGACCTAACTTATCAACTTTAACACTTTTCAAGCTCGAGAATAGTGATTTTGATCTCAAACATACAAGTTTCGCAAGAAATAAACTAAGAATAAAAGGTAAAATAGGTATATTTTCGACACTTATCATCGGTCAAATGTTACATTTACTATGTACGTGTTTTAGGGCATAGAACCCAACACTCTTCGCCCAATTGGCAATTGCCATTTGAATTGATGTGTAATGCAAGTTATTTTGCTGTTGGGGCTATGTTGGGACAAAGAATGGGGAAGCCGGTTCACCCTATTTATTATGCTAGCAAAACTCTGAAAGAGGCTCAAAAGAACTACACGACCACTAAAAAAGAGCTTTTAGCAGTGGTGTTTGCTTTTGAAAAGTTTAGGCCTTATGTAGTGGAACCAAAGTGACAGTTTTTACTGACCATACTGCCATTAAGTACCTTTTAGCCAAGAAAGATGCCAAGCCTAGGCTTATTAGGTGGGTAATTTTGCTCCAAGCATTTCATTTGCAAATTAAGGATAAAAAGGGGTCTAAGAACTTGGTTGCTGATCGCTTGTCTAGGCTGGAGAATAATGAAAACCTGCTGCAGCAGAGTGAAATTGTTACGCCCCGCGTTTCAAAATTTAAGCCTTTCTGAGATATTTTGGATCCATTATGAGTTCAAATTTGATATTAAGTGGATGGAATCAAATCAAATTATTAAGTGGTAGAATTTTGGTCTAGGAATAAAATTCTTGAACTCAATCCCATAAATATGGAAATTCAATTACCCAGTGAATTCCTCAAGTTTTTCGAAAGGGAATTAGAGCCTTAATTGGTGTTTTAAAGAAAAAGAATGAAAGAAATAACCCTAAGGCTATTCTTCTTCTCCCTCAAGCAGCCGCAACAACCCCCTCGTTCTCCTTCCTCTCTCGTTTTTGCGCGTAGCATACCCACACCCACCGACTTCTTCATCTTCTTTGTTGGCTCTCTTTCTCCCCTCTTGTCCCAGCCATGTGACGTCGCCCCGTCCAAGCTCCCTCGTGCACCGTTCAGCTTCTCTAGTAGCCTTCCCGCACGTCCCTCCTCGTGCCGCCATCGCTCCCCTTACTTTCTCTTGCTTTCAGCCGTGCGACGACGCTACAACTCGAGCTCTCAGACGCAAATTCGGCCAGGCGCAAACAAACCCCCGAGCCGCGATTTTCAACAACCGTCGAACCTCGACACCCTCTCCAAATCTGTCTTCGACGAGCAAGCCCAGCAACTCTCGGGTTGGAACTTCCAGGCACGTGTTTGGTGTGCATTTAGCTAGCAGAAAGCATCGATTTCCCCTTTTTGGTAAGATTTAGCTTAAGCTCATATTTGTTTAACTATGAATTTGAATTACCCACTGCTTAATAATGTCACATCTTTAGTTTCAGACTCGTTTGGACACCAATCAGCGAACTATTGAGTTAACAGTTTGTTTTTGGCGACTACCCATATGCCGGGAGGCCTTGAATCTGTTTACCCATGGCCAATAGCTCACGTTTGACGATTTTGATCAATGGAAAGCCTTGACCAGCAAACATTTAGTCTTGTTTAGAGAAGTTTAGTAACTTTGAATGCTATCTAGACATCTTTGGATTTGATTAATATGGTTTAGATCATTTTGTAATGCTTGAAAGACTTTTGTTTGTAATTGGGGACTTGCTCAAACCTATTTGATCACCAGTCATCACTACTTGGAGCTGGTTGGGATCAATTCAGTAAGTTTCAGCCACTTGGTATCCTTTCAAACTCATTAATAGTGTTTTGTAGTTCGATAAATCGATCCTTAATGCTTGGAAGCTCTCTATTCGTAGGTTTGGACTCATTCGAGCACTTCTAAGCAAGGATTCCAGTCCTTTGGTGAAGTTTAGTAGTTTCAGCTCAACTTGAACTCACTCGAACACGTTATAGCAAGCGTTGAGTCATTTTGAGTGAGTTTCAGGTGGTAAACTTCATCTAAGACCTTTTCGATCTCCTTGTTAGGGCTTTAGATCGTTCTCATACTCTTAATAGCTCTTGGTTGTAGTTCCAGGCTAATTTGGGGTGCCCAAGCTAGCTTCCTAGAGTTGTGTTTGGGTAAGAACGCTTTTCTTAAACACATTTTGGGTGTTGATTAAGGTTTGAAGTTGAGTTAGCTGTGAAACCTTTCCTTTCTTACTGCAGGAGCTCGTTAAATTTGCTTAGGAGCGTTCTAGCAATTAGTAAGTGGAATTCTACCTGTGGGGTCTTTTTGCTTGTGTGCTAGTATGTTGTGTGCTTTACTCGTTTGGTCCTATCATATGTTGTATAGATATGTATGCGTTATATGTTCATGACGAGTTTTGAGCATGATGAACTGTTGTCTTAAGCTGATATGGTGAAACTGTTGTATTAAATATGTTGCTTCATTGTGATTGATTGAAAATCATGAGTATAACGTTGTGAGCGTGTTGTTTACTTGATGTGTTTTATGGCTTAATGCATGGTTTAGAAATGTTTGGAATGTGCATTCTAGTTTGTGAGCATGTCCTTGGCATGAAGCATGGTCTAGAAGCATGATGAGTAGGATTCATGCATTCCAGTGAGAGTTTGAGGTCAGAGGACCTTGTGTGTCTAAAAGGAAAGTTAGGTGAATGTCTGGTGCCTCGGGTAAAAATGGTCGAGGGGTGGTATGTCACCAATGGATTAAAAGGAGCATCGGGTGCCTTGGGTAATATGGCCAAAGGGAGATGTGATGACTCTATACGTTGTGAAAGTCATCGGGTGCCTTGGGTAATATGGCCAATGGGCGATGTACAGTTTGATGCTGAAGTCATTGGGTGCCTTGGGTAAGATGGCCAAGGGGCGATGCATAGTTCGAGGCCTTGGATAATATGGTCAAGGGTCGAACGTTGAGCGCCGTAGAGAAATGCCGAGGCCCTGGGTAATATGGTCAGGGGTCAGCGTGACTCGAAGAAGTCAGTCTCATAGAGCTTTGTGAGGGCTACGAGTATTGAGTGAGCTTGTGTAGCTTGAGTGTAAACTGAGTGTGCATGGCATGGTGCCGAATTCATGTGTAGGTGCATGGTTAGTTGCACGTTTACATAATTGAGTAGGTTACCATGGATATGTTGTTTATCTCGTATATGAAGCAAGTTATTGTTGTTGAAAAGTATGTTAGTTGCTCTTAATATGTATGTTGTCTGATGGCTCTTCAGGTGTGAGCCACTTACACAGTACTGTGGTTTTATACTGACCCACCACTAGATTTTGCAGCTGATGAGGAATACTACGAGCCTGTTGATGTTGAGGAGCAGGCTTGAGAAAGCAAGATTCCTAGATTTACTTTCTTAATATATTCAGTTTGTTTAAACGTTGCTAGGGGAGATAATCTTATTTTGTTGGACTAGAGATGGTTTGAGGAATGTTTATTTATGTACTTTGTTGGTGCTTTGAATTAGACTTATAAGTTGATTCAAGGTATTTAGATGGGATCTATTACGAAGTTCTTACTCTTCCTTACTTAGTGAAGTTAATATGTTTTCAAATAGATCAATGTTGTATGCCTTTGTGAGTAAGTTTGCAGTTTCGTCGAGTAGTTATGATTACAAGACCTGACTCGTATGGTATTTGTGTTGTGGAAGTTTTGTTGAGTTGTAGTATGGTGGAGTAAGATGGAAATGTTATATAGAAGTGTTGTTTTATATTTAACAGGAGTTAAAAAAAAATTGGGTTAGTCTTATATACATCGTTATGCTGTCGAATTTTCGGTAGTATCTCATAGGATAATGTGTCTAAGTTTGGTAACACCCCTTAGATAGATTAGGGATTTTGGGGGCGTTACAGAAATTAAGGACTAATTTCCTGATGAGCAGCTTCTCACAGTAGCTCAAGTGAAGGAAATTGACACTCCTTGGTTTGCTGACCTTGCAAACTACTTAGCCTATGGAATTATACCCTATAATATGACAAAACAATACCTAAAAAAGTTATACTCAGAGGTCAAATTTTATTTCTAGAATGAGCCATTTTTGTATAGGCAGTGTGTTGATGGGATTCTTAGAAGATGTGTTGCTGAGGATGAAATTTAGTCTATATGGATTCATTGCCACTCATCTCCATATGGTGGCCATTTGAAGAAGAAACTGTTCAAAGATTGCTTAGAATAGGTAACCAAAGAAGTAATTGGTGACTGATTTTTGGGAAATAAGCAAAACAAATAAGTAAAGAATTAACAATGATAAATAAAACGAGGTGTTCAATATAGTTTCATCCCAATGACAAATAACTTTAATCATAGATTATTCAACTTAAGCCTATTCAATGCATTGGGTCAGATTTAACTTCTATTTGACCTTGCTCCCAAGAACCGTTAGAAGGCTAAGCAAGTACCATTATGCACATTTTTGTGACTCGACTTCGACATAAATAATTCACGAATGCAATCTATAACCCTATAGTTGTTATAGGGTGCCTTAGGCAGCTTGCCCTATAACACCGAATACACTCTTTCGAGCTCTTTCTCCTATATCACCTTTATGAGAACCGATATTGTTTGTCCCTTTCGAGATCAAACTCACATAGCATGCAAAGTCTAAGTGATCAATTTAAACTTAGCAAGATCAGAATGATAATCAATAAAGAATGACATGCATTGAATAAAACTTAAGAAAATAAACACTTTCAAGCTATTGAACCATAAGAGAATTCACCATATTGAACCCCTTAACTAAATTTAGCTAAGCATGGTGGGATAAACTGCAAATGAACAACTTTCCATTGAAATAAAATAATAAGAATACAAATGAATGAAAAGTGACAAGTGCTGGAAATAATGGCAGTAGCTAAATACTAGGGTTCTTACTTTTATCCAATCCTTCTAGAATTCGCTCGACACTCTACTCATGGTTTGATGCTAACTAAGGTTAGAATTCAGTCTTCTAAGAAGGACCTCAGGCATCCCTACTCATGGGCGTCTACTAGGGTTCTATCACCACCCTCTTCTTCCCAGTGAGTTCTGCTTGAATTTGTATTCGAATCACGAGCTTATATAGTGTGGGGAGTAGTTGAGAAGCCACGAAATAGGTGCTGGTAGGTAACCCATTCATTTTCAGGGTCAAAACGGTCGGTTAGGTGAGCACAAGTCTCGTTCAAAACGACCGGCGACGGACTTAGAACGACCTTTGTTTTTCAAGAAATGCGGTCGCATTTGATTTTAGCCTTCCCAGAAATGCGGTCGCATTTCTGGGCAATTTCCAACTTTCCTCTTTTTTCTTGCACGACACCAAATTGGGTCAAATTCATAACAAATTGAGTCCCTTGAAGCACAAATAAGCATAATTTGATGAGTGTGACTCTCATCTCCCTAATTCAACAACTTTAACATATTTTGAGCTCGAGAATAGTAAAATTGATCTAAACATGCAACTTTTGACAAGGAAATGAGCTAAATATAAGGGTAAAATAGGTATATTTTTTACCCTTATCACACCTCTCTCCTAAAAACCCTCCACGTTGAACGTGCCTCCTTCAGTTGTGGGAAAATATCGATTTATCAGTTATCAAAACTGATAAAGTTAATTAAAATTATTATTAATCAAAATTGATAATTTTATTAATTTAATTAAATCAACAATTGATTTAATTTATTTATATAAATCATATTCTCATATAACCTATAGTTTTAATGTAATTTAATCAAATCAGATTTAATTAAATTAAATTAAAACAAAAGATTAATTAATTCAATAATTAATTAATGTTATAATTAAATATCATATATTTAATTATATTTCTCTCATATAACCTATAGTATTAATGTGCATCCAATGCACATTAATTATAACCTATAGTTTTAATATGAATCCAATTCATATTTTAAACTTAATATTTGAACCCTTTCGAAGATTCAATTCTCCCTTAGAATTTTACCTCAACGCACTAAATGAGCTACTGGTGGGACCTAATGGACCTACAGATCATAAGCTCCAACGATATGAGATTAATTGGCTAAACTCATTAACCAAGTTAATCAATATTCGTTAACTGTGGTTCACTCCACTATAGAAACACAGTTGCACTCTTCTCACTGTAGATATATTTCTATGTCCACGGATATCGACCAATAACATCAAGTCAGTCCTACACGTGTCTTTGTAACCCCACCTAGGTCAAATTACCGCTTTACCCCTGGGTTACATTTTTGTCCTTAAGTCCGCAGTGCTCCACTAATGAACAACCTATTTCAGGTCCAACCTACAAACAGAAGTCTCTCTCGTGCCATAGAGAGGGCAGGGCCCATTGTTAAAGACCCGGAGACACCACTTAAGGGAACACACCTCTACTTACCCTAGAGTCGAGAAGGAGTGAATTTCATCTTGTGTGATTCGAACTTCCCACTCGGTCTTGTCCCCAAAATGGTAGGCTTATTGAATCGACGTGCAGAAGTGCATAACCCACTGAGGATTGAGACCAAGTTGCCTAGGTCATCCTAGTGAAATAGAAACCTAACTAGCTAATGGTGTTACAGCTAGTCCACTACACGAACGCGTTGGATCATTGTGTTTGTATCATAATACAAAGCGGGCCGTATCCATAGTGTCACCAGGATAAGGTACCTAGCCTTACCCCTATACTATAGACCCTTCAGGCTGTAACTTGTACAGTGATCCCCGTATGTCCCCACATACTAGTTCAAGTCTCATACTAACAGCCTAGGATGTTTAATTTATTGGATTAGGGTTATTAAGACAAGATTACACAATACAAACAAAATAAATGAATAATACATCATTTTATTAATGTTCGGTCAAATGTTACATTTACTGTCTACGAGTTTTAGGGCATAAAACCCAACAAACTGCCACTTGAACTAAAACTCAAGATAATGAGAAGTATATACAAAATAACCCAAAGCTAGAAATGGTAAATGTATACTGTACATTACATAAAATGTAAATATACAAGATACAATAAACTAGGGCATCCTATATACCCATTACACATCTCCCACTTGCCTTAGATTATACTATATACAGGTCTCGCAGACCTAGACTCTCTAGATGACCCTCGAACACTTTAGCCGAGAGAGCCTTCGTAAACGGATCAACAATGTTGTGCTCCGAAGCGATCTTGGTAACGATCACATCTCCTCGTTGCACAATCTCCCATATCAGGTGATACTTCCTCTCGATGTGCTTTCCTCGTTTGTGGCTATGAGGTTCTTTAGAATTGGCTATAACCCCACTGTTGTTACAGTATAATGTAATGGGCAAGTTCATATTTGTAACTACTTCCAAATGTGTCAAGAACTTCCTGAGCCAAACCGTTTCCTTAGTTGCTTCACAAGTAGCTACATACTCAGCCTCCATGGTTAAGTCCGCTATGCATCCTATTTTGATGCTTCTCCAAACTACAGCTCCCCCGTTAAGGGTGAACACTGACCCTGACGTGGATTTTCTAGAATCCTTGTCAAACTGGAAGTCAGAGTCGGTCACTACAACAAATTTGGCTTTTAATGTCGGTCACTGACCGACATTAAAAGTTTTAATGTCGGTCGCTTTTAATGTCGGGCAATGACCGACATTAAAAGCTCTGTCCGACATTAAAAGTACCATTTTAATGTCGGTCAACCACTCTTTGTCCGACATTAAAAGTCACTTGTAATGTCAGTCAATTTTTTATGTCGGTCATTGCCCGACATTAAAAGTTGTGACATTAAAAGTGTCCGACATTAAATGTGCGATATTAAATTTTTAAAAAATATTGTTGGTTAAACACGTAGCTAACCAACAATACTATTTTTTCCTTTTGTAAAAACCTGTAAACAAAATAGAATAATTTCAACATATACACAAAATAAAATCCCGAAAGTATTTTTACACAACAACTAACTCAACCAACATGAATTTAATTGATAAAATATAATAGTGTATATAATACATTAAACTTTCCATCCATCCACAAATCACATCCATGAACCAATTTACAAAGAAAAAGTAAAATTACTAAACAAAATAAGTACACAACTCCTTAAACGCTCCTTCCCAAGTTCCTCTTCGAGCTCCTTTTCGAGAATATTCATTTCATCGTCTGCAACAGTTCTCGCTTAACAAGATGAATTTCAAACCTTATTCAAAGCAAAAACGTAAGTAAAATACAATTGACACATCTCCAATCAAATCCTTAAACTAAAATTAAAGCTCAAGACGTACGAGTAAAGTAGAGCTAATAACCAACATCTAGAGGTCGTATTATCGAAAAAATCACAACAAAAACAACCATTATAATTAAAAAAAACAAACGCATGAAATTCTCACTCACAGTGCTAAACAGAGTTGCAACAATCAATAACCAAAGAAATAGGTGCTACCTTGTTTGGATATCTACTTCAATCATTTTCAAAATCCAAACTAAGTTTTGAAAACTAAAACCGAGGATATTAACAAATTATATATATATATATATATATATATAAGATTTGAAGTATACAAACAAAATAAGAAAAACCATTCACGGAAGGCCACTGCCTTCTGAGGAGCGAAACAAAGGAAAAGAATTCCCAGGCGGTGCACATTGGAAACACAAATTCATTACATGAGATGATTGATTACACTCGAGCAAGCACATTGAGAACACAAATTCACAAGAAATGAAGATGGAAAATTCCTTACCAACTCAAAATCTAATTCATTGTTTCAAAAATATTCCATTAAATTTCACATCCAAAGAGGTAATAAATTAGTACTATAAGAAAGATATAAAAAATGACGAGCTGTTATAACCACAAAATAAAAAAGATTGGTACTATAGAAGAAAACTACATGATAGCATTGGCTGCACTTGCGATCCTCGACCATAAATCCGCATACTCCTTTCCAATAGGACCATTAATTGCAAAACCTGTAACAGCACCAAAAAACCAACTTCATAACCTGAAGAAGTTAAATTAGAATAACAGAAGGTGCATCTTTTTCTTTATGAAAAAATCATACCTTTCATTTCTCCTTTTGGGTTCACAAATCACTCTTGCATAATGCAGAGACGATATAAATTTCGAAATCAGAAAACCATACTCAAATGCCAAATAAACTAAAATTGGATACAGAAGTACGTTTTTAAAACCAAATTTCTATATGGATGAATTTGCCGATTGGAGCAGATGATCTCGTACTAAAAGGAACAACGAGATCAAGAATGGAAGTATTTTAAACCAAATTAAAACAATGTACTATCCACATGCAGCAGATATGAGAATGAAAGCTTCAACACATTTGCAACGATGGACACTATCAATTTACTAGACTTGTAACTGTATCAACCATTACAGTAAGGAGGATACTTGACTTATGCCTGGAAGATAGATGGGGTTAAATGGCAAACTTAGGTACTCTTAGAGAAACTAAAAAGAAAACAAGTTGCTTTGAATTTATTTACTAAACTTAGTTTCTATTAATTGCATATTTGGGATTGCATTGACTGTTAATTCAATCCAATGAGTATCCGCCACTTTTCAAAGTTTTAATAAGTTTTGTCAAAGAAAAATTCTTGTTCTTCAAATTTTTTTACAGTACCCTAGTCTGCTACTTGACCCAAGTAAAATGTATTACCTTTAGTGAAAGTAAATAAACATCTAAGAAACTCAAAACTTGGATATGTTTGATATCTACTCTTCACAGAATCCTTATAGGTATTGAAGATAACTACAACATTGTCTAGATTCAACAAACATGTTAATCACGGAATTCTCAGGTTTGAACAAATGCAAGCAAACACGATTCAGCAAGGCAACCAATTAATAACAAAAAGCCCAAAGACACGAATAAGGTTCAATTAGATGCAATCATCCGGGAAAAATATTGTTTAAGAACAAGCATTGCATCTCTCGAGAGATAGATAGCAAACGTCATCAAGCAAATACAACTCCACATCAAAGTTCGAGCAGGTGTATCATAGTGCTTTCTAAAATATAAAAAACTATTTAAATCCCTATTAAGAGGAACATATATACCTTTGAATAAATGAAAACTCCATCCTTTTGCTGCCATGGCTTGCGCTGCCTAACAATGACAGCAGGAAGGACCTTCTTCCTGAGATTAGGCTTTCCTTTTTGATATGTAGTTTTCTCGTTCGATTCATGTTGAATGTCTCAGCTAAACGCTTCTGATAAGCCTCCCTAGAGGGCGATTTAAAAGAAGGGTTTTCCTTACCTTTCCTCCCTTCAGTCACCATGTAGTGCGCATAATTGAAATCCATTGCCGATCGATTCGGAATAAATCTATCCAACTGTAATTGGAAGAGGAAAAAGAAAACGCTTCACATCACATTACCTTAAGATACAAAAAAAGCCAAAAGGGGCAGAATTCAAACCCTAATTCATCGATTCAAACAATTTCTCATGAAAAAAAAAGAAGTTCATCTTCATCTAATTGATTTCAATTTATACAATTACGAATAAGCGCTTACATTTTCTTGCAAATGCTTTTTCTGGAGATGTTGTTCTTGAAGGGGGCAATGCAAGTGATTAGCATTAGAAGAACTCAAAGATCCTGCATCCATAGCGTTAATTTCCCAAAAACAAAAACACAAAGAACAATACCAACAGAAAAACAAAGAAAGATAAACAGATTATGATGTTGCAGCACAAAAAAGAAAAAAGAAAACCCTGCAAAACTCCAATTCAAGAAATTCTTAGAGTTCACAAAAATAGTATATCGACCGCAAAAGATCTGGAAAGAATTAAAGATTTAATCAAGAATTTGAGAGATCAAATTGCAGAAACTGACTAGGGTTTGAGGAGGTGATAGCGGTGGAGTTTTAGAAGAAGCAACTGTTGTTGGTCAAGCCATGTTTGAGGAAATACTCGTTGAAGGAGAAGGAGGCCATGTCTTGGACGTCGGAGGCATCGTAGCAGGCGGCACCGGGCTGGATTGGGGAACAATCGATGCCGCCTGCACCGCAGGCCCAGTCGAGGGCGGATTGTAGAAAGGCGTCGTCAGAATTGTTCTTGGCCACACACCAGATCTCCGTCAAGCCTATGAAGGCGCTGCTCTGGTCTTTGATCGACATTGAGGGGAAAAGATCAAATCGAAGGAAGGAAAAAAAACAAGTGTGTCGTCGTTGAGAGAGAACAGGGGAACGGAAAGTGGGTTTTTTCGGGGAGAGAGAAAATAAAGCATAGATATGCTATTTAAAGGTAAATGACCGACATTAAATCCAACATACAATGTCGGGCTATGCCCGACATTAAAGGCCTGTAACCCAGCAACCCACGCCTTTTTAACGTGTCCAACATTAAAGGCCACGCGTGATTTTTTACGTCCAACATTAAAAGACCAATTTGTTGTAGTGGGTGTATCCTGTAAGGATCAAATCCTTAGGTCCATACACCAACATGTAGTCCCTCATTCTCCGAAGATACTTGAGGATGTTCTTAACGGCGGTCCAGTGGTCTAACCCTGGATTAAACTGATATCTGCTGACTATCCCTACTGCATAACAAATGTCAGGCCTAGTGCAAAGCATAACATACATTAAGCTGCCCACAGTTGCGGCGTAGGGAATTTGTCTCATATCCTCAACTTCTTGAGGTGTCTTAGGACATTGCTCCTTAGACAAGTGAACCCCATGCCTAAAAGGCAATAAACCCTTCTTGGAGTTCTGCATTGAATATCGAGACAACATTTTGTTGATATACGTTGCTTGAGGCAACATTTTGTCGATATACGTTTTGTTCTTACGATCCCGAATAATTTGGATCCCAAGAACATATTGGGCTCTCCTAAATCTTTCATTTGGAATTGGGCCGCTTGTCATTCTTCTCCGTCAGACAGATACCCTACATCATTCCTAATGAGTAGGATGTCATCAACATATAGCACCAGGAAAGCTACTTTGTTTTTGTTGATTTTCTTGTAAACACAAGGCTCATCAACATTTTGGTCAAAGCCAAAAGATTTGATCGCAGTATCAAATCTAATGTTCCAAGATCTGGATGCCTGTTTCAACCCATAAATGGATCGATTCAGTTTACAAACTTTTTGCTCCTGACCTTGGATTATGAACCCTTCGGGTTGAGACATAAAGATATTCTCTTCAAGATTACCATTCAAAAAGGCAGTCTTGACATCCATTTTCCACATTTCATAGTCATGATATGTGGCTATGGATAAGAGAATTCTTATTGACTTTAACATAGCAACAGGAGAAAAGGTTTCCTCATAGTCTACCCCTTCCCTTTGGGTGTAACCCTTTGCTACAAGTATAGCTTTGAAAGTCTGTATTTTCCCAGCTGCATCTCTCTTTCTCTTATAGATCCCTTTACACCCTATGGGTTTTACCCCTTCAGGTGGATCTACAAGTTCCCAAACTTGATTGAAGTACATAGACTCCATCTCAAGGTCCATTACTTTGATCCATTGGTCTTTATCTACGTCATTCATTGCCTGAAGATAAGACAATGGATCCTCAACACCATCATCAGGTATGACGACCTGAGTTTCAGTTAAACCCAAGTAACGGTTAGGTTGTACAACAACCCTCCCACTGCGTTGAGGCTCTCTCACTGCGTCGAGGCTCTCTCACTATGTGAGGAGGACAAGTTTGACCAGAAGAATTGGCTCCTACATCAACTCTTGTTGAAGGGCCACCTTCATCAACAACTCTTTCTAACTCTTCAGTAGCTTCTCCCAACACTAATTTTCTACATGGTTTATGATCTCTCTTGTAGTCTTCCTACAAGAAAGTAGTAGCATTTGTCGATACAAACACTTTGTTTTCTTGAGGGTTGTAGTAAAGATCACCTCTCGTTTCTTTAGGGTAACGAACAAATTGGCATAATCTTGAACGAGGTTCCAATTTCTTAGGATTTGTCACAAGCATGTGTGCTGGACAACCCCAGATACGGAAGTAACCGAAACCAGGTTTACGCCCCCTCCATAACTCGAAAGGTGTTTCATAAACACTCTTCGAGGGAACATTGTTCAGAATATGTACTGCAGTCTCTACTGCATACCGCCAAAACGAGCTAGAAAATTGAGCATAACTCATCATTGAATGAACCATGTCTAAAAAGGTTCTATTTCTCCTTTCTGATACACCATTTTGTTGAGGTGTACCAGGGGCTGAGAGTTGGGATTGGATTCCATGTTCTATCATATAATCTTGGAATCTTTGATCCATATACTCTCCACCTCGATCTGATCGAAGTGTTTTAATAGTTTTACCTAATAGGTTTTCAACTTCAGTCTTAAACTCTTTAAACTTTTCAAGAGCCTCAGACTTATGACCCATTAGATACAAGTAACCATATCTAGAATAATCATCTATGAAAGAGATGAAATATTCATAACCTCTTTGAGCTTTTACATTCATTGGACCACAAAGATCCGAATGTATCAACTCTAGAGGTTCTTTGGCACGATAACCTTTTCCAGTAAAAGGTCTCTTAGTCATTTTACCCTTGAGACACAATTCACAGGGTGGTAATGAATCATCTTCCAACTTGGTTAGAAGTCCATTCTTTACGAAACGACCGATCCGATCGATGTTAATATGGCCAAGACGTAAATGCTAAAGATATGTGTTGTTACTTTTTGGAGAAATTTTTTGCCTTTTATTTTGTGTTTCAACAGTTTTAAACATTTTATGATTTAAAATTGCTTTTGTGTCGGTTGGTCTTAACACATACAAGTTATTTTCTAACTTTGCTGAACAAATAAGTACACGATTTCTTTAAATAAACACTTCATTAGATAGAAAATTAATAGTGTACGATTGTTCTAACAAACATGAAATAGATATTAAGTTCCTTTTGATCTTTGGAACTATATACAAATTCTCTAAAATAAGAAATCTATTCATGAAAAATAACTTTCCAGCTCCCACTACACTTGCTGAAATGACATCTCTCATTCCAACCTTGAGTGTCATCTCACCATCTTCTAGTTGTTGAAAATTATTTCCCTTAAAAGAAAAACAAACATGATTAGTTGCTCCCGAATCTAATATCCTGGCATACTCATCATGTTAAACAAGGCAAGTTTCTAAAACAAGTCAATCAAATTTACTTTCCTTTTCTCTCTTCTTCTCAGCAAGTATCTTGGGCAGTTCCTCTTCCAGTGCCCATCCACATTGCAGTGGAAGCACTTGCCCTTATCAGCCACGACCTTGGCCTTCCCCTTGCCCTGTACAACTTTAGCAAGAGCCTTCCCCTTGTCACCCTTCTTCTTCTGTATTTGCTTCGCTGAAGAAGCTTGAGGTACATGTTTAATTCCTGAGGAAGAACCCTTTAGGAACTTTCTTTTGGAATGGGCCACATTGGCCTCTCCTTTAGCAACACCTTTCCCTTGCTTTTATGCATGGACTCATAAACCTGTAGCTCATCCAGAAGGATGGTTCGGTTGAATTGAATCTTATTCATGCTAGCGTTTGATTGAAATTGCATGAAGCTCTGTGGAAGAGACTCCATGATAAACACAACCTGACTCCTCTCGCACACGACCCTGCCATTAGCCTCCCCAATATTGAATTGGTTCATCATGTCGAGAACGTGTTCTCGAACGGACTGACCCTCTTCCATGCGGGCATCGAAAACATTTTTCAGAGCCTCGTGGTGGAGCTGGTAGGATGGTAATCCAAACATCTCCTGAAGGGAATTCATAATCTCCCTTGTTGTTTCCACGTTCTCATATCTCTTGGCTAAAACTTCAGTTAAGCTTGCAAAGATATAAACACGGGCCTTTTCGTTGGCCATAGTCCAGCGGTCATATGCATCCCTTATCGCTTGGGTTTCATTGCGAGGGGGAACTGGAGAACACTCCTCCGTTACGACGAACCAGAGATCTTCAAAAACCAGAATCGTATTAAGGTTGGATGTCCACATAGGAAAGTTCTCACCGATTAGTTTTTCAATTTTGCAAAAACCCAATCAATTTTGCAAAAAAACAATCAAAGAACCCTAACAAACTATTGATGTCTAACTAAGGTTAGAATTGAGTCTTCTAAGAAGGACCTCGGGCATCACTACTCATGGGCGTCTACTAGGGTTCTGTCAACACCCTCTTCTTCCCAGTGAGTTCTGCTTGAATTCATCTTCGAATCAAGAGTTTATATCGCGTGGGGAGTAGTTGAGGAGCCACGAAATAGGTGCTAGTAGGTAGCCCATTCATTTTCGAGGTCAAAACAGCTGGTTAGGTGCCAAAAGTCTCGTTCAAAACAACCTGCGAAGGACTCGAAACGACCTCTGTTTTTCCAGAAATGCGGTCGCATTTCTGACCAATTTCCATCTTTCCTCTATTTTCCTGCACAACACCAAATTGGGTCAGATTCATATCAAATTGAGTCTTGTTAAGCACAAATAAGCATAATTTGACAAATGTGACTCAACTCCTTAATTCAACAACTTTAACATATTTTGAGCTCATGAATAGTAAAATTGATCTAAACATGCAACTTTTAACAAGGAAATGAGCTAAATATAAGGGTAAAATAGGTATATTTTTTACCCTTATCACACCTCTTGCATAAAAACCCTCCACGTTGAAGGTGCCTCCTTCAGTTATGGGAAAATATTGATTTATCAGTTATCAAAACTGATAAAGTTAATTAAAATTATTATTAATCAAAATTAATAATTTTATTAATTTAATGAAATCAACAATTGATTTTTTTTTTTTTTTTTTGAAAAAGAAATCAACAATTGATTTAATTTAATTATATAAATCATATTCCCATATAACCTATAGTTTTAATGTAATTTAATTAAATCAGATTTAATTAAATTAAATTAAAACAAAAGATTAATTAATTTAATAATTAATTAATGTTATAATTAAATATCATATATTTAATTATATTTCTCTTATATAACCTATAGTATTAATGTGCATCCAATGCACATTAATTATAACCTATAGTTTTAATATGAATCAAATTCATATTTTAAACTTAATATTCGAACCCCTTCAAATATTCAATTCTCCCTTAGAATTTAACCTCAACGCCCTAAATGAGCTACCGATGAGACCTAATGGACCTACAGATCAAAAGCTCCAACGATATGAGATTAATTGGCTAAACTCATTAACCAAGTTAATCAATATTCGTTAACTGTGGTTCACTCTACTATAGAACCACAACTGCACTCTTCTCACGGTAGATATATTTCTGTGTCCACGGATATCGACCAATAACAGCAAGTCAGTCCTTCACGTGTGTTCGTAACCCCACCTAGGTCAAATTACCGTTTTACCCCTGGGTTACATCTTTGTCCTTAAGTTCCCAGTTCTCCTCTAATGAACAACCTGTTTGAGTTCCAACCTACAAACAGAAGTCCCTCTCGTGCCATTGAGAGGGCAGGGCCCATTGTTCAAGACCCGGAGACACCACTTAAGGGAACACACCTCTACTTACCCTAGAGTCGGGAAGAAGTGAATTCCATCTTGTGTGATTATGTTCCCAGCTCCCCACTCGGTATTGTCCCCAAAATGGTAGGCCACTCTCACCCATACAAATCAAAGGACAATCCCTCATGAACAGGAGTCCATAACCCACTCAGGATTGAGACCAAGTTGCCTAGGTCATCCTAGTGAAATAGAAACCTAACTAGCTAATGGTGTTACAGCTAGTGGTTAACTATTTCGCGGTCTGGTCTGATGCAAACTCATTGCATAGGATACCCCCACTCGCATGTCCACTACATGAACGCGTTAGATCATTGTGTTTGTATCATAATACATAGTGAGTCGTATCCATAGTGTCACCAGGATAAGGTACCAAGCCTTACCCCTATACTATAGACCCTTTAGGCTGTAACTTGAACAGTGATCCCCGTATGTCCCCACATACTAGTTCAAGTCTCATACTAACAACCTAGGATGTTTAGTTTATTTGATTAGGGTTATTGATATGTTAATTATTATGCTTAATTGTATTATTTATAGATGTTTGGCGTTAGAGCTTCTCAGGAGCCGATATTCCAAATTGACATCAATTGGAGAAAATTAACGTTGTTTTGATCCATCTTGAAGTTCACGGGATGTCAATACGGTGAAAGGACCAAAGCGAAGCACTCAAGACTCGAAAACGATGTCAAAAGAAGCAAAATTGAAGCAGCCAAACAAGGGTGACCCGAGAGGTAGCGTCTCGACGCTACCTCTCGGCGTCTCGACGCTATGTAAATAGAGGACCGCCCAAATCACTGTCAATTGAGACGTCGGCCACGGCGTCTCGACGCCAACACGAAAACGCACGAAAGAAGAATTGCCTAGCATCTCGACGCTAAACTACACTATAAATTTGTTTCTTTCGTATCTAGGTCATCTGAACTCCATTTTTAGTGATTCTTTCGACGTTCTTCTCGTTTTTCTCTATACGTTCCAATTCTCCCAAGTTTAGATGAGTTTTGGGTGGGTTAATCAAGCCTTAGGGGCTTAGATTAGGCTCGTCTATGGGGGTCTAAGCTTGGATTGTTGTAATCGAGACCTTGGTGTTGTAAGTATGATTTTTATTTCATGAGATTTCTATTCTTTCTTGCATGATTTACTGTATTGAATGTTTTTTAGACTCAATATTCATAAATTTAGTAATGTTAGGAGAGATTGAAAACCTCAACCCCGATTTACTAAATTCATATGATAATTAAAGTAGCGAATAGGTTTAAACATCTAGCGATTTGGCGTGTTATCCCAAATTTAGCAATTGGCATGAAAGATCTAGGGTCTAAATATGTGCTTTATGTTAATTTAGGCTTTTCCTAGTTAATTTAGAGCATTCTAATCATCACCGTTCTTAATGCAATCGATTAGTAGTCAATGTGCACGATTAACTTATTAATCGGTTAGGACTAGTCTCGATGCATTGGTCGGACTTAGGAATTTAAGGATATTATGCTTGCTGGCTTTTCCAGTTAAGCCGATTAGACTTTCAATTTGTAAACTAGTTTCTTGATAATCAATTAATGAAATAAATCATACTGAAACCCGAGCGTGTTCGATTACAGTGATCCTTGTGGTAAGATTAACCTGTCCATCCTTTTATTTTATGCATTTAATTTTTCTGTCATTTAAATTCCTGCATTTTAATCTCCCTCGCATTTATCACTCGCATCTCAAACCCCCATTAGTTTGGTCCTCTCAATAAATCAAAGTTAAGCAAATTATAAACGCGCTCCCTGTGTTCGACCCTGGCCACTACTGCTGCAAGTTAGCTTTAGTGTAAGTGGAATTGTAAATTTATTTGGCACGGACGTTGAAGAATTCGACACCCTTCGAAACGCGTCCCGTCAGTTATTAAGACAAGACTACAGAATACAAACAAAATAAATGAATAATACATCATTTTATTAATTTTTGGTCAAATGTTACATTTAGTATCTACGAGTTTTAGGGCATAAAACCCAACATTCTCTTGATTGTAATTGCATTATTGATGTGCTTATTGAGATTGTAATGTGTTCTATGTTTTCAATCACGAACTAATTGCTTTGTAGGAGTGGGTTAAGAATTATGTGATTGTTATCTTTATAAAATCTGGAAATTCCATTTGCTTATGATCATCTTGAGTTATTGTTGTTCTTCAATTTCATTATCTGCCCGCCTGGGCAACTTGTATGTATATCTTCTCCTAGTTTCAGGGATGATTTAGGAGTTGTGTGGCGATAATTCATAGTAGACCGTAGATAGTTGGTGGATGCTAGTAATTGAGTTAGGGATAACCAATTACTTAGTGCATGATCGGTAGAGTTTCATTGGAGTTGAAACATATTCCAAAAAATCTGGAGATCTGGGAGGATCCCGCTGATAAGACTGCATGAGATCAACTGATCAAAAGAATTTTCAGATCATCTTTATAAACAATTACAGAAGTTTTAACCTGTGGCTGTTTCCATTCTATTTTCTCTAGTCGGAATCATTTACTGCTTTCTTATTTTTTTAGTTTCAGCATTTTAAAGACCCAATCAGTTTAACCAACATTTTGAAATCACTAAAAAGACAAATTAAATCAATAGAGGTAGGCAATTCAAGACCCTATGGATAGGATAAATACTTATCACTTGCTGCTAGATTGAGTAAACTTGCATAGTATTTTGAGGTGAATTCTATCTAAAATTTTAACCACTTTAGAAGGCAACATATACACAAAATCAATTTGGAGGAAGGTGCCAAGAATACACTCACGAGTCAAGGAAGGTTGAATCCTATAATGAAGGAATTCGTCAGGAAGGAAATTCTAAAGTGGCTAGACACAGGTGTTCTATATTCTAAATCAGATAGCAACTGAGTGAGCCCAGTGTAGTGCCTCCTAAAGATGGGTGGAATGGCAGTAGTTGAAAATGAGAAGAACGAGCTTATCCCAACAAGAACAGTGACAAGGTGGCGAGTGTGCATAAATTACCGCCAACTCAACAAAGTGACAAGGAAAGATCACTACCCTTTGTCGTTCATCGATCAAATGCTAGACAGATTGGCAGGAAAGGATTACTATTGCTTTCTTGACGGATAATTGGGATACAATCAGATCATAATTAATCAAGAAGATTAGGAGAAGATGACGTTTACATGTCCATAAGGAACATTTGCCTTCTGATAATGTCATTTGGACTTTGTAGCACCCCAGCTACCTTTCATAGGTGCAAGATGGCAATCTTTTCGGACATGGTGGAACGAACTCTAGAAGTTTTCATGGATGACTACTCCGTCTTTGGAGAAACGTTTTCAAGTTTTTTAAAGATTCTTGACCAAGTGTTAAAAAGATGTGAAGAGACAAATCTTGTGCTGAATTGGGAAAAGTGTCATTTCATGGTGCGCGAAGGAATTGATAGCATTCATAAATGCTACTATTTTACCCTTGAATTTAATAGCTTTTGATGGGCTTTAATGTTTTTATGATATATAAATTCATTTAATTGATTATTTTTTGTCGTTAGGAGTTTTGTTGGAAATTTGGAGAAAAGAGGATAAAAGAAGCCCAAAATAATGAAGATTAATCTTGGAGAATCATGGTGGGTCAAGTTCGAGAACTCCAAGACCCAACATGGAAGTGAATTGGGCCAAAGAATGGAAGGAGAAGCTAAAAATCAGCATTGGACGCAATCTGGAATGTTTCAGCCGAAGGACAACGTCGAGACATTGTCCCTTAGTGTCTCGACGCTGGGCTGCCTTGGAGAAGAAGCTGACTACGTCACAGCGTCGCGACTCTGTGACGTTGTCCATCCTGAAGGCCTAATTAGGCGGTTTTGGCCTCATTTCCATCATCAAGCAATCCATTCTCTTAGTCTTTTCAAGGCTCTTTGAGCCATCTTTGAGGTCAGGTTGAGAGGAGAGTAAAATTCTTGTATTGGGCATTTTTTGGACTATTCGGGAGCTTGTCTCGAGGAGGATCCAAGGCGCAAGCAAGGGGTTCTTCTACCGTTCATCTCCTAACTCCTTTATTTGTTCATTTATTGCTTTGCATTATGTAGAGACGAGAAATTTTGGTATACATGTATAGCTAAATCGTGGCATGCTGGTCTTGAATGAAAGAATATAGTTAATGTTATTTTGATTGCCTATCTTTGTGCCCATTGTACTGATTATTTGTGTCGGTGTTCGTAATGCTCTATAGAATATGGCCAATTTTATATTGAGTAGATACTTAGTGGAAACTCGACGGAGAGAAACTAAGTCAGATCATAACCCACTCAACTAGGTTTAACTGCTCGTAGTGACAGCGAGAGTAGTTGGTTAGACTTAAAGATCGATAATGAATTAGGGCTCATTAATTAACCCGTTTAATAGCGCTAAGGACACTTAGGTTATTAAAATGAGTTAGTTATAATTAGGGGAAACCGACAAGAGAACTTATGTAATTAACGAAGATTCTAGGTCTATAATTAGTCGGACACAAGATTAGGTAATTAGAATAACTAATAAGCTATATTTTGGATTTCAAGACCCTGCCTCTCATTCGACTCTACCATCCTCTTTGCCAATTTGCTTGATCAATTTATTTCATTGCTTGCTTTAATTTCGATTGATCTTTTATCATGATTAGGTCCCTAAATTTATTTGACTATTTGACTACTGGTGCTCTTTTTATTCAACTTCTTTTTCTCCCAAGAGAATCCTTGTTGTCACCTTTACCTTCGTTCTAGCTTATCGACACTTTGTGGGGAAGATATCTAGCTACAAGCAAAGATCACTAACTTGGACTGATACTCACTTCCCTAAGTAAACCTTTCATGCAGTGGCAAACCATGGGTGTCATGAATGCCCCTGGTTACTCAGTAAACTCTAGGAAGGAGGAGTAACTCTCGGTTTTTTTTTGGATGATATATACTGAGCATATATTTTCTTTTCAGCAGTTCAAACTTACACAAAATACATATTTATTTACAAAGTAAAGCACCCCCCCCCCCCCAAACTTAAGATAGGCAATGCCCTCATTGACTTTTGTTTTTGAGGCATGGGCTTACATGAGGCTTTTTGTTTTTCAAAACATCAAGGCTAAACAGTCCTAGTGTGTTAGAAAGGTTAAACATGAGGAAGTTTAGACTTAAGAAAATTTTGTAAAGAAAAAGACTAATGGAAAGCCTATGACTAGAAAACAAATCGATTGTGATGGCGACACTTTAGGAGATAGAAATAAGCTCTAATTATCATCCTCAAGGGCTTAAAAGAAAACTCATATGAAAACATGTTTTTCCAAAACACTTTTCAAGCAACCATTTTCCATAAAGTTGATTTTTTTTTCCAAAGAGTTTTCATAGGTTTAGCCATAGAACAGTCAGCAGATTTTTTTTTAAAAAAAAGTTTAAAAACCCAAGTTTATCTAAACTATCCTAACAGCAAGCTATCTAAAAACTAACCTATGAACATAACTAACAAGAAACTAAGCATTTAAAGCAATAAAATCAGCAATTAAACAAGTAAAAACAGAAACTAAGCATGCTAAAAACTAAAAACAACAGCTAACTATACACAAAAACAATTCAAGTATTCACAAAACAGCAGATCGAGGGGATTAGAAAACTCCCTTATTCCTCATCCGAGGAACTCTCTTCATCACTTTCATCTTCTTCTTCATCTTCATCTTCAGATTCTTTCTCTTCTTGAGGCAACAACGATTGAGGGAAGTTAGGGAACACAGGGGCAATGCTGGGGGCGATAGAGAGGTAGAACTCTCTAATTGCTTCATCCCTGTCCTTAGCATAGCCCCAATATGTTTTCAGCTTATCTTCAATCCGGTCTAGCCGTCGGAACGCAAATGAAATGGTTTCTGATGATGGTGTAGGCCCTGAAATTTGAGTGTGTTGAGGAGGTGAAACAGGATTCAGCCCTGGAGGTGGAGTAGCTTGGGAAGTGGAAGCCTTGTCCTTCCTTTGAGCGTTGTTCTGTTGAAGATTCCCTATCAGAGGCAAGTCAATGGTGGGCCTGAAAAAGTGACGTTCCTCATCTTTTCCAGGAACTGTCTTCACTCTCTGACACAATTGGGTTATAAGTGACCCAAAGAACAGCGTCCCCGCTCTCTTCCTTCCACATGAAAGGATCTCTTCTCTGATGATGCTCCCTATATTTATCTCCAACCCCTTCATGATGTTGTAGAGAAGCATAACTCTCTCTACTGAAATTGTGCTATCATGGGTTGTGGGCATCATCCTATTCTTGATGAAGTGAAGCCACACTATCGGTTCTGGCTTGAGATCACTAGGCACTAGTGTCTTCACCTTTGTTTGTGATTCCTTCCATTGAACTCCCTTGTTGGCCACCATCTTTAATACTTCTTTCAACTTTTTGACTGAGGGGTTCTTGACGACATCATTCCCTCCTTGATGCAAGGGTGTTTTAACACCATACACCCTGTTGATGTCAACTGAAGAAAAACTGACAACTTTACCTCTCACCACCGCCATGCTCATGATCTCTTCCCTCAAACCGACATAGAACTCTCGAACTAGAGGCACCACGGCCTCTTGAGGGTGAGCACAAAACTCTTTCCATTTGTACTGAGTGATGACTTTTTTGGGTTTAATGTCCTATAAACTCGTAGTTTGTAAATCATTAAACATATTTTATTTCCAATAAAGACGTTATTGAGGTTATTCAGTAAAAGATGTTTTTGAATATGTAAATTGCGAATGATTAACCTAAATCCAATAAACTAAGATCCTTGGCTATAAAATGAATACTCGAACTATATGTAGAGACATATCGTAGGATCAAGTTCAAGTTTATAGTCAAAATAGTCTATAGTATAAGGATAGGGTTGGATGCCTTATCCTGGGGACACTATGGACGCGGCCCACTTTGTATTAAGTACAAACGATGAGATCCTAAGTCTTTCATGTGGAGATATGCGAGTGGGGGCGACCTATGCAATGAGTTTGCATAAGAGTGGACCACGAAATAAGTCACTTTCTCTTTATATCGCCGTTTACTAAAGAAACTGACTATTTCTCAAAGATGACCTAGGTAACTCGTTCTTAATCCTGAGCTAACTATGAACTCCTCTTTATACGAGATTATCCTTTGATCTGCATGGGTGAGAGTGGCCAGCATCGTCGACTCAATAAGCCTACCATTTTGGGGATAAGATCAAATAGATAGCCGGGGACATAGTCTCACAAGACAGAATTCGCTCCTACCAATTTCAGGGATAGTAGAGAGGTTGTTCCCTTAAGTACTAACTCCAGGACTTGAACAAGGGGCCCCACCCTCTCGTTGGATCCAGAGGGACTTAGGTTTGATGGTTGGACCACAAATCGATTGTTCATTAGAGGATTAGTGGAACTTAAGGAACAAGAAGTACTATAGGGGTAAAACGATCATTTGACCTAGCTATAGCTACGAACAACCTGTGAAGGATCGACTTACTGAACATGGTTAAATCAAGTGGACGAAAATATATCTATGGTGAGGGGAGTGCAACTATCGGACTATAGTGGAGTGTCCCGGTAGTTAACGAATGTTGGTTAAGCTTGGTTAATGAGATTAGTCGGTTAACCTCGAATCGTTGGAGCCCATGATCTATAGGTCCATTAGGTCCCCCTACTAGCTCATATCGGAATAAAGTCTAGAACAATAAGATAGGATTCTTTGAATCGTTCAAAATCGGGAAAAAGGGTATTATCGTAAATTGTGTTTGACACAATAATTTAATTATGAATTAAATTATTAAATGAGAGATAAAGTATTTAAAAGTGTTTTAAATACTATATATATGAATTAGGATTCATATAATAAATTGCACAAGGTTGGTATGATTAATTAGATTAATCATATGAAATTATTTTGAAAAAGTCTCAAATTAATTACCTAAAGTTAACTTCAATTTGGAATTGATATTAACACTAAATTGCAAGCTACAAATCAGATTATGGATTAAAGTTAGTGGATTTAGTTGCATTCCCACTCTTGCATGATGATACAAAGTGGAATACAACACATCCATGCACTAGTTGCATGTATTGTGACATGAACACCTAGAATCCACTAAGGCTTGCATCTCCAACATGTGTCTTGCTTCTTGAGGCCTCCCCTTGCATGGATTCACTCTATAAGTAGAGCATGAATAAGATTGAGAGCCCAAGAGAGCCATTTCCTTACTGTTATGCTGCTGGAATTTTCTCTCAAACTCATTCATCTCCACATATCTCTCAAGTGCTCGAACCTTCAAGCATTCCCTTCCGATTCCCAATCTCTATAGACTCCCACAAGTCGTTCTTGGCCCGGAGAATAGTAGGGAAGACACTAGAGGTGGTTGTTGGGATCCTAGAGTGAGTAAAAATAAGATGCAAATAGACTCTAGAACTCTGTGCAAGTATACACAATCCGCAACAAGTAATAAGTATTTATCGAATCCAGGGTCTGAATTAGCTCTCACTTTATCTATTTTGTTTAGCTTTTTAATGGTTTCAAAGGTGGATAAAATGATTGGTTTTTATAGAGCGCTGAAGCAAAGGAAATGATAGAATATAAAGTAAACAAATAAAGCAGACAAATTAGAACACAGGCGCTGGTCAGGATTTAGTAATTGTTTTAAAAGATGCTATAACAATATTATTGATCAGGCAAAACTCTTGTAGTCTTATTAGCAGGATCCTCCCGGAACTCTGGATTTTTTTAGAATATGTTTCAACTCCAATGAAGCACTACCGATCAAGCACTAGGCAACTGGCTATCCCTAGCTCAGTCACTGGCATTCACCAATACACAATGATCTAGTGTGATTAAATGTCACACACTCCCCAAATCATCCCTGAAACTAGGAAGTGATATTCATACCGGCTGGCCAAGCGGGCATAAAATAGAAATGAGCACAACAAATAATCAAGATGCATCAAATCAATATTTATTGCATAGAAGTTAAGCACGACAATTACATGTTCCCTAACCAACGCCTAAAATTACTTAGTTCATAAAGTGCATAGAGACACACGTTACAATATAAGTAAATGCATCCATAACTACAAAGTAATACAAGAAAATACTAATTCCCTTGATCAGATTGCAATTGATGGTCTTCTTGTAGGTCTCTAATCTCTCTACTCTATTCGGCTCCCAAAGGTGGAAGTAAACTTTCCAAGAATGGATGTTCCTCCCAAGGATGGAATCCCCCTTTGACTTGAGACGGCTCCTCCTTTTATAGAGTGATAGGAAGCTTGAATTAGGTTGACCTAGACACGGGATGACTCTCCTTGTTCCTTTATCCCGAGAATAGCTTAACAGAATTCAGTTCATTAAAATAGCTAACGAACTGTGACGTGGCAGTTTTGCTCCCAGCTTTGCTCCAGCACAGATTTTGCTCCCTCAAGTCGCTCAGCAATATATTCTGCACAAAATAACTTCCAAAGCATTCATTCTTCCAAATGGGTTAAAACATATAATATCTATCTAAAAGCAACCCTATTTAGCACAAAAGACACACAAATAAATATAGAAATAAGGTCTAAATAACTCCCTTTTGTAGAGTTATCAGTGGTCCACACATCGTTCGTGATCAAAGGAATCAAAGGGAGTTGCTGAATCGGTCTCCAAAAAGGTTGGTACATGAACCTTATCCTCGACCTCTTGGCAAAATTGGGGTCATTCTTGTTCTTTGGCCTCCTCTCGGCTCTCAGTTCTCTTCTTCTTTTCTTCCTCAAAGCTACAGAGATAGGAATTTTGTCATCATCCAATTCCTTTATTTCAGAATTCGAATATGTTTTGCTATCACTAGAGGTCTCGACCTCTTCTTCAATTTCCTCTTCATCATTTTTCTCTTCTGAAGAGGTGCTATCAGCAGCTGGTGAAGGTCCTCTGACATCATATTCGAACAACGGATCAAGGGCCTCATCAGCTTGTTGCTCTTTTAAATCGAGACAAGCTGGTGCGTTTCAGTTTCAAAAGAGTGAAGGTGGAGAGTTGGTGAACTTGACTTGAATGCAAAAGGTCTAAGCGTTTGGTGAAGAAGAAAAACACTTAAGTCAGCTATTTATAGGTTTCTCAAAATTAGGTCACGTGACCGTCATTTAAATGATGTCACTGCCCTTGACCTTTTGGGAAATGCGGTTGCATTTCCAAATACACTGGGAAGAAATGCGATCGCATTTTCCCCAGTTTTCTGCCTTCTTTATTTTTTCGAATTTCTTTTATTTTCTTTGGTTTTTCTTTCTTTCTTTCATTGGATGAGACAATAATAAACTTGTTAGAAAGTTCACATACGTAAACATGATTATTCATCTCTTTTTTTCTTAGATAGACACAAAATAACTTGGACTTTTCAAACTCTCGGGTAAATCCCCAGGAAAAGGTGTTCCCTACGGTCAGCTTACATACCTTTTCCTAGATAGGATTTTCCTAGACAAAGATTTACTCTTGTCCATATATTTTGTTATCCTATCTATTTTATTTTATCATTTATTATAAATCCACATAATGTACAAAATAAATTTTCAGAGATAGAAGTCATACCAGATCAATCACAGATACAAGGGCTTCTTCGACCCCAAAATTCTTCTCCCAATAGTGTTTAATTCTTTGTCCATTCACCTTGAAATGCATACCTTGATGATCCATCACCTCTACGGTTCCAGAATAAAAAATTCTCACGATCTTGAATGGTCCCGACCATCTTGATTTCAGTTTTCCTAGAAACAACTTAAGTCTTGAATTAAAGAGTAGCACCTGCTGACCCTTATGGAACTCCTTTGGATGTATTCTTCTATCATGCCATCTTTTAATCTTCTCCTTGTATAATTTTGCATTCTCATAGGAGAAGTGACGAAGTACTTCCGATTCATTTAGTTGTAACTTTCTCTTGATTCTAGCTTTGTCCAGATTGAAGTTGAACTTCTTCAATGCCCAGTAAGCTTTGTGTTCAAAGTCAAGTGGTAAGTGACAGGCTTTTCCAAATATGATTTGATACGGAGACATACCTAAGGGCGCCTTGTATGCCGTTCTGTGTGCCCATAATGCCTCGTCAAGCCGTAGTGACCAATCCTTTCGAGAAGGGTCTACCTTCTTTTCCAAAATAGCCTTGATCTCCCAGTTAGAGAGTTATGTTTGTCCATTCGTTTAAGGATGGTAAGCAGTGGCTACCCTATGCCTGATATTGTATTTGGAAAATAGGTTGGCTATCATCATGTTTGGAAAATAGGTCCCTTATTGCTCTATTGTGGTCTTTAGCAATATAAATTGGATTTTCATGTGGTGCAACCAGTGGAACTGGAGGTGCTGGAGGGATTCTCCCACCATTCTGCTCCCTTCCACGATTCTGTGGGTCAACTTGAGGATCGACTCCAAGTTGGTCCATCAAAAATTCTTGTATATAAGAAGCTTCTTCAAGAGGTTCCTATACGCTCAACTCTTGTTGTTCCCTCTTCTTTCGTCTTTGCTCTTTCCGACGAGGACGAAAGGTTCTTTCTATCTCAGGATCTATATCAAGGAGTTGACACCCCTTGTTCATGCACTAACTTCAACCCGCAAAAGAAAAATTGCAAATCAAAGTCAAATCCTTATTGAGACAGAAATGCGGTTGCAATCAAATCGCAATCTCAATAAACAAAATTGGTTTCACTTTTGGTCCTCGGCAACGACACCAAAAACTTGATGGGGCGTTTGGCTGAATGTGGATGTTAGGAAAAGATGATAAATAAAGATTAATAATAATTCAGCCAAGCTAGTGCAAGTATACACTATCACATGTAGTAATAAAAATCTCAGGAAGTATTCCAAAGGTATCGATCCCACAGAGACTAAATTGGAAACACAGATTTGAAGAAGAAACTGTTCAAAGATTGCTTAAGTAAGGTAACCAAAGAAATAGTTGAATGGTGGTTTTTTAGAAAACAAACAAAATAACTCTAATCATGGCTTATTAAACTTAAGTCTATTCATGCATTGGGTCAGATTTAACTTTTTTTAATTCTCGAAACTATGTACACATTATCTAATATCATGTAACGTTCCTTAGAGAAGAATAACTTTATGTCCCCCACTGCAGTAGTCGAGATGCCTCCTCCTGTTCGAACTTTTAGAGTCATCTCTCCAACTTCGAGCTGCTGCCAAGAACTCATTCCTTGAAATGAAGAACACACGTGATGAGTGACACCTGACTCAAGTATCCAGGCTAAACTATTGTTTTCAACTAAACACGTTTCCAAGACTAATAAATCAGATTTAGAGTCATGGATCATGTTCCTCTTGGCTAAGCAGTTACCCTGAGGATGTTCCTCAGTTCAGACCATACCTAAATCACTTGCCACGAGTTTAGTGTTTAAGTTTGTTTTCTTAGTCGTATGTTCTAAACCGTTGAATTTGGCGTCTGACAAAGCACATATAGATTTCGACATTATTGCTGAAAATAGAAAATTAACTTGTATTAAAAACTTGCACTAAACCCTTTATACATATTATCCAATCAAATTTAGCAAAAGTAATCATCGACCCAAATATATTATTCATTCATTTTGCAACGATACTTCAGGGGTCTAGAATAATTGCTATCGTAGGGCAGTCAACTACTCCTCTAAATCGAGACAATCTCGGCTAATTTCTACTACCAGAATGACTCTTACTCCAATAGGTCTTAGCTACCGTTAGTTCGGTCAAGAAATGATTAACAACTTAATCATTTCTCGTAAGTGTGACCCACCATTTTCAGTTCTCATAGGATTGCCATAACAATGCCACTGTTGGGAAGAACTAAGAAATGTTGGGGTTTACGTCCTAGAACTCAAGTTTTGTTATCCTTTATATAATAAAAATGTTATTAAGTGAAATTGTTTATTTACATCTTATAACCCAATAGAAACATCCATGGTTATAACATGAGATACCCGAACTATATCGTAAATATAGACAGGGATCAAGTTCGAGTATATAGCCTCAATTGTCTATAGTAAATGGATAAGGTTGGGTAACTTGTTTTGGTAACACTATGGATGCGGCCTACTTTGTGATTAAGGCAAACGACATGATCTTGGATCGTTCATGTAAAGACATGCGAGTATGGGCATCCTGTATAAAAGATGTTCACACAAGACAAGACCGAGAAATAAGTCACTCTTACTTTCTAACACCGTTTACTGTTAAGACTAACTATTTCATACGATGGTCTAGGTAACTCGATCTTAATCCTAAGCTTGCTATGAACTTCTATTCGTTTAAGGTTATCCTTTGATCTACATGGGTGAGAGTGGTCACAAAATTTTGTTCAATAATCCTACCATTTTGGGGATAACACTAGATGGATGGCTGGGGACATAGTAAAGCAAGACAAAATTCACTCCTACCCTATTTAGGGACAGTAGAAAGGTTGTTCCCTTTAGTGTTGAATCCATTGCTTGAACAAGGGGCCCCACCCTCTCATTGGCCCGAGAGGGATCTTGTTTAATTGTTGGACCATGAACAAATTGTTCATTAGAGGACCAGTGGATTTAAGGAACTAAGATGTGCTATAGGGGTAAAACGGACTTTTGACCTATCTATAATAACGAACAACCTGTGAAGGATTGACCTACTAATCATGGTTATATCGAGTGGACGGAAATATATCTACAGTGAGGGGAGTTCAACTACTAGGCTATAGTGGAGTGTTCTGGTAGTTAACGGATGTTGGTTAGCTAGGTTCAAAGAGTTTGGCCAGTTTAACCTCGTATCGTTGGAGCCCATGATCTATAGGTCCATTAGGTCCCCTTGCTAGCTCGAGGCTAAGCTTTGGAACAATATGATGGATTAAAATATGAATTGCTTTATGTTCATGTTAAAGGAAATAGATAAAGGTGATAGACGTTTTCGATACGTCGGGTTTTATGAAAACCGGGTTTGAGTAATTTAATATTTAAATATGATTTAAAAATCATGGACATGAATAGGGATTCATGATGAAAAAATAAAATTTTGGAAATGATCGTGAATAGTGGCAAAATATTAATTTAATATTAGATATTAAATTAATAATTAATTATTTTAAATTAATTTTGAATTAATTTAAAATTGAGAAACTGAAAATTAATTTTCAATTTTTCAGATTATTGCACATTGAATATTTAAAAATAAATTCAAGATAATTCTTGAATTTAGAAAATTAAAAAAAAGGTTGAATTTTTGGAGGTGGAGTGCTTGGTGACTAAACCCATGCACTCCCCTCACTAAAGCCACTTCAATCCCCACTAAGGGATGAAATTTGCTGAAGAAATTGGTCTTGAAACTTAAGGAATTGCTGCCAAGACTCAAACTCACCAAACCCACCTTACTAATCCACCTTACAAGCTTGTTCTTCAAGTTTTTTCCTTTCAATTCCATCACTTGAGGATCCCACAATCATCCGTTCCAAAGGCTTGAGGATAGCCAGGAAGATCCAGTGGTGGTTCATGATCAATTGGTGAAGAAAAACAAGAAACAAATCCAACCAATTTCTCCATTTAAGCAAGGTTGGTAAACTGTCTCTGTTTTTCTCCATATGAACAACATGCAATGTTTGATTAAATTGAGCTTCTTAAGTTCCTAAGATCCAAAATTGTTTCCGTATTTTAGATATTAACACTTTCAAAAAACCCCATCCATTTCTAGAGTTTGTGTTCTTTCGAATCCCATGCGCAAGCCCTCCGTAGGGTGATCGCTCCCAGGGTGACTCGCAGGCGGCGCATGGGAATCTCACAGTGCAACCTAATGGAAGAGACCACAAGATACGTTGACATGTTTCCTTCACCCACTTACTATGAACAATTTTCCCATTCACCTTGATATTGACCCATGCAAACACCATCCGTAGGGGAACGTTCCCAGGGCGCCTCGAGGCCAAGCATGGATATCACAGTGTGAACACAAGGGAACGTGAGAGTAAAAACTTGATATGAATATCTTGTTTTCATACTTTTCCTCCCACTGAAGTGTCCTAAAGATTTAGGGTCTATTACTTAGGTATATTCAAGCTAAATGAACCTAACGAAAAATACATTTTTAGTCCTTGAGTTTTCAAACTCAAAAATTTAGCCCCTGAGGTTTGGTTTTAGTTTCATTTTGGTCCTTCCATCCACTTTTCCGTTAATATGACTACAGAAGCTGACGTGGATATTTTTATATTAAAAAATATATTTTTTAATTTTTCATAATTATTTCTTATTTTAAATTAAAAAAAGCATTTTTTTAATTCTTTTCCTTTTTTCCTCTCTCTCTTTTTTCTCTCCCACCTCATCTCTTTTTTCTTCCACACCGACAAGCCTGCATTTTTCTCCATTACCGTGAACCACCCAACAACAAGCCCGCAAGCCCCCCTTTTCTCTCTCGATTTCATCTCTCTCCTTCATCATCTTTTTTCTCCTCCAACCAGAAAGCCCTCTACTATAAACCAGCAAGACCCACGTCGGCGACAACACGAAACCCGCACGAATCTCTCCCTCTCTCAGTCTTCTCCTTCTTTGGCGACAAGCGCCGGATGAAAACCCACGACAACACGATTTTTCTCTGAAACGAAGGAGAAACCCATTCATTTCAGATTTAGAACGAACCTGGATCTTGTTCGTTCCAGACTTGAAACATTTCCCTTCGTCTGGCTTCAAGTCGCGGGTTGATAGCACCCAAAACGTGCTATATTATTACCTTTAATTCGATCTTGTTAGTGTGCTTTTGATTGTTTAAGTGTTTCTTCTATAGGAATTCGAGCACAAGAGGACAATTAGGCATATATTTCGATTCGACTCTAACTCGTGAGTTTTAGTATATTTTTTAGCTACTTTGGTGTCCCCAAGATGACGTGAAGCCAAAGGCATCGACTGGAGTGCTCGGACACTATCTTTGGAGCCAAAAGGATTTATTAAGAATTTGCACAATTTGGATAAACCCTAGAGCAAGTATCTCGACGCTATAATCGCAGCGTCGAGACGTTGCCCCGTAATTCAACTCGCTGACGGAAGGGCCAGCGTCTCAACACTGGCGTTAATTATAAATACGAAAGTTAGGTCTTTTTAGTCACAAGCTCTCATTTTAAGTCATTTTCTATTGGTTCTTTCTGTAGTTTTTTGTCCCTTTTACCCCAGAATCATTCTTCATTCAAGTTTTTCTTTATTTTTAACATATATCTTTGTTTTTCGGTTGATTTACATTGTAGCATGAGGGTCTAAACCCCTTGGACTGTTGGAATGAATCTATTTCTTGAATGATTAGGTATTTAGATGAGTTTGTTGGTTTCTCAATTCAGTCTTGAATGAGTTTTATTGCATCCTATGCTCTTGTTTACTCAATTACGTTTGCATATTAGTTTAAGAATTGACGTCCCTTAAATTGGTTGCGATTTTAATTTATTTGTTATAAATAGATAGCCACTTGGTTTAGGCGGATCCATCGCTAGTTCGACAGTAGCCTAGCGTAGACTTCCGATAGGCCTAAGAGCTTAGGAGAAATTGATTTAATTAGATTAGAGAATTACAACTCCTAGTTTAATTAAACAATTCCGAGCCTTGTAAGATAATGCGGTTAATTGATTAGTAGTTTTGAGGATTTATCGGATTACTAATTTAATTAATTAGATTTAGATTGAGGATTTATCGATCTAAGCATAAGAGGCGGTATAATTAATCAATTAAATTTTTCATGGAGTATCAGGGAATTTAGTTGATTAAACACAGGTTAAGTAGGTGGATTATCTAAACAACCAAGAAGCAATCCGGGCAATAAAATAAATTTAGAGTTTAATATATAGAGCAAACAATGATTTGTCGTACCTAATCATTTCAAGAAATAACCAATCCGACAGTCCCATCTTTTCATTGATTTCCTTCGATTTTTATCTCCGCTTGATTTACTGTATCACCTACTGATGGGACCTAAATAGTCATATTTTATCACCTCTAATCTAAGCTTGTTAGAGTTATTTTATCCTTTACATGTCATATTTTCAGGATCTTCGAGCTTCGGCATGTTGGGAGTCGATCACGCTAATTTGGTGTTAATTCGGGCCAATTACGGAGTTTTGGAGCCATCTCGGTGTCTTGGGCGGCAAGGAGGTGAAAATACCCAATTGTGCTGAAGTGGGCCTGAAGAATGACACCAAGAGTCAAAGATTGAAGTCTCATATCGAGAAGAAACGAGACAAGACCGAGAAAATAAACACCAAGGCAAGGATCAGGGACGGCGTCGAGATGCCGACGCGATTTTCATCCAGAATATAAAGTTCACAGCGTCGAGACGCTGCCCTTGGCATCTCGACGCCAGCGAGTGTTCTATAAATACGTAGCCTCGGTTTAGTCCGCCGTTAGGTTAGAATTTTGGTCCTTTTACGATTCTTCTGCCTCTTGTACGTTTCAGCACTGTTGTAGACCTTTTTAGGTCATATTTTATGGATTATTTCATGTCTATCTATGTTTTTACTTCATCTATGAATAGTTAATCGTATTTAAATCGTTGAATTGGGTTTATGCTTTGATTTCTAATAAGATTAGCTAAGTTTTCTGGAATTTACTTACTGTTCTTGTTGTCTTTTCATTCAGTTTTGCATGTTATCCCGTTTAAACCAATACATGAGGCTAGTCTATTAGGATTGACGACCCTATGTGATTACCGCTTGTGTATTCAATCAGTTATTTTTTTATAGCCACTAGGTTGAGGCAAGCCAGTCTCTACGCGAGACGACCCTCGATAGGCCTAGGATGCATGTTAAAGGTTGTAGGAATTAGATTTAAATTCTATTCGAATTTAGTTAATACAATTCCGGACCCACGATCCCAAAGCGGCTAGTTTAAATAGGTAATTGTGAAATTGCTTAATCTAAAACTAGTTAGATATAACTTAGTGACCGTTGCGAGGTCTCGGATGGTTGCTATTTTATGTATGAGGGGTGGCGAGCGATAAAGAATATATTAATTAATCTTGTTAATTGCAGAATTCACGGTTAGCAAGTTAATTAGCACAGGTTAGTGTAGGGGGTCCTCCGAGTAACCCAAAAGCCGATCGGACTAATGAAATCAGTCTAGAATAATTATTAGAGAAAACTAGGAAGCCAATCGAAATAGAATCAAGCATAAGAAATCCCAATCCAGCGATCCCTTCCATGTTATTGATTTCCACCTTATTTCTCTTCTGCATGCTTTATTTTACTTCTTTTAAATTCAGCATTTATTTATTTCTGCTTGTCCTTCTTTCCAAAAATCCCCCCTGTTTTGTAAGCGCAAAATTCTACACTTACTAGGTCCTCTTTCCTGTGTTCGACCCCGGCCACTATTTCTACAAAATAGTTGTAGTGCCGTGGATTATAAATTTTCTTTGGCTTGAACCTTCGACAAGTCCCATCACCTACCCTGAAACAACAGGTACTTTCGAACTTAAATCTGATTTGATCCACTTACTTCCTATCTTTCGTGGTAGTACAGGAGAGGATCCACAAAACAATCTGAAGGAGTTTCACATCGTGTGCTTTGGTATGAGGACACGATGTGAAACTCCTTCAGATGAAAATGTAAGAATTAGGTTGGGGGTGGGGTATGCTTTGCTTTCTGTCTGTTGGGCCCTGAGCACCTGAGCGTCAAGCCAATTGTGTGCTTTTATTGCTTGACTTGAGTTTTGGATGCTTTTAGAAGTTTTCGCATGACAATGATTTCCTAGGATTGGCTTTTGCATCAATTGGTTTGCTTTTGATGAGTTGTAATCGTGAGTGCCCCAAAAGGGAGCCTTTTTAAAAATATTTTGTGAAATATCTTGCATTGGTTGAGTTTCTTTCTAACTTAATAATAGGATTCGAATGCTTGGGAGAGATCTCTTCTTGGCTTAACTCCAATGAGTCTCTTAATGCTTCTATTCGTGCTACTACAAAGCCACTTTTGATCGATTCTTCTATTTCTTCAATCTTTTTCCCACCTGCCTCCTCTTGTTCTTCATCTTCAAGCAATTCTTCCAGCGTTTCCCCTTTTAGCAATTCCTGGAAAGTAGATAAAGAAAGCTCATCAATCTCGTCAATCACTGAACATTCCTCAAAATCGTCTTGATATTTGAGCGAGTTCATGACGTTGAAGGTAACTTGTTGATCATTGACTCTCATGGTCAATTCTCCCTTTTGTACATCGATCAAGGTCCTACCAATCACTAAGAAAGGTCGACCTAGGATAATTGGCACTTCTTTGTCTGTTTCACAGTCAAATATAATAAAATCTGCTGGAAATGCGAACTTGTCCACCTTGACTAATGACGGAACAACTTGTCAAGGGTCGTGTCAAATAAATTTATAATTCTGCGACACTACAACTATTTTTGTAGAAATAGTGGTCGGGGTCGAACGCAGGGAGCAGCCAAATTAATTATCTAGACTTAAGGTTTTTCAATTAGTAACCAGAGGGGGGGTTTGGCAAGGAAGAATTTGAAGATGAAACAAATAAAAATGCTAGAAATTAAATTACAAAATTTTAAATAACTAGAAAGTAGAAGAATGGACTGGCTAATCTTACCTCGGGATCGCGCAGTTGGTTGTCCGAATTTAGTTTGGCAATTCCTAATCATGTACTCTCTTATTTATCAAATTATTGGTTAATTGTCTAGTTACCCACTGGAAAAGCCAACGGGATTAATGATCCCAATTATTTCTAACTCGACCAATGCATCGAGGCCAAAACCTAATTAAAAAATCTAACCAATGACGTCTCACTAATTAGAATTTATCGCATTAAGAATGGTGGAACGTTAGATAGAATGCATAAACTAGGAAAAGCCTAAATTCATACGATTCTAAGCCTCAACTCCTAAATCTATCATGCAACTTTAACCAAATGGGATAAAACGCCTATAAACCAAGATTAACAATAGATTTACTTGCTACCAATTCTAGCAAAGCAATCGATTCAAACACAATAGTTTGTCAATCCAAAGATTCAAATCAATTGTAATATAAATTGGAATTAAGAGCACAATTAAGCAATAATACACTAAAATCTTAGATACAAGGTCTCAAAGGAATGCCAAACTTACATTCGGAGTCCCCAACTACGACGATCTACACTTGGCCAGACATTGCAACGCTCCAACTAAGTGTCGGGGCTCGTTTAGCCATTCATATATCGAAAAACTAATGTAATCTAATGAAAATACACCGAAAACTGAAAAAAAAAACAGAGAGAGACGAGGTGTTGCGGCGAGAATCGAAGGAAAAACGAATATGAGTCGACCTAAAATGCGAAAATACCCTTTTATAATACGCGGTAGCATCGAGACGCCGTGGCCAGCGTCGAGACGCTGACGCTGTTTGGGTGCTCCTCTTGTTCCATAGCGTCAAGATGCTATATTTGTAGCGTCTCGACGTTAGCTCTCGGGAAAAATGGATGAATTTGTGTTCATGTTGACTTTTTGGTTGACTTTCGCTTCTTTGATTACCAAAATGCCCTTCTTGATCCCGAGAACACCAAATTGACCTATACATCAATAAGATTCAGAATTAGTCAATTTTCACAAATAATAGCATTAGGATAAGCAAAATTTACGGAAATATTTAGCACCAATTTTGTGCTATCAACTAATACATCCTCTATTTTGCCAATGGGATGTGTTAATGATCTGTCTGCTAGTTGCAAGGTAACAGTCGTCGGTCTGGCTTCTCCTATTCCTAACGTTTTGAAGACTAAATACAGCATCAAATTTATACTTGCTCCCAGATCGCATAGTGCTTTGTCGATGTTCCGTCCTTCAATGGAGTAAGGGATAGTGAAACTTCCTAGATCTTTCAACTTAGGAGGAACCTTGCTTTTAACCAATGCACTGGAGCACTCTGTTAATGCAACTGTCTCATATTCCCATAATCGTCTCTTTTTTAGACAAGATGTCTTTTAGGAATTTCACGTAGTTCGACATTTTCTCAAGCGCTTCCACCAACAAGATGTTGATGTGGAGTTGCTTTAAAATGTCTAGGAACTTTTTGAATTGTGTATCTTATGATGCGTATTTGAGTCTTTGAAGATAAGGTGGTGGTGGTCTGTAATCTGGATCAATGATGAATTTTTTTGGTTTTGCGGTCGCATTTTCCTGCTTTTTACTTGTACTTGAACTTTCAATCTTTTCTTCCAAGGCTTCTGGCTCCTTGGTCTTTTCAGAATTTTCTTTATTCTGACTAACTTCTGTATTGACTTCTAACTCTTTTTCTATAGATTTTTTCTAACACTTCTTCTGGGATTCTCCTAACTTCTTGATTAATGGGGTATTCTGGTCCATCATACTCTAGTCCGCTTCTCAAGGTAACTGCTTTGCATTGTTCCTTGCCTTCACAGAGAGGATTTTCAGTTTTGCTAGGCAATGTCCCTTGGGGTCTGTTCTTGATTTCTTGAGCTATTTGTCCTATCTGCACTTCCAAGTTCCTTACAGTGGCATCATTCCTTGCCATGTATTGTTTTATTAAAGCCTCTAGATTTGACTCTTGGCTAGCGTTCTGAACTTGTACTGGTTGGAAATTTTTCCGCTGCTGTGTTGTGTAGGTTGGGAATTAAATCCTGTTGAAGCTTTTCCAAATTGATTTGCACCGGCATTACTGGTACTAGCTTGTCCTCCCCAGGAGAAATTTTGATGTTGTCTCCACCCTGGGTTGTACGTAGCTGCATACGGATTCCAACGGTTTTGGTTTCCCTGATGTCCTACATAAAAAACAGATGCAGGGTTTAGTGGACAATTATCGATGATATGCTCGTCACTACAAATATCACAACAAGGAGAAGAGATAACATTCGTGGGAGTGATGTTTGCTTGATTTCCCATAGTCAAACCCATCATCATGCTATGAATAGCTTTAATCTGAGATTGCATGGTTGAGTTCACTTCCGTCTCTACAGCTTCTACTGAATTTTTCAAAATTGTAGGTTCAGTCTCCCCCACTGTCGGTTGTTCTTGGCTAATGTATCTAGTATGGCATGTGCTTCGTTCGCGGATGATAGCATGCATAAATGCTATCAATTTCCTATTATTTTTAGCTAGCTTTATGCTTGAATTGTGTACTTTAATGCTAGTTTATGTTTAAATTTCAGAAAACCGAGCGAAAGAAGAAAAACCGAAATTTTGAGAGATTTTTTATGATTTTGGGGGCTTTTTGAAGCATTTTGGAGAAGTCCATTGAAGACCCATGTCCGAAAGCCCAAGAAGAATGAGTTAGAAGCCCAAATTCATGAATTCCAAGCCTTAACTATCAAGTTGGGGCAAGAAAAGAGCCCAAGATCCATTACATGAAGCATTTGGGCCAAAAGAAAGTTGGAAGCCAAAAAATATGAGTCAAAAAAAGGGCCATTCTTTGAAGCATTTAGCATTTAGGCCGAGATCCATTACATGAAGCATTTAGGCCGAAGTGTCTCGACGCTTGGCAGCCGCACGGAGAGTTCTGGAATCGCGATAGCGTCTCGACGTTGTCCATGTAGCGTCGCAACGCTGCACCATCTTGAGCGGCAAGAAAAGGATGACGTCACGGAACGCGAGAATGTTCTAGAAGTGGGTAGCGTCGCGACACTGCGACGACTTGGAGCCCTAGACAGAAGTGACGTCAGAGCGTCGCGACGCTACGCCTGCTGGGAGCCTATAAATTGAGAATTTTTCATCCAAGTTTGGGGAGCCAATTTGTAGGTTTTCAACCCATTCTAGAGTCCACACTAAAATTGGGGATTTTTGGGAGAGTTTTGGAGCTTTGTTGAAGATCTTTGGAGCTCGGGATCGATGGAGGTTGGTGCGGGATCGAGGAGATCGACACTTTTATGAGCATTTCTCTTCCCTTTTCCTTTATGTTTTAGTTCCTAGAATTGTTGTGATTAGGAATTATTGGATTTTAGTGATTATGAGTAGTTAATTCCGAAATTCTATGAGATTGATTTAGTTGTTGAACCTCTGCTGAATTAATGAATTGATTTGGTTTAATTATCATTATTGTTCATTTGTGAATTTTTTCCTTAATGCTTTTAATCAACTAATCACTGATTAAATGAATCGTTACTAAGTGGAAACTCGACGGAGAGAAGCTTAGACTAGAACTGAATGCATGACTGACGTTTATTTACCCGAGTGACACGGGATAGAATAAATAACGTTAGAGATTGTATTGAAGGGTCGTAATGCCATGCTAAGTAAATAAAGAGGAAATCGAAAGGAGATTCTTTATTGAAAGGTATGAGAAAGGAGGAAACCGACAGGAGAGTCCTTGAAATTAGGCTTCTAGACTTATGAATTGAATGATTAATTAATCTAAGTTAGTTAATTCATTAAGCGATTAAAGGTCCAATTGATGAAATCATCCCTCTAAGAATTATCCCTCCAAATTGTGTATCCATTTATCTTTTGCTTTCTAGATTAGCTTTTAATTTATTCTTTTTGGCATTAGATTTTGTTCTCTAAATAAGGCATAGCAAGATTATTCATGGTAATTAATTGAATAAATCCAATCCCTGTGGAGACGATACTCTTATACTCAAAATCACTATATTACTTGTGACGACCCGTATTCTTGCGGTAAAATCGTGCAACAAGTTTTTGGCGCCGTTGCCGGGATTGGCTAATTTCATTCAATTAATATTGTGAAGGAATTGCTTGCTTTAATTTAGAGGTTTTATTCTGCTTTCTTTTATTTATTTTATTTGAGTCCTGGTCCATTGTTCTTGTGGTGCATTTAATTGGTGTTTGCATCTGATTGAAAGCCTGATCATTGTTGATTAATTGTTTTAAATTGCTTTTAATAGTTTCAGGTGGCCCTTTAGGGAATCTGAGCCCGAAGAACCAACACCATTGTCCAATTATTCCTTTTCAAATTGTTCCCCCTCTAAAGAAAAATCTCCCCTAGAGAGCTTACTTAGAAAATTTATTGAGGATGATAAAGTCACCAAATTAGCTCTAGAGTACATGGGGTTATCGCAACCAAGAATGGAGGAGAGTGAAGTGCAGCCCGCTTCCTTAGAAAAAGAGTCTTCCTTAGAGAGCTTGCTTGAAGATTTTATTGAGGAGACGAGATCCTTGAGTTTCGAATTAGAAAAATCTATGGAGAGACCCCAGACCCAAAAGGAAGATAGGGAAGTAGGATCCACTTCCATAGAGTGTCTAGTGAGTCATGTGGCCACTGGTTCATTAGCACCCATTCAAGAGCCTAATTCTTTCGATTTGGCTAGAGATGAGCATATAAGGGTAAGTTGTGTAGAAAAAGAGGAAGAATTGGAGAATTTTAGCACCCATCAAGAACAAGTTTGTGAGGATGAAAAAGAAAATGAGCCTATAGTGTTTGAGGAGTTTCTTGAGGTAGAGTTTAAGGTTGAAAGGCCTTTGTATGTTCTATCTTCCCCATCCTCTCTTGATAATGAATGTTCTTTTTCTTGTTCTCACAAGTCTGTGTCAGAATATGAGTCTCTTTATTTTGATCTTTCTCCTTTTATACTTTTATTATTAAAATTAAAATCCCAAAAATATTTCTGCTTTAGGGGCCAATGAAAAACTAGTGAGCTTGCTAGCAATAGTTGGCTTCAAAGATTCAAGGAAGAATGGTCCGAAGAAATACGAGAATTTTTACGTGCCTTGAAAGTCCACACGAGCTCGTCTAGCTAAGAGACGATAAAAAAGCCCTTCTTGGGAGCCAACCCAAGTTTAATTTTCATCAATTTTCTTTTCTTTGTTTTTAAGTTTTTTTTTTAGGGCGTGTTGATCTTTCGCTTTTGTTGGTTGAATTTTTGTAGGAACTTGAGAACCACAATTTCTTCCATAAAACAACCCCAATGATTGAAGAGGCTGACATCCATGGTTTCTCTCACACTTCAGGGTAGTACCGTTCTCCCTTTATTTTTTAATTGTCCTTATGCATGCTTAATTAGTTTGAATAATTAATACATTGAGGACAATGTATGATTTAAGTTTGGGGGGGAGGCTTTGCTGTTCTGATCTGAGCTGATTGAAAATTTTTCATGATGATTCTATTGCATCTGTTTTGATGAGGACAATCTATGATATAATCTAGATAATGAATCCTGTACAATTCTTGTGAAATATCAAAGCATGTTCAAGATTCATGTAAATTAAAATTTTTTTCTTTGATTTCCTTGCACATGTTGAGCACTTAGCCTACTTATATGGTTTTGAATGCTTAGAACTGGATTATAGTATCTAGATGTTTGTTGTCACTCTGATAGGCTTAAGATCTGATTTGAAAGTTGAACTGCATGAGAGTTTGTAATGTTTTACTTGGGAGAAAAATCATGTTTATTAGCCTGAAAAGAAAAGAAAGAAAAAAAAAGTATAGCTAATAAAAAAAGCTTGCTATGTTTAAAAAGCTAGGGGCAAAAAGACCTACCTATGGTGTGATCAGTTAGGCCAACCAAGAATAAAATTCGGGTTATGGGTCCCTACACCGTAGTGTGAAAGCCAGTGCCATTAGAATCATAAAAATGCAAGTTTGGGGGAGGCATACCCCGTTGTTTCAGGCACCTTAGTGGGATATTGCTTTCTTGATTGTTAGGAAGTTGGATAATTAGAGCTTAGGGCCAGTGTAGGGGGAAGATGAACTAAGGATTTTAAAAACCTTTTCTAGGCTAGTAAAGACCTAATAGGGAGGTCGAACACACACACGCAAGGGATTTGGAAAATAAATAAACACACATGTAAGGAAATAACAATAATAATAAAATGAGGTGTCCAATAAAGCTTCAACCCTAAGGCAAATAACTCTAATAATGGCTTATTCAACCTAAGTCTACTTATGCATTGGGTCAGGTTTAACTCCTATTTAGCCTTGCTCCCAAGAACCGTTAGAAGGCTAAGCGAGTACCGTTATGCACATTTCTATGACTCGACTCCGACATAGATTATTCATGCATGAAACCTATAACCATATAGTTGTTATAAGCGACCATCCGCTATAACACCGAATACACACTCTCGAGCCCTTTCTCCTATATATCCTTTATCAGAACCGATATTGTTTGACCCTTTCAGTACCAAAATCACATAGCATGAAAAGTCTAAGTGATCAAGTTAAACTCAGCAAGGTTAGAATGATAATCAATAAAGGATGACATGCAATAAATAGAACTTAGGCAAATAAGCACTTTCAAGCCATTTAAACCATAAGGGAATTCACTATACTGAACCCCTCAATGGAATTTAGCTACGCATGATGGAATATAATGCAAATGAACAACTTTTCATTGAAATAATGAATAAAGAATACAAAATAATGAAAAGAAACAAGTGCTGGAAAGATATTGTGCAGTAGCTAAGACTAGGGTTTTTTCACTTTATCCAATCCTTCTAGAGTTCTCACGACACTCTACTCTCCTTTTACAAGGTGGGAATAGGGTGAAATCTCTACAAACACTCGGGTTTGATGTCTAACTAAGGGTTAGAATTTAGTCTTCTAGGAAGGACCTCAGACATCCCTACTCATGGGCGTCTACTAGGGTTCTGTCACCACCCTCTTATTCCCAGTGAGTTCTGCTTCAATTTGCCTTCGAATCATGGCCTTTTATAGCATGGGGAGTGGTTGAGGAGTCACGAAAATGGTGCTAGCAAGTGGCCCAGTCAGTTTCGGAATCAAAACAACCCGCGACGGTTTGGCTATTACTTGAACTTGATCATCCCTATCCCTATACTATTGACCGTTTTGGCTAAAACTTGAACTTGATCCACTCTTATGTCTCCAAATATAGTTCAAGTTAACATACCATAGCCAGGGGTTCTTAGTTTATTTGATTTGGGTTAATTAATGCAAAACTAAAACAATAATTCAATAACATCGTATTGAACAATTCCAATAGCGTTTTATTGATATTAATTAATCTGTTACATTTACTAGAGTTTTAGGATATAAAACCCAACATTTTTCCAGTAAATTTTATATGAGGGGACTTATTGGTTAGTTAGACTAAGTTAGTGTGGGGCCTAATATGAACAGGAGGATATGTTACATATCCTAGAAAGAGTCCTAGCAATTAGCTACCTAAGAATGAAATGACATGTTATAACCGAGGTGGTCGGTGAAAGGGACTTGGCTTCGCAAGCTATGTGCCATTTACTATCTATGGAAGTAGAGTTCCCACTAGAATTCACCTATGTACCATCAGTGTGACTTGGTAACTAGAGCACTATGTCAACTTAGATCGGGAACCTTAATGCGTGAGACTTGGCTCCACTGATTGGGTGCCCACTTCCATCAGTACGAGTAGAGTTTCCTAGGATTCCCACTCGTGCACCACCAGTGAGATGACATAAACGAACGAGTGATAGTTAAATTGTCCACGTTAACCCAAATGAAAAGTTATTTAATCAAATGAGCAATAGGTCCCTATAGAAAACTAATGATGCACAATTTACTTACCGCAAGGATACGGGCCAAGTTATAATTGTTGGGTTTTATATCCTAAAACTCGTGGATAGTAAATGTAACAAATTATAATCAATAAATCGTTATTGATATTATTCAATAAGTGGTTATTGAATGGTTGTTTAATTATGCATTGATAAACCCAAAAAAAAAAAAAAAAACTTGAACCCATGGTTGTATAATGAATACTTGAACTTTATGTGTAGACATAAAAGAAGATCAAGTTCAAGTTATAGCCAAAACGGTCTATAGTATAGGGATAAAGGTTGGGTGTCTTATCCTGGAGACACTGTGAGACACGACCCACTTTGAATTTAATACAAACAATGTGATCTTTAATCGTTCATGTAAAGACATGTGATTGTGGGCGTCCTATGCAAAGAGTTTGCATAAGACCAGGACCGAGAAATAAGTCACTTTCCTTTATAACGTCGTTTACTGTGAAACTGACTATTTCATGTGATAACCTAGGTAACTCGATCTTAATCTTGAGCTAACTATGAACTCCTGTTTATTCGGGATTATCCTTTGATTTGCATGGGTGAGAGTGGCTCAACATCGCCGACTCAATAAGCCTACCATTTTGGGGATAAGACCGGGTAGATAGTTGAGGACATAGTCTTGCAAGATGGAATTCACTCATACCCGCCTATAGGGATAAGAGAGGTTGTTCCCTTAAGTGCTGACTCCAAGTCTTGAATAAAGGTGCGATGTCCTCTCCTGGCACGAGAGGATTTTTTGTTTAATGGTTGGACCATAAACAAATTGTTCATTATAGGATCAGTGGAACTTAAGGAACAAGATGTAACTTCAGGGGTAAAATGGACTTTTGACCTGCTTCAGTTACGAATAGCCTGTGAAGTGTCGACTTACTGATTACGGTTGTATCGGTGGACAGAAATATATCTACAGTGAGAGGAGTGCAGCTACGGGCTATAGTGGAGTGTCTCGTTAGTTAAACGAATGTTGGTTAACTAGGTTAATAAGTTTAACCTGTTAATCTCGTATCGTTGGAGCCCATGATCTGTAGGTCCATTAGGTCCCCTTGCTAGCTCAAACGGACCAAACCTTAGAACAATGTGATGAAAGCATTTTAAACGTTCAAATTCGATTTAGGGAGATATCATTATTTATATTCGATATAATTTAGCACATCGGTTTAATTACAAATTAAACTATTCAAGAGAGAGTTGGAACTATTTGAATATAATTTAAATATTGCAAACATGTATTCGATACATATTCGGTTTGAATTTGAATAGTGATTCATATTCATTGGGTTTTGAGAGAAAATGGAGATGGTGCAATATTTAGTTTAATATTTGATATTAAATTAAATAAATATAATTAATTAAATGGTTTAATTAAATTTTATTTAAAATTAATTATTTGAATTAATTTTTAATTAGTTGAATGAAATTAGTTTCATTAATTTCAATTTTAAAGTTTCATGCATATTTCCATGTGAAGCCACCCAAAACCAATGAGTCATTCATTTTGTGTGAGTTGTCCTCCTATGGTGAAATTGAAATGCATGATGATTTCCTTTAAATAGCTTGAATTTTTCTTCTTAAAAAATAAATGGAGTTTTACAGAAACTTTCATGCATTTTTGGTGTTAGAATTCTCTCAAACAAACCAAAAGGAAAACTCTCTCAAACCCAATTTCTTTCTCCCAAATTCATTACGATTCGGTTCCCATAAGCCCGTTCTAAGGCTGGAGAATAGCGGGGAAGATCTCGGTGGTAGTCGATGACAAGATCGTGATGAGAAACAAACTTCGGATATGCTTAAATTCGAGCTTCGAAGGTTAGTATGTTATTCCTTTATTTTTCAAATTATAAACATGTTTTTTAGTTAGAAAAATTAATGAAATTAAACTCCCAAGATCGTCAATCGCTTCTGCTCGAGTGATTTACACTCCTTCAATTAGTATCAGAGCGTGGTTTAGGCGTTTAATTTGCATTAATTTCAAGTATGGTGGGTGAATTTCATGTGATGAATGAGTTGGTTGCTAAAGTTGGATAATTTCGGTTTTGGCATCAATTTGTTGAAATTTGTTGTAATTTCCTACATGTTTATGGACATTAATGTGTTGCAAAGAGTCCGTAAATTTGTGGAGTCATTAGAAGTTGAAATTAGGTTGTTCGTCAGCGTCTCGACTGAGAACGAGAAGCAGGAAACGCGAGATGGTCCGGTTCGGGTCTCCTTCAGACCGGTTCAGCCCCATATGATGCCTTGGAGGTTCGGTTCTACATGTTATGGGCTAGTTCAAGCAAATTGAAGAGGGTTCGTGTCGGTTCGAATGGATCGGGGGCGGTGCAAGGCCAATTTTGATTATTATTGTAATAATTTAGTTAGATTAATTGCTTGGATGCCAAAGCCGGTCCACTTTAGTGTGTTTTAATTTATTATGCATTTGTGAATGTATGTTTAAATTAAATAGAAATTAGATATGCATTTAGTATGCCATATAGATTTAAAATCCCACCATAGGAAAGCATGTTTCATGCGTTAGTAATAAATTATAAGAGTTATAATAAAAGGAATGAATGTTAGGGTTTCATGTTAGATGCATGTTGGATGTTTTATTGATGTATGTTTAATATAAGTGTTATGTTAATAATCGAAAACGAACAAGCATGCACCATGAAACCGCCTTAGCTTTATATAAGCGTTATATAGATGTATGTTATAGGGTTTTCTATGTTATAAATGTTATAAAACGAGATAGATGCTAAAACCTATAACAAATATAAATGCATTCTCACTTAGGGTTAATGAACCACAATTTCGATCAAACCTTTTTCATATAATAGGTTGATATCTTGGAAAGCTAAGGTTACAAGAGAACTCACCCGACGAGATGCTGTCTAAGGTTGGAGGTATTTAAGCTGACGATTTACAGAACACCTCCTACCTAGGCATCAAGCCGGTACTTGAGTTATGTTAACCCGGTTTTATGAGCATGTGTGAGCGATGTAAGGTTTAAGTAAATTGTCACCTAGACATCGTAGCGTAATTGTTATGCCTTAGGAAATCACCTAGACATAGGTTATTTCAAAATGTTTATGCTTTATAATAGTATATATATATATAATTAGAATTTGATTGTTATGTGCTTTGATCACCATTAAAAGCATGTTATAGGGCTAATTCATTAAAAGTTATAAATAGTTATAAGGGTTAATGAATAGAAACCGCCAATCTTTAAGAGTTGCATGCTAACATAGGTTTTTAGGAAAATGAGTTAATTTTAAAACAATTTAAAATCAATTAGACCTAAGATCATCCTTTCTAATAGGATTAACAAAATGTCTTGCTTAGTATTTTAGATTTAAAATATGGTTAAGTAGGACGATAAGACTTTGGTTATAAGGGAACTCTCTCGGTAATCCGGTACCTGAGTTGAATTAACCACAGTCTGTTTAGTATGCAATGTCACTAGGTAATTAAAAAGGTTCAATGCACCTAGACATTAGACTAAATACCTTACTTTAAGAGTTATATAAGACATAGACTTAGATAGATTCATTTAGCTGGAATTTACCTAAGTAAAATTTACTCTAAAATACCAATAGGACACTTCAGTGGGAGGAAAAATATAGATATGAGATGCTTATATCAGGTTTTTACTCTCACATCCCCTGTGTTCACACCGTGAGATTCATGCTAGGCTTTGTGTCGCCCTAGGCGCGACCTCCTGTTTGGAGAGTGTTTGCATGGGTCAATACCAAGGTGAATGGGAAAAGTGTTCATAGTAAGTGGGAGAAGGACGCGTGTCAACGCATCCTACAGTCTCCACCCCTAGGTCGCACTGTGAGATTCTTATGATCCGCCTGCATGTCATCCTATAGCAACCATCCAGTTTGGAGGGCTTGATCATAGGTTTCGAAACACGGCGAACTCCAGAGATGGATAGGGTTTCTTAGGGTAATCACCAACAGTTGTCGTTCCTATCGGTAGCCTGTTGGTGCGTCTCTCTGGGATCTGAAAGTGGGAGGTTACACTTACAGGGACAAGTTAAATTGTTAATGAAATCCTTGACCAAACAAACGGTAACTAAAACTAACGGAACATGAGTTATTCTAGTGTTAGTATTTGGTTGAGAATGTCTCAATTCAGAGGAGGACGAGTAGATCACCCGTTTGGTGACTGTTGCTCTAAAACTCTAAATTATCGTTGCAAAAGAATTATGATTTATAGGGTGCTTAATTACTTTTGCTAAATTTGATTGGATTATTTATGTAATGGGTGATGACCGCAAAGTGCACGGGTCGCACAAGTAATATAAAATGGTAGTAATACCGAGTATCGAATCCACAGGGAAGCGAAGCGAAAATTAAGCAAAAAATCTCTTGAGCACTAAAAGTACTTAGGCAAAATAATATTTAGGGAACAACTCATGCAAATAAGAAAAATTTAAGATTTAAAGCAGGAAAATAATTTGATCAATCAAATAAAAAAAAATATGGAGAAAGAGATTTCTTTAAATGGGAAGAGGGGTCTTGAAAATCAATTATGAGCTAAACAATTGTTATAATAATCCTATCTCATTGCCCAACTAATTATACTCCTAGAATCTCCGTTAATCACATAGGTTCTCCTGTCGGTTTCCCCTAATTGTAATTAATTCATTTTAACAACCTAAGTGTCCTTAGCGCCATTAAAAATCATTAATTATTACGCTCTGATTCATTTTAGGAATCTAAGTTTAATCAACTAATCCCGGTGTCACGACGGGCAATTAAACTAGTTGCATGGATTAGGATCTATCCTAACTTCTCTCCGTCGAGTTTCCATTAAGGATCGAATCATTACACAATTGGCCAGATTGAATAAAGCATTAAGCACATCCATACAAATAATCAGGAAAAAGGGCAAGAGACAGGTAATTATAACAACGTTTCAACTATAATTTCATTCCAAGACCCCAAATTGGGGTTTAGCTATACATAGCTAAAATATCCACAACATTTACAATAGAAAGCATAATTTAAGAGCATAAAAGGAAAGGAATTGACCGTCGAAAAACCCCTTCGCTTGGCGCTCAGAGCTCCGCCGAACACTCCTTTGAGCTTCCTAAGATGCTCCCAAAATTCCCCAAAATATTTCCCACTAAAGAATTCTCTCAAAAAGGCTAGAAAGCCTTGAGAGAGGCTCCAAAGGAGCCAAAGGAAGGAAAGAATGGATTGAAGAATGAATTGATTGATGGTAAATGAGGCACCCAAGGGTGCCTTTTTATAGGCCCGGATTGGGGGTAGCGTCGCGACGCTACCTTGCACAGCGTCGCGACGCTGCAACGCACGCGTCTTGGGCAACACGAAAGGGTAGCGTCGCGACGATGCTTACATAGCGTCTCGACGCTGCCCTAAAATTCCAGATTTTTCAGCTTCTTTTTGGGTTGATTTTTGGGCCTTCTTCTTCATTTCTTTTGGGCATTTTTTTCATGAGTGTCTTCTTTGGGCCCCCATTTGATCAAGCTTGGATTTGGGCTTCATTTGCTTCATTTTTTGCACTTTTTCTCCCAAAATCACCAACTTTGCTCCTAAGGACCAAATAACGGAATTCATTAAATATTTTCATTAAAAACACGATTAAAGCACAGAAAAGCCTAATAAATTGGGACTAAAATAGCGACATTTCTGCTCGCTATCAATGGGTTGAGCGAAAAAAACAACTAGTTTAAATTAATTTGTTTCTTCAGCATGTATAGTTCTATGAGTGCCTCATTTATACGCCAAATTTTTTATTGGTATACATCATACGACTAAGAAAACACACTTAAACTCATGGTGAGTGATTTTAAAGCGGTCTTAAAATTGAGGAACGTCCTCAAACTCCTATGTCTACATCATCTCAAAATGTTCGTAAATGAATATTACATAGGAACACTGCCAAGCCAAAAGAAAGAACATCAAAGACTCTAAATATGATTTATTCATCTTGAAAACGTGCTTAGTGAAGAATAATGATTCAACTTCGATCCTTGTTTCAGGTGGCACTAATCACGTATTTTCTTCTTTTCACGAAATACATTTCTGGCAACAACTGTGAGCTGGTAAGATGACTCTTTGTGTTGGAACAGGAGAGTTCATCTCGACTATGGAAGTGGGAGACATAAAAGATTATTCTTCTCCAAGGAACATTACATATTATTTGATAATATGTACATAGTTTCTAAGATTAAAAGAAGTTTAATTTCTATATCTTGTTTGCTAGAACAAGGCTATTCTATTACCTTTTAAATGTATGAACTGTTCATTCCAAAAGGATTCTGATATTTGTTCTGCAGTATGAAGAATAACCTATATGTCTTAAGACCGATAGAGTCTAGAGCGATTTCTAAATCATAAGATATTTAAAATCGCTGAGACTCGACCAAAAGGCAACGTGCTTCTCAAAAGTACCTATCTTTGTTTTAGGACCAAATTAGTCCAATTTATTTGTTATTAATCTAAGCCCGTTAGAGTCCACTTTACGGTTTATTTACCTATTTTATAGATAATTTGTGCATTAAAGGCATTACATACGAATCACACAAATTGGAGCTAATTCGGGCGATTTAGAGAGTTTTCGAGCTACCTTGAAGTCTGTGGATCTTGAGGAGGTGAGAAGACCGTGAGGATCGTGACGAGCCCGAATAATGGTTCCAAGGAGTCAAAGGTTCGAGTCCCAAACCGAGCAAGCAACAAAGAATACCAAATAAAAGGAAGAAGCACGCTGGACAGACGCCACGGCGTCTGCCAGGCATCGAGACGTCGTGGCCAGCGTCGAGACACTGGCCCGTTCCCGAACCCTAGGCCCAGAAGGTGTGGCGTTGAGACGCCATACCCAGCGTCTCGACGCCACAGATATTTTCTTTATAAATACCCACGTTTTATTCTGCCATTTAGATCAGATCGTGTTGTAATTTTAGGTCCCTTTTACGGTTTCTCTCTGTCTTTTACATCCAGACCTCGGTATTGTATGATTTCTTGTTGAATTCTCTATTTCTTCATTATTATTGCATAGGGTCACAGGTTTTAGTCGACTTTACCGCCGTCTAAACCCATTGACGCCGATTGGATGATTTTTGGGTTATAAAATGTGTTTCTCTGTGAATACTCTGTTCTGATTTGCTTCTTTAATTTACTTTGGAATTGTATTTTGGATTCAGTTTGTAGAATAAGCATGCGCAGTAGGTTAGATTGACGCCCTAACTCACAGCTCGTATGTTTGTTATTTACTAATTTTCTTAGTACATAGACTGATTCATGGGCACAAGTCCGAAGAGTAGTTCTCTGACTTTGTTGCTCTGCATGATAGATCTAGGATCCAAAATAGCGTTAGAAGTAATCTAGGCCTAGTTATTTCTAATGTCCTAATCAATCCAGTAGACTTAAGGCAATTGGTTAATTGTTTGATTTGATGGATTAATCGAATTAATCAGTTAATCAATTAGGTTCTAATTCGATGGATGGTGTATGATCGGGTTAGATGGCTTAGGTGGGCTTAGGGTCTTTTCTAGGTTCAGATTAGATCGATTGGGCAATCAAGCAATTTAAATTTAGTCTTTAATGGTGGGAGTACAATGATCAAAGTAAACCATTTAACCCCAAGAATCTCCCTAATCGGCGTCGCTAGTTTAATTAATTTCCTTGCCAATTTATGTTTTCTGCAATTTAATTTATTGTCTTTTAATTTCTTGGCATTTAAATTCTCGTCTTTAAATTCATTGCATGTTGATCTCCTTCCTATGCAAATCCCCCCTTCTACTGCTTTTAAACTCAAAGTAAATAAGAAATAAATAACCAACCGCCACTCCCTGTGATCGACCCCGACCACTACTACTGCAAGTAGTTTAGTGTACGTGGACTATAAATTTATTTGATACGACCCTCGACAAGTCGCTCTATCACTTTTGCACTTGAGGTTATGCCATAATAATCTCAATGGGATTGGGTGATTGGTCAAGAATGAACTTCTAAACAGGTTAGAAGACGACTCATTACCTCTTAGAAAGTTGCCTTAAGGGTAAGATGACTAAATATGTAACGCCCCAGGCCCAAGATTTAGAATTCGGCTTCGGCACCTAAGGCCCCGACATTCCCCTGCGACTTGGCCACGCCACCATACTCGTCTTAAACTGCTTCCAAGAGTGAAGACTGTCCCCACAAACCAACACGGGGTCTTTTTAGCATGCTTTGTCCTCACTCACATGCTTCCTAGGAAAATTCCCAGGAGGTCACCCAACATAGAACTTCTCCAAGCCAAGCACGCTTAACTTCAAAGTTCCTATGATTGGGCCACCGAAAAGGAAGGTGCACCTTGTTGGTATAGGTAGTATCTATCAATTCTTTTAAGCTTATCTTGACCATACTTTCATTTCCTCAGGATCCCTCTCATTCGGATGTGGTCTCGGTTCATTCATGTCCCCTCCTAACCCGGGCGTCACAAAATAACCTTTTACTAGGAAAAGGTTATCGCGCCAAAGAGCCCTTCAAGCTCATACATTTTAGATCTCTATGGTCCAATAATGTCAAAGTACTAGGAGGGTATGAATAATTCATTAGTTTTTAATTGATGGTTATTCAAGATACACTATCTCTACCTAATACATCGTAAGTTCGAAACCCTTGAAATGTTCAAGGAATGTAAGGCTAAGGTTAAGAAAAATCAGGTACGACGATAAACACACTTCAATTTGATCGCATTAAAGAGAATAAGGACTCAAAATTCTAGGACTATTTGATAGAACATGGAATTACGTCCTAAACTCTCAACTACAGATACGCCTCAGAAAATAAAGTATCGGAAAGGAGAAACAGAACCTTGTTTGACATAGTTTGTTTGATATGAGTTGTGCTCAGTTGCCTAACTCGTTTTGGGGTTATGCGGTTAAGACTGCAGTTTATATTGCAAATATGGTTCCCTCAAAGAGTGTTTCTGAAACACTGTTTGAGCTCTATAGAAGGCGTAAAACAAGTTTACGTCACTTTAGAGTTTTATGGATGTCCTGCATTCGTGCTATAGACAAACCCGAAGAAATTGGAACCTCGTTCCAAAATATGCCTATTTGTAGGTTATCCCAAGGAAACGAGAGGTGGATACTTCTTCAATCTAAAAGAAAAATACAGTATTTGTATCGACAAATGCTTGCTTCTTAGAAGAAGAGCACGTTTGAGATCACAAACCACACAGTTAGATAGTGTTTAGTAAGTTATCTAGTGAAGCTACAATTGAATCAACAAGAGTAAGTTATGAGTGACGTGGACAAGGACAAATGGATTAAAGTTATGGACCTGCAAATTGAATCCATGTACTTTAATTCAGTCTAGGGTCTTGTAGATCAACTTGAAGGGGTGTGACCCATAGAGTGTAAGTGAATTTACAAGAGGAAACGAGACATAGCTGGAAATGTACAGACATTTAAAGCTAGACTTATGGCAAAGGATTTTACGTAGTGGGATGGGATTGACTATGAAGAAACCTTCTCCCCTGTTGCCATGCTCAAGTCAATTAGGATACTCCCATACATTTGCCACATTTTATGACTATGAAATATGGAAAATGGATGTCGAGACTGCCTTTTTGGAATGGTAATCTTGAAGAGAGTTCCTACATGTCTCAACTAGAAGGGTTCATTGCTCATGATCAGAGCAAAAGGTTTGCAAGCTTAAAATGATTCATTTATGGGTCGAAATAGGTGTCCAGATCTTGGAATATAAGATTTGATAATTCAATCAAGTCTTATGGCTTTGAACAAAACATTGATGAGCCTTGTGTCCATAAGAAAATCATCAACAGCTCAGTAGCTTTCGTAGTTTTGTATATGGAAGATATCCCACTCATCGGGAATGATGTAGGTTATCTAACTGACAATAAGAGGTAGCTAGCAACCAAGTTCCAAATAAAAGATTTTGAACATGGCTCCATATGTTCTTAGAATCCAAATCGTTCGAAATCATAAGAACAAAACGTTAGCCTTGTCTCAAGCTTCTTATATCGACAAACTGTTGGTTTGATATAAGATGCAGAATTCCAAGAAAGGTTTTTTGTTGCCTTTCAGGTACGGAATTCAATTGTCTAAGCAACTATCTCCTAAAGACCCCTCAAGAAATTGAGGATATGAGAAATATTCCCTATGCCTCGGCAATAGGCAACCAGGCCTGACATATGGTATGCAGTAGGGATTGTCAATAGATACCAATTCAGTCCAAATTTAGGATTCTAGACTGCTGTGAAAATTTCCTCAGCTAACTTAGGAGCACGAGAGATTATAAACTCGTGTATGGCACTAAGGATCTGATCCTTACAAGATATACTGATTCTAATTTGCACACCAATAATGATTTAAGGAAATCTGACGGAAGCATGTCGCAGGGCTCTAGCGTCAAATAAATTTATAATCCACGGCACTACAACTATTTTATAGAAATAGTGGTTGGGGTCGAACACAGGGAAGGGGCATCTAGCAAGTGTAGAATTTCGTGCTTATAAAGATGGGGGATTTTTGTAATGAAGGACAAGCAAAAATAATAATAAAATAATTAAATGATGAATTTAAATGAAACAAAATAAGCATGCAAAACAGAAATAAGACGGGGATAAATAACATAAAAAGGGATCGTTGGATTGGGATTTCTTATGCTTGATTTAATTTGTTGGCTTCCTAGTTTTCTCTAGTAATCGTTCTATGCTGATTTCATTAGTCCAGTCGGCTTCTGGGTTACTCGGAGGACCCCCTACACTAACCTGTGCTAATTACCTTGCTAATCATGAATTTTGCAATTAACAAGATTAATTAATATAAGCTTTATCGCTCGCCACCCCTTATACATAATTTAGCAACCATCTGAGACCTCTGCAACGGTTACTAATTATATCTAACTAGTTAATTAACAAGCAATTTCGCAACTACCTATTAAAACTCGCCGCTTTGGGATCGTGGATCCGGAATCGTAACAACTAAATTCAAATGCAAATTTAAATCTAATTCCTACAACCTTTAACATGTATCATAGGCCTATCAAGTGTCATCTCGCGTAGAGAGTGGCTTGCCTTAACCTAGTGGCTATCTAAAAATAACTGATAGAATACACAAGCGGTAATCGCAGAGGGCGTCAATCCTAATAGACTAGCCTCATGTATTGGTTTAAACGGGATAACATGCAAAACTTAATGAAAATACAGTAAGAACAGCAAGTAAAACTCAGAAAACTCAGCCAATCTAATTAAGAATCAAGACATAAACCCAATCCAACGATCTAAACGAGATTAGCTACGCATAGATGAAGTAAAATCAACAATAGATATGAAGGAATCCATAAAATATGACCAAGAATGGTCTACAACAATGCTGGAATGTAAAAGGGGCAAAGGAAATCGTAAAGAGACCAAAATTCTAACCTAACGACGGACTAAATCGAGGCTACATATTTATAGAAAATATGGCGGCGTCGAGACGCCATGGGCAGCGCCGAGATGCTGCGAACTTTCACTCCGACCAATTTTCGCGTCGACGTCGAGACGCGAAGGCGCAGCGTCTCGACACCAGCCTTGATCCTCAACTTTCTGCTTTAATTCTCGGTCTTGTCTCACTTTCTTCTCAGTACGGGGCTTCAATCTTCGACTTTTGGTGTCATTCTTCAGGCCTGCTTCAACACAATTGGATCTTTTCACCTCCTCGCCGTCCAAGACACTGAGATGGCTCCAAAACTCCGTAATTGGCCCGAATAACACCAATTAGCATGATCGGCGCCCGACATAGCCTAAGCTCAATTATCCTGCAAATAGGACAAGTAAAGCATAAAATAACTCTAACAAGTTTAGATTAGAGGTGATAAGATAGGACTATTTAGGTCCTATCAAAATCCATAACGACATCAGATTCACCCGTAACAGGGACCTATAGTTTGGCGTAGCACCAAGAATACCACTACTTGTGAAGCAAGTGAAGGAGTTTGTAAGGTTAGGAAGTTCATACAACATTTGGAAGTTGTTCCAAATATGAACTTGCTAACCACAAATGAGGCAAACACAGAGAGCGTAAATATTATCTCATTCGAGAGATTGTGCTACGAAGAATCGTGACTGTCACGAAGGTAACTTCAAAGCACAACATTACTGATCCATTTATGAAGGCCCTCACGGCTAAAGTGTTCGAGGGACATCTAGATGGTCTAGGTCTTCGAGTTATGTACGAATGATAATTTAGGGCAAGTGGGAGATATGTAATGGGTATACAGGATATCCTAGTTTATTGTCTTTTACATGTATTTGTATTGTATGAATACAAACCCACTATGTTTTGGATTGTTGTACGCCCCACTAGAGTTTTAGTCCAAGTGGGAGTTTGTTGGGTTTTATGTCCTAAAACTCGTGGATAGTAAATGTAACAAATTATAATCAATAAAGCGTTATTGATATTATTCAATAAGTGGTTATTGAATGGTTGTTTAATTATGCATTAATTATCCCAAATCCAATAAACTAGAACCCAGGGCTATATAATGAACACTTGAACTTTATGTGTAGACATAAAAGCATATCAAGTTCAAGTTATAGCCAAAACGGTCTATAGTATAGGGATAGAGGTTGTGTGCCTTATCCTGGGGACACTGTGAGACGCGACCCACTTTGTATTTAATACAAACGATGTGATCCTGAATCGTTCATATAAAGACATGCGAGTGGGGGCGTCTTATGCAATGAGTTTGTATAAGACCAGGATGGAGAAATAAGTCACTTTCCTTTATAACGCTGTTTACTGTGAAATTGACTATTTCATGCGATAACCTAAGTAACTCGATCTTAATCCTGAGCTAACTATGAACTCCTGTTTATTAGGGATTATCCTTTGATTTGCATGGGTGAGAGTGGCTCAACATCGCCGACTCAATAAGCCTGCCATTTTGAAGATAAGACCGGGTAGATAGCTGGGGACATAGTCTTGCAAGATGGAATTCACATCTACCCGCCTGTAGGGATAGTAGAGGTTGTTCCCTTAAGTGCTGACTCCGAGTCTTGAATAAAGGCGCGCCGTCCTCTCTTAGCATGAGAGGATTTTTTGTTTAATGGTTGGACCTTAAACAAATTGTTCATTATAGGATCAGTGGAACTTAAGGAACAAGATGTAACTTTAGGGGTAAAACGAACTTTTGACCTCACTACAACAAATTATAGCTTTAATGTCGGACAAAAAAATGGGCGCGCAGCTTTTAATGTCGGACAAAAAAACACGCGGGTCTTTTAATGTTGGACGCGCGTATTTTGAAATTTTTGGACCTTTAATGTCGGGCATTGCCCGACATTAAAGGATATTATTATTATTTTTTTTAAACGGTAAAAAGAAAAGCGGTAAAAGTAAAGTTTTCTCTCTCCCCGACAGACAGTCTCCTATCCCCGAAAAAGAACGGTGAAACCCTCGTGCTTTCTTTCCCTTCAACCTTCGGACAGCGCCTCTTTCCCTTCAACCATCGACGGCAACTGGGGATCTCATCGACGGCGACTGGGTCTCACCGACGGCGACTCCACGGCTACAGACCAGTTTTCTCTTCTCACTGACGGAGACGGCGACATTTCTCCTCACTGACGGCGACATTTCTTCTCACCGACGGCGACGGCGACATTTCTCTTCTCATCTCCGGCAGGTGGGCTTTCGTGGTGGTCGTGGTTCCAGATCTAACTTCGTTCGAGTTCGTCTCTGTTCATCGGTACGAATTAGTGGTGGTCGTGGCCGTTTGTGCGTAGATCTGAGGTCGTGGGTAGCAAATCTGACATGGTTTAGTCCGATCTGTTTGATTTCTAAGATTTGAGTGGTAAAATTTTTTTGCTTCTTTTTAATTTTATAAAATGTAGAGTTAAATTTTTTTTTGGCCGTTTTTGCATTGGAAGCATGTTTCAAGTTGTTTTTTCAGACTTCACACTCTTTGTTCTCTGAAGATCCACACATATCCTCAATTCAGTTTTTTTTTTTTTTTTTCTTATATTATATGGCTCATAGGTAAATAAAGTTAAATATTTAAGTTTAACTTTTAAACAACCAAACATATTTCTTTACGATATATATATATATATAGTTTGTAAAGGTCAAGTGGAATATTGGAAATGAAAGACAACATAAAGAGTAGGCTAGACAGACAAGATATTATTGATTCTTAAAGCAAAAAAAAAAACAAAAATAAGGCAAAACACAAAGGAAAAATATTCTTGGAAATTACAAAGAAAATCTCAAAAGTGCAGATCATATATACATAAAAAAAGAAAGGAAAACATGTCAAAATTGTGAGGGACAGAGAGCTGGAAACAGGAAAGACCTCAGTGTGAGTTTTGTATCATAGTTCTGCTAAACCTCGGAATTAAATATGGGCACTGAGCACAATATATTTTTATCATTATCATTTATATGTAATTGAAATGTTGAAAATGTTCGTGTTAGTCTTTAGTGGTTGATTAGTTATGTATTTAAGACTTGAAGTTATTTGTGTTAGTTTGGTGATATTTGTTAAGTTTTTTTGTTTGAGGTGGAATGAGTTGAGAACTTGAATTATGGGTTTAGTGGGGGAGGGGATGAAAAATGCTTGAGTTATTGTGTTAGTTGGATTTATTGGGAAGTTGAAAAATACTTAAGTCATGTTTTGAAATGGTTTGTTTGAGTTTATTGTTTTAGTTTAGTTTTGTGAGGAACTTGATGGATACTAAAGTTATCTCTTGAAATTGTTTGTTATAATTCGTTATTTTACTTGAGTTTAGTGGGGGAGGGGTTGAGAAATGCTTTAATTAGGATTTTAAATTTGGTTGTTTTAGTTTATGTTTTTAGTTGAGTTTAAGTGGAAGTTGGGGAATACTTGAATTAAAATTTGAAATTGTTGGTGTTAGTTTATAAGTTTAGTTAAGTTGGGGGTTGAGAAATACTTAGTTATGCTTTGAGTTTGTTTGTTTGTGTTGGTTTATCAGTTTAGTTGAGGGGGGGGGGGGGGGGTTTGAGAAATACTTGTGTTATGGTTTGAAGGTGTTTGTGAGTTTTTGTTTTTAGTTGGATTTATTGGGAAGTTGATAAATACTTAAGTCATGCTTTGAAATGGTTTGTTTGAGTTTATGGTTTTTGTTTAGTTTTTTGGGAAGTTGATTGATACTTAAGATATCTCTTGAAATTATTTGTTATAATTCGTTATTTTACTTGAGTTTAGTGGAGGAGAAGTTGAGAAATGCTTTAATTAGGATTTTAAAGTTGGTTATTTTAATTTATGTTTTTAGTTGAGTTTAGGTGGAAGTTGATAAATACTTGAATTAAGTTTTGAAATTGTTGGTGTTAGTTTGTAAGTTTAGTTAACTTGAGGGTCGAGAAATACTTAGTTATGGTTTGAAATTGTTTGTTTGTGTTGGTTTATAAGTTTAGTTGAGTTGGGGGGGGGGGGGGGGGGGTTGAGAAATACTTGTGTTATGGTTTGAAGGTGTTTGTGAGTTTATGTTTTTAGTTGGATTTATTGGGAAGTTGAAGGATACTTAAGTCATGCTTTGAAATGGTTTGTTGAGTTATCTCTTGCAATTGAGATGTTATATCATGATGTTGATTTTTAGTGTCAAGATCGTGGACTTGAGTGAACAATGAACTCGTTACTAGTTCAATTTTCACTCATTTTCTTCTTAATGGCCTAAAAAGTACACAAGTTTAAGTAATAATTGTTCTTCTTTGTAGATTAACCTCTCAAGCTACAAAATTATAGTAATGGATAAGTTGTGGATGACAAAAAGTCGAATGTCAGAAGAATATAGCTTCAGAGTTGAGATGTTCATTGAAAATGGATTATGACATTCGAATAGACCAAATATCATTCATTGTCCATGTTTGAAGTGTGTGAATATAAAGTTTCAAAATGTGAATATAGTAAGACACCACTTGTTTGTTCATGGTATCGATCAAAGCTATAAGGCATGGATTTGGCATGGTGAATCACCATCGAATAAGGAAGACAATGGAAATGCATCTATTAGTGGAAAAGTTGAAGTTGAAGATGACGATGCTGTTGAGGACACAATAGGAATGTTTGAGGTTGCACATGATTATTTTAATGACAAATCTAAGGTTTTTGAGGAACTATTAGAAGATGCCAAGAAACCATTATATCCGGATTGTAAGAATTTTACCAAGATATCTACTTTGGTAAAGTTTTATAATTTAAAGGCAAAATTTTGATGGAGCGATAAAAGTTTCACTGAGTTATTGACAATTCTTCGTGCCATCTTACCAAGCCCTAATGAAATTCCAACTTCAACATATCAAGCAAAAAGACTTTGTGTACTCTTGGAATGAAGTATGAGAAGATACATGCGTGTATTAATGATTATTGTTTGTTTAGAAAGGAACTATCTGATGCAGAAGTATGCCCTATATGCAAAACATCAAGATGGAAGCTTCGAAACAATTCGAACCATGTGATGAAAAATGTTCCAGCAAAAGTTATGTGGTATTTCTCACTAGTTCCAAGATTTCAACGAATGTTTCGAAGTAAATAAATATTGAATTTGTTGAAGTGGCATGCCAAAAAACGAGAAAGTGATGGACACTTACGACATCCTGCAGATGCACTATCGTGGAAACAAGTAGACAATTTGTGGCCAGAGTTTGGTTCAGAACCTAAAAATCTTCGTCTGGCTCTTTCTACGGATGGTGTTAATCCACACGGTGATCTTAGTAGTAGATATAGCTGTTGGCCAGTTGTGTTGGTAACGTATAATCTACCTCCATGGTTGTGCATGGAACGAATTTTTTTTTATGTTAACTGCATTAATATCTGGCCCCAAACAACCAGGAAATGACATTGGCGTTTATTTAGCTCCACTAGTTGACGATTTGAAAATGCTTTGAAATGAGGGTGTAGAATGTTATGACATACATGAAGAAAAATTTTTCACTCTCAAAGCTATTTTATTGTGGACTATTAATGATTTTCCTGCGTATGAAAATTTGAGTGGTTGTACAGTAAAAGGATATCATGCATGTCCAATTTGTGGGGAGAAAACTGCATCTACTTATTTGCCTAAAGGAAAAAAGATGGCGTATCTTGGGCATCGAAAGTTGTTACCCCATAACCATCCATTTAGAAAGCAAAAGAAACATTTCAATGGCGAACAAGAATTGGGTTTCGCTCCCGAACCATTAAATGGAGAGGAAATTTTTGCAAAAACAAGCGAATTCAGATATTCATTTGGTAAGAAAGCAGGAAAGGTAAAAAATAATGGAGATCTTGCTAGTAGTTATTGGAAGAAGAAGTCCATTTTCTTTGAGTTAGAATATTGGAAATATTTTCGTGTGCGACATTGTTTAGATGTGATGCACATCGAAAAGAATGTTTGTGCAAATATTATTGGTACGCTACTTGATATTCCTGGCAAAACAAAAGATGGATTAAAAACTCGTTTGGATTTGGTTGAATTGAACATTAGATCAGAAATTCGTTTGGATTTGGATTTGGATCAACTAGTTCTCATTCCCTTTAACATTGGGTAAGTAATTCTTACTAGCGACATTTACTCCATTGTAACTTTTCTTATTCATAAATAATAATATGATCAAAATTGTGATTCTACATAGTCATCATTGGATGTTGATCGCTATCCAACCTCGGGAAAACACTGTGTATATATTGAATTATTTGCGCAGTAAAGTTGAAGAAGAGTTTAGTGGAACTATAAATACGTACGTGTGTCTCAAATTTTTGTAGTGTTTAAAAGGAAAAATAAAACTTGAATTGTTCTAATGTTTTAAATTATTTAGGGGGTTGAGAATGTGGCAAGCTAAGCACTCGCTTCCTCAATATCGATCTGCTATTAGTTGGAAACTAGTGAAGGTAAATTCACATTCATGATATTATAGACATTGAAATCTTGTATGCATACTCAAGTATGTTCTTTTCATTGTAGTGCCCCCGTCAATAAGGTTCGACAGAGTGTGGGTATTTTGTGCAAAAATATATAAGAGAAATAATGCACAACTCTACAACCCTTTAACTAAACTTGTAAGTATTATCACTATCCTTACGTGTTATTATAATTAATGTTTCTTTTCATTCTTTTGTCATGTAATTGTTTTTGTTTTGTTGTAGTTTAACTCAAAGAATGCATTTACGCAAGACGAGATCGACGAGGTTCGTATAGAATGGGCAAATTTTGTTGGAGGAGTTGTGTAGGATAGTGTAAGGGACAACAGACACGACACATATCTCCACAATGGTATGATATTGTCCACTTTGGGCATAAGCCCTCATGGCTTTGTTTTTGGATCACCCCAAAATGCCTCATACCAATGGAGATACTTGTCCTCCCTTATATACCCATGATCATCCCCTTATCTAGCCAATGTGGGACTTTGGTCGCACTCCCAACAATCCTCCCCTCGAACAAAGTACCACCGAGCCTCCCCTCAACTAGTCATCTATCCGTCCAACTCTCTAGGCTTCACCGCTTTACCGAGAGTTTGCTCCTATCCAGGACGACTCCTCTTCTCCGGAGTATACCCGCCTGTCCAGAGCTCAACCACGGATCTCCACCATGACTATTAAGGCTTCAGAGTATACCCGTCTGTCCAGAGCTCAACCACGGATCTTCACCATGACTATTAAGGCTCACAACTTCTTTGTTTGGCACCTGAGAATTCTACCCGACACGGCTACGCCCGGGGAATGACTCTGATACCACTTGTAAGGGACAACGGACACGACACATATCTCCACAATGGTATGATATTGTCCACTTTGGGCATAAGCCCTCATGGCTTTGTTTTTGGATCACCCCAAAAGGCCTCATACCAATGGAGATACTTGTTTTCCCTTATATACCCATGATCATCCCCTTATCTAGCCAATGTGGGACTTTGGTCGCACTCCCAACAGATAGGTGTACTTGAATATACATTAATTAGCTTGAAATGTGTCTATATATAGTGGAGGATTTGTTTAGGTGTACATACTTTTCAATAGTGAATGTTCATATGTGTTCTCTCTTCTGAAAATGCTTGATTCTGGAATATCTGGTTGGATCTGATTTGTGGAGTGACGGGTGGTCCAAGTATTATATTGTAAATGATATATGGAAGTGTTTTTATTTCAAGTTAGTTTTGTGACATAAAAAAATTGTGTTTGGATTGAGCTATTTGTATTGGAAGTTATAAAGTTAAATTCTATTTTTGTTTACAGGAAGGAATAGTATTGTTGGTTAGCTACGTTTGCAACCAACAACTTTTTTTATTTAATACTGAATAAAAATGATGACGGGCATTGCCTGTCATTGAAACATACAAAAATGGATTTTTAACGTCGGACATATTATATCGGAAAATTAAAATTTGCAAACTTTTAATGTCGCACATTTAATGCAGAACGCTTTTGATGTCGCCACTTTTAATGTCGGACAGGGCTTTTAATGTCTGGCAAAGACCGACAGTAAAAGCGACCGACATTAAAACCACCCTATTTATGTCGGTCAACCAGACAATAAAACAGTCTTTTAATGTCGGGCTATGACCGACATTAAAAGGGTACTTTTAATGTCGGACAGGGCCTTTAATGTCGGGCATTGACCGACATTAAAAGCGACCGACATTAAAACTTTTAATGTCGGTGTTTTTAATGTCGGTCAATGATCGACATTAAAGACCTTTAATGTCGGGCAATGCCCGACATTCAAAGCCAAATTTGTTCTAGTGCCTGCTGTAGTTACGAACAACCTGTGAAGGGTCGACTTACTGATTATGGTTGTATCGGGTGGACAGAAATATATCTACAGTGAGGGGAGTGCAGCTACGGACTATAGTGAAGTGTCTCATTAGTTAAACGAATGTTGGTTAACTAGGTCAATGAGTTTAACCCATTAATCTCGTATCGTTGGCGCCCATGATCTGTAGGTCCATTAGGTTTCCCTGCTAGCTCAAACAGACCAAACCTTAGAACAATGTGATGAAAGAATTTGAAACGTTCAAATTCGATTTGGGGAGATATCGTTATTTATATTCGATATAATTTAACACATCGGTTTAATTACAAATTAAACTATTCAAGAGAGAGTTGGAACTATTTGAATATAATTTAAATATTGCAAACATGTATTCGATACATATTCGGTTTGAATTTGAATAGTGATTCATATTCATTGGGTTTTGAGAGAAAATGGAGATGGTGCAATTATTTAGTTTAATATTTGATATTAAATTAAATAAATATAATTAATTAAAATGGTTAATTAAATTTTATTTAAAAAATTTAATTATTTGAATTAATTTTTAATTAGTTAAATGAAATTAGTTTCATTAATTTCAATTTAAAAGTTTCATGCATATTTCCATGTGAAGCCACCCAAAACCAATGAGTCATTCATTGTGTGTGAGTTGTCCTCATATGGTGAAATTGAAATGCATGATGATTTCCTTTAAATAGCTTGAATTTTTCTTCTTACAAAAGAAATGGAGTTTTACAGAAACTTTCATGCATTTTTGGTGCTAGAATTCTCTCAAACAAACCAAAAGGAAAACTCTCTCAAACCTAATTTCTTTCTCCCAAATTCATTACGATTCGGTTCCCACAAGCCCGTTCTTAGGCCAGAGATTAGCGGGGAAGATCTCGGTGGTAGTCCATGACAAGATCGTGATGAGAAATAAACTCCGAAGATGCTTAAATTCGAGCTTCGAAGGTTAGTATGTTCTTCCTCTGTTTTTCGGTTTATAAACATGCTTTTTAGTTAGAGAAATTAATGAAATTAAATGCCCAAGATCGTTAATCGCTTCCGCTCGAGTGATTTACACTCCTTCAATAATATAGTGATTTAAAACCGAATGTCGTCCTCTGGATTGGTTTTCTAACTAGATTAATTACCGTGAATAATTTAGCTCAATTTTATTTAGAGATAAAGACTTAGTGATGTAAAGAAACCTAATGACAAGAATTAAAAGATTGGAAATTCAATTGGAGGGAAAACTCTTTGGGAATTGACTTCACCTAATGAGATTATGAATTAATTACTTGGATGATTTATCATGCTATGATTCATAAATCTAAGATAAGCAAGAATCATATTTATCTCTCCCGAGCATAAATAATTGGGGGATTTGCACAAATAGCAAAAATCGGAAAAAGTATTGCAAAAATAGCAAAAAAATAAAATTATTTGCGGAAATAACAAAAAATACGTTAAATTACGAAAATACCCTTAGTATCTCCAATAGTCTATCAGTCCCTATTATTGATAGTCACCGATAGACTTCGATTAATCGGAGTTTATCAGTGATAAATACTGATAGACTTTGATGATAAGTTTCAATTAATCGGAGTCTATTAGTGATAGACACTGATAGACTTTGATGATCATAATCTATAAGTTTTTGTCGTGTTTAATTCAAGCCTATCAGTGATTGCCACTGATAGAAAACAATTTAATTCAAGGCTATTAGTTCAGTTTAATTCAAGGCTATCAGTTTCTATCAATTAGTTTAATTTAAGTCTATTAGTGATAATCACTAATAGAAAACCATTTAATTCAAGGTTATCAGTGTCTATCACTGATAGAAATCAATTTAATTCAAGACTATTAGTTTCTATCACTGATAGAAACCAATTTAATTGAAGTTTATCAGTTTCTATCATAAATCAATTTAATTAAAGTCTATTGACTTGTATCATGGATGGAAATTAGTTTAATTCGAATCTATCATTTTCTATCGATGATAGAAATCAGTTAATTCAGTCTATCAGTTTCTATCTCGGATAGAAATCAGTTAATTATCAATTAATTGAAATCTACCAATGATTGTTACTGATAGAAATCAATTTAATTGAAATCTATCAGTAAAGTACTTTGCATTGCAATCATCTCGGTAATTAGAAACTCATCCAAAATTATTATACTACAATCATAAATTGAACAAAAAAATTTAAATCTCTTGTGGTAATTAGAACATAAAATCCAAAAATAACCATTACGAACAAGCGACTCTCAATCAACAATATAATTTTTAAAGCCTAGCACACAAGCTCCGTGACCACCACCATAAAATTGTTATTCTTGTATTCTTTGTATTTCATTATCTATCAATTATAGCCCTGATAGACTTCGACCAGTGATAGTCAGTGATAGACTACGATTAACCGGAGCATATCAGTGATATACTTTGATATACCTATACAAACACTCACCAAAATTGCTATTTTTGTATTCTTGGCATTCTTGAATTAAAAAGAAGGCCAACAAGAAGAAGAAAATGCACAACCTAATAAATTGCACAGAACAAAACAAAGGGAAAAAAAGCATATTAATCACACAAGAACTCCACCCTCATAAATGCACAAAAATGCACAAAAAATAAAAAAAAAAAAGAAGAAATCGTAACAGCTCATTAAAAAAAATCGTAACAGCTCATAAATGCACAAAAATGCACAAAAAAAAAAATCGTAATAGATTTCAAAATACACAATAAATGAGGGAAGAAAGGGTAAATGGAAAGCAGAGAAAGAGAAGGGTAAAATGGGAATATTCTAATTTTTTTGCCATATTTGCAATTCTCTTTACCTTGTGCTAAATTTGCTATTATATATAATTAATTTGTCATCCACTGCAATTACTCTAAATAATTCTCTAACATGCAATGAATTCAATATCCCTATCTAAACTCATTAACATGCAAAACCTTAAGTATAATCCTTTTAACGATTTCTAAGACTATCTTAAATCTCCCGATCTTAAGACTTTCCTAGTTATGCATAACAAGATCTAAGCTAAACCCCCTCTCCCGAGCAAGATTTAGACAAAACATCATTCAACTCATGCCCAATAAATTGAAATCATTAAGAAAATGCTATACATAAATGGAATAAAAGCATACATCCAAGAATAATCCATAACGCCCGAAGGGAAACCATCAATCCCTAAGAATTAAATGCCTAGCTACTCATGATTCACGTTACAATATAAGCTAGAAAAGATAAAAGCCATAATAACAACTAAAGAATAGGAAAAGTAAAACTTTAATCCTGTCGATGCCATACGTCCCCGTTACGATATCCACGAGCTATCGTCTTCAATCCTTCTCTCCAAGCTCTCTAGCTCCTACAAGAGGTCTCTAATCGGAATTAGGGCTAAAATTGCACCAAATGAACCCCCTTTGGCCGTGCAACAATAAGATGTATTTATAGAAAACAGTCGACAGCATCGAGACGCTAGGGACAGCGTCTCGACACTGTCCTTTGCTGCCCAAACAAATATGGAAAATTCTTGGTAGCGATGAGACTTAGCTCTCGGGTTTGCCCACTTTGCTAAGCTTCCAACTTGATTCCTTTCCCACTTCTTTTGCTCTTCTTTAAGTCCTGAGCACCCGATCAACTCCAATTTCTCAATTTTATCTTCAAAACTCAATTTCCTACAAAATAATCATTAAAGTGCATAATTCGGCCAAACAATACTCAAAGACTAACTAAAATGAACTGAGAAAAATAGTTCGCTATGCGTGCTATCAACTATCCTCAAGTTGCCTCTGTTAATGTATGTCAGACCCCCTCCCAGTAGTAACGTTACTTACAGAGTATTTTCAATACCCACTCTTTCCAAAATATGTATTTTCAGGTAAGGGCAGGAGTGTAAAAAACGCGTGAAGAAATGTTGCCTAATGAGCCATGGAAATCGTTTGATGTAAGTCTTCTGCATCGCTTAGGGGTCGTTTGATAACCATTTCGTTTTCTGTTTTCTGTTTTTGTTTTTCATTTTTAAAAAACAGGGGTGTTTGATAACCATTTCTGTTTTTTGTTTTCTGTTTTTTAAAAACGTTTTTGAAATTATAAGAAATTTTCAAAAACCAAAAAAAGTAGTTTTTAAAAACAGATTTCTGTTTTTCAAAAACCCATTTTTCTTCTAATCCTTATTTTTCTCCTCTTTTACCTATCTCTCTCCAACAAATTCCTTTTTCTATTTTTTTTCTCTCTAAAACGTTTTTCTCTCTATAAAATTTATTTTTCTCTCTCTAAAATTTTCTCTCTTAATTTTTTTTTCTCTATAACTTATCTATTTCTAAAAACTTATCAATAACTTTTGTCTCCTTAATTAAAATATTCTAATTTTTTTTTGAAAAAAAAATCTCGAAAATTTTCTATTGCTACAACTTTTCTTTATTTTTCTAACTCATCATTATTTCTTTAGCATATCTTTTACTCTTAACCTTACTATCTCTTTAAATTTTCTCTTTTTATTTTCTCTTTTTTTTTTTATCTTAAATTTATCGCTTTTACTCTAACTTTTTTTTTCTATTTTTTCTCTAACTAATATCTTTTCTTGAGTCTAACTAATATTCTCTCTCTAAACATTTTATTTCACCTCTCTAAATTTTTTATGTTTAACTTTTCTCTCGTCTTTTCAAAAAAAAAAAAAAAATCTCTCGAAAACATTTATATTTGTGTCTCTAAATTTTTGTTTCAACATCTCTACACATTTTTTTCTCTCTAAAATATATGTTCATCTTTCTAATTTTTAAAAAACTGAAAACCAAAAACAGTTATAAAACAAGTTTGGTTTTTCATTTTTTAAAAACAGAAAACAAAAAACAGTTATCAAACATATATGGTTTTTGTTTTTAAAAAACAGAAAACCAAAAACAAAAAACCAAAAACAGAAAAACCAAAAACCAAAAACTGAAATGGTTATCAAAGAGGGCCTTAGTTACTCTCATTCTTTCCTTGCATGTTTGTACACAGTCGTTCTTGAGGTTTTGTTTGATGTCTTTATGCTATCTTTAGAACTTGATGTTCTTCTATCAAAATTTCGGTAAGCTTTTTTGTTTTAATTCGGATCCCAGGCCAAAAAGTTCCTTTTAAATGGTAATGATTGTTTTGCATTAATTATTTGTTCCCGAAGAAGCTCTTCCATAAAAGCAAACTGGCATGGATGTAGTAATGATCCTAGGAATTAGTCATGAGAAGTGGGGTCGTTAATTACAATGAGTCTTTTTTTAAGATCTCGTGAAAACTCAAGTAATATTTGGTATCTAAACAATTACTAAAATTGTAAGAATTCCTTTGAGTACGAACAAATGTGGGGTATGAAGATTTGAACCTCATGATCTTAAGGAAACGAATATATGTTAATTATTGTTGAGTTATTCTCACGTTAAAAAATTATTATGATAATGATTAAGGAAATAGTTGTTTCGTTGTTAAAAAAAAAAAAAAAAAAAAAAAAAAATAGTTGCTTCGTTTACAAAATGAAAATATTAATTAAATTATTAATATTAAGATATACTTTAAATAATATTGGAAGATATATCTTTTACCAAAAAGAAGTAATTGGAATATCTTCATCATAAGAAACAACACTTTAGGAAAAGAATATCTATAAAACAACAATATAATATTCTTTTTCTAAGAAAAGTTGGATTCTTTAAAATAAAGATCATATCGCATTATGCTTCGGTTTTCTCTCACACTATAAATTTATTTAGGTATAATATGATTTCGACCCTCGAACTTTTATTTATTTATTTATTTTACTTCCTAACTTTTAAAATCTCAATTTTAGTTTTGTTTAACCTATCTTCAGTTGACCTGAATAAATTTATACTTCTAACATTTTTTTTATTACAATATATATTTCTTTATATGGGCTAATTTGAGATTAATTAATAGTGGTTTTCAAAACTTAAATTGTAAGTTTAGACTTTAAACTTTAGTTGTGTTAATTTGGTATCTGAATCTTAAAAAATGTCTAATAGGTATTTGAATTTTGAAAAAGTCTAATAGGAACATGAACATTCAATTTTGTGTCTAACAGGTCCCTAACATATTCAATTTTTTTAAATTTAATCCATTTTTTAGATATAAAATTAAAATTTATGCTTATTGACACCATAAACTTGCAATTATATTGTGTCTAGTAGGCCTATGAATTTTTTAAAATTAATGTCGAATATGTCAAACACTTACTATTAGACACAAAATTGAAAGTTGAGGGGATTAATATCAAAAAACAAAAAAAAAAAAATGTTGAGGGGATCTATTAGATGCAAAAGTTAAAGTCTAAGCACCTTCTAGATTTTTTTAAGTTTTAGGGACTATCAGGATACAAAATTGAAAGTTTTCAAAAACTTACTTTTAAAGTTTAGGAATCAAATTAAAACGACGCTGAAAGGTCAAGACTAAACTTGTAATTTTACTTTTTTTTTTCTATTTGTTGCATCACTAGATTATTCTATATAATGAATATCTTCAACTTTATTTAAATTTCACATTAATCAATATATATCATAAAAAAAACAAATTATAATCTAGACATAAAATGTCGACATGAATGGAGTCAAATCATATTTTCGATCGCTTTTTGGAAAGAGTTTTGAAGATAATAAACAAAATTTGAAGTTTAGAAACTAAAATCGAGATGTTAAAAAGTTGTTGAATACACTTTATAATTTGTATGAAACAAAAGCATTTGAGGATTGTTTTATAATTTTCACTTCTCATTTTTTAGAAAAGTTTTCCAAATTATATACAAATTTTATACTAAATAAGATTTAGATTGATGGTTGTTCTTGTTCTTATCATAATTTTTTAGAAATTTTTGTTTTTTTAATTTAAAAATTAAGAGAATATGAGAAAAAAAAAAGGTTATAAAACACATTTTAATTATTGTTCTTAAGTACAACACTAAGTACATACATATATATACAAATACATACATAAACGATTAGACATGTAATAATTTTGGGTTCCATGTGATTGGAATCTAATATGATTGCATAAGAATGGTATGAAATGAAATGGTGATAGATCAAATCAAAGTCTAAAAAAACTTTAAGTCCCCTCAAGTAACTATTATTATAGGCCTATAAATGAGAGGGGCAAATAAAAGAAACCCTAAATTGGCATCATAATATAGACAAAAATCATGTGATAAACTTGATGATAAATGGAAAGAAAGAGAGAGAAGACTTTCTAAACAAACAAAAGCTAACAAAATATGCATAACATGTGGTGTGGGGAAATAAATACAAAAATTAGTTGCTTTTCAATATGTGATTATAAAAGAGACACATGACTCACTTTGATCTAAATTATCTTATTTTTCTTGATTTAGGCTTATGGGTGTTGCAAAATAATAATGATAATAACAACGAACCAAGTTAAAGTTAACTTTTGGATGTAATATTTGATAATAATTTCAAGGATATATTTTTGTTTGTTTGGGTTTTTTTTTTTTTTTTTTTTTTTTTGTTAAAAAATATTTTAAACTTAATTTATTTTAATTTTTCTAAAATTTAAAGTATAAACACAACAAAAAGTCATCTAGTAATAATATCTTATCTCCAATTTTTTTCTATTAATTCAATTTTTAAAAAATATTAAATTCTCTATCGTAACGCCTGAGACCCGTCTGAAATTGCTTCTAAAGATTGATGACTATTAATGACTATCCCCACAAACCAACACGAGGACCCTATATCATGGTTCGGCCTCACTTACATGCTTCCTTGGAAAATTTCCAAGAGGTCACCCAACATAAAACTTATCCAAGCCAAGCACACTTAACTTTAATGTTCTTATGATTGGGCCATCGAAAAGAAAGGTGCACCTTGTTGGTATAGGTAGTATTTATCAGTTCCTTTAAGTTTATCTTGACCATACTTTCATGTCTCAGGATCCCTCTCATTCGGATGTGATCTCAGTTCATTCATGTACCCTTCCTACCTCGGGCATCACATCTATTAAGAGCAAATAGTAAATATTCTTATATAACCTTTTGCTTTATAATATTTAATTTTTGGAAAATTGCTTTTGTTCATTGAGTTTTGAAAAATATGTGTGCTTGGTCCTTGAGTTTTCAAATTGGACCTTTTTAGTTCATGAATTTTGAGAAATAGGTTTAAAATGTCCCTAAGTTTTCAAAATGAATCTTCTTTGTTCCCGAGTTTTGAAAAATAGGTTTAAAAGGTCCCTCATCTAAGTTTTTCAAAATTTTCAAATGAATATTTTTATTTTAAAAGATCATTCAATATTAAAAATAATAAAAAAATATATAATTTTAAAAAAGTTGACAAAATAATACAAGGTACATTTTAAACCTATTATCTCAAAACTCAAGTACTAAAAAGGTCCATTTTGAAAACTTAGGGACCAAACGCACCTAATCTTCAAAACTTGGGGACTAAAAAAGTATTTTTCTTTTTAATTTTTCAGTTAAAACTCAAAAAGGAAAATGGTAAATATAGCCTTAAAAAAAATTTGGGAGGCAACGTTATCAAACATACTTACTCTTTAAGAATAGGAAAAAAAAATAACATATAAAACAAATTAGAATATATCAAAACCGGACTTCAATTTTCAAAAGAATTTTATGAAAAAAGCACCCTAATATTCCAAAAGGTGAAAAAAAAGGCACCAATTGGTGGATGAAAAGAACTTAACCTTTTTCTTTTTTAATGTAATATTTGAATGAGGTTTTGGAATTGAAAGAGAATAAAAGGTAAAAAAAAAAAAGAAAAAAGAAAAAAAAAAGGTGTAGTAATAAGTATTGAAAAGTCAATAGGAGGACCACAAATTATTTATATATATTTTTTTTTTTTTGAGAATACCACAAATTATTTATATATAGGGAATAAAACTGGTGCATTTTAATAATGCCGTGGTCCAAATTGTTTTTTTTTAGCCCATATCTCTGACTTGCATACCTTTTATATTCTTTCAAGATAAATCGCCTTTTGATTTAGCAGATTTCTCAAAATTCCTTTTTTTTCCCTTTACCCCTTTTCTAAAAATAATTTTTAATTTTTTTTTAAAGAAAAATCATTCACATCTTTCTCTGAATAATTTATAAATTGACCAAGTTCCATAATTTATATTAATGATCGTATATTAGAAAAAAAAAAAAAAAAAACAAAACAAAAAAAAAAACTTCATTGTTTAGCGGCTATCTATATTACACCAACTCAACCAAAATTTATGTAATGAATACACTATATGGATATTTATTTAGTAGTGTTCATAACAAGAATTAAGTATAAGTATAAGCCGAAAGGTAGAGATGAGATCTCCTAAAAAAAAAAAAAAGGTAGAGATGAGAGTAAAATTTTCAAAAGTTCAAAAATTAATCCTTAAATAACATGGATTATATTTATAATATAGTCATTGATAATTTTAATACATAAATCTCATCAGTAATAAGAGTAGGAATAGAAATTGGTCCACAATTTATTCAAAACAAATATCCGATTCATACCACTCACATTTAAAAGCCTCCTTGCATTGAACAGAAGTTGAACAGACTAACAACTATGGTGGAGAAAAAAGGGTTAAAGGTAGGAATGACCAAAATAAAAAGGCTCAAATGAAAAAATGTCAAAAAAGTTTTTTATTGTAAAAATGGCAAAAGGGTATAAATGTTAATTTGTCTAATTAATGGAACTGATTAAGGCTATGTTTGGGAGTGATTTTGGCATGGCCCAAATCAATTTTGCCATGGTCAAAATCAATTTCTTCTCAAATATTGATGTTTGGCAATTATTTGAATTGATTTTAGAAAAATATAAAATCATTTTAAATTGATTTTTCAAGAATTAGGTGAGAGGTGATTTTGGTTGGAGTGATGGACCGGGAATCATCTCTAAAATTTACCTTCATTCTATTCAAATTGTGAAATACCCATTTTACCCTTGTATTTAACAGAAAATTTTTAGCCCTGGATCATTTTCTCTCACTCGACTGTTTTCTCTCGACTGAAGGCTCTCTCACTCGACTGTTTTCTCTCGACTGAAGGCTCTCACTCACTTCTCTTGTTCTACAGGTACGTGTTTATTTTCATCTGTATTTGAGTTTTGGAATTGTGGTTTCTGCATTGATTTTGTTGTTTTTTCGTTTCAATTTTCGTTTCAATTTGTTTAGGGTTTGAGAAATCTTTTTTGAATCTTTTGCTTCGTTGCTACTGGTAATCGTTGTTTTTTCATCTGAAGCTTTGTTGCTACTGGTAATGTTGGTAATTTTTTGCGTGTTTATTTTCATCTGTACTTGAAGATTCTCTATAGCGTGAGTCTCGTACATTTCACTTCTGATTATACAGAGCCAAAATTGAAGTTAAAGGGTGGTTTTGTGCATCGGCTTTAGAAATTGACCTCATAAGAACACTCCAATTATAAGTTGTTGCCTAAAACATTCCATTCAAGGGTTCCCCAAATTAGATAAATTGTGGCAGAGTACATAATTGGATTTGGCTATAAAGTAGTGTAGGCCGAAGAGAAAATAATTGGGTTGCAATTTTGTTTCTCATTTCTAAATTTTTCATTGACTAACTGCCTGTGTTTTTGTTGGATTTGGCTATAAAGTAGTAAATCTAAGCTGGTTAATGTCAAGCCCTTTAGTTACTGTCTTCTGTGCATATATGATTTTGTACATTGACATGAACTCCAAGGAACACCACAACTTAGGCATTTTTATGATCAAATTCATCATAGACTTTAGATTATAGAACCTGGGTAGATGGTGGACTTACGAGGCATAATCATATTTGTCATCTGTGATGGGTTGTATCTTGTTTCATGAACTTCATTTTTGAAACATGAAGCTTGGATGTTTTAGCTATAATGATGAAGGGATAATATATTTACACAAAAAAATTGGTTGTCGTTGATTCATGGAATTATTCTCTAGCTTAGAGTGTTTGGGTTTTGTGTTTTGAAGTATTCATGGCAACAGGCTGCTGATTAGAGTGCTTGCTTTAAGCAAAGATTATGATAATTCTTCTTCTTTTTAATTGATCTTTGTATTAGAAACCGGAAACTTTATAACATATCTACATTCATGTCCCGTTTCTAATTGGCTTAGTTGCATGCTAGAGTTTCGTTGAGAACTACACTGTGTTTCTCTGGTTGGCAATTGACCATTTTACATCCAGAAGTCACAGAACATGGTCTGGTTTTGTGAATGTGGTTTGGCTAGTAGTTTTAATAAGTTTGGTTGGAAAGGTTGGGTTTGTATAGTTTCTATTTAGATTTTTGTGAAAGAATAGATGAACAAGGCGTGTGTTTAAATGGTCAAATGCCAAGCAATGTATTTTTGGATGTGGCTAGAGGCAGAGGCATAAGGTGGCTAGAGGTAGAGGAAGAAGCAATGTTCTAAGGATGCCTCTTAAAATTGGACTTTCCATATTCACCAAATTGGACTTTCCACTTAAAATTGCAGAAGTTTGGTTTCGTTTTTATTTCTTGTTTTCTATATATGGTGATGTTTGTGGTCAAAGTTGATTTTTGATTGTCCTTTTCTTTTTTAGAATGTCTAAGGACATGACTCTTAGTGATGAAAAAGAGAAGCAAACAAAGGCTATATGGGATGATGTTACTCTTAATTCATTTATTCAAGTGTGTGTTGCTGAGACTTTAAAAGGGAACAGACCTAACTGCCATTTTAGTAAAATTGGATGGAGGAATGTGATTAAGAACTTTAATGAAAAAACTGGAAGAAATTATGGATATAGACAGCTGAAGAACAAATGGACATCCCTCAAGAAAGATTGGCAAGTTTGGAATAAATTGGTTGGAAGTGCAACAAGATTGGGATGGGATCATTTAAGACAAACAATTGATGCAACTAGTGAATGGTGGGATGACCAAATAAAGGTGATCATTTTTCTATTTTTTTTTCAAAAATTTTAATTTTCAATGCAACTAGTTAATAATAGGAGCGATAGTGTGATGACAATACTATTATTATTTTATAGGTTGTTCCTGAGGCAGCAAAATATCGTGAAAAAGGGAGATGGAAGGGAGATGGAAGCGGAGCGGGAGAAAATTGCAGAACTTCTTATGTCACGTTGATGTATTTATTATATAGTTTGTGTTTTAATAGATAATATCTAGTTTAAGTATTTGTAATGTTACAAACATTTCTAGATTGGATATGATATGACTTTCGAATTTTTATTTCGATATGTATTATACAAATTTTTTTAACCTAAAATATTTTATAAAAGTTTAACAATAAAAAAAATGAAAAAATAATTAATAAAAAGTGATATTTATCATAATTATTTAGTTAAATAATTTCTTGATTGTAAAATGCCCTTTTTAGTAATTTGGCTGTTCTAAAATCATTTTTGAAACCAAACATAATATTTCAAAATCACTTTTAAATATATGAAAATCACTTTTAAAAATTTGGAACCAAACATAAATTCGATGGTATAAAAATCAATTTTATAAAATCAATTTTATAAAATCTCTTCTCCCAAAATCAATAATGCAAACATCACTCCCAAACATAGCCTAAAATGTCCTTGAGGACAATAAACTAAAACTTCCTAAAAAAAAGGCTTAAATACTGAAAAGATTTATTTTTTCTGCATGTTATGTTCAAACGGAAATCACAATAAAATCAGTTGAAAAAAATCTTAATTTAGAATTATTTAAATTTAAATAGAGCATGAGGATATAACAAATCTTAAATTCAAATCTAACAACCTAAATCTCTTGGATATTGCCAAAGCGAGCTTAGCTACCCTCGACCATGAGGTCAGAGGTTCGAATCCCCCCACCTCCGAATGTTGATAGCGCAAATACTACGTAATTTTATAAAAATTGTTCATGCACAAGAAAAACCCCAACATTAACCCTCTAAACATATTATATTTCTAAGGTTTGTTTTAGAAAAATAATTGATCATATTTGATAACAAGAGTATAAGTACTATTTTTACTAATTTACGAAAATACCTTCTACGACATAAAAATTATTTGAATCTACCCTCAACATCCATACACTGTATATGTTAAAAAAAATTTAAAATTCTTAATAAATAGAAAAACACAAATACACTATGTATAATGCAACTACCGTGTGTATACACACTGTTTAGGATGATGTTTTTCAATTAACATCATAGAAAATAGGAGATAAGAAAACCCTAAAAAAACAGTACTTTTTTTTTCTAAGGAAAGCAGCCATCGTTTTTTTTTCCTTAATAGAAAAAATGAAATGCCACGTCAATTGTGCCGATTGGTTGGAAGAATGAGGTTCGACCGGCAATCCATACCTTTTGCTTGTCGCGATTGGTGTCAGCATCAAGGCTACTAGCAGAAGAATTGCTCATTCACGAGCCACCATTGTATGGCAAAGGACGTTGTCCTCACAAATCTGTAGCAAAATCACCATTGTGATCTCCTTTTGTCGTTGCATCTCGTCTTCCACTAATTCCACGAGTACCAAAATTCTGCCTTCGCCTAATTGAGTCATCCTCACATCGATACCAACATGCTCAACACAAACGGCAAGAAGATTTGGCAGGATAGGATTTATGATTTGATTTAAAATCAAATAGCTAGATTTGATTTTTTGGAAGATACAGTCTCCTTGAAACAAGGAAAGGAGTTCCTCGTTTAATTGAACGTAGGGTCATATTGGAGATTCAAAAAAAGTTTGTGTCATGGTGTTCTCACATGTATATATTTCAACTATTTTTATTTTTTGGCTTCTTTTGAAATCTGTGCTTTTAAATTGGCCATCTGGACCAATTTCTAAAATGGATCACTTCTCTATCATGGATCAAGCCAAGATAGGTCCAACTTCTTGGGCTGAAATGCCCATAAAATTTGGTAAATCCAAACTAAACATATATAGAATAAAGTACACTCGTGATGGAGTACAAAGTACATGATGATGCTATATAAAACATATAAATAAAATAACAACACAACAATTTAATTATAAAATTGTGCCAAAATATTATAGTAGTTGAGGCCTATGTATCACACCATGTAGTTAAAGTAGATTTGCCCCTCATTGGTGTGTGAGACTCAATTGTTTACTTTCTATAGGATACAAGCATATAAGCTAGTAGCAAAATAACATTTATTATTTTGACGAACTAGACCAAATTGAACATTACCAGATTGGAATTGAACCCTAGAGAGAGTTGAGGGAGGAAGGGAGGTGATATGAAACCCCGATGAATTCGAATTAAAAACCCTTTTTTGTTATATGAACTCCTGACTCACAAACATTAAAGCCCTAAAATCAAATTGATTTTACCCTTAAGGATTATGTTAGACATTGATTGTCCTTTGCATGAGATAAAGAACAAGTTCCTTCCAAGAGTGTAGCACTCCCACAAGATAGATGATTAATCTTAATTGAATATTCTTGGCATCAACTAAATACATGAATTACAAATGTTCAAGGAGCTCTTGGCTAAACTTGAAAGAAAAAGCTCAAAAGCTAAAAGGATTGGTTAATCTTACTATAGAGATCACCGTTGGATTAGAGACATTCGATGTTCGGGTATGATTGATTCGAATGATTGATTACATAAAAGGTTTGTTTAATGCTTGAAAGTCTAAACGACTCAAACTGAAAAAGTTGGGCGAGCCCATGCATCCCTAATTTATTCAATTTGACCAATGCATCCAGATTAAAACTAATTCACTAACTAATCAATTATGCATATTAATTAATTGATCAATTGCATGAAGATCGTGGTGAAAATGTTAATATCTAATATACGGAAGCAATTTTGGATCTTAGGCACTTAATAAGTTCAATTTGATCAAACTATGCATGTTGTTCATATGAAGAAAAACAGGACAACATGTACCAACCTCTTTAATTTGGCAAATTGGCTGAAACCTTTGGTTGTTTTCCTTCTCCAAGTTATCAAGAACCACCACTTGATCTTCCTTGCTATCCTCAAGCCTTTGAAACGGATTGTGAGATCCTCTAGTGATAGAATTTTGAAGGGACAAAGCTTCAAGAACAAGCTTCAATGGAGGTTGGTATTTTGGAGAGATTTTGGCAGCATTCCTCTAAGGATTCAAGATTGTTTTCTTCAGCAAATCCTTCCCTATTTATGGAGGGATTGAAGCTGATGGAATTCAACATAATTTGACAACAAATTACCCCACAATTAGTGGGTAATTTGGTGGCTTAAGGGAGGGGAGTGCATGGGTTCAGTCACCATGCACTCCACCTCCAAAAATTCATTTTAATTTTTAATTTCTTAAATTCAAAATGATCTTGAATTTGTATTTTATTTATTTATAATTAATAACCAGAAAAGTATAAAATCTAATTTTCATTTTCTTCAAATTGAAATTAATTCAAAATTAATTTAAAATAATTATTAATTAAATCATTATTAATTAATTTAATATCTAATATTAAATTAATATTTTGCTACCAATCCCAAACATTTCCGAAATGTTATTTCTCAACCATGAATCCCTATTCATGTGTTCTATATTTAAATCATATTTAAATATATTAAATCTTTCATAGCTCGGTTTACTTAAAACCCGACGTGTCGGTAACGTCAAATATGTCCGTCCATTTCCCTAAACCGAATTTGAATGAATTCTAATTCTTTCTATCATATTGTTCCAAAGGTTAGTCTGAAGCTAGCAAGGGGACCTAATGGACCTACAGATCATGGGCTCCAACGGTACGAGGTTTAACTGGCTAAACCCTTTTAACCTAGTTACCAACCTTCGTTAACTACCGGGTCACTCCACTATAGCCTAGTAGTTGAACTCCCCTCACTGTAGATATATTTCCGTCCACTTGATATAACCATGATTAGTAAGTCAATCCTTCACAGGTCGTTCGTTACTATAGTGATAAGGGTAAAAAATATACCTATTTTGCCCTTGTATTTAGCTCATTTCTTGGCCAAATGTTGCATGTTAGATCAATTTTACTGTTCCCGAGCTCAAAATATGTTAAAGTTGAAAAGTTAGGGTGTTGAGATTTACTTTTGTCAAATTATGCTCATTTGTGCTTAAAAAGACTTGATTTTAAGAGAATTTGACTAAGTTGTTGCTGTGTAGGAAAAACAGAGGAAAAGCTGGAATTTCCCAGAAATGCGATCGCATTTCTGGGAAGGCAAAATGAAATGCGACCGCATTTCTGGAAAAATCGAGACCGTTCCGATTCATCTGCAGGTCGTTGTTGATGAGTCTTCTTCGCACCTAACCAGCTGTTTTGACCCCGAAACTGACTGGGCAACTTTCCAGCACCTATTTCGCAGCTCCTCAACCACTTTCTACACTATATAAGCTCGAGATTCGAAGTCAAATTCAAGTAGAACTCATTTGGAAGAAGAGGGTGGTGACAGAACCCTAGTTGAAGCCTATAAGTAGGGATGCCCGAGGTCCTTCTTAGATGACTGAATTCTAACCTTAGTTATACATCAAACCTTAGGGTTTGTAGGGATTTTCACCCATTCCCACCTGTAAAAGCAAGAGAGTGGAGTATCTTAGCGAACTCTAGATGGATTGAGTAAACGAAGAACCCATAATATTTAGCTATCTCCATTATTTTCCAGCTCTCGATTACTTTTCATTATTCTGTATTATTTACATTCTTATTTCAATGAAAATGAATTCATTTGCACTTTATCTCACCATGAGTAGCTAAATTTCGTTGAGGGGTTCAATATGGGAATTCCCTTATGGTTCAATAGCTTGAAAGTGTATTATTTGCTTAAGTTTCTATTCAATGCATGTCATTCTTTATTGATTATCACTCTAATCGTGCTGAGTTTAACTTGATAACTTAGACTTTGCATGCTATGTGAGTTTGATCTCGAAAGGGACAAACGATATCGGTTCTCATAAAGGTGATATACGAGAAAAAGCTCGAAAGAGATTATTCGACGGAATAGGGCAAGCTGCCTAAGGCACCCTATATCGACTATAGGGTTATAGGTTGCATTCGTGAATAATCTATGTCGGAGTCGAGTCACAGAAATGTGCATAACGATACTTGCTTAGCCTTCTAACGGTTCTTGGGAGCAAGGCCAAATATGAGTTAAATCTGACCCAATGCATTTAATATGCTTAGGTTAAATATTAGATGATTATGGTTATTGCCTTTAGGATGAATCCATGTTGAATACCTCGTTTATTTCTTATTGTTATTCTTTTAGTTATTTGCACGTTTTATTTATCTTTTCAAAAAACCCAATCAATCGACTTATTTTCTTTGGTTACCTTTTCTAAAGCAATCATTTGAGCAGTTTCTTCATCAAATCTGAATTTCTAGTTTAATCCTCGTGGGATCGATACCCTTGGAATACTTCTAAGGTTTTTTTTTTTTTTATTATTACGTGCGACAATGTATACTTGCACTAAGGGTTAGTTGAATTTATCTTTATTATTATTATTCATCTTATCTCACATTCCATCCATTCAGCTAACGACGCACCAAGTTTTGGGCACCGTTGCTGGGGACGAAAGTGAAACCAGATTTGTTTTTGAAATTGCGATCAGATTGCGACCGCATTTCTGTCTAAAAGGGAATTTGACTTTGATTTGCATTTGTTTTGCTTTTTCAGGTTGAAGTTAGTGCATGAACAAGGGGTATCCACTCCTTGACATTGATCCGGAGATAGAAAGAACCTTTCGTCGTCGAAGGAAGGAACAGAGACGAAAGAAAAAGGAACAACAAGAGTTGAGCGCACAGGAATCTCTAGAGGAAACATCTTACATTCAAGAGTTTCCAATGGAACCTCCTAGAGTCGAGCCTCAAGTTGATCCACAGAATCGTGGAAGGGAGCAAAATGGCGGGAGAATTCCTCCTGTTCCTCCAATTCCACCGGTGCCACAACAAGAAAATCCAATCTACATTGCTGAAGATCGCAATAGAGCAATAAGGAACTACGCTTTACCAGTTTTCCAGACGTTGAATCCAGGAATTTTGGAGCCACCAATTGATGCTCCACAGTTTGAACTTAAACCAGTGATGTTCCAGATGTTGAATACAATGGGCCAATTCTCTGGACTTCCAAATGGAGATCCACACAAACATATTAAGCTATTTTTTAGAGTTTGCAATTCTTTTAAAGTAACAGGAGTGCCGGAAGATACGTTGAAGTTAAAACTTTTTCCATTTTCTTTGTAGGGAGATGCTGAAGCCTGGTTGGATTCATTTCCTCCAAACTCCATCACCTCTTGGAATGATTTAGCAAAGAAATTCTTAGAGAAGTTTTTTCGCTCCAATAAAAATGTCAAGTACAGAGCTGAAATTATTGCTTTCAGACAGTCTTACAATGAACCTTTAGATGCAGCTTGGAAAAGATTTCAAAGGCTGGTTCGAAAGTGTCCACACCATGGATTGCCTGCTTGCATTATCTTGGAGCATTTTTATAGTGGATTAGATCAAGCTTCAAAGGCACTAGTAAACGCATCTGCAAATGGATCTTTCCTGAAGAAGTCTGCTAATGAGGTACATGTTATCCTAGACACCATAGCCACCAACAATCGACATTGGGGAGAAAATGAACCAACAACCATTTTGTAGAATCCAGTGAAAGCAGTGGAAACAGAGGCTAACTCTACGATGCAAGCCCAGATCAAGGCTATCCATAACATGATGATGGGCATGACTGGTGGTACGATTATCTGCAAGCGCACAGGTCGTCACAAGTAATATAAAACGGTAGGTAATACCGAGTATCGAATCCACAGGGAGGCTTAGCGAAATTTAAGCAAGCGAAAGATCCTTGAACACTAAAAATACTTAGGCTAAATAATATTTAGGAACCAGATCATGCAATCAAGAAAATTTAAAAATCAAAACAATTAAATAGAAAATTTGATCAATCGAGAAAAATAAAATACGGAGAAAGAGTTTTCTAATGGGAAGAGGGATCTTGAAAATCAATTATTAGCTAAACAATTGCTACAATTGTCCTATCTCATCGCCCAACTAATTATACTCCTAGAATCTCCGTTAATTACATAGGTTCTCCTGTCGGTCTCCCCTAATTGTAATTAATTCATTTTAACAACCTAAGTGTCCTTAGCGCCATTAAAAATCATTAATTATTACGCTCTGATTCATTTTAGGAATCTAAGTTTAATCAACTAATCCCGTTGTCACGACGGGCAATTAAACTAGTTGCATGGATTATGATCTATCCTAACTTCTCTCCGTCGAGTTTCCATTAAGAATCAGATCAGTACACAATTAGCCAGATTGCATAAAGCATTAAGTGACATCCATAAAAATAATTAGGACAAAAGGGCTAGAGATAGGCAATTATAACAACATTTAAACTATAATTTCATTTCAAGACCCCAAATTGGGGTTTAGCTATACATAGCTAAAATATTCAAAATAATTACAATGGAAAGCAAAATTAAGAGCATAATAAAAGGGAAGGAATTGACCGTCGAAGACCCCGTCGCTGACGCTTGGAGTCCCTCCGAGCACTCCTTGAGCCTCCTAGGATGCTCCCCAAAATTCCCCAAAATTTTCCCACTAAAGAAAGCTCTCAAAAAGGCTAAAAAGCCTTGAAAGAGGCTCCAAAGGAGCCAAGAAAGAAAGGAAGGAATGGAATGAATAGTGATTGATGCTAAAACAAGGCACAAAGGGGCGCTATTTATAGGCTCGAAAATGGGGTAGCGTCGCGACCTATTGGCACAGCGTCGCGACGCTGTGACGTCATCGACTTGCCGACCAAGAAATGGACAGTTCGCGATGCTGTCCTTACAGCGTCTCGATGCTAGGTGAATTCCAGAACTTTCAGTTGCGATTTTGGGCCTCCACTTCATTTCCTTTGGGCCTTTTTCACATGATTGATCTCTTTTGACTACCCTTTGACCTAGGCATGGAAATTGGGCTTGAATGGCTCCTTTTTGGGCACTTTTTCCACAAAATCCACAACTTTGCTCCTAAAGACCAAATAACAAAATATATGAAAAATTTTCAATAAAAACACAATTAAAGCTCTAAAAAGCCTAATAAATTGGGACTAAAATAGCGACATTTCTGCTCGCTATCACACCCCCAAACTTAAGCTTTTGCTAGTCCCGAGAAAAATAAATTCTAAAGATGCATGAAATAGAATCACTCAAGCCTCCATGATTTTGGAATTTTTAAGAGAGAATGGAAAACATGCAAGTGGAATAAGCAAGCACCACATACTCATGAAGAAATCTTAAACTAGTTTGAACTTAAGATTAATGAATAGCATGCTCAAGACTTATCTATTGATTCTTTTACTAACCTAGATTAGTCTTATGGCTTTCTCCATTTGTTTTCCCCCTACACTGGCTAAGAGCCCCTAATAGGTCGGAGTTCTTCTATCATGCAAAAAAAAGAAACCAGGGCGCCTGATATTTTTCTTTTTCATGGGGGAGCAAAACTCTCAATTGATTTTTCACTTTCTTTTTCTTTTTCTTTTGGTACTCCCCCAAACTTGCATTTTGATATCTAATGGTACTAGCTTTCACACTACGGTGCAGGGACCCTTAACCCGAATTTTATTCTCTGGTTGGCCTAACTGATCACACCGCAGGTAGCTCTTTTTACCCCTAGGCTTTTTCTTTTGTGCAAGGAAAAAAATATTTCTTTTCCAACAGATTTTTCTTTTCTCTCATTTTCTTTTGTTGCTTTTGCTTTTCTCGTAGCAGGCATAACATTTTTTTCACCTAGCTCTTTAGAACAATCAAGCATGAACTTCCTAGTATTAGAAACTAAGCCTATCGGGGTGACAACAAACTTTAAAAATCATAATAAGAATCTAGATTTTCAAAGATGTCATTAGGTAGGTCTATTGCATGCTTTAGACATCAAAACTAAGTATCAAAAAATTTTAAAATTTCACAATTTCTGCCGTGCTCCCAGATTCCACAACATATAAACCATTTTCTCCCAAAACTTCTAAAATCACATCCTCGGCTATCATAGCTATCTATTCATGCATCCAACAGAATTTATAAATGCTCAACCCAGCGAAAGCCTCCCCCCCAAACTTAAACTAAACATTGTCCCCAATGTTTAAAAACAACAAAGCATAAAGAGGGATACTGAGACTTCCCTGAGCTAGGAGCGATTCATCCTTTTCCTTTGGATCCAGAAAAATGGGAATCATGGAACTTTGGGATTTGCTAGAGTGATCCTGCAAAACAAAATTGGATCACGAAGCAAAGAAAATTATTTACCGCAAAAACAACTACTTTAATCCTTGGTTGCCTCCCAAGCAGCGCTTTCTTTAACGTCTTTAGCTAGACGCGCTTACGGAGGCTCGAAACGCTTACGGAGGCTCGAAATAAAAGTTTTCATCATCCTCCGGGCCCTGCAAAAAATCACGCACCGAATTGCACACTGCAAACAGGGGAGAAAAAAACTTTCCCCTGGCCCATCTTCGCTAAAGAGATTATCATAATAACATTTCAGAAAATATGCAACAGTGTCGAATCCCTTTTCTAGATCTCTATTCTCAAAACAATTGTTAACAGAGTCATCAAGCGTTATGATATCTACTGGTCTGGGATCTAAAGATGGCCTATCAATCATGCCAGTCCATTCATCAAATTCAATATCTACATGCTCAGAAGATTCCTCAGACTCAGAATTAAAAAATGATTCAACTAGGCTATCACATGACTCATCATCAGATGAATTAAAGAATTCAAGTAATTTCGGATCAGATTCTATACTATGCACAGATCCGAGTTCCTCTGGGTTAGATTCTATGCTATATACATCATCAGGACACGAATCAAAGTTATTAACATTGTCAGGATTCATGCACTCAGGAATATCAAGATCAGACTCAATAGATTTAACACTATCATGATCAGACTCAGAATTATCTATCAAGTAATCCTTTCTATGCAAATCATGCTCATTCTCAATGTCAGGCAAATCAATATCATCATCAAAATCATCAATCTCAGGCAAATCCAACTCATTTTCAAAAGAAGGTAAATCATCAACTGTAGATATTTCATTCTCATAAGCAGGCAAGTCTAATTCATTTTCAAAGTCAGTAGATATTTCATTCTCATAAGCAGGCAAGTCTAATTCATTTTCAAAGTCAGGCAGATCCATATCATTCTTAAACAGAGGATCATCAAAATATGCATTATGATCAAATTTCCCATCATCCATAAGCACTTCTCCTAAGCCTAGGCCAAGATTATACTCTACCTCCTCATCATCGTCAGTCAAGTATTCAGGACCAATAGAAAAACAAGTATGCAGACTACATATAGACTCATCCTGGCCAAAAATACTAAACATGACTTTTTCATCATCAATGTTCAAGGTAGGCTTACTTGTATGCACACTAATTTCGGCCTTACCAGTTGCTAAGAAAGGTCTTCCTAGAATAATGGGTACCTCTCTGTCCTCCTGCATGTCGAGTACCACAAAGTCTACAGGGAAGATAAATTTATTGACCTTCACCAGCACGTCCTCCACAACACCCATCGGATGGGTAATCGATCTATCAGCAAGTTGGAGAGTGACGTCGGTGTCCTTCATTCCTGTTAAACCAATCTTCCTGTACACAGAATAGGGCATTAAATTTATACTAGCACCTAGATTACACAAGGCCCTATTGAAATATACTTCTCCTATGGTGCAGGGAATAGTAAAACTCCTTGGATCTTTCTGTTTAGAAGGCATAGGGAATAGTAAAACTCCTTGGATCTTTCTGTTTAGAAGGCATCTTTCCAGAAACTATGGTACTATTACTTTCAGACAATTTAAAAACTTCTTTTTTCAAACTTTTCTTCCTAGAAAGCATTTCCTTCATGAATTTCCCATAATTAGGCATGTTATACAAAGCATCTACCAAGGGAATATTCACAGACAATTTTTTAAACATTTCAAGGAATTTCTGAAACTGCTCATCTAATTCAACATTTTTAAAGCGTTGAGGAAAAGGTAACTCCCTGTAATCAAAGGTTGGACATTCGCCCCTCCGCTTGGGCGGGCTGATGTGTGAGCCTTTGTCATGGTGGTTGCATGGAACCACTTCTTCCTCGTTCAGTTTCTCGTCATGCCTTTCATTTTTTTCTTTTCCTGCAAAAGAGTTAGAAAAACCACAATTCAAATTAACAGAGTTAGGAGGATGTTGGGACCTTTCAGAGGAGGCTTTTTGTACCTCAGCCCTTTCATCTTCATCCATCTCTTCTCTTCTTTCTTCTTCTCGGAACTATTCTCCAACTGTCTACCACTTCTCATTGTCACCATCTTGCACTGCTCTCTTGGGTTAGGTTCAGTGTCGCTTGGAAATTTTCCCTTCTGAAGAGCATTCACCGCTGAAGCTATCTGACCTATTTGAACTTCCATATTTTTCAGAGCAGTGTCGTGGTTATTAACTGCCGTCTGGAGATTGACATTCAGCACTTTTTGTTCTTTGATAAACATAGCCACCATCTCCTCCAGGTTATTCTTCTTTTCAGGTGCACTGGATGATGCAAAACCTGGCGGTTGCTGCAAAACATTCTTCGTGTTTGATTACGAGAAGTTCTCGTGATTGCGCAGACTGGGGTGGTAGAAGTTCGGTATTTGAGTAAATGGTCTGTTCCCCACATATTGAACTTCTTCCATATCTTGACCTTCCTTCTTCGAATACCCTTCAGCTAAGGTGGAAATGGATTTGACCACCTCAGATGAAGTCAGCTTGTTCAGGGCATTGGTCAGAGATGCCATCTGTGCCTTCAATGAACTCGACTCATCTAATTCATATATTCCAGCTTTCTTAGAAATTACTCCCCTCTCGGTTGGCCATTGATAACTGGTTGCTGCCATTTCCTCTAACAGATCCTTGGCTTCTGTCACTGTCTTGGAAAGAAAACTTCCACCTGCTGATGTGTCTAAAACTGTCTTGGTGGAGGAATTCAGACCATTGTAAAACAACTGCACCTGGAGCCAATTTGGATATCCATGTTGTGGGCATCGCCTGAGCATCTCCTTATATCTCTCCCATGCCTCGTACAACTGCTCCTCGTCAAGCTGTCTAAACGTTCCAATCTCAGTCCGGAGCTTCGTAGTTTTGGCAGGCGGGAAAAATTTAGTTAGGAAAGCCTAGGCAAGCTCATCCCATGTACTAATACTGCCCGTCTCGACTGATTCGAGCCAATCCTTAGCTTTGTTTTGCAGAGAAAATGGAAATAACCTCAGTCTTATAGCGTCGGTCGGAACTCCATTCATCTTTACTGTCCCGCATATTTCCAAGAATGATCGCAGATGTGAGTGTGGATCCTCAGAAGGATGTCCCTTAAAAGAATTATCGCGTGCCATCTGAATCAATCCCGTCTTTAACTCAAAATTTGTAGCTTGTATCGGGGCGTAAACGATTCCTGAATTTTCGGTCGGGAGAACTGGCTGTAAAAAGTCTCTGATCGCCTTGGGAGCTTCTTGTTAGGCCATTGCTTCTGCTAATCTTTTTTCTCTACGAATAGATCAAAGAGTCCTGTCAATTTCAAGATCTAGCGGAAACAAATTAACCACCTTATCTCTTCGCATGCAACACTCCCAATCTATCAAAAGAACTAACCATAAAACAAAAATGAAATAATATTCACAAAATAATAAAAGAAAAATATTTACACCTAAATTACTATTTATCCCTTTCTTTTTAATGTCAAGAAAAATTGTTTTGCTTAAAAATCAACACCTCCCCGGCAACGGCGCCAAAAACTTGTTGTTAGGCGATTATCCGCAAGCGCACAGGTCGTCACAAGTAATATAAAACGGTAGGTAATACCGAGTATCAAATACACAGGGAGGCTAAACGAAATTTAAGTAAGCGAAAGATCCTTGAACACTAAAAATACTTTGGCTAAATAATATTTAGGAACCAGATCATGCAATCAAGAAAATTTAAAAATCAAAACAATTAAAGAGAAAATTTGATCAATCGAGAAAAATAAAATACGGAGAAAGACTTTTCTAATGGGAAGAGGGATCTTGAAAATCAATTATTAGCTAAACAATTGCTACAATTGTCCTATCTCATCGCCCAACTAATTATACTCCTAGAATCTCCGTTAATTACATAGGTTCTCCTGTCGGTCTCCCGTAATTGTAATTAATTCATTTTAACAACCTAAGTGTCCTTAGCGCCATTAAAAATCATTAATTATTACGCTCTGATTCATTTTAGGAATCTAAGTTTAATCAACTAATCTCGTTGTCACGACGGGCAATTAAACTAGTTGCATGGATTATGATCTATCCTAACTTCCCTCCGTCGAGTTTCCATTAAGAATCAGATCAGTACACATTTGGCCAGATTGAATAAAGCATTAAGCACATCCATACAAATAATTAGGACAAAAGGGCTAGAGATAGGCAATTATAACAACATTTAAAGTATAATTTCATTTCAAGACCCCAAATTGGGGTTTAGCTATACATAGCTAAAATATTCACAATAATTACAATGGAAAGCATAATTAAGAGCATAATAAAAGGGAAGGAATTGACCGTCGAAGACCCCGTCGCTGACGCTTGGAGTCCCTCCGAGCACTCCTTAAGCCTCCTAGGATGCTCCCCAAAATTCCCCAAAATTTTTCCACTAAAGAAAGCTCACAAAAAGGCTAGAAAGCCTTGAGAGAGGCTCCAAAGGAGCCAAGAAAGAAAGGAAGAAATGGAATGAATAGTGATTGATGCTAAAACAAGGCACCAAGGGGCGCTATTTATAGGCTCGGAAATGGGGTAGCGTCGCGACGCTGTGACATCATCGACTTGCCGGCTAAGAAATGGACAGCGTCGCGACCCTGTCCTTGTAGCGTCTCGACGCTAGGCGAATTCCAGAACTTTCAGCTGCGATTTTGGGTTTGATTTTGGGCCTCCACTTCATTTCCTTTGGGCCTTTTTCACATGATTGATCTCTTTTGGCTCCCCTTTGACCGAGGCATGGAAATTGGGCTTGAATGGCTCCTTTTTGGGCACTTTTTCCACAAAATCCACAACTTTGCTCCTAAAGACGAAATAACAAAATATATGAAATATTTTCAATAAAAACACAATTAAAGCTCTAAAAAGCCTAATAAACTGGGACTAAAATAGCGATATTTCTGCTCGCTAACAATGATCATGAACAATCAAGCCAACATAGCCCCTGCCAATGCTATTTCTTCCCCCTATTGTGAGATATGTGGTGAGGAACACATCGCTGATAATTGCCCACTAAACCCTGCATCTGTTTTTTATGTAGGTTCACAAGGAAATCAAAACCAGAATAGATGGAATCCTTATTCGGCCACGTACAACCCATGATGGAGACAACATCCAAATTTCTCTTGGGGAGGACAAGCCAAGTCAAGTAATTCCAACACCCGTCAGTTTGGAAAGCCGCCTACACAACAACAGCCGCAGAAAAACTTCCAACAAGTTCCAGTGCAGAGTCAAGAGTCAAATCTAGAGACTCTTATGAAGGAGTACATGGCAAGAAACGATGCTGCAGTCAAGAATTTGGAAGTTCAGCTTGGACAAATTGCTCAGGAGATTAAGAATAGACCACAAGCGACGTTGCCTAGCAAGACCGAGATCTCGCACAGAAAAAGAAAGGAACAATGCAAGGCAGTGACCTTCAGAAGTGGATTAGAATACGATGGTCAAAATATACAGTCAATCAAGAAGCAGAGATCCTAGTTGAAGCTCGAGAAAAGATTTGTGAAAAGAAGTTAGACATTACCTCTGATAGTTTATAGAATAAAGAAGAAAAAGTAGAAAAGGCCAAGGAGCATGAAGCCTTGGTGAAAAAAGAAGAAAAATCAAAGTTGGAGAAAAAGGGGAATGCGACTGCAAAACCTCAAAAATTTGTGATAGGCCCAGATTACAGACCACCTCCTCCGTACCCATAGAGATTCAAACATGCCTCACAAGATGTACAGTTCAAAAAGTTTTTAGATGTATTGAAGCTGTTGCATATCAATATACCATTAGTGGTAGCACTTGAACAAATGCCTACCTATGTGAAATTCCTGAAAGATATCCTATCAAAAAAGAGAAGGTTGGGAGAATACGAAACGGTTGCACTCACGGAATGTTCCAGTGCACTAGTGAAGAACGAGATTCCTTCCAAGCTTAAAGGCCCAGGAAGTTTTACCATTCCGTGCTCCATCGGAGGCAGGGATGTAGGCAGAGCTTTGTGCGACTTAGGATCAAGCATCAACTTAATGCCATACTCGGTTTTTAAACAGTTAGGGATTGGTGAAGCGCGACCGACAACTGTAACTCTATAGTTGGCTGATAGATCACTCACACATCCCATTGGAAAGATTGAAGACGTATTGGTTAAGGTTGGCAAGTTTGTTTTTCCTGCAGATTTCATCATTTTAGATTGTGAAGCTGACAATGACGCTCCAATCATCTTAGGACGATCGTTCCTAGCCACTGGCAGAACCTTAATAGATGTACAGAAAGGAGAATTGACCATGAGGGTCAACGATCAGCAAGTCACTTTTAATGTGATGAAGGCAATGCAATATCTAGGATACCTTGAGAGGTGTTCCATGATTGAAGAAGTTGACGAACTTTCTGTATCTATTTTGCAGGAAACATTAAAAGGGGAACCACTGGAAGGGAACAAGTTCGAAAAGGAGGAACCAGAAGAGAAAAGGATTGTAGGAGTAGAAGTACCAATCAGAAATGATTCTACAACAGCTAGAATAGAGGCATTAAGAGATTCATCAGACCAAGCAAAAATCAGGCCATTACAATCATCGCTGATCAATCCTCCTGAACTAGAACTCAAGCCTCTGCTGGGGCATCTTAAATATAGTTTTCTTGGCGAAAACAGGACATTACCAGCCATTATTTCAGCTTACCTTACTAAACAAGATGAAATTTCTTTGTTGCAGGTCTTCTCAAAACATAAAAAAGTAATAGGATGGACCATTGCAGACATCCAAGGAATCAGCCCTTCATACTGCATGCACAGAATTAACCTTGAAGAAGGAGCTAAGAATTCCATTGAAAGCCAGTGGAGATTAAATCCCATCATGAAAGAAGTTGTTAGGAAGGAAATCTTAAAATGGCTGGACGCGGGAGTCATCTACCCAATTTCAGACAGTAGTTGGGTTAGCCCAGTACAATGCGTTCCAAAAAAGGGTGGGATGATCGTAGTAGAAAACGAGAAAAATGAATTGATCCCAACAAGAACGGTTACAGGATGGCGAGTCTGTATAGACTACCGCCTCCTTAATAAAGTAACCAGGAAAGACCACTTCCCGTTGCCATTGATAGATCAGATGCTGGACAGGCTTGCTGGAAAGGACTATTATTGCTTTTTAGACGGTTACTCCGGTTACAACCAGATAACCATAGCCCCAGAAGACCAAGAAAAGACTACGTTCACATGTCCATACAGGACGGTTGCCTTCCAGAGAATGCCATTTGGTTTATGCAATGCACAGCCACCTTCCAGAGGTGTATGATGGCTATATTTTCCGACTGAAGGATTGGAATTCCGTAATTCCGTAAAGCGGAAGCGTAATTGGGACCGATTCGTAATTAGTTTTGTTTAATGTAAAATATAAATACATTGGCAATAATATTAGAACTATTCTAAATATATATTAAGGCTAAGCGTACAAAAATATTAGACCTAAATCTAATATGTACAGTAACAAATTACTTACTCTCGTTGACGACTCAGATTAAATTCACCAATTGCTTGTGAAATAATCACGAACCAGTGCGAACACCACCACTATGGCTACACCGGTATGACTTTGAGACTTCTAGAGGCAGGAGACTGGTGGGAGTCTGGAGGGAGAATTCTCTGAGAGTAGGAGAATGAATGGGATGCCTTTCACCTCACCTCAGGGGTCCTATTTATAGGTAAAGGCCAGGACCTTTTTCCTAATAGGAAAAGGAAGACCTTTTCCTAATAGGAAAAAGTCTCTAATTTTAATAAATAATTAATTAATTCCATAATTAATTAATTTCCTTAATTAAATATCATATATTTAATCTTAGGGATTTTATTAAAATTAAAATTAATATGAATCCAATTCATATTAAATTTATTTGAACTCTTTCAAATATTTTCTTTCCTAATAGGATAAGGTCTCTAATTTTAATAAATAATTAATTAATTCCATAATTAATTAATTTACCCAATTAAATATCATATATTTAATCTTAGGGATTTTATTAAAATTAAAATTAATATGAATCCAATAAATATTAAATTTATTTGAACTCTTTCAAATATTTTCTCTCAAGAATTAATTTTTTAAATTAATTCAAAAATTATATTATAAAGTTTCATAAACTTTATATTATAATGCATCAATATACATTATACAATTCCCCAAATAAATTGAACACTTTTAATTTACAATTTATACTTAATTGCCTCAAGTCTCTTTACGAGCTACCAGTGGGACCTAATGGACCTACAGATCAGAAGCTCCAACGATACGAGACTAATTGGCCAAACTCATTAACCAAGTTTAGTCAACATTCGTTAACTGTGGGACACTCCACTAAAGACCCACAACTGCACTCTTCTCACTGTAGAATAATTCTGTGTCCACGGATATCGACCAAGCAGTAAGTCAATCCTTCACGTGTGTTCGTAACACCAGCTGGGTCAAATTACCGTTTTACCCCTGGATTACCTCTGGTTCCTTAAGTACCACTGATTCCTCTAATGAACAAGTTGTTTAGGGTCCAACCACTAAACAGGAGTTCCTCTCGGGCCAGGAGAGGACGACGCGCCTCTGTTCAAGCCCCGGAATCAGCCCTTAAGGGAACACACATCTACTTACCCCAATAGGGGAAGGAGTGAATTCCATCTTATACTGTTATGTTCCCAGCCCCCATTCGGTATTGCCCCTGAAATGGTAGGATTATTGAGTCGGCGAACTGGCCACTCTCACCCATACAAATCTAAGGACAATCCCTCCTGAAAGGGGTTCATAACAGACTCATGATTAAGATTGAGTTACCTAGGTCATCCTATTGAAATAGAAACCTAAACTAGTTAACGACGTTACATCTAGTGGTTACTATTTCGCGGTTTGGTCTTATGCAAACTCATTGCATAGGATACCCCCACCCGCATGTCTCCTACATGGATACTTTGGATCATTGCATCTGTATCGAATACAAGGTGGGCCGTATCACATAGTGTCACCAGGATAAGGTACCCAGCCTTATCCCTATACTATAGACCTTTTAGGTTGTTACTTGAACACCGATCCCCGTATGTCCCCACATACTAGTTCAAGTTTCATTTAAACAACCTTGGATCTTAGTTTATTGGATTTAGGGTTTATTAATGCAAACTCGATTATTCAATAACCAAATTACTGAATTACTCAAATAACGCTTTATTGAGATCGATTAATTTGTTTCATTTACTATCTACGAGTTTTAGGGCATAAAACCCAAAAACTCCCACTTGAACTAAAACTCTAGTGGGCAATGTACATCAACAATCAAAATTGAATGAATAATCATTGAAGTAGGAATAGTAGTTTGTATTAATATTGTATAATACATGAAAAGTACAAATACAGATAAATACAATAAACTAGGGCATTCACAATACTCATTACACTTCTCCCACTTGCCCTAGATTATTCTATGTACATATCTCGTAGACCTAGACCCTCTAGATGACCCTCGAACACTTTAGTCGTGAGAGCCTTCGTAAATGGATCAGCAATATTGTGCGCAGAGGCTACCTTCGTGACGATCACATCCCCTCGTTGCACGATCTCTCTGATGAGATGATATTTGCGCTCTATGTGCTTGCCTCTTTTGAGACTGCGAGGTTCTTTAGAATTTGCCACTGCACCACTATTATCACAGTAAAGGGTGATTGGCAAGTTCATATTTGGAACAACTTCCAAATCCATCAAGAACTTTCGTAGCCATACTGCCTCCTTAGCTGCTTCACAAGCAGCGACATATTCGGCCTCCATGGTGGAGTCTGCAATGCATCCTCGCTTGATGCTACGCCAGACTACAGCTCCCCCGTTGAGGGTAAATACTGACCCTGATGTGGATTTCCTAGAATCCTTATCAGTCTGAAAGTCAGAGTCTGTGTATCCTGTAAGGATCAAATCCTTAGAGCCATACACAAGCTGATAGTCCCTCGTTCTCCGAAGATACTTGAGGATGTTTTTAACTGCAGTCCAGTGGTCTAACCCTGGATTGGACTGGTACCTGCTGACTATCCCAATTGCATAGCAAATGTCAGGCCTAGTACACAACATGGCATACATAAGACTGCCCACAGCTGAAGCATAAGGGATGCGTCTCATATCCTCAATTTCTTGAGGTGTCTTAGGACACTGTTCCTTAGACAAATGAACTCCATGCCTGAAGGGTAGTAAACCCCTCTTGGAATTCTGCATCTTATATCTAGACAACATCTTGTCTATATATGATGCTTGAGACAGGGCTAACGTTCTGTTCTTACGATTCCTGATAATTTGAATCCATAGAACATATTGAGCTTCACCCAAATCTTTCATTTGGAATTCAGTCGATAGCCATTTTTTAATGTCAGCTAGATATTCTACATCATTCCCAATGAGAAGAATATCATCTACATACAACACCAGAAAAGCTACTGAACTGTTGATAATCCTTTTGTAAACACAAGGCTCATCAACGTTCTGGTCAAAGCCATAAGATTTGACAGTAGTGTCAAACTTTATATTCCAAGATCTGGAAGCTTGCTTCAACCCATAAATGGATCATCTAAGCTTGCAAACTTTTTGCTCCTGACCTTGAGCAACGAACCCCTCTGGTAGAGACATAAAGATGTTCTCATCAAGATTGTCATTCAGAAAGGCAGTCTTGACGTCCATTTGTCAAATCTCATAATCATAAAATGTGGCAATGGACAAGAGAATTCTTATCGACTTTAACATGGCAACTGGGGAGAAGGTTTCCTCATAGTCCACCCCCTCCTTTTGGATATAACCCTTTGCCACAAGTCGAGCTTTGAAAGTCTGTACTTTCCCAGCTGCGTCTCGTTTTCTCTTGTAGATCCATTTGCACCCTATGGGTTTAACCCCTTCAGGTAGGTCTAAAAGATCCCAGACTTGATTGAAGTACATAGACTCCATCTCTAGGTCCATAGCTTTGACCCACTGGTCATGGTCCACATCATTCATTGCCTGTCTAAAGGTCAATGGATCCTCAACCCCATCATCAGGTATGACAGTTGGAGTTTCTGCTAAACCCAGATAGCGTTCAGGTTGAATAACAACCCTCCCACTACGTCGAGGCATTCTCAACTCTTGAGAAGGATGGGCTTGACCAGATGTACTGGACTCATCAATAACTCTTGTTGAAGGTCCAGCCTCTGAACTGGACTTATCAACAACTCTTGTTGAAGGTCCAGCCTCTGAACTGGACTCATCAACAACTCTTGTTGAAGGTCCAGCCTCATCAACAACTCTTGTTGATTCATTTGTAGCTTTACCAGAAAGTTCACTTAACACAATTTTACTGCGTGGTATGTGTTCTTTAACGTGGTCTTCTTCCAAGAAAGTAGCATTTGTCGATACAAACACTTTATTTTCTTTTGGATCGAAGAAGTATCCACCTCTTGTTTCTTTTGGGTAGCCTACGAATAGGCATAATTTTGAATGTGAATCCAATTTCTTTGGGTTTGCTACTAAAACATGTGCAGGGCAGCCCCAAATTCTGAAATGACGTAAACTAGCTTTACGCCTTTTCCAGAGCTCAAATGGTGTTTCAGAAACACTCTTTGAGGGAACAACATTCAAAATATAAACTGCAGTCTCTACTGCATAACCCCAAAAAGAACTAGGCAACTGAGCATAGCTCATCATAGATCGAACCATGTCTAACAAGGTTCTGTTTCTCATTTCAGATACACCATTCTGCTAAGGTGTACCTGTTGCTGAGAGTTGGGACGATATTCCATGTTCTATCAAATAGTTTTGGAATTTTAAGTCCAAATACTCTCCACCTCGATCAGATCGAAGTGTTTTAATGGTCTTACCTAACAAGTTCTCAACTTCAGTCCTGTACTCCTTGAACTTTTCAAGAGCTTCAGACTTATGAATCATTAGGTATAAATAACCATACCTTGAATAATCATCTATAAAAGAGATGAAATATTCATACCCTCCTCGAGCTCTTACATTCATTGGACCACAGAGATCCGTATGTACGAGTTGTAAGGGCTCCTTGGCACGATAAACTTTTCCAGTAAAAGGTCGTTTGGTTATCTTACCTTCGAGACATGACTCACATGGAGGTAAAGTACCATCTTCTAACTGGCTTAGAAGTCCGTTCTTAACCAATCTCCCAATCCTATTGAGATTTATGTGGCCAAGTCTCAAGTGCCAAAGATAGGTACTTTGAGAAACTTTTTGCCTTTTTGGTTGAGTCTCAGCTTTTTTAAACATTTCATTGTTCAAAATAGCCCTAGACTCTATTGGTCTTAAGACATACAAATTGTTCTCCATTTTTGCAGAACATATATCAGCACCCCTTTTAGTAATGAAAGCTTCATTCACAGAAAAGGACACTGAATACCCTTGTTCTAGCAAACAAGAAATAGAAATCAAATTTCTTTTTATTCTGGGAACTATATATATGTTATCTAATAACATATAGCGTTCCCTAGAGAAGAACATTTTAATATCTCCCACTGCTTTAGCTGAAATGAGCTCCCCAGTCCCAACTCTAAGAGTCATTTCCTCAGCATCTAACTGTTGCAAGGAGCTCATTCCCTCAAAGGAAGAGCATACGTGATGAGTGGCACCTGAATCAAGGATCCAGGTTGTATCATCATTTTCCACTATACACGTTTCAATGATCAATAAATCAAATTTATTTTCATTGAGATGTGCTAAGCAGTCTATGTCATATTCATCATGAACAATTTCAGATAAATTAGACATATGGTCTTGAGGACCGTCCTCAGTTAAGAGACGTGTTGCCCTCGAAGAAGAAGGAAATCGACAAGTTGAAGAAAAAGCCGCCAAGGCAGCTGGAAGCTCTCGACAAGGAGAAGCTTCATTGGGTAAGCATTATGAACCTTCAACTAACCTCTCTTCATCTTGCAGGACCAAACCATTCGTTACCTATAGCGCAAGAAAGAGGAGCCCGAAGAAGGTTGTGCTTGAAAAGCCGCTTGTAATTGAACCCCTCAAAACCGCGAGAATGCCTCCGGACGTATTTGAAGATATAATCCGCCAAGGCTCAAAGGGAAGCTTTGAAAGAGGTAGAAGCTGAGAGAGAGATGGAAAATCAGCATATGATGGAGGAGGATGACTTTGCGAAGAGAAGAGATGAGGAATAAGAGAACAGAAGGAGAGAAGAAGAACAAGAGGCCGAGAGGGCCTTAGAAGCTGAGGAAGAAAGAAAGTTTGAGGAAAACCTCAGGAGGGCAGCCATTGATTTACAACTCCTTGAGGAAGAGAAAAAGAGAAAGGAAGAAATAAAAGAAGATGAGAAAAGGAGGAAGGAAGCGGAAGACTTCCTTGCAGCTTTTGAGCCACTCCACAAGGCTCAAAGGGAACCTGAATTGCTGCAAAGGAGGGTAGAAGAAGAGGCCCAACCGGGGCCAAGAAAAGAAAATTTAGAAAAAGAAAAAGAAAGAGAAGTAGAGATTGAAGCCCAGAATGCGACCGCATCTGGGCCGCATTCTGAAGAAGACCTAGCCGAGGCCACCATTGATCAGACAGCTGAAGAGGTTTTTGAACCTCTAGTTTCGAATGACCCACCAGCAGCTGATAGCACCTCTTCGAGAGAGAAGAGGGATGAATAAGAAAAAGAAGACGAGGAGGCCGAGACCTCCACTGACTCTGATACAGAATCCGATTAAGAGATAAGGGAGCTGGATGGCGACCATGTTCCTATCTCTGCAGTGTTGAGGAGAAAAAGAAAGAGAGAGATTAAGGCTGAGAGGAGGACAAAGAACAAGAATGACCCGATATTTGCCAAGAGGCCGAGGACGAGATCCATGGACGCCTCTCCTGCAGTTCCTCCCACCATCTCACCCGCCAAGCCAAATGGCAAATCACCTAAGGCTGCATCTCCCAAAAATCCATTTCATGAGGTATTTAAAGATGTCAATTTTCAGGAATGGATGGAGATCATGAAGAAAAGGGATTTCCTCAACGAGAAGGGATTCTCTAATAGAGCAGGAGCACTGCCAGAGTTCGTGAGCAGGATCATTTCGCAGTACAAATGGCAGGACTTCTGTGCTCACCCCAGGAGGTTGTCGTGCCTCTAGTTCGTGAATTTTATGCCGGCATGAGGGAGGAGAGCATTAGCATGGCGGTTGTGAGGGGGAAGATGGTCAGTTTCTCCTCAGTCGACATTAATAGGGTGTACAGGATCAAGGCATCCCTGAATCCAAGAGGGAATGATGTGATAAGGGACCCTTCGGCCAAGCAGATGAAAGGTGCATTGAAACTTGTGGCCAATAAGGGGGTCCAATGGAAGGAATCTTAGACAAAAGTGAAGTCTCTGGTGCCAAGCGACCTAAAGCCAGAATCGACAGTTTGGCTTCACTTCATCAAGAATCGTTTGATGCCAACCACCCACGATAGCACGATCTCAGTGGATAGAGTTATGTTACTCTATTGCATTATGAAGGGGTTGGAGATCAACGTAGGGAGCATAATAAGGGATGAAATTTTAGCCTGTGGGAGAAAAAGAGGGGGGCAAGCTTTTCTTTGGATCATTCATCACCCAACTCTATCAGAGGGTGAAGATCGTTCCAAGCAAGGACGAGGAGCGTCACTTTTTCAAGTCGACTATTGACCTGTCCTTGATTGGAAAGCTCCAACAGAACAGTATCCAGAGGAAAGACAAAGCCTCCACATCTCAAGCTACTCCTCAGTCAGGGCCGAATGTAGCTTCTCCATCCCAGCACACTCATTTTACAGGGCCCTCACCGTCATCGGAAGCCCTAGCCATTGCCTACCGCCAGCTTGATCAAATCAGGGAGAACCTGAGGACATATTGGGCATATGCAAAGGAGAGGGATGAAGCCATTAGGGAGTTCTATCTCTCTATTGCCCCGAGTATCGCTCCAGTCTTTCCAGATTTCCCTAAATCGTTGTTGCCTCAGGAAGACAAGGATTCTGATGAAGAGGATGATGAAGAAGATGATGAGAATGATGAAGAAGAGAATGAAGAGAAAGAGAGTTCCTCGGACAAAGACTAGGGGAGTTTTCTGATCCCCTTTGACTGAAATTTTTTGTGAATAATACTGTTTTTGTGCTTGCTATTTTTTTAGTTTATCATGAGTTTAAATTCTGTTTTTAGTTGTTTAGTTGCCGTTTTGATTGTTTTTAATGTTTAGTTGTTAATAGTTTTGATCATAGGGTAGTTTAGAGAGCTTGTTGATAGTTTAGGATAGTTAAACTTGGGTTTTTATCTTTTCTTAAAAAAAAATCTGCTTGCTGTTTTGAGCTTTACCTATGAACTTTTGGAAGAAAAAATCAACTTTAAGGAAAACTACTTGATAAAATGTTTTGGAAGAAAAGTATGTTTTCAAAGGAGTTTTCTTTTAAGCCCTTGATGTTGAAAACTAGAGCTTTGTTCTATCTCAAAAGTGTCACTGTCACAACTGAATTGTTTCTAGTCATAGGCTTTCCATTAGTCTTTTTCTGTACAAAATTTTCTTCAGTCTAAACTTCCTCGTGTTTAACCTTTCTAACACTCTAGGAGAGTTTAGCCTTGAAGTTTTGAAAAAATAAAAAGCCTCATGTTAAGCCCATGCCTCAAAACAAGCCAATGAGGACATTGTCTAAATTAAGTTTGGGGGGGGGGGGTGCTTTATGCTTTATATGTTATACCATGCTTTTTGTAAATTTGTACTGCTGGAAACAGAATATGTGCTCAGTATGAAAAAAAAATGATGAAAAACTGAGAGTTACTCCTCCTTCCTAGGGTTTACTGAGTAACCAGGGGCATTCATGACACCCATGGTTTTCCACTGCATGAAAGGCTTACCTAGGGAAGTGAGTATCATTCCAAGTTTGTGAACTTTGCTCGTAGCTAGATATCTTCACCACAAAGCGTCGATAAGCTAGAACGAAGGTAAAGATGACAACAAGGATACTCTTGGGAGAAAAAGAAGTTGAATAAAAAGAGCACTAACAGTCAAATAAGTTTGGGGGAGATAGAAAGGGTCTAGTAACTCATGTATGCTCATTTTTTCCTCAAGATTGTTTTTCTTAACTAAAAGGACTACACTAGGCTCTATGAATAGAAGTTAGGTAGTTTAAGCACATTGGTTAGGATGGATTAGGGAGAGTTTTGCTTTGGAAAAGAACAATAGAAATCTTCATGCCTAGGAAACTCAGACGTTGTGACTGGCACTAGAGTAGAACCCTCTCCTGAAAGGCAAACTTTTGAGAAAACGATCTTGAAAAACATGTTTAATTGATTCCATGTCACTTGATTTGAAATAGAAAGTTGATACTAGTACCTTGATTGATTACTACACACAAACCTTCACATTTTGTTTTACAATTTAGTATTGAGCTCTAACATTTTGATTGACAATTAAAAAGTTGATCTCTAACATTTTGATTGGCTATTGCTTGAGGACAAGCAATGAGTTAAGTTTGGGGGTGTGATAAGGGTAAAAAATATACCTATTTTGCCCTTGTATTTAGCTCATTTCTTGGCCAAATGTTGCATGTTAGATCAATTTTACTGTTCCCGAGCTCAAAATATGTTAAAGTTGATAAGTTAGGGTGTTGAGATTTACTTTTGTCAAATTATGCTCATTTGTGCTTAAAAAAATTTGATTTGAAGAGAATTTGACTAAGTTGTTGCTGTGCAGGAAAAACAGAGGAAAAGCTGGAATTTCCCAGAAATGCGACTGCATTTCTGGGAAGGCAAAATGAAATGCGACCGCATTTCTGGAAAAACTGAGACCGTTCCAAGTCATCCGCAGGTCATTGTTGACAAGTCTTTTTCGCACCTAACTGGTTGTTTTGACCCCGAAACTGACTGGGCAACCTTCCAACACCTATTTCACAGCTCCTCAACAACTTTCTACACTATATAAGCTCGAGATTCGAAGTCAAATTCAAGCAGAACTCATTTGGAAGAAGAGGGTGGTGACAGAACCCTAGTGCCTATGAGTAGGGATGCCTGAGGTCCTTCTTAGATGACTGAATTCTAACCTTAGTTAGACATCAAACCTTAGGGTTTGTAGGGATTTTCACCCATTTCCACTTGTAAAAGCGAGAGAGTGGAGTGTCTTAGCGAACTCTAGAAGGATTGAGTAAACAGAAAACCCATAATATTTAGCTATCTCCATTATTTTACAACTCTTGATTACTTTTCATTATTCTGTATTATTTACATTCTTATTTCAATGATAATGTATTCATTTGCACTTTATCTCACCATGAGTAGCTAAATTCCGTTGAGGGGTTCAATATGGTGAATTCCCTTATGGTTCAATAGCTTGAAAGTGAATTATTTGCTTAAGTTTCTGTTCAATGCATGTCATTCTTTATTGATTATCACTCTAATCTTGTTGAGTTTAACTTGATCACTTAGACTTTGCATGTTATGTGAGTTTGATCTCGAAAGGGACAAACGATATCGGTTCTCATAAAGGTGATATAGGAAAAAAAACTCGACAGAGATTGTTCGGCGGTTATAGGTTGCATTCGTGCATTATCTATGTCGGAGTCGAGTCACAGAAATGTGCATAACGGTACTCGCTTAGTCTTCTAACGGTTCTTGGGAGCAAGGCCAAATAGGAGTTAAATCTGACCCAATGCATTGAATAGGCTTAGGTTAAATATTACATGATTATGGTTATTGCCTTTGGGATGAATCCATGTTGAATACCTCGTTTAATTCTTATTGTTATTCTTTTAGTTATTTGCACGTTTTATTTATCTTTTCAAAAAACCCAATCAATTGACTTATTTTCTTTGGTTACCTTTTCTAAAGCAATCATTTGAGCAGTTTCTTCATCAAATTTGAATTTTCAGTTTAGTCCTCGTGGGATCGATACCCTTGGAATACTTCTAAGGTTTTTTTTTATTACTATGTGCGATAGTGTATACTTGCACTAAGGGTTAGCTGAATTTATCTTTATTATTATTATTCATCTTATCTCACATTCCATCCATTCAGCTGACGACGAACCAAGTTTTTGGCGCCGTTGCCGGGGACCGAAAGTGAAAAACTCTTAGAGAGAAAAAAAAAATCTCTCTAGTTGAGAGAATGAGAGGGAGGCTAGAATGAGACCTTAGGGTTAAGGTTCTCATAACCTTTCCTTTTATAAGAGAGGAAACCCTAATGTGAGGTTAGGAAACAATCTTGACCGTTAGATCAAGATCAATTAATTAATTGATTAAATCAATTAATTAAATGTTAATTAATTAATCTCATGCACATTTAAATCTTATTTAAATGTAATTTCCTCACATAATATATAGTTCAATTAACTTAATTAAATCACATTTATTTAATTCAATTAAACTAATCAATTAATTAATTCTAATAATTAATTAATTTCATAATTAAATATCACCCATATTTAATTAATTACTCATTAGAATCATATTCTAATAATTCCCTCATAGACTATAGTTTAATTAAATCTCATTTAATTTAAACTAAATTGAATAATTAATTAATTCATGATTAATTAATTCATCTTCTAATTAAATATCATATATTTAATTAGACATATATTTGAACTCTTTCAAATATATTAATCTCTCAATTTAATAAAGTTTAACTCAAATTAGACTTTATATTTTAATGCATCACTATAAATTGTATTAATTTGTATCTCATACAATTAACTTAATTCCCAATATGAATTTGAACTATTCAAATTCTCTCAAGATACAATTGTTCCTAATTACTCTTTACGAGCTAGCAGGGGGACCTAATGGACCTACAAATCAGAAGCTCCAATGATATGAGGTTCACTGATTAAACTCATTAATCAGGTTAACCAATATTCATTAACTGTGCGTCATTCCACTAACGGCCCACAGCTGAACTCTTCTCACTGTAGAACATTTTTGTGTCCATGGATATAAACCTATATCGGTAAGTCAATCCTTCACGAGTGATCATAACTACAGTTGGGTCAAATTACCGTTTTACCCCTATGTTACCTCTGGCTCCTTAAGTATCAGTGCTCCTCTAATGAACAACCTATTTATGGTCCAACCAGTAAACAGAAAGTCCCTCTCGGGCCAGTGAGAGGGCGGGATCCCTTTGTTCAAGACTCGGAGTCACCACTTAAGGGAACACTCATCTACTTCTCCTAGAAGCGGGAAGAAGTGAATTCCATCTTATGTTGTCATGTCCCCAGCCCCCCACTCAGTCTTGTCCCCGAGAAGGTAGGCTTATTGAGTCGGCGTGCAGGCCACTCTCACCCATACTAATCAAAGGACAATCCCTCGTGAGAAGGAGTTCATGACACACTCAAGATTAAGACTGAGTTACCTAGGTCATCCTATTGAAACAGTAACCTAACTAGTTAACAGTGTTACATCTAGTGGTTTACTATTTCGTGGTCCGGTCTTATGCAAACTCATTGCATAGGATACCCCCGCTCGCATGTCTGCTACATGGACGTTTTGGATCAATACGTCTGTATCAAATACAAAGCGGGCCGTATCTCATAGTGTTACCAGGATAAGGTACCCAGCCTTATCCTTGTACTATAGACCTTTTAGGTTGTTACTTGAACATCGATCTCTGTATGTCCCCACATACTTGTTCAAGTTACATACAAACAACCTTGGATCTTAGTTTATTGGATATGGGTCAAATTGTACAATATTTAACAATAACATTTTATTGTAGAAACTCAATAACACTTTATTGAAACAAGTATACAATTTGTTTACATTCACTATCTACGAGTTTTAGGGCATAAAACCCAACATAATGAACAACTTGTTCATGGTCCAACCACTAAACAGAGTCCCTCTTGGGCCAATGAGAGGGTGGGGCCCCTTATTCAATTCTCGGAGTCAACACTTAAGGGAACAACCTCTCTACTATCCCTGATTCGGGTAGGAGTGAATTCCATCTTGCAATACAATGTCCTCAGCTATTCATCCAGTCTTATCCCCAAAATGGTAGGGTTATTGAGTGGCGCTGTTGCGCCACTCTCACCCATTCAGATCAATGGACAATCCCAAATGAGCAGGAGTTCATAGTAAGCTCAGGATTAAGATTGAGTGACCTAGGTCATCGCATGAAATAGTCAGTCTTATCAGTAAACGGTGTTATAAAGTAAGAGTGACTTATTTCTTGGTCCGGTCTTGTGCAAACATCTTTTACACAGGATGCCCCCATTCGCATGTCTATGCATGAACGATCCAGGATCATGTTGTTTTCCTTGTCAGCAAAGTAGGTCGCATCCACAGTGTCACCAGGATAAGGTACCCAACCTTATTCTTACACTATAGACCATTTAAGTTATATACTAGAACTTGATCCTTGTCCATAGCTACGATATAGTTCGAGTATTTCATATTATAACCAAGGATGTTTTCTATTGGATTTAGAATAAACAATTCACTGAATAACATCTTTATTGCAAATGGATTATAAACTTTGAGTTTTAGGACATAAAACCCAACAAACTCCCACTTGGACTAAAACTCAAGTGAGATTACAAAATGTTAGGTAATTAGCAATACATCATATGACTCTTAGTCCTAAATTCTGGAGATGTCCCTCAAACATTTTAGTCGTGAGGGCTTTTGTAAATGGATCAACCATGTTCTGCTCTGAGGCTATATAGGTGACGATCACGTCTCCTCTTTGTACAATCTCTCGGATGAGATGATATTTGCGTTCAATGTGCTTTCCTCGTATATGGCTTCGAGGTTCCTTCAAATTTGCAACTGTTCCACTATTATCACAATACAGAGTGATAGGCAGATGCATGTTAGGAACTACTTCTAACTCAGTTAGAAACTTCCTAAGCCATACTGCTTCTTTTGACGCTTCACATATTGCAACGTAGTCAGCTTCCATCGTGGAGTCGGCGATACATCCCTGTTTAATACTTCTCCACACAACCGCTCCTCCATTAAGAGTGAAGACAGATCCCGATGTAGATTTCCTAGAATCTATGTCGGTCTGAAAATCTTAGTCAGTGTACCTAGTAAGGATCAAATCCTTAGATCCATACACCAGCGAATAGTCTTTTGTTCTCCTAATTTGTTTTCAACTTCAGCTTTATACTCTTTGAATTTTTCAAGAGCTTCTGACGTATGAACCATTAGGTAAAGGTACACATATCTTGAATAGTCATCAATAAAGCTGATGAAATATTCATACCCTCCTCGTACTTTAACATTCATTGGACCACATAGGTCTGAATGTACAAGCTCTAGGGTTTCTTTGGCTCTATAACCTTTTTCAAAGAAAGGTCGTTTGATCATTTTACCTTTTAGACAAGACTCACATGGTGGTAATGAGTTATCTTCTAACTCATTTAGAAGTCCACTCTTAACCAACCTTTCTATTCGTTTCCGATTTATGTGCCCTAGTCTTAGATGGCAAAGAAGAGTATCTTGAGAAACCTTTTGTCTTTTATTTTGGGTCTCTACTGTGTTAAATGTTTCAGTATTGAAAACAACTTTCGTTTCATTCGGTTTTAACACATACAGGTTGTTTTCAAGTTTAGCATAACAAATTTGATATCCTCTTTTGATAATAAACGCTTCATTAGTTTCAAAAGATACTTTATACATCTGTTCTATTAAACAAAAGATAGATACTAAGTTCCTTTTTATACTAGGAACATACAAAACATTTTCCAACAAAATGTAACTATCTCTAAACAACAACTGCATCGCTCCCACTGCCTCGGCCGAGACGACATCTCCTATTCCTACTCTAAGTGTCACCTCGACTTCTCCAAGTGCCTTCCAGGAACCAGTTTCCTGTATAGAAGAACATACATGATTAGTTGCTTCTGAATCTAATATCCAGGTGGAGTTATCATTCTCTACTAAACATGTTTCAGTAATGAGTAAATCGTATTTAGCTAGTTTGGTAGCTTCAGCCTTTCCTGCTTTCTTCTCAACAAGATATTTAGGACAATTCCTTCTCCAGTGACCGTCCTGATTACAGTGGAAGTAGGTTCTTTTATCTGTATTCTTCTTCTTGCCTTTCTTGGTGATGGGAGCTTTCCCCTTTTCCTTGTTCTTCTCTTTCTTTAACTGAATACTCTTATTCTTTGAAGTAAAAGATTTAGACTTAGTTCCAAAGTTCGAACCTCTAAGGAACTTCCTACCAGAAACAACATTTGCTTCATTGTCTTGTCCTTTTACTTTTAGTAAGGGACTAGTAGGTCCGAAGCTCGTTCAGGAGAGTTGTCAGATTATACTCAATTTTGTTCATCACAGAGTTTGTGCGAAATTGAATGAAACTCTTCGGGAGAGATTCCATAATAAAACTGACTTGACTACTTTCGTCTATGACAGCTCCGTTTACTTTGGCTGCATTAAAATGCACCATCATGTTCAAAACATGTTCCCGAATAGAAGTTTCTTCTTTCATCCGAGAATTGTAAACGTATTTGAGGGCCTCATGTCGAAGGGACGAGGACGGCTGTCCAAACATCGCCTGTAATGAGTCCATTATTTCCTTGGCCGTAGCCATGCCCTCGTGCTTTTTAGATAGAACATCACTTATGCTTGTCAGGATGAAGACTTTTGCCTTATCATTGGCTCTAGTCCATCTGTCATAGGTGTCTCGATGCACTCGAGTTCTGGTCGGGCCAGGGTTAGGTGGACATTCTTCCGTTAAGACGAATCGAATGTCATCAATCACTAATACTGTGTTTAAGTTTGATTTCCAGGTTCCATAGTTGTCTCCGTTAAGTTTTTCTGAAGCTAATAGTTTATTTAATAAATCCAATTTCAGTTTAGCAAAAGTAATAATGTACCCATCTCATTAATTAATTTGCAACGATACTTCAGTGAGTTAGAATAACTGCTACCGAGGGGTAGTCAATCACTCCTTCACTGAACCAAGACGTTCTTGACTAAATTTTCTATAACAAAAAAATAACTCCTTTATTTTTGTATCATTTAGTTATCGCTACTTTGGTCAAGAATAAGCTAATGGTTAGTTTATCTTGTAAGTGTGACCCTCCATTTTTCAGATCCCAGAGACAGCTCCAGCAATGCTACCGAATGGAAAAGCTAATGTTCGGAATGACCCTAAGCAACCCTATCCATTTCTGAAGTTTACTTTGTTCCGATTCCTATGTTACATCCCTCCGAATGGTGTAGTAGCTCCAGGGCATACTTAGCAGACGCAACATAGGGATCTCACGGTGTAAACTAATGGAAGAGACCGTAGGATGCGTTGACACACTTCCTTCTCCCACTTATTATAAATACTTTCTCCATTCACCTTGATATTGACTTATGCAAACACCTTCCGAATGGAGCAGTTGCGTTAGTAAGCAACACGAGGCCAAGCATAAATCTCACCGTGTGAATTTATAAGGAGTGCGTGAGAAAAAACTATGTTTATCTTTTTCTCCCACTAAGTATTTTAATGTTGTTGGGTATATTGTTACTTAGGCATATTTCGGCTAATTGAATACTTACCTAAGTCAGGTTATAAATTAACCTACGATGTCTAGGTGATTTATAACCTCACATCTCTCACATGCATGCTCGTAAAACCTAGGTTAACCTAACTCAAGTTCTGGCCCGATGCCCAGGTAGGAGGTGTTCCGTAAACCGTCAACTTAAATACCTCCAGCCTTAGACAGCATCGAACCGGATGAGTTCTCATGTAACCTTAGCTTTACAAGTTATCGACCTATTCTATGAGATTGATCGATTTGGTTCGTTTAACCCTAGGTGAGCATGCTTTTATCTTTGTTATAGCTTTTATGTCTATCTCGGTTTATAACTTGATTATAAAAGAGATCAATCTATAACGTGCATTCTAATCGATGTTAACGATTTAATATCGAGCTAAAGAAGTTTCATGTTACATGCTCGTTCATTTTCGTTTCGGTTATATAATGATTATAATTAACGAGAATTATTCATTCAGCATGCATCTAACACGAAACCTAAAACATGCATACTTATATTATAACTCTTTATAACATACTTAAATGCATGAAACATGCTTCCTATGGTTGGATTTTAAATCTATCTGACATACTCTTATGCATATAACATTCATTCTAATTATAACATGCATTCATAAAGCATAGATAATTAAACCAAACTGAAATGGACCGGTTTTGGCAATTCAAGCAAGCAATTAACTAAATTATTACAAATAATAATAAACAATTGTGTTGTGAAGCTCCCGAGAATCTCGAACCATCTCGAACCGGCTTGAAATGGACCGAACCGGACCTTAAAGGATTGAAATATCATTGAACCGGACCAAAAGGAGTTGAACTAGTCAAAACTGAGCGAACCGAACAGAGAAAACCAAACCGGACCGAAATCTGGAAAAAATGCGCGCCTTCTTTGAAAACTCATCAGAGTCGAGACGCTGAAGAACAGCGTCGCGACGCTGATGCGACTGGAAGCCCCCTGTTCTTCGGCCAGCTTGAGTTCTTCTCCTTCTTTCGATCAATTACAGCATTAAATGGACTCTAATGACTCTAAAAAAATTAAAGACTCTTCTCAACACATTAATGCTCATATACATGTGAGCAATTACAATTTCATCAACAAATTGAAGAATAAAAATTTCCAAAACTGTAATATATCCATTTCAGCACCCATGCAAATTGATTTTCAAAATGCTACCCACCATGATCAAATTAAAGTAAATTAGGTGCCCAAACCATGCTCTGATACCAATTGAAATTGTTAATATCTAATGTGCGGAAGCAATTTTGGATCTTAGGCACTTAATAAGCTCAATTTAATCAAACTATGCATGCTGTTCTAAAGAAGAAAAACAGGGCAGCAAGCACCAACCTCTTTGATTCTCAAAATTGGTTGAACCCTTTTGTTGTTTTTCTTCTCCAAGCTATCACGAACCACTACTTGATCTTCCTTGATATCCTCAAACCTTTGGAACGGATTGTGGGATCCTCTAGTGATGGAATTTGATGGGAAAAGCTTAAAGAACAAGCTATGGAGGTGGGTTTTGGTGTGGAGACAATTTGGCAGCAATTCACTAAGAAAGAAGCTCTTAATTCTTCAGCCATCTTCTTCCCTTTTATAGAGGTATCAAAGCTGAAGAAAACCACCAGGGATTGACACCAAATTACCCCACATTAAGTGGTTAATTTGGTCGCTAATATGAGGGGAGTACATGAGTTTAGTCACCATGCACTCCACCTCCAAAAAATCAAATTAATTTTGATTTTTCTAAATTCAAGATTATCTTGAATTTCAATTTTTAATTATTTAATTTTAATATTCTGAAAAATGTAAAATCTAATTTTAATTTAATTCAAAATTAATTTAAAATAAGTATTAATTAAATAATTGTTAATTAATTTAATATATAATATTAAATTAATATTTTCCCATCAATCCCGAACATTTCCGAAATATTTTTTTTCTAACCATAAATCCCTATTCATGTGTTCGATATTTAAATCATATTTAAATATTAAATCTCTCAACACTCGGTTTATACAAAACCCGACGTATCAGTAACGTTAAACATATCCAACCACTTCCCTAAACAGAATTCGAACTAATTCTTATTCCATCCATCATATTGTTCCAAAGGTTAGTCTCGAGCTATCAAGGGGACCTAATGGACCTACAGATCATGGGCTCCAACGGTACGAGATTTAACTGGCTAAACCCTTTTAACCTAGTTAACCAACATCCGTTAACTACCGGGACACTCCACTATAGCCTAGTAGTTGAACTCCCCTCACTGTAGATATATTTGCGTCCACTTGATATAACCTTGATTAGTAAGTCAATTATTCACTGGTCGTTCGTTACTATACCTAGGTCAAATGTCCGTTTTAACCCTATAACACATCTTTGTTCTTTAAGTCCACTGGTCCTCTAATGAATAATTTGTTTATGGTCCAACCACTAAACAGAGTCCCTCTCGGGCCAATGAGAGGGTGGGGCCCCTTGTTCAAGCCTTGAAGTCAACACTTAAGGGAACAACCTCTCTACTATCCCTGATTCGGGTAGGAGAGAATTCTGTCTTGCAATACTATGTCCCCAGCTATTCATCTAGTCTTACCACTAAAATGGTAGGCTTATTGAGCGGCGCTATTGGATCACACTCACCCGTGCAGATCAAAGGATAATCCTAAACGAACAGGAGTTCATAGTAAGCTCAAGATTAAGATCGAGTTACCTAGGTCATCGCATTAAATAGTCAGTCTTAACAGTAAACGATGTTATAAAGTAAGTGACGTATTTCTCAGTTCGATCTTGTGTAAATATCTTTTACACAAGATGCCCCTACTCGCATGTCTCTACATGTACGATCCAGGATCACATCGTTTGCCTCATTTGCAAAGTAGGACGCATACATAGTGTTACCAGGATAAGGTATCCAGCCTTATCCCTATACTATAGTCCATTTAGGTTATATACTTGAACTTGATCATTATCTATATCCACGATATAGTTCGAGTGTTTCATGTTTATAACCATGGATGTTTTCTATTGGATTTAAGATATAAATCAAATAATTCACTGAATAACATCTTTATTATAAAAGAATTACAAAACTTGAGTTTTAGGACAAAAAACCCAACAACAACTTCATTATTTGGGCTAAATCTTCATCGTTTTCTCCAAAATTCAACACAAAGCTCATTTGGGACATAATTGCTGAAATTAATATAATAGGACATTAAAACCACAATAAAATCAAGCAAAAACACTTAAATCTAGGGATAAAATGTTAGCAGCTCTAACACATAATAGTGAGTAATGTTGATCTTTGGGAAAAAGAAATGTTTTGATTTGCCCTAAAAAAAGTAAATAAAAAAAAATCTATGTTTCAACTTGCAATTTATTTAAAGTCTAAGGCAAAAAGAGTTACCTCTGTTGTGATCAGTTAGGCCATCCAAGGGTTAAACTCGGGATATGGGTCCCTCCAATAGTTGTGTGAAAGCTAGTGCCTTCAAAAAAATGCAAGTTTGGGGGATACCCAATAAATTATGGGCGTCTTTGTGAAGTAGTGCTTGCTAGATAAGTAAGATGGCTAAGAAATGAGCATTAGGGCTAGTGTAGGGGGAAGATGACCGGAGGAGTGTATAAATTATTCCGGGCTAGTAGAAATTATGATAAGGCAAATGATGATTTATCTTTGCAAGGGAGGATAGATTTTGAATTTTAAAATTTCTTGATAGTTGATCATGCTTGTTTATTTGTTTTAATGGTTTGAATTCATGGTTAGAAGCCTTGAGTTTAGAGTCATTGATATGCAATTTCTGATTCATATACATTACCTTGTCTTATTTTTCTCGGGACTAGCAAAAACTTAAGTTTGGGGGTATTTGATAGTATGCAAATATGCTATATATTTCCTAATTATTTTGGCTAGTTTTGTGATAAAATTGTGAACTTCAATGTCTTTTCATGGTTAATTTGTAGAAATCGAGCCAAATAAGCAAAACTGAAATTCCTAAACCAATTTGGAGGCTTATGGACCAATTTTGAAGATAGGGAAAAAAGCTAGTGATGATGTAGCCTAAAATCCCAAAAGAATGAAAATTTGAAAAACGAGCGTCCAAAAGAATGAAGATTTGAAGACCCAAATGAGCGTCCAAATGGCAACGTCGAGACGCTGTCTTCAGCGTCTCGACGCTGCTCGACTTGGGCAGCAAGCAAGAATCTGAGACCTAGGGTAATTTCCAAGCTTTAAGGGGGCATCGAAGTGGGGGTTTTCCACTCCTAACTCAAGAGGAATGGAGGGATAGAGTAGAATTTGAGAGAGCGGGCTGAATTGATCGAGAATCCAATGCTCAAGACTCGAGATGATCGTGACGGGAGCGTTGGATCAACACACAATGGGTTATCTCTTCTTAATCTCTCTGTAATTTCTTATTATAATTGAGTTAGGATTATGGATCAAGATTGTTGGGCTGAAATTATTCCCATTTTAGATTAACTCTTGAAACCTAGGGTCGTTAATTTAGTCAATTGGATTATGTAGCTTATTTTATTGGATATTGTAATTAATTTCTTCAAATTTCATCTATGCAATTTATGCTTAATTCTTTAAATCCCTTGATCATGGATTGATTGATTTGTTGATCTAAATTGAAACTCGACAGAGAGAAGTTAGATTAGAGCCCAATTGCATAGCTAACAATTGCTTGGAACACAAAAGTGAAAAGAATTGTTAGAAATTTATGATGAAATTGCTTAATACCATATTATAATTAACTAAGGAAATAAACACATAAATTAGTTAATTTAATATGAGATGTAGGGGAACTTGAAAGAGAATTCCACTTAAATTACTTATAGATTTATGAAATTAAAGTTTATTAATTACATTCATTCATTTAATTGAGTAACAAATCCAAAAGGCTAATTAACACCCTTGGTTGAGTTCCTTTAAAAGAATTCCCCAAATTTAATTTCTTGTCTTTTCTAATTGTTAATTTCTTAATTTTTACACAATCATTTGAGTTTGAGTTCTAAATAAAATTGAGCATGACAGTTCTTGGTAATTAATAGAGTTAAAACAAATTCCCTGTGGATTCGATAGTTGGTAAATACTTACCATTTTATATTACTTGTGGCCCATGCGCTTACGAAATTGGTGGCAACAGTATCAACACACATAGACCTTTTTTCTTTCTTTGAATTTAGGCGTCAGATGAGGAGAGAGAGAGAGTAACGTGAGATTAACTCCCACGTATCAGATAACTCCCAGCAACTTTTGGGAGTTATTTTATTAATTTAATATTAATTTTATTTTAATTAATTAATTATTAATTAAATCATATTTAATTAATCATTTCATTTAAATCATATTTAAATGAATATCTTTCACATAACCTATAGTTTTAACTTAATTAATTTAATAAAATCATATTCAATTAAATTAAGTAATTAATTAACACCAACTAATTAATCACTAAATTAAATATCACATATTTAATTTAAGCGTAGATTTGAATCATATTCAATTGTATATTCCTCTCATAACCTATAGTTTTAATGTGCATCTAATGCGCATTAAATTTAACCTATAATTTTATATGAATCCAATTCACATTAAATTAATATTTGAATTCCATAAAATATTTAATTTTCTCATAAATTAATTTTGAATCATATCCAAAATTAAATTATATACTTAAATTAAAATATAAACTTTATATTATAATGTATCATCATACATTATATTAATTCCCCTAGTGAATTTGAACATTTCAAATTTTATGCAAGACTAATGTACTAAATTACTCATTACGAGCTAACAATGGAACCTAATGGAACTACAGATCAGAATGATACGAGATTAATTCGCTAAACTCATTAACCACATTAATCGACATTTGTTAATTGTGGGTTCACTCCACTAAATACCCACATATGTACTCTTCGCACTGTAGATATTTCTGTGTCCACGAATATAGACAAATAACAGCAAGTTAGTCCTTCACAAGTGTTCGTAACACCAGCTGAGTCAAATTACCGTTTTACCCCTGGGTTACCTCTATGTTCTTTAGTACCAATTCTCCTCTAATGAACAACCTATTTAAGGTCCAAAAATTAAACAAAAGTCTCTCTCGGACTAGTGAGAGGGTAAGACCCATTGTTCAAGTCCCGGAGATACAACTTAAGAGAACACCGATAGCATGCATAAATGCTATCAATTTCCTATTAATTTTAGCTAGTTTTGTGCTTAAATTGTGTGCTTTCTCAGAAAACCGAGCCAAAGAAGCAAAATCGAAGTCCATTGAAGATTCAAGGCCAAAAGCCCATAGAAAAGCAAGTTGGAGGCCCAAAATTGAAGTCCAAGGGCCATTTTGAAGTGGAGATCCGAGGCCTAACGTCTCGACGCTAGCTTTGAGCGTCTCGACGCTTGGCAGCCGCGAGAAAGGATCTTGAAATGGGACAACGTCTCGATGCTGAGACAACTTAGAGGCCAAAAATGTTACGTCACAGCGTCGCGACGCTGTCGCTGCTGGACGACTATAAATAGGCCTCATTTCATCCGGATTAGGGGAGCCAATTTGAGGGTTTCACCCTATTCTCGATTCAACACTAAATTTTGGGGTTTTGGGAGAGTTTTGGGAGCCTTGTTGAAGATCTTTGGAGCTCGGGATCAATGGAGGTCGCCATGGGATCGAGGAGATTGACACTTTTATGAGCATTTCTCTTCCCTTTTCCTTTACTTTTAGTTTGTAGAATAGTTGTGATTAGTAATTATTGGATTTTAATGATTATGAGTAGTTAATTCCTAAATTCTATGAGTTTTGATTTAGTTGTTGAACCTTTGTTTAATTAATGAAGTAATTTGGTTTGATTGTCATTATCATTTATTTGTGCATTTTGTCCTTAATGCTTGTAATCACCTGATCACTGATTAAATGAAATGTTACTAAGTGGAAACTCGACGGAGAGAAGCTTAGACTAGAACTGAGTGCATGACTAACGTTTATTTACCCGAGTGACACGAGATAAAATGAATAACATTAGAGGTTGTATTGAAGGGTCGTAATGTCATGCTATGTAAATAAAGAGGAAACGGAAAGGAGATTCTTTATTAAAAGGCATGAGATAGGAGGAAACTGACAGGAGAGTCCTTGAAATTAGGCTAATAGACTTAAGAATTGAATGACTAATTAATCTGAATTAGCTAGTTGGTTATGCAATTGTCCAATTAATGAAATCATCACTATAGAATTATCCCTCCAAATTGTGTCTCCATTTATGTTTTGCTTTCTTGATTAGCTTTTTGTTATTCTTTTCGGCATTAGATTTTGTTCTCTAAATAAAGCTAAGCAATAATATTCACGGTAATTAAGTGAATAAATCCAATCCCTGTGGAGACGATACTCTATGGGGCTGTTTGGCCCAAGGGGTTGGCTTGGATTGGCTTGGATTGGAAAGAGATACCCTTGTTTGGTGGACCGGGATTTGGGTGGGGTTGGAATGGAACTGTGGGAATGTGGATTTCAACCCATTTCCCACATTTTGGAGGGTCCCACTATTTCTCTTTCCATTTTTCTTCATAATTTTGATGGGACCCACCATTTCTTTTTCTATTTTCCCACATTTTGGTGGGTCCCACTATTTTTCTCTCCATTTTTCTTCATAATTTTGATGGGACCCACCATTTCCCTCTCCATTCATTCCAATTCAAATCCAGCACACCAAACACAGGTATCATGATTCCACGGAATCTAGATGCCAGCAAAATATTCCCATGGGAATCACATTCCATTCCATTCCATTCCAAACCTATTCAATTCCAGCGCACCAAACGACCCCTATACTCAAAATCATTATGTTACTTGTGGCAACCGTACGCTTGCGGTACTACCATCAAACACTCATCTACTTACCCTAAAGTCGGGAAAGACAGAATCCCATCTTGTGTTATTTGTCAATTGGGTGCTAATTCAGGAGTTTTAGGATGATTTCGGGCAATCTTGGAGTTCCCGAGTTGGTGAGGGAGCTTAAGGACGTGAACGAAGCGTTCGGGCCTCGAGATTGGAGTCAAAGGGATGAAAGAGCAATTGTAATATTTGGGCAAACCCAAAAGCTAGCATCGAGACGTTGCAATTGCAGCGACTTGACACTGCTTCGGCCCAAAACCACGGATAGAAGGCCCAGCGTAGAGACATTCTGCCTAGCATCTCGACGCTGGCACAAAATTATAAATAGTGATTTTTCCGTCGCTAGGTCAGAAGTCAGCCTTTTCCTTTCGCTCTTCTTCGATTTCTTTGTATTTTCTTAGTAGTTCTTAGTTTAGGCTTAGTTGAGGATGGTTAATCAAGCCTTGGGGCATACATTTGGCTCGTCTATGGTCGTCTAAGCTTGGATTGTTGTAATCGGAACCTCATTCTGTAAGTTTGTTTACTTTTCATGAGATTTCTGGAATGTTTTGAGATTTTCTGCATGTTTTTGTGATGCATCCTAGTTTTCCCGCTTAAAAAATTGTGGTTTATGATTCTCCTTTGAATTGACTACTCTTAGGACTCATAGAATTGTAATTTACCTATTATTTTTAGACAGCCACTAGGTTGAGGCAGATCCATCGCTAGTTTTACCGTAGCCTAGCGTAGACTTTCAACAGGCCTAAGAATCTAGGAGGAATTAAACTAATTTAATTAGAGAATTTTTATTCCTAGTTCAATTGGTTAATTCTGAGCCTTGCATGTTAATGCGGTTAGTTAATTAGTAATTTTGAGGGTTTATCGGATTGATAATTTAACTAATTAAATTTAGATTGAGAATTTATTGGTCTAAGTATGAGAGGCAGCGGGAGCAATTAAAATAATTAACTAATTAGGTTGTTCGTGGGGTATCGGGGAGTCTAATTAATTAAGCACAGCCTGAGTAGGTGGGTTATCTGAAAAGCCAAAAAGCATTCCGGGCTCATAATAATTCAGTAAAATTAATCTGTAGAAAATCAATGATTGAATTTAAAGAAACTAACTGTAAAGCCCAGCCCATTTGATGTTTCCTTTCATTTAATATTTCAAAAAAAAAAAAAAAGGGAAAATGTGAGGCGGCAAATGGGGATTAAAAAAATAGAAGAAATAAAAAAAAGAGAGAAAATGAAAGGGCTGGAACACCCACGAAGAGAGAGAAGGTTAAAAAAAAACAGAAAGAAGAAGAGAAAAGAAAGCAAGCCATCGGGGAGAGAAGAACGGTAGAGGGAGAGGGAAGAAGAAAAATCGAGGGAAGGAGAGAAGAGGGGTTCTTGGACCGATTTTTTGGGAGATTTGAGCTTAACCACGAAGTTTCCTCAACGGGTTTGGTAAGTAACTCTTGGAATTCCTTAAGTTTTGTTAGTTTTTCTTAATTTTGGCTATGGGTAAGAGTGTTTTGGTGATGGAATTTCCAAAGAAGAAGGGAAAAGGAAGTGGAGGTGTGGTTTTGTGTGAAAAGAGAAGAAAAAGAAAGGGGTGTAATCATGGAGAGATTTATGGAGTTTTGGTTGAATAAGGAAGTAAAGAAGAATTAGGGAGAGAGGTTGAAGATGATGAACAGTAAAGAGGGAAAAGGTTGGGTTTAAACAAAAGGCAAAAGTTTGGGAAAAAAAAAAAGTATAATAATGAAAGGAAAGGAGGGGAAATCGTGAATTGAGTTAGAAAAAAAAGGAAGAGGAAAGAGGAAGTTGGTGTTGGATGAAGAAAAGGGAGATAGGAAAGTTGTACCATGTAATAATGAAGAGAGAGAAAGGAGGAGAAATGTTTGGGGAAGTTGAAAGAATAATAGTATTTAATTGTAGGATGGGACAAAAGAGTACCTAGAATGTGAATTGAGGAAAAATGGGAGTTCATGGAATATTTTAAATATGTGCTTAAACTAAACTAGTTATTTTAGTTAAATGGGAACTTATATGTTGGTTTAATAAATGTTTCAGGTCAAACGGAGATCGGGACGGCCCTACGACCCGAATTTCTCTCATCGATAGGACTGTGAGTGGTTGTTTTAATGATTATTTTTCCGCTAGTAAAAGTACTATATTTATGAGTTTGAGAAAAATTAGAGGTAAACATGTTTAGAGAAATGATTTAAATTCCATTTGCTTTATGATTTCTTAGTTGGAATATGCATTTTAGAAGCATTCGAAACAACGTGCGCTTATTTGAGAATTTTAGAATGTCTTCGATATTTGTAAACGTTGCTTGTGTTTTTGAAACGTTATCTTACAAGAGAAAATGATTTTAGATAAGTTTTGAATAAAGAAATTCATATTAGAAAAATAGTTTTTACGTCGCTAGCTCTACGTACCCTAGGTGATTATCCATGTGCTGTGTGAATATGTTTCCATAGTACATAGAGAGAGATTCGTTCTGCGTGCACGTAAGACTAGAGAATTGCTCTACTAAGTGTGGAATGTATTCCATGCCTAGTATGACAGAGTTTGCTCTGCTGAGCGTATTGAGAAGACTCTACGCCGGTATGACTAGAGATAAGGGTACAGGGTTAGTGAGTTTTCTTGTTGATTCTTTGGTTATGCTTCAAGGGAGTTACTACTGCATTTTCCTTTTGCAAGCTAACATTTATGAGTTCCCGAGCTATACGTTTTACACGATTTTCTGTTAGTTGAGTTAAATATTTTCAAGAACTATTTTCGTAAAAGAAAATGAATACCACTCACTGGGCGTTAGCTCATTCTTTTCCTTTTAAAATTTTCTACCAGGTAGCGACTGAGTTTCGACAAGCCTACAGAAGCCGATCTTGCCACTCGAGACCGCGTTTTTAGTACTTTTGTATGTATATGATGTTTTGGGTTGGAAGTTATGTAAAAGCTCATGTGTTGCCAAGAGTAGTCAGTTGTATATTTATCGTATCTCGAAGTGTTGGGCTGAATATTATGGTTGAGACGCCTGGGTCTCTACTCTGGTTTCTGGTTGTGATATAGTTAATGAATATATGTATATGCGTGGTTTCTTTCCATGTGTGTTTTAGCCAAGTTTTAGGGGAAACTCTGCCCAAATTTTTGTTTCCTTGAGAGCCTAAGCGTGGTTAAGAGCGTGTAGAGGCCTTGAGTCCTATAGTTAGTTAGGATTCTTTGCCAGCATACCACGTCACTAGACAGTTACAAGAGAGCTGGGGCGGGGTGTGTCACTAACACTGAGTAATTCTGATTGCAGCAGTCACCAAGGTACGATTAGCCTACCCACCTTTTATTTTTCTTGTCTTTACTTTCCTGTCATTTAATTGTCAACATTTTATTTTCCCTCGCTTAATTCTATCCAAATCCAACCCCCTTTTTAGTCCCGTCATCGCAATAAACCTGATTTAGACAAATTAACAATCGTGCTCCCTGTGTTCAACCCCGACTACTACGGCTACAAGCTAGCTTTAGGGGGTTTGGAATATAAATTTATTTGGCACGAACGTTGAAGAATTCGACACCCTCCTACGAACCGTCAAATTGGCACCGTTGCCAGGGAGCCAAGCATAATTTGTCTTTCTTGGGTTTGTTGTGATAATTTCTTTTATTTTTCTTTTTGATTTTTATTTTGAGTTGGTCTTTATGGCTTATTATTTTAAAAGGCAGTATCGTGACACCTCGAATATGTCACTTGAAGAGTTAGTTGATGCAATTACTAATTTTCAGTGGTATGAGACAGAGGAGGCGCCACCGTATTATTATTACGAGCCTCCTAGTTCAAGTAAATCTCTTGAAGATTTAATTATTGAAGTTACTAATAGTTCTCTTGAGTTTCAACAGGAGGTTAGAGCTTCGTTGCAGAGCCTATTTGACCAAGTTGCGCAGTTGGCATTTAGGATAACTAAATTGGAAAAGAGCTATGAGTATCGGGAGTTTCAGTGCCAAGAGATCACCAGGCTAGGTGGAGAAGTTCTAGTGGACGGTGATGCTGAGTTTGACTTCCAATTGCCATGTCAAGACCAAATTTGTGAGATTGAGGAAGAATCTGAGCCCAAAAGTAAGAAACTCCAGGTGATAGAGTTTTAGGCTGACGAGTCTGAGTTTGTTCTGTCATTTGGTTTTTCTATATTTGATTCATCTTCCAATATATCTCACGAGTCCGTGTCTCTATCCTCTGAGTCTTTTTGTTTTGATTTTTCTTCTTTATTTCCGTATATTAAAAATCAAAAAAATATTAATGCATCTTCCGGGTCCCATGAGAAATGGGCGAGCTTGCTTCTATTGGCAGATTTTGTAGATTCTAGAAAGAAGGGCCCGAAGAAATATGAGAATTTTTATGTGCCCTGATAGGAAGATGCAGAATCCCGTCGAGCGTGGCGACGATAAAATTTGCACCCACAATAATTTCTATCCCTTTTTCTTTTCTTTAGTTGTTTGCTTTTTCGTTTTTCCTTTTGTTTGTTTGCTTCTTTTTTGATTTGTAGGAGTTGTATGACCTAAGCCTGTGGAAGAGTATTCTTTTTGAGGCGTTGTGGATCGTTCCCTTCAAACCATCGTGCCAAAAATTCAGGGGAGATTTTCTTTTCCCTTCATTTTGTCCCTTTGATAAATCATGTATACTATTACATTGAGGACAACGTAAGAATCAGGTTGGGGGTGGGGTACGCTTTGCTTTCTGTCTGTTGGACCCTGAGCACTTGAGTGTCGGGCCAAGTGTATGCTTTCATTGTTTGACTTGAGTGTTGGATGCTTTTAGATGTTTTAGCATGACAATGATTTCCTAGGATTAGCTTTTGCATCAATAGGTATTCTTTCAATGAGTTGTAATCGTGAGTGCCCCAAAAGGGAGCCTTTTTAAAATTTCTCTGTGAAATGTCTTGCATTAGTTGAGTTTCTTTCTTGCTTTAGAATAGGAGTCAAAAGCTTATGAGAGATTTATTCGGCTTATACTTTTGTTGTCACCCAGATAGGTGTAGGGATGAATTTAAAGAATAGAAAGTTTTTTTTGCAAATTAGCAAGTGAACCATGCTTGGGAAAAAGAAAAGAAAATTTGCCTGCTAAAAGAAAATGAGAGGTAAAATGAGTGAGTGAGCTTAAGAAAAAAAAATTATGCTCATCTTTCTCGTTTTATTTTCATTAGAAAAAGCATGCTTGCAATAATCATGAGTGATAAAGGGTAAAAAGAGCTAGCTACCATGTAATCAGTTAGGCCAACCAAGGGTAAAACTCGGGTTATGGGTCCCTGCATTATAGTGTGAAAGCTAGTGCCCCGCCTTAAAAGAATGGAGAAGTGAGAAGCTCCTTAATTTCAGGTGCCTAGGCAGAAAGTAGCAGTCTAATTTGTTTCATTTTCTCTCTCTAGCAAGTCCTTAGTACCAGTGTTGGGGGAAGATAGAATGAGAGCATGATAAACCAATCCCAGGTTAGTAGAATATGTTCTAGGTGGGTTAGAAGTCTGATAACTCTCCAAAAGGGAGTTATTTAGGCCTTATTCTATGATGATTTATATGTAATTTGTGCCAAATAGGTTTGTTATTAGATGAATATTATGTGTTTTATCCTATTTAGAAGAATTGATGATTTGGAAGTTCTTTTGCATAGAAATTAATGTTGAACGACTTGAGGGAGAAAATTCCATGATCCAGTAAAGCACAGAGCAAAACTGGCCACGTGAGCTGCACGTGATTCATTAATGAGGTGGCGTTTTCAGAAGCAATCTCGGATCTAGGCAGCTTGGAGAGCATTCCACGTGTAATCTTTGATCTAATTAGGGTTGACTCCACTCTATAAAAGGAAGTAGCCGTCTCAAGTCAAAATATGCGAGGAGGAAAGTCTAATTCCTTCCATCTTTGGAGCAGAATAGTGGAGGAACGATTGGAGACCTAAGATGACCATCAACTATGGATTTCTTCAAGGGAAATTATTCTCTCTTGTAAAAGTTTGTAGTTATGGACGCACGTGAACAGATTGTAACGTGTGTTGTTTCCAATTCCATGAACTAATTTACTTTAGGTGTTGGTTAGGACCATGTAATTGTCATTTCTTTAATAATTTAGCAATTGATATTGATTTTGAGCATCTTGATTACTTGTTGTTTTAATTTTATTTTATGTCTGTCTGGCCAGTCGATATGAATAACTTCTCTTAGTTTCAGGGATGATTTAAGGGATGTGTGGCTTGTAATCACACTAGACCATTATGTGTTGGTGAACGCCAGTGATTGAGCTGGGGATAGTCAATTGATAGGACTTAAATAGTCCTATTTTATCACCTCTAATATAAGCTTGTTAGAGTGGTTTTATGCTTTAATTGTCTTATTTACAGGATCATTGAGCTTAAGCGACGTCGGGAGCCAATCACGCTAAATTGGTGTTAATTCGGGCCAATTATAAAGTTTTGGAGTCATCTCGGTGTCTTGGACGGCGAAGAGGTGAAAAAACCCAAATGTATTGAAGCGGGCCTGAAGAACGACACCAAGAGCTGAAGATTGGAGCCCCGTACCGAGATGAAGTGAGACAAGACCGAGAAGAAAAACAGTATGCTCGGATCAGGAATGGCGTCGAGACGATGCCCTGGCGTCTCAACGCCGACGCGATTACAAAGCGGTGTATAAAGTTCGAGGCGTCGAGACGCTGCGACATTTTCTATAAATAATAGGTCTTCTTTTAGTCCGTCGTTAGGTTAGAAATTTGGTCCCTTTACGATTTCTTTCGTTCTTTTACTTTTCAGCATCCGTGTAAACCTTGTTTGGTCATTATTTATGCAATCTTTTGTATTAGTTTATGTTTTTACTTTGTTTATGAGTAGCTAAACACATCTATATCGTTGGATTGGGATTATGCCTTGATTGCTATTGAATTTTTCTGATTTTTCTGGTGTTTTAAGTACTGTTCTTGCTATGTTTCTATTAAGTTTTTCATGTTATCCTGTTTAAACCAATACATGAGGCTAGTCTATTAGGATTGACGACCCTATGTGATTACCGCTTTGTGTATTCTATCAGTTATTTTTAGATAGCCACTATGCTGAGGCAAGCCACTTTCTACGTGAGACGACCCTTGATAGACCTAGGATGCATGTTAAAGGTTGTATGAATTAGATTTAAATTGCATTTAAATTTAGTTAATACAATTCCGAGCCCACGATCCCAAAGCGGCTAGTTTAAGTAGGTGATTGTGAAATTGCTTATTCTAAATTAGTTAGATATAATTTAGTGGCCATTGCGAGATCTCGGGTGGCTGCTACTTTATGTATGAGGGGTGGCGGTCGATAAAGATAAAAATTGATTAATCTTGTTAATTGCAGAATTCACGGTTAACGGATTAATTAGCACAGGTTGGTGTACGAGTGTCTTCCGAGTAACCACGAAGCCAACCGGACTAATAAAAATCGACATAGAATAATTATAAGAGAAAACTAGCAAGCCAAGTGAAATACCAGTCAGACATAAGAAATCTCAATCCAACGATCCCTTTCATGATATTAATTTTTGTCCTATTTCTCATTTGCATGCCTTATTTTATATCCTTTACATTCAACAATTATTTTTTGCTTTGACCTGCTTTCCAAAATCCCCCCCTGTTTTATAAGCACAAAATTCTGCATCTGCTAGGTCCCCTTCCCTGTGTTCGACCCCGGCCACTATTTCTACAAAATAGTTATAGTGCCGTGGATTATAAATTTATTTGACCAACACGACCTTCGACAAGTCGGACCCGTCACCAATTGCCTAGTGCTTGATCGGTAGAACGTCATTGGAGTTGAAACACATTCCAAAAGATCCAGAGTTCCGGGAGGACCATGCTGATAAGACTGGGAGAGTTTGCCTTATCAATATAATTGATAGAGCATTTTTTTAACAACTACAAAAGTCTTAACCAACGCCTGTTTCCAAACTGTCTTCTTTATTCGTTTACATTTCTGCTCTGTTTTTTCTTTTGTCCGGCATTATTTGAAAACCCAATCATTTTAACAACCTTGAAATCACTAAAAGGCTAAACAAAATAGGTAAAGTGAAACTGTTCAAAACCTCGTGGATACGATAAATTACTTATCACTTGCTACAGACTATATGCACGTGCATAGTATTCTAGAGTTAATTCTTAGCATATTTTTAACCACTCTGGAAGACAACAAGTTTTTGGCACCGTTGCCGGGGACTTGAATTAGCTTTATCTGATCTGTTTTGTATAGGTGTTTTAGTGATTTGGTGCGTGAACTTTTTGATTGTTTCTTTTTGTTTTGTAGGTGTGAGTTTGGTGCATGAGCGATCCTCCTGAGGTGAGATTCGAGCTTGACCCAGAGATTGAGCAGATATTCAAAAGAAGAAGGAGGGAACAGCAAAGAAACATCAATCTGATGGATAACCTTTCGCGTCTTCCAAATATTCCAAAAGATCAAGCTGATCCCCAGTGAAATCGTGAGCTACAGCAAAATCCACTGCAGGAGCAAAATCAACAGCAAAATAATCAGGCTGAGAACCCTATTCTTGTAGCAAATGATAGGGTCAGAGCCATTCGAGCGTATGCTTTTTCGATGTTTGAGGAGTTAAATCTAGGAATTGTGCGTCCTCAAATTGAGGCTGCAAATTTTGAAATGAAACCAATCATGTTTCAAGTTTTGCAAACCGTGGGTCAATTCCATGGTTTACCATCTGAGGACCCCCATTTACATCTTAAGTTTTTTCTAGGAGTTAGTGATTCTTTTGTTATTCAGGGAGTGTCTAGAGATACCCTTAGATTGACTTTGTTCCCGTATTCTCTTAGAGATGGAGCGAAGGCGTGGTTAAATTCTTTTTCTCCAGGATGAATTAGTACTTGGAATGAGTTAGCGGAAAAATTTCTTAGTAAGTATTTTCCACCAACTAGGAATGCCAAGTTAAGGAGTGAGATAGTGAGGTTTAGGCAAATTGAGGATGAAACTTTTAGTGAGGCTTGGGAGAGGTTTAAGGAGCTTTTGCGAAAGTGTCCTCACCACGGTTTACCACATTGTATCCAAATGGAAACATTTTACAATGGACTAAACTCAGCAACCCATGGTATGGTCGATACTTCTGCAAGAGGGGCCATTTTGGCAAAAACCTTTAATGAAGCCCATGAGATTTTAGAAAGAATATCAACCAATAGTTGTCAGTGGTCAGATGTTAGAGGTTATTGTAAGAAAGTAAAGAGTGTAATAGAAGTTGATGGTGTGTCTACCATTAGGGCCGATATTGCAATGTTAGCCAATGCTCTTAAGAACGTAACTGTGGTAAGCCATGCTCAGCAGCCTCCAGTGGTGGAGCCTGCTATAGTTGTAAACCAAGTGGCAGCCGAGTCATGTGTTTATTGTGGTGAAGAGCATAATTATTGTGTAATTCCACTATCTCCATCCATGCAAGAGTGAAATTCTACTATTGGACTTAATTTAAAATGCAATTCTCAATTGCCTTTCAAACTATCAATTAATTGAACAATTTCAATTAATCATATGACATTAATCAAATTAATTCATATCACCTAATTCAATCCACTAATCTTGAATTTCCATAAATTCGAGATTGAAATCTCTATCTCAATTTTAAGTAAAAATAATTCATAATCATTTTTAAATTAAAACAATAATTAATTAAACAATTTAATCAATTATGTAATATTAATTTAATATCATATATCAAATTAATATTATGCACCTAATATGAATCCCTATTCATATATTTTGTATTTAAATCATATTTAAATACTTTACTCTCTCAATTAATAGTTTAATCCATAATTAAACTATTGTGTTGATAATATCGTATATAATCGACACTAATTCCCTAAATCGAATTTTAAACGATTCAAACTTTCCTATCACTATGTTCTAAGGTACGATCTGTATGAGCTAGCAGGGGGACCTAATGGACCTACAGATCATGGGCTCCAACGATTCGAGGTTAACCGGCTAATCTCATTAACCTAGCTAACCAACATTCGTTAACTACCAGGACACTCCACTATAGCCCTGTAGTTGCACTCGACTCACTGTAGATATATTTCTATCCACCTAATATAACCATGATTAGTAAGTCGATCCTTCACAGGTTGTTCGTAACTATAGCTGGGTCAAATGTCCGTTTTACCCCTATAGTACTTCTTGTTCCTTAAGTCCCACTAATCCTCTAATGAACAATTGGTTTGTGGTGCACCCAACAAACCGAGTCCCTCTCGAGCCAATGAGAGGGCGGGATCCCTTTGTTCAAGCCACGGAGTTAGCACTTATGGGAACAACCTCTCTACTATCCCTAATTCGGGTAGGAGTGAATTCCTTCTTGCAGGGCTATGTCCCCAGCTATTTACCCGTTCCTATCCCTGAAATGGGAGGCTTATTGAGTCGGCGATGTTGAGCCACTCTCACCCATGCAGATCTAAGGATAAGCCTGAATAAACAGGAGTTCATAGTTAGCTCAGGATTAAGATCGAGTTACCTAGGTCATCACATGAAATAGTCAGTCTCATCATACTAAATCCACTCTTGCATGGATGAAGAAAGTGGAATAACACCTCAAACATGCATCTTTGCATGTAATCTCCATAAACCACTAGGCCATTATGCTCTCCATGTGTCTTGCATTGGTGAATCTAAGATGCATGAAAATCCTCTATAAGTAAGGGATTAGAAGATGGAGAAGTATGGGATTTTTGGAGTAATGTTATGCTGCCAAAATTCACTCTTAACCTCACTCTCTTAATACTCTCTAAAAGCTTGTAGTGTTCAAGCATATCCCTTCCAATCCCTATCACCATAGACTCCCACAAGTCGTTCTAAGGCCGGAGGATAGCAGGGAAGACACTAGAGGTGGTCCACACACCGTTCGTGATCAAAGGAATCAAAAGGAGTTGCTGAATCGGTCTCCAAAAGGTTGGTACAAATTTTGCTCTCTGTTTACGGTATTTGGACAACATGCTTTCATTTTCTAAAATTGATGTAGTTAAGTGTCTCCGATCCTAAAATTGCTTCCGCTTTTTCCATACGAACACCATCAGTTGGTATTAGAGCATGATTAAGGCACCTAACATGCATTAATTTTAGCTTGGTGGGTAGCTTTTCATATGATGAAACTGTGTAGAAACTAAAGAAAATTGGTTTTGGGATTGAATTTAATTCTCATTCAATTCGTTGGAATTAATTGTAATTGCCTACATGTTATGGGCATTAATGTGTTCATATGGAGTCTGTAAAATTTGAGAGTCAATAGAATCCATTTAGGCCGTCAATTTGAAGAAATTCGGAGATTGTTCAAAGCTGGCCGAAAATTCCAGCCCAAGTGTGTTCTTCACTTAAAGGCGTGGTCCGGTCCGGTCCAAGCAATCCAAGGGCGGTTTGGGTCGGTTCGAATGGTTCGGGAGTGGTCCAAGCCCTATTTGAAATTATTATTGTAATAATTTTAGTTTTTTTTTTTTTTGCTTGATTAAAAATCCCAAAACCAATTCACTTTAGTTAACTTAATTAATTATGTATTATTGAATGTATGTTTTAATTAAATAGTATTTTATGTGCATAACGTATGCCATTTAGATTGAAAATCCCACCATAGGAAAGCATGAATCATGCATTAATTAATATATTATAAGAGTTATGATATTAATTGAATGCATGAATAAAGTTTCATGAAATTAGTATTATAGTGATATTAATTTAGGAGATGCATGTTGGATGGTTTCATTTCATTTATGATTAGTTAATATAAATGTTATATTAATAAAATGAAAATGAACCAAGCATGTAGCATGAAACTTCCTTAGCTTGTTTATAATGGTTATATTCAAATGAAGCATGTTATAGACTTTTCGTTCATTATAAGCGTTATAAACCGAGATAGACTTAAAATCTATAACAAGATAAATGCATACTCACTTAGGTTAACGAACCTCCAAATCGATCAACTTGCATAGATTAGGTCGATATCTTGTAAAGCTAAGGTTACAAGAGAACTCACCCGATTAGATGCTGTCTAAGGCTGGAGGTATTTAAGTTGACGGTTTACGGAACACCTCCTACCTGGGCATCGAATCGGTACTTGAGTTAAGTTAACCTGAGTTTTATGAGCATGCGTGAGCGATGTGAGGTTTTAAAGAGTTATCACCTAGACATCGTAGTATAAAGAGTTATACACACCTAGACATAGGATGTTTCTAAATGGTGCTTTATATATTACTTGAATGTTTGATTGTTATATGCTTTAAATCACCATTAGAAAGCATGTTATAGGGCTAATTCATTAAAAGTTAATGAATAGAAACCATAAAACCTATAACAAAGAGTTGCATGCTAACATAGGATCTTAGGATCATGACATAATTTTAAACGGTTTAAAATTAAATAGACATAAGATCATCGTTTCTAATAGGATTAGAAAATGTCTGACTTAGTATTTTAAATAGAGTTAAAATATGGGTAAGTAGGACATAAGGCCTTGGTTATAAGGGAACTCTCCCTGCAAAGGGCCCGGAACCTGAGTTGAATTAATCATAGTCTTATTAGCATGTAATGTCACTAGGTAATTAAAAGTGTTTAATCCAGCTAGACATTTAGTGTAAAGACCTTATTTAATAAGGCATAGACTTAGATAGATTCATTTAGCCTGAATTTACCTAAGTAAATAGACCATAATCTTAAAATAGGGAGGAAACATATAAAAAACAAAATGTCTCATATCAAGTTTTTTATTCCCACGTATCTCCGCAAAGTTCACACCGTGAGAATCATGTTCGGCCTCGTGTCACCCTGGAAGTGACCTCCCTTCGAAAGGTGTTTGCATGATTCAATACCAAGGTGAATGGAGAAAGTGTTTATAGTAAGTGGGAGCGGGAAATGTGTCAACACATCCTTCGGTCTCCTCCATTGGTACGTTCTGAGATTTCATGCTCCGCTTTCGTGTTGCCAATAGTGTGACCATCCCTTCGAAGGGCTTTGATCATGGGGTAACAGGGCGAACTCCGTAATGGATAGGGTTTCTTAGGTTTTGCCCCAACATTGTCTTTCTTGATTGTAGCTTGTTGGGGCGTACCTCTGGGATCTGAAAGATGGTGGGTCACACTTACAGGAAATTATTAAATTGTTAATAATTTCTTGACCAAACAACGGTAACTAAACACTAACGGAATATGAGTTATTCTGGTGTTAGAGTTTGGTTGAGAACGTCTCAATTCAGGGGAGGAGTAGTTGATCACCCCTCGGTGGCTGTTGCTCTAAACCTCTAAAGTATCGTTCCAAAAGATTTATGAAATATAGGGTGCTTAATTACTTTTGCTAGTCTTGGAAACGTGCTTAGTGGAGAACGATAGTTATGCCTGGATACTTTATTCAGGGGCCTCAAACCACGTTTGTTCTTTGTTTAAAGGAATGAGTTCCTGGGAACAGCTTGGAGCTGGAGAAATGACTTTCAGAGTTGGAATTGGAGAAGTTGTCTCAGCTATAGCAGTAGGAAGCATAAAATTATTTTTCCCAGAAAACAAGTACATATTATTAGATAATGTGTACGTAGTTCCACAGATTAAAAGAAATATGAGTTCCTGGGAACAACTTGGAGCTGGAGAAATGACTTTCAGAGTTGGAATTGGAGAAGTTGTCTCAGCTATAGCAGTAGGAAGCATAAAATTATTTTTCCCAGGAAACAAGTACATATTTTTGTGTCTTGTTTTCTCGAACAAACTTATTCCATATCTTTCTCATTAAATGTAGTTTTCATTTCAAGAAAGGGAATTAATGTCTGTTCAGCTATAATGGAAAATAATTTATATGTTCTAAGACCAATCGAGAGTATAGCAGTTAACAATACCAAAATGTTCAAAACTGCTACTACTCAAAGTAATAAAAGGCAAAGAGTTTCTCCTAAAGAGAATACCTATCTTTGGCACCTGAGGTTAGGCCACATACATATCAATATGATTGGGAGACTGGTCAAGAGTGGAATTCTAAGCGAGTTAGAAGGCGACTTATTACCTCCTTGTGAGTCATGCCTTGAGGGAAAGATGACAAAACGACCTTTTACTGGAAAAGGTTATAGGGCCGAAGAACCTCTAGAGCTCATACATTCAGACCTCTGTGGTTCGATGAATGTTAAAGCACGAGGAGGGTATGAATACTTCATCAGTTTTATAGATGATTATTCTAGGTATGGATATCTTTACCTAATGCATCATAAGTCCAAAGCCCTTGAAAAGTTCAAGGAGTACAAGGCAGAAGTTGAGAACTTAATAGGTAAAACGATAAAAACGCTTCGATCTGATCGGGGTGGAGAGTATATGGATTTAGAATTCCAAAACTATTTGGTAGAACATGGAATCACATCCCAACTCTCAGCACCTGGTACACCACAGCAAAATGGTGTATCAGAAAGGAGAAATAGAACCTTATTAGATATGGTTCGTTCCATGATGAGCTATGCTCAATTGCCTGACTCGTTTTGGGGTCATGCAGTGCAGACCGCCGTTTATATTTTGAACAACGTTCAATCCAAAAGTGTTTATGAAACTCCATTTAAGTTGTGGAGAGGGCGTAAAACTAGTTTACGTTAATTTAGAACTTGGGGATGTCCAGCACATGTGCTAGTGACTAACTCAAAGAAACTGAAACCACGTTCAAAATTGTGCCTATTTGTAGCTGTTGGGTTCCCAGAGTGAGTAAAATTATGATTTGAAAAGACTCTAGAATTCCTGTGCAAGTATACACAGTCCGCAGCAAGTAATAAGTATGTGTCAATCCAAGGCCTGAACTAGCTTCCACTCTATCTATTTTGTATGAATCTTTTAATGGTTTCAAGGTAATAAAAATGATTGGGTTTTATAAGAATTATGCTGAAGCAAAGTAAATGACAAAACAACAAGTAAACAAATAGGCAGACAGATTAGAGGCAGGCGCTGGTTAGGTTTAGTAATTGTTTTAAAAGATGCTCTAGCAATATTATTGATCATGCAAGTCTCGCAGTATTATTAGCGGATTCCTCCCGGAACTCCGAATCTTTTGGAATGTGTTTCAACCCCAATGAAGTACGACCGATCAAGCACTAGGCAACTGGCTATCCCTAGCTCAGTCACTGGCGTTCACCAATACACAATGATCGTAGTGTGATTAATCGCCACACACTCTCTAAATCATCCCTGAAACTAGAGAGAGGTATTCACACCGGCAGGCCAGGCAGGCATAAAATAAGAATAAGCACAACAATTAACCAAGTTGCAATAATCAATATATTATTAGAGATGAAGCACGGCAACTACATATTCCTTAACCAACGCCTAAAGCTACTTAGTTCATAATAAGCATGGAAACACGAATTACAATCTGAGTAGGCGTGTCCATAGTCACAAGATAATAAAGAAAATAATAATCTCCTTAATCAGCTTGCAGCTGATGGTGTTCTTGGTAATCTCCAATCTCTCTATACTACTCGGCTTCCAAGGAAAGTTGGAATCCCCTTGACTTGGGCGGCTACTTCCTTTTATAGAAGGATAGGAGGCTTGAATTAGGTCAACATGGACACGTGTAGGGCTCTCCTTGCTCCTTTATCCCGAAAATAATTCAACAGAAGTCGGTTCATGAAGTTGGCTAACGAGCTGTGACGTGGCAGTTCTGCTCCCAGTTTTGCTGCAGCACAGAATTTGCTCCTTCAAGTCGCCCAGCAACAGATTTTGCACAAAATGATTTCCAAAGCTTCCATTCTTCCAAATGGGTTAAAACATATAATATACATCTAAAACCAATCCTATTAAGCACAAAAGACACACAAATCAACATAGAAATGAGGCCTAAATAACTACCTTTTGGGCAGTTATCACACCCCCAAACTTGAACTATTGCGCGTCCCGAGCAATACTAACCAACCTTCCCTTGAAAAATTCAAAACATTAGACAAAACACAGCTTAATCAAACCAGACAATCCAACACTACCTTCAACATTTACCTGAGCATTCTGCAAAACCAAGCTCTGCTACAGCAAAATAATTATTCCGGCATGGACAAATAATCACCACTTTTAACTCAATTCTAAGAACTTGCCACAGCTTAGCTCTATTATCAGATATATCAAAACACATTTTCAAGGGGTTTAAATTTTTGTTCTTCAGGCTTAAAGCAGCCTTACAGTCATAAGCTCTTAAGCACGGGATGACCCACTTTATGGTGCAGTATACCCTTGCCTCAAACTCATCACCAATTAGGCTTAATACTCTTTATAAAGCTAAAAAATCCTTAGTTATTCCATCTCTTGCCCCTCAGAATGGCAACATTTTATGATGAAGCTCACCTAAGTTCTGGGAGACAGAAAACTGCTGGACTATCATTCATCCTTCAAAACTTTTGCCATGAATTTTCTCAGCAAAATTTTCAATAATCACTTTTTTCAGCAAATAATTTTTCATAATTTTTCACATTTCCTAGGTCACCTTTTAACGCGAAGACAAACTGTGGGTATCACAAATGTCCCCGGTTACTCAATAACCTAACAAATTATTTAATGAAGGAGAGGAATGCTCGAGCAAAACAATTGGAGTAGCAAAAAGTCCCCCAAACTTGAATTATTCATTGTCCCCAATGAATCATTAAAATTTTAAATGACACCCCCAAACTTAAATTTTTCTATCGGAATTTTAAAACTAAGCGCGGGATTAGACCTAAGCTTAAAGCGGATCACATAAGTCAACACTACCTCCAGAATTTTCTTTGCCGCAGCAACGACCAGGTTAGAGAAAATGCTCAAGCAAAAGGTTTCTGGAGATCAGAATACCTAGCTCTAATTAAGCTTAGCCAGTCCAAGCTTCAAAAATTCAGAAGAAAGTAGTTAAGTCAGAAGTACTCAGTGCTCATAGAACAGAAACATCTAGGAAATTTCATTAAAAACATGAAAAGAAATTACATAAGCTGAGATATATTTTTCCTTTTTCTTCTTCTTTTTTTTTTTTTCAAAACAAAAAGAAACAAGCAAACAGAACAGTAAACAGGGTCAAACATGCGCGAGCAAACAAAAAGATAGGAACAAAAGAAATGCTCGCTGAAGATCATCTCATCCATCAATCTTCCTGACCCTGCTCTTCATCAACTTCCTCTCGTTCAACAGGTGGGGGTGGGATCCAGGGGTTCAGTAGGTCGTCAGGGAATACGGGTAAAGCCGGATATGGCTTGGAAAAATTCGACTGTAAGGCTACCCTCAACGCGGCATCCCTCCTTTTCACATAGCTCCAGAAAGTCTGCAATTGCCTTTCAACAAATTCCATCCTACTGGAGTGCAGCTGTAATTGCTCCTGCATTTGGTGGATGCCGCACACCAAACCTCCTTGGCGTGCTTCCTGCGTCCTCTGAAGCCTAGCCAAATTTGGTGTGTCAATTATCCCCTTGTCTATTAACGGCACATCATCCTCATCTTCTGGCACCCCTGCCCTTCGGCATAGCATCGTGATAGTGTTGGGGAAAAACAGCTTCCCCACCTTTTTTCTCCAGCAATCAAGAATCTCAGAAGAAATGATCTTACCCACATCAATACTCATGGAACGAAGAATAGCAAAGGCAAGCAAAACTCGGTCTCGAGATACCGTTGAGTCGTGAGTTGTCGGCATTAAGTGCAGCTTGATGAAACCCATCCATGCATTGGCCTCGCTTTTCAAATAAGCAGCCTGAAATGTGCGCTTTTCCGTCTTCGACAGTCTCCACTGGGCCCCCTCAATGCCAACCTCTCGGACAGCCGCATTTAATTGGTCGTTAGATGGTGCGACCACCATCTCATTAAAGGCCGCATGCGGAAAATCCTGGAGATTGAACAAATCATTAATGGCTTCTGGGCTCCAGTCCACTGGCATTCCTCGAACTATAACCTGAAATTCTTCCTGATCGTCAAGATTTGCGTAAAACTCCCGAACAATGTTGGAATTAACAGGCTCCGGCTTTGCACAAAATTGACTCCAGCCGAGGTTCACTATTCCAGTCCTCAAGAACCGCGGCAGATCATCACCAAATCCTCGTTCAAACAGGAAATCCCTTCTCAGCATCTCAACATACTTTGCCCGAGCAAGGTTATTGACGAAGCGATTGTACGGAAATCTCGATTCCTCAATCTCGTCAGGTTCTTCCGATGCTTCAGCCACGCTTTTGCCTTTTTCCGCCCTTCACTTGAGCAAAATCTCCTCTTCTGCTTTATTCGCTTCTTCTTCTCTTGCCTTGTCCTCAGCTTCCTTCTTTTCCCGTTCCTCTCTTCTTGCATTTTCTCTTTCAGAACCCGTGGTCAGAGGCGAAGGAGTATCAGTTCGGACAACCCTAACGCGGCCTGCTTTCCTCTTAACGCGGCGACGCTTTGGTACCTCCGGCATGATCACCTCCACTTGAGCGTCCTGCACTGGCTCATTATCCGCTACCTGAACATCTTCCGCCTGTTGCATTTGAACATCCTCGGCCTGCTTTTCTGGAATTTCCTTTGTAAGTTCTTCTCGAACTTCCTCGGTCCGATCTTCTTGAACCTCTTCTGTTCGTTCTTCTTCTGTATCCGCGACCCTCTGCTCGGTATTTTCCTCTGGTTGTTTCGGGCTTTCTTCTCCTACTGTGGCAGTAACAGTCGCAACCTCTGTTGCCTTTTCTTGTTCCTCAGCCCTCTGTTGTCGTCTTCGTCTTTTGGCTTCTTTCTCCTCCGGGGTCCTTTTCTTTTTCGCCTTAACTTTCTGCACTTCAGGGGTAACAGGTACTTCTTCCTCCTCATTCTCCCTTTCTTTTCTCGCTCTCGTTTTCGCCATGGAAGACTCAAGGGATTTACAGAGAATGAAAACGAAAAAGAAAGCAAAAGATCGCAGCAAGAAGGATGAAGTAAGAGAAACGTACCGTGGGTTGCCAATAAATAAGACTTGAGCAAAATAAAATCCTAACAGAAAGATCTTGCTCCATTAATTAACATTACCGCTTTAAATCGCATGCAACCGGTAGAATTAAACCATCCAACGGTAAAATCTGGAATTTCAAACGTCCATGGTAAATAATTATGCACTGTCAAATAGCCAGACCGTTGGATCATTCCTGCATGACACGTGACAGCATCCATGCAATCTACCTGCCCATAGAAAATTCAAAATCGAACGGTAAAAATAATTACTCCAACAAACCCCTTCTTATTCGGACGATTCGCTTCAGCCCTAATTTTGCCGCAACAACTTTCTGAACCTGAAGAGTCCTGGATACGTAATTCAAATTTCAAAGCAGGAAAATCAAATCTTTTAAATTCAAGTTTTAAATTTAACCGATCAAATCAAATCTAATCCCTTTTTTTTTATTTATTTAAAGCCGAATTAATTAGAGGAAAATCTTTATTAAACCTACACTAATTAAAATGCAAATCCAAACTAAAATCTAATAAACCCGAATTTAAGATAATTCAACTAAATAAATAAATAATCTGAAAATAAAATCCAACAAAATCAAATAAAATTCAAATAGACATAGATAAAATCTAAAATAAATTCTATGGAATTAAAAATAACAACAGAAAATAAATCATTAAACGAACTAAATCTAGAATACTCGAAATTAAAAATAAATCAGCGAAAAATTAAATTAAAACAAACACTGGGAGCTCAAAATATTGCTTTGTAAAATGCTCCCGCAAACATCTTGCTCTCTCAATCATCAACCAACTTTAGGGAAGGATATTTCATCTGGAACTCCTCTCCCCAATAATGTTTGACACGCTGTCCATTCACTTTGAACATTCTCCCATCCTTCTCGTCTTGCAAAGTAACTGCTCCATGGGGGAAAACCTCAATCACCACAAACGGACCTGACCATTTGGATTTTAGTTTCCCAGGAAACAATTTCAATTTATAATTATAAAGCAAAACTTTTTGACCTTTGACAAACTCTTTAGGCTTAATTTTCTTGTCATGTCACAACTTAGTCTTTTCTTTATACATTTTCGCATTCTCATAAGAAAATTGGCGAAATTCCTCAAATTCGTTAAGCTGTAGCATTCTCATTGCCCCTGCACGACTCAGATCAAAATTTAATTTTTTCAAAGCCCAAAACGTTTTATGCTCTAGCTCTAATGGTAAATGACAAGCTTTCCCATATACTAACCGATAGGGAGACATACCTAGAGGAGTCTTATAGGCTGTCCTATAAGCCCAAAGAGCCTCATCCAACCTAAAAGATCAATCCTTTCTAGATGGATGGACTACTTTTTCTAGAATTGATTTAATTTCCCTATTACTTATCTTAGCTTGACCATTAGCCTGTGGGTGATAGGGGGTAGCTATCTTATGCTTGATTTCATACTTAGCTAAAAGCTTAGTTAAGATATTATTAACAAAATGTGTACCCTCATCACTTACTAAAGCTCTAGGTGTCCCAAACCGCGCAAAAATGTGCGATTGGAGAAACCTTGAAACCGTCTTGGCATCACTCTGATGGCATGCAATGGCCTCCACCCACTTGGACACGTAATCTACTGCCAACAAGATAAAAACATTGCCATTAGAAGGGGGAAATGACCTCATAAAATCGATACCCCATACATCGAATAATTCGACTTCTAAAATGTAAGTAAGAGGCATTTCATCTCTAGGCCCCAAGTTTCCTCTCCTTTGGCAAGCATCACATTGCTTGTAGAACCAGTGGGCATCCTTAAACAAGGTAGGCCAAAAGAATCCGCAATGCAAAATCCTCATAGCTGTCCTCTGTCTGCTGAAATGGCCTCCATACGGCGAAGAGTGACATTGCTCCAGGATTTCCTTTGCTTCATCACCTGAAACACACCTACAAATAATACCGTCAGAGCATTGCTTATACATAAATGGCTCATCCCAATAGAAAATTTTTGCATCATGCTTAAACTTTTTCTTCTGCCTCCAATCCATGTCAATAGGAGTGACTCCCTTGACCAAAAAGTTGGCAATATCAGCATACCAAGGGACTTCCCTGACTACCTTTACCTGAACAGCGAAAAGCTGTTCATCTGGAAAAGAATCGGAAATGGCAAATTGCTCCAGCAAAGATGATGATGGATCAAGACGAGACAAATGATCTGTAATGACATTCTCTGATCCCTTCTTATCCTTTATCTCCAAGTCAAACTCCTGCAATAATAAAACCCAACGAATTAGTCTAGGCTTTGCATCTTTCTTTGACATTAAATACCTTATTGCTGCATGATCCGTGAACACCGTGACTTTGGATCCAACCAAATACGGCAGAAATTTCTCAAAGGCAAACACGACAGCTAACAACTCCTTTTCAGTAGTTGTGTAGTTGACTTGTGCCTCATTTAAAATCCTGCTTGCATAATATATAGGATGGATAAATTTGCCCTGCTTTTGCCCCAGCATTGCACCTACTGCAGCATCACTCGCATCGCACATTACCTCAAACGGTAAATTCCAATTAGGTGCACAAAGAATGGGTGCTGAGATTAAAGCAGCCTTCAATGTCTCAAAAGCCTTTCTACACTCTGCATCAAAGTCAAAAACATGATCAGTGCACAATAAGTTACAAAGAGGTTTACTGATTTTGGAAAAATCTTTTATGAACCGTCTATAAAATCCAGCATGTCCTAAAAAACTCCGAATCCCCTTCACTGAATTCGGTGGTTCTAATCTCTCAATAACCTCAACTTTCGCTCTATCAACTTCTAGACCATTCTTAGAAATCCTATGACCTAACACTATACACTCCTTCACCATGAAGTGGCATTTTTCCCAATTAAGAACTAGATGGGTATCCTCACATCTTTTTAACATCTGACCTAAATTATCTAAACAACTCTGAAAAGACCCTCCAAAAACTGAAAAATCGTCCATGAATACCTCAACAGTGGACTGAATCATATCAGAAAAAATTGCTAACATACACCGCTGAAATGTTGCTGGAGCATTGCAAAGGCCAAAAGGCATTCGCCTGAAAGCAAACGTCCCATACGGGCAGGTGAAAGTGGTTTTTTCCTGATCCTCAGGTGCAATAGTAATCTGGTTATACCCCGAATAACCATCTAAGAAACAGTAGTAGGCCTGACCAGCCAACCTATCCAACATCTGGTCAATAAATGGTAGAGGGAAATGGTCCTTACGGGTGGCTTTATTAAGCCTCCTGTAATCCATGCAAACCCTCCAACCAGTTACTGTCCTGGTTGGGATCAACTCATTGTCTTTATTGCTCACCACAGTGACACCTCCTTTCTTAGGAACACATTGGACAGGGCTTACCCAATTGCTGTCGGCAATTGGATAAATGATCCCAGCATCCAACCATTTAATCACCTCTTTTTTAACCACTTCTTTCATTGCAGGGTTAAGCCTTCTTTGTTGCTCAATACTCCTAAAGGATCCCTCCTCTAGAGTGATTTTGTGCATACAAAAAGATGGGCTAATCCCCTGAATGTCAGCCAATGTCCACCCAATAGCCTTGCGGTATTGCTGCAGCAATTTTATTAAGGCCTCCTCATGATCCGGCATTAAATCTGATGCAACAATAATGGGCAACGTCTCACCCTCCCCAAGATACACATACTTTAGATGATCCGGCAAGGGCTTCAAATCTAAAGTGGGTGCCTCAATCAGGGATGGCTTAATTGGGGGAGCCTTCCTTTGATCTAAATCTAAAGACTCAAAAACATCCTCACACCTAAACAATTCTTTTTCATTTTTTCTTTCTAAGGGACAAACCTCTAAATCTTCTACACTAACCTCTCCATGATCTTCCAAATGCTTATTTGCCGAATCCTGCATTGCTGTCTCAACAATTGTGCTCTCCAGAATCCTAATGAAAGAGCAATCTTCCATCTCGTCTGGATACTTCATGGCTTTAAACACATTAAATTTTACTTCCTCATTAAGACTCTCATTGTTAATTCCCCTTTTTGAACATCTATTAACGCCCTACCAGTAGCCAAAAATGGACGTCCTAGAATAATTGGGACATCTTTATCAGCCTCATAGTCTAAAATAATGAAATCAACAGGAAATATGAATTTATCCACTTTCACTAAGACATCCTCAATCTTACCCTCTGGATATGTGATAGACCTATCAGCTAGTTGGAGTGTAACTGTGGTAGGTCTAGCTTCACCAATACCTAGCTTTCGATAGACCGAAAGAGGCATAAGGTTAATGCTTGCACCTAAATCACAGAGTGCTCTACCTAACTCTTTTCCACCTATAGACACAGGTATAGTAAATGATCCTGGATCCTTAGCCTTGGGTGGTATTCCATTCTTAAGAATAGCACTACATTCCTCAGTAAGAGATACAGTTTCAAACTCACCTAACCTCTTCTTTTTAGTTAAAATATCCTTAAGAAATTTAGCATAATTAGGCATTTGCTCTATAGCTTCTACTAAAGGGATATTTATATGTAATTACTTAAGAATCTCTAAAAACTTTTTAAATTGACCATCCTGATTCTTAGGCCTTTGCCTTTGTGGAAAAGGTAGAGGTGGTACATAAGGTGGGGGCAGTACATAAGGTGGTTCCACATCTGGAACAGAACCAGATGCTCCAGCATCTTTATTGCTGCCTCCAGCACCCTGACCAGACTCCAACTCTTTCTCAACAACAACATTTCTATCACAGTTATTATCTATATCCTGGGTTTTACTAGGCTCTTTTCTTTCTTCTAGTGGCTTACCACTCCTAAGAGTCACTGCTTTTACCTGCTCCTTACCTTCCCTTCTAGGGTGTTCAGTATCTGATGGAAGTTTCCCTTGAGGCCTTGCTTTTAGCTCATTAGCTAGCTGACCCACCTGCAATTCCAGGGCTCTCATTGAAGCTTGATTACTTTGAATTGCGGCGTCTGTACGAGCCATAAATTCTTTCATCATTGCCTCGAGAGAATTCCCCGAATTTTGCTCGGGCAAAGCCTGCTTATTTTGCTGGGGCAATACCTGCGTCTTAGCAAATCCCGGCTGGTTCACCTTCTGCTGTGCTTGCACATTACTCCCTTGTCCTCCCCACGCGAAGTTGGGGTGGTTGCGCCAACCTGGATTATAAAAGTTAGAATACGGGTTATTCCTCTGATTACCTACAAAAAACACAGAAGCTGGATTGCTGGGGCAAAACTCGTAGTTGTGGTTTTCACCACAATAGACACAAGCTTCCTCTGCAACTTGGTTCACCACTGCAGCAGGCTCCACAGCCGGCGGCTGCTGATGACTAATCACTGTCACATTCTTAAGAGCGTTAGCAATCATTGCAAGATCAGCCCTAATGGTGGACACACCATCAACCTCTAATACACTCTTACTCTTTTTATTTGTGCCTCTAACATCCGACCACTGACAACTATTAGTAGATATTCTTTCTAAAATTTGATAGGCTTCGTTAAAAGTTTTTGCCAAAAGGGCCCCTCCAGCCGAAGCATCAACCATGCCTTGAGTTACTGCATTCAATCCATTGTAAAATGTTTCCATTTGAATGCAATGTGGTAGGCCATGGTGGGGACACTTTCGCAAAAGCTCCTTAAACCTCCCCCAAGCCTCACTAAAAGTCTCATCTTCAAGTTGCCTAAACCCTACTATTTCACTCCTTAATTTAGCATTTCTGTTAGGTGGGAAATATTTACTCAAAAATTTTTCAGCTAACTCATCCCATGTCCTAATTGATCCTGGAGCAAAAGAATTTAACCACGCCTTTGCTCCATCTCTAAGAGAATACGGGAACAAAGTTAATCTAAGAGCATCTCTAGGCACTCCTTGAATTACAAAAGAATCACTAACTCCTAGAAAAGACTTAAGATGTAAATGAGGGTCTTCAGATGACAAACCATGGAATTGCCCCACGGTTTGCAACATCTGAAACATTACCGGTTTCATTTCAAAATTTGTCGCTTGAATTTGAGGACGTGCAATCCCTGGATTCAACTCATCAAACATTGGAAAAGCATATGCTCGAATGGCTCTGGTCCTATCGTTCGCTACCAAGATAGGATTCTCAGCCTGATTATTTTGCTGCTCATTTTGCTCCAGCGGCGGGTTTTGCTGCAGCACACGATTCTGCTGGGGGTTCGCTAGACCTTCAGGACCCTGCGGTAGATGCGGTACGTCAGCCATTTGATTTTGCTGTCTACGCTGCTCTCTCCTTCTTATCCTGAATGTCCTCTCAATTTCTGGATCAAGCTCGAACCTCACCCCAGGCGGATCGCTCATGCACCAAACTCACACCTGCAAAAACAAAAGAAACAATCAAAAAGTTCTAGCACCAAACCACTAAAACACATACACAAAACAGATCAGATAAAAACTTATTCAATTCCCCGGCAACGGCGCCAAAAACTTGTTGGGTTCCCAGAATGAGTAAAATTATGATTTGAAAAGACTCTAGAATTCCTGTGCAAGTATACACAGTCCGCAGCAAGTAATAAGTATGTGTCAATCCAAGGCCTGAACTAGCTTCCACTCTATCTATTTTGTATGAATCTTTTAATGGTTTCAAGGTAATAAAAATGATTGGGTTTTATAAGAATTATGCTGAAGCAAAGTAAATGACAGATTAACAAGTAAACAAATAGGCAGACAGATTAGAGGGAGGCGCTGGTTATGTTTAGTAATTGTTTTAAAAGATGCTCTAGCAATATTATTGATCATGCAAGTCTCGCAGTACTATTAGCGGATTCCTCCCGGAACTCCGAATCTTTTGGAATGTGTTTCAACCCCAATGAAGTACGACCGATCAAGCACTAGGCAACTGGCTATCCCTAGCTCAGTCACTGGCGTTCACCAATACACAATGATCGTAGTATGATTAATCGCCACACACTCTCTAAATCATCCCTGAAACTAGAGAGAGGTATTCACACCGGCAGGCCAGACGGGCATAAAATAAGAATAAGCACAACAATTAACCAAGTTGCAATAATCAATATATTATTAGAGATGAAGCACGACAACTACATATTCCTTAACCAACGCCTAAAGCTACTTAGTTCATAATAAGCATGGAAACACGAATTACAATCTGAGTAGGCGTGTCCATAGTCACAAGATAATAAAGAAAATAATAATCTCCTTAATCAGCTTGCAGCTGATGGTGTTCTTGGTAATCTCCAATCTCTCTATACTACTCGGCTTCCAAGGAAAGTTGGAATCCCCTTGACTTGGGCGGCTACTTCCTTTTATAGAAGGATAGGAGGCTTGAATTAGGTCAACATGGACACGTGTAGGGCTCTCCTTGCTCCTTTATCCCGAAAATAATTCAACAGAAGTCGGTTCATGAAGTTGACTAACGAGCTGTGACATGGCAGTTCTGCTCCCAGTTTTGCTGCAGCACAGAATTTGCTCCTTCAAGTCGCCCAGCAACAGATTCTGCACAAAATGATTTCCAAAGCTTCCATTCTTCCAAATGGGTTAAAACATATAATATACATCTAAAACCAATCCTATTAAGCACAAAAGACACACAAATCAACATAGAAATGAGACCTAAATAACTACCTTTTGGGCAGTTATCAGTAGCCTACCCCAAGGAAACAAGAGGAGGATACTTCTTCGATCCACAAGAGAATAAGGTATTTGTATCCACAAACGCCACATTCTTAGAAGAAGACCACATTAGAAATCATAAGCCACGAAGCAAAATAGTGTTAAGTGAATTATCGAACAAAGCTACAGAAACATCAACAAGAATTGTTGATGAAACTGGCACCTCGAGTCAATCACGTTCTTCCCAAGAAATAAGAGAATCTCGACGTAGTGGGAGGGTTGTTAGACAGCCTGGTCGCTATTTGGGTTTAACTGAAACTCCAGTCGTCATACCTGATGACGAGATTGAGGATCCATTAACCTTTGAATAGGCAATGGATGACGTTGAAAAGAACGAATGGATTAAAGCCATGGACTTGGAAATCGAGTCCATGCATTTAATTAAGTATGGGATCTTGTAGATCAACCTGAAGGGGTTAGACCCATAGGGTGTAAATGGATCTACAAGAGAAAACGAGACGTTGCTGGAAAGGTACAGACCTTTAAATTACGACTTGTGGCAAAGGGTTTTACCCAGCAGGAGGGGATTGACTATGAGGAAACCTTCTCCTGTGTTTCAATGTTAAAGTCGATTCGGATTCTTTTATCCATTGCCACATTTTATAATTATAAAATATGGCAAATGGATGTGAAGACTGTTTTTCTGAACGACAATCTTGAGGAAAGTATCTACATGTCTCAGCTAGAGGGGTTCATTGCTCGGGATCAAGAGCAAAATGTTTGCAAGCCTCAACGATCCATTTATGGATTGAAACAAGCGTCTAGATCCTGGAATATGAGATTTGATACTGCGATCAAATCTTATGGCTTTGAAAAAAATGTTGATGAGCCTTGTGTTTACAAAAGGATCATCAAAAGCTCCGTAACTTTCTTAGTACTGTATGTGGATGATATCCTACTCATCGGGAATGATGTAGGTTATCTTACTGACATTAAACAATGGCTAGCAACTCAATTCCAAATGAAAGATTTGGGTGAGGCACAATATGTTCTAGGATCCAAATTGTTAGGGACCGAAAGAACAAAATGCTAGCCCTGTCTCAGGCGTCGTATATCGAAAAATTGTTGGTTAGACAAAAGATGCAAAATTCCAAGAAAGGTTTATTACCTTTCAGGCACGAAATTAATTTGTCTAAGGAACAGTGTCCTCAGACACCTCAAGAAGTTGAGGACATGAGACGAATTCCCTATGCCTCTGCAGTAGGCAGCCTAATGTATGTCATGTTGTGTACAAGGTCTGACATTTGCTATGCAGTAGGGATTGTCAGTAGATACCAGGATTCGATCACTGGACAGTCGTGAAAAATATCCTCAAGTATCTTAGGAGAACGAGGGACTATGTGCTCGTGTATGGCGCTAAGGATTTGATCTTTACAAGATACACTAATTCCGACTTTCAAACCGATAAAGATTCGAGGAAATCTACATCGGGGTCAGTATTCACTCTGAATGGAGGAGTAATAGTATGGTGTAGCATCAAGCAGGGATGCATTGCAGACTCAACCATGGAGGCCGAATATGTAGCGGCTTACGAAGAACAAAAGAGGCAGTATGGCTCAAGAAGTTTCTGACTGACTTGGAAGTCGTTCCAAATATGCATCTGCCTATCACCTATACTGTGATAATACTGGTGCAGTTGCAAACTCAAAGAAACCTCACAACCATAAGAGAGGTAAGCACATCGAAAGGAAATATCATCTCATCAGGGAGATTGTGCACCGAGGAGACGTGATCGTCACGAAGATAGCGTCGGAGCACAACATTGTTGATCCATTCACGAAGGCTCTCACGACTAAAGTGTTCGAGAGTCATCTAGAAGGTCTAGGTCTGCAAGATATGTACGGGAAATAATCTAGGGCAAGTGGGAGAATTGTAACTGGTATATCGATGCCTTAGTATACTGGGTATTTAGATGCCCTAGTTTATTGTATTTTTACTCTGTTATTAATACAAGTATTTATTCACCCACTGCTGTTTGTTATGGATTATAGTACATGCCACAAAACTAGAGTTTTAGTTCAAGTGGGAGATTGTTGGGATTGGTGCCCTAAAACTCGTAGATAGTGAATGTTAAACGAATTATATACTAGTTCGATAAACTCATTATCGATATTCATTTAGTAAAGTCGTTACTGAATAAGTTAATTGCACATTAAATAACTCAAATCCAATAAACTAAGATCCCTGGCTATAGGATGAACACTTGAGCTTTATGTAGAGACATAAAAGTGGATCAGGCTCGAGTAATAGCCAAAACGGTCTATAATATAGGGATAGGGCTGGGTACCTTATCTTGGGGACACTATGAGACGCTGCCCACATTGTAGATAGTACATACAATGTGATCCTAAATCGTCCATGCAGAGACATGCGAGTGGGGGCGTCCTATGCAATGAGTTTGCATAAGACCAGGACCAAGAAATAAGTCACTCTCGCTTTATAACGTCGTTTACTGATGAGACTGACTATTTCATGAGATGACCTAGGTAACTCGATCTTAATCCTAAGCTAACTATGAACTCCTGTTTATTCGGGCTTATCCTTAGATCTGCATGGGTGATAGTGGCTCAGCATTACCGACTCAATAAGCCTCCCATTTCAGGGATAGGAATGGGTAGATAGCTGGGGACATAGTCCTGCAAGAAGGAATTCACTCCTATCTGAATTAGGGATAGTAGAGAGGTTGTTCCCTTAAGTGCTGACTCCGAGGCTTGAACAAAGGGATCCCGCCCTCTCATTGGCCAGAGAGGGACTCGGTTTGTTGGTTGGACCACAAACCAATTGTTCATTAGAGGATCAGTGGGACTTAAGGAACAAGAAGTACTATAGGGGTAAAACGGACATTTGACCCAGCTATAGTTACAAACAACCTGTGAAGGATCGACTTACTAATCATGGTTATATCAGGTGGACATAAATATATCTACAGTAAGGGGAGTGCAACTACAGGGCTATAGTGGAGTGTCCCAGTAGTTAACGAATGTTGGTTAGCTAGGTTAATGAGATTAGCCTATTAACCTCGAATCGTTGGAGCCCATGATCTGTAGGTCCATTAGGTCCCCCTGCTAGCTCATACGGATCATACCTTAGAACATAGTGATAAGAAAGTTTGAATCGTTCAAAATTCGGTTTAGGGAATTAATGTTGATTATATACGATATTATTAACACAATAGTTTAATTATGGATTGAACTATTAATTGAGAGAGTAAAGTATTTAAATATGATTTAAATACAAAATATATAAATAGGGATTCATATTAGGTGCATAATATTTATTTGATATATGATATTAAATTAATATTACATAATTGATTAAATTGTTTACTTAATTATTGTTTTAATTTAAAAATGATTATGAATTGTTTTTAATTAATATTGAGATAGAGATTTTAATCTTGAATTTATGGAAATTCAAGATTAGTGGATTGAATTACGTGATATGAATTAATTTGATTAATGTCATATGATTAATTGAAATTGTTCAATTAATTGATAATTTGAAAGGCAATTGAGAATTGCATTTTAAATTAAATCCAAGAGTAGAATTTCACTCTTCCATGGATGGAGATAGTGGAATTACACAACTAAATCCACTCTTGCATGGATGAAGAAAGTGGAATAACACCTCAAACATGCATCTTTGTATGTAATCTCCATAAACCACCTAGAATCCACTAAGGCCATTCTCCTCGCCATGTGTCTTGTATTGGTGAATCTAAGATGCATGAAAATCCTCTATAAGTAGGGGATTAGAAGATGGAGAAGTATGGGATTTTTGGAGTAATGTTATGTTGCCAAAATTCACTCTCAACCTCCCTCTCTCAATACTCTCTAAAAGCTTGTAGTGTTCAAGCATATCCCTTCCAATCCCTATCACCATAGGCTCCCACAAGTCGTTCTAAGGCCGGAGGATAGCGGGGAAGACACTAGAGGTGGTCCACACACCGTTCTTGATCAAAGGAATCAAAAGGAGTTGCTGAATCGGTCTCCAAAAGGTTGGTACAAATTCTGCTCTCTGTTTACGGTATTTGGACAATATGCTTTCATTTTCCAAAAATGATGTAGTTAAGTGCCTCCGATCCTAAAATTACTTCCGCTTTTGCCATACGAACACCATCAATTATGAGTTTTGCCCCAACAATCCAGCTTCTGTGTTTTTCATAGGTAATCGAAGGAATAACCCATATTGGAATTTTTATAATCCAGGTTGGCATAACCACCCTAACTTTGTGTGGGGAGGGCAATGAAGTAATTCGCAAGTCCCCCAAGCACAGTAAAAGGTTACGAACCAATCAAGGTTTGCTAAATCACAAGGAATGCCTTAGCAAAATAAGCCTGTGATGCCCCATCAAAATTCAGAGAGTTCTCTGGAGTCTTTGATGAAAGAATATATGGTTCGTACTGACGCTGCAGTTCAAAGTAATCAGGCTTCATCGAGAGCCTTGGAATTGCAAGTGGGTTAGCTAGCTAATGAGCTGAAGGAACGACCCCAAGGGAAGCTTCCTTCGGTTACTGAACACCCTAAAAGGGAAGGTACGGAGCAGGTGCAGGCAGTGACTCTAAGGAATGGTAAGCCACTAGAAGAGAGAAGAGAGCCTAGTAAACCCCAGGATGTAGAGAAGGGTAGTGAAAAAAATGTTGTTGTTGAGAAAGAGTTGAAGTCTGGTAAAAGTGTTGGAGGCAGCAGTAAAAATGATGGAGCAACTAGTTCTGTTCCAGATTTAGAACCACCTTATGTATCGCCCCCACCTTATGTACCACCTCTACCTTTTCCATAAAGGCAAAAGCCTAAGATCAAGGATGATCAATTTAAGAAGTTTTTAGAGATTCTTAAACAGTTGCATATAAATATTCCTTTAGTATAAGCTATAGAGCAAATGCCAATTATTCAAAATTTCTTAAGGGCACATTGACTAAAAAGAAGAGGTTAGGAGAGTTTGAAACTGTATCTCTTACTGAAAAATGTAGTGCTATTCTTAAAAATGGGCTACCAACCAAGGCTAAGGATCCAGGGTCATTTACTATTCCTGTCTCTATAGGTGGAAAAGAGTTGGGGAGAGCACTTTGTGATTTAGGCGCGAGCATAAACCTTATGCCTCTTTTGGTCTATCGAAAGCTAGGTATTTGTGAAGCTAGGCCTACCACAGTCACACTCCAATTAGCTGATAGATCTATCACATATCCTGAGGGTAAGATTGAGGATGTCTTAGTTAAAGTTGATAAATTTATATTTCCTGCTGATTTTATTATCTTAGATTATGAGGCAGATAAAGATGTCCCAATTATTCTTTGTCGTCCATTTTTGGCTACTGGTAGGGCATTAATAGATGTTCATAAAATGGAACTAATGATGAGGGTTCATAATGAGGAAGTAAAGTTTAATGTTTTTAAAGCAATGAAGTATCCAGATGAAATGGAATATTGCTCTTTCATTCCAATTCTGGAGAACACAATTGCTGTGACAGCAATGGAGGATTTGACGAATGAACATTTTGAGGATTATGGAGAGATTAGTATATAGGATTTAGCAGTTTGTACTTTAGAAAGAAAAAATGAAAAGGAAGTGTGTAGACTTGAGAGTGTTTTTGAGTCATTAGATTTGAATGAGAGGAAAGCTCATCCTATTAAACCATCCCTGATTGAGGCACCTACCTTAGATTTGAAGCCTTTACTAGATCATCTAAAGTATGAGTTGAAAGGATTTGGAATTCCCCAATTCCGTTAAAGCGGAAGCGTAATTGGGACCCATTCGTAGTTAATTTTGTTTATCCAAAAATACTATTGCATTGGTTAAAACATAGAACAAATTCTATAGAAACTTAAGGCTAAGCATACAAAATTTAGATCTAAATCTATAATAAAGAAAAGAGAAGCAAACCTCCGTTGACGACTCTGAATACTTCAACGCCTTTTTTGATTTTGGACCGAGCGTCAACAATTGGGACACCACCAATTGATCTTCCCCGCTATAACTCTGAGATTAGGAACGTAGTTGTGGGACTACCTAATCTTGAATGGGAAAAACTCTAGAGAGAAAATTCTCCCTAGAGTTCTTGAGTTGAGAGAATATGAGAGGGTCTTATGGTGGCCATATGTTGTTGTACCTAAACCCTAGGTTTAGTGTTCTATTTATAGGAGAAAGGTCATGAATAAAATATTTATTTAAAATCAATTATTTCCATAACTGATTTAATCTTTTCCATAATTAATCAATTCCATGACCAATCAATTCCACAATTGATTAATCTTTTCCATAAATGATTGATCACTTCCATAAGTGATTAAATCATTTCCATAAATGATTAATTACTTCCATAAGTGATTAATCATTTCCATAATTGATTAATTTCCAATTAATTAATTCTTTAATTAATTAATCACCAATTAAATATCATATATTTAATTTCAGACCTTCTATTAGTTAATTAATTAATTACCCAATTAAATATTTGAGCTTAGATTTTCTAATGAGGTTTATATACGAGCACGTGGCTAATGACTTTATGAAAAGTAGTTGAAACGATATCTTTTAAAGTAAAGTATGGATTAGCAAGTACTTTTAAACGATTTCCAGTTTTTCACGAGCAAGCTGAGTAAGCTTGAGTTTTACGAAAGATAACGATAAGCAGGCATGTTTTAATGTTTTCATGTGATTTTCTGAGATTTCTATTGACTACATGACTGAGATATTGAGCCCGAGGCTATATGGTACCGTGTGCACACAGGTTATATTCCGTTGTCGACGTTGAGTGTACTCCGTGACAACGATGCTGTCGTGAGTGCTGGGCGGGTCCCACTACGACAAAGACGATGGGAGTGTTGGGCAGGCCCCACTACATCGTAGGACTAGTAAACGTTGGTCGTACTGGGCGTGCCCTACACAACGTAAATCGGTCATGTTAGTTAAAACGTTTGATGTACTTAATATGCCTTGCTAGATTTTTAATGACGAACTTGCGAGATGTTTTGGAAAGCCTTTATTATTACACGTTTATGTTAAACGCTTTGATTGAGCATATTTATACGTTTAAAGGTTTATCACGTGTTTGACTTCCGGATTTAGAGTTTTAAAGTTAGTCACTCACTGAGCTTCGTAGCTCATTCTTTCAAAATGTTTTTCCACTTTCAGGTAGAGATCGAGCTCCCGGTGCCTGATACACTGCCAACGTCTGCTGAAAGCTCCAGATCAAGCTCCAGTACGTGGGTGGAGTTGTATATTGAGTCTGTTCATATTGTAAATGTTTTGTAAGGATTGGATATTATAGTCCTAGAGGTCGTGGTTGTATAAACCCTAGTTGTATATGTTTTTGGTTGTGACCTCTATATCAGGTTATTATTCGAACCAAGTTATGTCAGGGCGGCACCTCGTGTTTGTTGGAAGTTTTTTTTTCAGGGATTCCGCTGTGTTCTGTTTCATGTAGAATGCTTTATATCTATGATTAGTATGTTTATCAGGCTCAACGTTCAGGAGGGTCTACGGGTATCGTTAGAGGAGGACGATGTCCGTTGGCTTCACGCCATCTTTCGGGCTAAGCTAGCAGGTGGTCCGGGAGGGGGTGTGACACAGTGCATCAGGCATTTACCACGGGGCATTTTTACCATTTATTGGGAATTAATCCTGATAATCGCATGCGATTAAATGATAATATTTTAATTAATACAAGAAGATCTTTTAGTTAGGATTCTAAATGCTGAAGCCTCTATTTAAATATAAACCCTGGTACGTTTTTCTTTTCACTTCATCTTTCTTCTTCAATTTCCTTTCTGTGTGTACGAAATTTCTTTGAGTCCTGAAATGGCAAGAACGAGAGGTAGGAGGGAAAGGGAAGTTGATGAGGAAGAAGTACCGGTTACGCCTGAGGCACCGAAAAAGAAAATGAAGAGAAAGAAAACGCGAGAGGAAAAAGAAGCCAAACAGATGAGGAGACAGCAGTAGGCTGAAGCAACGGAAGTTCTGCAGAAAGTGATCAAAGATATCGCCGAAGAAGTGGCTGGAGAAGAGCAACCAAAATCCCTCGAAGTAGAAAAAGATCCGGAGCAAAGGGAGAAGCCAATCGAAGCTTAGCAAGAAGCTCAAGATCAACGAGCAGAAGAGGTGTCGGAGCAGGGTGATCGGCAAGCCGAGGTTCAAGAACATCAGGAAGTGGTTCAGGAAGAGGTAGCCCTGGTTCAACCACCACGTCGTCGCTGCCACAAGCAGAAGGCAGGACGAATCAAAAGGGTCCGGACGGATACCCCATCTCCACCCACCACTGAGTCTGAGAAGGAAAACACGGAAGTAGAAGTGCAAGAGACTGAGAAAAAGGCAGAAGAAGAAGAGGCTGAGAGAAAGACTCGTGAAGACAGAGGCAAAGGAGTTATCGAAGCAACGGCTAAAACAAAAGAGGCAGAGCATGAGGAACATCGGTAGCTGTATGAATGCTTTGTCAACAATCTTGCTAGGGCAAAATACTTGGAGATGCTAAAGAGGGATTTTCTGTTTGAGAGAGGATTCGGTGATGACCTACCACACTTCTTAAGAGCTGGGATTACAAATTACAGTTGGGAGCAATCTGTTAACTCAAATATAGTTCGAGAATTTTACGCAAATATTGATGAAGAAGAGGGTTTTCAGGCAATTGTCCGTGGGGTAGCAGTAGATTGGAGCCGAGGTGCAATTAATTCTTTATTCAACCTTCAAGACTTCCCATCTAATGAACAGTTGAATGCAGTTGTTCATGAAGTGGGAATTGAGGGGGCTCAATGGCGGCTGTCGAAAACGGAAAAAAGGACTTTCCAAGCTGCCTATCTCAATTGTGAGGCAAATACTTGGTTAGAATTTGTCAAGCTGCGTCTTCTGCCAACAACCCACGATTCCACTGTCTCCCATGATCTTGGTTTTTGCTATATTGAGGTCATTAAGTATAGATGTCGACAAGATCATCTCCAGTGAGATTCACAGTTGCTGGAAGAAGAAGGTGGACAAGCTGTTTTTCTCGAATACCATAACTATGATATACCAGAGGGCAGAGGTTCCCACGAGTGCAGAAGATGTCATCTTGATAGACAAGGGAATAATAGATACATCAAACTTGGCAAGGCTTCAGAGGACTCAGGAAGCGCACCAAGATGGTTTGGTATGTGGCATCCACAACATACAAGAAAAACTCCAATTGCATTCCAGCCGAATAGAGTTTGCTGAGAGGCAATTCCAAACGTACTAGAATTATGTTAAGCGAAGGGATGCCACACTTAGGAGGGCTTTGCAATCGAACTTTCCAAGCCATATCAAGCCTTCCCTGTTTTCCCTGATGTTTTGTTGAACCCTTGGATCCCACCGCCACCGATAGAAAGAGAAAGAGAAGAAAATGATGATGCTGGTCAGAAGGATTAGAAAAGGGAAGAGAAGTCGAGCGAGTTTTTATTTTGTTGAAATAATTTTGTTGCTCGCGTATTTTCCTTACCAAGTTTTTTTCCTACTTTTATGTTTTTATTTTTTGTTTCTGCTGGCTTGAAAAATTAATCTCTGATATTGTAAATTTTCTTTTGTTATCTTAATGTAATTTTGAAGTTTCTTTTCTATGGCACACCTGAGTATTCCTAACTTATCTTTTCTTATGAATTTTTGAAGCTTGAACTAGTTAGCTTAATTAGATCAAGGTATTCTGATCTCTAGAAACCTTTTGATTGAGCATTCCTCCTAGCCTGGTCATCGTTGCAGCAAGAAGTTCTGAGGTAGCATTGTCTTATTTTGATCTACCTTAAGCTTAGTCCTAGTCCCATGCTTAGTTTAAAATTCAGAATAAAAAATTTTAAGTTTGGGGGAATAATTATTTGTTGCTAATTCATTCGGGACAATGAATAATTTAAGTTTGAGGGACTTTGAGCCACTCCTCTTGTTTTGCCCGAGCATTCCGCTCCTTCATAATTTTTCTAGGTTATTGAGTAACCAGGGACATTTGTGATACTCACAGTTTGTCTTTGCATCAAAAGATGGCCTAGAGAATATTGAAAAAGATGGCCTAGAGAATATTGATAGAGCAAAGCTTTTGAAGGATGAATGACAATCTAGCAGTTTTCTATCTCCTAGGGCTTAGGTGAGCTTCATCATAACATGTCGTCATTCTGAGAAGCAAGGGATAGATAACTAAGGATTTTTAGGTCTAGTTGGTTATATGCTTGAGGCAAGGGTATACTGCATCATAAAATGGGTCATCTCATGCTCAAAAGCATATGACTGTAGGGTTGCTTTAAGTCTGAAGAAAAAAAGAATAAATCCCCTGAAAGTTTGTCAAAAATGTCTGATAATATAGCTGAGCTGTGGTAGGTTCTTAGGATTCAGTTGAAGGTGGTGATTATTTCTTCAATGCTGAAAGAATTATTTTGCTGCAGCAATGCATCGTTTTACAGGATGCTCAAGTAACGGTTGAAGGTAGTGTTGGATTATCTGTTTTAATTGAGTTCTGCTATGATCAATGTTTTGAATTTTCAAGAGAAAGTGAGTTAGTATTGCACGGGACGCACAATAGTTCAAGTTTAGGGGTATGATAACTCTCCAAAAGGAAGTTATTTAGGTCTTATTCTATGATGATTTATATGTAATTTGTGCCAAATAGGTGTGTTATTAGATGAATATTATGTGTTTTATCCTATTTAGAAGAATTGATGCTTTGGAAGTTCTTTTGCAGAGAAATTAATGCTGAGCGACTTTGAGGGAGCAAATTCCATGATCTAGCAAAGCACAAAGCAAAACTGGCCACATGAGTTGCACGTGATTCATTAATGAGGTGGCATTTTCAAAAGCAATCTCGGATCTAGGAAGTTTGGAAAGCATTCCACGTGTAATCTTTGACCTAATTAGGGTTGACTCCACTCTATAAAAGGAAGTAGTCGTCTCATGTCAAAATATTCTAGGAGGAAAGTCTAATTCTTTCCATCTTTCGAGCCGACTGGAGGAGGAACGATTGGAGACCTAAGAAGACCATCAACTTCGGATTTCTTCAAGGGAAATTATTCATTCTTGTAAAAGTTTGTAGTTATGGACGCACGTGAACAGATTGTAACGTGTGTTGTTTCCAATTCCATGAACTAATTTACTTTATGTGTTGGTTAGGACCATCTAATTGTCATTTCTTTAATAATTTAGCAATTGATATTGATTTTGAGCATCTTGATTACTTGTTATTTTATTTCTATTTTGTGTCTGTCTGGCCAACCGGTATGAATAACTTCTCTTAGTTTCAAGGATGATTTAAGGGATCTGTGGCTTGTAATCACACTAGACCATTATGTGTTGGTGAACGCCAGTGATTGAGCTAGGGATAGCCAAATTGCCAAGTGCTTGATCGGTAGAACGTCATTGGAGTTGAAACACATTCCAAAAGATCCAGAGTTCCGAGAGGATCCTGCTGGTAAGACTACGAGAGTTTGCCTTATGAATATAATTGCTAGAGCATCTTTTTAACAATTACAGAAGTCTTAACCAACGTCTGTTTCCAATCTGTCTTCTTTATCCGTTTACATTTCTGCTCTGTTATTTCTTTTGTTCCGGCATTATTTGAAAAACCAATCATTTTAACAACCTTAAAATCACTAAAAGGCTAAACAAAATAGGTAAAGTGAAACTGTTCAAAACATCGTGGATACGATAAATTACTTATCACTTGCTACATACTATGTGCACTTGCATAGTATTCTAGAGTTAATTCTTATCATATTTTTAACCACTCTGGAAGACAACAAAGTCTCTAGTGCAAGATGTTCTCTGAAAAAAATTTATTTGTCTCTCAGTTGGGTCTCGCATGCATGTCTCTTGATTTCATTCTTATTGATTCTTTACCTATGAGGATTAAGTCATGAAATTGTATCTATTTGCATCCATATTCTTGTTTATTAGCCTTGCTCAACGACTATCAAGATTCAAGTTGGGGGTATTTGAAAGCACCTGAAATGTGGTATTTAATTACCTTTAATTTAATCTTGTTAGTTTCTGTTTATGGTTCAATTGTTTATTTTGTAGGATTTCGAGCACAAGAGGATAATTAGGCCAGTTTGTCAATTGGGCGCCAATTTGGGAGTTATAGGACGACTTCGAGCTATCTTGGAGTTCCCGAGTTGGCAAGGGAGCTTACGGACGTGACTGGAGCATTCGGGCCTCGAGATTGGAGCCAAAGCGATTGTAATATTTGGGCAAACCCGAGAGCTAGCGTCTCGACGCTTAGCATGATATTATAAATAGTGATTTTTTCGCCGCTAGGTCAGAAGTCAACCGTTTCCTTTCATTCTTTTTCGATTTCTCCCTGGTTTCTTTGTATTTTCTTAGTAGTTTTTAGTTTAGGCTTAGTTTGGGATGGTTAATCAAGCCTTGGGGCTTAGATTTCGGTCGTCTATGGTCGTCTAAGCTTGGATTGTTGTAATCGAAACCTTAGTCTGTAAGTTTGTTTACTTTTCATGAGATTTCAGGAATATTTTGAGATTTTCTGAATGTTTTTGTGATGCATCCTAGTTTTCTCACTTAAACAATTGTGGTTTATGATTCTCATTTGAATTGACGACTCTTAGGACTCATAGAATTGCAATATACCTGTTATTTTTAGATAGCCACTAGGTTGATGCGGATACGTTGCTAGTTTGACGGTTGACTAGCGTAGACTTCCGATAGGCCTAAGAATCTAGGAGAAATTAAACTAATTTAATTAAAGAATTTTTATTCCTAGTTCAATTGGTTAATCCTGTCATCACAATAAACATGATATAGACGAATTAACAATCGTACTCCCTGTGTTCGACCTCGACCACTACTTCTACAAACTAGCTTTAAGGGTTGTGGAATATAAATTTATTTCGCACGGATTTTGGAGAATTCGACACCCTCCTGCGTCTCGTCAATTGGACATATGTTAATAATTTCTAATAGGATTAGGAATTTGTCTTGCTTTGTATTTTAATAGTTTTAAAATATGGTAAACTTGGACAATAAGACTTTTGTTATAAGGGCGGAACTCTCACGGTAATGTTCTATCTAGGTAGGAGGTATTTAAGTTGATGGTTTACGGAACACCTCCTACCTAGGAACTGACCCAGTACCTGAGTTGAATTAACCACTGTCTTATTAGCATGCAATGTCACTAGATAATTAAAACAGTTTAATTTACCTAGACATTTGAGTGAGGACCTATTTATAAGAGTTATAATAGGCATAGACTTAGATAGATTCACCTAGCTGCGATTTACCTAAATAATATACCTAATCTTTAAAATACTTACTAGGAGAAAAATGGTATATATGATATATCATTTTTAGCTCTCAAGACCTCAAGAGTTCACACCGTGAGATCCATGCTCGGCTTCGTGTCGCCCTGGATGCGGTCTCCCTTCGAAAGGTGTTTTCATGGGTCAATACCAAGGTGAATGGGGAAAGTCTTTATAATAAGTGGGAGAAGGACGTGTGTCAATCTATCCTACGGTCTCCTTCGTTAGGTTTCACCGTGAGATTCTCTTGATCCGCCTGGGTGTCATCCTGGAGCGACCATCCCTTCGAAGTGCTTGATCACGAGAGTTGGAACAACGCAAACTCTAGAAATGGATAGGAGTTTCTTAGGGTTTGCCCCAACATTGTCTTCCATAATGGTAGTTGTGCGTGTGTGGACTGAATGATGGATGTTAGAAAAGATGGTAAATAAAGATTAAGAATAATTCAACCAACCTAGTGCAAGTATACACTATCGCATGCAGTAATAAAATCTCTAGAAGTATTCCAAAGGTATCGATCCCACAGGGACTAAATTGGAAACACAGATTTGAAGAAGAAACTATTCAAAGATTGCTTAGGTAAAGTAACCAAAGAAATAATTGGTGATGGTTTTTGAAAAACAAACAAAATAAACAAGTAAAGAATAACAATGATAAATAAGCGAGGTATTCAATATAGCTTCAACCCTAAGGCAAATAACTCTAATGATGGTTTATTAAACCTAAGTCTATTCATACATTGGGTCAGATTTAACTTCTATTTGGCCTTGCTCCCAAGAACCGTTAGAAGGCTAAGCGAGTACCGTTATGCACATTTCTGTGACTCGACTCCGACATAGATAGTTCATGCATACAATCTATAACCCTATAGTTGTTATAAGGCAGTCTTTCCCTATAACACCGAATACACTCTCTCGAGTCATTTCTCCTATCACCTTTATGAAAACCGGTATTGTTTGTCCCATTCGAGATCAAACCCACATAGCATGCAAAGTCTAAGTGATTGACGGGACTTGTCGAAGGTCCGAGCCAAATAAAATTTATAATCCACGGCACTACTACTAATTTTGCAGCAATAGCGGTCGGGGTCGAACACAGGGAAGGGGGATCTAATAAGTGTAGGATTTCGTGCTTATGCAAATGGGGGGATTTTTTTTATGATGAATGACAAGCAAGGAAAAATAAAATAAAATAACTGAATACTGAAATTTCAATGGCACAAAACTAAACATGCAAGGGAGAAATAAGACAGGATCAACAACATAAAAAAAGATCGTTGGATTGGGATTTATTATGCTTGATTCTAATTCATTGGCTTCCTAGCTTTCTCTAATGATTGTTCTATATTGATTTTATTTGTCTAGTCGGCTTCTGGGTTACTCGAAGGACCCCCCTACACTAACCTGTGCTAATTAACTCGCTAATCGTGAATTCGGCAATTAACAAGATTAATTAATGTGGACTCTATCTCTCTCACCCCTAATGCATAATGTAGCAACCATCCGAGACCTCTGCAACGATTACTACTTATATCTAACTAATTTATTAACAAGCAATCTTGCAACCACTTATTAAAACTAGCCGCTTTGGGATCGTGGGTCCGAAATCATAGGAACTAAATTCAAATGCAATTTAAATCTAAATTCCTACAACCTTTAACATGCATCCTAGGCCTATCAAGGGTCGTCTTGCGTAAAGAGTGGCTTGCCTCAACCTAGTGGCTATCTCAAATAACTGATAGAATACACAAGCGGTAATCGCATAGGGCGTCAATCCTAATTGACTAGCCTCATATATTGGTTTAAACGGTATTACATGCAAAACTTAATGAAAACACAACAAGAACAACAAGAATAAACCAGAAAACTCAGCCAATATCATTTAGAATCAAAGCATAAATCCAATCCAACGATCTAAAGGAGTTTAGCTACGCATAGATGAAGTAAAACCGATAAATAACATGAAAGAATTCATAGTAAATGACCAACAATGGTCTACAAAAGTGCTGGAAAGTAAAAGAGGCAAAGAAATCGTAAAAGGGACCCCAAAATCTAACCTAACGGCGGACTAAACCGAAACCTAATATATATAGAAAACACGTTGGCGTCGAGACGCCAGGGCACAGCGTCTCGACACTGCATACATTTGTCTTCGGCTCGAAATCGCATCGGCGTCTTTACGACAGCCTCTTGACTCGACTTCCTGCTACTTTTCTCGACTTGGTCTCGCTTCTTCTCGGTTTGGGGCTTCAATCTTTGGCCTTTGGTGTCACAATTCAGGCCCGTTTTAGCACAATTTGGTCTCTTCACCTCCTCTCCGTCCAAGACATCGAGATGGCTCCAAAAACTCCGTAATTGGCCCAAATTAATGAGGTGGCGTTTTCAGAAGCAATCTCGGATCTAGGAAGCTTGGAGAGTGCTCCACGTGTAATATTTGACCTAATTAGGGTTGACTCCATTCTATAAAAGGAAGTAGTCGTCTCAAGTAAAATTATTCAAGGAGGAAAGTCTAATTCTTTCCATCTTTGGAGCCGAATAGAGGAGGAATGATTGGAGACCTTAGAATACCATCAACTACGGATTTCTTCAAGGAGAGTTATTCCTTCCTGTAAAAGTTTGTAGTTATGGATGCACGTGAACAAATTGTAGCGTGTGTTGTTTCAAATTTCATGAACTAATTTACTTTAGGTGTTGGTTAGGACCATGTAATTATCATTTGTTTAATAATCTAGCAATGCATATTGATTCTTGAACATCTTGATTACTTGTTGTTTTAATTCTATTTTGTGCCTTGGCCAGCTGGTATGAATAACTTCTCTTAATTTCAGGGATGATTTAAGGGATGTGTGGCTTGTAATCACACTAGACCATTATGCGTTGGTGAACGCCAGTGATTGAACTAGGGATAGCCAATTGACTAGTGCTTGATCGGTAGAACGTCATTGGAGTTGAAACACATTCCAAAAGATCCAGAGTTCCAGGAGGATCCTGCTGATAAGACTACGAGAGTTGCCTTATCAATATAATTGCTAGAGCATCTTTTTAACAATTACAAAAGTCTTAACCAACATCTGTTTCCAATCCGTCTTCTTTATCTGTTTACATTTATGCTCTGTTATTTCTTTTGTTCCAGCATTATTTCACAACCCAACCATTTAACCAACATTGAAATCATTAAAAAGCTAAACAAAATAGGTAAACTAAGACTGTTCAAGACCTCGAGGATACGATAAATTACTTACTACTTGCTGCAGATTATGTACACTTGCATAGTTTTTTGGCGCCGTTGCCGGGGACTTGAATTAGTTTTACCTGATCTCTTTTGTGTATGTGTTTTAGTGATTTGGTGCGTGAACTTTTTGATTATTTCGTTTTGTTTTGCAGGTGTAAGTTTGGTGCATGAGCGATCCTCCTAGGTGAGATTCGAGCTTGATCCAGAGATTGAGTGGACATTCAGAAGGAGGGAACAACAAAGTAACATCAATCCGATGGATAACCTTTCGCGTCTTCCAAATATTCCAGAAGATCAAGCTGATCCCCAGCGAAATCGTGAGCTCTTAAGCAAATATGTGCATGAATCAAAGCACGTGAAGCATAAACTACTAATGTGAAAATTAAGTATTTTTGCGATATGAATTACCATCATCAGAAGAAAACAATCTTTCCCTTAATTGCACAAGAAATTGTGTTTGGAGTTTCTTTGAAGCATTCCTGCAAGCAAAATAAATTTAGAGAAGTATAATTAATGAGAACAAAGAAGGGAGTTCCCACATATCGAGACATATTTGTTCCTTCTCCCAGACAACCTAGATGAAGAAATTTAAGTGAATTAGGGACAACAAATGAGAGGATGGCAGATCACCCACAAACAACAAAGATGTTACTTGAAAGGAAATACTCAAAATATATCGACCATTTACATATAGAAATGTAGTAATTGGAGCTCTCGATATGCTTAAAATTTTTCCTATTAAGTAATGATTATAAGAATAAAAATAGAAAGTATTGTCTCTCATTGAAAATTGTCCACAACGATAATAATCTAAACATATAAATATATACATATACATACATATAATGTGAGTGCTTGCTCGACTGTATGTTCCTATTAAGTTAACAGTTGCATCAGTTGATTTTTTAGTCATATGAATGTAAAGTAACATAACATAATCTAAAAAATTTGCATGGTTATCCACCAAAGAGGAGAAAGAAATGAAAACGTGTGTACAACATTAATTAAAAGAGTAAGAATCAAGCTTTTAGGAGAGAAAAACATCATTATAAGAATCAAACATAAAGCACAATTGATCACAAATTTTGGATAATGAAACCCAAATCCTTATTGTAATGCTCTAGCGTCTAATAATAGGTCCTTCAAAGCGACAATAAATATAATGTTCTACAAGGAGGAATAAAGAATACTTCAATGAACGCTTACATAAAAAATATCTTCTCTGACTACCAACACAACTTTATTGGTCTTGGATTCATGACACCAATAATTTAGAGAGAAAAAAAAAATATAAAACTAATTATGAACAAAAATAAAGAAATGAGAAGACAAATCGATATGTAACAACAAAGTTAACAACAAACTTGATGACCAAGTTTAATTCCAACAAAACATAACAAACACAACTTCAAAGGTTCCAGTTCTATATTACATAAACTCTTTTATCTATTCAATTCAAATGCCAATATAGACCATACACACAGATTTCCAACTTCACACATCTAGATTAATCAAGTTTAAGTCAAACATCTTCTAATAACTTTAAGATTGACCCCTAGTGAAACCAAACAATTAACGACCAAAACAAAAGAATCCCAAAGACTAATGAATTCATCGACTACAATATCGCAATCAAGGTATTAAAATTCAAATGTCAAAAAAATGACAATAATCTTTTGTCCCTCTTCTCGTTAATTAGGCAGCTATACCGTACTTCAACATTTCTTCACATAACAAGAGTTGCTAAACCGCGAAAAAGTTAAATTCGTTGCACAATAAATTACGACTTACCCATTTATCCCTAAATCAATAAGAATGTCATACTTTATTTAAAAGTGGGAGAATCATAAAACAGAAACATCTGAGAACCCAGAATCCCTTATCGTTCCCTAAAGAGAAAATACCAAAAAAGGAAAGGAAGCTAAACCACAAAACAAAAAGAAGCAGCAGAAACTTAGCACTCTCCACAGACCTGAATTAAACCAGCCAGTAAGCAAGTAGACATTGAGGACAATTGCAATCACACAAACTCAAAGTTAAATAAATGACCTAACCATACAACTAATTGCAATCAAAATTTTGAAAAGCAAAACAGTTCATCACTACAAATGACCTAACCATACAACTAATTGCAATCACACGAACTCAAAGTTAAATAAAAAGTTGAAACAAAAGTTAGACAAAGTGAAGAAAAACTGCCTCAACGTACTGTCTTATCAGATAACCAAAGCCTTCTGCAACTTCACGTCTTTCTCTTCACACACACACATACAAGGCCTAATTTTCTCCTTTGTGTACTCCATACTCTGTTCTCTATCCTACATCAAAGTTCAAACCTAACTTTACTGACCATTCTAGAGAGAGAAAGAGAAGAAAGCAGTTTGAGTGGGTGACCGACAGAACAAATGCCCTTCAACAAGTTGGGTCAGTCATGGATTTTGGGTTAATTTTGCTTTCTTGAAAGTTGAAACACACACAAATACGCACACAAACTCACAGTTTAGAGAGAGATAAGAGAGAAGAGAGAAGAGAGACAGAGCCTTGTTACCTTAAAAGAGGAGAAAATCACTCGGAAGAGAAGGGAAGAAGACCCACGTGAAACCCGCTGCAAACGACGCTGGAACCTGTTGAGGACTCCTCGGAAGGGAAGAAAATCACAAGTTTGGCATTGCTCGACTCGTCGGACGATGGTAAGAATGAGGACTACGGAAACGTGCAGAGTTGGACGGCGTAAGAGATCACAGAGGGGAGGGAAGCCGACGGGTAATCGAGAGAGGAAGAGGGATTCGAGAGAAATGGGGAATTTTCAGGGTTACGGGTTTTTTTTTTTTTTAAGTTTGCCCTACTTGTAAACTAATATTACATAACTGCCCCTCTCAAAATTATAAAGAAAGGTATTTTTGACATTTAAAATATGACAAGTAAATTATCAATAAACTTGACATTAAAAATTTCATCAAGCTCCATGTTTTTTTCAATTTTCTTGACATTTTGCATTAAAAGATACATTTTCATGACATTTTTCTTAAAAATAAACATGTTACTTGACATTTTTTCACAAAAACGTCAAGTATTTAAAATTTAGCAATGTCAAGTAATATGGATTTTGTAGTAGTGAAGACTAACAAATAAGAAGGCAATATTGGAGAAGCTGAGGAGGGCCCATCCTCAAACGAAGCTGAAAAGCTTAACTTTGAGCCCCATGTTCCTTCCCCTACTATTTTGGTTCCAAAATTGAAGAAAAAGAAAAAGAAAAATTCAAACGTTCACTTTGAAAAAATTTTAGATGCTTTTATGAATTTAAATGTTAACATTCCTTTTGCAGAGGCATTGGAGCAGATGCCTAACTACAAAAAGTTCATGAAGGAGTATCTTGTAAACCCGAGACTTCTCTAGGATCATTTTCTCTTGTCATCTCTTGTTGGGATTACTAAGTTAAAAGAAGAAAGGAAAGAAAAGAAAAGGAAAAGGAAAAGGAAAATGGAAGGAAAAGAAAAAAAAAAGAGAGAAAAGAAATCAGCAAAGAAAAAAAAAAAAGAAAGAAAAGAAAGGAAGTGGAAATGGACAGCACAAAGCCCACCACCGACAACCACATTTTTCAGCCCAATTTCATTTCGTTTCTCCATCATTTTCCATTCAAACTTTCAGAGCACTTTGAGGAGAGAGTGAAGGAAGAAGAAGAAGAAGAATTTCGTGGTTTGAGGTTGAAGAAGATAGGAAAAAGTTCATGCAAAGCCAGCCATTGCAGAATCTGGGTGCAAACTGTCAACCTCTGGTTTTGTTTTCGGTTTGAGCTACACAGAAGGAATCAAGAGGTGAGGTTTGATTTTCTTGAAAGTTAGTTCATTTTCTAACAAATTTCATGAAGGAATCTTGACCTAAATCGTATGAGAAGTGGATGGTTTTTGGAATGGAAAACAGAGCACAGGATTTTCGAGCAAAGCAGGAGGATCTCTGGTTTTCTCTGATGTTTTGAGCATTCTGGGGTGTAAAAGTTGAATCAGAAGCTCTATTTGGTATGGTTGGAAAGCTTATTCAATTATCTACAACTTTCATGAAGAATTTGTGAGCTAAAAATGACTTGACGTAGGTTTAATTTCAGGAGGAAGATAAAGGGGTAACAGAGAAGCTCGAATCTGTGTTGTCTGATTTCGGGGCATTTCTGGACAAATTGGTTGGGAATCTCATTTTCATTTCTTCCGGTAAGTTGTAGAGTGTTCGAAAAGGAAGAGTTTGATGTGTATTTCATTAATTTTGGTTAAGTATTGAGGAAGTTATGGGTGTTGGAAGTTAGGGTATAGAATCTGGAAAATCTAGAGAGTAGAGTGTGAATGTGATTCTTAATCCAATTGTTTAAAAATTCATGAGCATGAAAAGACAAAGCTATCTATGGTTCTAATGCTCGGTTTTGGTTATTTGACAGGCCAAGAGGAAATAGGTCGAGTCTACAAACCGGGGAACTAGATAAGACTGTGAGTGACAAAATGAATTTCGAAAATGTTCTTAAACAGTTGTTCATGATTATATGTTTTATATGCTTTACCATGAATGATATATGATTTTTATGAACGGTTTCAAGCATGAGTTTTGAGCTCAGATTTTCTAATGAGGTTTATATACGAGCACGTGTCTAATGACTTTATGAAAAATAGCTGAAACGATATCTTTTAGGGGCCGTTTGGCCCACTGTGTTGGTTATAATAGTGGGGGCTATTATAACCAACCCAGTGTTTGGGGCATCAACAAAAATAAGGGGTGGAGTTGGTTATTTTTCCCCTCCGTGTTGCTACAGTAACCACTATTCAACCCACCCAATTATTCTATCAATTCTCTACAGTAACTATTTTCTCTCTTCTTCCATGTAACTCATTGACTTTTCTACCGACGACTTTTCCGGCGACCACCGACAACTTTTCCGACGACCGCTGTCGACTTTCCGGCCACTTTTTCGGCAATCACCGACGACTTTTTCCGGCGACTTTTTTTTTAAAAAAAAATATTTCTTCTCATTTTCATTTCAAAAAATATAAAAAACGAAACTTTTTTTTTTTTAAAAAATATTTCTTCTCATTTTCATTTCGAAAAATATAAAAAACGAAACTTTTTTTTTTTTAAAAAAAATATTTCTTCTCATTTTCATTTCGAAAAATATAAAAAACGAAAATAAAGAAAGAAAAAAAAAGAGGTAGAAGAAATGAAAGGAAAAAAGAGGGAAAAAAATTTCAGTCGCTGAAAAATTTGTTGGTGGTTGTCGGAAAAATCGGAAAATTTCTAGGGAGTTAGATACTAGGTTGTCTTTGTACATATATAAATATGGAGTTTTATTACATAATTACTTTTGATAATGAAGTATATGAATGTTTACCTTCATCGTACCATATTTTTCATTCCAAATTATACTTATCGTATTTAAGTTTACCGTGATAATAATAATTTTTTTAAAAAATACTAAAGTTTTTATTTTATGTGATTTCTATTTTATTTGATTCTTTTGATAATGAATGTAAAATGAGTTTTGAATAAGCATCACCATTTTTATGTTGGAAATACATAAAATGACTTATTTTGTGAAAAAAACCATGACTCTAAAACAAAGAAAATCAACCCTTACTTTAGGTTATTTTTGTTTTCTTTTAAGTTAAACACATAATTTAACCCATGTACCCAAAACTTTATTTTTTTTTACAACTAAACCCAATAAACAAAAAAAAAAGGTCAGGAAAAAAAAAACAGTCAGCTTGAAACATAGACTATTTGAACCCAGACTAAAATAATCTGCATCTCAAACACTGCACCCCAAACACAGACTATTTTATCCCAGACTATAATAATCTGCACCCCAAACACAGACTATTTTATCCCAGATTATAATAATCTGCACCCCAAACACAGACTATTATAACCCCCAGACTATTATAATCCCCCAGCTATTATAACCCTCAGCTATTATAACCAACCCAGCGCCCCAAACAGCCCCTTAAAGTAAAGTATGGATTAGCAAGTACTTTTAAACGATTTCCAGTTTTTCATGAGCAAGCTGAGTAAGCTTAAGTTTTACGAAAGATAACGATAAGCAGGCATGTTTTAATGTTTTCATGTGATTTTCTGAGATTTCTATTGACTACATGACTGAGATATTGAGCCCGAGGCTATATGGTACCGTGTGCACACAGGTTATATTCCGTTGTTGACGTTGAGTGTACTCCGTGACAACGATGGTGTCGTGAGTGCTGGGCGGGCCCCACTACGACAAAGACGATGGGAGTGTTGGGCAGGCCCCACTACATCGTAGGACTAGTAAACGTTGGTCGTACTGGGCGTGCCCTACACAACGTAAATCGGTCATGTTAGTTAAAACGTTTGATGTACTTAATATGCCTTGCTAGATTTTTAATGACGAACTTGCGAGATGTTTTGGAAAGCCTTTATTATTACACGTTTATGTTAAACGCTTTGATTGAGCATATTTATACGTTTAAAGGTTTATCACGTGTTTTGACTTCCGGATTTAGGGTTTTAAAGTTAGTCACTCACTGGGCTTCGTAGCTCATTCTTTCAAAATGTTTTCCACTTTTCAGGTAGAGATCGAGCTCCCGGTGCCTGATACACTGCCAACGTCTGCTGAAAGTTTTAGATCAAGCTCCAGTACGTGGTTGGAGTTGTATATTGAGTCCGTTCATATTGTAAATGTTTTGTAAGGGTTGTATAATATCGTCCTAGAGGTCGTGGATGTATAACCCTAGTTGTATATGTTTTGGTCGTGATATCTATATCAGGTTACTTTCCAAACCAGGTTATGTCAGGGCTGCACCATGTGTATGTTGAAAGGTTTTCGTGGATTCCGCTGTGTGGTGTTTCATATAGAATGTTTTATATCTATGATTAGTATGTTTATCAGGTTCAGCGTTTCAATAGGGTCAACAGGGATCGTTAGAGGTGACAATGTCTGTTGGCTTCAAGCCGTCTTTCGGGCTAAGCTAGCAGGTGGTCCGGGAGGGGGTGTGACAACTTGGTATCAGAGCAGTTAGCTCCATGGGAAATGAGACATGGCAGTTAGTGCTAAGAAAATCCAGGAAGTAAATAGTTAGACGTTTGGTCAGTTCAGATAGAACTAGCGGAGTATGGTCCGAGTATTGTTGAGAGTGAGTCCAGTCAGGACTAGAATGTGGGTATAAGTTTAGTATCATGCATCTGAGTGAAGTATCTATAGCATGTCTGATGTGTTGATATGTTATAGGGGTCATGCCACCACGTACCAGCAGACGACGCAGGCAGAATCAGGACGGGACGCAGGATCCTACCCAAAGTCAATCTGAAAGGGGATCCAGTACCCCGAGAGGTCAGGATGAGGCAGGGAGTGAGCGATTTGCTAGATCTGCACAGGAGATTGGTAGGCCAGAGAGAGCAGGGCCTAGTGATCCAAAAAAGACGTATGGGATTGAACGGTTGAAGAAGTTAGGAGCCACCGTGTTTGAGGGTTCCACGGATCCAGCTCACGCCGAGGTTTGGTTGAATATGTTGGAGAAATGCTTCGACGTGATGAGTTGTCTTGAGGAGCGAAAAGTCAAATTAGCCACATTCCTTTTGCAGAAGGAGGCCGAGGGATGGTGGAAGTCCATTATAGCCAGGCGCAGTGATGCACGTACGTTAGATTGGCAGACATTCAGGGGCATATTCGAGGAAAAGTACTACCCCACCACATATTGTGAGGCGAAGAGAGATGAGTTTCTGGAGCTGAAACAAGGGTCACTTTCAGTGGCCGAGTACGAGAGGAAGTATACCGAGCTTTCACGGTATGCTGAAGTGATTGTGGCATCGGAGAGTGACAGGTGTCGCAGGTTTGAGAGAGGGCTACGTTTTGAGATACGTACCCCAGTTACCGCTATTGCCAAGTGAACGGATTTTTCCCAGCTAGTAGAGACTGCTTTACGTGTGGAGCAGAGTATTATAGAGGAAAAGGCGGCATTGGAGCCTAGTCGTGGAGCTCCAACAGCTAGTGGTTTTCGGGGTCGTGAGCAGCGGAGGTTCACACCTGGAGTGAATGTTTCAGGTCGTCAAGACTTCAAGCGTCGATCTGGTGGCCAGTTATCAAGGCAGATGAGTTCGGGTAGTGCCTATCAGAGGTAGAGTCAAAGAGCCCCCAGTCAGTCTGCGAGTTCGGTAGCAAGACCGCGAACGGGTCAGGAGTCCGTTGCTAGTGAATCCAGGAGAACCCCATGTGTAAGTTGTGGCAAGAATCATCGGGGTCAATGTCTTGTTCGCGTCGGTGTGTGTTACCAATGTGGACAACCAGGGCATTTCAAGAGGGATTGCCCACAGCTGAGGGCAGCAGTTCAGAAGGACCAGGGAGTTGAGTCCCACACAGTTGAGCAGCCGAGAATCCCAGCAGCCACAGGAGAAGGCACCAGTGGTGCAAGGCAGAAGGGAGTTGTGGGGAGACCTAGGCAGCAGGGAAAAGTCTACGCCATGACTCAACAGGAAGCAGAGGATGCACCAGATGTGATCATTGGTACGATTTTGATGTGTAATGTACCTGCACGTGTTTTATTAGATCCAGGCGCTACGCATTCCTTTGTTTCTAGTATGTTTTTAACTAAGCTGAATAGGATGCTAGAGCCTTTATCTGAGGAGTTAGTCATATGCACTCCAGTTGGTGACATTTTATTAGTTAATGAGGTGTTGCGTGATTGTGAGGTTGTAGTAGAAGGTCTCTGTATGTTAGTGGATCTTCTTCCCCTAGAGTTGCAGGCGTTGGATGTGATTTTGGGAATGGATTTCTTATTCACTCACTATGCTTCTATGGATTGCCATAGGAAGGAAGTGACTTTTAGGAAACCAGGTTCGACTGAAGTTGTTTTCAGGGGTGAGAGGAAGATTATTCCTACGAGTTTGATTTCAGCTCTGAAAGCTGAGAAGTTGTTGAGGAAAGGTTGCACAGCGTTTCTTGCGCACGTAGTAGAGGTGCAAGAAGAAAAGCTGAAACCAGAAGATGTTCCTGTGGTGAACGAATTTCTTGATGTTTTCCCAGCTGATTTATCGGGTTTGCCACCTGATAGAGAGGTGGAGTTCACTATTGAATTGTTACCAGGAACATCACCTATTTCACAGGCACCATACAGGATGGCTCCGAGCGAGCTTAAGGAGCTGAAGGTGCAGTTGCAAGAACTAGTTGACAAGGGATACATCAGGCCTAGCGTATCACCTTGGGGAGCTCCAGTGTTATTCGTGAAGAAGAAAGATGGTACCCTGAGATTATGCATTGATTACAGGCAGTTAAACAAGGTCACGAAACGTAACAAGTATCCTCTACCACGCATCGATGACTTGTTTGACCAGTTAAGGGGAGCAGCAGTGTTCTCTAAAATTGATCTGAGGTCAGGATACCACCAGCTGAAGGTTAGGGAATCAGATATTCCTAAGACAGCATTCAGGACGAGGTATGGGCACTATGAGTTTTAGTGATGCCATTCGGTTTAACGAATGCGCCAGCAGTTTTCATGGACCTCATGAACAGGATCTTCCATCAGTATTTAGATCAGTTTGTGATAGTGTTCATCGACGACATTCTAGTTTATTCAATTGACAAGAAAGCCCATGAGGAACATCTGAGGATTGTTCTACAGACACTACGTGATAAACAACTATACGCTAAGTTCAGCAAATGTGAGTTCTGGTTGAATCAAGTGGTGTTCTTAGGGCATGTAGTTTCAGCGGACGGAGTTAGTGTTGACCCGCAGAAAGTGGAAGCTGTTGTCAACTGGGAGAGACCAGCTAGTGCAACAGAGGTACGTAGTTTCCTAGGCCTAGCTGGGTACTACAGACGCTTTGTTGAGGATTTCTCACGATTAGCATTACCCTTGACAGCTTTGACAAGGAAGAATGCTAAGTTTGAGTGGTCGGATAAATGCGAACAGAGTTTCCAGGAGCTGAAAAAGAGATTGGTGACAGCGCCTATTCTGACACTTCCTGTAACAGGGAAGGAGTATGTGATCTATTGTGATGCTTCGAGGCAAGGATTAGGTTGCATGCTGATGCAGAAGGAAAGGTAATAGCTTATGCTTCAAGGCAATTGAAGAAGCATGAGTGTAATTACCCTACCCATGATCTTGAGCTAGCAGCAGTTGTTCTAGCACTGAAGATCTGGAGACATTATTTATTCGGTGAGAAGTGCCACATTTTCACGGATCATAAGAGTTTGAAGTACATCTTTGATCAGAAAGAGCTGAATCTGAGGCAGAGGCGATGGCTAGAACTAATCAAAGACTATGACTGTACCATAGAATATCATCCAGGTAAGGCTAACGTGGTAGCAGATGCGTTAAGTAGGAAGTCGATGCTTCCGAAGAGTGCCTCGTGTGGTATTCGAACAAGCTTGCTAAGTGAGTTAAGAGGTTTCAAGGCAGTTATGACTGCAAAAAGCTCAGGGAGTCTTTTAGCTCAATTTCAGGTTAGGTCTTCTCTAGTAGCAGAGATTGTGAGAAGACAGCTAGAGGATAGTAATTTGCAGAAGATGCTTGCAAAGTCCAAGCAAGGCCCAGAGGCAGAATTTGAGCTGACAGCAGACGGAGCCATAGTTAAGCAAGGAAGACTATGCGTTCCGAGTATTAGTGAGCTTAAGAGTGCTATATTAGAGGAAGCTCACAGTTCAGCTTACGCTATGCATCCAGGAAGCACCAAGATGTATAGAACTCTGAAGAAAACTTAATGGTGGCCTGGTATGAAGCAGGAGATAGCTGAATATGTCGATAGATGTTTGATCTGTCAACAGGTTAAACCAGTAAGACAGAGGCCAGGAGGACTCCTTAATCCACTGCCAGTGCCAGAGTGGAAGTGGGAGCATATTACCATGGATTTTCTGTTTGGATTACCCCGTACGTCTAGTGGACATGATGGTATATGGGTAATAGTGGATAGACTCACCAAGACAGCGCAGTTTATACCGATTAAAGCGACGTCTACACTAGATCAGCTAGCTAAACTATACGTCGACAGGATTGTGAGTCAACATGGAGTTCCAGTGTCCATAGTTTCAGATAGGGATCCAAGGTTTACTTCTAAGTTTTGGCCTAGTGTGCAGAAAGCAATGGGAACAAAGTTGAAGTTCGGTACAGCGTTCCATCCCCAGACAGATGGTCAGTCAGAGAGGACCATCCAGACCTTAGAGGACATGTTGAGAGCATGTGTCCTTCAGTTTAAGGGAAGTTGGGATACCCACTTATCACTTATGGAGTTTGCTTATAATAACAGCTATCAGTCTAGTATCGGCATGGCACCATTCGAGGCTTTGTATGGCAGACCATGCAGAACTCCTGTGTGCTGGAACGAAGTGGGAGAGCGAAAGCTAGTTGGTCCTAAGTTGGTACAAGTTACGTCAGACAATATTAAGCGGATTAGGGAGAATCTGAAAATAGCTCAGGATCGACAGAAGAGCTATGCAGATAAGCGACGAAGAGACTTAGAGTTCCAGGTTGGAGATCAAGTTTTCTTGAAGTTATCTCCGTGGAAAGGTGTTCTTCGCTTTGGGAGGAAAGGTAAGCTGAGTCCTAGATATATTCGACCTTACCAGATATTAGAACGAGTTGGACCAGCAGCCTATAGACTTGAGTTGCCAGTGGAACTCACTCGAATACATGATGTTTTTCATGTGTCCATGTTGAGGAAATATATTCCAGATCCGTCCCATGTGTTGCAAATGCAACCAATTGAGCAGAAGGAAGACTTGAGTTATAAGGAGGAAGCGGTTCAGATCCTCGACAGGAAGGAGCAAGTTTTGAGGAACAAAACGATCCCACTCGTGAAAGTTCTTTGGAGACATCACGGAGTAGAGGAGGCAACCTGGGAGTCAGAAGATCAAATGAGGAGGAGTTACCCGACACTCTTCACCTAAGAACTTCTAAATTTCGAGGACGAAATTTCATAAGGGGGAGGTAAGTTGTAAACCCGAGACTTCTCTAGGATCATTTTCTCTTGTCATCTCTTGTTGGGATTACTAAGTTAAAAGAAGAAAGGAAAGAAAAGGAAAAGGAAAAGGAAAAGGAAAATGGAAGGAAAAGAAAAAAAAAGAGAGAAAAGAAATCAGCAAAGAAAAAAAAAAAGAAAGAAAAGAAAGGAAGTGGAAATGGACAGCACAAAGCCCACCACCGACAACCACATTTTTCAGCCCAATTTCATTTCGTTTCTCCATCATTTTCCATTCAAACTTTCAGAGCACTTTGAGGAGAGAGTGAAGGAAGAAGAAGAAGAAGAATTTCGTGGTTTGAGGTTGAAGAAGATAGGAAAAAGTTCATGCAAAGCCAGCCATTGCAGAATCTGGGTGCAAACTGTCAACCTCTGGTTTTGTTTTCGGTTTGAGCTACACAGAAGGAATCAAGAGGTGAGGTTTGATTTTCTTGAAAGTTAGTTCATTTTCTAACAAATTTCATGAAGGAATCTTGACCTAAATCGTATGAGAAGTGGATGGTTTTTGGAATGGAAAACAGAGCACAGGATTTTCTAGCAAAGCAGGAGGATCTCTGGTTTTCTCTGATGTTTTGAGCATTCTGGGGTGTACAAGTTGAATCAGAAGCTCTATTTGGTATGGTTGGAAAGCTTGTTCAATTATCTACAACTTCCATGAAGAATTTGTGAGCCAAAAATGACTTGACGTAGGTTTAATTTCAGGAGGAAGATAAAGGGGTAACAGAGAAGCTCGAATCTGTGTTGTCTGATTTCGGGGCATTTCTGGACACATTGGTTGGGAATATCATTTTCATTTATTCAGGTAAGTTGTAGAGTGTTCGAAAAGGAAGAGTTTGATGTGTATTTCATTAATTTTGGTTAAGTATCGAGGAAGTTATGGGTGTTGGAAGTTAGGGTATAGAATCTGGAAAATCTGGAGAGTAGAGTGTGAATGTGATTCTTAATCCAATTGTTTAAAAATTCATGAGCATGGAAAGACAAAGCTATCTATGGTTCTAATGCTCGGTTTTGGTTATTTGACAGGCCAAGAGGAAATAGGTCGAGTCTACAAACCGGGGAACTAGATAAGACTGTGAGTGACAAAATGAATTTCGAAAATGTTCTTAAATGGTTGTTCATGATTATATGTTTTATATGCTTTACCATGAATGATATATGATTTTTATGAACGGTTTCAAGCATGAGTTTTGAGCTCAGATTTTCTAATGAGGTTTATATACGAGCACGTGTCTAATGACTTTATGAAAAATAGCTGAAACGATATCTTTTAAAGTAAAGTATGGATTAGCAAGTACTTTTAAACGATTTCCAGTTTTTCATGAGCAAGCTGAGTAAGCTTAAGTTTTACGAAAGATAACGATAAGCAGGCATGTTTTAATGTTTTCATGTGATTTTCTGAGATTTCTATTGACTACATGACTGAGATATTGAGCCCGAGGCTATATGGTACCGTGTGCACACAGGTTATATTCCGTTGTTGACGTTGAGTGTACTCCGTGACAACGATGGTGTCGTGAGTGCTGGGCGGGCCCCACTACGACAAAGACGATGGGAGTGTTGGGCGGGCCCCACTACATCGTAGGACTAGTAAACGTTGGTCGTACTGGGCGTGCCCTACACAACGTAAATCGGTCATGTTAGTTAAAACGTTTGATGTACTTAATATGCCTTGCTAGATTTTTAATGACGAACTTGCGAGATGTTTTGGAAAGCCTTTATTATTACACGTTTATGTTAAACGCTTTGATTGAGCATATTTATACGTTTAAAGGTTTATCACGTGTTTTGACTTCCGGATTTAGGGTTTTAAAGTTAGTCACTCACTGGGCTTCGTAGCTCATTCTTTCAAAATGTTTTCCACTTTTCAGGTAGAGATCGAGCTCCCGGTGCCTGATACACTGCCAACGTCTGCTGAAAGTTTTAGATCAAGCTCCAGTACGTGGTTGGAGTTGTATATTGAGTCCGTTCATATTGTAAATGTTTTGTAAGGGTTGTATAATATCGTCCTAGAGGTCGTGGATGTATAACCCTAGTTGTATATGTTTTGGTCGTGATATCTATATCAGGTTACTTTCCAAACCAGGTTATGTCAGGGCTGCACCATGTGTATGTTGAAAGGTTTTCGTGGATTCCGCTGTGTGGTGTTTCATATAGAATGTTTTATATCTATGATTAGTATGTTTATCAGGTTCAGCGTTTCAATAGGGTCAACAGGGATCGTTAGAGGTGACAATGTCTGTTGGCTTCACGCCGTCTTTCGGGCTAAGCTAGCAGGCTGTCCGGGAGGGGGTGTGACATATCTTGCTAAGAAAAAGATGGCAAAGTAGATGAAAACAGTGTACCTCACCTCCACTTGCAGCGCTCGATTACAGCAGCAAGTGCCTGACAAACTTACTGATCCAGGGAGTTTCTCTATTCCCTGTAGTTTTTGTACCTATTCTTTTCGGGCTTTATGTGATTTAGTTGCTAGCATAAATATCATGCCTTTATCTTTATATAAGAAATTAAATATAGGAGATATTAAACCTACTGCTGTGAAACTACAATTGGTTGATCAGTCTGTTGTCAGCCCATGTGGAATAGTTGAAAATGTTCTTATTAAAGTAGGTAAATTACTTCTCCCTGTTGATTTCTTTATTACGAATGTTAAGGAAAACCCTGCAGTCCCAGTCATATTAAGGAGACCTTTCCTTGCCACTGGGCGAGTCATTATTGACATAGAGCGTATGGAGCTGACTCTGAGAGTCCTACATGAGAAAAAAGTCTTCAAAGCATTCATGGATTCTAAGGATAATTCGAGCGCTATGGTGGTGGGTTACAGGAAAGGTGCCAGCAAAAGCACCATTGATGGAGCGCCTGACATTAGACCTCCTTGATGCATGCACAGTCAACACGTCGAGCTAAAGATGTTAAACAAGCACTTATGGGAGGCAACCCAAGGTAGTTTTGTTGTTGTTTTGTCATTTTTTTTATTTTATTGATTGTTTTTGGTTTTATAGGTCTTTGGATCTTGTGGCTTTTGGCTTGTAAGCATCCATGAGAAGGTCATCATTCCAGGGCAGTATTGTTCACCCCTTCCACTCTTTTCTTGTTCTCATACTTGAATATGCTCTACTTTTATATACATTGAGGACAATGCCCTTGAGCATCTTATTTCGGGCTATATTTTTTGAGCTTATTGTGAATTTGCCATATGGTTGTTTTTTTTTGGATGCTATTTTTGCATGACTATGATGTCATAGGATAGGCTTTCTTGTCAATCTTTAAGCTTTTGATGAGTTGTTAGCATGATTGCCCAAAAAGGGAGACTTTTTAAAATTTTTCTAGGAGATGTCTTGCATTAGTGGAGTATTTTCCTTGGTTAGAGTTGGACTTGAATGCTTAGAAGTGAATTATTAGGTTCATATGCTCGTTTTCATTTCGATAGAAGTGAATTATCATGCTCATAGAGAAAAATCATTCTTGTCTTTACTTTTGAAAGAAAATAATGTCGGCTTGTGTACACCATATGCAGTGAATAATAATGTTTTAGACAAAAAGAGCCACCCTTATTGTGATCAATTAGGCCAACCCTAAATTTGGGTTGTGGGTCCCTACAATAGGTGTGTGAAAGCTAGTGCCACTTTTAAATTGCTTAATTTAATTGAAATCTATAAAAGCACCTACGTATGGATGAAAACAAACTAATTTGTTTTATTGGCTCATTAGTAAATCCTTAGTGCCAGTGTAGAGGGAAGATGAGTTGAGAGTTTAACAATCCAATCCCGAGCTAGTAGAGTCTAATCTAATTAAGTTAGGTCTCACTTATTCAAGTTAATTTTGAAAAAATTTCGATTTGTCAGCCTCATTGAGCCTTATGTGCATGTCTCTTGATTGCTTGATTATTAACTTGTGAGCCTTGAGGATTGAGTCATGTTTATTGCATCTATTCTTCAACCTATGTTTGATTTGTAGTTTGCTCGAGGACTAGCAAAAGCTTAAGTTTGGGAGTGTTTGATAGCGAGCATAGCAAGCTATTTTTCCTATCTATTTTAGTTAGTCTTGAGATTAAATCGGCCAAAATTATGCACTTTAATGTTTATTTTGTAGGAAATAAATTCTTGTAGGAAATGTTGAATTAGGAAGTTGATCGGGTGCTTGGGACCAAAAGAAGAGCAAAAGAAGCAAAAAAAAATCAAAGTCGAAGGCTTATAAATGAGGCAAGTCCGAGAGCTAGCGTCTCGACGCTACTTTCTGGGCGTCTCGATGCTAGCAATTTCCTTGTTTGATTCAGGCGGCAAAGGTTACAGCGTCGAGACGCTGTGACTATAGCGTCTCAACGCTCTCGATTTTTCCTTAAACAGAATGGGCGACAATCGGACAGTGTCACAACGCTACCCATAGCATCTTGACGCTGTCGACAGATTTTCTATAAATAAAAAGCGATTTGCTACGGCCAAGGAGAGTTCTTTTGGTGGATTTTTAACCTTAATTCCGATTAGAGACCTCTTGTGGGAGCCAGAGGAAGATTGGAGAGGGGGATTGAAGACAATAGCTCGAGGATATCGTCACAGAAACGTGCGGCATCAACGAGATTAGAGTTTTTATCTTTCTCTTTCCATTCTTTAGTTGTTGTTATGGCTTTTATCGTATCTAGCTTATATTCTAACACGAATGTTGAGTAGTTAGGCCTTTAATTCTTGGGATTGATGTAGCCTTTGGGTGTTATGGATTAATCTTGGATGTATTCTTTGATTTCATTTATGCACAGTCTTTTCTTAATGCTTTCAATTTATTGGCCATGAATTGAATGATGTTTTGTCTAAATCTTGCTTGGGAGAGGGGGTTTAGCTTAGATCTTGATATGCATAACTAGGATAATCTTAAGATTGGGAGATTTAAGACAATCTTAGAAATACTTAAAAAGGATTAGACTTAAGGCCTTGCATGCTAATGAGTTTAGATAGGGATATTGAATTCATTGCATGTTAGAAAATTATTTATGCTCAGGAGAGATAAATATGAATCTTGATATTCCTAGATTTTTGAATCATAACATGTTAAATCATCCAAGTAATTAATTCATAACCTTAATAGGTGAAGTCAATTCCCTAAGAGTTTTCCCTCCAATTGAATTCCCAATCTTTTAATTCTTGCATTAGATTCCTTTGCATCATTAAATCTTTATCCCTAAATAAAATTGAGTGAAACTATTCACGGTAATTAATCTAGTTAGAAACCAATCCAGAGGATGATATTTGATTTGAAAAATCACTATATTATAACTTGGCTCATACACTTGCGGTAAGAAAAATTGCGCATCAGATGGCGAGGGGCTACTCATTCAAGGGGCATCCTTCTAAAGATCCCTACTCACACCTTCGCTCGTTTATAAAATTTGTGGAACTGTCAAAACGAATGGTGTTACCACCGATGCAATTAGGCTAAGGCTTTTTCCTTTCTCTCTACAGGACAAAGCTAAGGATTGGTTGGAATCTCTGGCACCTAGGAGCATCAACACATGGGATGAGTTGGCTCAGGCACTCCTTATGATTTTTCCCTCCTGCTAGGACCACAAAATTCCATACTGAGATTGAGACTTTCAGGCAGAACGATGATGAGCAATTGTACGAAACTTGGGAGCGATATAAGAAGATGCTCAGGAGATGCCCACAGCATGGATATCTCGACTGGCTCCAGGTACAGTTATTTTATAATGGTCTTAGTAGTTCTACTAAAACTATCTTTGATACTTCTGCAGGAGGGAGTTTTCTTTCAAAGACGGTGGATAATGCTAAGGAACTGTTGGAAGAAATGGCATCCACAAGCTACCAATGGCCCACGGATAGAACCCCAGTAAAGTAAAAAGTTGAAATCTATGAGTTCGATGAGTCAAATTCCCTCAAGGCACAAATGGCTTCCTTCACAAATACCTTTAACAAACTGACGGCGTCGAAAGAAGTCAAATCGATTGCTTCCCTAGCCGAAAGCCATACAAAGAAAGAAGACCAAGAGGTGGAACAAGTACAATTTATTGGCAACCGAGCATTCAATCAGACGCAAAATTTTCCAAATTTTTACCACTCGGGTTTGCGTAGTCATGAGAATTTTCCTCACGCTAACATTAATCGATCTCGATAAAGCGTTATTTGAGTGATTCAGTAATTTGGTTATTGAATAATCGAGTTTGCATTAATAAACCCTAAATCCAATAAACTAAGATCCAAGGTTGTTTAAATGAAACTTGGACTAGTATGTGGGGACATACGGGGATCGATGTCCAAGTAACAACCTAAATGGTCTATAGTATAGGGATAAGGTTGGGTACCTTATCCTGGTGACACTATGAGATACGACCCACTTTGTATTCGATACAGATGCAGTGATCCAAAGCATCCATGTAGGAGACATGTGAGTGGGGGTATCCTATGCAATGAGTTTGCATAAAACCGGAACGCGAAATAGTAACCACTAGATGTAACGTTGTTGACTAGTTTAGGTTTCTATTTCAATAGGATTACCTAGGTACCTCAATCTCAATCCTAGGTCTGTTATGAACCCCTTTTTAGGAGGGATTGTCCTTAGATTTGTATGGGTGAGAGTAGCCTATTCGCCGACTCAACAATCCTACCATTTCAGGGGCAAGACCGAGTGGGGGCTGGGAACATAACAATACAAGATTGAATTCACTCCTTCCCCTATTGGGGTAAGTAGATGTGTGTTCCCTTAAGGGCTGATTCCGGGGCTTGAACAAAAGTGCACTCACCTCTCCTGGCCCGAGAGGAATTTCTGTTTAGTGGTTGGACCCTAAACAGGTTGTTCATTAGAGGGATCAGTGGTACTTAAGGATCCAGAGGTAACCCAGGGGTATAACGGTAATTTGACCCAGCTGGCGTTACGAACACTCGTGAAGGATTGACTTATTGTACTGGTCGATATCCATGGACACAAAAATATTCTACAGTGAGAAGAGTGCAGTTGTGGGTCTTTCGTGGAGTGAACCATAGTTAACGAATATTGATTAATTTTATTAATAAGTTTAGCCAATTAATCTCATATCGTTGGAGCTTCTGATCTGTAGGTCCATTAGGTCCCATCGATAGCTCATTTAGGGCGTTGAGGTAAATTTCTAGGGGAGAATTGTATATTCGAAGGAGTTCGAATATTGAGATTGAAATATGAATTAGATTCATATTAAAACTATAGGTTATAATTAATGCGCATTGGATGCACACTAATACTATAGGTTATGTGAGAGAGATATAATTAAATATATGATATTTAATTGAAGAATTAATTAATTATTGAATTAATTAGTCTTTTTGTTTTAATTTAATTTAATTAAATTTGATTTAATTAAATTGCATTAAAACTATAGGTTATATGGGAATATTTATATAAATATGATTTATATAAATAAATTAAATCAATTGTTGATTTAATTGTTTAATTCAATAATTATTAATAATTTGGTTTTTTAATAATTTTAATTAATTTGATTCATCAGTTGTGATAACTGATAAATCATGGTTTTTCCCATTAACTGCCTGATGCACATAAAAAGATGAGAGTCTTAAGGAGAGAGTTAAGTTGATTGTGAACGCTCTCTCAATTGGCTCTTTTTCCCTCACACTCTCTCTCTCTGGTTCTCCAGTATTTTGAGCTTTTTCACAGAATCCCTTTTCTCCCTAGAGATTTTCTTTCTCCCACAAGAAACCTCACAAAGGCCTCTGTAGTCATACTGGTGAAATCTTGTGGTTGGTGTCATAGTGGTGAATTTTCCATCAAGTTAGAGGATCAAGGGGCTGCTGAAAATCAGAGAAGAAAACTTGGAGAATTTGGTGAAATTCGGTCAAGACTTAAACGGCGGTAAGTTTCTTCTTCATCCCTTTGATCCCTAGGCTTAAATCAAGATTAGATCTAAGGTTTTAATTCAAATTCAGCATGTTTATAGCCTTAATTTACATTTTTTATGTGATAAATATTGTTGTAATTTTGCCTCTGTATTGGTATTTAAAACGGATTTTAAAACAGTGTTTGGTTCTGTAAATTCTTCTGCTGCAAAAGGGTTTTTTATCCTTTCAATTGGTATCAGAGCCATCTCTGTCCCTTTAAAATTCATTTTAAATTTGCAGATGGTTTTGTAGGTGGGATTAAATTGCATTATGAATGTTAATTTGCTGTGAACTGGAGGTTTTTTGGCCTTGGATTTACTGTTTTTTTTATGCGATCAAAAGTGTAAGGGCCCCTGCGTTTTGGGCATTTATCAGTAAATTTAGTCTGTAAGTCCATGTCTAAAAATAGGCTTGAATAACGATGAAGATCAGGACCAAATTTGACCAAAAACGGCGGAAAACGATGGCAAAAATCGTGAATTTGGTGGCTGAAAATCGTAGGAAATCGAAAAAAAAATCGGAAAAGTGCTTCAGGCACAAGGGCTGATGTCAACGAGGCGCGGTTCAGAGGTCTCAGGTGCGCACAGTCCTGCGACGTCAGCGGTTCGGTCCGTGAAGAGGCGCGGTTCGCGTCTGGTTCCTCCGATTCGTTGACTATATCGCTGGTTCATTGACTGGCCCGAGAGTTTCGGTTGGTTCAAGCGGTTTTCCGGGTGGTTCAAGCGGTTTTTTGGCTGGTACGAGCGGTTTTGGCACGTTTATTGGCGGTTTTGGTCCGGTTCGGAGCGGCTGAAGGCTTTTAAGATAGAATTTTGTAAAATTAATGTAATATTTTGCTTTAATTTTATCCTAGGGGCCAATTAACCGGTTCATATGCTATTTTATATGCTTTATGGATGTCATATAATTTATAATCCCACCAGATTATAAGCATGTTCATGCATTTTTTATATATTATAAATTGTTATAATGTATGGTTGAAATACATGATTATTTTCATGAATGATTTAATATATATGAGTTATATTAAATACATGAAAATGGATGAGCATGATGCATGCAATTATATAGTTGAATATAAAGAGTTATATTTAAAATGGTTGTTTGCAGCATGCTCGTATGATTTTCTTGATTGGCAATAATATAAATGTTATTATTATTAACAAGAAAATCAACGTTGCATTGAGCATGAAACATCCATAGTTTTAATATAATTGTTATATTAAATTCATGCAATACAAATGGTATAGTTTAATTAATTAATTAGAATATGACTGTTAATTGAATTAAAACTATAGTATGCATGATTATAGGACTAATCATTAAAATTTGAAATAGTTTAAAATTAATGATTAGAAACCGTCAATCTATAATCAAGAGATGCATGCAAAACATAGGACCTAAGGTCACATTCTAATTTTAATGAGTTAAAATTAATTAGACCTAAGGTCACATTCTAATAGAATTAGAATAATATCTTACTTAGTTTTGAAATAGTTTTAATCTACTAAGTAGGACAAACATTACTATGATTATAAAGGAACTCTCCCAGTGAGGTTTTGTCTAGGCTGGGGGTATTTACGTTGACGGTTTACGGAACACCTCCTACATGGGAACTGACCCAGAACTTGAGTTGAATTAATCATAGTCTAATGTCAACATGCAATGTCACTAGGTAATTAAAAGGGTTTAATTCACTTAGACATTAGAGTAAAGACCTTTATATAAGAGTTATATACAGACATAGACTTAGATAGATTCACTTAGCTGGAATTTACCTAAGTAATAGACCCTTTAATTATAAAAATACTTAGTGTGAGGAAATATATCAAAACAAGATTTTCATAAATCAAGTTTTGCTCTCACGTCCTCAAGAGTTCACAACGTGAGGTCCAAACTTGGCCTCGAGTCACCCTGGGAGTGACCCCCTACGGGTGGTGTTTGCATTGATCAATATCAAGGTGAATGAGGGAGTATTTTATGGTAAGTGGGAGCAGGACACGTGTCAACGTATCCTACGGTCTCCTCCATTAGGTTGCACCGTGAGATCCCCATGATCTGTCTGCGAGTCGCCCTGGGACCGATCACTCTACGGAGGGCTTGATCATGAGAGTCGGAACAAAGCAAACTCCAGAAAGGGATAGGGTTTCTTAGGTCCATTTCCAACATTGACTTTCCCTACGGTAGCATTGTTGGGGCCGATCTCTAAATCTGAAAATGGAGGGTTACACTTACGGGGAATTGTTAAGGTGTTAATAATTTCCTGACCGAAAAAACGGTAGCTAAAAAGTATTGGAATATGAGTTATTCTGGGAATAGGGATTGGCTGAGATTGTCTCAATTCAGGGGAGGAGTAGCTGACTGCCCTACGGTAGTTGTTGCTCTAAACCTCTGAAGTATCATTGCAAAAATGAATGTTTATTCTATGGGTTGCTAAATTGATTGGATTAAAATAATAATATTATTTTGTGTAATGGGTTAATGCAACATCACTAATTAAGTTAATTTGTCTGTTTCAGCATGAATCATTCTTTGTATGCCTCTAATAACGCCAATTTAAAAACTATTATTGCTAATACAACTAAGATAATGAACTTAAACACTACTTGCATGGAATTGGTCTTAACCGAGGACTGTCCTCAGACCAACATGTCTAATTCATCTGAAATTGTTCATGATGAATATGACATAAACTGCTTAGCAAAACTCAATGAAAATAAATGTCATTTATTGGTCATTGAAACGTGTATAGTGGAAAATGATGATTCAACCTGGATCCTTGATTCAGGTGCCACTCATCACGTATGCTCTTCTTTTGAGCGAATGAGCTCCTGGCAACAATTAGATGCTGGGGAAATGACTCTCAGAGTTGGGACTGGAGAGTTCATTTCAGCTAAAGCAATGGGAGACATTAAAATGTTCTTCTCCAGGGAACGTTATATGTTATTGGATAATGTATACATAGTTCCTAAAATAAAAGAAATTTGATTTCTATTTCTTGTTTGCTTGAACAAGGATATTCAGTGTCCTTTTCTATAAATGAAGCTTTCATTACTAAAAGCGGTGCTGATATCTATTCTGCAAAATTGGAGAACAATTTATATGTTTTAAGACCAATAGAGTCTAAGGCTATTTTGAACAATGAGATGTTTAAAACAGCTGAGACTCAACCAAAAAGGCAAAGAGTTTCTCAAAGTACCTATCTTTGCCACTTGAGACTTGGCCACTTAAATCTCAATAGAATTGGGAAATTGATTAAGAACGGACTTCTAAGCCAGTTAGAAGATGGTACTTTACCTTCGTGTGAGTCATGTCTTGAAGGTAAAATGACCAAACGACCTTTTTCTAGAAAAGGTTATCGTGCCAAGGATCCCTTAGAGCTCGTACATACGAATCTCTATAGTCCAATGAATGTTAAGGCTCGAGGAGGGTATGAATATTTCATCTCTTTTATAGATGATTATTCAAGGTATGATTATTTATACCTAATAAGTCATAAGTCTGAAGCCCTTGAAAAGTTCAAGGAGTATAAGGCTAAAGTTGAGGACTTATTAGGTAAGACCATTAAAACACTTCGATCTGGTCAAGGTGGAGAATATTTGGACTTAGAATTCTAGAACTATTTGATGGAACATGGAATCTCATCCCAACTCTTAGCTCCAGGTACACCTCAACAAAATGGTGTATCTGAAAGGAGAAACAGAACCTTGTTAGACATGGTTCGATCCATGATGAGCTATGCTCAGTTGCCTAATTCTTTTTGGGGTTATGCAGTAGAGACTGCAATTTATATTTTGAATGTTCTTCCCTCAAATAATGTTTCTAAAATACCATTTGAGCTCTAGAAATGACGTAAAGCTAGTTTACGTCATTTCAGAATTTGGGGCTGCCCTGCACACATGTGCTAGTGGCAAACCCAAAGGAATTGGATTCACGTTCAAAATTGTGCCTATTTGTAGGCTACCCAAAAGAAACTAGAGGTGGATACTTCTTCGATCCACAAGAAAATAAAGTGCTTGTATCGACAAATGCTACTTTCTTGGAAGAGGACCACGTTATAGAACATAAACCACGCAGTAAAATTGTGTTGAGTGAACTTTTTGGGGAAGCTACAAATGAATCAACAAGAGTTGTTGATGAGGTTGGACCTTCAACAAGGGTTGTTGATGGGCCCAGTTAAGAGGTTGGACCTTCAACAAGAGTTGTTGATGAGCCCAGTACATCTGGTCAAGCCCATCCTTCTCAACAGTTGAGAATGTCGCGACGTAGTGGGAGGGTTGTTATTCAACCTGAACGCTATCTGGGTTTAGCAGAAACTCCAGCTGTCATACCTGATGATAGAGTTGAGGATCCATTAACCTTTAGACAGGCAATGAATGAGTGGATCATGACCAGTGGGTCAAAGCTATGGACCTGGAGATGGAGTCTATGTACTTCAATCAAGTCTGGGATCTTGTAGACCTACCTGAAGGGGTAAAACCCATAGGGTGCAAATGGATCTACAAGAGAAAACGAGACGCAGCTTGGAAAGTACAAGCTTTCAAAGCTCGACTTGTGGCAAAAGGTTATACCCAAAAGGAAGGGGTGGACTATGAAGAAACCTTCTCCCCAGTTGCCATGTTAAAGTTGATAAGGATACTCTTTCCATTGCCACGTTTTATGATTATGAGATTTGGCAAATGGATATCAAGTCTGCTTTTCTGAATGGCAATCTTGAAGAGAGCATCTTTATGTCTCAACCAGAGAGGTCATTGCTGAAGGTTAGGAGCAAAAAGTTTGCAAGCTTAAACGATCCATTTATGGGTTAAAGCAAGCTTCCATATCTTGGAATATAAGGTTTGACACTGCTGTCAAATCTTATAGCCTTTGACCAGAACATTGATGAGTCTTGTGTTTACAAAAGGATTATAACAGTTCAGTAGCTTTTCTGGTGCTGTAGAATATCTAGCTGAAATTAAAACTTGGCTATCAACTGAGTTCGAAATGAAAGATTTGTGTGAAGCTTAGTATGTTCTAGGGATTCAAATCCTGTCTCAAGCATCCTATATAGACAAGTTGTTGTCCAAATATAAGATGCAGAATTCCAAGAGGGGTTTACTACCCTTCAGGCATGGAATTCATTTGTCTAAGGAACAGTGTCCTAAGACACCTCAAGAAATGAGGATATGAGACGGATCCCTTATGCTTCAGGTGTGGGCTGCCTTATGTATGTCATGTTGTGTACTAGGCCTGACATATGCTATGCAGTTGGGATAATTAGTAGATACCAGTCTAATCCAGGGTTAGACCACTGGACTGTAGTGAAAAACATCCTCAAGTATCTTAGGAGAACGAGGGACTATCAGCTTGTGTATGGTGCTAAGGATTTGATCCTTACAGGATACACAAACTATGACTTTCAGACTGATAAGGATTCTAGGAAATCCACATCAGGGTCAGTGTTTACCCTTAACGGGGGAGCTGTAGTCTGGTGTAGCATCAAACAAGGATGCATAGCAGACTCCACCATGGAGGCTGAATATGTCGCTGCTTGTGAAGCAGCTAAGGAGGCTGTATGGCTTAGGAAGTTCTTGATGGATTTGGAAGTTGTTCCAAATATGAACTTGTCGATCACCCTTTATTGTGATAATAGTGGTGCAGTGGCAAATTTTAAAGAACCTCGCAGTCACAAGAGAGGCAAGCACATAGAGCGCAAATATCATCTCACTAGAGAGATCGTGCAACGAAGGGACGTGATCGTCACGAAGATAGCTTCGAAGCACAACATTGCTGATCCATTTACGAAAGCTCTCACGGCTAAAGTGTTCAAGGGTCATCTAGAGGGTCTAGGTCTGCGAGATATGTACATAGAATAATCTAGGGCAAGTGGGAGAAGTGTAATGGGTATTCTGAATGCCCTAGTTTATTGTATTTATCTGTATTTGTACTTTTCATGTATTATACAGTATTATTTTGATTGTCGATGTACATTTCCCACTACTAGAGTTTTAGTTCAAGTGGGAGTTGTTGGGTTTTATGCCCTAAAACTCGTAGATAGTAAATGAAACAAATTAATCAATCTCAATAAAGCGTTATTTGAGTGATTAAGTAATTTGGTTATTGAATAATCGAGTTTGCATTAATAAACCCTAAATCCAATAAACTAAGATCCAAGGTTGTTTAAATGAAACTTGGACTAGTATGTGGGGACATACGGGGATCGATGTTCAAGTAACAACCTAAATGGTCTATAGTATAGGGATAGGGTTGGGTACCTTATCCTGGTGACACTATGAGATACGACCCACTTTCTATTCGATACAGATGCAATGATCCAAAGCATCCATGTAGGAGACATGCGGGGTATCCTATGCAATGAGTTTGCATAAGACCGGACCGCGAAATTGAAGGTGTTCATATAACACATGCGGAAGCAATTGAAGATCGGGAGCACCTAACTCCATCAATTTTACAACTAAAGCATGCATGTCGTAGAGAAAACAGAATAAAGAGTTAGAGAGCACCAACATTTTGTAGCTCACTTGTATGGAACTCCTTGTGGTGTTTTCTTCTCCAATCCTCCTTGGACAACCTCTAGAGTCTTCCCTACTATTCTCTAGGCCAAGAACGACTTGTGGGAGTCTTATAGAGATAGGGAATGGGAAGGGAATGCTTGAAGGTACAAGCTCTTGAGAGATCTATGGAGGTGAGTGAGTTTGAGAGTAAAAACCAGCAGCATAACAGTAAGTAATTCCTTCTCTTACTTTGAATCTGATTCATACTTCATTTATAGAGAGTTCTCATGTAAGGAGAAGCCTCATGAAGCAAGACACATGGTAAATTTGCAAGTCAAAGTGGATTCTAGGTGTTCATATCACAAGACATGCAACTATGCATGAGGTGAGTTGTTTTCCACTTTGTATCTTCATGCAAGAAAGGGAATCCAACTTATTCCACTAACTTCAACTTTGAAATCTGATTTCAAGCTTGCAAATTTACCCCAATTTCAATTCTAAATTGAAATTAATTGTTTGGTAATTAATTTGAAACATTTCAAATCAATATGATATGATTAATCTAATTAATCTTTGTTACCTTGTGTAATTCAATATATATGATTCCTAATACATATATATAGTATTCAAAACACTTTTAAATACTTTATCTATCCTTTTCTAATTTAATTCATAATTAAATAATTGTGTCAAACACAATTTACGATAATACCCTTTTTCCCGTTTTTGAACGATTCAAAGATTCCTATCAATATGTTCTAGGCTTTAATCCGATATGAGCTAGTAGGGGGACCTAATGGACCTATAGATCATGGGCTCCAACGATTCGAGGCTAACCGACTAATCTCATTATCTAAGCTAGCCAACATTCGTTAACTACTGGGACACTCCACTATAGCCCGATAGTTTCACTCCCCTTACTATAGATATATTTCTTGTCCACTTGATTTAACCATGCTCAGTAAGTCGATCCTTCACAGGTTGTTCGTAGCTATAGCTAGGTCAAAAGTCCGTTTCACCCCTATAGTACTTCTAGTTCCTTAAGTACCACTGATCCTCTAATGAACAATTGGTTTATGGTCCAACCAATAAACCGAGTCCCTCTCAGGCCAATGAGAGGGCGGGATCCCTTTGTTCAAGCCCCGAAGTCAGCACTTAAGGGAACAACCTCTCTACTATCCCTAATTCGGGTAGGAGCGAATTCCTTCTCGCACGACTATGTCCCCAGCTATCTACCCGTTCCTATCCTTGAAATGGGAGGCTTATTGAGTCGGCGATACTGAGCCACTCTCACCTATGCAGATCTAAGGATAAGCCCGAATAAGCAGGAGTTCATAGTTAGCTCAGGATTAAGATCGAGTTACCTAGGTCATCACATGAAATAGTCAGTCTCGTTAGTAAACGGTGTTATAAAGCGAGAGCGACTTATTTCTCGGTCCTGGTCTTATGCAAACTCATTGCATAGGACGCCCCCACTCGCATGTCTCTACATGGACGATTTAGGATCACATCGTCTATACCATCTATAAGGTGGGCCGCGTCTCATAGTGTCCCCAGAATAAGGTACCCAGCCCTATCCCTATACTATAGACCGTTTAGGCTATTACTCGAGCTTGATCCACTTTTATGTCTCTACATAACGCTCAAGTGTTCATCCTATAGCCATGGATCTTAGTTTATTGGATTTGGGTTATTAAAAGTGCAATTTACTTTATTCAGTAATAACTTTACTGAATTAATCTCGATAACGCCTTTATCGAATAAGTATATAATTTTGTTTAACATTCACTATCTACGAGTTTTAGGACACCAATCCCAACAGAAATAGTAACCACTAGATGTAACGTCGTTGACTAGTTTAGGTTTCTATTTCAATAGGATGACTTAGGTAACTCAATCTCAATCCTGAGTCTGTTATGAACCCCTTTTTAAGAGGGATTGTCCTTAGATTTGTATGGGTGAGAGTGGCCTATTCGCCGACTCAATAATCCTACCATTTCAGGGGCAAGACCAAGTGGGGGCTGGGAACATAACAGTACAAGATGCAATTCACTCCTTCCCCTATTGGGGTAAGTAGATGTGTGTTCCCTTAAGGGCAGATTTCGGGGCTTGAACAAAGCGCGCTGTCCTATCTTGGCCCGAGAGGAATTTTTGTTTAGTGGTTGGACCCTAAACAGGTTGTTCATTAGAGGGATCAGTGGTACTTAAGGATCCAGAGGTAACATAGGGGTATAACGGTAATTTGACCCAATTGACGTTACGAACACTCGTGAAGGATTGACTTACTGTACTGGTCGATATCCGTGGACACAGAAATACTCTATAGTGAGAAGAGTGTAGTTGTGGGTCTTTAATGGAGTGAACCACAGTTAACGAATATTGATCAATTTGGTTAATGAGTTTAGCCAATTAATCTCATATCGTTGGAGCTTCTGATCTGTAGGTCCATTAGGTCCCACTGGTAGCTCATTTAGGGCGTTGAGGTAAATTTCTAAGGGATAATTGTATATTCGAAGGACTTCGAATATTGAGATTGAAATATGAATTAGATTCGTATTAAAACTATAGGTTATAATTGATGCGCATTGGATGCACATTAATACTATAGGTTAAATGAGGAGATATAATTAAATATATGACATTTAATTGAAGAATTAATTAATCATTAAATTAATTAATCTTTTTGTTTTAATTTAATTTAATTAAATTTGATTTAATTAAATTGTATTAAAACTATAGGTTATATGAGAATGTTTATATAAATATGATTTATATAAATAAATTAAATCAATTGTTGATTTAATTATTTAATTAAATAATTATTAATAATTTTGTTTTTTTAATAATTTTAATCAATTTGATTCATCAGTTGTGATAACTGATAAATCATGTCTTTTCCCATTAACTGCGTAATGCACGTAAAAAGGGGAGAGTCTTAAGGATAGAGTTAAGCTGATCGTGAATGCTCTCTCAATTGGCTCTCTTTCCCTCACACTCTCTCTCTGGTTCGCCAGTATTCTGAGTTTTTTCACAGAATCCCTTTTCTCCCCGGAGATTTTCTTTCTCCCACAAGAAACCTCACAAAGGCCTCTGTAGTCATATCGGTGAAATCTTGTGGTTGGTGTCATAGTGGTGAAATTTTCCATCAAGTTAGAGGATCAAGGGGCTGCTGCAAATCACAGAAGAAAACTTGGAGAATTTTGTGAAATTCGGTCAAGACTTCAACGGCGGTAAGTTTCTTCTTCATCTCTTTGATCCCTAGGCTGAAATCAAGATTAGATCTAAGGTTTGAATTCAAATTCAACATGTTTATAGCCTTAATTTACCGTTTTTATGTGATAAATATTGTTGTAATTTTTCCTCTGTATTGGTATTTAGAACGGATTTTAAAACAGTGTTTGGTTCTGTAAATTCTTCCGCTGCAAAAGGGTTTTTTATCCCTTCAGTTATTACACTGAGCGGTATCCAATTGAAGGAAGTGGCTGAAGAGAAAGGGAAGAAAAAGTTAGAGAACAAGGATGAAGCTAGAAGGGCTATGGTTGAAAAAACCTCCAAAGAAAGGTTCCAAAGCCTTCCTAGCTTGTTTGAAAAATATTTGAATACTAATCTTGGCGCAGGACTAGAGAAAGAAGAGACTGATGAAGAGAAAAAGAAGTTGAGAGAAGAGGAAACTGGAGAAAAGGTGTCGTGCAACCACCATGACAGAGGGTCACATATTAGTCTACCTAGGCAGAGGGGCGAGTGTCCGACTTTCGATTACACGGAGTTGCCTTTTCCTCAGAGATTTAAAAATGTTAAATTGGATGAAAAATTTTCCAAAATTTTAGAAATGTTTAAAAATCTGACTGTGAACATCCCTTTAGCAGATGCATTGTCCAATATGCCTAACTACGGAAGGTTCATGATGGAGATGTTGGCAAAGAAGAAGAAATTGAAGAAGGAAGAGGTGTTGAGATTATCCAAAAGCAGTAGCATCATCATTCAGGGAAATATGCCTCTTAAAAGAAAAGACCCGGGGAGTTTTACCGTTCCCTGTGGAAATATGTCTTTCAATAGGGTTTTATACGATTTAGGAGCTAGTATCAATCTAATGCCCTATTCCCTTTTCAAGAAAATTGGATTATCAGGTCTAAAGGAGACCGGGATCACTCTGCAGTTAGCTGATAGAACTTTCACCCAACCCATGGGAGTTGTGGAGGATGTCCTTATCAAGGTGAACAAATTCATCTTTCCCATAGACTTTGTGGTGCTTGACGTGGAAGAAGATAAAGAGGTGCCCGCCATTCTAGGCAAACCATTCTTAGCCACTAGTAAGGCTAACATTAGTGTACATACTGGTAAGTTAACTCTGAATATTGATGATGAAAAGGTAGTTTTTAGCATATTTGACCAGGATGAGTCAGTTTGTAACATTCATACATGTTTTTCTGTTGGCCATGCTTTCCTACCTGATGATGATGAAAAGTTAAACTTAGTATTAGAGTTAGAAGGTCTGCCTGATATAGTGTTTGATCCTTACGAGTTTTTTGATAATGAGATCTTTAATGCTGAAATGTATGAGGATTATGAATTGCTTGTTTTACAAGACTTTGACGAGCATGTGAATAGAATAGACTCTAGTATCGTTCACTCTAGTATAGAAAACGAGTCTCATGTATATATCATTGTACAACATACCACACCTGATGAGATGTTGGTGCTTTTTTAGAAGCCAGCCCAAGTTAAGAGACTCATAGACGTAATAATGCTAGATGACTTTGTAAATAACTGCTTGAGAAAAATTTTTATCTTGATGAAAAGTTGGTTGAAACTTATCTGAATGTGCTGTCATCTGACAAGTGCCCAGGTGAGTATTTTTTTCATCCCCTATTTGCTTGTTATTCTAGTGCAGCTGACTTTATTAGTGGTGCTCCTGAAGGCGAGGTGGAAAACTTCATTTTTGAACCTCCTTGAATGGAGTGAGGCCCGTCTAGCTAGGGACGTTAAAAAAGCGCTTCTTGGGAGGCAACCCAAGGATTGTTAGTTTAGTAGTTCTTTTTGCGAATTCAATAAGCCCTTGCTCCTTGATCCAATTTTGTGCCTCAGGAATCAGGAAGCAAGTTGATAGCACCTCAGTCGTGCTATCTTCTTACCACAAATCTAAACTTGTTAGAGGTATTTTATGGTTTAATTGTCCACTTTATAGGTGATTCGGGCATAGGTGATATTGGGAGCTAACCACACGAATTGGCACTAGTGTGGTCCATTTGAAGTGTTTTTGAGCTAACTCGGAGTCCACGGATGAAGAGGAGGTGAAAAGACCCGAGAGGACCATGGCGAGCCTGAAGAATAGTACTAAGGAGTCAATGGTTCGAGCCCAAAGCGAAGCAAACTGAAGCAACTAAAAGAATTGAAGACATCATGTTGGAAAATAGGGCAACGTCAAGAGGCTGACCCTAGTGTCTCGATGTTGCCGCGAAATTGCGCGAAAGACAAAACACTCATCGTCGAGATGCTACTTTCTAGTGTCTCGACGCTGGTTCAATTATATTAAATGTAGGTTTTCGGCTTTCAGTGCCGTTAGGTAAGAATTTCTGATTCTTTTTGTTTCTTAACTTGTTTTCTCTCGTCCTTTTGTTGTTTCCTTGATTCTCAGACTATTTAGGATGTATTTCTTGGATATTTTTGCAGTGTTTTCTTTAATTATGGTAGCGTAAGCTCTTCATCGTTGGATTCTTGGGATGTAACTGAATAGATTAACGTTGTTTTGGTTGAGTTTGGTATTTTTCTATTATATTTGACTCAATCGTTATATTCATCTATGTTTACTTGATTCAACCCTCGTTTTTGAATGCTTTCTTAAGCGATCTATCTGTTATTTATGATAGCCAATTGATAACTCTCCAAAAGGGAGTTATTTAGGCCTTATTTCTATCATGATTTGTGTGTCTTTTGTGCTTAATAGGGTTGCTTTTAGATGTATATTATATGTTTTAACCCATTTGGAAGAATTGAAGCTTTGGAGATTATTTTGTGCAGAATATGTTGCTGGGCGACTTGAGGGAGCAAACTCTGTGTTGGAGCAAAGCTGGGAGCGAAAACTGCCACGTCACAGCTCGTTAGCCAATTTAACAAACTGAATTCTGTTAAGCTAATCTCGGGATAAAGGAGTAAGGAGAGCCATCCACGTGTCTAGGTCAACCTAATTCAAGCTTTCCTCAACTCTATAAAAGGAGATAGCCGCCCAAGTTAAATTCATTCCACTTTTGGGAGAAAACATTCCATTCTTGGGAAGTTCCTTCCACCTTTGGGAGCCGAATAGAGGAGAGAGATTGGAGACCACCTAGAAGACCATCATTGCAAGCTGATCGAGGAGATTAGTATTTCCTTTTATTATCTTGTAATTATGGACATGCCTACTCAGATTGTAACGTGCGTTTCCATGCATCTTATGAACTAAGTAGCTTAGGCGTTGGTTAGGAACATGTAATTGCCATGCTTAATTTCTAGTAATAAATGTTGATTCTATGCATCTTGATTAATTGTTGTGTTCATTTCTATTTTATGCCCTCTTGGCCAGCCGGTATGAATACCTCTCTCTAGTTTCAGGGATGATTTAGGGAGCGTGTGGCGATTAATCACACTAGATCATTGTGTATTGGTGAACGCCAGTGACTAAGCTAGGGATATCCAGTTGCCTAGTGCTTGATCGGTAGTACTTCATTGGAGTTGAAACACATTCCAAAAGATCTGGAGTTCCAGGAGGAATCTGCTAATAAGACTGCGAGAGTTTTGCATGATCAATAGTATTGCTAGAGCAACTTTTAAAACAATTACTAAATCCTGACCAGCGCCTGTTTCTAATCTGTCTGTCTATCCGTTTACTTTATGTTCTGTCATTTCTTTTGCTTCAGCATTATTCTTATAAAAACCAATCATTTTTACCATCTTTGAAACCATTAAAGAATTATACAAAATAGATAAAGTGGAAGCTACTTCAGGCCTTGGATTGATAATACTTATTACTTGCTGCGGACTGTGTATACTTGCACAGAGTTCTAGAGCATTTTTATATCGCATTTTTACTCACTCTAGGAACCCAACACCAATATGTCTGAATCATGTCCTTTGCTTGTCTCTATAGGAACTTGCGTAGCTTCCTTGATAGGGTCTAGGTTGCATAGAGAAGTTGTTGAATTAATTAGGAGATTTGTTTTCTTGATTTAAATTAGTAATTCCACACCCTTAGACATAACACGATTAATTCGGTAGGTAATTACACAGGCTAACGGGTTATCTATTCGATTAATTAGACTTAGATACGTGGGCTAACAGTCTAAAGCATAAGGGGTAGTGGGCGAAAATCAATATTAATCGATTAATTAATCAAGCGGGCTAACGGGTTAGTTGATCGATTAGCACAGGTAAGGATGATGCAGAATCTGATCTACCAAGAAGCATCCGGGGTCATAATAATTTAGTTAAATTTATCTTTAGAGCAAACGATGAAACCAAATAGTTAATCAATCTAGTGCAACCCCAAAATCAAATGATCCTTTATTTATCTGATTGTTTTATCCAATTTCTTGTTTTTTTCTATTTTTGCATGATATATACTTTCACTCGCATTTTACTATTCCCGTCTTTTATTTGTTTCTGCGAAAAAATCCCTTTTCAAAACCCCCTATTTGTGTGACTCTTATAGAGACCCGATTTAAGATATATAGGAAATCACCTTCCCAATGGACGACCCGACCGCTACTACTACAAAGTAGCTAGGTAGCCAATTACAAATTTAATTTGACTAAGAGGCCTCGACAACCTCGACCCGTCACAAGTCCCATCAAATCCAAGGATGCAGTCTCTCTGTAACCAATGGCTTGGGAATTTCTCCAAGATATCAGGGAAGTCTCAGTTATCCCTTCGCTTTTCTTGTTTATAAACATTGAGGACAGTGTTTAATCTAAGTTTGGGGGGGAGGCATTCGCTGTGTTGAGCTTAGCTGAAATTCATTGGATGCATGATTAGATGATGATGACAACCTAGGATTTGATTTAGTTTTTTGGTTCAATATAGTTTATATGAATAGTGGAATTTGTAAGCATAGCTGAAAATTGAAAAATTTTAAAATTTTTTGCTTAATGTTAATGTCTGAAGCATGTGATGAAGTTATCTCTTGTGATCTCTAAAAATCTAGATTCTTGTTACGGTTTTTGTAAGTTTGTTGTATCTCGATAGGCTTAGTCTCTAATACTAAGAATCCATGCTTGATTGTTTTTAAGAGTTAGGTGAAATGAAAAAAAAAAAAAATGTTATGCCTGCAAAAAGAAAAAAAATGAAAGAAAACGAATATTTGTTGAAAAAAAAGAATAGAAAAATGATTTTTGCTTGTATAAAGATAAAAAAAGGCTAGGGGTAAAAAAGAGTTACCTCCGTTCTGATCAGTTAGGCCATCTGAGGGTTAAACACAGGATATGGGTCCCTGCAACGGTTTGTGAAAGCTAGTGCCCTTAGTATTAGTAAAATGCAAGTTTGGAGGAGGATCCACCCGAAAGAAAAAGAAAAATCAGGCGCCCTAAGCTTCATTGTTTTGCATGATTGCTGAACTCTGAAATACTAGACTCTTGGCAAGTGTAAGAGGAAAACAAATGGAAAAAGCCATAAAACTACTTTAGGTTAGTAAGAGAACCGTTACATAAGTTTTGAGCATGCTATTCGTGTTGGGTTTTATGTAGTAAAACTCGTAGATAGTGAATGATTAACGAATTATATACTTGTACCAATAAAATGTTATTGAGGTTTAAGCAATAAATTTTTATTGTCATATTAATTCTAATATTGCACAATATGACCCAAATCCAATAAACTAAGATCCAAGGTTGTTTACATGTAACTTGAACTAGTATGTGGAAACATACGGGGACCAGTGTTCAAGTAACAACCTAAAAGGTCTATAGTACAGGGATAAGGCTGGGTACCTTATCCTGGTAATGCTACGAGATACGATCCGCTTTGTATTCGATATAGACGTATTAATCAAAGGCGTCCATGTAGGACACATGCGAGCGGGGGTATCCTATGAAATGAGTTTGGAGAAGACCGGACCACGAAATAGTAAACCACTAGATGTAACATCGTTAACTAGTTAGGTTACTATTTCAATAGGATGAACTAGGTAACTTAGTCTTAATCCTGAGTGTGTCATAAACTCCTTCTCACGAGGGATTGTCCTTTGACTAGTATGGGTGAGAGTGGTCTGCATGCCGACTCAATAAACCTGCCTTCTTGGGGACGAGATCGAGTGGGGGGCAGGGGACAAGACAACACAAGATGAAATTCACTCATTCCCGTATCTAGGAGAAGTAGATGAGTGTTCCCTTAAGTGGTGACTCATGGTCTTGAACAAAGGGATCTCGCCCTCTCACTGGCCCGAGAGGGACTTTCTGCTTACTGGTTGGACCGTAAACAAGTTGTTCATTAGAGGAGCACTGGTACTTAAGGAAATAGATTTAACATAGGGGTAAAACGGTAATTTGACCCAATTGTAGTTACGAACACTCGTGAAGGATTGACTTACTGGTATTAGTCAATATCCATGGACACAGAAACATTCTATAGTGAGAAGAGTGCAGCTGTGGGTCTTTAGTGGAGTGACCCACAATTAATGAATATTGGTTAACTTGATTAATGAGTTTAGTCAATTAACCTCATATCATTGGAGCTTCTAATCTATAGGTCCATTAGGTCCCCCTACTAGCTCGTAAAGAGTAATTAGGAACAAATTATCTTGAAAAGAATTTGAATTGTTCAAATTCAATATGGGGATCAAGTTAATTGTATGAGATACAATTAATATAATGTATAGTGATACATTATAATATAAAGTTTTATTTGTGATTAAACTTTATTAAATTGAGAGAATAATATATTTGAAAGAGTTTAAATATATAACTAATTAAATATGTGATATTTAATTAGTGAATAAATTGATTAATTATGAATTAATTAATTATTCAATTGAGTCTAATTAAATGTGATTTAATTAAACTACAAACTACAATATATGAGAGATTAAATTAGAATATGATTCTGATATGTAATTAATTAAATATGTGATATTTAATTAGTCGCAATAATTAATTCATTTTGAATTAATTAATTGTTCAATTTAATTTAGTTAAATGTGATTTAATTAAATTTAAATTATAGATTAATTTTAATGTGAATATGATTCACATTAAAAATATAGATTATAAGAGAGATGCATATTTGAATATGATTCAAATGTTTGATTATTTAAATATGTTATATTTAATTGGTCAAAGAATTAATTAAATTAAATCCGATTTAATTAATTTTAATTGAAACTGTGTAATACGTGAGGGCAATGCAATTGAATATGATTTAAATGCACATATGCTTAATTAATTAATATGATTAATTAATTAACATTTAAATTAATTAATTAATTCAATTAATTTTTAATTAACTTTAATTAATTGATTAATAGGTTATGTGATAACCATACACATGGTATCGTGTGATTGCCCACCCTCACATATGCCACACGATGGAGCGGTCATTGCGTCTCTCTCTCATTCTGCAGAAGTGAATCTCTGAGAACATCTCTCTCCCCCTCTCATTCTCTCTCAACGAAATCAGAGATCTTTTTCTCTGTTATGTGGGTTTCTAAGTATTCAAGATTAGGAATCTCACAATTCTGTTCCTAATCTCAGATATATAGTGGGGAAATCTCATGGTGGTGTCCTAATTATTGGAGATTACATTTTTGGTTTGTGCACATTCAAGAAAACGTTCTTGAAGAATTCAGAGTCTTCCACGACGGTATGTTTCTCATTCTTGTTAGATTAGATCTAATTAATTAATTGCTTAGCCTAGAAATTTTGAATCGTTCTGAATTTTGCCAATGTATGGTTATTTTGTGATTAATGAAATTAACTACGAACTGTCCAATTGCGCTTCCGCTTTAACGAAATTGGGAGTTCCAATCCTTCAATTGGTATTAGAGCCAGGTTTTAGTTTTAATTTTGTTTTATAAAATTTTCATTGGTTCAATGGTGGGATTTAATTCGTGCACTTGGTGTATGGAATTTCCTTGTAATGCCCCCAAAATTTAATATAACTTCAGGAAACGTTACTAACTATTGACCCTCATACCAACTTAATGCCCCAAAAATTTCGGCAGCATAACAACATAACTATAGCTAACCATAAATTTTTAAACACCTGAAAACAAGAATGACACTTCTAATTCAGTTCACAACCCCAACTTCACTTGACAACATCCCCAAATATACACAATAAAGTAAGAACTAACTCCAATTCTCGAGTAAATATATTGTGAATCAGATCTCGTAACAAGTACAACTAAATAAATAAGAAAGTCCACAACAGTTATAAAGAAACATAGACAAGCTAAAGGATATCAATGACATCTTAGACGTTAGGCCACAACCTAAGCCAAGCTCAAACCCAAGAACAAATAAGAAAAAGGGATTATCAAAGACAAGTCTACATAGACAAGCTAACTATGGTCTTTCTCTCGCCATATCTCCTCTGCATCACCAAGTTCGAATATGTTTACAACCTAGTGGTGGGTCAGTACAAAACCACGGTACTGAGTAAGTGGCTCACGTATGAAGAGCCATCAAACAACATACATATACAGGACAAATATCATGGTTTTCAACTACAATATCACCATGCCTCATATACAAGATGAACAATCAATACAACGAAGCATATTCAACTAATGCAATCGTGCAACAACCATGCACCTAAACACATGAATTTTCGCACCATGCCATGCACATTTGAAACACATGAATTCCGCATCATGCCATGCACACTCGGTTTTCTCTCAAGCTCCACGAGCTTGCTCAACACTCATAACCCTCACAAAGCTCTCTGAGATTGACTCCTTCGAGTCACGCCGACCCCTGACCATATTACCCAGGACCTCGACGTTTCTCTATAGCGCTCAACGTTCGACCCTTGGCCATATTTCCCAAGGCCTCGAACTGTGCATCGCCCCTTGGCTATATTACCCAAGGCACCCGATGACTTCACCATCATACTGTACATCGCTGCTTGGCCATATTACCCAAGGCACCCGATGACTTTCACAACATATAGACTCATCACATCGCCCCTTGGCCATATTACCCAAGGCACCCAATACTCCTCTTAATCCATTGGTGACATACCACCCCTCGACCATTTTTACCTGAGGCACCTGGTATTCACCTAACATTCTTTTTCAATGCACAAGTTCCTCTGACCTCACAATCTCACTAGAATGCATGAATCCTACTCATCATGCTTCTAGACCATGTTTTATGTCAATGACACTCACAATCCATAATGCATTTTAAACATGATTTCTAAACATCCACAATGAAATGAGGACATGCTTATCACATCGATATCGTCTCACAACAACATGCTCAACACAACAATTCAACATATCAAAGCAACAAAGCATTTCAACATGCTCGAACTCATCATAAATATAACAACACATACATGTATATACAACATATATTATAACTAAACAAGTAGAGTACACAACATGCTAGCACACAAGCAAGCAGACCCAACAGGTAGAAATCCACTTACCTACATTGCCACTAGAGTAATCCAAGAGCCCCTAAAGAACTCGAAAAGCTCCTAAGCAGAAATATTAACACTTAAAGGTCAGAATCAAGCTCAACCACTTAATTCAGACTAAGGAATCCTTAAAGATGAATTTCTTACCGAAACCAAACTTGGATACAAGCCTGCAAGCTAGATCAACGGCCAAGAACAAGATTAATTCCTAAAATAAGAACATTTGAACACTGAGAACTAGCCTAAGGCACCTAACCAAGATTGAAAGGGTTTAAAGAGAATTAAAACTTACTGATCAGCACCTAAACAGCCTTGAAGCTTGCTGTCCAGTGACCAAATGGGTCCAAAATCACTAATCTGGAACCCCTAGCCTATGGGCATTCAGTCCCAAGGCTATTCGAGTTATGGGTATTCGACGAAAGCCAATTTTGAGCCCAAACACGCAGCGGTTGGCTTTCAAAGAACCTCAAACCTGCAAATTGGAAGTCATTACTAAATGGGTATCTTGATTTTGAAGTCGATGTAAGCATGGGTAAACTGTATCAAGGCCATTTGAGTCATGGGTAACTCAAATTCGAAGTTTAAATAGTGTGGGCTCAAGCAAACGCTTACCAAAACACTCAGCAACGATGAAGAAGGCTGGAAATCGCACGAGTCTCACACCAGGGCGAATTCGACGCTCGAAATCCCATGAGTCGCGTCGAAACTCGAGAATGGAACGCCTGAGGAAATATACACCAGAGTTGTGTGCGGTTCAGACCAAAACGAGAAGGAAAGGAACGATTAAATCACACTTGAACCAAACAAGAATGAGTGAGAGATTTACCCACGGGTTTTGGTCGGAATCGAGAGGAAAAAGGGAAACAACGATGATAGCGACGAGGGTGCTTGCCGGCACTGAAAAACGAAGGGAAACGGTCGCGGGTCTCGTTATTGGCGCTTGTCGTCGAACGACCAACTTGCAGATGGAGAAGACGGCTCCACAACAAGGAGAAATCACCGAGAGAGAGAGAGAGATAAAGCCAGTACCGTTGTGGGCTTACTCTACCAGAGCTCTTCGTCGATGGAGAAGGCCGAGCAGGGAAGAGACAGCGCCGCACGGAGGAGAAAACGTCGAGAGAGAGGGGAAGGGAAACCTGCGGTGCTGGAACCATCGTGGGTGGCTGGCCGGCAAATGAGGAAGACGAGGGAGAACGTCTTCACGGGTCTGCTATGCGTGCGGGAGGAGAAGAAGACAATTGGGGGGGTGTTGGCGGCTCACGCAAGAGAGAGGGAGAAGAAGATGAAAGATTAGGGCTTGAGATATTCTTTTCTTTTAGCTTTTCCCTTTCTTTTCTTTTAAGAATGAATAGCCAAAGAAATAATAAGGGAAGTCTTAATTTGAATTCCACATTAAATCTCTTATCCCAATTTTAAACCCAATTAAAATTTTGAATAATTGGGTAATGCTAAATAAAAGGAAACGATTTGGATTTCTAAAGAAAATTAGAGATACGACGCAAAACTAAATTCCTAACCTATCGAGATTTAACTCATCGATTTAGGAACTAAATGAACTTTTCTAATTTTTCAAATTAGAACTTGAATGAATAGGCTCAATTACTCCAAAAAGATTTTAATTCTGAAACGCGGGGCGTTACAATGCTGGTAGATGTTCTCGGCATTATAATTTTCAAATTTTCATTGATTTGATCAATGTAAGGGCCCATGTTTTGGGCGTTTTGTTGCAAATTAGTCTATGCAAGTTCGTGTTGTTTATTTCTGCAACAATGTGGATGAAATCGGTGCAATTCGGAGCCAAATCAGAGAAGAAATGATGCTGGAAATTGCAAAAAACTGGAATGTCGAGAGCCAGGGTCAAGACACTGCTCAACGGCGTCTCGACGCTGATGAAAAAAAGAAAAGAAAATGATCAATGCACGCTGGGGCTCGAACCCGAAAACTTGAGCAGTTCGCGACACTGGTTAGTTGGCTGAAGCATAAACGTGTGTACGTGTGGCCGGCTGGAGCAATCACATGCGTGCAAGTGTGTAGTAACTTTCGTGGGATCGTGTGGGCGGTTGTTGATCAGTTTTGGTCCAGATATTTTGGTTCAACCCGGTTCACGGTGGTCCAGTGGTTATTGACCGGTTCTTGACCAGTTTTCAGTGAGTTGACACGGTTCAATGAGATGGTTGATTGGTTCGCACGGTGCTTGAGTTTCTTCATACGGCTTGGGTGACTTTTGGGTCGGTTCATTGAGTTTTGGGTCGGTTCAGCTTGGTTTAAGCTATTTTGGAGCTAGTTCATGCGGTCTGAAGCTGTTTTAGACCAGTTCAAGTTGATTTGAAGTTGGTTCAGCGCGGTTTAGCCTGTTTTCTTGTCAGTTCAAAGGGTTTGGACGCGGTTCAAAGTTTTTTCGGACTGGTTCATGAAAAGATAGGACATTATTAGATAAATGAATGTATTTTTTTTCTAATTTATTGAATCCTAGGATGCCAAAACCCGTCTACTTAGCTATTTAATGTATTTATGAATGTCATATAGTATTTAATTCCCACCATAGGTTAAGCATATTTGTAACGACCTAACTAGAAGAAGGCTAAAAACATGCAGAAGGTCGCTACTAAATCATAGGATATAGATTTTTTTTTTAAAACAAACACAAAGCAGAAGAAATAAATAACTTTCATTTACTAAAAGGGCTAAAAACATTAGTTATATTCATAAATCGCAAATAGAATGTCAGAACATAACTCCAGAAAACTCCTAGTTTTAAAACATCGCTACTAAAACAAGAGTTCGATCCTACGACAACGGAGTCTGGAAATAAATAAAAGAAAAGGAGACATAAATTGCAGCTGCACTCCCATAGCCAACGAAGTCACAACCCTCGCCAAGCACCAGCCATCCTCAAGTACCACCTGCAAAAGAAAGTCACGTAGCATGGGTGTATATATGAATATACTCAGTAAGTAGCCCACTTAAGAGTTGAATTTGATAATCATAAAATCAAGTAACATGAAACTTAGCTTCTAGGTCTTAACATCATAGGAACCTAACTGGAAATATAAATTCGGGTTTCTAACCCCAGGGCCATACTCGAGTTCATGTAATGTTCTCCCTAGGGTGGCTTCCTATCCCCAACTTGTGCCAGCTAGAGTGTTGTGTGGGTCAGTCGAGTAAGGCGAGTATACTAGGGACTAGCTGGCAACCTCTAGCAGAACTACACCTATCCCAACACAATCATGACCTCAAAGTATGGTGGAGCAATCTGGGCATGAAGCATGCCTGAGTGCCATCTGGCACACAATCCCGTGCCTAGCTCGACACCGTCTTGATGGAATGCACGATCCCGTGCTTGAAAAGTAAGCTCTGAAGGGAATCCCTTTTGGCAGCGGAAGCAATCAAGAACGATCTCGTTTTAATTTCAATTTTAGAAAAACCAATACGTTGGCAATTAAAATTCAGAAACTAATTTCTAAATAAAATAGATTAAGCATGCTGGAAATTTATTTAAGATCAAGAAACTTACATGGATTTTCGAAGAACACAGCACGATGCTCCAAGATTCTCGTTCTTGATCTTCCAATCGACACCACCATTATGGATCACCCGCTATATCTCTTGGATTACTTGAGATTGCGATTGTGGGATCGCCGTGGCCTTGAAAGGGAATTTTTCAGCAAGAACACTTGCTGTTTTTCTTTTTGGTAGAGAGAATTTTAGAGTTCAGAGAGAAACTCTTCGTCAAAAAAAAAAAAATGATAGAATGACTATCAGTTGGGAAAACCCCCATCAGCCAATACGTAAGATTAGGTTAGGATAACTCCCTAACCAATCCTATCCATTGATCTATACCCATTAGATCTGGACCGTTTAATTATTATCAAATAATAATTAATAATTTAAATAATTCATTATTATTTAAATAATGATAATTAATTATTTAATTAATTATAATTAATTTAATTAAACCAATTTTAATTAAATCAATTATAACATATAGTTTTAATTCAATTAAATCATATTCAATTGAATTAAATAGGTCATTCAATTAATTTAAATTAATTGATCCCACATTAATTAAATATCAAATATTTAATTCATTTTATAATTGAATCATATTCAATTTTATCTCTCTCATTTAACCTATAGTTTTAATGTGCATCAGAAATGTACATTAATCTTAACAATAATATTAATTTGATTAAAGCATATTTAACCAAATTAAATTAATTAATTCCTAATTAATTAATTCATGAATTAATCCCTAAATAATTAATTCATGAATTAATCAAATATCATATATTTAATTAAATTCATAATTCTCTCATTAATTAATTTTGAATCATATCCAAAATTAATTTTATTATAAAGTTTAATTCATTAATTAAACTTATACTATAATGTATCTCCATACATTATATTAATTGCATCAAAATACAATTAACTTAAATTCCCTTTAATAGTCAAGACTATATTATCTCAGAACCCGTTATGAGGTAGGAGGTGGACCTAATGGACCTACAGATCAGAAGCTCCAACGATACGAGATTGATCAGCTAAACTCATTAACCGAGTCAATCAACATTCGTTAACTGTGGGTCACTCCACTAAAGACCCACAGCTGCACTCTTCTCACTGTAGAATATTTATGTGTCCACGGATATCGACAAATGCAGTAAGTCAATCCTTCACGTGTGTTCGTAACACCAGCTGGGTCAAATTACCGTTTTACCCCTGGGTTACCTCTGGATCCTTAAGTACCACTGATCCCTCTAATGAACAAGTTGTTTAGGGTCCAACCACTAAACAGGAATTCCTCTCGGGCCAGGAGAGGACAGCGCGCCTTTGTTCAAGACCCGGAATCAGCCCTTAAGGGAACACACATCTACTTGCCCCAATAGGGGAAGGAGTGAATTCCATCTTGTATTGTCATGTCCCCAGCCCCCCACTTGGTCTTGTCCCGAAGAAGGTAGGCTTATTGAGTCGGCGTGCAGGCCACTCTCACCCGTACTAATCAAAGGACAATCCCTCGTGAGAAGGAGTTAATGACACACTCAGGATTAAGATTGAGTTACTTAGGTCATCCTATTGAAACAGTAACCTAACTAGTTAACGGCGTTACATCTAGTGGTTTACTATTTCGTGGTCCGGTCTTATGCAAACTCATTGCATAGGATACCCCCGCTCGCATGTCTCTTACATGGACGCCTTGGATCAATACGTCTGTATCGAATACAAAGCGGGCCGTATCACATAGTGTTACCAGGATAAGGTACCCAGCCTTATTCCTGTACTATAGACCTTTTAGGTTGTTACTTGAACACTAATCCCCATATGTCCCCACATACTAGTTCAACTTACATGTAAACAACCTAGGATCTTAGTTTATTGGATTTGGGTCATATTGTGCAATTCTAGACTTAATATAACAATAATACTTTATTGCATAAACCTCAATAACACTTTATTGATACAAGTGTATAATTCGTTAATCATTCACTATCTACGAGTTTTAGGATATAAAACTCAACAAACTCCCACTTGGACTAAAAATCTAGTTTAGTGGGAATGTACAATAATCTATCCTAGCAGTGGGTGTATAAATACATGTATAATACATAAAACGTATTTACAATGTACAAATACAATAAACTAGGGCATCACTATACCCATTACATAATGGTATCACTATACCCATTACACTTCTCCCACTTGCCCTAGATTACATCTTTGTACATAACTCGTAGACCTAGACCATCTAGATGACCCTCATACAATTTAGCCGAGAGAGCCGTCGTGAATGAATCAACACTATATCCCTTAGATTCAATGTGCTTGCTTGTCTTGCAGTAGGCAAGTTCATATTTGGAACACCTTCCAAATTTGGCTTGAACTTCCTAAGTCATACAGTCTCTATCGGTGCTTCATAAGCAACTACTTATTTGCCTTTATGGTCGAGACTGCAGATAAGTCATACTATAGCTCCTCCATTAAGAGTGAAGACAGACACTGATGTAGATTTCATCAAATCCTTATCAGTTAAAACATCTGTGTCAGTGTATCGTGTAAGGATAAAATCCTTAGCGCCATACACGAGCATATAGAACCTCGTTCTCCTAAGATACTGGAGGATGTACATAATGACACTCCAGAGATCAGATCCTGGAATTTGATTGATACTTACTGACAACCCTACTGCATAGGGCATATGTCTCGTGTCCTCAACTTCTTGAGGTGTCTCAAGACACAGTTCCTTAAACAAAAGAATTTCATTCCTAAAAAGGTAGTAAACCCTTATTGGAATTCTGCATCTTATATCTAACTAACATCTTGTAGACATAAGACACTTGAGACAAGGCTAGCTCAGCTTCTCCCAGATTTTTATTTGGAAATGAGCTGTTAGCCACTTTTAATGTCAGTAAGATAACCTACATCATTCCCAATGATTAGGATATCAATCATATACAACACTAAGTAAGCTATTTAATCAATATCCTGACTGAAGCCAAAAAACTTGATCACCATATCAAATCTTACATTCCAAGATCAAAATGCTTAGGTCAATCCATGAATGGACCACTTAAGCTTGCAAACCCTTTTGCTTTTGATCTTGCTCAATGGACCCTTCTGGTTGAGACCTTAAATGTCTCGTTTCTTCTTGTAAATCCACTTGTAACCTATAGGTGTTACCCCATCAAACAAATTTACAAGATCCCAGATGGAATTGAAATGCAAAGACTTCATTTCCAGGTCCATGGCTTTAAACCATTGGTCATTGTCAACATCATTCATTTTCTTTCTAAAAGATAATGAATCTTCTATGTCATCATCAAGAATGACGACTTGAGCTTCAAATAAGCCCATGTAACGGTCAAGTTATAAAACAACCCTCCCACTACATCAAGGCATTCTCAACTCGTGATATGGATGTGACTGACCAAAAGCACTAGCCTTATCAACAACTCTTGTTGAATAACCAGTCTTATCAACAACTTTTGTTGATTCATTAACAACTCTTGTTAATGTTTTCGTAGCTTTATTGGTTAATTCACTTAAACCGACCTTACTTTATGGCTTATGATTGTTTGTATGTTCTTCTTTTGAGAATGAAGCATTTGTCGATACAAATTCTTTATTCTCTTTGGATTGAAGAAGTATGTTCTCCCCGTTTCCTTTGGGATTTCCTACAATTAGGCATAATTTTGAACGGTATTCCAATTTGTTTTGGGTTAGTCACAAGCACAAGTACTGGACACCCCAAAATTTAAAGGAACGTAAACAATCTTTACGTCCTATCCACAACAAAAGAGGTGTTTCAGAAACACTTTTGATGGAACGTTGTTCAAAATACACGCTGCAGTCACACTCCATGACCCCAAAACGAGTCAGGCAATTGAGCATAGCTCAACCTGGATTGAACCATATCCAATAGGGTTCTATTACTCCTAATTGAGATTTAGGATGTGATTTCATGAACTATCAAATAGTCCTAGAATCTCAAGTCCTTATACTCAACACATTGATCAGATCAAAGTGTTTTTATTATCTCACCTAACAAGTTTTCAACTTCAGTCTTAAGATCCTTCGAATATCTCACGAGCTTCAGACTGAAATTTCATTAGGTAGAGATACTCATACCTTTGAATAATCATCCACAAATGAGATGATTTATTCATGCCCTCCCACTGCTTTAACATACTGGACCACAAGGATCCAAATGTATAAGCTCCAAGGGCTCTTTGGCTCGTATAGCTCTTTTCCAGTAAAAGATCTATCAGTCATATCGCCCATAAGGCATGACTTAATTGGTATTAGAGAGTGTTCTTCTAACTAACTTAGAAGTATACTCTAGACTAAGCTCCCAATCATATTGAGATCAAAAATAGTCTTACACCTTAAGAACCAAAGAAAGATATTTCCTTTAGGAGATATCCTTCGCCTTTATTTCTCCGAGTATAAGCAATCTTAAAAACTCAGTGCTCATGAATTGCTTTACTCTCGATTAGTCTTAAAACACATGAGTTATTTACCAGAAATGCTGAACAACTGTCAACTCCCTTTCTTAAAATAAAACTGCGTTAACAAAGAAAGGTATAGAGTAACATTGTTACAGCTTATACGATACAAAAATCAATTTTTTGTTAATCTTTAGGAAATTCATATACATTATCTAATAATGTGTATTATCTCCCACTGGATAAAATAACTTAATGTTCCCTCTGCCAAAGCCGAGACATACTCTCCAGATCAAAATCTGAGAGTCATCTCACCTAATTGCAACTGTTGCCATGAGCTTATTCCTTAAAAGGAAAAGCAAACGTGACAAGTGGCACCTGAATTAAGGATTCAGGCTGTATCCTCATTTTCCACTATGCACGTTTCAATGATAAATAAATCATATTTATTGTCATTGATATTGGCTTGGAAGTTAATGTCATAATCATCATGAACGATTCAAGATGAACTAGACATTTGGGCCTGAGGACATTCCTCACAAAAGACTAATCTTAAATCACTTACCACATGTTTCGTTTAAGATAGTTGTATCTTAAACCGTTATTAATAAAATGATGTAAGACAATGCACATAAAATTTATATAATTGCTGAAGTAACAAATTACTTGTATTATTAATCACACTAACCCATTACAAATAATCCAATCAAATTCTGCAAAAACAAACAAGCAATCAAAGAAACCCTATAAAACTATTGATTTAGTTTTTGCAACGATACTTCAGAGGTTTAGAACAACAGCCACCGAAGGGTGGTCAGCTACTCCTCCTCTGAATTGAGACAATCTCAACCAAATTCTAACACCAGAATAACTCATATTCCGTTAGCATTTAGTTACCGTTGTTCGGTCAAGGATTAGTTAACACATTTAACTCATCCCCGTAAGTGTAACCCTCCCACTTTCAGATCCCAGAGGTACGGACCAACAAGCTACGAAAAGGAAAGACAACTGTTTGTAATTAACCTAAGTGACCCTATCCATTTCTGGAGTTCGCGGTGTTCCGAAACCTATGGTCAGGCCCTCCGAAGGGATGGTCGCTCCAGGACGACACGCAGGCGGATCATAAGAATCTCACGGTGCGACCTAGGGGTGGAGATCGTAGGATACGTTGACACGTGTCCTGCTCCCACTTATTATAGACATTCTCCCCATTCACCTTGGTATTGACCCATGCAAACACTTTTCGAAGGGAGGCCGCGCCCAGGGCGACACGAAGCCGAGCATGGATCTCACGGTGTGAACACAGGGGGACGTGAGAGTAAAAACTCGATATGAAAATCTTGTTTTTATATTTTTCCTCCCACTGAAATGTCCTACTGTATTTTAGGGTTATTAAACTTAGATAAACCCGGCTAAGTCAATCTATCTAAGTCTATGCCTATTATAACTCTTATAATAAGGGCTTTACTCTAATGTCTAGGTGAATTAAACCCTTTTAATTACCTAGTGACATTGCATGCTAACATTAGACTATGATTAATTCAACTCAAGTTCTGGATCTGTTCCCAGGTAGGAGGTGTTCCGTAACCGTCAACTTAAGTACCCCCAGCCTAGACAGAACTTCACCGAGAGAGTTCCCTTATAACCATAGTAATGTTTTTCCTACTTAGTACATTAAAACTATTTTAATCCTAAGTAAGAATATAATTCTAATCCTATTAGAATTAAAATGAGCTTAGGTCTAATTAGTTTTAAACATTTTAAAATTAGTTCATTTTAACCTAAGGTCCTATGTTTGCATGCAACTCTTTGTTATAGGTTGACGATTTCTAATCAATTTTATAACTATTATAAAATTTTGATAATTAGCCCTATAACATGCTTCTATGGTGTTTCCAAATAACAATCTAATTCAAATTATTAAACACCATAACGCTCATGACGCTGATAATATAACGATTATATTAATCTAAAGTGGTGTCATGCTTCATGCAATTTCAATTTCATTTAATTAATATCGATTATATTAATTAATCATCAACGAAATTAAATTACATGAAATTAGACATTAATATAATATAACATTTATATTAATCTAATTAATGTCATGCGCAATGCTATTCCATTTTCATTTAATTAATATAACATTTTATATTAAATAATACATGAAAATAAGCATTGAAATTTATTTCCATTCATAATATAACTATTATATTAATACTCATGAAAATAAATCTAAGCATGCATGCTACATTAATAAAATATAACATCTTATATTTATCTAATTAATGTCATGCATCATGCTTTTCCAATTTCATATATTTAATATAACAATTATACTAAATAACTCATGAAATTTAAATTCATGCATAATTATCATATATTATAACATTTATAACATAAAAATGCATGAAAACATGCTTAACCTATGGTGGGATCTAGCTAAATGACATTCATAAAGCAATAAATAGCTGAAAAACCGGTATATTGGCCCCTAGGATAATTAAAATAAACAAAAATTACAATAATTTCAATTTAATTATCCTTCTGAGTCTTGAACCGCTCCAGAACCGGCCCGAACCAGCTTGAACCGCTTCAAACCGAGCCCAAATCACTCGAACCGGACCAATACTCCAGCGAACCGGACCAAACCAGCTCAATCCAGACCGTCCACGAAGAAAACCGCACGCGAAAAAAATAACTGTTATTACCTGCTCACGATGAAACTCGAAAACGGGACCTCGCGAACACGAGGCACGCGCGCACACCATCTCGTCCAAGCACCCAGGTTCGAATAAAAATGAATGCAAAAATAATTTGTTTTATAACCGCTCAGTCAACCACCAGCATCCACGTACCGCACGACGCGTTCAACGGTTTGCAAATCCGAAAATTTCCGTTAGCGTCGAGACGCTGTAGGCAAAGCGTCCCGACGCTGGCCCGATTTTTTCCAGCATTTGTTCTTCAGCGTCGTGACTCCGTTGAGTAGGGTCGCGACGCTACGCCTATGGACAGCATACTGATTTACGTTTCCAGCAGCAATCTTTCACCAAATTGAACCCCGATTTGAGCACTGATCAACAAATTGATTCCTAATTTCTAGACACGGACTTACAAGACTCGATTTACAATATTTTTGCCCCAAAAACATGGGCTCTTATATGATCAAATCATACCAAATTGTAAATCTAAGGCCAAATATAACCAAAACAGTTTTTCAGCAAACCACATTCATAATGCATAATCCCACCAAAACCAACGCAATTTTCATTAATTGAAATCAATTAACGAGATGGCTCTGATACCAATTGAAGGGTTGAAATCCCTTTTGGCAGCGGAAGCAATCAAGAACGATCTCGTTTTAATTTCAATTTTAGAAAAACCAATACGTTGGCAATTAAAATTCAGAAACTAATTTCTAAATAAAATAGATTAAGCATTCTGGAAATTTATTTAAGATCAAGAAACTTACATGGATTTTCGAAGAACACAGCACGATGATCCAAGATTCTCGTTCTTGATCTTCCAATCGACACCACCATTATGGATCACCCGCTACATCTCTTGGATTACTTGAGATTGCGATTGTGGGATCGCCGTGGCCTTGAAAGGGAATTTTTCAGCAAGAACACTTACTGTTTTTCTTTTTGGTAGAGAGAATTTTAGAGTTCAGAGAGAAACTCTTCGTCAAAAAAATAAAATAAAATGAGAGAATGACTATCAGTTGGGAAAACCCCCATCAGCCAATACGTAAGATTAGGTTAGGATAACTCCCTAACCAATCCTATCCATTGATCTATACCCACTAGATCTGGACCGTTTAATTATTATCAAATAATAATTAATACTTTTATTAATTCATTATTATTTAAATAATAATAATTGATTGCATCAAAATACAATTAACTTAAATTCCCTTTAATAGTCAAGACTATATTATCTCAGAACCCGTTATGAGCTAGCAGGTGGACCTAATGGACCTACAGATCAGAAGCTCCAACGATACGAGATTGATCAGCTAAACTCATTAACCGAGTCAATCAACATTCGTTAACTGTGGGTCACTCCACTAAAGACCCACAACTGCACTCTTCTCACTGTAGAATATTTATGTGTCCACGGATATCGACCAATGCAATAAGTCAATCATTCACGTGTGTTCGTAACACCACCTGGGTCAAATTACCATTTTACCCCTAAGTTACCTCTGGATCCTTAAGTACCACTGATCCCTCTAATGAACAAGTTGTTTAGGGTCTAACCACTAAACAGGAATTCCTCTCGGGCCAGGAGAGGACAGCGCGCCTTTGTTCAAGACCCGGAATCAGCCCTTAAGGGAACACACATCTACTTGCCCCAATAGGGGAAGGAGTGAATTCCATCTTGTATTGTCATGTCCCCAACCCCCCACTCGGTCTTGTCCGCAAGAAGGTAGGCTTATTGAGTCGGCGTGCAGGCCATTCTCACCCTTACTAATCAAAGGACAATCCCTCATGAGAAGGAGTTCATGACACACTCAGGATTAAGATTGAGTTACCTAGGTCATCCTATTGAAACAGTAACCTAACTAGTTAACGGTGTTACATTTAGTGGTTTACTATTTCGTGGTCCGGTCTTATGCAAACTCATTGCATAGGATACCCCCGCTCGCATGTCTCCTACATGGACGCCTTGGATCAATACGTCTGTATCGAATACAAAGCGGGTCGTATCACATAGTGTTACCAGGATAAGGTACCCAGCCTTATCCCTGTACTATAGACCTTTTAGGTTGTTACTTGAATACCGATCCCCGTATGTCCCCACATACTAGTTCAACTTACATGTAAACAACCTAGGATCTTAGTTTATTGGATTTGGGTCATATTTTGCAATTCTAGACTTAATATAACAATAACACCTTATTGCATAAACCTCAATAACACTTTATTGATACAAGTGTATAATTCGTTAATCATTCACTATCTACGAGTTTTAGGACATAAAACCCAACAAGCTCTACCAGTCGCTGATAGAATGCACGATCCCGTGCCTGAAAACTAGGTTCCATCAGTCCTAGGATGGGGAAGGAACAACCCTAGCTTAACATAAGACTTAACGATCTATTACGTCTACCTGAGGCCCTGAATCATGACTAAGGTTCCTATTCTAAGCCTAGTCCCCTCCATATGTGCGACTGTTGAGCACAACGTAACCGAGGGATGCTGCTAAGCTTAGCCTCACAATCATTGTAGTGTTACCGAAAATTCGGTAGCATAACGGCATATATAAGGCAAACCCCAAATTTTCTTATCACCTGAAAACAAGATAAAACACTTCTATAATCAACCCTGCCCAACTACAAACTTCAAGGTACTCCATCCACAATTCAACAGATATTTAGAGAAAACCAAGTTATCCAATCCAACATGCTTTCAAACAACTAAAAGATGCTAACCCAAACGAAAGCAATCTCAACATGCGACAATTAACAAACAACTTCTCATGTCGTCACTATGCTTCACAGTGAAACTCGTCATGCACATTTACATCCAAAAGCAAAACACAAGGCTTTAAACTAACTCATGCTAGCATGCTAAATTCTCAAAAGAAATTAGTTTCAAGCAACGAACTTGATTTTATCGAATCCAACAATCATGCATTGGGTCTAAGCTCGAAAATTGAGTCCAATAGCTACTTACCACAGCTAAGTAATTTGCTTGACAAAATAATTTAACTCTTTAGCTTCCAAGCCCCTAACCAACTACACAAAAGGGGAAAAACATACTCAAAACTCATAGACTTTTAAAATCATGTGGGCATAAGGAGTCAATTAAATCAGGGAGAGATTTAACTCCCAAAAACTCACCTAAAACAGCAACAATGCTTGCTGTCCAATCTCCCACTTCCGCTCCAAAATGACAATTAATCCTCTAAAAGTAAAGGGGACCTTGAAATCAAATGCCACAACCAATGGGTAATCGAATAAACATAAAAAATTAACCTCAAACCTTGCTGGAAAACACCTACCCAAAGCCAAAACTGCTGGAAAACGCTGAAAACAGCCCACACGACGCTCTTCTCATGCCCACGCCTGCACATACATCGAGAACCACGATTGGAAGCTACTGCCCGCCAGTGATAACACCGAAAACAGGGAGAAAGAGATTGGAAGTGAGGGAGAATGAAAAGGGAGAGAGATCGGGCTTGAAACAACAAAAATCGTGAGACAAAAAGCATCGAAACCCACCTGAAACTATCGCCGTCAACACCTCAGGCCTGGCCGAAAACATACGCTACTGCACCTACCGTGGTCGAAGAAGAAAACTGCAGCTGGTGGGAGCGAAGACCGACGTCGAGAAGCTCGAGGAAGAAGGAAAAAAACTGTCGAAGATGAGTTGTTTCACGACTGGAAATCGTAAAGGATGGGTGAGGGAATGAGGGAGATGAGTTCCTACGACTGCGTGTGGCTCAAATAAACAAGGGAAAGGCTTAGGGTTGACTCCAACTTCAAGTTATTTACAAAAATGCCCTCTCATCTTTTACTTTTAGAAAGATCATCAAAGACCATTAAAATAAATCTTATTTCTCCACCAATTTCATGAAATTAAACTCACATTAGAGAAATTAAGACTTACCTTTAATGTCAACGTTACAATATTCGTGCATATTTAATTATAATTGTTATAATATAAGTATTATGCATGAATTGATTTTTCATGAGTATTTAATATAAATTGTTATGTTAAATGGATGAAAATTGAGAAGCATTAAGCATGAAATTACTTTAGTGAAAATATAAGAGTTATATTTATGAAATTAATTTGTATGTTTTATTTAATTATTTTCATGAGCAATTAATATAAATGTTATGTTAATGTATGAAAATGGTAATGCTTATTTTAATTTTCTTGTATAATTAATTTAAGAGTTAGATTAATTAAAGGAAATTAAGTTGCATTGATCATGAAATTACTTTAGTTTAAAAATATAAGAGTTATATGTATATAAGCAATTTTCATGCTTAATTATTTTTTCATGAGCAATTAATATAAAGAGTTATTTTAATGTATGAAAATGGCAATGCGAAATTTTAATTTTTATTGGGTAATTAATTTAAGAGTTAGATTAATTAAAAGGAAATTAAATTGCATTGAGCATGACATTACCTTAGTTTAATATAATTGTTACATTGATATATGTCATGTTTGCTATTGTGTGGTTGATAAATTAATTGGAATTAGAATGTTAATTTATTTCACTATAGTAACACGTTATAGGTTTAATTCATTAAAATTTGTATGTGTTATAAAATTTATGAATAGACACCGATTAACCTATAACAAAGAGTTGCATGAGAACATATGATCTTATGGAAAATTAATTAATTTTAAAAATGTTTAAAATTGATTAGACCTAAGATCACTATTTCTAATAGGATTAGAAATTATGTCTTGCTTAGTATTTTAATAGATTTAAAATATGGTAAATAGGATAAATAGGATTTTGGTTATAAGGGAACTCTCTCGGTGAGGTTCTGTCTAAGCTGGAGTTACCTCCTACCTTGGAACTAACCCAGTACCTGAGTTGAATACACCATTGTCCTATTAGCATGCAATGTCACTAGGTAATTAAAAGGGTTTAATTGACCTAGACATTAGTATAAAGACTTGATTATAAGAGTTATAATAGACATAAACTTAGATAGATTGACTTAGCTGGGTTTATCTAAGTTAAATAACCCTAAACATACGGTAGGAAATTTCAGTGGGAGGAAAAAATATAAAAACGAGATTTTCATATCGAGTTTTTACTCTCACGTCCCCCTATGTTAAAACCATGAGATCCATGCTCGGCTTTGTGTCGCTTTGAGCACGGCCTCCCTTCGAAAAGTGTTTGCATGGGTCAATAACAAGGTGAATGCGGAAAATGTCTATAGTAAGTAGGAGCAGGACGCGTCTCAACGTATCCTACGGTCTCCACTCCTAGGTTGCATCGTGAGATTCTTATGATCCGCCCGTGTGTCGTACTGAAGCGACCATCCCTTTGGATGGCCTGATCATAGGTTTCGAAACACCGCGAACTCTGGAAATGGATAGGGTCACTTAGGTTAATTACCAATAGTTGTCTTTCCTTTTGGTAGCCTGTTGGTGCGTACCTCTGGGATCTGAAAGTGGGAGGGTTACAGATGAGTTAAGTGAGTTAATGAATCCTTCACCGAACAATAACTAAACACTAACGGAATATGAGTTATTTTGGTGTTAGAGTTTGGTTGAGATTGTCTCAATTCAGAGGAGTAGCTGACCACCCTTCGATGGTTGTTGCTCTAAACCACTAAAGTATCGTTGCAAAAACAAAATCAACAGTTTTCTAGGGTTTCTTTCATTGCTTGTTTGTTTTTGCAGAATATGATTGGATTAGATGTAATGGGTTAGTGCGATTAATAATACAAGTAATTTGTTACTTCAGTAATAAGTAATAATTTATCTGCATTGTCTTACGCCATTTTATAAATAACGGCAATGATACAACAAACTTAAACAATTATTTTGTGGTAAATGATGTAAGGGTTAGTCTTAACTGAGGATCTTCCTCATGCCCCATATGTCTAATTCATTAAGAATTGTTCTTGGAGAATATGACATAGGACCCTACTTAACGAAAGAGAACTTGTCCAAGACTGTAATTTTCATTTACTTGTCTTAAAAACGTGATTAGTGAAGAATAGTGATTCTCCTTGGAAACTTGATTCAAGAGTCACATATAACGTGTGTTTTTCTTTTCCAGGAATGAGTTCCTGGCGACAACTTACTATTGATGTAACAACTCTCAAAGTTAGAACTAGAGAGGTTATCTCGGTTGTAGCAGAGGGGAACATTAAGTTATTTTCCCAGTGGGAGCAAATACATATTATTAGATAATGTGTATGTATTTCCTATGATTAAACAAAAATTTGATTTATGTATCTTATATGCTGGAACAGTGTTACTTGATACCTTTGTCTAATAACACAATTTTCATTTAAAGAAAGGGAGTTGACACTAGTTCAACTGGACTGGAAAATAACCTATATGTTTTAAGACTAATCGAGAGTACAACAGTCATGAACATTGAGCTGTTTAAGACTGCTAAAGGAAAATACCTTTCTTTGGCACTTAAGGTTAGGTCATATTAATCTCAATTTGATTGGGAGATTGTTCAAGAGTGGACTTCTAAGCGAGTTAGAAGATGACTCTCTACTACTTTAAAGGTCATGCCTTAAAGGCAAGATGAAAAAATAGTAACATGCACAACAAATAATCAAGATGCTCAAATCAATATAAATTGCATAGAGTATGAAGCACGACAATTACATAGATCCTAACCAACACCTAAGTAAATTTAGTTCATGGAGTACAAGGTAACACACACTACAATTTGAGTATATGCATCCATAACTACAAGAATTTTACAAGAAAAGATTAATTCCCTTGAAGTAATCCGTAGTTGATGGTCTTCTTGAAGTCTCCAATCGTTCGTCCTTTAAACGGCTTCTAAAGAAAGAATGTGAGTCTCCAGCTTGGAAATTGGACTTTTCTCCTTCCCAATTTTGAATGAATTGACTTGTGACGTCTACTTCCTTTTACAGAGTGGAGTGAACCCTAATTAGGTCAATCTTTACACGTGGAGGACTCTCCAAGCTTCCTATATCCGAGATTGATTCAGAAAATGCCACCTCATTAATGAATCACGTGCAGCTCACGTGGCAGTTTTGCTTTTAGCTTTGCTGGATCATGGATTTTGCTCCCTCAAGCTGCTCAGCATTATTTTCTCTGTAAAATAGCCTCCAAAGCATCAAATCTTCTAAATAGGTTAAAACATATAATATTCATCTAAAAGCACACCTATTTGGCACCAATGACACACAATTCACTATAGGAATAAGGCCTAAATAACTCCCTTTCGGAGAGTTATCATACCCCCAAACTTGAACTCTTGCGCGTCCCAAGCAATACTAACTCACCTTCCTTTTAAAATTCAAATCATTAGTCATAACACAACTCAATTAAAACAGATAATCCAACACTACCTTCAACCTTTACCTGAGCATCCTGCAAAACCAAGCACTGCTGCAACAAAATAGTTCTTTCAGCATTGAACAAATCATCACCACCTTTAACTCAATCCTAGGAACTTACCACAACCCAGCTATATTATCAGACATATTTTAACAAACTTTCAGGGGTTTTATTCTTTTGTTCTTCAGACTTAAAGCAACCCTACAGTCATAAGCTCTTAAGCATGAGATGACCCACTTTATGGTGCAGTATACCCTTGCCTCAAACTCATCACCAACTAGGCTAAATACTCATTGTTAAACCCAAAAATCCTTAGTTATCTATCCCTTGCTTCTCAGAATGGCGACATTTTATGATGAAGCTCACCTAAGCCCTAGGAGACAGAAAACTGCTTGATTATCATTCATCCTAAAAAATCTCAGCAAAACGTTTCACAAAAAATTTATTTTCAGCAAATATATATATATAATTTTATATTCTCCTAGGTCATCTTTTGACACAAAGACAAATTGTGGGTGTCACAAATGTCCCTGGTTTCTCAACAACCTAGAAAAATTATTATGAAGGAGAGGAATGCTCGGGCAAAACAAGAGAAGTAACTAAAATTCCCCCAAACTTAAATTATTCGTTGTCCCCAATGAATTAGCAACACATATTTATACCCCCAAAGTTTCTATCTAAATTTTAAACTAAGCGTGGGACTAAGATTAAGCTTAAGGTGGATCAAAATAAGCCAATACTACCTCAGAATCTTCTTGCCGCAGCGATGACCAGGCTAGAAGAAATGCTCAAGCAAAAGGTTTCTGGAGATCAGAACACCTCGATCTACACCTTGATCTAATTAAGCTAACTAGTCCAAGCTTCAAAAACTCATAAGAAAATGTTAAGTTAGAAATGCTCAGTATGCTATAGAACAGGAAAAACTTCAGAAATTTCATTAAAAACAGAAAACATTTACAATAAGCAGATAATTTTGTGGCCTAGAAAAATAGCAAATAAACAGTAAAAACAGAAACCAAAAAAATCAAAAGAAACTGGGGTTAGGAATACGCGAGCAACAAAAATATTTGAACAAAAATAATGCTCGCCCAACTTCTTTTCCTTCTTCAATCTTCCTGACCCTGATCGTCTTCTTCTTCTTCTCTTTCAACTGGTGGCGGTGGGATCCAGGGATTGAACAAGTCATCGGGGAAAACTGGGAAGGCTTGATATGGCTTAGAAACATTTGACTGCAGTGCCTTCCTTAAACTAGCATCCTTTCTCTTAGCATAAGTCCAATAGGTTTGAGCTTGCCTCTCAGCATACTCTTGCCTACTGGCTGAAAGTTGAAGTTGTTCTAGAATTTGATGGATGCCACACACCAGCCCCCCTTGCCGAGCTTCTTGCGTACGTTGAAGCCTTGTTGGGTTGGGCGTGTCAATAATGCCCTTGTCAATAGTAAATGTAACATTTGACTTGCTTCAATGAAGTATTAATTCTATATTTGTTTTGCAAAAAATATAACCACAAATCCAATAAACTAAGAACCCATGGCTATATTATTATGTATACTTGAAGTTTATGTGTGACATAAGTTTGGATCAAGTTCAAGTAAATAGTCTAAACGATCTATAGTATATGGATAAGGTTGGGTACCTTAATCCTGGGGACACTATTAGCGCGGCTCGCTCTGTTCTTTAAAGACAGACGATGTGATCCTAATCGTTCAGTGGGAGGGTTATCATACAGCCTGACCGCTACCTAGGTTTAACTGAAACACAGGTCGTCATATCGGATGATGACATCGAGGATCCATTGACTTTTAAACAAGCAATGAATGACGTTGATAAAGACCAATGGGTCAAAGCAATGGACCTTGAAATGGAGTCAATGTACTTCAATTCAGTATGGGATCTTTTGGATCCACCTAACGGGATAAAACCCATGGGGTGCAAGTGGATCTATAAGAGAAAGAGAGATGTAGCTGGAAACGTGCAAACGTTCAAAGCTAGGCTCGTAGCAAAAGGTTTTACCCAAAGGGAAGGAATTGACTATGAAGAAACTTTTTCCTCTATTGCTATGCTTAAGTCTATTAGAATTCTCCTGTCCATAGCCGCATTTATGACTATGAAATATGGCAAATGGTCGTCAAAACTGCCTTTCTGAATGACAACCTTGATGAGAATATCTATATGTCTCAACCCGAAGGGTTCATTTCCAAGAATGAAGAACAAAAGGTTTGTAAACTAAAACGACCCATTTATGGATTAAAACAATCTTCAAGGTCTTGGAATCTTCGATTTGATACAACAATCAAATCATTTGCTTTTGACCAAAATCCTTATGAACCTTGTGTTTACAAGAAAATCATCAAGAATAAAGTAGCTTTCTTAATACTATATGTAGATGATATTCTGCTTATTGGGAATAATGTAGGATATCTTATTGACGTTAAAAACTGGCTGGAATCACAAATCCAAATGAAAGATTTGGGAGAAACACAATTTATTCTTGGCATCCAGATCAATAGGGATCGCAGGAACAAAACTTTGGCCATGTCTCAGGCAGCGTATATCGACAAAATGTTAGCTCGATATTCGATGCAGAACTCCAAGAAAGGATTATTACCTTTTAGGCACGGAGTTCATCTGTCTAAAGAACAATGTCCTAAGACACCTCAAGAAATTCAGGACATGAGACATATTCCCTACGCCTCAGCTGTTGGCAGCCTAATGTACGTTATGCTCTGCACTAGGCCAGACATTTGTTTTGCAGTGGGAATAGTTAGTCGGTACCAATCTAATCCAGGGTATGACCACTGGACTGCCATTAAAAACATCCTTAAGTATCTCCGAAGAACGAGGAATTATATGTTGGTGTATGGTTCAAAGGATCTGATCCTTTCTAGTTACACCGACTCTGACTTTCAAACTGACATAGATTCACGGAAATCCACGTCAAGGTCAGTGTTTACTCTGAATGGAGGAGCAGTAGTATGGCGAAGCATTAAACAAGGATGCATCGCTGACTCCACCATGGAAGTAGAGTATGTTGCTGCATGTGAAGCAACCAAAGAAGCAGTATGGCTACGAAAGTTCTTGACAGACTTAGAAGTTTTTCCAAACATGAACTTGCCCATCACTTTATATTGTGATAATAATGGGGCAGTAGCAAATTATAAAGAGCCTCGCAGTCACAAACGAGGCAAACACATTGAGGGGAAGTATCACCTAATTCGGGAGATAGTGTAGCGTGGGGATGTGATAGTCACGAAGATCGCTTCAGAACACAACATCGCCGATCCATTTACAAAGTCTCTCTCGGCTAAAGTGTTTGAGGGTCATCTACAGAACTTAGGTCTACGAGATATTGTTTGCTGTTTGCTACCGCAAGCGCACGGGTCGCACAAGTAATATAAAACGGTAGTAATACCGAGTATCGAATCCACAGGGAAGCGAAGCGAAAATTAAGCAAAAATAAAATCTCTTGAGCACTAAAAGTACTTAGGCAAAATAATATTTAGGGAACAGCTCATGCAAATAAGAGAAATTTAAAATTCAAAGCAGGAAAATAATTTGATCAATCAAATAAAAAAATATGGAGAAAGAGTTTTCTTTTAATGGGAAGAGGGGTCTTGAAAATCAATTATGAGCTAAACAATGGTTATAATTATCCTATCTCATTGTCCAACTAACTATACTCCTAGAATCTCCGTTAATCACATAGGTTCTCCTGTCGGTTTCCCCTAAGTGTAATTAATTCATTTTAACAACCTAAGTGTCCTTAGCGCCATTAAAAATCATTAATTATTACGCTTTGATTCATTTTAGGAATATAAGTTTAATCAACTAATCCCGGTGTCACGACGGGCAATTAAACTAGTTGCATGGATTATGATCTATCCTAACTTCTCTCCGTCGAGTTTCCATTAAGGATCGAATCATTACACAATTGGCCAGATTGAATAAAGCATTAAGCACATCCATACAAATAATTAGGAAAAAGGGCAAGAGACAGGTAATTATAACAACGTTTCAACTATAATTTCATTCCAAGACCCCAAATTGGGGTTTAGCTATACATAGCTAAAATATCCACAACATTTACAATAGAAAGCATAATTTAAGAGCATAAAAGGAAAGGAATTGACCGTCGAAAAACCCCTTTGCTTGGTGCTCAGAGCTCCGCCGAACACTCCTTTGAGCTTCCTAGGATGCTCCCAAAATTTCCCAAAATATTTCCCACTAAAGAATTCTCTCAAAAAGGCTAGAAAGCCTTGAGAGAGGCTCCAAAGGAGCCAAAGGAAGGAAGGAATGGATTGAAGAATGAATTGATTGATGGTAAATGAGGCACCAAGAGGTGCCTTTTATAGGCCCGGATTGGGGGTAGCGTCGCGACGCTACATTGCACAGCGTCGCGACGCTGCAACACACGCTTCTTGTTGCCCAAGAAATGGGTAGCGTCGCGACGCTGCCTTGCATAGCGTCTCGACGCTGCCCCAATTTTCAGAATTTCCAGCTTCGGTTTTGGGCTGATTTTTGGGCCTTCTCTTCACTTCTTTTGGGCATTTTCATCATGATTGGTTTCATTGGATCCCCTTTTGATCCATGCTTTGATTTGGGCTTCATTTGCTTCATTTTTTGCACTTTTTCTCCCAAAATCACCAACTTTGCTTCTAAGGACCAAATAACGGAATTCATTAAATATTTTCATTAAAAACACGATTAAAGCACAGAAAAGCCTAATAAATTGGGACTAAAATAGCGACATTTCTGCTCGCTATCAGATATGTATATAGCATAACCTAGGGCAAGTGGGAGATGTACAGGGTAGTGCCCTAGTTTATTGTATTTGTAACATTTCCTTGCTTTGGTATTATTAAATGCATATACATTTCCACTCACTAGAGTTTTAGTGCAAGTGGGGGTTTGTTGGGTTTTATGCCCTAAAACTCGTAGATAGTAAATGTAATATTTGACTTGCTTCAATGAAGGATTAATTCTATATTTTTTTTGGCCTAAATATAACCACAAATCCAATAAACTAAGAACCCATGGCTATATTATTATGTATACTTGAAGTTTATGTGTGACATAAGTGTGGATCAAGTTCAAGTAAATAGTCTAAACGATCTATAGTATATGGATAAGGTTGGATACCTTAATCCTGGGGACAGTATTGGCGCGACTCGCTTTGTTCTTTAAAGACAGACGATGTGATCCTAATCGTTCATGTATAAGACATGTGAGTGAGGGCGTCTTATTCAAAGAGTTTGCATAGAGATCGAAGTCATTTTCACTTTACAACACCGTTTACTGTTGAAACTGAACATCTCATACATATAACCTAGGTAACTCGATCTTAATCCTGAGCTAACTATGAACTCCTGTTTATTTAGGATTATCCTTTGATTTGCATGGGTGAGAGTGGCCAAACATCGCCGACTCAATAAGCCTACCATTTTGGGGATAAGACTAAATGGATAGCTGGGGACATAGCTTTGCAAGACGGAATTCACTGCTACCCGTTTTTGGGTTAGTAAAGGTTGTTCTCTTAAGTGCTGACTCCAAGTCTTGAACAAGGGGCCCCACCCTCTCATGACATTGAGAGGGACTTGGTTCAGTGATTGTATCGTGAACTAGTTGTTCATTAGAGGATCAGTGAAACTTAAGGAACAAGATGTGACTATAGGGGTAAAACGGACATTTGACCCAGCTCTAGTTACGAACAACCTGTAAAGGGTCGACTTACTGATCATGGTTATCTAAAGTGGACAAGAAATATATCTACAGTGAGGGGAGCTCAGCTACGGGCTATAGTAGAGTGTCTCGGAAGCTAACGAACGATGAAAAACTATATTAATGAGATTAGCCGGTTATCACCATTTCGTTGGAGCCCATGATCTGTAGGTCCATTAGGTCTCTCTACTAGCTCAATAGGAATAAAACTTGGAACAATATGATAGGTTGATATTTGAACGTTCAAAATTGGAAAATGATACAAAAGTCAGTTATATGCGATATTTAACGACATATTAGTTTAATTACGAATTAAACTTAAAAATGAGAGTTGGATATATTTAAATATGATTTAAATATTAAACACATGAATAAAGATTCATGTTCGTGAAATTTCATTGGGAGAAAAACCAAGATTGCACAAGTGGTATTAATTTAATATAAGATATTAAATTAAATGATTTTATTTTAAATTAAATAAACTTTATTTAAATTAATATAAAATTATAATTGAGTGGGATTGTTCAGATTTTATATTTAAAATTATAAATTTTGAATTTAAAAGAAATTCAAAATTTTGGTAATTTTTGGAGGTGGTGCTTAATGACTAATCACCTTAGATTAGCCTTCTTGCACCACATAATCCATGACTCAAATCACTCCCCAATTGCTGTCAATTTTTTGTGCAATTCTTATGCATGATTTTCCTCTATATATAGAGGATGAGCTGATGAAAAATGGTAGAACAATTCAACCTAAAATGCTGCCAAAATTCTCCCAAAACCTCCATAGCTCAAACTCTCAAATTTGCTTATACCCATAAGCTTTCCTTTCCAATTCCTATCAATTGAGGATCCCACAATCTGTTCCAAGGCCTGGGGATAGTAGAGAAGATCCAAGTGGTTGTCCAAAAGCTGTTAGTGTGAATTATAAAGCATCGGATTCTACGAATTGGGAGCTTCAAGAGGTAGGTACCTTATTACCCTGTTTTTTTTTTTTTTTTTTTTTTTGGTCTTATGAACAACATGACTTCAAGTATTAAATTGATCAAATTGTGTGCCTAAGATCCAAAATTGCTTCCGCATGTGTGATATTAACACCAACAATTGGTATCAGAGCATGGTTTGGACACCCAATTTGCATTAATTTGATCATGGTGGGTAGCATTTGCATATTGAATTTCTCTGGGTGCTAGAATGGATATATTACGGTTTTGGCAATTTAATTCTCTCAAATTTGTTGAAATAATTTGTAATTGCGTACAAGTTTATGGGCATTAATGAGTCAATATTGAGTCTGTAAAATTTGAGAGTCATTAGAGTCTATTTAGTACTGTAATTGCTCGAAAGAAGAAGAACTCAAGCTGGCCAAAGAAGAGCAGGCTGACCATTTGGGCTGACCAGATGGTTGACGGGCTGACCATTCGGGCTGACCAGACGGGTTGACCAGTCGGGCTAACCAGACAGGGATAATTTAAGCAATTTTTTTAATTATCAAATGCAATAATTTAGTTGTTTACTTGCTTGAATTGTCAAAACCGGTCCATTTTAGTGTGATTTAGTTAATTATGCATGGATGGATGTATGTTTTCATTAAATAGCCAACAATATGTATAAAGCATGTCATATAGATTTAAAATTCCACCATAGGAAGCATGTTACATGCATTAAGTATATTATAATTAAGTTATAATATTATAGATGCATGTTTAGGTTTCATGATAGATGCATGTTGAATGAAGTAATTACGTTATCATTTGATTGTATAAACGTTATATTAACTAAACGAAAACGAACAAAGCATGCTCCATGAAACTTCCTTAGCTCGATTTAAAGCATTTCGATCGATTAAATGCATGTTATAGGTTAATGTCGTTTTGATTGCTATAAAACCAACATAGACATTTAAATTCTATAACAAATATAAAAGCATGCTCACTTAGGGTTAAAAGAAACTCAAAGATCAATCAATGCAAAATAGTTTTAGGTCGATAACTTGTAAAGCTAAGGTTACAAGAGAACTCACCCGGTTAGATGTTGTCTAAGGCTGGAGTTATTTAAGTTGACGGTTTACGGAATACCTCCTACCTGGGCATCAAGCCGGTACTTGAGTTAAGTTAACCCGGTTTTTATGAGCATGCGTGAGCGATGTGAGGTTATAATATGATTTTTCCACCTAGACATCGTAGGATAAGTCCGTTTATGAACGTATCACCTAGACTTAGGTAAAATTTATTAGCCGAATTCTATCTAAGTAAAAAATTTAAAATCCTAAAAATATAATAGGACACTTCAGTAGGAGGAAAAGTAATAAAAACGAGGTATTTAAAATCAACTTTTTACTTCCATGTCCCCCTATGTTCACACCGTGAGATACATGCTCGGCTTCGCGTCACCCTGGAAGTGGCCTCCCTTCGGAAAGTATTAAGCATGCATCAATACCAAGGTGAATGGGGAAAGTGTTCATAGTGAGTAGGAAAGGGACACATGACAACGTATCCTACGGTCTCCGCCCCTAGGTTGCATAGTGAGATTCCTACGATCCGCCTGCGCGTCGCCCTGGAAGCGACCATCCCTTCGGAGGGCCTGATCATAGGATTCGAAACACCACAAACTCCAGAAATGGATAGGGTCACTTAGGTCAGTCACCAACAGTTGTCTTTTCCTAACGGTAGCCTGTTGGTGCATACCTCTGGGATTTGCAAGTGGGAGGGTCACACTTACAAGAATGAGTTCTTGACCAAACAAACGGTAGATAGTAACTAAAAGAATATGAGATGTTCTGGTTTTAGATACTAGCTGAGATAAGTCTCAATTCAGTCGAGGAGTAGCTGATCACCCTTCGGTGGCTGTTATTCTAAACCTCTGAAGTATCGTTGCAAAACTATATCGATAGTTTATTAGGGTTACTTTGATTAAATAGTTTTGCTAAAATTGATTGGATTGTTTAAAATGGTTAAAGGCAAAGACTAATATAGTCAATTGTTTATTATTTTCAGCAAGTCTTCCTCAATATTACAACTGCTTAAAAACGATAAGTTAACTGGCGCAAATTATGTAACGTGGAAATCTAACCTGAACACGGTTCTGGTTATTGATGATCTGCGGTTTGTCCTGACAGAGGAATGTCCTTCGGTCCCTATTTGTACTGCATCTCAATCTGCTAAAGATGCATATGATCGCTGGATGAAGGCCAACGAGAAGGCCCGAGTCTATATTCTGGCTAATTTATCTGAAATTTTGGCCAAGAAACATGAGAGAATGGTCTCAGCAAGAGAGATCATGAATTCACGTCAGGAAATGTTTGGACAACCATCCTTTCAATTCCATCATGAAGCCCTCAAATACATTTACAGTTGTCGCATGAAAGAAGGCCAACCTGTTCGAGAACATGTTTTTGATATGATGCTCCATTTCAATGTTGCTAAAGTAAATGGAGTGGTGATCGACGAACGTAGTCAAGTAGCTTTTATAATGGAGTCACTTCCAAAAAGCTTCCTACAATTCCAAAGCAACGCTGTAACGAATAAGATTCAATACAATTTGACTACGCTCCTGAATGAGTTACAGACATTTCAATCACTTATGAAAGGTAAGGAATTGAAAAAAGGAGAGGCAAATATAGCCCATTCCAAAAGAAAATTCCTGAAGGGTTCATCCTTAGGAACAAAGTATGTACCTCAAAATTCTGGCTCTAAGAATATCCAGAAAAAGGAAGGAGTAAAGGGAAAGGCTCCCGCTACTGCTAATCAAGGAAAGAAGAAAGCAAAGAAAGATGATAAAGGCAAATGCTTCCATTGCAACGTTTTGGGGCATTGGAAGAGAAATTGCCCCAAATACCTCTCTGAAAAGAAGAAGAAAAAAGAAGGTAAATTTGATTTACTCGTTTTAGAAACTTGTCTCTTAGAACATGATCAAGATGCCTAGATCTTGATTCCGGAGCTACTAATCATGTTTGTTCTTCTTTGCAGGAAAATAGCTCATTTCGGCAGTTCAAGAAAGATGAACTGACGCTCAAGGTTGGAACAGGAGACGTCATTTCAGCTTTTGCAGTGGGAGATATCAAGTTGTTTATAGGAGATAGGTTTTTGGTTTTGGAAAATATGTTCATAGTTCCTAAAGTACGTAGGAATCTAATATCTATCTCCTGCCTAATTGAACAAGGATATTCTGTAAATTTTGAAATTAATGAAGCGTTCATCTCTCGAAAAGGAATGTTCGTTTGTTTAGCAAAATTAGAAAACAACTTGTATGTCATAAGACCAACCGTAACAAAAATAGTTTTAAATCACGAGTTATTTAGAACTGCTGATACTCAAAGAAAAATGCAACGCATTTCTCCAAATAGTAACGCTTATCATTGGCATCTAAGGCTAGGCCACATTAATCTTGATAGGATCAAAAGATTGGTAAAGAATGAACTTCTAAATGAGTTAGAAGACAATTCATTACCTCCATGTGAATCCTGCCTAGAAGGAAAAATGACTAAAAGACCGTTTATGGCAAAAGGTTATAGAGCCAAAGAACCTCTAGAACTTATACATTCAGACCTCTGTGGTCCAATGAATGTAAAAGCTCGAGGAGGATACGAATATTTCATCTCTTTCATAGATGATTATTCGAGATATGATTACTTTAACCAAATGGCGCACAAATCTTAAGCACTTGAAAAGTTCAAAGACTATAAAGCTGAAGTTGTCAAACCTATTAGGAAAAACAATCAAAACTCTTCGATCTGATCGAGGAGGAGAGTATATGGATTTACAATTCCGAGACTATATGATAGAACATGGAATCAAATCACAATTCTCAGCACCAGGAACACCACAACAGAATGGTGTATCCGAAAGGAGAAATAGAACATTGATGGAAATGGTTCAATCAATGATGAGCTATGCTCAGTTGCCTAGCTCGTTTTGGGGGCATGCAGTGATGACTGCAGTCGACATATTGAACGATGTTCCTTCGAAAAGTGTATCTAAAACACCTTTCGAATTATGGTATGGCCGTAAACCTAGTTTGCGCCATTTTCGGATCTAGGGATGTCCTGCCTATGTGTTAGTGACGAATCCTAAGAAATTGGAACCACGTTCAACATTATGCCAATTTGTTGGATATCCAAAAGAAACGAGAGGTGGTCTCTTCTATGAACCACAAGATAATAGAGTGTTTGTTTCTACAAACGCTACTTTCTTAGAAGAAGACTATTTAAGAGATCATAAACCACGAAGCAAATTAGTTTTAAAAGAAACTACTGAAGAAACGACAAAAGTTGTTGATCAAACTGGTTCACCTACTTGCGATAGTGTTGGAGCTAGTTCTTCTGGTCAATCTCGTCCTGCTCAAACGTTGAGTATGCCTCGACGCAGTGGGAGGGTTATAATACAGCCTGACCACTACCTAGGTTTAACTGAAACACAAGTCGTCATATCGGATGACAGCATCGAGGATCCATTGACTTTTAAACCAGCAAATAATGACGTTGATAAAGACCAATGGGTCAAAGCAATGGGCCTTGAAATGGAGTCAATGTACTTCAATTCAGTATGGGATCTTGTGGATCCACCTAACGAGATAAAACCCATAGGGTGCAAGTGGATCTATAAGAGAAAGAGAGACACAGCTGGAAACGTGCAAATGTTCAAAGGTAGGCTCGCAGCAAAAGGTTTTACTCAAAGGGAAGGAATTGACTATGAAGAAACTTTTTCCCCTGTTGTTGTGCTTAAGTCCATTAGAATTCTCCTGTCCATAGCCGCATTTATGACTATGAAATATGGCAAATGGACGTCAAAACTGCCTTTCTGAATGGCAACCTTGACGAGAATATCTATATGTCTCAACCCGAAGGGTTCATTTCCAAGAATGAAGAACAAAAGGTTTGTAAACTAAAACGATTCATTTATGGATTAAAACAATCTTCAAGGTCTTGGAATCTTCGATTTGATACAACGATCAAATCATTTGGCTTTGACCAAAATCCTGATGAACCTTGTGTTTACAAGAAAATCATCAAGAATAAAGTAGCTTTCTTAATACTATATGTAGTAGATGATATTTTGCTTATTGGGAATAATGTAGGATATCTTACCGACGTTAAAAACTGGCCGGAATCACAATTCCAAATGAAAGATAACCTTACCAACATCAATACTCAGGGATCTCAGAATCTCAAAAACCAAAAGCACTCTATCTCGAGAGACTGTAGAATCGTGGGTTGTCGGTAGAAGACGCAATTTGATGAAGACCAACCAGGTGTTGGCTTCGCTCTTCAAACAAGCTACATGAAATGTGCGCTTCTCTGTTTTTGACAACCTCCACTGAGCCCCTTCAATTCCAACTTCTCTCACAGCCATGTTTAACTGATCATTAGATGGTGTTACCACCATCTCATTGTATCCGGTGTGTGGAAAATTATGGGGATTAAATAGAGAATTTATCGCACCTAGGCTCCAGTCTACAGCAACCCCTCGAAAAATCGCTTGGAAGCCTTCCTCTTCATCAATGTTTGCATAGAATTCGCGAACAATATTTGAATTTACTGACTCTGACTTCGCATAGAATTGCTCCCATCCATGGTTCGTGATCCTTACTCTAAGAAAATGTGGTAGGTTTTCTCCAAATCGTCGCTCAAATAGGAAGTTTCGTTTCAGAATTTCTAGATATTTTGCTCTGGCAAGATTATTGACAAAGCGCTCATACGGTATTCTTGGCTCTTCAATCTCAGCCTCTTCTGCCTCAGTCGCTGCTTCGGCAACTCCCTTGCCCTTGTCTTCTTGTTGCTTTGTCAGGGCCTCCTCTTCGGCCTTCTTTTCAGTTTCCTCTTTCTCTTGATCCACTGTTTCTGTACTCTCCTTCTCAGATTATGTTGTTGACAGAGAGGGAGTATATGTCATAACCACCTTGATTCGTCCCGCCTTCTGCTTGCGGCCGCGACGACGCGGTACCTCCAACACAGCCTCTCCCTGAACCCTCTGTTCTTGGGTTTCTTGACCATTCCCTTGTTCTAGTACATCATCTGCTCTCTTTTCTTGATTTTCCTGCTCAACTTCGACAGGTTGATCTCCTTGTTTTGCATTTTTCCCTTCTTCAGGTCCTATTGGCTGTTCTTTCTCAGCCTCTTCTTCAGGAACATCCTCGATTACTTTCTCACCACTTCTGTTACCTCATCCTGTTGTTGCCTTCTCCGTCTTTTGGCCTATCTCTCTTCTGGTGTTTTCCTTGTCTTCGTTTTCTTCTTCGGTGCCTCAGGTGTAACAGGCACTTCGTCCTCTTCAACATCTCTTTCTCTTCTTCCTCTCGTCTTAGCCATCTCAAACTTAGAGTATTTTTACTCTAAGTAACGGAAGAAAAGTGGAAGAAAATGGAAGTGGATAACAAATGCAAGATGAAGATGAAGAGAAAAGAAAACGTATCGTGGGTTTGGTTAAATAGGGCTCCAGCACTAATGATCCTAACCGAAAAGATTTGCTCTTCAATAAATAAAATTACCGTTTAATCTTGCATGTAATTATGAAAAATTAATTTCCATAAATGGTAAAATTTGCCCCGTGGTAAATGATTGATGTGTTGTCAACGGCTTAGCCGTTGGATCTCCATTGCGCGACACGTGGAAGCACAAGATGCTCCACGCGTTTTACCTGCCCACAGAAGATTTAAATCCCAAACGGTAAAATATTTAATTTTTTAACCAATCCCTTAAAATTCTGATGATATATTTGATCTAACCAAAAGATTGTGAAAACAAATTGACCTACAAAATATATTCTACAAGAATCTTTTATCCGGGAAAATTCAAATTAAACCTCAAACCGCCAAAAATCAAATCAAACCAAATCTTTTTATGTCGAATAAATTAGGAAATATATTATTAAAAGCCTAATCTAAAACAGGAATTAAAATAACAACAACGAAATTAAAATAAATCTGATTAAATTAAAATCAAATCAGCCGAATTCAAAATAAATAAATAAATAAACCGAAAATAAAATCTAATCGAAAATTAACAACTACCAATTGGATTAAAATAAATCAGATAAAATTGAAATCAATAAAATCTAATTTAAAATAATTCAAATCAGAATAAAATAAAATCCACGAAGTAATGTTTCACTCGCTGTCCATTAACCTTAAACACTCGCCCATCTTTTTCATCTCTCAAAAGAATTGCTCCATGAGGAAAAACTTCAATTACAATAAACGGTCCAACCATTTAGATTTTAATTTTCCAGGAAACAATTTCAATCTAGAGTTGTATAGGAAGACTCTCTGTCCCTTAACAAATTCCTTAGGTTTTATCTTCTTATCATGTCACCGTTTTGTCTTTTCTTTATACATTTTCGCATTTTCATAAGAAAACTGACGAAACTCCTCTAACTCACTAAGCTGCAGCAATCTAATTGCACCGGCACGACTCAAATCAAAATTCAATTTCTTTAGAGCCCAAACGTTTTATGCTCAAGCTCTAACGGTAAATGGAAAGCCTTTCCATACACTAACCTATAGGGAGACATACCTAGAGGTGTCTTATAGGTTGTCCTATAAGCCCAAAGAGCTTCATCTAACCAAAAAGACCAATCTTTCCTAGATGGAATGACTGCTTTCTCTAAAATAGATTTAATTTTCCTTTTACTAACTTCAGCTTAACCATTTGCTTGCGGGTGATAAGGGATAGCAATCCTATGCTTAATTCCATATTTAGCTAAAAGCTTAGTTAAAACATTATTCACAAAGTGTGTGCCCTCATCACTCACAAGAGCTCTAGGAGTTCCAAACCGTGCAAAAATGTGCGATTGAAGAAACCTCGACACTGTCTTAGCATCATTCTGATGACATGCAATGGCCTCTACCCATTTGCAACTGCCAATAAGATAAAAACATTACCGTTAGAAGGGAGAAATGGCCCCATAAAATCAATACCCCATACATCGAATAATTCTAATTCTAAAACATAAGTAAGAGGCATTTCATCTCTAGGTCCTAAATTTCCTCTCCTTTGGCAAACATCACATTGCTTATTGAACCAATGGGCATCTTTAAATAAAGAAGACCAGAAAAATCCACATTGTAAAATCCTCATAGTTGTCCTCTGACCGCTGAAATGGCCTCCATAAGGGGAAGAGTGACATTGCTCCAAGATTTCCTTTGCTTCATCGCCTGAAACACATCTTCGAATAATACCATCAGAACACTGTTTATACAAAAATGGTTCATCCCAATAAAATAATTTTGCATCATACTTAAACCTTTGCACCTGCCTCCAATCCATATCAATAGGAGTGACTCCTTTTACCAAAAAGTTGGCTATGTCCGCATACCAAGGAGTATTATTCACTACCTTTACAGCAAAAAGTTGCTCATCTGGAAATGAATCTGAAATGACAGATTACTCTAGCAAAGATGATGTTGGATGAAGATGAGACAAATGATCTGCAACAACATTTTCTATTCCCTTCTTGTCCTTTATCTCTAAGTCGAACTCCTGCAATAACAAAACCCAACAAATTAATCTAGGCTTTGCATCTTTCTTAGACATTAAATACCTTATTGCTGCATGATCTGTGAAAATTTTGACTTTGGAACTTTGGAACCAACTAAATATGGGCGGAATTTCTCAAAGGCAAACACAATCGCTAACAACTCCTTTTCAGTAGTTGTATAGTTGATTTGTGCCTCATTCAAAACCCTGCTTGCATAATAAATAGGATGGATAACTTTGCCCTGTTTTTGTCCCAGCATTGCACCTACTGCAACATCACTGGCATCGCACATCACCACGAATGGCAAAAACTCCAATTGGGTGCACAAAGAATGGGCGCTGAGATTAAAGCAGCCTTTAAAGTCTCAAAAGTCTTCCTACAATCTGCATCAAAGTCAAAAACACTATCAGCACACAACAATTTACAAAGAGGTTTACTAATTTTGTAAAAATTCTTTATGAACCTTCTATAAAATCCAGTATGACCTAAAAAGCTCCAAATCCCCTTGACTGAATTCGGCGGTTCTAATTTCTCAATAACCTCTATTTTTTCTCGATCAACTTCTAGACCTCTCTTTGAAATTTTATGACCTAACACAAATTATTCAAACAACTAGATAGGTATCCTCACATTTCTTTAGCACCTTACCTAAATTATTCAAACAATGCTGAAAAGACCCTCCAAAAACTGAAAAATCGTCCATCAATACTTTAACAGTGGATTCAATCATATCAGAAAAATTGCTAACATACACCGCTGTTGTTGGAGCATTACAAAGGCCAAAAGGCATTTGCCTGAAGGCAAACGTCTCATAAGGACAGGTGAAAGTGGTTTTTTCCTGATCCTCAGGAGCAATGGTAATCTTGTTATACCCAGAATAACCATCAAAGAAACAGTAGTAAGTCTGACCAACTAATCTATTCAACATCTAGTCAATAAATGGTAGAGGGAAGTGGTCTTTATCGGTGACTTTGTTAAGCCTCTTGTAATCCATGCAAACCCTCCAGCCAGTTACTGTCCTGATGGGGATCAACTCATTGTCCTTATTAGACACTACCGTAACACCTCCTTCCTTATGAACACATTAGCTAGGGCTTACCCAATTGCTATCTGCAATTGGATAAATAATCCCAACATCCAACCATTTAATCATCTCCTTCTTAACAACTTCTTTCATTGCAGGGTTAAGCCTTCTCTGTTGCTCAATACTCTTAAAGGATCCCTCCTCTAGAGTAATTTTATGCATAAAGAAAGATGGGCTAATTCCCTGAATGTCAGCCAATGTCCAACCTATTGCTTTGAGATATTGCTGCTGCAACTTTATTAAGGCCTCTTCATCCTCCGACACTAAATATGATGCAACAATAATGGGCAATGTCTCAACTTCCCCAAGATACACATACTTTAGAGGATCCGGTAAAGGCTTCAAATTTAAAGTGGATGCCTCAATCAGGGATGGCTTAATAGGAGGAGCCTTCCTTTCATCCAAATCTTCGACGGTTCTAATTTCTTAATAACCTCTATTTTTTCTTTCTAAAGTACCAACTTCTAAATCCTCCACACTAATCTCTCCATAATCTTCCAAATGTTGATTTGTCAAATCCTCCATTGCTGTCTCAACAATTGTGTTCTCCAGAATTCGAATGAAAGAACAATCTTCCACTTCATCTGGATACTTCATGGCCTTAAAAACATTAAATTTTACTTCCTCATTATGAACCCTCATTGTTAATTCCCCTTTCTAAACATCTATCAATGCTTTACCAGCAGCCAAAAATGGACGACCAAGAATAATTGGGACATCTTTATCTGCCTCATAATCTAAGATAATAAAATCAGTAGGAAATATAAATTTATCTACTTTCACTAAGACATCCTCAATTTTACCCTCAGAATATGTGATAGACCTATCAGCTAGTTGGAGTGTGACTGTGGTAGGCCTAGCTTCACCAATACCTAGCTTTCGATAGACTAAAAGAGGCATTAGGTTAATGCTCGCGCCTAAATCACAAAGTGCTCTACCCAATTCTTTTCCACCTATAGAGACAGGAATAGTAAATGACTCATGATTCTTCTGTAACTTGATTCACAACTGCAGCAGGCTCCACCACTGGCGGCTGCTGAACATGACTAACCATCGTTACATTTTTAAGAGTGTTAGCTAACATTTCAATATCAGCCCTAATGGTAGACACACCATCAACTTCTAACACACTCTTAACTTTCTTACTAGAGCCTCTAACATATGACCACTGACAACTATTGGTTGATATTCTCTCTAAAATCTCATGGGCTTTATTAAAGGTTTTTGCCAAAAGGGCCCCTCCCACAGAAGCATCTACCATACTTTGGGTTGCTACGTTTAACCCATTGTAAAATGTTTCCATTTGGATACAATGAGGTGAACCATGGTGGGGACACTTGTGCAAAAGCTCCTTAAACCTCTCCCAAGCCTCACTAAAAGTTTCATCTTCGAGTTGCCTAAATCCCACTATCTCAATCCTCAACTTGGCATTCCTATTTGGTGGAAAATACTTACTAAGAAATTTTTCCGCTAACTCATTCCATGTCGTAATTGATCCTGGAGCAAAAGAATTTAACCACGTCTTTGCTCCATCTCTAAGAGAATAAGAGAACAAAGTTAATCTAAGGGCATCTGATCGGTTGTCAGTATGCCAATAAATTAATACTGCGATAAGGTATCAATCCAAGTATAAATTGACACGATCAAGTAATACCTAGTGAGTATAGGGTCGAATCCACAGGGAAAGACTATTTAAAAATCTTTAATAACTTTGTTGATTTGAACTCAGGAACGTGTGATATTATGAAAAATTAAATAAGAGATTTCATAGGTCTGAAGAATAAATATTGCAGGAAAGTAAAACATGGGTTGAGAGTTAAAGGAAAGTCTTAATGAGAATATTATCAAGGTTGTTGCGGTCGCAACCTCATGCGTTCACTACTACAAATATTGATATAGACCAATGTCATATGACCATGGTTTTCTCGATTACACCACGGTTTTGTGACCATGGTCTACTCCAGTGTAGTCTATTGTATAGACTATGGTTTAATGTCAACTGTGGTCTATATTATAGACCATAACTAACGGAAACCATAGTCTATGACCGTATAGATTACGACTGACGTTAGTTATGGTGTTTATTGATAGACTATGTCCAACGTTAACCATGGTCTCTCCCCATGGACCACAACTCATATCAATTGTGGTCTATACCAATAGACCATCGTTCACATCTGTCGTGGTCTATTTTAAAGATGATATTTCATTTTTTTTATTTTTTAAAAATATTATTTATTATCCTAATTTATTCTATAAATTATTAATTAATTATAGGAATCAAATTTGAGAATTCTATACAAATATGAATAGTACTCTAAAAAAATCTTTAATTGTCCAAAAAAAAAAAAGAGTAGCTTCAATTAAATGAACTCAACTAAATTTCTATATATTAAATAAAAGGAGTATAAATTTACACAAATAAAAGCAAACCACTGTTAAAATTAATGAGCCAACTAAAACTAATTATACATTATAGAGTATGAAGGTGAGGCCAACAAAATTTCCCTCTTCAAATGTGAATTTCATCTACACCAACTTGACTACATATTCTTCATCATTGAACTGCAAGAAAGAAAAATAAAAAATATAAGCTTTTCATTATAGAGTTAATTAAATTGCATGAAAAAAAAACCATACATTATTTGTCAATTGTACATAACAATCCTAACTCTTTAGGATCATAACAAATATTATTTTCACTTAGACTATCATATTTTACTAAAATTTTTAATGATCTAAACAAAAGTTATATAAAATAAAAAATACATCTTTAATAACTAATATAATAAGGTTTAAATCTCAACCAATAACATGCTATTAGTATCAATAAAATGCATTTTTATGACTACAATTTCATCTCATTTCATAGAGTCGTTGTGATCCTAATCCTTTACATCTGTTTGCAAACTATAACAAAGTTTAGTTGTTGAAAGAACCTATATCGATATCCATCCAACAAAACAAATTTTTAAAAGTAGAACCTGAATTAGTAAAAACTTATATGAATTATCATCATAACGTACCAAATGTGTGATGAATATAAGAGAAGCTTTGTCTTTGGAATTTTTGGTTCAAAGAATAATCTTATTGAAGAGTAATGAAAGCATCTATATATGATTTTATGATTATAAATAAATATTAAGAAAAACATGAGGACCCAAAGAGGTATGTATATCATTAAGAACTTGTAGAAAAAATAATCTAAATGTATTATAAAAACTAATTAATTACCAAGATCTACTAAGATGGGTGGACTGTAAGCAAGGTTGAACTCCAACCAAGGCTACAACTGCATTAGTAACCAAACAAGATAGTAAGTAAATTAATAAATTCATAGATATATAGAACCAAAAAATCAAATTAGCAACAAAATAATTGTTTGTGTATGGAGACAAATAGATATAAAATTATTTAATTTCTATTTCTACTTTCACAATGTCAAAATAAACTATTGACCCTAAAATATTGTATTCATAACTACACATCAATTGCACTCTTTTAGACTAAATAAGAAAAACTATCTTCCTCAAAAAAAAAAAAAAAAAAAAAAAAAAAAAAAAAAAAAAAAAAAAAAAAACTATAATGGGCAGAAACTTTCAAGCATGAATAACATTCTACCTCAAACTAGCATGAGTTGTATATTTGGGATCCTCCTATGATAGATGGAAGAACAAATAAATGATAAAATTTACAATATGTTACACTAGATTACTTTCTAATTTATATTTGGTTTGAATGAAATTTTCTTAAAAAAGAAAATAATTAGGGTAAGCACAAATTAAAACATATATTCCAAATATACCAATCATAATAACACTGAGAAATTAGAGAGAGAAAAAAAAACTCAAATTAATTTGAATGATTCTAAGCGAGAGCATAAACTTGAATTAAGAAATTTTTATTCAATTCGCTATACATTTGCATTGTAATTCTAGTATAAGAGAACAATAACAAGCGAAATGAAGCAATTGGAGATGAAGAAAACATTCTATTTCCAATTTAGAGATAATCTTCGAAATGTAGAGATCACAATAAATACGAAACAAATTACCTTATTCGATAATATCCAAGGAGAGATGCAATTGGAGAGACCAATTGACACACTTGCAGGCAGATGGTCAGACGATCAGCAATTGAAGAGGGGAGCGATTGAGCAGTTTTTGGAGTTTGCGAGTGATTGAAATTGGCAACCGCAAGGCAATATAAGGGATACTGATATTTAGGGCTATTTCTGTTTGTTTGAAAAGGATTTATAGGGCTAAATTATAATAGTAATAATTATTATTTTAATCAAATTGGATTTTTTATGCATTTTCTTTTCCGTAAATTTATTGATAGTTAAGATTTATCTTTGAAAAAAAATCTAAGATTTTAACTAGATTCAATTTCTAGAAAATTAAAGATTAAGTTTTTAGACACAATTAACAATTAATAATTATGTTGAATTTAGAACTAAAAAAAATTAAGTTGAATATAAAATTTTCATTATAAAAAATAAAAAATAACAAATCTAAACTTAAAAAAAATATATAAATTTATTATTTTTAATTAATATAAAATTTTAAGTGGTAAAAAAAGTTATCTATAAACTTTGCAAGCAATTTCTACCTTAAACTTTCAATTTCATTAAATTGAACTTGAAATTACACTACTATTTAAAATTTTAAATGTAAGGTAAAACTCTCTCCAAACTTATTGATTTCAATAAAAATTAAGCTTGGTACAAAATTAAATATGATCAATGCACAAACTAAATATTAATAAAATAAATTTAAGGTATAGATTGTAACATTAAGTTTAAGGTGCAATTTGATGAACTTGAAATTTTAGGATAAAAATTGATACACCTCACCAAATCTTATGGTATCTTTTGATATTTTTCAATTAAAAATTAGATAATAGGTCTTTTTGGGAAAGGAAAAAAAAAATCAAATTTAAAAAATTTTAATCACAATTTGAATGTAGACTTTTTTTTTTTTTTTTTTTTTTTTTTGACAAAAATTTGAATGTAGACTTTAACCACAGATTTTTCTTAACCGCAATCTATAATTAGTTTTACATCCTTTCCCCCCTTAAGTTTACTAGTTAAGTTATAGTTGAAGTTTAAAATACAACAAATAGAAAACAATTATTGTACAAAGTTGGATTTTAAATACTAATTTTTATGTAATGTAAAGTTTTTTTAGAAAAATTGCAATGTAAAGTTACGTTATATAGAGTTAAATTCAAAACTATTGTTTTCTTTAAATCAGTATCTATATGCTCTATGGTAAAATTTTAAACCTTTTTCAATCATGATTTAAATCAGAGTATAGACCACGCTTTTTTTTTTTTTTTAAACTGTACTGTGAAGTTGGATATTCTATGGTAGATTTTAGACTATTATTTTTTTTAATTGTGGTGTCAAATTAGATTTTAGGCCATGGTTTTTTAAATAAAAAAAAATTGTAGTGTAAAGCTAGATTTTAGGCCATGATTTAAAAAACTGCGTGATATAACAATAAATTTTAAGCCATAAATTTTTTAAGTTATGGTATAAAGCTAGATTTTAGACCATCGTTTTTTTTTTTTTTTTTTTTTTTTTGAATCAATAGACCATCGTTTCTTTAACTATGGTATAAAGCTAAATCTTAGACCATGTTTTTTTTTAAAACTATGGTGTAAATCTAAATTTTCGACCATGGTTCTTTTAAGCCATGATGTAAAGCTAAATTTTATACCATGGTTCTAAAAAATTGTGGTGTAAGGTTAGAATTTACACTATGGTTCTTTAAAATTATGGTGTAAAAGCTAGGTTTTAGACCATGGTTTTCCAACCGCAGTGTAAAGCTAAATTTTAGACCATGATTTTTTAAAACTATGGTGTAAAGCTAAATTTTAGACCATGATTTTTTAAAACTATGGTGTAAAACTAAATTTTACACCATGGTTTTTTTTAAACTGTTGTGTAAAAGCTAGATGTAACAACCATGGTTTCAAAAAACAGTGGTGTAAAGTTGAATTTTACACCATGGTTTTTTTATACTGTGGTGTAAAAGTTAGATTTTAGATTATGGTTTTCTTTAACCGGATGTAAAGCTAAATTTTAGACTATGATTTTTTAAAAATGTGGTGTAAAGTTATATTTTAGACCATGGTTTTTTAAAATTGTAGTGTATAACTAGATTTTAGACCATGATTTTTTTTAACCATTGTGTAAAGGTAAGTTTTAGACCGTTGTTTAAAAAACCATGGTGTCAAGTTAAATTTTAGACCATGGTTATTTTAACTGTGATGTAAAGCTAGATTTTAGACTATGGTTTTTTTAAACCGTTGTCTAAAGATAGATTTTATACCACAGTATTTTTAAAGACTCTAGTCTATAATTGGTTTTGGACCACGGTTAAAAAAAAATGTAGTGTATAAACAAGTGCATTTATTTTAGACCATGGTTAAACCAATTACTAACACAATAGACTACAGTTTTATAAGAAACCATGGTCTAATATCTAAAATCAAGTATGGTCTATACTTAAATTTGTAGTAGTGGTTTATAAATAACTTTGTAGCGCATACCATGACTAATTGATCCATTAATGCCTAAGTGAGAAAAAATCATAAGATTCCCTTCCGGTACTACTTCTACGTTTGGCATAAAACTATCAATTGTTTGTTTGGCTAGTTCATGCGTAGGCTTAGTTCTCTAGCAACTTACAAGAGACTGCGTTAGTCTTAACACAATCAAAGCTCATTCATGTACTATCTTATAATGGTAATATTTATCTAATGCTACCAAGACTACATGCAATGCGCTAGCTTGTTCTACTTAGATATTTCTGCATGCATTACCTGTCAGGGATTTATCATGCTGCTACCGCATCCGGCTGGCCAGGCGGGAGTTAGTAATGAAAATAGTGTCGCATCTAAGTAGAAGGCAATAATGTTTCATTAAATCAAAGTATGCGCTTACAAAATAGACTTATCACCGCATGGGTGCTTTGCGCTAAGCCTTGATGAAGAAAATTAGCTCATGCGAGCAAAACAATACATTGTGTAATACATGGCTAACACCAATGCAAGTCTACCCTCCACCAAAATTTCTGTGATTTCTCTTTCTCCTTGCTTCCTTGATCCTTCCTCTCCTTCCCATTTTCTTTTAGCAGGTGGATGCAATTTATAGGCAAAGGAAACTGACTTCTCCAAGGAACTGGAAAACGTGCTTCAGTTATCTTCTGGCAACTTGCGCGTCAGTTGTGTCAGCATGGTCTTTTCATCCATCTTTTCTTTTCATGATCATCTTGGGATGTGTGCCTGCGCTGAAGAAAACTTGGGCAACAAACAACTGCATTATTAATGCGTTAGTGCTTTATATTTTATAATTTCGTACCGCATCCATAAATATAACCTTCCGCAGATAACCATCGCAAGTTCCTTTCTTTATTGCGTTGAAATAACGCATCAACATATCTTTTAGCCCTATTTTAGCTTAAGTTTAAAGGAGAAATAACTTGCTTTTGACAAGTTATCAGAACCTCTAGACACTCCCTAAATTACAAACGAATCACTAACTCCTAGAAAAGACTTAAGATGTAAAAGCGGGTCTTCAGATGATAAACCATGGAATTGACCCACGGTCTGTAACATCTAAAACATTACCGGTTTCATTTCAAAATTTGCTGCCTCAATTCGAGGACGTGCAATTCCTGGATTTAACTTCGGAAAAGCATACGCTCGAATAGCTCTGGCCCTATCATTCGCTACCAAAATAGGATTCTCAGTTTGGTTATTTTGCTGTCCATTTTGCTCCAGCGGTGGGTTTGGCTACGACACACGATTCGGCTAGGGATCAACTTGATCTTCTGGAATATTCGGAAGACGCAACACGTTATCCATTGGATTTTGATTTCTTCGTTGCTCTCTCCTTCTTCTTCTGAATGTTCTTTCAATTTCTGGATCAAGCTCGAATCTCACCCCAAGAGGATCGCTCATGCACCAATCTCACACCTGCAAAAACAAAAAGAAACAATCAAAAAGTTCTCGCACCAAACCACTAATACACATACACAAAACAGATCAGATAAAAACTTATTCAAGTACCCGGCAACGGCGCCAAAAACTTGTTGGCTTTTATGCAAGTGCACATAGTCTGCAGCAAGTGATAAGTAATTTGTCGTATCCACGAGGTTTTGAATAGCTTTCACTCTACCTATTTTACGTAACTCTTTAATGGTTTCAAGGTTGTTAAATTGATTGATTTTAAAATAATTTTGAAGCAAAAGAAATAACAAAGCGGAATGTAAACGGATAAAGTAGACAGATTGGAAACAGGCGTTGGTTAAGATTTTTGTAATTGTTTAAAATGATGCTCTAGCAATAATATTGATTAGGCAAATCTCTTGCAGTCTTATTAGCAGGATCCTCCCGGAACTCTGGATTTTTTGGAATGTGTTTCAACTCCAATGACGTTCTACCGATCAAGCACTAGGTGACTGGTTATCCCTAACTCAGTTACTGGCATCCACCAATACATAATGGTCTAGTGTGATTAAATGTCACACACCTCTCAAATCATCCCTGAAACTAAGAGGTGATATTCGTACTGGCTGGTCAGGCGGGCACAAAATAGTAATACGCACAACAAATAATCAAGATGCTCAAATCAATATAAATTGCATAGAGTATGAAGCACGAAAATTACATAGATCCTAACCAACACCTAAGTAAATTTAGTTCATGAAGTACAAGGTAACACACGCTACAATCTGAGTATGTGCATCCATAACTACAAGAATTTTACAAGAAAAGATTAATTCACTTGAAGAAATCTGTAGTTGATGGTCTTCTTGAAGTCTCCAATCGTTCCTCCTTTAAACGACTTCCAAAGAAGGAAATTGAGTCTCCAACTTGGAAATTGGACTTTTCTCCTTCCCAATTTGGAATGAATTGACTTAAGACGGCTACTTTCTTATATAGAGTGGAGTGAACCCTAATTAGGTCAATCTTTACACATGGAGGGCTCTCCAAGCTTCCTAGATCCGAGATTCATTCAGAAAATGCCACCTCATTAATGAATCACGTGCGGCTCACGTGGCAGTTTTGCTTCTAGCTTTGCTGGATCATGGATTTTTATCCCTCAAGTCGCTCAGAATTATTTTCTATTCAAAATAACTTCCTAAGCATCCAATCTTCTAAATAGGTTAAAACATATAATATTCATCTAAAAGCACACCAATTTGGCACCAATGACACACAATTCACTATAGGAATAAGGCCTAAATAACTCCCTTTTGGAGAGTATCTCTATCTAATGCAATTTAAGTCTGAAGCTCTTGAGATATTCAAAGGGGCTTAGGATTAAAGTTGAAAACTTGTTAGGTGAGATGATAAAAGCGCTTCGATCCGATCGAGGTGCAAAGTCTATGGGACTTGAGATTCCAAGTCTATTTGATATAACATGGAATAACATCCTAACTCTTGGATAGGAGAAATAGAACCTTATGAGATATGGTTCAATTCTTGATGAGCTATGCTCAGATGCCAGACTCGTTTTGGGGCATGTAGTGTTGATTGTCGTGCGAATTTTGAACCACGTTTCATCAAAAGTGTTTCTGAAACATCTTTTGAGTTGTGGAAAGGACGTAAAGGTAGTTTATGGGGGTGTCTAGCACACGTGCTTATGACTAGCCCAAAAGAAACTGTAACACTGTTCAAAATTATGCCTCTTTGTAGGCTTCCTCATGGAAATGAGAGGTGGATACATCTTCGATCTACAAGAGATTAAAATATTTGTATTGACAGATGCTACATTCTTAGAAGAAGACCACATGAGAAATCATAAACCACGGAATAAATTCGGTTTAAGTAAGTTAACTAGTGAAACTACAGGAACATCACCAAGAGTTGTTGATGAGGCTGGCTATTAATCAAGAGTTGTTGATGGGCCAGTGCATTTGGACAATCACATCCATCTCAAGAGTTGAGAGTGCCTTGATGTAGTGGGATGGCTGCTTCATAACTTGAACGTTACATGGGCTTGATTGAAGCCTAGGTCATCATACCGGATGATGACATCAAGGATTCATTGTCCTAGAGATGAGCAATGAATGATATTGACAAGGACAAATGGATGAAAGCCATGGACTTGGAATTGGAGTCTTTGCATTTCAATTCCATCTGGGATCTTGTATATCTGCTTGATGGGTAACACCTATAGGTTACAAGTGGATTTACAAGAGGAAACGAGACATTAAAGGTTTTAACCAGAAGGGTTCATACAATAAGATCAAAAGCAAAAGGGTTTGCAAGCTTAAGTGATCCATTCATGGATTGACCTAAGCATTTCCATCTTGGAATATAAGATTTGATATAGTGATCAAATCTTTTGGCTTTAATAAGGACATTGATGAGTCTTGTGTCTACAAGATGATCGTCAAGAGTTCAGTAGCTTTCTTAGTGTTGTATGTGATTGATATCCTAATCATTGAGGATGATGTAGGTTATCTTACTGACATTAAAAGAGGCTAGCAACTCATTTCCAAATGAAAATTTGGGAGAAGTTGAGTTTCTTCTAGGGATCCAAATTGTTAAGAACCGTAAGAACAAAATGTTAGTCTTATCTCAAATGTCTCGTGTCTACAAAATGTTAGGCAGATATAAGATGCATAATTTCAAGAAGGGTTCACTGCCTTTTCAGGGATGAAATTCTTTTGTCTAAGGAACTGTGTCCTGAGACACCTCAAGAAGTTGAGGACATGAGACGTATGCCCTATACAGTAGGGACTGTTAGTAAGAATCAATCCAATCCAAGACTTGATCTTTGGAGAGTCGTTAAGTACGTTCTTCAGTATCTTAGGAGAACGAGGATCTATATGCTCATGTATGGCACTGAGGATTTGATCCTTACAGGATACAATAACAAAGCTTTTCAGACTGATAAAGATTTGAGAGAATCTACATCAGTATCTGTGTGTTCACTTTTAATGGAGGAACTATAGTATAGCATATCTGTAGTCTCGACCATATAGGCTGAAGACATAGCAGCTTGTGAAGTAGTTATAGAGGTTGCATGAATAAAGAAGTTCTTGACTATTCTGGAAGGTGCTCCCAATGTGAACTTCGAAACACAAGACAATCAGGCACATCGAATTGAATGGAAATATTGCTGATTCATTCATGAAGTCTCTCTCGGCTAGAGTATATGACATCTAGAAGGTCTAGGTCTACGATTTATGTACAACGATTTAATCTAGGGCAAGTGGGAAAAGTGTAATGGGTATAATGATACCATTACTAATGGGTATAATGATGCCCTAGTTTATTGTATTTGTACATTGTAATTATACGTTCTATGTATTTTACATGTATTTATACATCCATTGCTGTGGTAGATTATTCTACATCCCACTAAACTAGATTTTTAATCCAAGTGGGAGTTTGTTGGGTTTTAATGTCCTAAAACTCGTAGGTAGTGAATGATTAACGAATTATATACTTGTATCAATAAAATGTTATTGAGGTTTAAGAAATAAAGAGTTATTGTCATATTAAATCTAATATTGCACAATATGACCCAAATTCAATAAACTAAGATCCAACGTTGTTTACATGTAACTTGAACTAGTATGTGGGAACATACGAAGATCAGTGTTCATGTAACAACCTAAAAGGTCCATAGTACAGGGATAAGGCAGGGGATCTTATCCTGGTAACGCTATGAGATACGACCTACTTTGTATTCGATACAGACGTTTTGATCCAAGGCGTCCATGTAGGAGACATGCGAGCGGGGGTATCCTATGCAATGAGTTTGTATAAGACCGGACCACGAAATAGTAAACCACTAGATGTAACACTATTAACTAGTTAGGTTACTATTTCAATAAGATGACCTAGGTATTTCACTCTTAATCCTGAGTGTGTCATGAACTCATTCTCACGAGGGATTGTCCTTTGATTAGTACGGGTGAGAGTGGCCAGCACGCCGACTCAATAAGCCTACCTTCTTGGGGATAAGACCGAGTGGGGGTTGGGGACATGACAACACAAGATGAAATTCACTCTTTCCCGTATCTAGGAGAAGTAGATGAGTGTTCCCTTAAGTGGTGACTCCGGGTCTTGAACAAAGGGATCCCGTCCTCTCACTAGCCCATGAAGGACTTTATGTTTACTGGTTGGACCGTAAACAGGCTATTCATTATAGGAGCACTCGTACTTAAGGAGACAAATGTAACACAGGGGTAAAACGGTAATTTGACTTAGCTGTAGTTACGAACACTCGTGAATGATTGACTTACTGGTATTGGTCAATATCCGTGGACACATAAACATTCTACAATGAGAAGAGTTCAGTTGTGATTCTTTAGTGGAGTTACCTACAGTTAATGAATATTGGTTAACTCGATTAATGAGTTTAGTCAATTAACGTCATATCATTGGAGCTTCTGATTTGTAGGTCCATTAGGTCCCCCTACTAGCTTGTAAAGAGTAATTATGAACAAATTATCTTGAAAAGAATTTGAATTGTTCAAATTCAATATGGGAATCAAGTTAATTATATGAGATACAATTAATATACTGTATAGTGATACATTATAATATAAAGTATAATTTGTGATTAAACTTTATTAAATTGAGAGAATAATATATTTGAAAGAGTTCAAATATATAACTAATTAAATATGTGATATTTAATTAGTGAATAAATAATTGATTAATTATGAATTAATTTATTATTCAATTGAGTCTAATTAAATGTGATTTAATTAAACTATAATATTGAAGGTGTTCATATAACAGATGTGGAAGAAATTTTAGGATCGGAGGCACTTAACTACATCAATTTTAGAAAATGAAAACATGTTGTCTGATAACTCTCCAAAAGGGAGTTATTTAGGCCTTATTTCTATAGTGATTTGTGTGTCATTTGTGCCAAATAGTTGTATTATTAGATGAATATTTTATATTTTACCCTATTTAGAATATGGATGCTTTGGAAGTTATTTTGCAGAGAAAATAATGTGGAACGACTTGAGGGAGCAAATTCCATGATCCAGCAAAGTAAGGAGCAAAACTGGCCACGTGTGTTGCACCTGATTCATTAATGAGGTGGCCTTTTCTTAATCAATCTCGGATCTAGGAAGCTGGGAGAGCCTCCACATGTAAACTTTGACCTAATTAGGGTTGACTCCACTCTATAAAAGGAAGTAGCCGTCTCAAGTCAATTCATTCCGAGTTGGAGACTCACTTTCCATCTTTGGAAGTCGAATAAAGGAGGAACAATTGAAGATTCAAGAAGACCATCAACTACGGATTTCTTCAAGGGAAATTAACTTTTCTTGTAAACGTTTGTAGTTATGGATGTATGTGATCAGATTGTAACGTGTGTTGCTTTTTATTCCATGAACTAAATTTACTTTAGGTGTTGGTTAGGAATATGTAATTTTCGTACTTCATAATCTAGCAATTAATATTGATTCATGAGCATCTTGATTATTTGTTGTGTTTATTATTATTTTGTGCCCGCCTGGCCAGCCGGTGTGAATACCATCTCTTAGTTTCAGGGATGATTTGAGAGGTGTGTGGCATTTAATCACACTAGACCATTATGTGTTGGTGGACGCCAGTGAATGAGTTAGGGATAACCAGCCACCTAGTGCTTGATCGGTAGAACGTCATTGGAGTTGAAACACATTCCAAACAATCCAGAGTTCCAGGAGGATCCTGTTGATAAGACTGCAAGAGAATGCCTAATCAATATTATTGCTAGAGCATCTTTTTAAACAATTACATAAATCTTAACCAACGCCTGTTTCCAATATGTCTACTTTATCCGTTTACATTCTGCTCTGTTATTTATTTTTCTTCAGCATTATTTCAAAACCAATCATTTTCACAACCTTGAAATCAGTAAAATGTTACACAAGATAGGTAAAGTGAAGACTATTCAAAACCTCGTAGATACGATAAATCACTTATCACATGCTACAAACTATGTGCACTTGCATAGTATTCTAGAGCTAATTTATATCATATTTTTAACCCACTCTAGAAGGCAACAAGTTTTTGGCGCCGTTGTCGGGTACTTGAATAAGTTTTTATCTGATTTGCTTTGTGTATGTGTTTTAGTGGTTTGGTGCGTGAACTTTTTGATTTTTTCTTTTTGTTTTTGTAGGTGTGAGATTGGTGAACTTTTTTATTGTTTCTTTTGCGCAAGTGTCCCCACCATGGTTTACCTCATTGTATCCAAATGGAAACATTTTACAATCGGCTAAACGTAGCAACCCAAAGTATGGTAGATGCTTCTGCGGGAGGGGCCCTTTTGGCAAAAACCTTTAATGAAGCCCATGAGATTTTAGAGAGAATATCAACCAATAGTTGTCAGTGGTCAGATGTTAGAGGCTCTAGTAAGAAAGTTAAGAGTGTGTTAGAAGTAGATGGTGTGTCTACCATTAGGGCTGATATTGCTACGTTAGCTAACACTCATAAAAATGTAACAGTGGTTAGTCATGTTCAGCAACCGCCAGTGGTGGAGCCTGCTGCAGTTGTGAATCAAGTTACAGAAGAATCATGTGTCTATTGTGGTGAAGATCATAATTATGAGTTTTGCCCCAGCAATCCAACTTCTGTGTTTTTTGTAGGTAATCAAAGGAATAACCCATATTATAATTTTTATAATCCAGGTTGGTGTAACCATCCCAACTTTGCATGGGGAGGGCGAGAAAGCAATTTGCAAGCCCCTCAAGCACAACAAAGAGTGGTGAACAAGACAGGATTTACTAAATCACAAGCATTGTCCCAGCAAAATAAGCAGGCTTTGCCCCAACAAAATTCAGAGAGTTCTCTTGAGGCATAGATGAAAGAATATATGGCTCATACAGATGCCGCAATTCAAAGTAATCAAGCTTCAATGAGAGTCCTGGAATTGCAAATGGGTCAGCTAGCTAATGAGCTGAAGGCACAACCTCAAGGGAAACTTCCTTCGGATACTAAGCACCCTAGAAGGGAAGGTAAGGAGCAGGAGCAAGTGCATGCAGTGACTCTAAGGAGTGGTAAGCCACTAGAAGAGAAAAGAGAGCCTAGTAAACCCCAAGATGTAGAGAAAAATAGTGATAAAAATGTTGTTGTTGAAAAAGAGTTGGAGTCTGGTAAAAATGATGGAGGCAGCAATAGTAATGCTGGAGCATCTGGTTTTGTTCCAGATGAAGAACCACCTTATGTACCGCCCCTACCTTATGAACCACCTCTACCTTGTCCACAAAGGCAGAAGCGTAAAAACCAAGATGGTCAATTTAAGAAGTTTTTAGAAATTCTTAAGCAATTGCATATAAATATTCCTTTAGTAGAAGCTATAGAGAAAATGCCAAATTATGCAAAATTTCTTAAGGATATCTTGACTAAAAAGAAGAGGTTAGGAGAATTTGAAACTGTATCTCTTACTGAGGAGTGTAGTGCTATTCTAAAGAATGGGCTACCAACCAAGGCTAAGGATCCAGGGTCATTTACTATTCATGTCTCTATAGGTGGAAAAGAGTTGGGACGAGCACTTTGTGATTTAGGCGCGAGCATTAACCTTATGCCTCTTCCGATCTATCGAAAGCTAGGTATTGGTGAAGCTAGGCCTACCACAGTCACACTCCAATTAGCTGATAGGTCCATCACATATCCTGAGGGTAAGATTGAGGATGTCTTAGTGAAAGTAGATAAATTTATATTCTCTGCTGACTTTATTATCTTAGATTATGAGGCTGATAGAGATATCCCAATTATTCTTGGTCGTCCATTTTTGGCTACTGGAAGGGCATTGAAAGATGTTCAAAAAGGGGAATTAACAATGAGGGTTCATAACGAGGAAGTGAAGTTTAAGGTTTTTAAAGCCATGAAATATCCAGATGAAGTGGAAGATTGTTCTTTCATTCGGATTCTGGAGAAAACAATTGTTGAGATAGCAATTGAGGATTTGACAAATCAACATTTGGAAGATTATGGAGAAATTAGCGTGGAGGATTTAGCAGTTTGTACAATAGAAAGAAAAAATGAAAAAGAAGTTTCTAGGTGTGAGGATGTTTTTGAGTCTTTAGATTTGAATGAAAGGAAGGCTCCTCCTATTAAGCCATCCCTGATTGAGGCACCTACTTTAGATTTGAAGTCTTTGCCGGATCATCTTAAGTATGCGTATCTCGGGGAGGGTGAGACGTTGCCCATTATTGTTGCATCAGATTTAGTGCCGAAGGATGAAGAGGCCTTAATTAAGTTGCTGCAGCAATATCGCAAAGCAATAGGTTGGACATTGGCTGACATTCAGGGAATTAGCCCATCTTTTGGTATGCATAAAATAACTCTAGAGGAGGGATCCTTTAGGAGTACTGAGCAACAGAGAAGGCTCAACCCTGCAATGAAAGAAGTTGTTAAAAATGAGGTGATTAAATGGTTGGATGCTGGGATTATCTATCCAATTGTAGATAGCAATTGGGTAAGCCCTGTCCATTGTGTTCCTAAGAAAGGAGGTGTTACGGTAGTGACTAATAAGGACAATGAATTGATCCCCACCAGGACAGTAACTGGCTGGAGGGTTTATATGGATTACAGGAGGCTTAACAAAGCCACCCGTAAGGACCACTTCCCTCTACCATTTATTGACCAGGTGTTGGATAGATTAGCAGGTCATGCTTATTACTGTTTCTTAGATGGTTATTTTGGGTATAACCAGATTACCATTGCTCCTGAGGATCAGGAAAAGACAACTTTCACCTGCCCTTATGGGACATTTGCTTTCAGGTGAATGCCTATTGGCCTTTGCAATGCTCCAGCAACATTTCAGCAGTGTATGTTAGCTATTTTTCTGATATGATTGAGTCCACTGGTGAGGTATTTATGGATGATTTTTCAGTTTTTGGAGGGTCTTTTCAGCATTGTTTGAATAATTTAGGTAAGGTGCTAAAAAGATGTGAGGATACCCATCTAATTCTTAATTGGGAGAAATGCCACTTCATGGTGAAGGAGGGCATTGTGTTAGGTCATAAAATTTCAAAGAGAGGTCTAGAAGTTGATCGAGCAAAAATAGAGGTTATTGAGAAGTTAGAACCACCGAATTCAGTTAAAGGGATTCAGAGCTTTTTAGGGCATGCTGGATTTTATAGAAGGTTCATAAAGGATTTTTCTAACATTAGTAAACCTCTTTGTAAATTATTGTGTGTTGACAGTGTTTTTGACTTTGATGCAGATTGTAGGAAGGCTTTTGAGACTTTACAAGTGTAGGGATAGGAGCCCTAGGCACCAGAAGATTTCAGAGACCTAACTCAAGCTAAATAACGATCGGAATACCGATACGTTGGCAAAATCATACACAGCAGTAAAGTCAATATTAAACTATTGTACAGCAGATATAAAACATGCATAAAATAACAGTAACACCTAGATCTAATCTAGATTCGAACCTAAAAGGCAAGGGATCAAGAGTATACTTACTACCGTAGAAGTTTTAATCGCGATTCGCCTTTTCACCAAACGTTTGCAGAAAATACAGTAAACTAGAAAGTTCCCATATTGGAAAAAAAACTCCCAAAAATGTGAACAACACCCCAAGGAGACACCGGTATACTCACAAGTATATTGGTTGAGTGGTTTGTGGGAACACACAAAAATTTCTCAGAGTTTGGGAGAGAATTCTTTCTTTTGTAAAGTAAGCAAGCGATGCACAGAGAGTGAGAAAGAGAGAGGAAATCGAGAGTCTCAGATTGCTAGAGAATAACCACTCCCTTAAGTTTCTCCCATTGAGATTGTTAAGGAAGACCTAATCGTGCTAAGACCACAATTAGGATAACCAACTGATCAAATCAGTTTTAAAACATTAATTAATTTTAATTTCAAAATAAAATTAAAATTAAAATTAAAACCATAATTAATTAAATTAGCAACATTTAATTATCAAATAATTAATTAAATGTATAATCCTTAATATCCCACAGTTTTAATTTTATTTTTAATTAAATCTAATTTAATTAAAATAAATTAAACTAACAATTAATCAATTCAATAATTAATTAATTGTAAAATTGAATATCACATATATCCAATTATTTTCTCTCAAATACACTATAGTATTAATGTTCATCTAATGCGCATTAATTATAACCTGTAGTTTTGATATGAATCAAATTCATATTTTAGACTTAATAATCGAACACCTTCGAATATATAATTCTCCCTAAGAAATTTACCTTAACGCCCTAAATGAGCTACCGGTGGGACCTAATGGACCTACAGATCAGAAGCTCCAGCTCCCCACTCGGTCTTGTTCCCAAAATGGTAGGCTTATTGAGTCGGCGTACAGGCCACTCTCACCCGTACAAATCAAAGGACAATCCCTCACGGACAGGAGTCCATAATCCACTCAGGATTGAAACTAAGTTGTCTAGGTCATCCTAGTGAAATAGAAACCAAACTAACTAATGGTGTTACAGTTAGTGGTTAACTATTTCGCGGTCCGATCTTATGCAAACTCATTGCATAGGATACCCCCACTGGTATGTCAACTACATGAACGCGTTGGATCATTACGTTTGTATCATAATACAAAGTGGGCCATATCCATAGTTTCACCAGGATAAGGTACCCAGCCTCATCCCTATACTATGGACCCTTTAGGCTAAATCTTGAACATTGATCCCCGTATGTCCCTACATACTAGTTCAAGCCTCATTCTATTAACCTAGGATTTTTAGTTTATTGGATTATGGTTAATAAGACAAGATTGCATAATACAAACATAGATAAATGAATAATACATCATTTTATTAATATTCGGTCAAAAGTACATTTACTATCTACGAGTTTTAGGGCATAAAACCCAACAAACTCCCACTTGAACTAAAACTCAAGATAATTGGAAAGTATATACAAAATAATCCAAAGCTGGAAATGGTAAGTGTATGTTGTGCATTACATAAAAGGTAAATATACAAAATACAATAAACTAGGGCATCCTTACACCCATTACACATCTCCCACTTGCCCAAGATTACACTATATACATTTCTCGCATTCCTAGACTTTCTAGATGACCCTCGAACACTTTAGTCGAGAGGGCCTTCGTAAACAGATCAGCAATGTTGTGCTCCGAAGCGATTTTGGTCACGACCACATCTCCTCGTTGCACAATCTCTCGAATCAAGTGATACTTCCTCTCGATGTGTTTACCTCGTCTGTGGCTGCGAGGTTCCTTTGAATTGGTTACAACCCCACTGTTGTCACAGTATAATGTTATGGGCAAGTTCATATTTGGAACAACTTCCAAATCAGTCAAGAACTTCCTGAGCCAAACTGCTTTCTTAGCTGCTTCACAAGCAGCTACATACTTAGCCTCCATGGTTGAGTCCGCTATGCATCCTTGCTTGATGCTTCTGCAAACTACAGCTCCCCCGTTAAGGGTGAACACTGACCCTGGCGTGGATTTCCTAGAATCCTTGTCAGACTGGAAGTTAGAGTCGGTGTATCCAGTGAGAACTAACTCTTTAGCCCCAAACACCATCATGTAGTCCCTCATTCTACTAAGATACTTGAGGATTCCTTTAACGACGGTCCAGTGGTCTAACCCCGGATTTGACTGATATGTGCTGACAATCCCTACAGCATAATAGATGTAAAGCCTCGTGCAGAGCATCGCATACATTAAGCTGGCCACAGATGAGGCGTAGGGAATCCGTCTCATATCCTCAACTTCTTGAGGTGTCTTAGGACACTGTTCCTTAGACCGGTGAACCCCATGCCTAAAAGGCAATAAGCCCTTTTTGGAGTTCTGCATCGAATATCAAGCCAACATCTTGTCGATATACGTTGCATGAGACAGTGCTAGCGTTTTGTTCTTTCGATCCCGAATAATCTGGATTCCAAGAACATATTGGGCCTCACCTAAATCTTTCATTTGGAATTGGGCCGCTAGCCATTCTTTTACATCAGACAGATATCCTACATCATTCCCAATGAGTAGGATGCATCAACATAAAGTACGAGGAAAGCTACTTTATTCTTGTTGATCTTCTTGTATACACAAGGCTCATCAACATTTTGGTCAAAGCCAAAAGATTTGATCACAGTATCGAATCTAATATTCCAAGATCTGGAAGCCTGCTTCAACCCATAAATGGATCGATTCAATTTGCAAACCTTTTGCTCCTGACCTTGGGTTATGAACCCTTCGAGTTGAGACATGAAGATACTCTCTTCAAGATTGCCATTCAGAAAGGCAGTCTTGACATCCATTTGTCATATCTCATAGTCATAATATGTGGCAATGGATAAGAGAATTCTTATGGACATTAGCATAGCAACAGGAGAAAAGGTTTCTTTATAGTCCACCCCTTCTCTTTGGGTATAACCCTTTGCTACAAGTCTTACTTTGAAAGTCTGTATTTTCCCAGCAGCATCTCTTTTCCTCTTATAGATCCATTTACATCCTATGGGTTTGACCCCTTCAGGTGGATCTACAAGTTCCCAAACTTGATTAAAGTACATTGACTCCATTTCAAGGTCCATGGCTTTGGCCCATTCGTCTCTATCTACATCATTCATTGCCTGACGATAAGACAATGGATCCTCAACACAATCTTCAGGTATGACTACTTGTGTTTCAGTTAAATCCAAGTAACGGTCAGGTTAAATTACAACCCTCCCACTGCATCGAGGCTCTCCCACTACGTGAGGAGGATGAGATTGACGTGAAGAATTGGCTCCTACATCAACTCTTGTTGAAGGACCAGCTTTATCAACAACTCTTGTTGACTCTTCTGTAGCTTCTCCTAATACTAGTTTACTACGTGGTTTGTGATTTTGAATGTGGTCTTCCTCCAAGAAACTAGCGTTTGTCGATACAAACACTTTGTTTTCTTGAGGGTCGTAGAAAAGACCACCTCTCGTTTCTTTAGGGCATCCAACAAATTGGCATACTCTAGAACGTGGTTCCAGTTTCTTAGGATTTGTTACTAGCACGTGTGCAAGACAACCCCAGATACAGAAGTAACGCAAACTAGGTTTACGCCCCCTCCATAGCTCAAAAGGTGTTTCAGAAACACTTTTTGAGGGAACATTGTTTAGAATATGTACTGCAGTAGCCCCCAAAACGAGCTAGATAATTGAGCATAGCTCATCATAGAACGAACCATGTCTAACAAGGTTCTATTTCTCCTTTCTGATACACCATTCTGCTGAGGTGTACCTGGTGCTGAGAGTTGGGATTGGATTCCATGTTCTATCATATAGTCCTGGGATCTTTGATCCATATATTCTCCACCTCAATCTGATCGAAGTGTTTTAATTGTTTACCTAACATGTTTTCTACTTCAGTCTTAAACTCTTTAAACTTTTCAAGAGCTTCAAACTTATGGCCCATTAGGTATAAGTAACCATATCGTGAATAATCATCTATGAAAGAGATGAAATATTCATAACCACCTCGAGATTTTACATTCATTGGACCACAAAGATCCGAATGTATCAGTTCAACTGGTTCTTTGGCCCTATAACCTTTTCCAGTAAAAGGCCTCTTGGTCATTTTACCCTCGAGACACGATTCACAGAGTGGTAAAGAATCATCTTCTAAATCAGTTAGAAGTTCATTCTTCACCAAACGACCGATCCGATCGATGTTAATATGAACAAGACATAGGTGCCAAAGATATGTATTGTTACTTAAAGGAGAAATCTTTTGCCTTTTATTCTGAGTTTCAACTGTTTTAAACATCTCATGATTTAAAATAGCTTTAGTATCGGTAGGTCTTAACACATATAAATTGTTTTCACGCTTAGCAGAACATATAATAATTCCATTTCGAGAAATAATAGCTTCATTAAGCAAAAATGAAACAGAATATTGTTGTTCTAACAAAGCAGAAATAGAAATAAGATTCCTTTTAATTCTAGGAACCAAATACAAGTCCTCTAAAACTAAAAACTTATTTATAAAAAACAATTTTGCAGCTCCCACTACTGTTGCTGAAATGACCTCTCCCGTTCCAACCTTGAGAGTCATTTTGCCACGTTCCAGCTGCTGGAATTCATTTCCCTGAAAAGATGAACAAACATGATTAGTGGCTCCTGCATCCAATATCCAGGAAAACTCATCATGTTCAATAAGGAAAGTTTCTAAAACAAGAAAATCGTATTTACCTTCCTTTTCTCTTCTCTTTTCAGCAAGGTAACGAGGGCAATTCCTCTTCCAGTGACCATCCACATTGCAGTGGAAGCACTTGTCCTTGTCAGCCACGACCTTGGCTTTTCTTTTACCCTGAACAACCTGCGCAGGAGCCTTCCCCTTATCACCCTTCCTCTTTTATATTTCTTCGATGAAGAAGCCTGAGGTACAGATTTCGTTCGTGAGGATGAACCCTTCAGGAACTTTTCTTGGAATGGGACACGTTGGCCTTTCCTTTCACCACATTCTTGCCCTTGCTTTACAGCATGGACTCGTAAATCTGTAGCTCGTTGAGGAGGGTGGTCAGGTTGAACTGTATCTTGTTCATGCTGGCATTCGTCCTGAACTGCATGAAGCTTGAAGTAAGCGAATGCAGAATGAACGCAACCTGACTGCGCTCGCAGACAACCCCGTTGTTCGCCTCGACAATATTAAATTGGTTCATCATGTCAAGAACATGTTCCCGAACAGGATGCCTCTCTTGCATACGGGCGTTGAAGACGTTCTTCAAGGCGTCGTGGTGGAGTTGATAGGAAAAGAGTCCAAACATCTCCTGCAAGGAATTCATAATTTCCCTGGCCGTTTCCACGGTTTCATAACGTTTGGCCAAAACTTCGTTCAAGCTGGCCAGAATATATACTCGGGCCTTATCATTGGCCTTCGTCCAACGATCATGGGCGTCTTTTACAGCTTGCGCTGCATTACGAGGGGGGCAGGAGGACACTCCTCCGTCAAGACAAACCTGAGATCCTCGACAACCAGAATCGTATTCAGATTCGATTTCCACGTAGGGAAATTTTCGCCAGTTAACTTTTCATTTTTAAGTAAAGCGATTACTGAGGAAGACATTGCTGAAAAACAAACAATTGACCGTACTAGTTATCTTTGCCTTAACTCATCACACAAACAATACAAACAATTGCATACATCCAATCAATTTTGCAAACAATCAATCAAAGAACCCTAATAAAACTATTGATTGTGTTTAGCAACGATGTTTTAGAGGTTTAGAAGAACAGTCATTGAAGGGTGATCAGTTGTTCCTCCTCTAAAACGAGACACTTCTCAGTTAACTCTAATTCCAGAATAACTCATATTCCATTAGACGTTAACCACCGTTGTTCGGTCAAGGATTTGTTAAAAAATTAACTCATCCCCGTAAGTGTAACCGTCCCACTTTCAGATCTCAAAGGCACGAACCAACAGGCTACCTTTAGGAAAAACAACTGTTGGTAATTAGCCTAAGCGATCCTATCCTATTCAGGAGTTCACGGTGTTCTGAATCCTATGATCAGGCCCTCCGAAGGGATGGTTGCTCCAGGGCAACACTCAGGCGGATCATAGGAATCTCACATTGTGACCTAGGGGTGGAGACCGAGGGATAAGTTGACACGCATCCAGCTCCCACTTACTATGGTCACTTTCCCCATTCACCTTGTCATCGATCCATGCAAACACGTTCCTCCCACTAAAGTAACCTATCGTATATTTTAGGGTTTGATTAAACCTAGATAAATCAGGCTAAGTCATTTATCTAAGTCTAGTCCTATTATAACTATTATAATAAGATCTAATGTCGAGGCGCATTAAACATATTTAATAAACCTAGCGACATTATTCTAACATTAACCTATGATTAGTTCAACTCCGGTGATCCAGATCAGTTCCCAGGTAGGAGGTGTTCCGTATACCGTCAACTTAAATACCCCCAATCCTTAGACAGAACATCACTGGTAGAGTTCCCTTATAATCACAGGAATGTTGGTCCTACTTAGTTTATTAAAACTATTTTATACTAAGTAAGATATTCTAATCCTATTAGAATGTGAACTTAGGTCTAATTAATTTTAACTCATTTAAAATTAATTAATTTTAACCTATGGTCCTATGTGAGCATGCATATCTTGATTATAGATTGACGGTTTCTAATCATTAATTTTAAACTATTCAAATTTTAATGATTAGCCCTATAATCATGCATACTATAGTTTTAAAGCAATTAACAATCATATTCAAGTTAATTAATATAAAACTATAGGACTTTGCATTGCATGAATTTTAATATAACAATTATATTAAATTATGGATATTTCATGCTCAATGTATCTTTGATTTCCATTATTAATAAATTAACAATTAAATTATTGCAAAAAATGGTAAATCGAAGTAGCATGCTGCAAACAATTTCATTTAAGTATAACTATTATACTTAACTATGTAATTGCACATGCATCATACTATTCCATTTTCATGAAATTAATATAACTCAACCATATATTAATCATCCATGAAAAATAAACCATGCATTATAAACCATACATTATAATCTAATTATAACATACATAATGCATGAGCATGCTTTATAACCTAAGGTGGGATAAAAAATTAAAATGACATCCATAAAGCATTTAAACAGCGAATAAACCGATTTAATTGGCCCCTAGGATAAATTAAAGCAAAATTACATTAATAAAGCTTATAATCTATCCTATTACAAAATATACAGTTCCAAAACTGGTCCAGAATCCACGAACCGACCCGAACCGCTTCGAACCAGCCTTGAAAACCTCGAACAGCACCAAAACTGTGTTGAACTGGACCAAACCAGTCCCAGCTCAACAAATCCACACGAACCGGACCGGCATCTAGGGTTTCAGCCCAGGTCTCCATGTAAATCCAATTGCCGCATGAAATCACGACAGCGTCGAGACGCTTAAGGAATAGCGTCCCGATGCTGGAGCGATTTCAACCATCCGTAGCGTGAAATCGCGACAGCGTCGAGACGCGCAAGGCCAAGCGTCCCGACGCTGTTGCGTCTGGAGCCATTTTCTGGGTAGAACCGCGACTGTTTTGCACAAAATTTGTCGATTTCCGTCGTGATTTTAACTGATCTTCAAGCCTAATATAGACCCGGACTGTAAAGACTCGATATTCATGAATATATGCCCAAAAACACAAGGGCCCTTACATTTGATCACATCAAAATTCACAAAAATCTAAGGAAAATTAAACCTAAACAGTTTATCGCAAATATTACATACAATATGCAAATTAATCCCATCTATCAAGCCAAACTCAAATTCCTAATCAAAGTTAAAAATTTAACCTCGCTCTAAACCAATTGTAGGGATAAAAGCCCTAGGTAGCGGAAGATTTCAGAGACCTAACTCAAACTAAACAATGATCGGAATACCGATACGTTGGCAAAATCATACACAGCAGTAAAATCAATATTAAACTACTGTACAGCGGATATAAAACATGCATAAAATAACAGTAACACCTAGATCTAATCTACATTCGAACCTAAAAGGTGAGGGATCAAGAGTATACTTACTGTCGTAGAAATTTTGACCGCGATTCGCCTTTTCACCAAACGTTTGCAGAAAATACAGCAAACTAGAAAGTCCCCTTTGCTGGAAAAAAAACTCCCAAAAACGTGAACAACACCCCAAGGAGACACCGTATACTCACAGGTATATTGGTTGAGTGGTTTGTGGGAACACACAAAAATTTCTCAGAGTTTGGGAGAGAATTCTTTCTTCTGTAAAGCAAGCAAGCGATGCACAGAGAGTGAGAGAGAGAGAGGAAATCGAGAGTCTCAGATTGCTAGAGAATAACCACTCCCTTAAGTTCCTCCCCTTGAGATTATTAAGGAAGACCTAATCGTGCCAAGACCACGATTAGGATAACCAACTGATCAAATCAGTTTTAAAACATTAATTAATTTTAATTTCAATATAAAATGAAAATTAAAATTCAAACAAATTTAATTAATCATAATTAAGGGTTTAGGGTTTAGGGTTTATGGTTTAGGGTTTAGGGTTTAGGGTTTAGCAATTTTAATTAATTAAATTAGCAACATTTAATTATCACATAATTAATTAAATTTATAATCCTTAATATCCCATAGTTTTAATTTTATTTTTAATTAAATCTAATTTAATTAAAATAAATTAAACTAACAATTAATCAATTCAATAATTAATTAATTGTATAATTGAATATCACATATATCCAATTCTTTTCTCTCAATTACACTATAGTATTAATGTGCATCTAATGCACATTAATTATAATCTATAGTTTTGATATGAATCAAATTCATAGTTTAGACTTAATTATCGAACACCTTCAAATATATAATTCTCCCTAAGAAATTTACCTCAACGCCCTAAATGAGCTATCGGTGGGACCTAATGGACTTACAGATCAAAAGCTCCAATGATATGAGATTAATTGGCTAAACTCATTAACCAAGTTAATCAATGTTCGTTAACTGTGGTTCACTCCACTAAAGAACCACAACTGCACTCTTCTCACTGGAGATATATTTCTATGTCCACGGATATCGACCATCAACAGCAAGCCAGTCCTTCACGTGTGTTCGTACCTCAGCTAGGTCAAATTACCGTTTTACTCCTGGGCTACCTCTTTATCCTTAAGTACTAGTGCTCCTCTAATGAACAACTTGTTTGAGGTCCAACCATCAAACAGAAGTCCCTCTCGTGCCATAGAGAGGGCAGGGCCCATTGTTCAAGACCCGGAGACACCACTTAAGAGAACACACCTCTACTTACCCTAGAGTCGGGAATGAGTGAATTCCATCTTGTGTGATTATGTTCCCAGCTCCCCACTCGGTCTTGTCCCCAAAATGGTAGGCTTATTGAGTCGGCGTACAGGCCACTCTCACCCGTACAAATCAAAGGACAATCCCTCACGGACAGGAGTCCATAATCCACTCAAGATTGAGACTAAGTTTCCTAGGTCATCCTAGTGAAATAGAAACCAATCTAACTAACGGTGTTACAGTTAGTGGTTAACTATTTTGTGGTCCGGTCTTATGCAAACTCATTGCATAGGATACCCCCACTCGCATGTCAACTACATGAACGCGTTGGATCATTACGTTTGTATCATAATACAAAGCGGGTTGTATCCATAGTGTCACTAGGATAAGGTACCGAGCCTCATCCCTATACTATAGACCCTTTAGGCTAAATCTTGAACATTGATCCCCGTATGTCCCTACATACTAGTTCAAGCCTCATTCTATTAGCCTAGGATGTTTAGTTTATTGGATTAGGGTTAATAAGACAAGATTGCATAATACAAACACAGATAAATGAATAATACATCATTTTATTAATGTTCGGTCAAACATATATTTACCATCTACGAGTTTTAGGGCATAAAATCCAACAACAAGCTGCTTTGATCTCAGCACCCATTCTTTGTGCACCCAACTGGAGTTTGCCATTCGAGGTGATGTGCGATGCCAGTGATGTTGCAGTAGGTGCAATGTTGGGGAAAAGGCAGGGCAACATTATCCATCCTATTTATTATGCAAGCAAGGTTTTGAATGAGACCCAAATCCACTATACAACTACTGAAAAGGAGTTGTTAGCGATTGTGTTTGCCTTTGAGAAATTCCACCCAGATTTAATTGGTTCCAAAGTCACGGTTTTTACAGATCATGCAGCAATCAGGTACTTAATGTATGAGAAAGATGCGAAGCCTAGATTAATTCGTTGGGTTTTATATTTTTGCAGGAGTTCGACTTAGAGATAAAGGACAAGAAGGGATAGGAAAATGTTATTGCAGATCATTTGTCTCGTCTTGATCCATCATCATCTTTGCTCGAGCTACCTGTTATTTCAGACTCATTTCCAAATGAGCAGTTTTTTGATGTTGAGGTAAAAGGAGTGCATAGTGCTCCTTGGTACGCGGATATAGCCAATTTTCTGGTAAAGGGAGTCACTCCTATTGATATGGATAGGAGGCAAGTGCAAAGGTTTAAGAATGATGCAAAGTTCTTTTATTGGGATGAGCCATTTTTGTATAAACAGTGTTCTAATGGTATTATTCGAAGATGTGTTTCAGGTGATGAAGCAAAGGAAATCTGGGGCAATGTCACTCTTTCCGTATGGAGGTCATTTTAGCGGTCAGAGGACAACTATGAGGATTTTACAATGTGGATTTTTCTGGCCTTCTTTATTTAAAGATGCCCATTGGTTTTACAAGCAATGTGATGCTTGCCGAAGGAGAGAAAATTTAGGACCTAGAGATTAAATGTCTCTTACTTATGTTTTAGAATTGGAATTATTCGATGTATGGGGTATTGATTTTATGGGGCCATTTCCCCCTTCTAATTGTAATGTGTTTATTTTGTTGGCAATTGACTACGTGTCCAAGTGGGTGGAGGCCATTGCATGTCATAAGAATGATGCTAAGATGGTGTCAAGGTTTCTTCAATCACACGTTTTTGTGCGGTTTGGGACACCTAGGGCTCTTGTGAGCGATGAGGGTACACACTTTGTGAATAATGTTCTAGCTAAGCTTTTAGAGAAGTATGGAGTGAAGCATAGGATAGCTACATCTTATCACCCACAAGCAAATGGTCAAGCTGAAGTTAGTAATAGGGAAATTAAATCTATTTTAGAGAAAGTAGTCCATCCATCTAGGAAAGATTGGTCTTTTCGGTTAGATGAAGCTCTTTGGGCTTTACTCCTTTAGGTATGTCTCCCTATAGGTTAGTATATGGAAAGACTTGCCATTTACCGTTAGAGCTTGAGCATAAAACGTTTGGCTCTGAAGAAATTGAATTTTGACTTAAGTCGTGCAGGTGCAATTAGAATGCTGCAGCTTAAGAAGTTAGAGGAGTTTCGTCAGTTTTCTCATGAGAATGCCAAAATGTATAAAGAGAAGACCAAACGGTGGCATGATAAGATGTTAAAACCTAAAGAATTTGTTAAGGGTCAGAGAGTCTTGCTGTACAACTCTAGATTCAAATTGTTTCCTGGAAAATTAAAATCAAAATGGTCTGGACCGTTTATTGTGATTGAAGTTTTTCCTCATGGAGAATTACTTTGAGAGATGAAAAAGATGGGCGAGTGTTTAAGGTTAATGAACAGCGAGTGAAGCATTATTGGGGAGAAGAATTTCGTTCAAAATATCCTTCCCTAAAATTGGCTGAAGAATAAGCAAGCAAGGGTTTTGCGGGAGCATTGCGTATTGCAATGTTTTTAGCTCCCAGTGATTGTTGCGATTTTATTTTATTTAGTTGATTTGATTTGATTTTATTTTGAATTATTTTGAATTAGATTTTGTTTATTTTAATCTTATCTGATTTATTTTAATTAGTGGTATTTTAAATTTTCGTTGAATTTTATTTTCGATTTAATTATTTTAGATTTGAACAATTTAATTTTTTTTTAATTATCGGATTATTTTTTTAGATTTAATTGTATTTAATTTTCGTATAGGTTTAAAATAATGCATTTCCTAATTTATTCGGTGAAAGAAGATTTGATTTGATTTTTGGCGATTTAAATTTAATTTGAATTTTTCTGGATAAAAGATTGTTCTAGAAGAATCAATTTTGAAGGTCAGTTTGTTTTCGCAATCTTTTTGTTAGGATCAAAATATTTTGTCAGAATTTAAAGGAATTGGTTGAAGAATTGAATATTTTTACCGTTTGGGATTTAATTTTCCGTGGGCAAGTTAAACGCGTGGAGCATCTGGTGCTTCCACGTGTCGCACAGTGGCTATCCAACGGCCTCGCCGTTAGACAGTGGAAAGAGTCCCAAACGAAGGAAGCGCTAAAAATGGTGGCCAACAAGGGAGTTCAGTGGAAAGAGTCCCAAACGAAGGTGAAAACATTAGTGCCAAGTGATCTCAAGCCAGAATCGGCAGTGTGGCTTCACTTTCTGAAGAACAGGTTGATGCCAACAACCCACGACAACACCATTTCAGTAGAGAGAGTTATGCTCCTCTACAGTATTATGAAGGGGTTGGAAATCAACATTGGGAGCATTATCAGGGAGGAAATCCTTGCCTGTGGAAGGAAGAAAGCAGGGAAGCTGATAGCGAGCATAGCTAGCTAGTTTTCCCTATTCAATTTAGCTAGTCTTTTATGATTTTTTGGCCATCTTATTGTGCTTTAATGTTTATTTTGTAGGAAATGGTTGATTGGAGCTAAAACGCAATAGTGGAGTTAATCGGGTGCTCGGGACGCGAAAAGATGCAAAGGAATGAAAAAGAGTCAAAGAGAAAAAAGTCAAAATAGGGTCAAACGCAGACTAGCGTCTCGACGCTAGCCCTTGAGCGTCTCGACGCTAGCATTCCTTATCTGAATAGGCGCGAAACGGTCACAGCGTCGAGACGCTGCGACCTTAGCGTCTCGACGCTACGGCAAAAATCTGCAATATAAGTTATTTTCGGCTAGGGCTGAAAGGGGGATTCTTTTGGACACTTTTGGAGCCGTAAAACAGAGGAGAAAACAGAGGATTGAGGCGGAACAAAGTAGATCAAGATGGAAATCAACCCATTGTTCGTGGGGATCGTGACGGGGACGTTCGGTCTCGGCCTACATTGAGTTTTTCCTTTCCTTTTCCTTTTCTCTACCTAGATTTTATGGTTTTGTCATGTTTAGTTGAGCTTGTAATACCATTCATGAGTAGCTAAACTTGTGACTTAGGGATTGATGTAGTTGATTTAGTTTATGGATTGATTTATGGTTTAAGTTGTGCAATGGTTATTATGTATGCAATCTTGATTTAATGCTTTCAATTAATTGGCCATTAGTTGAATGATTTGAGTTTTGATTCTTGCTCGGGAGAGGGGATTAAATGTAGACTTACTCAAGATTGCATGACTAAAGTTTATTTTCTAATTCGTGACGGTTTTTAGATTAACTTTAGAATTGGTCAAAAGAACTCATTGCCTTGCATGTTAATAAACTTAGATAGGGATATCAAGTTGGTTAATTTGCATGAGAATCAATTATACTCGGGAGAGGTAATTGTGATTAAAGGTTCTTAGGCTCATAATTCCATTGTGCATAATAACTTATTCCTTAAAATCAATCCTAGACTAAATCGGCGAAATCAATTCCCTAAGTATTCTTCCAATTGAATTTCCACTTTTTACTTGTTTTGATTTAGTTTTCGATCTATCACTCATTACTTTGTGGTCCCTAAATAAAATTGAGCAAGATAATTCACAATACTTGATTTAGCTTAACATCCAATCCAGAGGACGACACTCGTTTATACGAACACTTTATTATTACTTGACCCGTGCGCTTGCGGTAAGGAAAATTTCACATCAAGTTTTTGGCGCCGTTGCCGGGGATTGGCACATTTAGTTAGATTGATATTGTGAAAAAATTGTTCGATCTTAATTTAGGGTGTATTTTTACTTTTCTAGGTTAATTGCATTTGTTTTCCTTATTTGTCTTTCTTTCCATATTTGTTTTTCTAGTTTAGTGATTTTTTTTAGTTGTATAATCTTTTCCTTATTTGTTTCTTGTCTTTTTTTTAGATTAGTTTTTCCTTATTTGTTAGTTTTTTTTTTTTTTTTTTTTTGTGTTTGCCATATTTATTTTTGCATTCCATATTAGATAGTATTTTCCTTTTCTAGATTATATTTTCCATATTTAGATTAGTTGTTTTCTTTTCTTTATTTCTTTCCTTATTTGTTTTTTTTTCCTTGTTAGGATAGTGTAGGTTCTTTATGCGTAGGAATAAAGATTTAATTTTGGCACCTTTAGATCCTGAGATCGAGAGAACAATTCATAGGCTTCAAAGGGAAAATAGAGAAATTATTCAAATGGCTGACCAAAATCCACCTGAGGAGCCTAGGCTATTAGAGACTACTTTCAGCCCGTGTTTCAGGGGCAACAATCGGGGATTGTCTATGCTCCGATCAATGCCAACAACTTTGAGCTGAAGACCGGTCTCATTCAGATGGCCCGAGACTGTGCATATAGAGGATCGCCCACCGAGGATCCAAACTCTCATCTAAAATCATTTTTAGACATTTGTGGGACGGTAAAAATAAATGGAGTTTCTGAGGATGCCATTCGCTTACGCTTATTTCCTTTTTCTTTGCAGGATAAAGCACGAGATTGGTTGCAGTCTATTCCCCCTGGGAGCATCACCACCTGGGATGCTTTGGTCCAGGCCTTTTTGAAGAAATTTTTCCCTCCTGCAAAGACGGTCAAGCTGAGGACAGAGATTGGGACGTTCCAACAACAATATGATGAGCAGTTGTTCGAGGCCTGGGAGCGATTTAAAGAGTTACTGAGGAAGTGCCCTCAGCATGGCTACCCCGACTGGCTTCAGGTTCAATTGTTTTATAATGGTTTAACTCCTAGTACAAAAACGATTGTTGATGCAGCTGCAGGTGGGACTCTGTTGTCCAAGACCGTGGAAAATGCTCGCATACTTCTAGAGGATATGGCCACCAACAGCTATCAGTGGCCATCTGAGCGGTCTGCACCTAAAAATATTGCTGCTGGAGTGTTTGAGGTTGACAAGGTAAGTGCACTCCAGGCCCAGATGACCTCCCTTGCTAATGCCTTTCTAAAATTTTCAAGTACAGGGAGTGCACAGTCAATTGAATCAGCTGCTGCTTTAGCATCTAGATCTCAGGAGGAAACCATCGAGCAGGTTCAGTACGTATCAAATTTTAATGCTAGGGGATATAATAATAATTCTACACCTACACATTATCACCCTAACAATAGGAACCATGAAAATTTCTCTTATGCCAATACTAAGAATGTTCTTAATCCCCCTGGTTTTGCCCCTCAAACTCAAGAAAATAAAAAGTTAGAGGATCTTGTTGCAGCTTTCATTGCAGAGTCAAGTAACAGGACAACCAAATTAGAGGAAGCAGTCATTGCCATCAACACCACAGTGAATGGCCACAGTACAGCCATCAAGAACATTGAGACTCAGCTGGGACAGTTGGTAAGTGTTGTGAGCACCATAAATAAAGGTAAGGCCCCAGCTGAGCAAGAGAAAACCCAGATGGAGTACTGTAAGGCAATCACTGTGCACCAGGAGGAAGTTGAAGAGGAGCCTGAGTCTGAGGATTATGACACTCCTACTGGAGAAGCTGAGGAGGACACATCATCTGATGAAGCTGAAAAGCCTGAACCTGAGCCTCCTATTCCTTCTCCTCCCTTGATGGTCCTCAAAGAAAAGAAGAGGAAAAAGAAAAAGAAGAATAATCAGGTTCAGTTTGACAAGTTTATGAATGCTTTTATGAATCTGAACATTAATATTCCTTTTGCAGAGGCATTAGAGATGCCCCAGTATAACAGGTTCATGAAGGAGTGGTTAGCAAAGAAGTGAAAGGAAAAGAAGGTTGACATGGTATATCTTGCTTCCACATGCAGCACCAGAGTACAACAGAAGGTACCTGAAAAAGTAGCAGATCCAGGGAGTTTTTCTGTTCCTTGCAGTTTTGGTACTTATTCTTTTAGAGCATTATGTGATTTAGGTGCTAGCATTAATATTATTCCTCTATCTCTGTGCAAAAAGTTAGATATAGGTGAGATTAAATCTACTCCTGTTAGGCTCCAATTGGCTGATCAGTCTGTGGTTAGACCAGTTGGCATTATAGAAAATGTTTTAATCAGAGTAGGTAGATTTTTCCTCCCTATTGATTTATATGTTATGGATATGGTGGAAAATCCTTCAATGCCTGTCATATTAGGAAGACCATTCCTCGCTACTGGGCGAGTGATTATTGATATTGAGCGCAGGGAGCTCACTATTAGAGTCCGGAATGAAAAAGAAATATTTAAAGCAGTTGAAGACTCTAAGGGACACTCTGAAGTGCTTTTCATGGGCTACAAGAAAGGTGCAAGAAAGAGCACCTCTGTTGGATTCACAGAAAAGAAGCCTCCTTGAAGCACGGTCAACACGTCGAGCTAATGACGTTAAACAAGCGCTTATGGGAGGCAACCCAAGTAAGTGTAGTTGTGCTTTTCTGTTTGCTTTTGATTTATTGTTTGTTTTTGTGTTGTAGGTCTTGGTTCCAGTTTCTCCTCTGCTTTCAAGCTTCCATGAGAAAGGTCATTATCATTCCAGGGCAGTATTGTTCACTCCTTCCATTCTTTCTTTGTTCTCATGCTTGATTATGCCTTATTTTCTTTATACATTGAGGACAATGCATGTTTTAAGTTTGGGGGTGGAATAACATGTTTGTGGAGCCCTTGAGCATCTGAGTTCGGGCTATAGTTTTGAGCTTTCTTTGAATTGAGCATATGGTTGTTTTCTGGATGCTATTTTTGCATGACTATCATGTCCTAGGATAGGCTTTCTTGTCAATTTTCAAGCTTTCGATGAGTTGTAAGCATGAGTGCCCAAAAAGGGAGATTTTTTAAACTTTTTCTAGGAGATGTCTTGCATGAGTAGAGTATTTGTCTTGGCTAGATTTGGATTTGAATGCTTAGGAGCGAATTATTAGGTTCATATGAATGTTGTCACCTCAATAGGTGTAGGGAAGAGCTAAAGAGTTAATTTTTTTGCAAATTAGCATGTTTCATCTTGCTTAGGAGGAAAGAAAAGAATATATGCTTATCATGTTCATAAAGAAAAATCATTCTTGTTGTTACTGTTGAGAAAAAAAATATGCCATGGCTTGTGCACAGTTTGCAATGAGTAATAAAGATTTAGGCAAAAAGAGCTACCCCTGTTGTGATCAGTTAGGCCAACCAGAGAAAACTTAGGTTAAGGGTCCCTGCAACAGGTGTGTGAAAGCTAGTGCCACATATACATGCTTAATTTAATTGTTAATTATGAGCACCTAAGTATGGAGGAAAACAAACTAATTTGTTCCATTAACTCATTAGTGAAACCTTAGTGCCAGTGTAGAGGGAAGATGAGCTGAGAGTTTAATAATCCAATCCCGGGCTAGTAGAGTCTGATCTTGTTGAGTTAGATCTCGCTTGTGCAAGTTAATTTTGGAAAAATTTTAATTTGTCTCCCTCATTGGTCCTTGTGTGCATATCTCTTGCTTGCTTGTCTATTGACTTTTGAGCCTTGAGGATTGAGTCATGTTTGTTGCATCCATTCTTCTACTATATGCTTGATTTTTAGTTTGCTCGAGGACTAGCAAAAGCTTAAGTTTGGGGGTATTTGATAGCGAGCATAGCTAGCTAGTTTTCCCTATTCAATTTAGCTAGTCTTTTATGATTTTTTGGCCATTTTATTGTGCTTTAATGTTTATTTTGTAGGAAATGGTTGATTGGAGCTAAAACGCAATAGTGGAGTTAATCGGGTGCTTGGGACGCGAAAAGATGCAAAGGAATGAAAAAGAGTCAAAGAGAAAAAAGTCAAAATAGGGTCAAACGCAGACTAGCGTCGAGACGCTAGCCTTGAGCGTCTCGATGCTAGCATTCCTTATCTGAATAGGCGCAAAACGGTCACAGCGTCGAGACGCTGCGACCTTAGCGTCTCGACGCTACGGCAAAAATCTGCAATATAAGTTATTTTCGGCTAGGTCTGAAAGGGGGATTCTTTTGGAAACTTTTGGAGCCGTAAAACAGAGGAGAAAACAGAGGATTGAGGCGGAACAAAGTAGATCAAGATGGAAATCAACCCATTGTTCGTGGGGATCGTGACGGGGACGTTCGGTCTCGGCCTACATTGAGTTTTTCCTTTCCTTTTCCTTTTCTCTAGCTAGATTTTATGGTTTTGTCATGTTTAGTTGAGCTTGTAATACCATTCATGAGTAGCTAAACTTGTGACTTAGGGATTGATGTAGTTGATTTAGTTTATGGATTGATTTATGGTTTAAGTTGTGCAATGGTTATTATGTATGCAATCTTGATTTAATGCTTTCAATTAATTGGCCATTAGTTGAATGATTTGAGTTTTGATTCTTGCTCGGGAGAGGGGATTAAATGTAGACTTACTCAAGATTGCATGACTAAAGTTTATTTTCTAATTCGTGACGGTTTTTAGATTAACTTTAGAATTGGTCAAAAGAACTCATTGCCTTGCATGTTAATAAACTTAGATAGGGATATCAAGTTGGTTAATTTGCATGAGAATCAATTATACTCGGGAGAGGTAATTGTAATTAAAGGTTCTTAGGCTCATAATTCCATTGTGCATAATAACTTATTCCTTAAAATCAATCCTAGACTAAATCGGCGAAATCAATTCCCTAAGTATTCTTCCAATTGAATTTCCACTTTTTACTTGTTTTGATTTAGTTTTCGATCTATCACTCATTACTTTGTGGTCCCTAAATAAAATTGAGCAAGATAATTCACAATACTCGATTTAGCTTAACATCCAATCTAGAGGACGACACTCGTTTAGACGAAAACTTTATTATTACTTGACCTGTGCGCTTGCGGTAAGGAAAATTCCACATCAGAAGCTCTTCTCTGGGTCGCTCATCACCCATCTGTGTCAGAGGGTGAAGATAGTTCCTGGTAAGGATGAGGAGCTTGACCTATCCTTGATCGGGAAACTTCGGCAGAACAACGTCCAAAGAAAAGACGAGCTCCACATCTCAAGCCACTCCACCATCAGGACTGAATTCGGCTTCTCCACCTCAACATATTCCTTTTTCAGGGCCCTCACCGTCATCTGAAGCCCTAGCAATTGCCTATCAACAACTAGATCAAATCAGGGACAACCTGAGGACTTATTGGGCATATGCCATGGAGAGAGATGAAACCATTAGAGAGTTCTACCTCTCTATCGCCCCGAGTATTGCTCTTGTATTTCCTGATTTCCCTCAATCGTTTCTGCCTCAAGAAGAAAAGGACTCTGATGATGATGAAGAAGATGAAAATAAAGATGAAAATGAAGATGAAGAGAAAGAGAGTTCCACGGATGAGGACTAGGGGAGTTTTCTGATCCCCTTTTACATGTTGTTTTTGTGAATACTTTACTCTTTTCTGTGTTTAGTTGTTTGCTGTTTTTTTAGTTTTAGCATGTTTAGTTTCTGTTTTTAGTTGTTTAGTTGATGTTTTTATTGCTTTAATAATTTGCCTATATGTTAGTTAAGTTTTTAGGTTAGTTTTAAGATAGTTTTCTTTGTGAATAATTTTATTTTACTTGGGTTTTTTTTGCTTTTATAAGAAAAAAATCTGTTTGCTGTCTTTTGAGCTAAACCTGTGAATCTCTTTGAAAAAATCAACTTTAAAAGAAAAGAATTGCTTGAAAAAATATTTTGGAAAAACATGTTGTCATTTGAGTTTTCTTTTAAGCCCTTGATGATGATAACTAGAGCTTTGTTCTATCTCAAAAGTGCCACCGTCACAACTGAATTGTTTTCTAGACATAGGCTTTCCATTAGTCTTTTTCTTTACAGAATTTTCTCAAGTCTAAACTTCCTCGTGTTTAACCTTTCTAACACTCTAGGAGAGTTTAGCCTTAATGTTTTGAAAAACAAAAAAAAACCTTATGCAAAGCCCATGCCTCAAAAACAAAGCCAATGAGGACATTCTCTAATTTTAAGTTTGGGGGGGTGTTTTACTTTGTAAATATTTATGCTTTATGCTTTGCTTGTTGTAAATTTGTACTGCTGGAAAAAGAATATGTGCTCAGTTATTTCTTTGGTTACCTATTTCAACCAATCATTTGAGCAGTTTCTTATTCAAATCTGAATTTCCAATTTAGTCCTCGTGGGATCGATACCCTTGGAATACTTCTAAGGTTTTTTATTACTACGTGCGATAGTGTATACTTGCACTAAGGTTGGCTGAATTTATGATTATTACTATTTATCATCTTATCTCACATCCATCATTCAGCCTCTATCGCACCAAGCAGCAGCAGAGGAACCAAGACTGCCGTATGAACGCTTCATCAACAACGTTGGCAGAGCAAAATATTTGGAAATGTAAAACGGGACTTCCTATTTGAGAGAGGATTTGGAGAAGACCTACCACATTTTCTTAGAGCAGGGATCATGAACCATGGATGGGAGCAATTTTGTGCGAAGCCAGAGTCAATAAACTCGAATGTTGTTCGCGAGTTCTACGCGAACATTGATGAAGAAGAAGACTTCCAGGTGATTGTCCGAGGGGTTGCTGTGGACTGGAGCCCAGGTGCGAAAAAATCTTTATTTAATCTCCAAGATTTCCCCCATGTCAGTTACAATGAGATGGTGATGGCACCATCTAATGATCAACTGAATGCGGCTGTGAAAGAAGTTGGAATTGAAGGGGCTCCGTGGAGGTTGTCAAAGATAGAAAAACGCACTTTTCAGGCCGCATATTTGAAGAGCGAAGCAAACACCTGGTTGGGCTTTGTCGAACTGTGACTTTTGCCTACAACCCACGATTATACAGTCTCCCGCGACAGAATGCTCCTAGTTTTTGCAATCCTGAGGTCCCTGAGTATCGATGTTGGTAAGGTGATTTCGAGTGAGATCCACAACTGCTGGCGCAAAAAGGTGGGCAAATTATTTTTTCCAAACACCATTATGATGTTGTGTAATATGGCAAGGGTGCCCACAACTCCAGATGATGTGATTCTGATTGACAAGGGGATAATTGACACGCCCAACCTTGCAAGGCTTCAACGGACGCAAGAAACACGACAATGAGGGTTAGTGTGTGGCATCCATCAGATTTTAGAGCAACTTAAACTTTCAGCCAGTAGGCAAGAGTTTGCTGAGAGGCAAGCTCAGACCTACTAGACTTATGCTAAGAGAAGGGATGCCACTCTAAGGAAGGCATTGTAGTCAAATTTTTCAAAGCCATATGCTGCCTTCCCAGTTTTCCCCGATGACTTGCTAAACCCCTGGATCCCACCGCCACCAATCGAAAGAGAAGAAGAAGAGGAGGATGATCAGGATCAGGATCAGGAAGAATGAAGAAGGAAAAGATGTTGGGCGAGCATTAATTTTGTTCGAATATTTTTGTTGCTCGCGTATTCCTGACCCAAATTTCTTTTGATATTTCTACTTTTCTGTTTTTGCTGTTTTTATTTTCTGTTTTTCTGGGCCACAAAATTATTCTGCTTATTGTAAATTTTTTCTGTTTTTTAATGGAATTCCAAAGTTTCATCTTTTGTATGGCATACTGAGCATTCCTAACTTAACTTTTCTTATGAATTTTTTAAGCTTGGACTAGTAAGCTTAGTTAGATAAAGGTGTTCTAATCTCCAAAAACCTTTTGCTTGAGCATTTCTTCTAGCCTGGTCATCGCTGTAGCAAGAAGATTCTGAGGTAGCATTGTCTTATTTTGATCCACCTTAAGCTTAATCTTAGTCCCACACTTAGTTTAAAATTCAGATAAAAAATATTAAGTTTGGGGGTATAATTATATGATTGCTAATTCATTGGGGACAATGAATAATTTAAGTTTGGGGGACTTTTAGCTACTCCTCTTGTTTTACCCGAGCATTCCTCTCCTTCATAATAATTTTTTCTAGGTTGTTGAGTAACCAGGGACATTTGTGACACCCACAGTTTGTCTTTGCATCAAAAGATGGCCTAGGAGAATATAAAAATGTATATAATGAAAAAAATATATATTTGCTGAAAAGAAAAATTGTGAAAATTTTGCTATGAAAATTCATAGAGCAAAACTTTTGAAGGATGAATGAGAATCTAGCAGTTTTCTATCTCTCAGGGCTTAGGTGAGCTTCATCATAACATGTTGCCATTCTGAGAAGCAAAAGATAGATAACTAAGGATATTTGGGTTTAGCAATGAGTTTTTAGCCTAGTTGGTGATACGCTTGAGGCAAGGGTATACTGCACCATAAAGTGGGTCATCTCATGTTTAAGAGCTTATGACTGTAGGATGCTTTTAGTTTGAAGAACAAAAGAATAACTCCCCTAAAAAATTGTGTTAAAATATGTCTGATAATATAGCTGAGTTGTGGTGAGTATTTAGGATTGAGTTAAAGGTGGTGATTATTAGTTCAATGCTGAAAGAACTATTTTGCTGCAACAGTGCTTGGTAAAGGTTGAAGGTAGTGTTGGAATATCTTTTTTGATTGAGTTGTGCTATGACTAATGTTTTGAATTTTCATGGGAAGGTGAGTTAGTATTGCTCGAAACGCGCAATAGTTCAAGTTTGGGGGTATGATAACTCTCCAAAAGGGAGTTATTTAGGCCTTATTTCTATAGTGATTTGTGTGTCATTTGTTTCAAATATGTGTATTATTAGATGAATATTTTATGTTTTACCCTATTTAGAAGAATGGATGCTTTGGAAGTTATTTTGCAGAGAAAATAATGTTGAGCGACTTAAGGGAGCAAATTCCATGATCCAGCAAAGCTAGGAGCAAAACTAGCCACGTGAGCTGCACGTGATTCATTAATGAGGTGGCGTTTTCTTAATCAATCTCGGATCTAGGAAGCTGGGAGAGCCCTCCACGTGTAAACTTTGACCTAATTAGGGTTGAATCCACTCTATAAAAGGAAGTAGTCGTCTCAAGTCAATTCATTCCGAGTTGGAGACTCACTTTCCATCTTTGTAAGCCGAATAAAGGAGGAACAATTGGAGACTCAAGAAGACCATCAACTACAGATTTCTTCAAGGGAAATGAACTTTTCCTGTAAAAGTTTGTAGTTATGGATGCACGTGATCAGATTGTAACGTGTGTTGCTTTTTATTCCATGAACTAAATTTACCTTAGGTCTTGGTTAGGACTATGTAATTGTCGTACTTCATAATCTAGCAATTAATATTGATTCTTGAGCATCTTGATTATTTGTTGTGTTTATTATTATTCTGTGCCCGCCTGGCCAGCTGGTATGAATACCATCTCTTAGTTTTAGGGATGATTTGAGAGGTGTGTGGCATTTAATCACACTAGACCATTATGTGTTGGTGGACGCCAGTGACTGAGTTAGGGATAACTAACCACCTAGTGCTTGATCGGTAGAACATCATTGGAGTTGAAACACATTCCAAAAAATCCAGAGTTTCGGGAGGATCATGCTGATAAGAGAATGCCTAATCAATATTATTGCTAGAGTATCTTTTTAAACAATTACAGAAATCTTAACCAACGCCTGTTTCCAATCTATCTACTTTATCCGTTTACATTCTGCTCTGTTATTTCTTTTGCTTCAGCATTATTTCAAAACCAATCATTTTAACAACCTTGAAATCACTAAAAAGTTACACAAGATAGGTAGAGTAAGGCTATTCAAAACCTCGTGGATACGATAAATCACTTATCATTTGCTGCAGACTATGTGCACTTTTATAGTATTCTAGAGCTAATTTATATCATATTTTTAACCCACCCTAGAAGGCAACACTGTCTTTTAAACCGTAAAACAAAGTTGTTTTAGTACCAACCTTTTGGAGATCGATTTAGCAACTCGGTGAGGTTTCTTTGATCACGAATGGTGTGTGGACCACCTCTAGTGTCTTCCCCGCTATCCTCCGGCCTTAGAACGACTTGTGGGAGTCTATGGTGATAGGGATTGGAAGGGATATGCTTGAGCACTTCAAGCTTTTAGAGAGTTTGGGAGAGTGACTTTCAGTAGTAATTTTGGCAGCATAACATTACTCAAAAAACTCATACTTCTCCATCTTCTAATTCGCTACTTATAGAAGATTTTCATGCATCTTAGATTCATCAATGTAAGAGACGTGGAGAGGAGAATGGCCTTAGTGGATTCTAGGTGTTCTATGGAGATTACATGCACAGATGCATGTGTGAGGTGTTATTCCACTATCCTAATCCATGCAATAATGGATTTTGAGGTGTAATGCCACTATCTCCATCCATACAATAGTGAATTTCTACTCTTGAATTTAATTTAAAATGCAATTCTCAATTGCCTTTCAAATTATCAATTAATTGAACAATTTTAATTAATCATATGACATTAATCAAATTAATTCATATCACCTAATTCAATCCACTAATCTTGAATTTCCATAAATTCCAAGATTAAATTCTCTATCTCAAGTTTTAATTAAAAACAATTTATAATTATTTTTAAATTAAAACAATAATTAATTAAACAATTTAATCAATTATGTAATATTAATTTAATATCATATATCAAATTAATACTATGCACCTAACATGAATCCATATTAATATATATTCTAGTAAAATTATATTTAAATACTTTACTCTCTCAATTAATAGTTTAATCCATAATTAAACTATTGTCTTGATAATATCGTATATAATCGACACTAAATCCCTAAACCGAATTTGAACGATTCAAACTTTCCCATCACTATGTTCTAAGGTATAATCCGTATGAGCTAGCAGGGGGACCTAATGGACCTACAGATCATGGGCTCCAACAATTCGAGGTTAACCAACTAATCTCATTAACCTAGCTAACCAACATTTGTTAACTACCAGGACACTCCACTATAGCCCAGTAGCTGCACTCCCCTCACTGAAGGTGTTCATATAACACATGCGGAAGCAATTTTAGGATCGGAGGCACTTAACTACATCAATTTTAGAAAATGAAAACATGCTGTCCAAATACCGTAAGGTGAGAGCAGAATTTTTACCAACCTTTTGGAGACCGATTCAACAACTCCCTTAGATTCCTTTGATCAGGAACGGTGTGTGGACCACCTCTAGTGTCTTCCCTACTATTCTCCGGGCCAAGAACGACTTGTGGGAGTCTATAGAGATAGGGAATGGGAAGGGAATGCTTGAAGGTTCAAGCACTAGAGAGATATATGGAGATGAGTGAGTTTGAGACCAAAATCCAGCAGCATAACAATATGGAAAATGGCTCTCCTACCTTTGAATCTGATTCATACTCCTTATATAGACATCTTCCATGCAAAGAGAAGCCTCATGACACATGGTGAAATTGCAACTCAAAGTGGATTCTAGGTGTTTAATTCACAACACATGCAACTAGTGCATGGTTGTGTTGTTTTCCACTATGCATCAACATGCAAGAGTGGGAATGCCACTAAATCCACTTAAAATTGAATCTAAATTCTCAATTTTCAGCTTGCAATTCATTCCTATTTCAATTCAAAATTGAAATTGATTTCTAGGCAATTAATTTGTACAATTCCAAGTAATTTTTACATGATTAATCCAATTAATCTTTATCACCTAGTGCCATGAATTATATATGATTCCTAATACATATATATGGTATTCAAAACACTTTTAAATACTCCATCTCTCATTTTATAATTTAATTCATAATTAAATTATTGTGTCAAACACAATTTACGATAATACCAGTTTTCCCGATTTTGAACGATTCAAAGCTTCCTATCTTTTTGTTCTAGGCTTTGTTCCGATATGAGCTAGTAGGGGGACCTAATGGACCTATAGATCATGGGCTCCAACGATTCGAGGCTAACCGACTAATCTCATTATCCAAGCTAGCCAACATTCGTTAACTACCGGGACACTCCACTATAGCCCGATAGTTGCACTCCCCTCACTATAGACATATTTTTTTGTCCACTTGATTTAACCATGATTAGTAAGTCGATCCTTCACAGGTTGTTCGTAGCTATAGCTAGGTCAAAAGCCCGTTTTACCCCTATAGTACTTCTAGTTCCTTAAGTCCCACTGATCCTCTAATGAACAATTGGTTTATGGTCCAACCAATAAACCGAGTCCCTCTCGGGCCAATGAGAGGGCGGGATCCCTTTGTTCAAGCCCCGGAGTCAGCACTTAAGGGAACAACCTCTCTACTATCCCTAATTCGGGTAGGAGTGAATTCCTTCTTGCACGACTATGTCCCCAGCTATCTACTCGTTCCTATCCCTGAAATGGGAGACTTATTGAGTCGGCGATACTGAGCCACTCTCACCTATGCAGATCTAAGGATAAGTCCGAATAAATAGGAGTTCATAGTTAGCTCAGGATTAAGATCGAGTTACCTAGGTCATCACATGAAATAGTCAGTCTCGTCAGTAAACGGTGTTATAAAGCGAGAGCGACTTATTTCTTTGTCCTGGTCTTATGCAAACTCATTGCATAGGACGCCCCCACTCGCATGTCTCTACATGGACGATTTAGGATCACATCGTCTATACCATCTATAAAGTGGGCCGCGTCTCATAGTGTCTCCAGAATAAGGTACCCAACCCTATCCCTATACTATAGACCGTTTTGGCTATTACCCAAGCTTGATCCACTTTTATGTCTCTACATAAAGCTCAAGTGTTCATCCTATAGCCATGAATCTTAGTTTATTGGATTTGGGTTATTATATGTGCAATTTACTTTATTCAGTAATAACTTTACTGAATTAATCTCGATAACGCCTTTATCGAATAAGTATATAATTCGTTTAACATTCACTATCTACGAGTTTTAGGACACCAATCCCAACACTCACCATAGATATGTTTCCGTCCACTTGATATAACCATGATTAGTAAGTCGACCCTTCACAGGTTGTTCGTAACTATAGCCAGGTGTTGCCTTCTAGAGTGGGTTAAAAATATGATGAAATAAGCTCTAGAATATTGTGCAAGCATACACAATCCGCAACAAGTGATAAGTATTTATCGTATCCACGAGGTTTTGAATAGTTCTCACTTTACCTATCTTATGTAACTTTTTAATGGTTTCAAGATTGTTAAAATGATTGATTTTGATAATATGCTGAAGCAAAAGAAATGACAGAACAGAATGTAAACGGATTAAGCAGGCAGATTGGAAACAGACATTGGTCAGGATTTCTGTAATTGTTTTAAAAGATACTTTGGCAATAATATTGATTAGGCAATTCTCTTTCAATCTTATCAGCAGGATCCTCCCGAAACTCTGGATTTTTTGGAATGTGTTTCAACTCCAATGACGTTCTACCGATCAAGCATTAGGCGGCTGGTTATCCCTAACTCAGCCACTAGCGTCCACCAACACATAATGGTCTAATGTGATTAAATGCCACACACCTCTCAAATCATCCCTGAAACTAAGAGGTGATATTCATACCGACTGGTCAGGCGGGCACAAAATAGAAATAAGCACAACAAATAATCAAGATGCTCAAATCAACATATATTGCATATAGAATGAAGCAAGATAATTACATGGATCCTAATCAACACCTAAGTAAATTTAGTTCATGGAGTACAAGGTAACACACGCTACAATCTGAGTATGTGCATCCATAACTACAAGAAAAGATTAATTCCCTTGGATAGATCCGTAGCTAATGGTTTTCTTGAAGTCTCCAATCGTTCCTTCTTTATTCGGCTTCCAAAGTTGGAAAGTAGGCCTCCACGAATGGAATAAGACTTTCCTTTCTTGAATTTGGAATGTTTTGGACTTGAGACTACTACATCCTTTTATAGAAGTGGAGTGAACCCTAATTAGGTTAATCTTTACACGTGGAGGGCTCTCCAAGCTTCCTAGATCCGAGATTAATTCAACTAACGCCACCTCATTTAATGAATCACGTGCGGCTCACGTGGCAGTTTTGCTCCTTGCTTTGCTGGATCACAGATTTTGCTCCCTCAAATCGCTCAGCATTATATTCTGCACAAAATAACTTCCAAAGCATTCATTCTTCCAAATGGGTTAAAACATAAAATATTCATCGAAAAGCAACCCTATTTAACACCAATGACACACAAATCACTATAGAAATAAGGCCTAAATAACTCCCTTTTGGAAAGTTATCATACCCCCAAACTTGAACTATTGCGCGTCCCGAGCAATACTAACTAACCTTCCCTTGATAACTCAAAACATTAGTCATTGCATAACTTAATCAGAACAGATAATCCAACACTACCTTTAACCTTTACCTAAGCATTCTGTAAAACTAAGTACTGCTGCGACAAAATAATTCTTTCAGTATTAAACAAATAATCACCACCTTAACTCAACTCTAAGAACTTACCACAGCTTAACTCTATTATCAGACATATTTAAACACATTTTTAAGGGGTTTCATTTTTCTGCTCTTCAGACTTAAAACAACCTTACAGTCATAAGCTCTTAAGCATGGGATGACCCACTTTATGGTGCAGTATACCCGTACCTCAAACTCATCACCAACTAGGCTAAATACTCATTGCTAAGCTAAAAAATCCTTAGTTATTCTGTCCCTTACTTCTTAGAATGGTGACATTTTATGATGAAGCCCACCTAAGCCCTGGGAGACAGAAAAACTGCTAGATTATCATTCATCCTTCAAAACGTTTGCTCTATGAATTTTCTCAGCAAAATTTCCACAAAATTTCTTCTTTTCAGCAAATAATTTTTCATCATATTTTTTTTAATATTCTCTAGGTCATCTTTTGATGCAAAGACAAACTATGGGTGTCACAAATGTCCCTGGTTACTCAACAACCTAGAAAAATAATTATGAAGGAGAGGAATGCTCGAGCAAAACAAGGGAGTAGCTAAAAGTCCCCCAAACTTAAATTATTCATTGTCCCCAATGAATCAACATGATAAGTATACCCCCAAACTTAATTCTTTTTCTATCTGAATTTTAAACTAAGCGTGGGACTAAGATTAAGCTTGAGGTGAATCAAATAAGTCAATACTACCTCAGAATCTTCTTGTCGCAGCGATGACTAGGCTAGAAGAAATGATCAAGCAAAAGGTTTCTGGAGATCAGAACACCTTGATTTAATTAAGCTAACTAGTCCAAGCTTCAAAAATTCAGAAGAAAATGGTTAAGTTAGGAATGCTCAGTGCTATAGAACAGAAACAACTCCGGGAATTTTATTAAAAATAACAGAAAAAGATTTACATCAAGTAGATAATTTTTGTGGCCTAGAAACAGAAAATAAAAACAAGCAAGCAAAAACATCAAAAAGAGATTAGGGTCAGGAATACGCGAGCAACAAAAATATTTCAACAAACATAAAAGCTCGCTCAACAACTTTTTCTTCATCAATCCTCCTGACCAGCGTCTTCCTCCTCATCTCATTCTCTTTCGATGGGCGGCGGTGGGATCCAGGGGTTCAATAGATCATCAGGGAATACTGGGAAGGTCGGATAAGGCTTGGAAAAGTTGGTTTGCAAGGCCCTCCTCAGTGTGGCATCCCTTTGTTTAACATAATTCCAGAAGGTTTGGAATTGCCTTTCGGCAAACTCCATTCTGCTGGAATGCATTTGCAGCTGTTCTTGTATTTGGTGGATGCCACACACCAAACCGCCTTGGCGTGCTTCCTGAGTTTGCTGAAGCCTTGCCAGGTTCGGTGTGTCTATTATTCCCTTATCCATCAGAATAACATCCTCTGTACTCATGCGAACCCCAGCTCTTTGACACAGCATAGTTATTGTGTTCGGGAAAAAGAGCGTACCCACCTTCTTCCTCCAACAGGAATGAATTTCACTGGAGATAATTTTTCCAACATCTATACTTAATGACCTTAGAATAGCAAATACCAGAAGAACTCGATCACGAGAGATAGTAGAGTCGTGGGTTGTTGGCAACAGGTGCAGTTTGATGAACCCTAACCAAGTGTTGGCCTCACTTTTGAGATAGGCCGCTTGGAAGGTTCTTTTCTCTGTCTTCGACAATCGCCATTGAGCCCCCTCAATTCCCACCTCTCGAACAGTTGTGTTCAACTGCTCATTGGATGGCGCTGCTGCCATCTCATTATATCCGGCATGTGGGAAATCCTGAAGGTTGAATACCAATTTACTGTGCCGGGGCTCCAGTCGACTACTACCCCACGAACGATTGCTTGAAACCCTTCTTCCTCATCTATGTTCGCGTAAAATTCACGAACAACATTTGAATTCACCGGCTCTGGTTTCGCGCAGAACTGATCCCATTCGTGATTTGTAATTCCAGATCATAAGAAATGCGATAAGTCATCACTAAATCCTCTCTCAAATAGAAAACCCCTTTTCAGCATTTCTAAATACCTTGCTCGGGCAAGATTGTTGACAAAGCGATCATACGGCAGTCTCGGCTCCTCGGTTTCAGCCTTCTCTGTCTCTGCCGGCGCGCTTCAGCAACTTTTTTGCCCTTGTCTTCTTGTTGCTTTGCCAGGGCCTCTTCTTCCGCCTTCTTTCCAGTTTCCTCTTTCTCTTTTTCTTCTTTCTCAGAATTTTCCTTCTCAGACTCTGTTGTTGATGGAGATGGAGTGTCCGTCTTGATTACCTTAATCCGTCCCGCCTTTTTCTTGCGGCGGCGACGACATGGTATCTCCGACACCACTTCTTGAGTCTGCTGTTCCTGACCATTACCTTGCCCTTGCACATCTTCTGCCTGCTTTTCTTGTTCCTCTCACGGATTTTCAACTGTCTGTTCTTCTTGTTCCGCATCTTTCTTTTCTTCAGGGTCTTTTGGTTGTTCTTCCTCAACCGCCTCTTCCGCAATGTCTTCGACCACTTTCCGTACTACTTCCGCAACCTCATCTCGTTGTTGCCTTCTTCATCTCTTAGCTTCTCTTTCTTCTGGTGTCTTCCTTCTTTTCGTTCTTGTCTTTGGTGCCTCCGCCGTAATCGGCACTTCTTCTTCCTTAGTATCCCTTTCTTTTCTCCCTCTCGTTTTAGCCATTTCAGACTTAGAGTATTTCACAGTAATCGGAAGCAATGCAGAGATAAATAAAAAAAAAAAGAACGAAACCGAGAAGATGAAGTGAAACAAAACGTACTAGGGGATTTGAATAAATAGGGCTCCAGCACTTTAAATCCTAACCGAAAGATTCAGCCCCAATTAAATAAAAATTATCGTTTAATTTGCATGTAATCATGGAAAATTAAATTTCAAAACGGTAAAATTTGCCCCGTGGTAAATATCCTCTGCGCTAGCTAATGGATAGATCATTTGATCAACACTGCGTCACACGTGGAAGCGTCAGATGCTCCACGCGGTATACCTGCCCACGAAAAAATTAAATTCCAAACGGTAAAATTATTTAATTCATAATCAATTCCCCTAGAATCTGACGAAATAGTTGATCCTACCAACAGATTGCAAAATCACACTGATCAGCACAAATTTTCTTCTAGAAGAATCTTTAATACGGAAAATGTCAATTTAAATTCAAACCGCCAAAATCAAATCTCACCTGAGCCGAATAAATTAGGAAATATATATTATTAAAAACCTAATCTAAACAGAAATTTAAATAACGAAAACTACAACTAAATCGAAAATAACTCTGATAAAATTAAATAAATTAAATCGACGAAAATACAAATAAATAAACCAAAAATAAAATCTACAAAAATAAAAAATCAACGAATTAAAATAAATCAGATAAAATTGAAATCAATAAAATCTAATTCAAATTATTTCAAACCAGAATAAAATAAAATCCATGAAATAAAATAAAATCTCAACAACACTGGGAGCTAAAAATATTGCAATATGAATTGCTCCCGTAAAACTCTCGGTCGCTCATTCATCGACCAATTTTAGGGAAGGATATTTCGAACAGAATTCCTCTTCCCAATAATGCTTCACTCGATGTCCATTAACCTTAAACACTTGCCCATTTTTTTCATCTCTCAACGTAATTGCTCCATGAGGAAAAACTTCAATCACAACAAATGGCCAAGACCATTTAGATTTTAATTTTCCAGGAAACAATTTTAATCTAGAGTTGTATAACAAAACTCTCTGACCCTTAACAAATTCTTTAGGTTTTATCTTCTTATCATGCCACCGCTTTGTCTTCTCTTTATATATTTTAGCATTTTCATGAGAAAACTGATGAAATTCCTCTAACTCACTAAGCTGCAGCATTCTTATTGCCCTTGCACGACTCAAATCAAAATTCAACTACTTTAAAGCCCAAAACATTTTATGCTCAAGCTCTAACGGTAAATGGCAAGCCTTTCCATACACTAACCTATAGGGAGACATACCTAGAGGAGTCTTATAGGTTGTCCTATAAGCCCAAAGAGCCTCATCTAACCGAAAATACCAATCTTTCCTAGATGGATGGACTACTTTCTCTAAAATAGATTTAATTTCCCTATTACTAACTTCAGCTTGACCATTTGCTTGTGGGTGATAAGGGGTAGCTATCCTATGCTTAATTTCATATTTATCTAAAAGCTTAGTTAAAACATTATTCACAAAGTGTGTACCCTCAGCACTCACTAGAGCTCTAGGTGTCCCAAACCGTGCAAAAATGTGCGATTGGAGAAACCTTGACACTGTCTTAGGGTCATTCTGATGGCATGCAATGGCCTCCACCCACTTGGACACGTAATCAACTGCCAATAAGATAAAAACATTAGCATTATAAGGGGGAAATGGCCCCATAAAATCAATAACCCATACGTCGAATAATTCCAATTCGAAAACATAACTAAGAGGCATTTCATCTCTAGGTCCTAAATTCCCTCAACTTTGGCAAGCATCACATTGCTTGTAGAACCAATGGACATCCTTAAATAAAGAAGGCCAGAATAATCCACATTGCAAAATCCTCATCGCTAACCTCTGACCGCTGAAATGACCTCCATACGGCGAAGAGTGACATTGCTCTAGGATTTCCTTTGCTTCGTCACCTGAAACACATCTTCGAATAATACCATCAGAACACTGCTTATACATAAATGGCGCATCCTATATCAGAATACCAAGGAGTACTATTCACTACCTTTACCTCAACAGCAAAAAGCTTTTCATCTGGAAATGAATCTGAAATGGCAGATTGCTTTAGCAAAGATGATGTTGGATCGAGACAAGACAAATGATCTGCAATAACATTTTCTGATCCTTTCTTGTCCTTCATCTCCAAGTCGAATTCCTACAATAACAAAACCCAACGAATCAATCTAGGCTTTGCATCTTTCTTAGACATTAAGTACCTTATTGCTGCATGATCTGTGAAAACCGTGACTTTGGACCCAACCAAATATGACGGAATTTCTCAAAGGCAAACACAACTGCTAACAACTCCTTCTCAGTAGTTGTATAGTTGATTTGTGCCTCATTCAAAACCCTGCTTGCATAATAGATAGGATGGATAAATTTGCCCTGCTTTTGCCCCAACATTGCACCTACTGCAACATCACTTGCATCACACATTACCTCAAAAGGCAAACTCCAGTTAGGTGCACAAAGAATGGGCGTTGAGATCAAGGCAACATTTAAAGTATCAAAAGCCTTCCTACAATCTGCATCAAAGTCGAAAACACTATCAGCATACAATAAGTTACAAAGAGGTTTACTAATTTTTGAAAAATCCTTTATGAACCTTCTATAAAATCCAGCATGACTGATAGCGGGCAGAAATGCCGCTATTTTAGCCCTAAATTAATAGGCTTTTGTATGCTTTTATGGTATTTTTTATAGAATATTTAATTAATTCATTTATTTTGTCTCTAGGAGTTAATTGTGAAATTATAACTCATATTCCTATAGACATTAGCCACCGTTATTCGGTCAAGGATTTGTTAAGACACTTAACTCAACCTCGTAAGTGTAACCCTCCCACTTTCAGGTCCCAGAGGTGCGCACCAACAGGCTACCAAAGGGTGAGACAACTGTTGGTGATTAACCTAAGAGACCCTATCCCTTTTAGGAGTTCACGGTATTCCGAATCCTATGATCAGGCCCTCCGAAGGGATGGCCGCTCCAGGACGACACGCAGGCAGATCATAAGAATCTCACGGTGTGACTTAGGGTTGGAGACCAAAGGATACGTTGACACGTGTCCCGCTCCCCCTTACTATAGACACTTTCCCCATTCACCCTAATATTGACCCATGCAAACACTTTCCGAAGGGAGGTCGCGCCCAAGGCGACACGAAGCCGAGCATGAATCTCACGTTGTAAATATAGGGACGTAGGAGCAAAACTTGATCTCGTTTTGTAATTTTGCTCCCACTAAAATGTCCTACCATATGTTTTAAGGGTTATTTAATTTAGATAAATTTGGCTAAGTCAATCTATCTAAATCTAGTCTCATTATAACTCTTATGATGAGAATTTTACTGTAATGTTCTAGGTGAATTAAACTCTTTTAACAGACCTAGCAACATCGCATGCTAACATGACTATGGTTATTTCAACTCAGGTTCCGGGTCTGATCCTAGGTAGCAGGTGTTCCGTAAAGCGTCAGCTTAAATACCTCCAGCCTTAGACAGAACTTCACCGGGAGAGTTCCCTTTTAACTATAGTAATGTAAAGTAATTACTCTAAAGATCTAGGTGAATTAAACTCTTTTAACTGACCTAGCGACATTGCATGCTAACATAACTGTGGTTAATTCAACTCAAGTTCCAGGTCAGTTCCCAGGTAGGAGGTGTTCCGTAAACCGTCATCTTACCTCCAGCCTTAGACAGAACTTCACCGATAGAGTTCCCTTATAACCAATAGTTATGTTTGTCCGACTTAGTGATATTAAAAATATTTTAAAACTAAGCAAGACTTAATTCTAATCCTATTAGAATTAACGTGATCTTAGGTCTAATTAATTTTAAACATTTTAAAATTAATTCATTTACCTATGATCCTATGTTTGCATGCAATCTTTATTATAGGTTGACGGTTTCTAATCATTAATTTTATAACTCTTATAATTTGAATGATTATCCCTATAATAAACTTTATATGGTTTATTTAATTAAAAATCAAATTCAAATTAATCAATAAACCATAACATTTTCATTTCACGACTTAATATAACAATTATATTAAATTATGGATGTGTCATGCTTAATGCAAATTGATTTTCATATTTTATTAATATAACTCCTTATATCATGCAAATCATGAAAATCACCCAAGCATCCAAAAGACATTAAATTAAATATAACTCCTTATATTTAAGCTATGTAATGTCATGCCACATGCTTATTGTATTTCATATATTTAACATAACCATTATATTAAATTACTCATGAAATTCATCCATCATGGACTAATATCATACATAATAACATTTATAATATATTAAAATACATGATCATGCTTATCCTAAGGTGGGATTTAATCTAAATGACATCCACAAAGCATTTAAATAGCAAATGAACCGATAATTTGGCCCCTAGTATAAAATAAAGCAATAAATTACATTAATTTAGCATAATTTTATCCGAATAAGTCTTCTGCCGCTCCAGAACTGGACAAAAATGACCCGAACCGACCCGAACCATCTCGAACCGGCCTCCAAAAACTCGAACCAAGCCATCCCAGCACGAATCGGAGCCAACCCCTTGAACCGGACCGAACCGAACCGTCTACACCACTTGAAAACCCTAGCGCCGCCGCTGGAACTCGATGCTGCGAAGCCAGCATCGAGATGCCGTCGCATTTCGCGTTTTACTGAGACTTTGAGACAGGAGAAATCTGGAAAACTCCGCGGTTGTTCTTCCATTTTTGGCTAAATTTGGTCTCGATGTTCATCGATTTTTTAGCCTAATCTAGACCCAAACTTACAATTGACTCAAATTTACATATAATTGCCCAAAAACACAAGGCCCGTACAATTTTGATGATATCAAAGCAGTAAATTCTAAGGCCAAATTTATCGAAAACCTTCATTCGCAAAATTACATGAACCATGCAATTAATCCCACCGAACCAATGCAAATTTTAGAAAAATAACATTAGATCTACGATCAGCTGTGATACCAATTGAAGGGATTGAAATTCTGTAATTCATAAGTGGAAGCGTGATTGGGATCGTTTCGTAGTTAATTTTGTTTAATCTAAAATACCAATACATTGGCAATAAACTTAGAACTATTCTAGATTTATATTAAGGCTAAGCATACAAAAATATTATATCTAAATCTAATTTATATAGTAACAAGTTACTTACTCTAGTTGACTGCTCAAATTAAATTCACCAACTGCTTGTGAAATAATCACGAACTATTGTGAACACTACCACTATGGTTACACCGGTATGACTCTGAGACTACTAGAGACAGGAGACTGGTGGGAGCCTTTAGGAGAATTCTCTGAGAGTAGGAGAATGAATGGGATGTCTTTCACCCCCACCCCAGGCCTTATTTATAGGAAAAGGCCAAGGTCATGAATAAGATCAAATCTATTATCTTATTCATATCTAATTTTAATAAATAATTAATTAATTCCATAATTAATTAATTATCCAATTAAATATCATATATTTAATCTTAGGGATTTTATTAAATTATTTATATTAATATGAATCCAACTCATATTAATTATTTGAACTCTTTCAAATATTTTCTCTCAAGAATTAATTTTGAAATTAATTCAAAAATATATTATAAAGTTTCATAAACTTTATATTATAATGTATCAATATACATTATATGATTCCCCTAAATAAATTGAACACTTTCAATTTACAATTTATACTTAATTGCCTCAAGTCTCTTTACAAGCTACCAGTGGGACCTAATGGACCTACAGATCAGAAGCTCCAACGATATGAGATTTAATCAGCTAAACTCATTAACCAATTAATCAATTTTCGTTAACTGTGGGTTCACTCCACTAAAGACCCACAGTTGCACTCTTCTCACTGCAGACATAATTCTGTGTCCACGGATATAGACCAATAACAGTAAGTTAGTCCTTCACGAGTGTTCGTAACTCCAGCTGGGTCAAATTACCGTTTTACCCCTGTGTTACCTCTACCTCTTTAAGTATCAGTGCTCCTCTAATGAACAACCTGTTTGTGGTCCAACAATCAAATAGAAACCCCTCTCGAGCCAGTGAGAGGGTAGGGCCCTTTATTCAAGACTCGGAGACACCACTTAAGGGAACACTCATCTACTTCCTTAAAAGTCGAGAAGGAGTGAATTCCATCTTGTGTGATTATGTTCCCAACTCCCCACTCGGTCTTGTCCCCAAAATGGTAGGCTTATTGAGTCGGCGTACTGGCCACTCTCACCCATACAAATCAAAGGACAATCCCTCGTGAACAGGAGTCCATAATCCACTCAGGATTTATACTAAGTTGCCTAGCTCATCCTAGTGAAATAGAAAGTGTTACAGCTAGCGGTTACTATTTTGCGCTCCGGCCTTATGCAAACTCATTGTATAGGATATCCCCACTCGCATGTCCCCTACACGAACGTGTTGGATCATTGTGTTTGTATCAAATACAAAGTGGGTCGTATCCATAGTGTCGCCAGATAAGGTACCCAACCTTATCTCTCTACTTTAGACCCTTCAGGCTGTTTCTTGAACATTGATCCCCGTATGTCTCCACATACAGTTCAAGACTCATCCCTCAGCCTTGGATGTTTAGTTTATTGGATTAGGGTTATTTAGGCAGGATGTATATAATATAGACAATAACTCTTTATTGAAAAAACATCAAACAATACTTTATTTATGTTCGATCAATTGTTACATTTACTATCTACAAGTTTTAGGGCATAAAACCCAACAACTCTCTGTGGATACGATATTAGATTTTACTTAACGTCTTATATTACTTGTGACTCATGCACTTGCGGACCACCAACAAGTTTTTGGTGTTGTTGCTAGGGAGTAGTAATTAATTTAGGCAAATTAATTTTCTAACATTGAAAAGAAAAGGATGAATGTTAATCTAGGTTGTGAATAGTTGAGTTTTTCTTTTGTGAATAGTTTTGTTGTTTTATTTTCTTATTTGGAAATCTTGGGCAATGCATGCGAACTTATAAGGAGGCTAATCTTCTTCTGTTAGATCTTGAGATAGACAGAACTTTTAGAGCGATTAGAAGAGGAAGAAAACTAATAGAAGATATGGCCCAACAAGAGGAAGCGCCAAGGCGATTCGAGATTTCCTACAGTCAGTATTACCCACAGAAAATTCAGGGATTGTATATGCTTCTATTCAAGCTAAAAACTTCGAACTATAGACGGGACTTATCCAAATGGCGAGGGAATGCTCATTCAAGGGGCATCCTTCTGAGGATCCACACTCCCATCTTCGGTCATTTTTGTAAATTCGTTGGACTGTGAAAATGAATGGAGTAACGACTGATGCTATTCGATTAAGACTCTTTCCTTTTTCTCTACAAGACTAGGCCAAGGACTGGTTGGAATCATTGGAACCATGGAGTATAAATACATGGGACGAGTTAGCCCAGACATTCCTTACCAAGTTCTTCCCACGTGCTAAAACTACCAAGCTTCGCACGGAGATTGGGACGTTTAGGCATAACGATTATGAACAACTCTATGAAGTGTGGGAACGGTACAATGAGATGCTAAGGAGATGTCCACAGCACGGATATCCAGACTGGCTCCAGGTACACTTATTCTACAATGGTCTTAACAGTTCTACTAAAACTGTCCTTGACACGACTGCAGGAGGAAGTTTCCTTTCCAAGACAGTAAGTGATGCAAGGGAATTGTTGGCAGAGATTGCATCAACGAGCTATCAATGGCCCACAGAGAGGACCCCGATAAAACAAAAGGCCGGTATTTATGAGTTGGATGAATCAAATTCTCTGAAAGCGCAAATGGCTTCCTTGACCAGTGCCTTGAACAAGCTGACAACTTCAGAAGTGGTTAAGTCAATTTCCATTCTATCCGAAAGCCACACAAAGAAGGAAGACCAGGAGGTGGAACAAGTTCAGTTCATCGGTAATCGAGGATTCAATCAAAATTAGAATCTGTCGAACTTTTACCACCTAGGTTTGCGTAATCATGAGAATGTTTCATACGCTAACACTAAGAATGTCTTGCAGCCACCCCCAGGTTTTGCATCTACATCAGGTCAGCAAGAGAAAAAGAATAACTTTGAGGAGATGGTGGCACTGTTTATCAAAGAGCAGAAAGTCTTGAATGTCAACCTTCAGACCACGGTGAACAATTTGGCGACTTTAGTAAACAATCACGATGTAGCCTTGAAGAACATGGAAGTGCAGCTGGGGCAAATCGCCACTGTAGTAAACGCCCTCCAGAAGGGTAAGTTCCCCAGTGATACTGAAGTCAACCCAAGAAAGCAATGCAAAGTCATTACGCTATGAAGTGGTACACAACTGAAGGAAGTGCCTAAAGAAAGAAGGAAGAAAGAGATGAAGAGCAAAGATGAAGCCAAAGGGGCTGAGGCATAAAAAACCTCCACAGAACGGTCCCAAAGCCTTCTTAGCTCATTTGAAATTTTTTTGAATTCTAACCTTGATGCAGGAGTTGAAGAGAATGAAGAAAAAGAGAAAGTTGAAGAGAAAAAGAAGTTCAAAGAAGAGGAAACTGAAGAAAGGTCATGTGCAACCATCATGACAGAGGGTCACATATCAGTCCACCCACGCGAACTGTTTAGAAATGTGAAATTAGATGAGCAATTTTCCATGTTTTTAGAACTGTTTAGAAAACTGACTGTGAACATCCCTTTGGTAGATGTTTTGTCTAATATGTCTAATTATGGAAGATTTATGAAGGAGATGTTGGCGAGAAAGAAGAATTTGAAGAAGGAAGAAGTGTTAAGATTGTCGTAATGCAACAGCACCATAGTTCAAGGAAAGATTCCCCTGAAAAGAAAAGATCTAGGGAGTTTTACTGTTCCCTGCACTATTGGTCATATATATTTCGATAGGGCTATATGTGATTTAGGAGCGAGTATCAATTTAATGCCCTATTCTCTTTTCAGGAAGCTAGGTCTTTCAGGACTAAAGAAGACTGGGATTACTCTACAACTAGCAGACAGAACCATCACCCAACCCATGGGAGTTGTAGAGGACGTCCTGGTTAAGGTAAATAAATTTATCTTCCCAATAGATTTTATGGTGCTCGACATGGAAGAGGACAAGGATGTTCCCATCATTCTAGGCAGACCCTTCTTGGCCACAGGTAAGGCCAAGATCAGTGTGCATACTGGTAAGTTAACTCTAAATATTGATGATGAAAAGGTGGTGTTTAGTATTTTTGGCCAGGATGAATCCGTTTGTAGTACACATACATGTTTTTCAGTAGGCCATGCTTTTCTACCACCTACTGATGATGAGTTAGACTTAGAGTTAGAATTATAAGGTCTGCCTAATATGGGTTTTGATCCTGACGAATTTTTTTATGATGAGATGTTTGAGGAAGAAAATATGTTAGAAGAATTTGAGCTGCCTGTTTTACATGAATATAATGAGCATGAATTAGATGATAGCATCATACAGTCTAGTGTCGAAAATGAGTCTCATGTAGATATACCTGTACAAATTACTACACCTGATGAAGAGTTGGTTCTTTTTTAAAAGTCATCCCAGGTTAAGAGACCCATAGATATTATGATGCTTGATTTTTCTGTGAATAATTGTTTTGAAAATAGAGATTTAGAGAAGAGGTTTGACATTCATGCATGGGTTATGGAAAAGTTTTTGAATAGTCTGTTATATGATGAGAGCCTAGGGGAGTATTATTTCTTTCCCCTATTTGCTTACTGTAAGACTGCAGCGCAGTTCATTGGTGGCTCTCAAGGTTGGAGGATGAAAATTTTATCTTTGAGCCTCCATGAGTGGATCGAGCCTCGTCTAGCTAGAGACGTTAAAGAAGCGCTGCTTGAGAGGCAACCCAAGGATTGTTAGTTTGTTGTTTTTTTTTTTCTTTTTGCGGATTAAAATAAACCTTTGCTCCTTGATCCAATTTTGTGTCTCAGGATCCATGAAGCAAGCCCCATCAAATCCAAAGGTACACTCTCCCAATCCGGAAGATGAGGAATTTCTCCAAAAAGAAGTCAGGGAAGTCTCAGTATCCATCTACTTTTAATTGTTTAAAACATTAGGGACAATGTTTTATTTTAAGTTTGGGGGGAGGCTTTCGCTATTTTTGAGCTTACCTGAATTCTTTTGGATGCATGTTTAGGATAGTGAGGACATCCTCGGATTTGAATTAGAATTTTTGGGGGAATATGGTTTATATGAACGTGGAATTCGGGAGCATAGCAGAAAACTAAAAATTTAAAAAAAAAATGCTTAGTATTAATGTCTAAAGCATACAATAAACTTATCCTGTGAGATCTTTGAAAATCTAGATTTTTGTTATGGTTTTTATAAGTTTGTTGTCACTCCGATAGGCTTAGTCTTTAGCATTAGAAATTCATGCATGACTGTTTTAAGAACTAGGTGAAAAAGAAAAGAAAAAAAAATAGTTATGCCTGCAAAAGAAAAAGCAACATGAGAAAAAGAAATATATGTTGAAAAGAAAGAAAGAAAAGAAAATTTTTGGCTTGCAAAAGAAAAAAATAGAGCTAGGGGTAAAAAGAGCTACCTCCGTTGTGATCAGTTAGGACCATCCAAGGACTAAATTCGGGATAAGGGTCCCTGCAGCGGTGTGTGAAAGTCAGTGCCCTTAGGATCATAAAATGCAAGTTTGGGGGGAAAATCCCTCCAGAAAAAGAAAAAGAAAAGAATCAGGCGCCCTAGCTTCTTTATTTGCATGAGAGCTAAAATACTGAACTGTTAGGACTCTTAGCCAGTGTAGGGGGAAGGAAAATGGAAAAAGCCGTAAAACTAATCTATGTTAGTAGAAGAACCACTAGATAAGTTTTGAGCATGCTATTCATCAATGCTAAGTTTAATTTTAAAATTTCTTCATGAGTCTGCTATCCTTGCTTAGTCCACTTGCATGTTTTCCATATTTTCCTGAGAGTTCTAATTCGATGAGGCTAGAGTTGTTCTTTTCATGTGTCCATAGAATTTATCTTTCCTCGGGGTGTGTTAGCATGCAAAAATGCTAACATTTTATCCCTATATTTAAGTATTTTTGCTTGGTTTTATTGTGGTTTTAATGTTTTATCATATTAATTTCAACATTTATGTCCAAAAGGAGGTTCTTGATGAATTTTGGAAAAAAAGAAGAAGATTTGGCCCAATTTATGAAGATGTGGGTCAAGAGAAGAAATCAAGGGCTTAAAGGAGAAGATTGAAGGTCAAAAATCTGGTGAAATGAAGCCCAAATCCAGCCCAAGACCGAGAAGAAGGAAGTCCAGTCCAAGGGGCAGCGTCGAGACGCTGTGACGTCGGCGTCTCGACGCTGGCGTGGCTAGAGCACTATATAAAGGGACCCTTGGCCTTGGTTTTCAATCATCAAGCAACATTTTGTGCATCTTTCAAAGGCTCTTAGAGCCTCTTAAAGGGAGGGAGTGAGAGTAAATGTTTTAGAGAGTTTTGTGAGCATTTTTGGGTTGATTCGGGGAAAGTGACGGGGCTCCAATCTAGGCTTTTCTTACAGCGGACCAAGGCGCAAGCAAGGATTCGACATCGAGATAAGTTCTATACCCTTTCCTTGTTCATATTGTTGTTTTAATACATGTATATGCTGGAAATTTTGAGTGTCCATATGATAATGTATAGCTAACTTCTTGGCATTCAGGTCTTGAATGAGAATATATCATTGAACGATATTTTGACTACTTTTGTTGTGTCCATTTACTGATTATTTGTTTGAGAGTTCGTAATGCTTTATAAATTTTGGCCAAATTTATATTGACCTGTTACTTAGTGGAAACTCGACGGAGAGAAACTAAGTTAGGACAGAGCTCAATCGACTAGACTTAACTGCTCATAGTGACAGCGAGAGTAGTTGGTTAGACCTAAAGACCTAAAATGAATCAGGACTTAAGACTTAACCCATTTAATAGTGCTAAGGAGACTTGGGTTATTAAAATGTGTTAATGATAATTAGGGAAAACCGACAAGAGATCCTATGTCAATAAGTAGATTCTAGGTCTATAATTAGCAGACATAATAATTAGTCAATTATTTAGTAGATTATGTATTGGATTTCAAGACCCGAACTCTCATTGTATCTGTTATCCCTCAGTGCGTGTTTCATCTCGGCTTGATCATTAATTGCTTTAGTGTTTCGTTTGTCTTTGACTTGTCTTTTCTCTTCGTTAGATTTCCTAGATAATGAGCATCCTTGATAATTTTAGTGTTTAGAATCTTTTCTTGCCTATGTCACGCTACTCTCTGTGGATACGATATTCAGTTTTACTTACCGTCTTATATTACTTGTGTCCCGTGTACTTGCGGACCACCGACAGTGTCCATGGATATAGACCAATAACAACAAGTTAGTCCTTCACGAGTGTTTGAAACTCCAGCTAAGTCAAATTACCGTTTTACCCCTGGGTTTGTTGGGTTTTATGCCCTAAAACTCGTAGATAGTGAATGTGAACAAATTGTATACTTGTTTCAATAAATTGTTATTGAGTTTCTACAATAAAGTGTTATTGTTAAATATTGCACAATTTGACCCAAATCCAATAAACTAATATCCAAGGTTGTTTGTATGTAACTTGAACTAGTATGTGGGGACATACGGGGATTGATTTTCAAGTAACAACCTAAAAGGTATATGGTACAAGGATAAGGCTGGGTACCTTATCCTGGTAACACTATGAGATACGGCACGCTTTGTATTTGATACAGACGTATTGATCCAAAGCGTCCATGTAGTAGACATGCGAGCGGGGGTATCCTGTGCAATGAGTATGCATAAGACCGGACCATGAAATAGTAAACCACTAGATATTACACCGTTAACTAGTTAGGTTACAGTTTCAATAGGATGACCTAGGTAACTTAGTCTTAATCCTGAGTGTGTCATGAACTCCTTCTCATGAGGGATTGTCCTTTGATTAGCATGGGTGAGAGTGACCAATACGCCGACTCAATATATCTTCCTTTTTCGGGACAAGACCGAGTGGGAGGCTAGGGACATGACAACACAAGAAAAAATTCACTCCTTCCACTTCTAGGAGAAGTAGATGAGTGTTCCCTTAAGTGGTGACTCTGGGGCTTGAACAAAGGGGTCCCGCCTTCTCATTGGCCCGAGGGACTTTTTGTTTATTGGTTGGACCATAAACAGGTTGTTCATTAGAGGAGCACTGGTACTTAAGGAGACAGATGTAACACAGGGGTAAAATGGTAATTTGACCCAACTGTGGTTACGGACACTCGTGAAGGATTGACTTACGGTATAGGTCTATATCCATGGACACAGAAATGTTTTAAAGTGAGAAGAGTTCAGTTGTGGGTCTTTAGTGGAATGACCCACAGTTAATGAATATTGGTTAACCTTATTAATGAGCTTAAACGGTTAACCTCATATCATTGGAGCTTCTGATATGTAGGTCCATCAGGTCCCCTTGCTAGCTCGTAAATAGTAATTAGGAACAATTATATCTTGAGAGAATTTGAATAGTTCAAATTCATATTGGGGATTAAGTTAATTGTATGAGATACAAATTAATATAATGTATAGTGATGCATTAAAATATAAAGTCTAGTTTGAGTTAAACTTTATTAAATTGAGAGATTAATATATTTGAAAGAGTTCAAATATATGTCTAATTAAATATATGGTATTTAATTCGAAGATGAATTAATTAATCATGAAATAATTAATTATTCAATTTAGTTTAAATTAAATGAGATTTAATTAAACTATAGTCCATGAGAGTATTATTAGAATATGATTCTAATGTGTAATTAATTAAATATAGGTGATATTTAATTATAAAATTAATTAATTATTGGAATTAATTAATTGATTAGTTTAATTGAATTAATTAAATGTGATTTAATTAAGTTTAATTAAACTATATATTATGTGAGGGAATTACATTTAAATAAGATTTAAATGTGCATGATATTAATTAATTAATATGATTAATTAATTAACATTTAATTAATTGATTTAATCAATTAATTAGTTGATCTTGATCTAACGGTCAAGATTGTTTCCTAACCTCACATTAGGGCTTCCTTGCTTATAAAAGGAAGGGTTATGAGAACCCTAACCCTACTACAACATATGGCCACCATAAGGTCATTCTTGCCTCCCTCTCAAATTCTCTCAACCCAAGAACTCTATGGAGAATTTTCTCTCTAGAGTTTTTTCCATTCAAGAATGGGTAGTCCCACAACTATGTTCCTAATCTCAGAGTCATAGCGGGGAAGATCAATTGGTGGTGTCCCAATTGTTGACGTTTGGTCCAAAATCAAGAAAGATGTTCTTGATATTTCAGAGACAACAACGATGGTATTTGTTCGCTTCTCTCTATTAGATTTAGATCTACTAATTTTTGTATGCTTAGCCTTAAGTTTCTATAGAATTTGTTCTATGAAGTTTTGCCAATGTAACAGTATTTTTGGATAAACAAAATTAACTATGAATCGGTCCCAATTACGCTTCCGCTTTAACAGAATTAGGGAATTCTAAATCCTTCAGGGTTATGATAGCACCTAATTCATACTATCTTATTACTGCTAATCTAAACTTGTTAGAGGAATTTTATGGTTTAATTGTCTTATTTTCAGGTAATTCGAGCACAAGTGACATTGGGAGCCAACCACGCATCTTGGTGCTAATTTGGACCAATTAGGACGTTTTTTAGTCATCTCGAAGTTCATGGATGACGAGGACGTGAAAATACCCAAGTGGACCATGGCGGGTCTGAAAAGAAGTGCCAAGATGTCAAATGTTTGAACCCCAAGTGAAGTAAACGAAAGAAGGCAAGAAGCTGGAAAAGGAGACAGTGTCGAGACGCTGACGCGAAAACATACAGAAGACAGTAGCTTAGTGTCGAGATGCTGTTTTCCTAGGGTCTCGATGCTACGACGATTAGTATAAGTATTAGGTCTCGGTTTAGTCCGCCGTTAGGTTAGGATTTTCGCACTTTTACGATTCCCTTCGTTTTCTTTTTGTTTTCTAAGTAGTTTAGACCTTCTTAGGTTATTTCTTATGCATGCTTTTGAGATTTTTTATTGTTTTCTTTTACCTATGAGTAGCTAAACCCATTAGTTTCATTAGATCTTGGTAACTACTGAACCGATTCATGTGTTTTGGTTGAGTTTGATGACTTTTTATTGAAGTTCTATGAATGGATTCTGAGTTTCTTATGTATCTTATTTACACCAATGTATTGTATGTTTCTCCTTTGAATTGATGCCTCATAGGATTAGATATAATACATTCTATTTGTTATTTTAGATAGCCACTAAGTTGAGGCAAAACAAGCATTAAGCTACCATGAATTCTTAGCGCAGATTCTTGATAGGCCTAAGAGCATGAGAAAATTATTGCAAATTATTTTCAATGTATGTTTGAATTAATTGCTTTAATTCCGGGTCCTTATTCTTAATGCGGTTAGTTTAGGTGATCAATTGCGAGGGTTATCGAGTTGGTTAATCTAAATCAATTAGAAATAATTTGAATGTTAATTCGGGTTATGCATGAGGGGCAAGGTGCGTAATTAAAATTAATTAATCAAATTAATTATTGGGGTTACATATTAATTGATTAATTGGAGACAGGTTAATTAAGAGGGTTATCCAATTAGCCAAGAAGCACTACCAGACTAGAATTCTAATTCATAGAATTATCCTTAGATCAAACAAAGAAGACAAACCACGAACAGTTCAGTAGAAAATGCCAGATCCAGCAATCCTATTTCTTACTGATTTTTTATCTCGATTTCTCTCTATTGCTTGTTTTACCAATTGTGCACTGATAGCATGCATAAATGCTATCAATTTCCTATGATTTCTGGCTAGTTTTATGCTTGAATTGTATGCTTGAAGTGTTTTTATGTTTAAAATTCAAAAAACCGATCCAAGGAAACAAAACCGGAGTTTTGAGAGATTTTGGATGATTTTGGAGACTTTTGGAGCAATTTAAAGAAGTTCATTGGAGATTCAAGCCCAAAAGTCCAAGAGAAGCAAAATGGAAGCCCAAATTGAGTCAAAAAACGGGTCATTCATTGAAGATCGAGGCCTAGCGTCGAGACGCTAACCTTGAGCGTCTCGACGCTTGGCAGCCGTGCGAGAATGTTCTGGAAATGGGACAGCGTCGCGACGCTGCGACGACTTGGAGCCCAAGACTGCTGACATGACAGCGACGCGACGCTGTGACGTCAGCATCGCGACGTTGTGCCTGTTGATCACCTATAATTACAGCATTTTACATCCATGTTTGGGGAGCCAATTTATGGGTTTTCACCCCATTCTAGAGTCCACACTAAAATTGGGGATTTTTGGGAGAGTTTTGGAGCTTTGTTGAAGATCTTCGAAGCTCGGGAACGATAGAGGTCGCCGCGGGATCAAGGAGATCGACACTTTTACGAGCATTCCTCTTCCCTTTTCCATTATGTTTTAGTTCCTAGAATTGTTGTGATTAGGAATTATTTGATTTTAGTGATTATGAGTATTTAATTCCTAAATTCTATGAGTTTGATTTAATCTGTTGAACCTTTGGTTGATTAATGAATTGTTTTGGTTTGATTATCATTATCATTCATTTGTGCATTTTGTCCTTAATGCTTTTAATCAACTGATCACTGATTAAATGAATCGTTACTAAGTGGAAACTCGACGGAGAGAAGCTTAGACTAGAACTGAATGCATGACTGACGTTTATTTACCCGAGTGACACGAGATAAGATAAATAGCGTTACAGGTTGTATTGAAGGGTGGTAATGTCATGCTAAGTAAATAAAGAGGAAACCGAAAGGAGATTCTTTATTAAAAGGCATGAAAATAGGAGGAAACCGACAGGAGAGTCCTTGAAATTAGGCTTCTAGACTTATGAATAGAATGATTAATTAATCTAAGTTAGTGAATTGATTAAGCGATTAAAGGTCCAATTAACGAAATTAACACTCTAGAATTATCCCTCCAAATTGTGTCTCCATTTATCTTTTGCTTTCTAGATTAGCTTTTAGTTATTCTTTTCGGCATTAGATTTGGTTCTCTAAATAAAGCTAAGCAAGAGTATTCGTGGTAATTAATTGAATAAATCCAATCCCTGTGGAGACGATACTCTATACTCAAAATCACTATATTACTTGTGACGACCCGTACCCTTGCGGTAAATACGTCAACACGCACCTTTATTTTTCCTGCTTTTATTTTCAAAGTCTTTCATCTCTGAAATCCCCCCTTTTGTGTTTGCACAAGAACGTATATTCTATTAGGACTCCTTTTCCTGTGTTCGACCCCTGCCACTATTACTACGAAAGTAGTTTGGTGTCGTGGATACAAATTTCATTTTATTCGGACCCTCGACTAGTCCACCGTCAAATTGGCGTCGTTGTCGGGGAAGGGCGCATTTCTAGTATTCATAGGTTTTTGTGTTGTTTATAGTTTTTGCTTGCATGGTTTATGATCACACGTTCTTTGCAAGGCAACGATCTTAGGTTTGAACTGGATCTTTCAAGCCTGTAAGTCCAAATTTCCTGAAAAGAAAGTAGGGCATTAAGTTGATACTTGCTCCTAAATCACACAAAGCCCTATCAAAAGATAAATGGCCAATAGTACAGGGAACAGTAAAACTCCCTGGATCTTTTCTTTTCGGGGGCATCTTCCCTTGAACGATGGTGCTACTGCTCTCAGATAATTTTAACACTTCTTCTTTTTTCAACTTTTTCTTCCTCGCCAACATTTCTTTCATGAACCTTTCGTAATTAGGCATATTAGATAGAACATCTACCAAAGCAATATTCACAGTTAATTTCCTAAACATTTTTAAAAATTTGGCAAATTGCTCATCTAATGTAACATTCTTAAAGCGTTGAGGAAAAGGAAACTCCCTGTAATCAAAGGTCGGACATTCGCCCCTCCTTTTGGGCGGGCTGATGTGGGACCCTCGATCGTGATGATTGCACGGGACCTTCTCTTCAACTTCTTCTTTCAAGCTCTTCTTCTCATCAATCTTCTCTTCTTGGATTCCTGCACTGGGGTTAGTCAAAACAAAATCAAATGAGTTAGGAGGATTTTGGGACCTTTCTGTGGAGGTTTTTTCTGCCTCAGCCCCTCCGTCTTCATCCTTTCTCACTTTTTCTTTCTTCTTCTCTTCATCCGAAAAATTCTTCAGTTGTGTTCCACTCCGGAGCGTGATGACCTTGCATTGCTCTCTTGGATTAACTTCTGTGTCGTTGGGGAACTTACCCTTCTGAAGGACATTTACTGCAGTCGCGATTTAACCCAGCTGGAACTCCATATTCTTTAGAGCAACATCATGGTTGTTCACAGAGGTTACCAGAGTGTTTACAGTTGTCTGAAAATTGACGTTCAAGACCTTCTATTCTTTGATGAAGAGTCACCATGTCCTCCAGGTTACTCTTATTTTCTTGTTGTCCTGATGTGGATGCAAAACCTGGGGGTGGGTGCAAAATACTTTTCGAGTTAGCATAAGAAAAATTATTGTGATTGCGCAAACCTGGGTGGTAGAAGTTCGGCAGGTTTTGGTTCTGATTGAATCCTCTATTGCCAATTAATTGAACTTGCTCCACCTCTTGATCTTCCTTCTTTGAATGACTTTCATCGAAAGCGGCAATTGATTTCACCACCTCTGAAGATAAAAGCTTCAGGGCACTAGTCAGGGAAGCCATTTGTGCCTTCAACGAACTTGATTTGTCCAGCTCATAGATTCCAGCCTTTTTCATTGGGGTCCGCTCCGTGGGCTACTGGTAGCTTGTCGATTCCCTTTCCTCTAATAACTCCTTTGAATCATTTACCGTTTTGGACAAGAAACTTCCACCTGCAGATGTATCTAAAACAATTTTAGTGGAACTATTAAGCCCGTTATAAAATAATTGTACCTGGAGCCAGTTTGGGTAACCATGCTGAGGACATCTCTTTAACATTTCTTTATACCGCTCCCACGCTTCGTAAAGCTGCTCGTCATCGTTCTGCTTGAACGTTCCAATCTCCGTGCGGAGCTTGGTGGTTTTAGCGGGTGGGAAAAATTTTGTAAGGAACGTCTGGGCCAGTTCATCCCAGGTATTAATGCTTCCAGGTTCCAATGATTCGAGACAGTCCTTTGCTTTATCTTACAAGGAGAAAGGAAATAGTCTCAGTCTGATGGCATCTGTGGTCACTCCATTCATCTTAATTGTCCCACATATTTCCAAAAAATACCAAAGGTGGGAATGAGGATCCTCAGAAGGATGCCCTTTGAACGAGCAGTCCCTCGCCATCTGAATCAGTCCCGTCGTCAGTTCAAAATTATTGGCTTGAATAGGAGCATAGACAATTCCCGAATTTTCAGTAGGGATAATAGGTTGTAAAAAGTCACAGATAGCCTTGGGTGCTTCTTCTTGTTGGGCCATCTCTTCTATTAGCTTTCTTCCTTTTTGAATAGCTCTAAGAGTCCTATTAATCTCAAGATCTAACGGAAGAAGATTAGCCTCCTTACGCCTTCGCATGCATTACCCCAAGGTTTCCAAACAAAAATTAAACTATTCACAAAAATCAAAAACTTAACTATATACACCCTAAATTAACATTCAACCTTTTCTTTTTAATGTTAGAAAATTAATCTGCCTAAATTAATTACTACTTCCCGGCAACGGCGCTAAAAACTTCATGACTGCAAAGTGCACGGGCCGCAAGTAATAAAGGGACGGTAAGTATACCGAATATCGTATCCACAGGGAGAAGCGTAAATTCAAGCAAAGCAGCAATCTAAACACTAAAAATACTCAGGTTGCTTATTATCTAAGAAATTCAACATGATGAAAGATGGAAATTAAAATTTAAACAAGGCAATAAAGCAATTTTTGATCAAGCAAATTAATAACGAATGAGGGAGGTCAAGTCAATCAAGAGGCGAGGTCTTAAATTCCAAAATACAATTTAATAATTATTCTGATTATGAAATATCGTGTCCAACTAATTATAGATCTAGAATCTCCTTTAATACCATAGGTTCTCCTATCTGTTACTCCTAATTATAATTAACTCAAATTAACAACCTAAGTGTCGTTAGCGCTATTAATTGGGTTAATTAATAAGTCCTGACTCATTGTTGATCTCTAAGCCTAATCAACTACTCACGCTGTCACTACGAGCAATTAAGCCTAGTTGGATGGGTTATGATCTGACTTAGTTTCTCTCCGTCGAGTTTCCACTAAGTATCAATTCACTATAAATTTGGCTAGAATTCATAGAGCATTAAGAACGCCCAAACAAATAACTAGTAAATTTGGACACAATATAAGGCAATTAGAAGAACATTATAACTCTATTTCTTCATTTAAGACCCATAAGCCGGGATTTTAGCTATACATTGTATCTATGAATATCAAAATTTCTCGTCTATACATTGTAAAAACTATGAATGAACAACTAAAGGGGATAGAAACTAAACTGTCGAAGAATCCCTTGCTTGTGCCTTTGATCCACCACGAAACAAGCTCCCGATCTCCAAAAAAATGCCCAACAACAATATTTAAACGCTCCTCTCACTCGCTCACAACCCAACACTCAAAATGGCTCAAAGAGCCTTTAAAAACTAAAGGAAAACGTTGCTTTCTGCTACAAACCGAGGCCAAAACCGCGCTTTAAATAGTGCTCTAGGGGTCAGTGTGTCGACATTGTGACGTATTCTTCGTGTTGCCCAAGTCTTCCCAGCGTCAAGATGCTAAGGGGTAGCGTCGCGACGCTGTCCCTTGGATTGAACTTCCAGCTCTCGGCTTTGGGCTAATTTTTGGGCCTTCCTCACCATATTTGTGGCCTTTGGTCTTCCATTTAAGCCCTTCAATTCTCCTTTTGACCCAATCTTGATCTCTCATGATCACATATCCATAAAATGGGCCAATTTCTTCTCCTTTTTCTCCAAAAATCGATCAAAAGATCCTAGGGACAAAAATTCATAATTAAACATATTTGCACATTAAAACCACAATAAAATCCAACAAAAACTCTAAAATATAAGGATAAAATGATAGATTTTATGCATGTTATCAAGTGTCAGATCTGAACTAGCAACCACTATGCATTACCTACCCTGAGACGACAGGTAATTTTGAATTGAAGTCAGGTTTAATTCACTTACTCCCCATCTTTCGTGGCAGTGCAGGTGAAGACCCGCACAAGCACCTCTAGGAGTTCCACATTGTGTGTTCTGGGATGAGACCACATGGAGTGACGGAAAAGGCAATCAACTTGAGGGCATTCTGATGTGCAATTTGCTTACCGCAAGTGTACGGGCCAAGTTATAATATAGTGATTTGTTAGATCGAATGCCTTCCTCTGGATTGGGTTTCTAATCAAATTAATTACCGCAAATACTTATGTCCAATTTTATCTAGGGAACAAAACTTAGTGAGAATGAATAAAACAAGACACAAAGCTTAAAGTTATGGAACTCAAATGATGGAAAACTCTTAGGGAGTTGATTTCACCAATTGGGATTATGAATTAATTTATGGATGATTTAACATGCTATGTTTCATAAATCTAGGAATAACTCAATTCGTATTTATCTCTCCCGAGCATAAATAATTCTCTCACATGCAATGAATTCAATATCCCCATCTAAACTCATTAACATGCAAGACCTTAAGTCTAATCCTTTTTAACAATTTCTAAGATTATCTTAAATCTCCTGATCTTAAGACTATCCTAGTTATGCATAACAAGATCTAAGCTAAACCCCCTCTCCCGAGCAAGATTTAGACAAAACATCATTCAATTCATGGCCAATAAATTGAAAGCATTAAGGGAAGTATATGCATAAATGAAATCAAAACATACATCCAAAATTAATCCATAACGCCCAAAGGGCAACATCAATCCCTAAGATAATGAATTTGGCTACTCATACACAGCGTTATGAGGTAAACTAAGTCTAAAACAGCCATTAAAACAACTGAAGTAAAGAGAGAAAGCAGATAAAACACTATGCTGTCGAGACCGCACGTCCGCATCATGATCTCCATGAGCCATGCCTTGAATCCTGCTCCTCTAACTTGCTTCAGCTCCCACAGAAGGTCCTTAGTCGAATTTAGGGCTAAAATTGCATCAAATGAATTCCCCTTGGCCAGCCACAATCGTATTCAATTTATAGCAATTCTGTCGACAGCGTCGAGACGCTATAGGCAATGTCACGACTCTGTCGCATTACCGCCCATTCTGCTTATGGAAAAACCGAGAGCGTCGAGACGCTGTGACCTTTGCCACCTGAATTACTTAAGGAAATTGCAAGCATCAAGACGCCTAGAGAGCAGCATCGAGACGCTAGCTCTCGGATGTGTCTCATTTTAGAAGCCTCCAACTTGAATCTTTTCGGTTCCTTGGCCACTTTTCACGTCCCGAACACCCGATCAACTCCATGTTCACGATTTAGCTCCAATAATTGATTCCTACAAATAGAACATTAAAATGCATAAATTTGGCCAATTTAATCTCAAAGACTAACTAAAATAGATAGAGAAAAATAACATGCTATGCTCGCTATCACATTCCCCTTTTCATTGAAAGATTGACAACGCTCATTTATGTGTGTTATTTAGCCTTAAAAGCTTAGGTAATTGTTTGGAAAGCAAGGACTTTATGCCTAAAATCTTATCATTCTAAGTCATTTTAGCAAAAGTCCTAGAAGCATGAAGGAAATCTTAGAATTATAGAATTTAAGCTTAATTTGTACAAAAAGAGATTATTTTGTAAAGAATTTATCCAAGTAATGATTTTTTGCAGGAGTCTTTGCGAGGAGAATGCGCTCGCAAGAGGAGATAAAGGTTAGCGGAGCAAAAGGAGTTAAAAGCTACAATATTGCGCCTGCATCTGAACTTGAGGATGTGAGGAATGCGATCAAGTTGCGCCCGCAAAGCCATATAAGGAAAGAAGCCCCATGCTGAAGACAGAATTGTGAAAGCAGAACGCAGAGTAAATTGCGCCCGAGATGCGGCTGCAACTAGGCTTTCCTACAGAATACCGAGATTCGTGGGATTTGCACAGAATCATTCGAAAATCCCCAATCCGGCATCAAATCTCCGAGGATCATAGATTCTTACCTTTCAAGGTCTTCTCACACTGATCTCGGCAGCCAATCTTACCTTTCATGTTCTTAAAAAGGGGACCAAGGTGAAAGAAAAAAGGGGACTCGATGCTTAGAATTTTCATCCTTAGGATAGATTATTTTTAGTTCTTTTCTTCTCACCTTGTAACCACTCCGAGTTTTTGATTTTTCAGTCTATGTTGGCTCCTCCATTCGAAAGAAGTAGAGGAGAACGGCTTGTTTCCCCTTGAAAGAGGCAAAGAGCAAGCTAGATAGAAAAGGGAAAATCCATATTAGTTCTGTCTTTTGTTTCCTATATTTTCCAGCAATCCTTGTATTTGATTTTCTGAACTTTTCAATTGGAAGCTACTTTCTTGTAATTCAAGTCTATCTTTAATATGAATTTCAGTTGTTCTTATGTTTTGAGTTTTCGTTTCTTTATGTTGTGCATTATGTTTTCAAATATGAGCTAAGCTTCTAGTTGGGGGTTCAATTATGTGGATGTCTTGATTAGAAGAAAATCCCATCTTTGCTAAGCAACCTTGCTCCTTCGTAGCATTGTTTGTTCTTATTGAAATTTAAAGGTTATTTTTATCTTAAATTGGCTACTTAGGTTAGCATAGTTTGCATTTAACTGATGGCCAAAAGGTTAGAGTGAAATGTGCGGGTTCGTAAGAACAATAGTGGAAAGGATCCAAGAAATAGGACCTTGACTTCTTGCATCCTAGAAATAGGACTGGAACCATTAGGGTTTGAAGAGTTGTGAGTGTTATGTATCTAAGTTTCAGCTAGCCCTAGAAATAGATGTCTAGTTGGCTTAGTCTTCTAAAGGCACCTACAACAGAGCTGAATAGGAGTTGGACTTAACTCACAATCTGGTTGTCAGGGAATTGCAGGCTCAACTGGGATATGCTATCTGCACCATGTCTATGTGGGCAAGATAGATAGTGTGTCTTAGCAGTCTGCAAAGCCTGAGTAAATTGCAGGCGCATAGGTGGGTGTAGCCTAAAGTTCAAGGTTGAAACTAATTGAATTCCCTCGTCTATCTCATAGATTTATTTAACTGTCTTTATTTCCTTGTTTTTTTACTTTCATTTTAAAACCAAAACCCCAATCAAACTATTTTTCTTGGTTACCGACTGTGGCTGCAAATTTAGAGGAGGTTCATATTTTTACAGAATCGTGTGTTAACTTAGCTAGTCACCATCTACCTTGGGTACGATATCAAGAATACTTTCCACTTTATTACTTGATAGTGTATACTTGCACTCGAGCAGGTGTTGCATTAGCAGCACGCACATCAAAGATCAGACAAAGGATTGGCTCTACTACCTTCCCTCTAGTTCCATCAGCACTACCTTCCCTCTGGTTCCATCGGTGATATGCTCTTCACTACAAATATCACAACAAGGAGAAGAGATAGCATTTGCGGGAGCGATGTTTTTCTGATTTCCCATAGTCAAACCCATCATCATGCTATGAATAGCTTTAATCTGAGCTTGCATGGTTAAGTTCGCTTCCGTCTCAATAGATTTTACTGAATTCTTCAAAATTGTAGGTCCAGTCTCCCCCCAATGTCGGTTATTCGTGGCTATTGTATCTAGTATGGCATGTGCTTCATTCGCGGATTTCTTCAGGAAAGATCCATTTGCAAACGCATTGACTAAGGATTTTGAAGCTTGATCGAGCCCACTATAAAAATGCTCAAGAATGATACAAGCAGGCAACCCATGATGAGGACACTTTCGAACCAGCCTTTGGAATCTCTCCCATGCTGCATCTAAAGGCTCATTGTACGATTGTCTAAAGGAAATGATTTCTGCTCTGTACTTAGCATTCTTGTTGGATGGAAAAAACTTCTCTAGAAACTTTTCTGCTAAGTCATTCCAATATGTGATGGAGTTGGGTGGAAATGAATCTAACCAAGCTTCAGCATCTCCCTGTAATGAAAAAGCAAAAAATTTTAGTTTCAATGTGTCTTCTGGTACTCCTGTTACTCTAAACGAACTACAAATTCTCAAAAATTGTTTGATATGCTTATGCGGATCTTCACTCGGAAGTCCTGAAAAACTGGCCCATGGTGTTGAGCATTTGAAACATCACAGGTTTCAACTCAAACTATGGCGCTTCTATCGATGGCTCAAGTATTCCTGGATTCAAAGTCTGGAAAACTGGTAAGGCATAATCCCTTATTGCTCTATTTCGATCTTCTGCAATATAGATCGGATTTTCATTTTGTGGCACCGGTGGAACTGGTGGTGCTGGAGGCATTCTCCCACCATTCTAATCCATTCCACGATTCTGCTGGTCAACAGGAGGATCAACTCCGGGTTGGTCCATTGGAAGTTCTTGTATATAAGCAGCTTCTTCAAGATGTTCCCGTATGCTCAACTCATGTTGTTCCCTTTTCTTTCGCCTTTGCTCTTTACGACGATGACGAAAGTGTCTTTCTATCTTAGGATCTAGCTCAAGAAGTTGATACCCCTTGCTCATGCACCAACTTCAAACTGCAAAAGAAACTGCAAATCAAAGTCAGATTCTTAAGATAGAAATAGGGTCTCAATTGAATCGCAATTTCAAACAAACAAAACTGGTTTCACTTTTAGTCCCCGGCAAGGAGCCAAAAACTTTATGCGATGTAGACTGACGGTGGACCTTGGAAAAGATGGTAAATAATGAATGAGAATGAATTCAGTCAACCAAGTGCGAGTATACACTATCGCATATAGTAATAAAAACTCTGGAAGTATTCCAAAGGTATCGATCCCATTGTTGGGTTCCTAGAGTGGGTAAAAATAAGGTGTAAATAGACTCTAGAACTCTGTGCAAGTATACACAATCCGCAGCAAGTAATAAGTATTTATCGAATCCAGGGTCTGAATTAGCTATCACTTTATCTATTTTATGCAACTCTTTAATGGTTTCAAGAACGGTTAAAATGATTGGTTTTGATATAATGCTGAAGCAAAAGAAATGACAGAACAGCAAGTAAACAAATAAGCAAACAAATTAGAAACAGGCGCTGGTCAGGATTTAGTAATTGTTTTAAAAGATGCTCTAGCAATATTATTGATCATGCAAAACTCTCGCAGTCTTATTAGCGGATTCCTCCCGGAACTCTGGATTTTTTAGAATATGTTTCAACTCCAATGAAGCACTACCGATCAAGCACTAGGCAACTGGTTATCCCTAGCTCAGTCACTGGCGTTCACCAATACACAATGATCTAGTGTGATTAAATGCCACACACTCCCTAAATCATCCCTGAAACTAGAGAATGGTATTTATACCTGCTGGCCAGGCGGGCACAAAATATAATTGAGCACAACAAATAATCAAGATGCATCAATCAACATTTATTGCATAGATATTAAGCACGGCAACTACTTGTTCCCTAACCAACGCCTAAAATTACTTAGTTCATAAAGTGCATAGAAACACACGTTACAATATAAGTAAATGCATCCATAACTACAAAGTAATACAAGAAAATATTAATTCCCTTGATCAGCTTGCAATTGATGGTCTTCTTGTTGGTCTCCAATCTCTCTCCTCTATTCGGCTCCCAAGAATGGAAATGAAAAATGATCCCCTTCCAAAAGTGGAATGAATTTGACTTGGGCGGCTATCTCCTTTTATAGAGTGGAGGCAAGCTTGAATTAGGTTGACCTAGACTCGTGGATGGCTATCCTTGCTCCTTTATCCCGAGAATAGCTTAACAGAATTCAGTTCATTAAATTGGCTAACGAACTGTGACGTGGCAGTTTTGCTCCCTCAAGTCGCTCAGCAATATATTCTGCACCAAATAACTTCCAGAGCATCCATTCTTCCAAATGGGTTAAAACACATAATATCTATCTAAAGGCAACCCTATTTAGCACAAAAGACACGCAAATCAATATAGAAATAAGGTCTAAATAACTCCCTTTTGGAGAGTTATCACCCACATAGACTAAGTTGTGAAACACAGATTTGAAAAAGAAACTACTCTTAAATTGCTTTTGAAAGGTAAACAAGAAAAATAGTTGATGTTGGGTTTTGAAATGTAAATAAACAAATAAAGAATTAACAATAATAATAAAAGCGAGGTGTTCAGTACAATTTCATCCCAAAGGCAAATAACTCTAGTAGTGGCTTATTCAACCTAAGTCTACTTATGCATTGGGTCAGGTTTAACTCCTATTTGGCCTTGTTCCCAAGAATCGTTAGAAGGCTAAGCAAGTACTGTTATGCACATTTCTGTGACTCGACTCTGACATAGATTTTTAATGCATCCAACCTATAACCCTATAGTTGTTATAAGCGACTGTTGGGTTCCTAGAGTGAGTAAAAATAAGATGTAAATTGACTCTAGACTCTGTGCAAGTATACACAGTCCGCAGCAAGTAATAAGTATTATCAATCCAAGGCCTGAACTAGCTTCCACTTTATATATTTTGTACAACTCTTTAATGGTTTCAAAGATGGTAAAAATGATTGGTTTTTATAAGAATAATGCTGAAGCAAAAGAAATGACAGAACAGTAAGTAAACGGATAGACAGACAGATTAGAAACAGGCGCTGGTCAGGATTTAGTAATTGTTTTAAAAGATGCTCTAACAATACTATTGATCATGCAAAACTCTCGCAGTCTTATTAGCAGATTCCTCCCGGAACTCCGAATCTTTGGGAATGTGTTTCAACTCCAATGAAGTACTACCGATCAAGCATTAGGCAACTGGCTATCCCTAGCTCAGTCACTGGCGTTCACCAATACACAATGATCTAGTGTGATTAACCGCCACACACTCTCTAAATCATCCCTGAAACTAGAGAGAGGTATTCATACCGGCTGGCCAGGCGGGCACAAGATGTAAATGAGCACAACAATTAATCAAGATGCACTAATCAATATTTATTACTAGAAATTAAGCACGGCAATCACATTGTTTCCTAACCAACGCCTAAGCTACTTAGTTCATAAAATGCATGGAAACGCACGTTACAATCTGAGTAAGCATATCCATAATCACAAGATAATAAAAGAAAATATTAATCTCCTCGACTAGCTTGCGAATGATGGTTTTCTTGATGGTCTCCAATCTCTCTCCTCTATTCGGCTCCCAAAAGTGGCAATGAGAGTGAACTCGTCCCCAAAAGTGGAATGTTCCTCCCAAGGATGGAATGAATTTGACTTGAGACGGCTCCTCCTTTTATAGAGTGATAGCAAGCCCTAATTAGGTCAATCTAGACACGTGGATGGCTCTCCTTGCTCCTTTATCCCGAAATTAACTTAACAGAATTCAGTTCATTAAATTGGCTAACGAGCTGTGACGTTGCAGTTTTGCTCCCAGCTTTGTTGCAGCACAGATTTTGCTCCCTCAAGTCGCTCAGCAAAGCATTCTGCACAAAATAACTTCCAAAGCTTCCATTCTTCCAAATGGGTTAAAACATATAATATACATCTAAAAGCAACCCTATTAAGCACAAAAGACACACAAATCATGATAGAAATAAGGCCTAAATAACTCCCTTTTAGAGAGTTATCACACCCCCAAACTTGAACTATTGCGCGTCCCGAGCAATACTAACCAACCTTCCCTCAAGAATTCGAAACGTTAGACAAAGCATAGCTTAATCAAAACAGATAATCCAACACAACCTTCAACCTTTACCTGAGCACTCTGCAAAACCAAGCTTTGCTGCAGCAAAATAATTCCTCCGGCACGGACAAATAATCACCACTTTTAACTCAATTCTAAGAACTTGCCACAGCCTAGCTCTAGTATCAGACATCTTAAAACACATTTTTAAAGGGTTTATATTTCTGTTTTTCAGACTTAAAGCAGCCCTACAGTTATAAGCTCTTAAGCATGGGATGACCCACTTTATGGTGCAGTATACCCTTGCCTCAAACTCATCACCAACTAGGCTAAATACTCATAGTAGAGCTCAAAAATCCTAAGTTATTCTATCTCTTGAAGGATTGGAATTTCGTAATTCCGTAAAGCGGAAGCGTGATTGGGACCGATTCGTAATTAATTTTGTTTAATCTAAAATACCAATACATTGGCAATAATATTAGAACTATTCTAAATATATATTAAGGCTAAGCATACAAAAATATTAGATCTAAATCTAATTTATAAAATAACAAATTACTTACTCTCGTTGACGACTCAGATTAAATTCACCAACTGCTTGTGAATTAATCACGAACTAGTGCGAACACCACCACTATGGCTACACCGATATGACTCTGAGACTTCTAGAGGCAGGAGACTTGTGGGAGCCTTTGGGAGAATTCTCTGAGAGTAGGAGAATGAATGGGATACCTTTCTCCCCACCCCAGGGGTCCTATATATAGTAAAGGCCAAGACCTTTTTCCTAATAGGAAAAGGGAGACCTTTTCCTAATAGGAAAAAGTCTCTAATTTTAATAAATAATTAATTAATTCCATAATTAATTAATTTCCCAATTAAATATCATATATTTAATCTTAGGGATTTTATTAAAATTAAAATTAATATGAATCCAATTCATATTAAATTTATTTGAACTCTTTCAAATATTTTCTTTCCTAATAGGAAAAGGTCTCTAATTTTAATAAATAATTAATTAATTCCATAATTAATTAATTTACCCAATTAAATATCATATATTTAATCTTAGGGATTTTATTAAAATTAAAATTAATATGAATCCAATTCATATTAAATTTATTTGAACTCTTTCAAATACTTTCTCTCAAGAATTAATTAATTCAAAAATTATATTATAAAGTTTCATAAACTTTATATTATAATGCATCAATATACATTATACGATTCCCCAAATAAATTGAACACTTTCAATTTACAATTTATACTTAATTGCCTCAAGTCTCTTTACGAGCTACCAGTGGGACCTAATGGACCTACAGATCAGAAGCTCCAACGATACGAGACTAATTGGCCAAACTCATTGACCAAGTTTAGTCAACATTCGTTAACTGTGGGTCACTCCACTAAAGACCCACAGCTGCACTCTTCTCACTATAGAATATTTCTGTGTCCACGGATATCGACCAAGCAGTAAGTCAATCCTTCACGTGTGTTCGTAACACCAGCTGGGTCAAATTACCGTTTTACCCCTGGGTTACCTCTAGTTCCTTAAGCACCACTGATTCCTCTAATGAACAAGTTGTTTAGGGTCCAACCACTAAATAGGAGTTCCTCTCAGGCTAGGAGAGGACGGCGCGCCTTTGTTCAAGCCCTAGAATCAGCCCTTAAGGGAACACACATCTACTTACCCCAATAGGGGAAGGAGTGAATTCCATCTTGTACTGTTATGTTCCCAGACCCCATTCGGTCTTGCCCCTGAAATGGTAGGCTTATTGAGTCGGCGAACTGGCCACTCTCACATATACAAATCTAAGGACAGTCCCTCCTGAAAGGGGTTCATAACAGACTCAGGATTGAGATTGAGTTACCTAGGTCATCCTATTGAAATAGAAACATAAACTAGTTAACGGTGTTACATCTAGTGGTTACTATTTCGCGGTCCGGTCTTATGCAAACTCATTGCATAGGATACCCCCACCCGCATGTCTCCTACATGGATGCTTTGGATCATTGCATCTGTATCGAATACAAGGTGGGCCGTATCACATAGTGTCACCAGGATAAGGTACCCAGCCTTATCCCTATACTATAGACCATTTAGGTTGTTACTTGGACACTGATCCCCGTATGTCCCCACATACTAGTCCAAGTTTCATTTAAACAACCTTGGATCTTAGTTTATTGGATTTAGGGTTTATTAATGCAAACTCGATTATTCAATAACCAAATTACTGAATTACTCAAATAACAATTTATTGAGATCGATTAATTTGTTTCATTTACTATCTACGAGTTTTAGGGCATAAAACCCAACTCTCTTGCCCCTCAGAATGGCGACATTTTATGATGAAGCTCACCTAAGTTCTGGGAGACAGAAAAACTGCTGGATTGTCATTCATCCTTCAAAACTTTTGCTCCATGAATTTTCTCAGCAAAATTTTCAACAATCAATTTTCATATTTCCTAGGTCATCTTTTGACGCGAAGACAAACTGTGGGTATCACAAATGTCCCTGGTTACTCAATAACCTAGCAAATTATTTAATGAAGGAGAGGAATGCTCGAGCAAAACAATTGGAGTAGCAAAAAGTCCCCCAAACTTGAATTATTCATTGTCCCCAATGAATCATTAATTTTGTGAACAATACCCCCAAACTTAAATTTTACTATCTAAATTTTAAACCTAAGCGCGGGACTAAAACTAAGCTTAAAGTGGATCAAATAAGTCAACACTACCTCCAAAATTTTCTTTGCCGCAGCAACGACCAGGCCAGAAGAAATGCTCAAGCAAAAAGTTTCTGGTGATCAGAATACCTTGATCTAATTAAGCTTACTCAGTCCAAGCTTCAAAAATTCAGAAGAAAATTAAGTTAGATTCTCAGATGTGCCAAACAAAACAATATTTGATTTCATTAAAGATCAAGATCACAGATTTACGTAATCATGACAGAGATAGATTTTAAAGCAACAGATAAAAACAAAGAAACATAACATAACATAAGCAGAAAGAACAAAACACAAGCAAGACGAGCACAGAAAATCATTTATCAAAATATTTGCTCGCAGAAACTAAAACTTCCCTTTAATTCTTCTTCATGTCAGGCTCTGGGTTTTATTCTTCCTCTCAAATGATGGATGGGGTGAAATGCATGGGTTCATAAGATCATCAAGGAAAATTAGGAAGGCTTGATATGGCTTAGAAAAATTCACTTGCATAGCCCACCTTAGTGTGGTGTCCCTTCAACGATCATAGCTCTAGTAGGTTTGAAGTTGTCTCTCAGTGAATACTGACCTACTGAGAACCATCTCAAGTTGCTTCAGCACTCTATGGACACCGCACAACAAACCACCATAGCGCACCTCACCTTGTTTAAGCCTAGCCAGATTGGCAGTGTCAATAATCCCCTTATCAAACGAGTTTATAAAACGGAAAAATATTTACAAAATAATAAAATATTTACACCTAAATTACTATTTATCCCTTTCTTTTTTATGTCAGAAAAATTGGTTTGCTTAAAAATCAAGCCTCCCCTGCAACGGCGCCAAAAACTTGTTGTGTGATACCGCAAGCGCACGGTATCGCAAGTAATATAAAACGGAAGAATTCCGAGTATCGAATCCACGGGGAGGCGAAGCAAAATTTAAGCAAGCAAATATTCCTAGAGCACTAAAAATACTTGGGATAAACAATATTTAGGGACCAGATCATGCAATCGAAGAAAATTAAAAATCAAAACAATTAGAGAGAAAATTTGATCAATCGATAAAAATAAAATGCGGAGAAAGAGTTTTCTAATGGGAAGAGGGGTCTTGAAAATCAATTATTAGCTAAACAATTGCTACAATTGTCCTATCTCGTCGCCCAACTAATTATACTCCTAGAATCTCCGTTAATAACATAGGTTCTCCTGTCGGTCTCCCCTAATTGTAATTAATTCATTTTAACAACCTAAGTGTCCTTAGCGCCATTAAAAATCATTAATTATTACGCTCTGATTCATTTTAGGAATCTAAGTTTAATCAACTAATCTCGTTGTCACGACGGGCAATTAAACTAGTTGCATGGATTACGATCTATCCTAACTTCTCTCCGTCGAGTTTCCATTAAGAATCAGATCAATACACAATTGGCCAGATTGCATAAAGCATTAAGCACATCCATACAAATAATCAGGACAAAGGGCTAGAGATAGGCAATTATAACAACAATTAAACTATAATTTCATTTCAAGACCCCAAATGGGGGTTTAGCTATACATAGCTAAAATATTCACAATAATTACAACGGAAAGCATAATAAAGAGCATAATAAAAGGGAAGGAATTGACCATACAAGACCCCTTTGCTACGCTTGGAGTCCCTTCGAAAACTCCTTGAGCCTCCTAGGATGCTCCCTAAAATTCCCCAAAATTTTCCCACTAAGAAAGCTCTCAAAAGGCTAGAAAGCCTTGAGAGAGGCTCCAAAGGAGCCTTAGAAAGAAAGGAAAGAAGGAATGGAATGATGATTGATGCCTAAAATGAGGCACCAAGGGGCGCCTTTTATAGGCTCGGAAATGGGGTAGCGTCGCGACGCTACATGGCACAGCGTCGCGACGCTGTGACGTCATCGACTTGTCAGCCAAGAAATGGGCAGCGTCGCGACGCTGTTCTTACAGCGTCTCGATGCTAGGCGTTTTCCAGACTTTCCAGCTGCGGATTGGGCTTCTTTTCTTGGGCCAACTTTAATTCTTTTGGGCTTTTTCTTCATGATTGTCCTCTTTTGACTCCCTTTGACCCAAGCATGGAAATTGGGCTTGAATGGCTTCATTTTTGGGCACTTTTTCCACAAAATCCACAACTTTGCTCCTAAAGACCAAATAACAAAATATATGAAATATTTTCAATAAAAACACAATTAAAGCACAAAAAAGCCTAATAAATTGGGACTAAAATAACGACATTTCTGCTCGCTATCACACCCCCAAACTTAAGCTTTTGCTAGTCCCGAGCAAAATAAATTCTAAAGATGCATGAAATAGAATCGCTCAAGCCTCAATGATTTTGGAATTCTTAAGATAGAATGGAAAACATGCAAGTGGAATAAGCAAGCACCGCATACTCATGAAGAAATCTTAAACTAGTTTGAACTTAAGATTAATGAATAGCATGCTCAAGACTTATCTATTGATTCTTTTACTAACCTAGATTTGTCTTATGGCTTTCTCCATTTGTTTTCCCCCTACACTGGCTAAGAGCCCCTAATAGGTCGGAGTTCTTCTATCATGCAAAAAAAAGAAACTAGGGCGCCTGATTTTTCTTTTTCATGGGGAAGCAAAACTCTCAATTGATTTTTCACTTTCTTTTTCTTTTTCTTTTTCTTTTGCTACTCCCCCAAACTTGCATTTTGATATCTAATGGTACTAGCTTTCACACTACGGTGCAGGGACCCTTAACCCGAATTTTATTCTTTGGTTGGCCTAACTGATCACACCGCAGGTAACTCTTTTTACCCCTAGGCTTTTTCTTTTGTGCAAGCAAAAATTTTCTTTTTCAACAGATTTTTCTTTTCTCTCATTTTCTTTTGTTGCTTTTGCTTTTCTCTTAGCAGGCATAGCATTTTTTCTTCTACCTAGCTCTTTAGAACAATCAAGCATGAACTTCCTAGTATTAGAAACTAAGCCTATCGGGGTGACAACAAACTTTAAAAATCACAATAAGAATCTAGATTTTCAAAGACGTCATTAGATAAGACTATTGCATGCTTTAGACATCAAAACTAAGTATCAAAAAATTTTAAAATTTCACAATTTCTGCCATGCTCCCAGATTCCACAACATATAAACCATTTTCTCCCAAAACTTCTAAAATCACATCCTTGGCTATCATGGCTATCTATTCATGCATCCAACAAAATTCAAATATGCTCAACTCAGCGAAAGCCTCCCCCCCAAACTTAAACTAAACATTGTCCCCAATGTTTTAAAAACAGTAAAGCAAATAGAGGGATACTGAGACTTCCCTGAGCTAGGAGCGCTTCATCCTCTTCCTTTGGATTCAAAAAAAATATGGGATTTTTTTGGAGCTTTGGGATTTGCTAAGGTGATCCATCAAAACAAAATTGGATCACGAAGCAAAGAAAATTATTTACCGCAAAAACAACTACCTAAACTTAAATCCTTGGGTTCCCTCCCAAGCAGCGCTTTCTTTAACGTCTTTAGCTAGACGAGGCTCGGCGCGCTAACGGAGGCTCGAAATAAAAGTTTTCATCATCCTCCGGGCCCTGCAAAAAATCGCGCACCGAATTGCACACTGCAAACAGGGGAGAAAAAAAACTTTCCCCTGGCCCATCTTCGCGAAAGAGATTATCATAATAACATTTCAGAAAATATGCAACAGCATCAAATCTCTTTTCTAGATCTCTATTCTCAAAACAATTGTTAACAGAGTCATCAAGCGTTATGATATCAACTGGTCTGGGATCTAAAGATGGCCTATTAATCATGCCAGTCCATTCATCAGATTCATTATCTATATGCTCAGAAGATTCCTCAGACTCAGAATTAAAAAATGATTCGACTAGGCTATCATATGACTCACTATCAGAATTAAAGAATTCAAGCTCTTCAGGGTCAGATTCTATACTATGCACAGATTCGAGTTCCTCTGGGTCCGATTCTATGCTATATACATCATCAGGACACGAATCAACGTTATTCACATTGTCAGGATTCATGCACTCAGGAATATCAAGATCAGACTCAATAGATTCAGCATTATCATGATCCAACTCAAAATTATCTATCAAGTAATCCTTTTTATGCAAAACATGCTCATTCTCAATATCAGGTAATTCAATATCATCATCAAAATCATCAATCTCAGGCAAATCCAACTCATTTTCAAAAGAAGGTAAATCATCAACTGCAGATATTTCATTCTCATAAGCAGGCAATTCTAATTCATTTTCAAAGTCAGGCAATTCTAAATCATTCAGCTCATTCTCAAACAGAGGGTCATCTAATAAAGCATTATGATCGAAATCCCCATCATCCATAAGCACTTCTCCTAAGCCTAGGCCAAGATTATATTCTACCTCCTCATCATCGTCAGTCAAGTATTCAGGACCAATAGAAAAACAAGTATGCAGACTACATACAGACTCATCCTGGCCAAAAATACTAAACACGACTTTTTCATCATCAATGTTCAAGGTAAGCTTACCTGTATGCACACTCATTTCGGCCTTACCAGTTGCTAAGAAAGGTCTGCCTAGAATAATGGGCACTTCTCTGTCCTCCTGCATGTCCAGTACCACAAAGTCTACAGGGAAGATAAATTTATTGACCTTCACCAACACGTCCTCCACAACACCCATCGGGTGGGTAATTGATCTATCAGCAAGCTGGAGAGTGACGTCGGTGTCCTTCATTCCTGTTAAACCAATCTTCCTGTATACAGAATAGGGCATTAAATTTATACTAGCACCAAGATCACACAAGGCCCTATTGAAAGATACTTCTCCTATGGTGCAGGGAATGGTAAAACTCCCTGGATCTTTCTGTTTAGAAGGCATCTTTCCAGAAACTATGGTACTACTACTTTCAGATAATTTAAAAACTTCTTTTTTCAAACTTTTCTTCCTCGAAAGCATCTCTTTCATGAATTTCCTATAATTAGGCATGTTATACAAAGCATCTACCAAGGGAATATTCACAGACAATTTTTTAAACATTTCAAGGAATTTCTGAAACTGCTCATCTAATTTAACATTCTTAAAGCGCTGAGGAAAAGGTAGTTTGTAATCAAAGGTTGGACATTCGCCCCTCCGCTTGGGCGGACTAATGTGCGAGCCTTTGTCATGGTGGTTGCATGGAACCACTTCTTCCTCGTACAGTTTCTCCTCTTGCCTTTCTGAAGGGATAAAAGCCCCACGCAGCGGAAAGTATTACCGAACCTACTAAGAGTCTTAGATTCTAATTGAAATACCAATACAATTTGTGAAATATTACAGCAATAAATCTATATTTAATGGGCAGTACATAGGCTATAAACATGCTAAAAGATCAACTAGATTGATCCTACTGATCAAGGATTTCATAGAAAACTAACTTTTATAGAAAGCCTTGATCAATTCTCCTTTTCTTGCCAATAAGATTGAAAACGCAGCAACCCTCTTGTGCGAACACCACCAATCGGCTACACCGGTATATCTATAAGACTTTTTGAAGCAGGAGACTTGTGGGAGTCTTTTGGGAGAGATCTCTAAGAGAAGGAGAGACAATGAGATGCCTTTCACCCCACCCCAGGGGTCCTATATATAGGTAAAGGCCAAGACCTTTTCCTAATAGGAAAAGGTCTAGGAATAAGTTCAAATCTATTATCTGAACAATATCTAATTTTAATAATTAATTAATTCCATAATTAATTAATTACCCAATTAAATATCACATATTTAATCTTAGGAATTTTATTAAAATTAAAATTAATATGAATCCAATTCATATTAAATTTATTTGAACTTTTCAAATATTTTCTCTCATTAATTTTTGAAATTAATTCAAAAATTATATTATAAAGTTTCATAAACTTTATATTATAATGCATCAATATACATTATATGATTCTCCAAAAAAAATTGAACACTTTCAATTTACAATTTATATTTATTTGCTTCAAGTCTTTTTACGAGCTACCAGTGGGACCTAATGGACCTACAGATCAGAAGCTCCAACGATACGAGTCTAATCGGCTTAAACTCATTAACCAAGTTAGTCTCCATTCGTTAACTGTGGGTCACTCCACTAAAGACCCACAACTGCACTCTTCTCACTGTAGAATATTTTTGTGTCCACGGATATCGACCAATACTACAAGTCAGTCCTTCACGTGTGTTCGTATCCCAGCTGGGTCAAATTACCGTTTTACCCCTGGTTTACATCTTTGTCCTTAAGTTTCCAGTGCTCCTCTAATGAACAACCTGTTTGAGGTCCAACCAACAAACAGAAGTCCCTCTCGTACCATAGAGAGGGTTGGGCCCATTGTTCAAGTCCCGGAGACACCACTTAAGGGAACACACCTCTACTTACCCTAGAGTCGGGAAGGAGTGAATTCCATCTTGTGTGATTATGTTCCCAGCTCCCCACTCAGTATTGTCCCCAAAATGGTAGGCTTATTGAGTCGGCGTGCTGGCCACTCTCACCCATACAAATCAAAGGACAACCCCTCGTGAACAGGAGTCCATAATCCACTCAGGATTGAGACTGAGTTGTTTAGGTCATCCTAGTGAAATAGAAACCAAGCCAACTAACGGTGTTATAGTTAGTGGTTAACTATTTCGCGGTCCGATCTTATGCAAACTCATTGCATAGGATACCCCCACTCGCATGTCAACTACATGAACGCGTTGGATCATAGCGTTTGTATCATAATACAAAGTGGGCCGTATCCATAGTGTCACCAGGATAAGGTACCCAGCCTTATCCCTATACTATAGACCTTTTAGGTTGTTACTTGAACATCGATCCCCGTATGTCCCTACATACTAGTTCAAGTTACATACAAACAACCTTGGATCTTAGTTTATTGAATTTGGGTCAAATAGTGCAATATTAAACAATAACATTTTATTGCAGATCTAAATAACACTTTATTGAACACAAGTATAAAATTTGTTTACATTCACTATCTACGAGTTTTAGGGCATAAAACCCAACAAACTCCCACTTGAACTAAAACTCTAGTTTAGTGGGATGTACAACAATCTATTCAGCAGTGGGTGTATAAATACATGTACAAAACATATACAATGTACAAATACAATAAATTAGGGCATCCTTATACCCATTACATAATGGTATCACTATACTCATTACATTTCTCCCACTTGCCCTAGATTTCATCTTTGCACATAACTCGTAGACCTAGACCTTCTAGATGACCCTCATACCCTTTAGCCGAGAGAGCCTTTGTGAATATTTCAATTTAATTCAATGTGCTTGCTTGTCTTGGGCTGCAAAGTTCTTATGAATTTGCCACAGCACCACTGTATCACCATAAAGTCTGATGGGCAAGTTCACATTTGGAACACATTCCAAATCAGTCAAGAACTTTCTAAGCCTTACAATCTCTATCGCTGCTTCATAAGAAGCTATATTTTCGACCTATATGGCCAAGACTGTAATTATGCCACACTATAGCTCCATTGTAAAGTTTGAACATGGATACTGATTGATATTTGCTGACTATCCCTACAGCATAACAGATGTCAGGTCTCGTGCAAAGCATTACATACATTAAGCTTCCCACAGCGGACGCGTAGGGAATCTGTCTCATATCCTCAATCTCTTGAGGTGTCTTAGGACACTATTCCTTAGACAAGTGAACCCCATGCCTGAAAGGCAATAAGCCCTTCTTGGAGTTCTACATCGAATATCGGGACAACATTTTGTCAATATACGTTGCTTGAGACAAGGCTAGTGTTTTGTTCTTCCGATCCCGAATTATTTGGATTCTAAGAACATATTCGGCCTCTCATAAATCTTTCATTTGGAAATTGGGCCGCTAGCCATTCTTTTACGTCAGACAGATATCCTTATCAGTCTTAAAATCCATGTCAGTGTATCCTATAAGGATCAAATCCTTAGTCCCATACACGAGCATATAGTTCCTCTTTCTCCTCAGATACTTGAGGATATTCTTAACGGTTTTCCAGTGATCAAATCTTGGATTAGATTGGTACTTACTGACAATCCCTATTGCATAGGGCATTCGTCTCATGTCCTCAACTTCTTGAGGTGTCTCAGGAAACAGTTTCTTAGACAAAATGAATTCCACGCCTGAAAGGTAGTGAACCCTTCTTGGAATTCTGCATCTTATATCTAACTAACATCTCGTAGTTATAAGACACTTGAGACAAGGCTAGCTTTTTGTTCTTACAGTTCCTAACGATTTGGATCCGAAGAACAAACTTTAGCTTCTCCCAAATTTTCATTTGGAAATGAGCTGCTAGCTTATTTTACTAGTCAGTAAGATAACCTATATCATTCCCAATGATTAGGATATCAATCACATACAACACTAATAAAGCTACTGAACTATTGACGATCTTCTTGTAAAGACAAGATTCATCAATGTTCTTGATCAAAGCCAAAAGATTTGATCACAGTATCAAATCTTATATTCCAAGATCGAATTGCTTAGGTCAATCCATGAATGGATCACTTAAGATTGCAAACCCGTTTTGCTTCTGATCTTGCTAAATGAACCATTCTGCTTGAGACATGTAGATACTCTTCTCAAGATTACCATTCAAAAGGGTAGTCTTGACATCCATTCTAAATGGACAAGAGTTCTAACAGACTTCAACATGACGACAGGAGATAAGAATTTCTTACAGTCCCCTGTCTCTGGGTATAACCCTTTTGCCATAAGTCTAACCATAAGATTATATCTCGTTTCTTCTTGTAGATTCATTTGTAATCGATAGGTGTTACCCCATTAGATAGATCTACAAGATTCTAGATGGAATTGAAATCACATATTTCAATTCCGGGTCCATCACTTTAATCCAATTGGTTCTTATTAACATCATTCATCGCCTTGCTCTAAGACAATGAATCCTCTAAATCATCATCAGGTATGACGATCTGGGCTTCAATTAAGTCCATGTAACGGTCAGATTGTAGAACAATCCTCCCACTATAATGAGGCACTCTCAACTCTTGAGATAGATGTAACTAACCAGTTGTATTAGTCTTATCAACAACTCTTGTTAAAGGTCCAGCATCATCAACAACCCTTGTTGATTGATCAACAACTCTTGTTGATATTTTTGTAGCTTCATCAGTTAATTTACTTAAAACGACCTTACTTTGTGGCTTATTATTTCTTATGCTGTATTCTTCTGAGAATGTGGCATTTGTCGGTACAAATCCTTTATTCCCTTGCGGATTGAAGAAGTATCCACATCTTTCGTTTTCATGGGGTAGCCTACGAATAGGTATACTGTTGAACAGTGTTCCAATTTCTTTTTGGGTTAGTCACAAGCACGTGTGTTGAATTCCCAAAAATAACGTAAACTACTTTTACGTCTTATCCACAATCCAAAAGATGTTTCAGAAACACTTTTGATGGAACGTTGTTTGAAATATGTGCTGCAGTCAATACTGCATGACCCCAAAACGAGTCAGGCAAATGAACATAGCTCATAATGAATCGAACCGTATCCAATAAGGTTCTATTTCTCCTATCTGGTACACCGTTTCCTTAAGGTGCTTCAGGGGTAGTTAAGATGTAATTCCATGTTCTATCAAATAGTATTGGAATCTCAAGTCTCATCTACTCTACACCTCGATCAGATCGAAGTGTTTTTATCATCTCACCTAACAAGTTTCCAACTTCAGTCTCAAACCACTTTGAATTTATCAAGAGCTTTAGACTTATGTTGCATTAGGTCGAGATACACATACCTTGAATAATTATCTATAATATAGATGAATTATTCATGCCCTCCCACTGCTTTAACATATTAGACCACAAGGATCCAAATGTATAAGCTCTAAGGGCTCTTTGGCTCTTTTAGTTCTTTTCCAATAAAAGATCTATCAGTCATATTGCCCATAAGGCATGACTTAATTGGTATTAGAGAGTGTTCTTCTAACTAACTTAGAAGTATACTCTAGGCTAAGCTCCCAATCATATTGAGATCAAAACCAGCCTAATACCTTAAGAACCAAAGAAAGGTATTTCCTTTAGGAGAAATCTTTTGCCTTTCTTTTCTTTGAGTAGTAGCAGCCTCAGGCAATGCAGTGTTTATGACTGCCTTACTCTTGATTAGTCTTAAAAACATTTATGTTATTTTTCAGTTCAGCTGAACTAAAATTAACTCCCTTTCTTGAAATGAACTGCGTTAGCAGGGAAAGGTAAAGAGTAACATTGTTCCAGCCAATAAGATACAGAAATCAAATTTCTTTTGATCTTAGGAATTATATACACATTATCTAATAATATGTATTTGCTCCCACTGGGAAAAATAACTTAAGTTCCCCATTGCTACAGCTAAGACAACCTCTCTAATTCAAAATTTTGAGAGTTATCTCAAAAGCACGAAGCTTTTGCTAGGAATTCATTCCTTTCAATAAGAAGAACAAACGTGATTTGTGACTATGAATCAAGTATTCGGGTAGAATCACCATTTTTCATAAATTACGCTTCCAAGACTAGTAAATCGAATTTACTGTCTTTGGACAAGTCTTCTTTGGCTGAGCAAGGCTCAATGTCGCATTCATTAATAACACTTCTTAATGAATTAAACATTTGGGGCATGAGAACATTTCTCTGTTAAGACTAATCTTAAAATATTCGCCACAAATTAATCGTTTAAGTTTGTTGTATAATCACCGTTATAGGCATAAGACTATGCACATATTTAATCATTGAATTGCTGAAATAACAAATTACTTGATTATTTATCGCACTAACCCATTACAAGAGCAATACAAACAATTGCATACAATCCAATCAGTTTAGCAAAAAAACAAGGAATCATAGAACCCTAAGACTATTGATTTAGTTTTGCAACGATGTTTCAGAGGTTTAGAGCAACAGCCACCGAAGGGTGATCAGCTACTCCTCCTTTGAAATGAGACACTTCTCAGCTAATTCTAATTCCGGAATAACTCATATTCCTATAGGTATTAGCCACCGTTATTTGGTCAAGGATTTGTTAACACACTTAACTCATCCTCGTAAGTGTAACCCTCCCACTTTCAGATCCCAGAGGCACGCACCAATAGGCTACCGAAGGGAAAGACAACTGTTGGTAATTAGCCTAAGTGACCCTATCCTTTTCAGGAGTTCACGGTGTTACGAATCTTATGATCAGGCCCTCCGAAGGGATGGTTGCACCAGGACAACACGCAGGCGGATCACAAGACTCTCACAGTGTGACCTATGGGTGGAGACCGAGGGATACGTTGACACGTGTCCCGCTCCCACTTACTATGGGCACTTTCCCCATTCACCTTGTTATTGACTCATGCAAACACTTTCCGAAGGGAGGTCGCGCTAAAACGACACGAAGCCGAGCATGGATCTCACGTTGTAAATATAGGGACGTATGAGTAAAAAATTTACCTCCAACTAAAGTGACCTACCGTACACTTTAGGGTTTATTAACCTAGATAAATCCGGCTAATTCAATTTATCTAAGTCTAATCCTATTATAACTATTATAATGAGAATTGTAATGTTCTAGGTGAATTAAACTCTTTTAACAAACCTAGCAACACCGTATGCTAACATGACTATGGTTATTTCAACTCAGGTTCCGGGTTTGTTCCCAGGTAGCAGGTGTTCCGTAAACCGTCAGCTTAAATACCTCCAGCCTTAGACAGATCGTAACCGGAAGAGTTCCCTTTTAACCATAGTAATGTAAAGTCTTTACTCTAAAGATCTAGGTGTATTAAACTCTTTTAATAAACCTAGTGACATTGCATGCTAACATTTAACCATGATTAATTCAACTCTGGTATTCCGGGTTAGTTCCCAGGTAGGAGATGTTCCGTAAACCGTCAACTTAAGTACCCCCAACCTTAGACAGAACTTTACCAGTAGAGTTCCCTTATAATCATAGTAATGTTTGTCCTACTTAGTAGGTAAAAACTATTTTTTAAAAAAAAAACTAAGCAAGACTTAATTCTAATCCTATTAGAATTAACGAGATCTTAGGTCTAATTAATTTTAAAAATTTTAAAATTAATTCATTTACCTATGATCCTATGTTTGCATGCAAACTTTATTATAGGTTGACGGTTTCTAATCATCAATTTTAAACTATTCAAAATTTTAATGATTAGCCCTATACTCATGCATACTATAGTTTTAAAATAATTAACAATCATATTCAAGTTAATATAATAAAACTATATATATTGCCTTGCATTGCATGAAATTAATATAACAATTATATTAAACTATGGATGTTTCATGCCCAATGCAACTTTGATTTCCATTATTAATAAATTAACAATTAAAATATTGCCAAAAATGGTAAATCAAAGTAGCATGCTGCAAACAATTTTATTAAATATAACTATATATATATTTAACTAGGTAATTGTATGCATCATGCTTATCCTTTTTCATGATTTTAATATAACTCAACTATATATTAAAAACTCATGAAAATAAACCATGCATTTCAATCCATACATTATAACTAATTATAATATATATAAAATGCATGAGCATGCTTTATAACCTAAGGTGGGATTTTAAATCTAAATGACATCCATAAAGCATTTAAATAGCGTATAAACCGATTAATTGGCCCCTAGGATAAAATAAAGCACATAAATTACAATAATTTAAGCTATTTTATCCTATTACAACCTTCTGCAGCTCCGAACTGGACCAAAAAAGCTCAAAAAATGCCAAAACCGCTCGAACCAGCTTAAAACCGCTCGAACCGGACCGGAAAAACACTGAACCAGGTTCAAAAACCGCCCAGTCAAACGAACCAGGCGAAAAGTCAACGAACCGGACAAAAGTTTGCCTGAACCGAGTTGAAAATCGCCCAGACCGTGTGAACCAACTTGAACCGATAAAAAAAAACCGGTCAACCGCCGCGGATTCAACCAACCCACCAGGACGCATCTTAATGTTGGATTTCGTTTTCCTACTTTTTTTTTCTTTTGATTTAGCGAAAATTGAAGAAAAAAAAATAAACACGACCACGAACGCTCGAACCGCCGCACTGTCGCTCCATGACGCGCGCGCGCCTCAGCCACCCACGCTGCATGCGTTCAAGCCCAGACGAACGCGATGTTCGTCCCTTTTTTTTCGATTTTCTGGAAAAAAAAACTGCACTGTTCCAGCCGCAAATCTTCGCCGTTTTCCGCCGCTTTTGGCCAAATTTGGTCCCGATCTTCATCGTTCTTCAATCTAAACTAGACCCGGACTTACAGAGACTCGATTTACATATTATGCCCAAAAAACGCAGGGGCCTTTACATTTGATCGCATAAAAAATTGTAAGTCTATGAGCAAATTAATCGAAACCATTTATACGCAAACCATAACATTCATAATGCATAAATCCCACCAAGAACAAATTGCAAATTTCAATTTAAAAATCAAGAACAACTGACTTGGCTCTGATACCAATTGAAGGGATAAAAGCCCCACGCAGCGGAAAGTATTACCGAACCTACTCAGAGTCTTAGATTCTAATTGAAATACCAATACAATTTGTGAAATATTACAGCAATAAATCTATATTTAATGGGTTGTACATAGGCTATAAACATGCTAAAAGATCAACTAGATTGATCCTAGTGATCAAGGATTTCATAGAAAACTAACTTTTGTAGAAAGCCTTGATCAATTCTCCTTTTCTTGCCAATAAGATTGAAAACGCAGCAACCCTCTTGTGCGAACACCACCAATCGACTACACCGGTATATCTATAAGACTTTTTGAAGCAGGAGACTTGTGGGAGTCTTTTGGGAGAGATCTCTGAGAGAAGGAGAGACAATGAGATGCCTTTCACCCCACCCCAGGGGTCCTATATATAGGTAAAGGCCAAGACCTTTTCCTAATAGGAAAAGGTCTAGGAATAAGTTCAAATCTATTATCTGAACAATATCTAATTTTAATAATTAATTAATTCCATAATTAATTAATTACCCAATTAAATATCACATATTTAATCTTAGGAATTTTATTAAAATTAAAATTAATATGAATCCAATTCATATTAAATTTATTTGAACTTTTCAAATATTTTCTCTCATTAATTTTTTAAATTAATTCAAAAATTATATTATAAAGTTTCATAAACTTTATATTATAATGCATCAATATACATTATATGATTCTCCAAAAAAAATTGAACACTTTCAATTTACAATTTATATTTATTTGCTTCAAGTCTTTTTACGAGCTACCAGTGGGACCTAATGGACCTACAGATCAGAAGCTCCAACGATACGAGTCTAATCGGCTTAAACTCATTAACCAAGTTAGTCTCCATTCGTTAACTGTGGGTCACTCCACTAAAGACCCACAACTGCACTCTTCTCACTGTAGAATATTTTTGTGTCCACGGATATCGACCAATACTACAAGTCAGTCCTTCACGTGTGTTCGTATCCCAGCTGGGTCAAATTACCGTTTTACCCCTGGTTTACATCTTTGTCCTTAAGTTTCCAGTGCTCCTCTAATGAACAACCTGTTTGAGGTCCAACCAACAAACAGAAGTCCCTCTCGTACCATAGAGAGGGTTGGGCCCATTGCTCAAGTCCCGGAGACACCACTTAAGGGAACACACCTCTACTTACCCTAGAGTCGGGAAGGAGTGAATTCCATCTTGTGTGATTATGTTCCCAGCTCCCCACTCAGTATTGTCCCCAAAATGGTAGGCTTATTGAGTCGGCGTGCTGGCCACTCTCACCCATACAAATCAAAGGACAACCCCTCGTGAACAGGAGTCCATAATCCACTCAGGATTGAGACTGAGTTGTTTAGGTCATCCTAGTGAAATAGAAACCAAGCCAACTAACGGTGTTATAGTTAGTGGTTAACTATTTCGCGGTCCGATCTTATGCAAACTCATTGCATAGGATACCCCCACTCGCATGTCAACTACATGAACGCGTTGGATCATAGTGTTTGTATCATAATACAAAGTGGGCCGTATCCATAGTGTCACCAGGATAAGGTACCCAGCTTTATCCCTATACTATAGACCTTTTAGGTTGTTACTTGAACATCGATCCCCATATGTCCCTACATACTAGTTCAAGTTACATACAAACAACCTTGGATCTTAGTTTATTGGATTTGGGTCAAATAGTGCAATATTAAACAATAACATTTTATTGCAGATCTAAATAACACTTTATTGAACACAAGTATAAAATTTGTTTACATTCACTATCTACGAGTTTTAGGGCATAAAACCCAACACTTTCTTCTTTTTCTTTTCCTGCAAAAGAGTTAGAAAAACCACAATTCAAATTAACAGAGTTAGGAGGATGTTGGGTCCTTTCAGAGGAGGCTTTTTGTGCCTCAGCCCTTTCATCTTCATCCTTGCTCTTTTCTTCTTCCTTCTTCTTTTCTGAACTGATCTCCAGCTTCCTACCACTTCTTAGTGTCACCATCTTGCACTGCTCTCTTGGGTTAGGTTCAGTGTCGCTTGGAAATTTCCCCTTCTGAAGGGCATTCACTGCTGAAGCTATCTGACCTATTTGAACTTCCATATTTTTCAAAGCAGTGTCGTGGCTATTGACTGCTGTCTGGAGATTGACATTCAATACTTTTTGCTCTTTGATAAACATAGCCACCATCTCCTCCAGGTTATTCTTCTTTTCAGGCACACTGGATGATGCAAAACCTGGCGGTGGCTACAAAACATTCTTCGTGTTTGAGTACGAGAAGTTCTCGTGATTGCGCAGACTAGGGTGGTAGAAGTTCGGTATTTGAGTAAATGGTCTGTTCCCTACGTATTGAACTTCTTCCACATCTTTACCTTCCTTCTTCGTATACCCTTCAGCTAAGGTGGAAATGGATTTGACCACCTCAGATGAAGTCAACTTGTTCAGGGCGTTGGTCAGAGATGCCATCTGTGCCTTCAATGAACTCGACTCATCTAATTCATACATTCCAGCCGTCTTAGAATTCACTCCCCTCTCGATCGGCCACTGATAACTGGTTGCTGCCATTTTCTCTAACAGATCCTTGGCTTCCGTTACTGTTTTGGAAAGAAAACTTCCACCTTCTGATGTGTCTAAAACTGTCTTGGTGGAGGAATTCAGACCATTGTAAAATAATTGCACTTGGAGCCAATCCAGATATCCATGTTGTGGGCATCGCTTGAGCATCTCCTTATATCTTTCCCATGCCTCGTACAACTGCTCCTCATCTAACTGCCTAAACGTTCCAATCTCAGTCCGGAGCTTCGTAGTTTTGGCAGGCGGGAAAAATTTAGTTAGGAAAGGCTGGGCAAGCTCATCCCATGTACTAATACTGCCCGTCTCGACTGATTCGAGCCAATCCTTAGCTTTGTCTTGCAGAGAAAATGGAAATAACCTCAATCTTCTAGCGTCTGCCGGAACTCCATTCATCTTTACTGTCCCGCATATTTCCAAGAATGATCTCAGATGTGAGTGTGGATCCTCAGAAGGATGTCCCTTAAAAGAATTATCGCGTGCCATCTGAATCAATCTCATTTTTAACTCAAAATTTGTAGCTTGTATCGAGGCGTAAACGATTCCTGAATTTTCGGTGAGAAGAACTGGCTGTAAAAAGTCTCTGATTGCCTTGGGAGCTTCTTGTTGGGCCATTGCTTCTGCTAATCTTTTTTCTCTACGAATGGTTCTAAGAGTCCTGTCAATTTCGAGATCTAGCGGAAACAAATTAACCACCTTGTTGCTTCGCATACAATACTCCCAATCAATCAAAAGAACCAAACAAAAAAACAAAAACAAAATGATATTCACAAAATAATAAAAGAAAAATATTTACACCTAAATTACTATTTATCCCTTTCTTTTTTATTTCAGAAAAATTGGTTTGCTTAAAAATCAAGCCTCCCTGGCAACGGCGCCAAAAACTTGTTGTGTGATACCGCAAGCTCACGGTATCGCAAGTAATATAAAACGGAAGAATTCCGAGTATCGAATCCACGGGGAGGCGAAGCGAAATTTAAGCAAGCAAATATTCCTAGAGCACTAAAAATACTTGGGATAAACAATATTTAGGGACCAGATCATGCAATCGAAGAAAATTAAAAATCAAAACAATTAGAGAGAAAATTTGATCAATCGATAAAAATAAAATGAGGAGAAAGAGTTTTCTAATGGGAAGAGGGGTCTTGAAAATCAATTATTAGCTAAACAATTGCTACAATTGTCCTATCTCGTCGCCCAACTAATTATACTCCTAGAATCTCCGTTAATAACATAGGTTCTCCTGTCGGTCTCCCCTAATTGTAATTAATTCATTTTAACAACCTAAGTGTCCTTAGCGCCATTAAAAATCATTAATTAGTACGCTCTGATTCATTTTAGAAATCTAAGTTTAATCAACTAATCCCGTTGTCACGACGGGCAATTAAACTAGTTGCATGGATTACGATCTATCCTAACTTCTCTCCGTCGAGTTTCCATTAAGAATCAGATCAGTACACAATTGGCCAGATTGCATAAAGCATTAAGCACATCCATACAAATAATCAGGACAAAGGGCTAGAGATAGGCAATTATAACAACAATTAAACTATAATTTCATTTCAAGACCCCAAATGGGGGTTTAGCTATACATAGCTATAGCTAAAATATTCACAATAATTACAACTGAAAGCATAATAAAGAGCATAATAAAAGGGAAGGAATTGACCGTAGAAGACCCCTTTGCTACACTTGGAGTCCCTCCGAAAACTCCTTGAGCCTCCTAGGATGCTCCCCAAAATTCCCCAAAATTTTCCCACTAAGAAAGCTCTCAAAAGGCTAGAAAGCCTTGAGAGAGGCTCCAAAGGAGCCTTAGAAAGAAAGGAAAGAAAGAATGGAATGATGATTGATGCCTAAAATGAGGCACCAAGGGGCGCCTTTTATAGGCTCGGAAATGGGGTAGCGTCGCGACGCTACATGGCACAGCGTCGCGACGCTGTGACGTCATCGACTTGCCGGCCAAGAAATGGACAGCGTCTCGACGCTAGGCGTTTTCCAGACTTTCCAGCTGCTGATTGGGCTTCTTTTCTTGGGCCAACTTTAATTCTTTTGGGCTTTTTCTTCATGATTGTCCTCTTTTGACTCTCTTTGACCCAAGCATAGAAATTGGGCTTGAATGGCTTCATTTTTGGGCACTTTTTCCACAAAATCCACAACTTTGCTCCTAAAGACCAAATAACAAAATATATGAAAAATTTTCAATAAAAACACAATTAAAGCACAAAAAAAGCCTAATAAATTGGGACTAAAATAGCGACATTTCTGCTCGCTATCAGTTCCCAACTGTGATTAGAGATGTTTGCTCAAGGAAAATGTGCGAGCTCTTTACCACCATCGAAGCCGCGCTCCATTAGAACATCTCGCTTCAAGACTTCTTGATATTTTTGTCTTGCCTCTTCATGGATAAATCTCCCGTATTGAAATCTTTCATTAAGCTCAACTTCTTCACTCAGTTCCATCTTAGTCTCAACAGTCTCAACATTTTTTTCTTGCTCGTGTTTTTTTCCTCACAATAATAATACACACAGAGAAAAAAAATCACATCAGTTGTAATAAAAGATAAGAGTGAAAAACGTACCTGATGTGAGATCGTATAAATAGGGCACTAACTCAAAGATCTTCAACAAATAACTAGCCCCTAACTATCTCCTAATTAATTTATGTTACCGTTTAACAATATGGATTCGTGGAAAATTTTGATCTGTCAAACGGTAAGATCTTCCATTTACTGTGCTCCCTCTGTGTGTAACAACCATAACGCCAGCTGCCCTCTGCTCAACACATGACATCTTTGGTAATTAACTGCATGCCCACTTAATTATCCTGCTAACAACAATAAAATCTCAACGGTAAAATTTTTAATTCACAACCAAATCCCGAAGATTCTGATGATATGGTTGCTCTAACCAAACGATTGCAAAGACAAACTGAGCAACAAAATCTCCTTCTAGAAGAATCTTTTCACACGGGAAAATTCAAATTCAAACCGCCAAAATCAAATCATATCTTTTTATCTTAAACCGAATAAATCATGAAATATATTATTAAACCTAATCGAAACATAAATTAAATAACGGAAATACAACCTAAAATCTAAACTAATCAAGCCGATTAAATCAATTAAATTAAATTAACGAAAAAATACGAATAAATAAACTGAAAATAAAATCTACGAAAATATTCCACCGAATTAAATTTAATCAGATAAAATTAAAATCAATAAAATCCAATTTTAAAATAATTCAAATCAGAATCAAACAAAATCCACAACATAAAACCGCAACTAATTCTGGGAGCTAAAAAACATATTGCAATAAGAACTGCTCCTGCAAAACCTGTGCTCCCCTAATTTGTCAGCAATTTCAGAGAGAGATATTTCGAACGAAACTCCTCCCTCCAGTAATGCTTTATTCGCTGCCCTTTTTTTTTTAACTCACAGCCATCATCAACACATTGTCTAACCACAGATGCATCATTTGATAAATAAAACTTCACCCCATGGAAAAATTCTTTCATCTGTTCTTTTGATAAACCAGGAGGTAAATTTCCAAAATCAAGGTGATTGGAAATGTCATCATACCAAGGTGTTTTCACTGCCTTAATATGAGCTACTGTAAATAACCGCTCATCAATGAAGCACACTTGGAACACTGATTTGAGAAGAATACACAAAGGCAACTTTATTAAGGCTTCTTCATCCTCTGGCATTAAATCTGATGCAACAATAATGGGCAACGTCTCACCCTCCCCAAGATACACATACTTTAGATGATCCGGCAAGGGCTTCAAATCTAAAGTGGGTGCCTCAATCAAGAATGGCTTAATAGGAGGAGCTTTTCTTTGATCTAAATCTAAAGACTCAAAAACATCCTCACACCTAGACACCTCTTTTTCATTTTTTCTCTCTAAAGAACAAACTTCTAAATCCTCTACACTAACCTCTCCATGACCTTCCAAATGCTTGTTGGTCGAATCCTGAATTGCTGTCTCAACAATTGTGTTCTCCAGAATCCTAATGAAAGAGCAATCTTCCATTTCGTCTGGATACTTCATGGCCTTAAAAACATTAAATTTCACTTCCTCATTACAAACCCTCATTGTTAATTCCCCTTTTTGAACATCTATCAATGCCCTACCAGTAGCCAAAAATGGACGACCAAGAATAATTGGGACATCTTTATCCGCCTTATAATCCAAGATAATAAAGTCAACAAGAAATATGAACCTATCTACCTTTACTAAGACATCCTCAATTTTACCCTCTGGATATGTGATAGACCTATCAGCTAATTGGAGTGTAACTGTGGTAGGCCTAGCTTCACCAATACCTAGCTTTCGATAGACCGAAAGAGGCATAAGGTGAATGCTTGCACCTAAATCACAGAGTGCTCTACCTAGCTCTTTTCCACCTATTGACACAGGTATAGTGAATGACCCTGGATCCTTAGCCTTGGTTGGTAGCCCATTCTTAAGAATAGCACTACATTCCTCAATAAGAGATACAGTTTCAAACTCACCTAAGCTTTTCTTTTTAGTTAAAATATCCTTAAGAAATTTAGCATAGTTAGGCATTTGCTCTATAGCTTCTACTAAAGGGATATTTATATGCAATTGCTTAAGAATCTCTAAAAACTTTTTAAATTGACCATCCTGATTCTTAGGCCTTTGTCTTTGTGGAAAAGGTAGAGGTGGCACATAAGGTGGGGGCGGCACATAAAGTGGTTCCACATCTGGACCAGAACCAGATGCTCCAGCATTATTATTGCTGCCTCCAGCACCCTGACCAGACTCCAACTCTTTTTCAACAACAACATTTTTATCACAATTTTTCTCTACATTCTAGGTTTTACTAGGTTCTTTTCTCTCTTCTAGTGGCTTACCACTCCTTAGAGTTACTGCCTTTACCTGCTCCTTACCTTCCCTTTTAGGGTGTTCAGTATCTGAAGGAAGTTTCCCTTGAGGCCTTGCCTTCAGCTCATTAGCTAGCTGGCCCATTTGCAATTTCAGGGCTCTCATTGAAGCTTGATTACTTTGAATAGCGGCATCTGTACGAGCCATATATTCTTTCATCATCGTCTCAAGAGAACTCTCTGAATTTTGTTGGGGCAAAGCCTGCTTATTTTGCTGGGGCAATACCTGTGCTTTAGCAAATCCTGACTGGTTCACCTTTTGCTGTGCTTGCACATTGCTTCCTTGTCCTCCCCATGCGAAGTTGGGGTGGTTGCGCCAACCTGGATTATAAAAGTTAGAATATGGGTTGTTCCTCTGATTACCTACAAAAAACACAGAAGCTGGATTGCTGGGGCAAAACTCGTAGTTGTGCTCTTCACCACAATAGACACATGCCTCCGCTGCAACTTGGTTCACCACTGCAGCAGGCTCCACAGCTGGTGGCTGTTGATGACTAACCACTGTCATATTTTTAAGAGCGTTAGCTAACATTGCAATATCAGCCCTAATGGTAGACACACCGTCAACCTCTAACACACTCTTGACCTTTTTATCTGTGCCTCTAACATCCGACCACTGGCAACTATTAGTTGATATTCTTTCTAAAATTTCATGGGCTTCATTAAAAGTTTTTGCCAAAAGGGCCCCTCCAGCCGAAGCATCAACCATACCTTAGGTTGCTCCATTTAACCCATTGTAAAATGTTTCCATTTGGATACAATGTGGTAAACCATGGTGGGGACACTTTCGCAAAAGCTCCTTAAACCTCTCCCAAGCCTCACTAAAAGTCTCATCTTCAAGTTGCCTAAACCCTACTATTTCACTCCTCAATTTAGCATTCCTATTAGGTGGGAAATATTTACTCAAAAAATTTTCTGCTAACTCATTCCATGTCCTAATTGATCCTGGAGCAAAAGAATTTAACCACGCCTTTGCTCCATCCCTAAGAGAATACGGGAACAAAGTTAATCTAAGGGCATCTCTAGGCACTCCTTGAATTACAAAAGAATCACTAACTCCTAAAAAAGACTTAAGATGTAAATGAGGGTCTTCAGATGACAAACCATGGAATTGCCCCACGGTTTGCAACATCTGAAACATTACCGGTTTCATTTCAAAATTTGCTGCCTCAATGTGAGGACGTGCAATCCCTGGATTTAACTCATCAAACATTGGAAAAGCATACGCTCGAATGGCTCTGGCCCTATCGTTCGCTACAAAGATAGGATTCTCAGCCTGATTATTTTGCTGTCTATTTTGCTCCAGCGGCTGGTTTTGCTGCAGCACACGATTCTGCTGGGGATCAACTGGATCTTCTGGACCCTGCGGGAGACGCGGCACGTCAGCCATTTGATTTTGCTGTCTACGCTGCTCTCTCCTTCTTATCCTGAATGTCCTCTCGATTTCTTGATCAAGCTCGAACCTTACCCCAGGCGGATCGTTCATGCACCAAACTCACACCTGCAAAAACAAAAGAAACAATCAAAAAGTTCTAGCACCAAACCACTAAAACACATACAAAACAGATCAGATAAAAACTTATTCAAGTCCCCGGCAACGGCGCCAAAAGCTTGTTGGGTTCCTAGAGTGAGTAAAAATAAGATGTAAATTGACTCTAGACTCTGTGCAAGTATACACAGTCCGCAGCAAGTAATAAGTATTATCAATCCAAGGCCTGAACTAGCTTCCACTTTATCTATTTTGTATAACTCTTTAATGGTTTCAAAGATGGTAAAAATGATTGGTTTTTATAAGAATAATGCTGAAGCAAAAGAAATGACAAAACAGTAAGTAAACGGATAGACAAACAGATTAGAAACAGGCGCTGGTCAGGATTTAGTAATTGTTTTAAAAGATGCTCTAGCAATACTATTGATCATGCAAAACTCTCGCAGTCTTATTAGCAGATTCCTCCCAGAACTCCGGATCTTTTGGAATGTGTTTCAACTCCAATGAAGTACTACCGATCAAGCACTAGGCAACTGGCTATCCCTAGCTCAGTCACTGGCGTTCACCAATACACAATGATCTAGTGTGATTAACCGCCATACACTCTCTAAATCATCCCTGAAACTAGAGAGAGGTATTCATACCGGCTGGCCAGGCGGGCACAAGATGTAAATGAGCACAACAATTAATCAAGATGCACTAATCAATATTTATTACTAGAAATTAAACACGGCAATCACATTGTTTCCTAACCAACGCCTAAGCTACTTAGTTCATAAAATGCATGGAAACGCACGTTACAATCTGAGTAAGCATATCCATAATCACAAGATAATAAAAGAAAATATTAATCTCCTCGACTAGCTTGCGAATGATGGTTTTCTTGATGGTCTCCAATCTCTCTCCTCTATTCGGCTCCCAAAAGTGGAAATGAGAGTGAACTCGTCCCCAAAAGTGGAATGTTCCTCCCAAGGATGGAATGAATTTGACTTGAGACGGCTCCTCCTTTTATAGAGTGATAGCAAGCCCTAATTAGGTCAATCTAGACACGTGGATGGCTCTCCTTGCTCCTTTATCCCGAAATTAACTTAACAGAATTCAGTTCATTAAATTGGCTAACGAGCTGTGATGTGGCAGTTTTGCTCCCAGCTTTGCTGCAGCACAGATTTTGCTACCTCAAGTCGCTCAGCAATGCATTCTGCACAAAATAACTTCCAAAGCTTCCATTCTTCCAAATGGGTTAAAACATATAATATACATCTAAAAGCAACCCTATTAAGCACAAAAGACACACAAATCATGATAGAAATAAGGCCTAAATAACTCCCTTTTAGAGAGTTATCAGCGACCATCCTCTATAACACCGAATACACTCTCTCGAGCCCTTTCTTCTATATCACCTTTATGAGAACCAATGTTGTTTGACCTTTTCAACACCAAATTCACATAGCATGCAAAGTCTAAGTGATCAAGTTAAACTTAGCAAGATTAGAATGATAATCAATAAAATAAGACATGCAATAAATAGAACTTAGGCAAATAAGCAACTTTCAAGCCATTTAATCCATAAGGGAATTCACTATACTGAACCCCTCAATGGAATTTAGCTACGCATGATGGAATATATTGCAAATGAATAACTTTCCATTGAAATAATGAATAAGGAATACAGAAATAATGAAAAGAAACAAGTGCAGTAGCTAAAACTAGGGTTTTTCACTTTTATCCAATCCTTCTAGAGTTCTCACGACACTCTACTCTTCTTTTACAAGGTGGGAATAGGGTGAAATCTCTACAAACACTCGAGTTTGATGTCTAACTAAGGGTTAGAATTTAGTCTTCTAGCAAGGACCTCGGGCATCCCTACTCATAAGCGTCTACTAGGGTTCTGTCACCACATTCTTCTTCCCAGTGAGTTCTGCTTGAATTTGCCTTTGAATCGTGGCCTTTTATAGTGTGGGGAGTGGTTGAGGAGTCACGAAAATGGTGCTAGCAGGTGGCTCAATCAGTTTCAGAGTCAAAACAGTTGATTAGGTGTGCAAAACGCTCATTCAAAATGACCCGCGACAGACTTGAAACTGTCTGCCTCTGTCCAGAAATGCGGTTGCATTTCATTTTAGCCTTGCTAGAAATGCGGTCGCATTTTTGGAAATTTTTCCAAATTCCTGTGCTTTTTACAAAACACCAAAGCTAAGTCAAATTATCACCAAAATGAGTTTTTTTAAGCACAAATATGCATAATTTGACACACATGACTCTCAACATCCTAACTTATCAACTTTAGTACTTTTTTAAGCTTGGGAATAGTGTTTTTGATCTAAAACATACAATTTTGACAAGAGAATGAGTTAAATATAAGGGTAAAATAGGTATATTTTTTATCCTTATCATAAGGCTTGACTAACATTAGGACATTAGGGATAGTCATATAGTTAGCCGATAAGTCATGCATTAAGCCTCTTGGGATTGTTGAGAATGTACTAGTTAGGGTAGAGGACATGGTTTTTTCCTGCAAATTTTTACATTTTAGATGCCCCTACTTTTGATTTCTCCTCTTCCCCTGCAACAATACTTCTTGGTCGTCCTTTTATAAAGACTGCCAAGACAATTATTGATGTAGATGAGGGGGTTGTATCAGTATGTTTTCAAGACAAAACCTTGCATTTTAAAATTTTTTATGATTTTGAGAGTCCCCATGCATCTTCAGTAGAGTATTATATGATAGAGTCTGACCGAGTGTATGATCTGTAGGTGTTCATATGGCAAATGCAGAAGCAATTTTAGGATCGAAGGCACTTAACTACATCAATTTTAGAAAATGAAAACATGTTGTCTTTTAAACTAAAACAGAGAGCAGAATTGTAACCAACCTTTTGGAGACCAATTGAGCAACTCCTTTTGTTTCCTTGGATCACGAACGATGTGTGGACCACCTCTAGTGTCTTCCCCGCTATCCTCCGACCTTAGAACGACTTGTGGGAGTCTATGGTGATAGGGATTGGAAGGGATGTGCTTGAAGGTTCAAGCTCTAGAGAGTATTGAAAGAGTGAGTTTGAGTAGAAATTTTGGCAGCATAACATTACTCCAAAAAAATCCATACTTCTCCATCTTCCAATCCCCTACTTATAGAGGATTTTCATGCATCTTAGATTCACCAATGTAAGACACATGGAGAGGAGTAGGGGTGAAAAATTCTCGAGTCGGGTCGGTTGTACGGACAAACCGACCCGACCCGACCCGGTTCAGAACTGACCTGAATCGGGTCGGGTCACCAGCGGTTTTTTTTTTATGTTTCTTAATGTACCTGTCTTGTGTCATTATTTGAGTATCATTCATAATTATTAATTTTCAATTTCTCTTTTACAAAACACATTCAATAATAGTATATCTTCTAGTTTGAAATAAAAACAAAATAAATATATTAAACATATATATTTTATGTTAATGCAACTTTAGAAAATATTTATAAACCAACAAAGTTTTCACCAAATGAAATCTCTGAAGCTCTCTATCTATGTACGTGAATATGACCAAAGTGGAAAAAGACACCAACTTTTGTGTTGTTATCCTTTAAGTTTCTTAATATACCTGTCTATTTGCTTCAAATACCTAGCATAATTAGAAAGCCAACAACAATGGAATTTAAAACAAATCTATAAAACTAACTCATGAAATCTAGCATAATTACAAAAAATCTTCAAAGTGATTTTGGCTCGACATCCTTCAATCATTTTGCCTACCCTTGGCAGTAATATATTCACTGCACCTCGCTTTTGCCACCATATGGAAACTCGAATCCACCAACTTTCAATTCAGGTGGCTCGAAGACAACTTGAATCCATTTATCATCCAGTGCCTTCAGTTTACCTATAAATTCATATATCAAAATGCATAAATGAAAGAAAGATATCCATCCAAATCAGTTCTTAAAACTTGGCCCAAGAGTGTATGTTGTAGCTGTTATAGAACCATGATGCAAAATAACTTGGTCTTCTAATCAGTAACCATGTGAGTCAATTCAATTTTTTTGTAGCATATTGATATCTTAATTAGATTTCAAGTAATGAGATTCATCAAGTATCGTACTTTTTTTAGGAGTCTAAACCAAAACCTAAAACAAAATCAGCAAAGGGAACGTCAGGAAAAATAAAAGATTACCCCAGAAAGCAAGGGATGAACAAGTTTACCCCAGAAAGTCATTCTCGATACAACTCCAGCTCCATTGTTAGACTTCAAGAGGCTAAAACAAAAACAAGAATTGTTACTTGAAGTTCAACATAAAATTAAATTCATATACATAAACTAGAGAAATGAAATTTGTGAGTAGAAATTTCGAACCTCTCAAGTTATCAAAGGCAACTTCCATCTCATTGCGTATGTTTGTGAGTTCTAGACACAAGAAAAAGAAAAACAATTAACTTGATAAAATGCAAACAATGTGATAAACAATTTTTGAAGACAAGACATGTCATTCATTAATCTTACCTTCATCAATTTCTTCAGCTTCATCAATTTCTTCACTCATGTCATCAAGAGGTTTAGATTGAATCCAATTTTGAGCACAAATGAGGGCTTCTGCAGTTTGAGGAGTTAGTGAACTTCGAAATGGATCTAATACCTGTCCTCCAGTGCTAAAAGCTTATTCAGATGGCACAGTAGATATAGGAATGCTATAGATGTTCCTGGCTACTTGGCAGATAATCTTGAATCGAGCAGAATTTAACTTCCACCAATTTAATATATCAAAATTTTCATCCTCTACACAAGCTTCATCTAAATAACGAGCCACCTCTGTTTTACCATCATCTGGATCTTTTTTCTTACTTAAAAACATATATCTATCATGGACAGCAGCACGTACCTTATAAGATGTAGTTTCACTCGAAGCATTAAAAGAAATAGATGGTATTTCACTCTGACTTGGACAACTTGATGCTTCTATGGATGTAGATGATTGTGCTTGTAGATGTTGTTCCTTTTGCACTGATATTCTTAAATAATAGTCATCACATAGTCGACGTGATTGATTGTCAGTTGTCTTAGTATAATCAGAAATATTGTCGTAGATAATAATCAATCCAAGCATAAATTGACTTTAATCAAGTAATACCTGGTGAGTCCAGGGTCGATTCCTCAGGGAAGGGATATTCACAAAGTCTTTTAACAATATTTACTGATCTAAACTCAAGAACGCATGATATTATTTAAAAGAATAAACAAAAGATTTGGTATGTTTGAAGAGTGACTAAAAAAAACACATGCGACGAGAATGAAAGGAAAATTTATAAGGAGAATAATCAAGGCTTGTTGCGGTTGCAACCTCATGCGTTTATAATAACCTTGTAGCGCATACTTTGATTAATTGATCCATTAATGCCTAAGTGAGAAAATATCATAAGTCTCCCTTCCGGTACTCCTTTGCATCTGGCATAAAACTATCAAGAGATTATTTGGCTAGTTCATGCTTTAGGCGTAGTTCTCTAAAACTTACAAGGGACTGCGTTAGTCACAATACAGTCTAAGCTCAAGCGTGCACTATCTTTTAGCGGTAGTGTTTTAACACTACCAAGACTACATGACATGCGCTAACTTGCTCTACTTAGAGATGTCTGCATGCGTTACCTGTCAGGGATTTAGCATGTTGCTACCGCATCCGGCTGGCCAAGCGGGAGTTAGTAATGAAAATAGTATCGCAACTAAATAGAAATCAATTAATGTTTCATTTAACTCAAAATATGCGCTTACAAAATATACTTATCACCGCATGAGGTGCTTGCGCTAAGCCTTGAAGAAGAATTTAGCTCATGCTAGCAAAACAAGACATCATGAAATAGAACATTACAAACGCAAGATTGCTCCTAATCACAGATCTCTGTGATTTCTCTGTTGATCTTCCTTCTTCTCTCTTGATCAAAATCAAAAATGACTCGATGCCTCTTCATCTGAGTATGGTTTCTATTTATAGGCGAGGGAAGATGACTTCTCTAAGTAATCATCAACTTGCGGTAATCATCATTTTAGTCAACTTGCTCATCTTTTCAACCCTTTTTCTGCCCACTTGCATTAGCTATTTCAGTTGTGTCAGCGCTGTCTTTTCATCATCTTATCTGTCTCTTGATCATCTTGGAATGCGTGCCTGCACTGAGAAGGAACTAAAAAAAACAACTGAATTAGCTTGCGTTAGCGCCCTATATTTTATAATTTCTCACCACATACATGAATATAGCTCGCCGCATGAAATCATCGCATTTTCCTTTATTTTTGCGCGGAAGTAACGCATCTTTGTTTCTTTTGGCCTTGTTTTAGTCTAAGTTTAAAGGATAAATAACTTGCTTTTTGCAAGTTATCACGACGCAATGTTTCTTCGACCTTATTTGTCCATTTTTTTGCACTTTCTTCATCCAAAAAATCATGAAAGCAATAACTCACATAATTCAACTTATATCTAGGGTCAAGAACAACAGCAACATACAACAACAGATTAGTTTTCTCACTTGTAGTTATACCCCAGTATTTCTTGAACTTTGCTTGCATGTTTCATGCCATCTGACTTAACAACTCATTATTGTACATCGAGTATTCACGAATTATTTCTTCAACCAACAAAATTTCATGAAAGAAAATGTTTGAAGTTACAGACATAGATGTTGAGAACTTTAAAGTAACATCTAAAAAAGTCTTCAGGAACTCCACAAACACTTTAGCATTATCCCAATCTTCAATAATAGGTATCTCACCTTCCGACAAATATCTTGGGTCATGTTCTTCTAATCTTTCAAAAGTTTTTTGAAATTTAATTGCTCCATCCAACATAGTGAAAGTTGAATTCCATCGTGTTGGAACATCCATACTAAGACAACTTTTGGTCGAAATTTTATCTTCTTTAGCAAAATCTTTAAATGCTTGTAATCTTGCAGGAGATGATCTAACATACTTCACAGCATTTGTAATGCGAATGATAGACACGTGCAAATCCTTTAAAGCATCACTAACAATTAAATTAAGAATATGAGCAGAACATCGCACATGGAGAAATTCACCATCCAACACTAACTCATTTCTTCCTTTAAACTTTTTAACCAAATATGTCAATGCTACATCGTTTGAGCTAGCATGATCGACGGTAATGGTAAAAAGTCTATCAATCCCCCAACTTTGCAAACATTTTTCAATTGCTCTTCCTATTATGTCTCCTTTTTTATTAGCAATTTGACAAAAATTTAGAATTCTTTTGTGCAAGTTCCACTCACTATCAATGAAATGAGCAGTTATCACCATGTAATTAATATTCTGAACAGAAGTCCATGTATCAGTTGTTAAACAAACTCTTTGGCTATTTCGAGTCAAGACACTTTTCAACCTCTTTTTCTCCCTCATGTACAATTGAAAACAATCTTTTGCAACAGTGACTCGTGATGGAATTACAAACTTAGGATTTGATGCCCTGCAAAATTTATGAAATCCTTCGCTTTCTACAAACTTAAAGGGTAACTCATCTAATATGACCATGTAAGCAAGCATCATTCTACAATTCTCTTGAGTGAACGATGCAACTAACAAGTTACTTTCAGAATCCCCCTCTCCTTCAACATAATCCTCTGACTTACTTGTATACATCTTACATTTCTTTAAGTGTCTTTTCAAATTTGTTGTCCCATTTCTCTTAGAGTCACATGCATATGTAGCTCCACAATATTTACAAGCAGCCCTAGGATATTCAGAATCACATCCCTCTACTCTAATAAAATGCTCCCAAGCATCTGAAGCCGGTTTAGTAGGTTTCCTTTTCCCTAACAATCCTACTTTACTATTCGTACCTAGATTAGGGGTATGACTTTGTTCAGAAGTCTCATTTGTAAAAGACGAAGTCATCCTGGGATAAAAATCAAACGAAAATTCACAAAACAAGACCAAACTATTGCAAAACCAATAAACTATCCTCAGGGAATGCAACAAACATTATAGATATAAACATAAAAGAAACAATGAATATAGTTACGGTATTACCTAATGAGGAATGGTTGAGAAGTAGCTTAAGGCTCACCCTTTACAAACGTGTAAAGATAAAAGGTCCAATTTTTCTCCTAAAGAACAATTCCAGCTACAAAACAAAGAACAAATCAGGTCATAAGCTGCAATGGAAAAAAAACCAGGGTACAAAGTGAAAATACCTCTAAACTAATGTAGTTGAAAGTGAATCTAGTTGAAGTTATATTATTCTGTTTTCTAATTAACAAAATGGAGATAGTTAGGATTTAGGAACCATAATTGGGAACTATTGGCATGTTATCTGCTGGATTATTTAGTATCACATTTGTCTTTATGTTATGAAGGATGGTTTAGATTTAGAATGTAGTACATTGGGCCATTTTCTTTTTGACATTCTTCACTCAATCTGTTATTGATAGATGACAGACCAATGCTCTTAACTGTTTGGGTCATTTTCAAGCTTGAAAGTTGTCTACTATGTTATTTTATGATAGGTTTATTGGAGTCTAGTGCTGAATTCTCATTGCTCACGTAAGGAAAAAGGAGATGGGCCAACTTTTAAATCCACTTCAAGGATCTATTTTTGTTAGAAAAGTAGTTGATTAAGGTCCACCCAAGTTACTTTGTCAAAATTTGTCTCCATACTTTGCCAAGTATGACAGATATCATGTTGTCTTATTGTCAAAACAAGGTATAAAATTAATTTTTCTCTATATTTTAGACTTTGAGTTTGTGCCTTATTCTTATACGAGTTTGTCTTGTTTTGAAGTTACATCTCCGCACGAAGTTGGGGGGTAGTTACATCTCAGCACTAAGCTTCAATCTCCAAATTTTCATGTTTCAAGGACTAGGCTCGTTATACACAATTTACCAAAATCAATGAAAGAAAGAGAACTTAAAAAGCTTTGCATTGAAGCTGATACCTCACGAGCTACAAACGAAACAAGAAGCCAAAAAGGTACAGAAACAAGATTTCACTACCAAAGATTATTCAGATCCAAGAAATTGACAGAAACAAATTATCTGGTGGCATTAAAAACGCCATAAACAACCAGAACCCAATAAAAGCAAGGGCAGTCCAAAATTTCCAGAAATTCCAAGATTTCCCTGTATTCAAAACTTCAACCATCAGGGAGATATGCATATAAGAAGCAAGGGCAGTCCAAAATTGTGGCCGAACAAAGTTCCCAGACGACCAAAATTTTCCCTATTTATATTTTGCGATTAGGGCTTTTTGTGGGACTTTTTTGGTGACTTTGGAGCCGTAAAATAGAGAGAAAAGGTTGCTGTGAAGGCAGAAGCAAGTGGAGAAAAGTGGATTTCAAGACTTTGTACGTGGAGATCGTGACGGGGACGTTCGGTCTCGGCTTACTTAGCGTTTACTTCTCTTTTCCCTTTTCTTTAGTAGTTTTTATGGCTTATTTAGACTTAGTTTATATAGTAACGCGGATTATGTGTAGCTAAGTTTATTTCTTAGGGATTGATGTAGCCGTTGGGCACTTTATGGATTAAATTTATGGATTGTTGTTATTGATTCATTTATGCATATTGTATGTTTAGTGCTTTCAATTTACCGGCCATGAATTGAATGTTGATTGTGATTAAATCTAACTCGGGAGAGAGGATTTAGCTTAGAACTCATTGTGCATAACTAGGATTTAGCTAGAAATCGGGAGATAATAGTTAATTCTGGAAATCGTTAAAAATGATAACCTTAATGCCTTGCATGTTTAATGAATTTAGATAGGGATATCGGGTTCATTGCATGTGGGAGAATCATGTATGCTCGGGAGAGATATGTGTGATTTTAGTATTCCAAGATTTATGAATCATAGCATGTCATTAATCCATGAATTAATCCATAATCCCAATTGGTGAAATCAATTCCCTAAGACCGTTGTCATCAATTGTTTGTCACACTTTTTCTTATTGTTTTGTGTTAGAATTGCGTTCTTTACCACTAAAATTTGTTCCCTAAATAAAATTGGACAAGATTATTTTCGGTAATTAGATTTGATTAAAAATCCTATCCAAAGGACGACACTCGATTTCAAAATCACTTTATTATTACTTGACCCGTGCGCTTGCAGTAGGAAAATTCCACATCAAGTTTTTGGCGTCGTTGCCGGGGATTGGCATATTTAGTCAATTTTAATATCGTAGAAAAATTGTCTGGTCTTAGTTTAGGGTGTATTTTATTTTTTGTTCTTTTTGTTCTTTTTGTTTTTAGGTAGATTGCATTTTTTTCCTTTATTGTTTTTCTTTTCCATATTTAGATTTTTCCATATTTGTTTGATTTTTCCATAGATAGATTTTTTCTTTTTAGTTTTTTTTTCCTTTTTAGATTAGGTTTTCCTTATTTGCTAGTTTTCTTTTTTTTTTTTTTTTTTTTTTGCCATATTTGATTTTTCATTCCTTATTTGTTTATCTTTTCCTTTTGTAAATTATATTTAATTTTTTTTTCCATATTTGCTTTCTTGCCATATTTAGTTTTTCCTTTTTTGTTTTTCTTCCTTTTCTATTTTGTTTTCTTTGTTCTTATTTTTCTTTCTTTTGTATTTTTTTTTTTTTTTTTTTGAGTCTTAGACCTTTGTTCTTGTTGGGTTATTATTTGATTGGAAGCCTAATTATCATTGTTGCTTTAATTGATTTGAATGGCTTTTTATTCAACTCCATATTTCAATTTTTCATCTTCAAGTTATACCCCTTTAAAAGAAAATTCTTCCTTAAAAAGCTTAGTTCAAAATTATATTGAGGAGTCTAGAGCGAGGAGTTTAAAATTTGATGAAATTATAAAAGGACTTCAAACCCCAAAGGAAGTTAGGGAGGTGGGATCCACTTCCCTAGGTTGTCTAGTGAGTAATGTGGCCGGTGATTCATTGGCACCCATTCAAGAGCTTAGTTCTTTCGATTTTGCTGAGGATGAGCATTTAGGGTTGAGTTGCATAGATAGTGGAGAAGAATTGGAAAGTTGTAGCACCTATCAAGAACATGTTTGTGAGGAAGGAAAAGAAAATGAGCTTGTAGTGTCAGAGGAAATTCAGGAGGTAGAGTTTGAGGTTGAACAACCTTCGTCTGTTTTATCTTCTCTATCCTTTGTAGAATATGATTGTTCCTTTTTCTATTCTCACGAGTCAGTTCTAGAGTCAGAGTCTCTTTATTTTATTTTTCTCCCTTTATGCTTACTTATCCAAAAATACCAAAAATAATTTTGTTTCAGGGGCCCATGAGAAGCTAGTAAGCTTGCTAGCGATTGTGAGATTTATTGATTCAAGAAAGAAGGGCCCAAAGAAATACGAGAATTTTTATGTGCCTTGACAGACTGGACGAGCACGTCGAGCTAAAGACGTTAAACAAGCGCTTATGGGAGGCAACCCAAGTAAGTTAAGTTGTGTTTTTCTTTTTGATTTTGATTTGTTTGTTTTTGTTTTGTAGGTCTTGGTTCAAGTTTCTCCTTTGCTTGCAAGCTTCCATAAAGAGGACATCGTCATTCCAGGACAGTATTGTTCACTCCTCCTACTCTTTTATTGTTCTCATGCTTGATTATGCTTTATTTTCTTCATACATTGAGGACAATGCATGCTTTAAGTTTGGGGGTGGAATAGCATGTTTGTGGAGCCCTTGGGCATCTGAGTTCGGGCTATAGTTTGAGCTTTCTTTGAATTGAGCATATGGTTGTTTTCTGGATGATATTTTTTCATGACTATGATTTCCTAGGATAGGCTTTCTTGTCAATTTTCAAGCTTTCGATGAGTTGTAAGCATGAGTGCCCAAAAAGGAAGACTTTTTAAGCTTTTTCTAGGAGATATCTTGCATGAGTAGAGTATTTGTCTTGGCTAGATTTGGATTTGAATGCTTAGGAGCGAATTATTAGGTTCATATGCTTGTTGTCACCTCGATAGGTGTAGGGAAGAGCTAAAGAGTTATTTTTTTTGCAAATTAGCATGTTTGATCTTGCTTAGGAGGAAAGAAAAGAATATATGCTTATCATGCTCATAAAGAAAAATCATTCTTGTTGTTACAATTTGAAAGAAAAAAAAAAAGAGAAAGTCATGACTTATGCGCGCAATGCAATGCTTAATAAAGTTTTGGCAAAAAAAACTACCCCTGTTGTGATCAGTTAGCCCAACCAAAGGGTAAAACTCGGGTTAAGGGTCCCTGCAATAGGTGTGTGAAAGCTAGTGCCACATAAAAATGCATGTTGTAATTTTCAATTATAAGTACCTAAGTATGGAGGAAAACAAACTAATTTGTTCCATTGACTCGTTAGTGAATCCTTAGTGCCAGTGTAGAGGGAAGATGAGTTGATAGTTTAGTAATCCAATCCCGGGCTAGTAGAGTCTGATCTCGTTAAGTTAGGTCTCGCTTGTGCAAGTTAATTTTGGAAAACTTTTGATTTGTCTCCCTCATTGGTCCTTATGTGCATGTCTCTTGATTGCTTGATTATTGACTTTTGAGCCTTGAGGATTGAGTCATGTTTATTGCATCCATTCTTCCATTGTATGCTTGATTTTCGGTTTGCTCGAGGACTAGCAAAAGCTTAAGTTTGGGGGTGTTTGATAGCGAGCATAGCTAGCTAGTTTTCCCTAATTAATTTAGCTAGTCTTTTATAATTTATTGGCCAAAATTATGCATTTATGTGTTGTATTTGTAGGAAATATAGTTTTGAGCCAATTGGATGTTCGGGATGCGAAAAGAAGCCGAAGAATGAAAAAAGAATCAAAGTTGGAAGATTGAAGATAGGCCCATCCGCAGACCAGCGTCGAGACGCTGCTCTTTGGGCGTTTCGGCGCTGACATTCTATATTTGGAGTTTTCAATCTTAAAAAAAAAAAAAAAAAATCCCATCGCGACGCTCTCGTTGCAAATTTCCAGATTCACGGTATCGCAACAGCGTAGCGTCGCGACGCTACGACCAAAATTTTTCCTATTTATATTTTGCGATTAGGGATTTTTGTGGGACTTTTTTGGTGACTTTGGAGCCGTAAAATAGAGAGAAAAGGCTGCTATGAAGGCGGAAGCAAGTGGAGAAACGTGGATTTCAAGGCTTTGTTTGTGGAGATCGTGACGGGGACGTTCGGTCTCGACTTACTTAGCGTTTACTTCTCTTTTCCCTTTTCTTTAGTAGTTTTTATGGCTTATTTAGACTTAGTTTATATAGTAACGCGGATTATGTGTAGCTAAGTTTATTTCTTAGGGATTGATGTAGCCGTTGGGCACTTTATGGATTGAATTTATGGATTGTTGTTATTGATTCATTTATGCATATTGTATGTTTAATGCTTTCAATTTACCGGCCATGAATTGAATGTTGATTGTGATTAAATCTAACTCGGGAGAGAGGATTTAGCTTAGAACTCATTATGCATAACTAGGATTTAGCTAGAAATCGGGAGATAATAGTTAATTCTAAAAATCGTTAAAAAGGATAACCTTAATGCCTTGCATGTTTAATGAATTTAGATAGGGATATCGAGTTCATTGCATGTGGGAGAATCATGTATGCTCGGGAGAGATATGTGTGATTTTAGTATTCCAAGATTTATGAATCATAGCATGTCATTAATCCATGAATTAATCCATAATCCCAATTGGTGAAATCAATTCCCTAAGACCGTTGTCATCAATTGTTTGTCACACTTTTTCTTATTGTTTTGTGTTAGAATTGCTTTCTTTACCACTAAAATTTGTTCCCTAAATAAAATTGGACAAGATTATTTTCGGTAATTAGATTTGATTAAAAATCCAATCAAGAGGACGACACTCGATTTCAAAATCACTTTACTATTACTTGACCCGTGCGCTTGCGGTAGGAAAATTCCACATCACACCTAATATGAATCCCTATTCATATATATTGTATTTAAATCATATTTAAATACTTTACTCTCTCAATTAATAGTTTAATCCATAATTAAACTATTGTGTTGATAATATCGTATATAATCGACACTAATTCCCTAAACTGAATTTTGAACGATCCAAACTTTCCTATCACTATGTTCTAAGGTATCATCTGTATGAGCTAGCAGGGGGACGTAATGGACCAACAGATCATGGGCTCCAACGATCCGAGGTTAACCGGCTAATCTCATTAACCAAGCTAACCAACATTCGTTAACTACCGGGACACTCCACTATAGCCCAATAGCTGCACTCCCCTCACCGTAGATATATTTCTGTCCATCTGATATAACCATGATTAGTAAGTCGATCCTTCACAGGTTGTTCGTAACTATAGCTAGGTCAAATGTCCGTTTTACCCCTATAGTACTTCTTGTTCCTTAAGTCCCACTGATTCTCTAATGAACAATTGGTTTATGGTCCAACCAACAAACCGAGTCCCTCTCGGGCCAATGAGAGGGTGGGATCCCTTTGTTCAAGCCCCGGAATCAGCACTTAAGGGAACAACTTCTCTATTATCCCTAATTCGGGTAGGAGTGAATTCCTTCTGAAATGGAAGGCTTATTGAGTCGACGATGCTGAGCCACTCTCACCCATGCAGATCTAAGGATAAGCCTGAATAAACAGGAGTTCATAGTTAGCTCAAGATTAAGATCGAGTTACCTAGGTCATCACATGAAATAGTCAGTCTTATCAGTAAACGGCGTTATAAAGCAAGAGTGACTTATTTCTCGGTCCTGGTCTTATGCAAACTCATTGCATAGGATGCCCCCACTCGCATGTCTCCACATGGACGATTTAGGATCACATCATCTGTACTATTTACAAAGTGGGTTGCGTCTCATAGTGTCCCCAGAATAAGGTACCTAGCCCTATCCCTATACCATAGACTGTTATGGCAATTACTCGAGCCTGATCCACTTTTATGTCTCTACATAAAGCTCAAGTGTTCATCCTATAGCTAGGGATCTTAGTTTATTGGATTTGGGTTATTTAACATGCAATTTACTTATTCAGTAACGACTTTACTGAATGAATCTCGATAACGAATTTATCGAACAAGTATATAATTTGTTTAACATTCACTATCTACGAGTTTTAGGGCATCAATCCCAACATGATCAAGCATCTAATTCAAACTCTTTCATGATTACTGATAATGAGATGCATTATTCTATTGTTAGATGCCCCGATATTGAGGGGGAGTTGTTTGATGTGGTTGACGAACACCAGGTTACTTTTACTGACAAATCTAGTGGTGTCACTAAGTGCTCATCCTCTAAACTTAGGGTTGAGCGAGTTTTTTGCCAGCCTAATTCTGCTTCTACTAATTCTTTTTCTCAGACCTCGAAGTTAATAAAACAGGAATTCTCTAAAAATTATGTCGTCTAAACTTGTGGAGAGAGACCACCATGAGAAGAAAAAGCAAGGAGAATCTCGTCGAGTAAGCGACATTAAATATTTGCGTTGAATAAGAATTTACTGTTTTTTGTCATTTCCTTTTGTAGTTTTAGTTGTTTAGATAGGTTGCTTCTAATTTTTGTTAGTTGTTTTTGTCTCCTTTTAGGTTAGCGATGCTAAAGCAAGCTTATGTTGTACTAATCGTTGCTCTCCACCCACGGGCTTAATTTCAGGGAAGTTTCTTATTCTTCCTTTATACATTTGTCCCTGTTTTTCATGTTAACTACATTGAGGACAATGTAACTTTTTAGGTTGGGGGTGGGGTATGTATTTTGTTTTCTTTTGGGCCCTGAGCATCTGTGCATCGGGCCAGCGTTTGCGCTTAATATTTGTCTTGCATGCTTCTTGTATATGTATATATACTTTAGTCATGATGATTTCCTAGGAAAGGCTCAAATTTTTCAAAAAGTTTTTAGCTTTCGATGAGTTGTAATCGTGAGTGCCCCAAAAGGGAGCCTTTTTAAAATTTTTCTTGGATATATCTTGCATAGGTTGGGTGTCTTTCTTGCTTTAGAGTAGGATTTGAACACTTAGGAGCGAGTTATTAGGCTCATATTTTTTTGTCACTCCAATAGGTGTAAGGTTTAGTGAGAAAGTCTAAATTTTTTGCAAAATAGTGTGTGGAGCCTTTCCTGGGAGATAAAAAGAAAATTCGCCTGCCATAAAAAAAATTAAAAAAGAGAGAGAGAGGGGGGGGAGAGAGAGGGTAAAATAAGTTAAGTGAGCTTGTTTGAATAATTTTTGTGTTCAACACTCCTTGTTTTATTTCCTTGAAAGAAAAAGCATGCTTTGCATCGATGATGAGTGTTTAGGAGCAAAAAAAGTTGCTTACAGTGTGATCAGTTAGGTCAACCAAGGGTTAAACTCAGGTTATGGGTCTTTACATTGTAGTGTGAAAGCTAGTGCCCCGCCCTAAAAAGATACGCAAAAAAAAGAAAGGAATTTCTTATTTAGACACCTAGGCAAAGATTAAACAACCTAATTTGTTCCATTTAGACTTTTTAGCGAGACCTTAATGCCAATGTAGGGGGAAGATAGGATGAGAGTTTAGTAAGTCAATCCCCGGTTAGTAAAGTCCTCTTTAGGTGGGATAGAACTCTCTTATGCAAGATTACCATTGAAAACTTTTAATTTGTCTCCCCATTTGGTCTCATGGGAAAGTCTCTTGATTTCTTTCGTTTTTGAATTATTTGAGCTTTGAAGATTAAATTACTTTGCATATATATATACAACTTGTCCTTTTGTTTGTGTGTTTGCCTTGCTTGAGGACTAGCAAGACTTAGGTTGGGGGTATTTGATAGCACCTAATTCGTGCTATCTTATTACCGCTAATCTAAGCTTGTTAGAGGAATTTTATGTTTTAATTGTCTTATTTTCAGGTAATTCGAGCACAGGTGACATTGGGAGCCAACCACGCATCTTGGTGCTAATTCGAGCCAATTAGGACGTTTTTTAGCCATCTCGAAGTTATTGGACGACGAGGAGGTGAAAATACCCAAGTGGACCAAGGTGGGCCTATAAAGAAGTGACAAAAGGTCAAAGGTTCGAGCTCAAAGTGAAGCAAGCGAAAGAAGGCAGGAAGTTGGAAAAGGGGACAGCGTCTCGACGCTGACGCGAAAACACGCGGAAGACAGTAGCTTAACGTCGAGACATTGTTTTCCTAGCGTCTTGATACTACAAAGATTAATATAAGTATTAAGTCTCGATTTAGTCCGTCGTTAGGTTAGAATTTTCGCACTTTTACGATTCCCTTCATTTTCTTTTTGTTTTCTGAGTAGTTTAGACCTTCTTAGGTTATTTCTTATGCATGCTTTTGAGATTTGTTGTTGTTTTCTGTTATCTATGAATAGCTAAACCCATTAGTTTCATTAGATCTTGGTAACTACTGAACTGGTTCATGTGTTTTGGCTGAGTTTGATGACTTTTTATTGAAGTTCTATGAATGGATTCTGAGTTTCTTATGTATCTTATTTACACCAATGTATTGTATGTTTCTCCTTTGAATTGACGCCTCATAGGATTAGATATAATACATTCTATTTGTTATTTTAGATAGCCACTAGGTTGAGGCAAAACAACCATTAAGCTATCATGAATTCTTAGCGCAGATTCTTGATAGGCCTAAGAGCATGAGAAAATTATTTCAAATTATTTTGAATGTATGTTTGAATTAATTGCTTTAATTTCGAGTCCTTATTCTTAATGGGTTGGTTAATCTAAATTAATTAAAAATAATTTGAATGTTAATTTGGATTATGCATGAGGGGCAGGGGGCGTAATTAAAATTAATTAATCAAATTAATTGTCGGGATTACGGGTTAATTGATTAATTAGACACAGGTTAATTAGGAGGGTTATCCAAATAGCCAAGAAGCACTACCGGACTAGAATTCTAATTCATAGAATTATCCTTAGATCAAACTAAGAAGACAAACCATGAACAGTTCAGTAGAAAATGCCAGATCTAGCGATCCTGTTTCTTATTGATTTTTTATCTTGATTTCTCTCTATTGCTTGTTTTACCAATTGTGCACCTTTATTTTTCCTGCTTTTATTTTAAAAGTCTTTCATCTCTGAAATCCCCCTTTTGTGTTTGCACAAGAACCTATATTCTATTAGGACTATTGATACGACCCACTTTGGATACGGTCCACTTTGTATTTGATACAAACGCAATGATCCAACGCATTCGTGTAGGTGACATGCAAGTGGGGGCATTCTATGCAATGAGCTTACATAAGACCGAACCACGAAATAGTAACCACTAGATGTAACACCGTTAACTAGATAGATTATTATTTCAATAAGATGACCTAAGTAACTCAATCTAAATCCTGAGTGGGATATGAAATTCTTCTCACGAGAGATTGTCATTGGATTTTTATGGGTGAGAGTGGCCAGATTCATTGACTCAATAGGCCTACCATTTTGGGGACAAGACCAAGTTGGGGGTTGGGAACATAACAACACAAGATGGAACTCACATCTTCTCGTCTTTAGGGTAAGTAGATGAGTGTTCCTTTAAGGGCTGATTTCGGGTCTTGAACAAGAGCGTCCATCCTCTCCTGGCCCGAGAGGAACTTCTGTTTAATGGTTGGACCATAAACAAGTTGTTCATTAGAAGAACCAGTGGTGCTTAAGGATACAGAGGTAACCCAGGGGTAAAACGGTAATTTGACCCAGATGGCGTTACAAACACTTGTGATGGATTGACTTACCGTTATTGGTCAATATCCGAGGACACAGAAATAATCTACAGTGAGAAGAGTTCAGTTGTGGGTCTTTAGTGGAGTGACCCACAGTTAACGAATGTTTATTAATTTGGTTAATGAGTTTAGCCAATTAATCTCGTATCGTTGAAGCTTCTGACATGTAGGTCCATTAGGTCCCCCTACTAGCTCGTATAGGGTATTGAGGTTAAGTAGTCTTGAATGAAATTTGAAATGTTCAAATTCATTAAGGGAATTTTAGTTAATTGTATATGATACAATTAATATAATTTATGAAGATACATTATAATATAAGTTTAATTATTGAATTAAATTTTATAATATAAAAATCATTTTGGATATGATTCAAAATTAACTTATGAGAGAATTAAATATTTGAAGGGTTCAAATATTAATTAAATGTGAATTGGGTTCATATTGAAACTATAGGTTAAATTTAATGTGAATGAGATTTATATTAAAACTATAGGATATGAGAGAAATATTTGGATATGATTCAAATGTAAAATTAATTAAATATGTGATATTTAATTATTTTAAGAAATTAATTAAATGGTGAATTAATTAATTGATTAATTTAATTAAATGTGATTTATTTGAATTAATTAAATTAATACTATAGTTTATGATTAATGTACATTGGATGTACATTGAAACTATAAGTTAAAAAGAGAGATATATATTTGAATATGATTCAAATGTGAGCTTAATTAAATATGAGATATTTAATTTAGAAATTAATTAATTTATTAATTTAATTGAATTGAATGTGATTTAATTAAATTGAATTAATATTGTAGGTTATGTGAGATATATTCATTTAAATATGATTTAAATGATTTAATTAATTAAGTATGATTTAACTAATTAATTTTAATTTTATTGATTAAAGTAACTAATTAAATTTATTTTATTTTATTTTATTTTATTTAAATTAAGTTAAATTTAATTTAATTCAGTTGGGAAGTTACGTGTAACTCCCCAATCCTCACTCTCACACGTACCCAATGAAAACTGATGGTATCAGTTAAGGGAGAGATATCCAGAAGTTGCTTTTTGGTAAGTTCTGGATGGGCTCTCTCTCCAGTCTCTTGAACTCTCAAAAACTCTCTCAACTATCCAAAAGCAAATTGCAGAAAAATTCTATTGCAATTTTAATTCCCTTTCAAGAAGTTGTGATCCCACAATCACAAACCTCAAGACCCAAAGGATAGCAGTGGTGCTATGTGGTGGTGTCCTTGGGATCTCTGAAAATTTGAGTTGTTGTACGTGATTTGACCGAGGGATGAACTTGCTGTAAATTTGGTCTTCAAAAGTAAGTTTTCTAGACCTTACAACAATCTTAGATAAAGCATGCTTAACTTAGGTTATAACTTAGAAATGGTTTCTCTGTTCTTTGCCAATGTATCGGTTTTTCAAAACGATTTTAATTGTGAGACGGTTCATAGGCTTCCGCTAGGATTTTCATTCCTTCAATTCTCGCGTGTGGTTGTATTTCAACCGTCTTTTTGTTTTGGCTTTTTTTCAAAATCGATGTTTTTTTGCGACCATTTGTAACAATTTATCTTCTTTTTATTAGCTTCTATTTATTTGTAACGTTTACTAGGTTAGTCTTAATCTTTCATTTAGCAATTAGGATTTCTTTTATAGGCATATATAAGTCAAGTTTTCTAGTTTTTAAAGATAGATTGTTGAATGATAATGAAAAGAAACTTGGTGTGAGATTTTTCTCCACCCTTGTGGGTGCCCCAAAACAAACTGTGAGCCTCAACCTTGCAAATTCATGTGTCAAATACAAGTCTATAACAATACAAAATTTGATTCATCATTAAACTTGTGGATTGTTTTAAGTTTTTGGGTAAGAAACTAGTTCTCTTTGCCACTTGGATGATCGATCAAAGTCAATCTCTCTTTGACTTTCTTTTGAGTCTTATTCAAGTGTATGAGTGATCTTTGAATTCAGTGTGTGCTTCATAGTTATATAGTCAAAGGTCTATAAGAATATAGAAATATATGAAGATTAAAATTTTTGAGAAGCCAGAGTACAAAAATATAAGGAAAATTGCAATGGGTAGCAAAAAATATTAAAATATTTACAAATTTAGTTATGTTTTTTTAGATTTGCAAATATAGCAAAAATTTTAAAATCTGATTTCCGTTTTTTTTATTATTCCAATTTTACCCTTGTTGGTATATCAACTTGTATATTAGTAGTATATCTGATATACTTTATATTTACTGATATACGAAATATAAAGTATATCAATTAACTAATATACCAAATTTGTACTCAAAAAAAAAAAAAAAACTAATATACCAAATTTGATATGCTGGAATGAATACAATGTATACCTAATACACTAATGATATACCTAATATATACTTGATTTGATATACCTGATTATGAGTATATATACCTGATATACGAATGTTGATATACCAATGATATACTTGATATATTACTTTTGTTATGTTTCATTTTTTCGGTTGTGTTATTTACATATTTTAAACGAAATGTTTGTCTTTTATAACATAAATGTTTGTCTACTATACCTATTACAAATTGATATACCTCATTTATTGTATTACTCAGATAATTAATAACATTGATATACCTGATTATGAATAGTTAAATACATTAGACTTGTTATTTAAAAAAAAAAATCATTGTATATATTTTTAATTGTTGGTGTATTATGAAGGTCGTGGAATACAAAATTTGTTATAAGCATATCAATAAGATGTAATTTTAAGTATACCATTGATGTATTAGTAGTATATCACTCACTAAATAATGTAATTTCAAATATATTATTAGTGTATCAGTAGTATATTATTAAAATGATATATAGTATATCAATTATATATTTGCCAACATGGGAATAGCTCAACTAGCACAAGACATACACATCCAACGAAGAGGTTAGAGGTTTAAATCTCCTACCATACATATTGTCTCAAATAAAGTTAATATATATAATTATTTATTAATGAAGTATATATATCAAAGACACCTAAACTAACGAAAGTTGATGTATATACTTTATGAATGAAATATATTATATTCACGAAATATACATCTGATCTACTATATATTTAGTATATTAGTTGTTTAATATACCAAATATCCAATATATCAATTATACTAAATAAATGAATGATGATATATGGTATATCAATAACACCATTGATATACTTCTTATCCAGCGTGTTTTTTAGGAGTGTTTTTGACTTTTCAACTTTAATGTTTAGGTTGGGCCCACTTTTTTTTTTTTTTGGTTGTCATATTTGCAATATTAAAAAACTGATGACATGGTTGCAAATTTCATTTTTATTTTTTCTATTCTTGCAACTGCCCCCAAATATAAAGCTTGTTTAGTTTAAATTTTATTTTGATTCAAGAACTTTTATATTTATTTTATTTTGATTACTTATCTAATTTCAAATATTTTACTTTAATCAATCATTTTTTTAAAAAAATCAATTTCTAAATATTTCTTTAGATTATAGACTTTATTTAAAAAGTAAGACCTTGTAAATTTTTCAATTATTTAAACAAGTATCCTAAAATTGTTTAGAAAATTCTACATCTAATTTACTATGCAGTGACAACGTTCAAATATTATTCATACAAACATTAATTAGGAAAATGAAAAAAAAAAAATGTCCTAATATCATATTTTCAACAAAATAAATAGTTTTTTCAAAAAATTAATCATAATGATAGAAATAATTAAATCTCTAGGTAAGTTAAAAGAACTAAAATAGAACAAATGTCTAAAACAAAATTTAAACTCATGCGTTTTAACTACTATTTTATAATTCAAAAGAGTTATTTGACCAATTCTATTCTTAAAAAAACAATAAGATGGGTTCTCAGATCACCTTCCACCTCTCCAATCACTATTTTTTAGGCCCCGTTTGATAACCATTTGGTTTTTGCTTTTTGATTTTTGAAAATTTTGCTTATACACACATACTTCCACCTATAAGTTTCTTGGTTTTAGTATCAATCTTCTACCTTGTTTTCAAAAACCAAGTCCATTTTTGGAAACAAAAAAAAAGTAGTTTTCAAAAACTTGTTTTTGGTTATAAAATTTGACTAGTTAGAAATTCATATGCAACCTTAACTAGGATGAAAGTCATGGTAGGGAATTTAGGAGAAAACAAGCATAATTTTCAAAAACCAAAAACCAAAAACCAAATGGTTATCAAACGGGGCTTAATAATTTCCTTTTGACTTTATGAATTTTGTTATGGGTGAATTTGGACCTAGCTCTAAGAAAGTCAGAATGATAAGAGCCTAGAGAAGAAACAAGCCCACGGAGGCCCATTGGGCCCGAATCAATCTCTAGGGCTATTCCCTCCCCTAAAAGGAAGGGGAAACCCTAATTTCAACTATAAATAGAAGAGACTAACCCCAAGGGAAGGGGACTCAACTTGGTATCCATTTTCTTCCTCTATATTATTATTTTACTTCACTTATGATCTCCCAACTGACTTAAGCATCGGAGTCGGTGTGGCAAGCACCACACTAGTGCACAATTTTCTCTTGTTTTGCAGGCCACGTGTCTTTCCCCTTCAAATAAATTTACCGTTGATGTCACGTGAAGGTCAGGTGAGTCGCTTGGCCAAATTTCGGCACCAACAGTTGGCGCCGTCTGTGGGAAAAGACGACAAATTCATCAAAGAATTGACCGGCAAAGCCCGTTTTCTAGCCTGATATATACAGAATCTTGAAAAAACAACTTTAGTCTGCCGCCTCTACTGACCATCGCACCACAATGCCCTCACATTCGAATTCTTCATCGATGGGCGATCGTGTATGTGTGTTACGAAATTTACTTGAATAAGTGGATTGACGGCGGCGAATGAGTCAAGAATTAGAGCGTTGGCTTCCATCTTGTCTGCTTTCGGATATTCATCTTGTTTTTGGTGACATGGACTATCCTTGCCATTTACCAAAATTTCCGAAAGTTGTGGTTATATCATATACAATGCTTCATCGTTGGCATAAAAACATTCTTCAGCAGAAAGTGGTCTTTATTGATGGTTGATGAATCTCATCACATGTTCCAAGAAGCCATCTGAACCAGAAGAGGAATTGTTCTATGGCATCTTCACAAATGTCTGACTACAAATATTATGAAGTTTGTTATTTATTTCTAATTTTGAGTTCAACAATATGGAGTGAGAAATTCAAGAGGTTTGAAGATAGCTCATATTAGCCCAACAAAGGTCTTTACCGTTTCATAAGGCTTAACGTTTTGGGTATGTTCTCTACCTACCCCAATTTACTATATGTCTATTACTCAATTCGTAATTACGAATTTTGATACATTCTTATTACTTTCTAAATGCAAACTATTCATAATTTGCAAGCTACTCATGACATACTTATATTTTTTATCAATGACTAGTCTTTTTCCCATATCTACATAATGTTATCTACTAACATTATTTCACGAAGAGACAAAATGGAGCTCCTGAAAGCCTAAGTAGCTGAGCCAACAAAATGTCCTTGGAAGAGTGGAAAAAACTATACTCTCCAAGGCACTTAATTTATGGAATGGCCTTAGCAGAGTCGACAAACGCTCGAGAATGATGATGTTGAAGGTCTCGGTGACAATGACAGAGCCAATATGCAAGGAGTTGAGGCTGACCTGTAGGCGGCCGACACCCACAAATGCCAATAAGGGAGAGTTATGCGACATGAAAACACTAAGGTATGTCAACATCGATTACTCAAGCATAACTTTTACTTCAAGAAAAACCTTGCTTTAGTAGGGGGCTGCACAGGGTATATGCTTCCCTAACTAAGTAAAAAACAGTCAGAAAGGCAGCAAATTTGGCCTCATGACTTTGTGGTCATAAAAACTCATACTCAGTTCCATAAAGAACTTGATTCAGGTATTTATATTATCTACATCTCTAAAGATTTAGCATTTTTGCTCATAAACTACTTGACTCTATTCTTATGTCTATAATATTATTGAACAATGGTAGTACTTTTTTTAGTATGTGCTCTTATTATAGTTTTATTGACTAGAAACTTAATGATACACTCGCTTATGAAAAACATATGTGTAGACTGATCCTTGCAGAGGTTAGGTCCTTCATATTTTCGACCTAGCTCTCCAAGTCCTCAACCGAGTGTACGCACCGTCGAGATGAGATTCCAAGACCTCGACTGAGTGTACGCACCGTCGAGATGAGATTCCAAGACCTCGACTGAGTGTACGCACCCTCGAGATGAAATTCCAAGACCTCGACTGAGTGTACGCACCCTCGAGATGAGATTTCAAGACCTCCACTGAGTGTACGCACCCTCGAGATGAGATTCCAAGACCTCGACTGAGTGTAGCACCCTCGAGATGAGATTCTAAGACCCCAACAGAGTGTACGCACCCTTGGGAAGAGACTAATTCCTGTAGAGAGGTTGACGCATGTCCTCAACCTCCCCAGGTCCCCAACAGAGTATATGCACTCTTGGGAAGAAACTAATTCCTGCAGAGAGGTTGACGCATGTCGTCAACCTCCCCAGGTCCCCAATAGAGTGTACGAACCCTTGGGAAGAAACTAATTCCTACAGAGAGGTTGACGCATGTCCTCAACCTCCCAAGGTCCCCAATAGAGTGTATGCACCCTTGGGAAGAAATCGATTCCTACAGAGAGGTTGACGCATCTCCTCAACCTCCTCAAGGCCACGGGTTTACCTCAACTCATCTAGTTGGGTCCATACAATCCATCTCAGTCTAGCTCACCTGGCCAAGGGCGAGACCGGGCACATCTTGCCGAGGCCGAGCACAAACCCTAAATGTATTCTTCTCTTTACTCAACTATACTTTATGTTAAATGAAGCTCTACTTGAGATTGGGGACTGTACAGGGGATATGCACTCCCTATTAAACAAAAAGCAAGATGGGATATGCACTCCCTATTAAACAAAAAGCAAAAGGGGATATGCCTCCCTATCAAACAAAAAGCAAGAGGGGATATGCACTCCCTATCAAACAAAAAGCAAGGGGGGATATGCACTCCCTATCAAACAAAAAGCAAGAGGGGATATGCCTCCCTATCAAACAAAAAGCAAGAGGGGATATGCACTCCCTATTAAACAAAAAGCAAGAGGGGATACGCCTTCCTATCAAACAAAAAGCAAGAATGGATATGCCTCCATATTAAACAAAAGGCAAGAAGGGATATGCCTCCCTGTTAAACAAAAGGCAATAGGAGTTGACCGAGGAGGTTAGAAAACAAAACCGAGACTAACCCTCCGAGGGCTGAAGCTGGTCATCCGGAGTTCGAAGCCGACCATAACCAAATGGAGGTGGGAGTCCATATTTCAACATTTAAGGATATTAAATTAGTTACAAGAGAAAAGTCAGATACCGATTAATGATAAAAAAAGACTCATCTGGAAATCGATTTTCATCCATCTAGAGGAGACCCTCACGGTAAAGCATCTAGGGCTAGCCTTGGAATATTTGAACTCAGAAGGGCTTATGTAACTACCCAAGTGAAGTGAAGAGGAAATCTGAAGGGATAAAAGCCCCACGCAGCGGAAAGTATTACCGAACCTACTCAGAGTCTTAGATTCTAATTGAAATACCAATACAATTTGCAAAATATTACAGCAATAAATCTATATTTAATGGGCTGTACATAGGCTATAAACATGCTAAAAAAGATCAACTAGATTGATCCTAGTGATCAAGGATTTCATAGAAAACTTACTTTTGTAGAAAGCCTTAATCAATTCGCCTTTTCTTGCCAATAAGAATGAAAACGCAGCAACCCTCTTGTGCGAACACCATCAATCGGCTACACAGGTATATCTCTAAGACTTCTTGAAGCAGGAGACTTGTGGGAGTCTTTTGGGAGAGATCTCTGAGAGAATGAGAGACAATGGGATGTCTTTCACCCCACCCCAGGGGTCCTATATATAGGTAAAGGCCAAGACCTTTTCCTAATAGGAAAAGGTCTAGGAATAAGTTCAAATCTATTATCTGAACAATATCTAATTTTAATAAATAATTAATTAATTCCATAATTAATTAATTATCCAATTAAATATCACATATTTAATCTTAGGGATTTTATTAAAATTAATATGAATCCAATTCATATTAAATTTATTTGAACTTTTTCAAATATTTTCTTTCCTAATAGGAAAAAGGTCTCTAATTAATAAATAATTAATTAATTACCCAATTAAATATCATATATTTAATCTTAGGGATTTTATTAAAATTAATATGAATCCAATTCATATTAAATTTATTTGAATTCTTTCAAATATTTTCTCTCAAGAATTAATTTTTGAAATTAACTTCAAAAATTATATTATAAAGTTTCATAAACTTTATATTATAATGCATCAATATACATTATACGATTCCCTAGATAAATTGAACACTTTCAATTTACAATTTATGTTTGTTTGCTTCAAGTCCTTTTACGAGCTACCAGTGGGACCTAATGGACCTACAGATCAGAAGCTCCAACGATACGAGACTAATTGACTTAAACTCATTAACCAAGTTAGTCTCCATTCGTTAACTGTGGGTCACTCCACTAAAGACCCTCAGCTGTACTCTTCTCACTGCAGAATATTTCTGTGTCCACGGATATCGACCAATACTACAAGTCAGTCCTTCACGTGTGTTCGTATCCCAGCTGGGTCAAATTACCGTTTTACCCCTGGTTTACATCTTTGTCCTTAAGTTCCCAGTACTCCTCTAATGAACAACCTGTTTGAGGTCCAACCAACAAACAGAAGTCCCTCTCGTGCCATAGAGAGGGTTGGGCCCATTGTTCAAGTCCCGGAGACACCACTTAAGGGAACACACCTCTACTTACCCTAAAGTCGGGAAGGAGTGAATTCCATCTTGTGTGATTATGTTCCCAGCTCCCCACTCGGTATTGTCCCCAAAATGGTAGGCTTATTGAGTCGGCGTGCTGGCCACTCTCACCCATACAAATCAAAGGACAAATCCTCGTGAACAGGAGTCCATAATCCACTCAGGATTGAGACTAAGTTGTCTAGGTCATCCTAGTGAAATAGAAACCAAGCCAACTAACGGTGTTACAGTTAGTGGTTAACTATTTCGCGGTCCGGTCTTATGCAAACTCATTGCATAGGATACCCCCACTCGCATGTCAACTACATGAACGCGTTGGATCATAGCGTTTGTATCATAATACAAAGTGGGCCGTATCCATAGTTTCACCAGGATAAGGTACCCAACCTTATCCTTGTACTATAGACCTTTTAGGTTGTTACTTGAACATCGATCCTCGTATGTCCCCACATACTAGTTCAAGTTACATACAAACAACCTTGGATCTTTAGTTTATTGGATTTGAGTCAAATAGTGCAATATTTAACAATAAACATTTTATTGCAGAAAACTAAATAACACTTTATTAAATACAAGTATAAAATTTGTTTACATTCACTATCTACGAGTTTTAGGGCATAAAATTTGTTTACATTCACTATCTACGAGTTTACATTCATCTGGAAATCGATTTTCATCCATCTAGAGGAGACCCTCACGGTAAAGCATCTAGGGCTAGCCTTGGAATATTTGAACTCAGAAGGGCTTATGTAACTACCCAAGTGAAGTGAAGAGGAAATCAACACACAAATCGATACAAGTGAGAATTATACTCTTAAATTGGGCTTAAGGCGTTTGACTTATAGCAACATGCCACCCCTGAATCCCAATTCAAGAGTGGGGGCTTAATGTTATGGGTGAATTTGGACCTAGCTCTAAGAAAGTCAGAATGATAAGAGCCTAGAGAAGAAACAAGCCCACGGAGGCCCATTGGACCCGAATCAATCTCTAGGGCTATTCCCTCTCCTAAAAGGAAGGGGAAACCCTAATTTCAACTATAAATAGAAGAGACTAACCCCAAGGGAAGGGGACTCAACTTGGTATCTATTTTCTTCCTCTATATTATTATTTTACTTGCTTCACTTATGATCTCCCAACTGACTTAAGCATCGGAGTCGGTGTGGCAAGCACCACACACCGGTGCACAATTTTCTCTTGTTTTGCAGGCCACGTGTCTTTCCCCTTCAAATAAATTTACCGTTGATGTCACGTGAAGGTCAGGTGAGTCGCTTGGCCAAATTTCGACATCAACAAATTTCATTAAATCTCTTTGAAAGAAAATCTCCTTTACATTTACTTCCATCCCTTTCCCAAAAATCTTTAAAAAAAAAATCTTGTTTGGGGTATAAATTACCTATGTGGGTAAAGGGACAAGTTTTTGCTCTTATTGCAAAGAAACAAGCAAATGCATGCATGGAATATTATCAGAACAATAATGTAAAAAGGTGTATGAAATAAGTTATAATATGCAAAAGAATTTTCTTTACTAAATATTTTTAGTTTAAAAGTGATTCCAATTTGCTTTCCCAAATATAAATGTCATACACTAAAGCATTTTTTTCCTCAAAAAAAAAAAAAAGCATTTTTACTATAATTCTAAAGGTGATATATATAGATTTGAAGAAATATATTTTGAATATTTTTATCTACCACATGTCAACATGGTATTGTAGTTAATTTTCTTTCATTGTTCATTAATTATGCAAATTATTTTCTAAAATTATTAAATGAGTTTGTATCTAGATGCATGTTAGAAGATCTATGCTCGTGGAAAAAAGAAAGAAAATTGACTTTATTAGAAATAGAGAAATCGTGCGTGGTACTGGCCTAAACAGTTTAACAATCAAAGTTATATTCTAAAAAAGATTATGAGTATGCTATCAATGTGCAAAAAAACAAATATTACTTATGCAAAACAACTAAAAAAGACGGAAAAAAAAAAAAGGAGAAAAGAAAAGGAAAAACAGGCTGATATATCTCCATCACTGTTTTTAATAGATTAAAGTATATTTTATTAACCAAAGCCTAACTCGATATCAAACTTATATTCCGTCAAGGTTTAAATCCTCCACTCCACATGTTGTAAAAAAAAGTTAAAGTATATTTTATTTGTCCTCATGCTATTGTCATTTTTAATTTAGTCTTCTTAAAGTATCTATATCTTTTAATAAGTTCAAATTTAGTATCATCCCTAAAATGATCTTTATCCAAAAAGAGATACACGTCTTAAACATGATTTAAACTTATGAAAGATTATATTTTTTTTTAGAAAACTTATGAAAGATTATTAATTAAGCACAAGTATGTGACTCAATAATAATTCTCTTTTTAATTTAATTCCTTATTCAAATTTTAACAATAAATCTAAATCTTATAGATAAATTTGGACGACTCAAAAAATCGAAAAACCGACAGAACTTGTTGGGAGAAAAATGCGGAATACAAATAATAATAATATTATGACGACAATCAATAATATTATAACTATCTCCCCTTCCACAGGTTAAGCCAACACAAGCCAAAAATAATATTCACGAAAATAATAAAAGATAGGGAAAAAGAAACGACACCGAAAATATATACTGGTTCTCCCCAAGCTCGGGACTACGTCCAGTCTTCTGCAACTGCAGGTTCTACTAGAATTTGGGAGATTACAGGAAGCCTTCAATAACGCTACAAACCAACCCTCAATAGCCCAACAATAGCTATTGACTTCCAAGTATCACAACCCGATAGCTTGGGATAAACAAAGAAACAAAACCCTCAACCCAAGAGAATCAATCTTCTTCGCTCAACAAAACTCACTTCCGCTAAATCAAAAAACTCCCAGCTGAAAAGCCACTGCCCTGCCGCTTTTCTTCTCTTGGTGTTGCGTCTGTCACAATCTAAAAACACATATAAATAGGGGCAACAAGAAATATGGCTAAAAATAAATAGGTGGCTTGAAATATAACTACAAACGTTTATAACTTAAATAGATGGCTAAATGATTTAATGATTAATAAATACCTATTTGTAAAAGACAAATATGCCCCCCAACAAACTGTCTAACGTATTCTTAACGTTTAAAACCAAAATCAGAGTTTAAGAGAGATAAAATATACCCCTAAAAATAAGTTGGAGACATTTTAGGAAGTTTGAAATTAAAAAATCCAAGAAATAAAACTAGTTTGAAAATCTAGGTGTATCATATTGTTAACTACTGGAAAAATTTGCTTCCTGGAAAAAGTTGCTTCCCAAAAAAAGGAGTCAATATCTTTATTGGGGAAGGAGTACAAAGTTCAACCTCCCTCAGTAGAGAGAAACACCTTCGGAATGCATTAATTGGAAAAAATGTCCTCTCAATCCGAAGACATACTACCTGCAACTAAGAAGATCAGAAATTAAAAAACAAAAAATAAGAACAAGTTGCTAATTTCCCCAGAAAATTGAATAACCTAAAAAGACTACCTCTCATTGAGAGCATTCCACACCCTCGAAACCCCTATTCCACACTATTCCCCACCGCCACCACAGAGTGTATATCGCTACCTACCTCTCATATCACGCCGACGAACCACCTCCGCCGTGCCAACCACCTTCATCCGCCGCGTCGACGACCATCTCTTGCTTGCTCAATCGATTCTCCCCCTACGCGACGACTGTACCAAAAAATTTGAACTAGGTAACAGTTTCATTTCTCTTCCCTTATATTTGCAACAAACAAATACATTATCCCAAGATTTTAGGGATTTAGTTTATTCCCTTTGAAACCGTATATTTTCGGGATTCATTTTTTCCTTCCAATCCGCGATTATACCGGCCTATTGTAAGACAAAAAGCACGGGCGTGGGGAGGAAATGCATGGAGGCGGTTTTGGTGGAGGGTTTGTGTTGATTTGACTTAAATGTTGAACCCGTCATAGTGGTATGTACTGATAAATATCATTTCATCGTTATTGCAACTTCTCTGGAAAAAGTGTGATTGTGGTATACTCATATGTATATGTGTGCATACACATTGGCATGTCTAATAGAAAAAATGTTTTGATTTGTCTGTACTATTATATACATCCATGGAATGGTCTGATGTGTCTACTTGTGTGTGTATACACTTAATCCCCCCTGTATTTGAGTTAATCACCCCCTGTATCGTGTATGTCTGGAATGCCCAATAAAAATACACTCTGTCTTTGTCTGTGTTGCTATATGTAACCATAATAACCCCCCATACCATGTTCACCTGAATGCAAATACCTGATGAATGTCATAACTGATATCTGTCTATAGTATTACATACATACGTGTTCCGCATGCATCCTGTGTGCATGTATGCATACTTACCCCAGTCCCACCCCCCATATGAGTTATATATACGTTGTAGTTTATATGCACTGTCATCTGTCTGTGTGTACTACTACTTACGACTTTTATTGTTGTCCTTTTGTAACATGGATAATGAGGGACAAAATGTGAGGGATAAAATCTTTTTTACCGTTGGAAACGCGGAAACCTAAGCCTAAAAAATAGGTAGATCTTTTTATACACTTGAACACAACCCGCCAACTGAACTCCCTATAAATCGGGATTCATCCATCCCGAAAAAAGGGGGGAGAAACTGAATGAAAACAAAAAAAATCTGTTAACGGCGTTTGTCTATAGTCGTATATACTAGGGGTAAAAATGTCAAAAAAAATCTAGAAAACAGTTCTTGAAAATGCGGTAGCCACCCCTGCGAATTCTGAACATTTGTAGCCAAAAAACAAGAAGGCTTTTTTTCTCTAGCTATTTAGCACAATTCCCCATATAAATATGAGCTTGCAAACCTAATGGGTCTGGCCCATTTGCTTTTGGTATCAGAGCAAAGTCCCACATTGGCTAGATAAGGGGATGACCATGGGTTAATAAGGGAGGTCAACTATCTCCACTGGTATGAGGCCTTTTGGAGTGAACCAAAAGCAAAACCATGAGGGCTTATGCCCAAAGTGGACAATATCATACCATTGTGGAGATATGTGTAGTGTCATATAATCCCTTACATGTGGTATCAGAGCCATACCCCAGACATAGCCGTGTCGGGTGGAATCCTCAGGTACCGAACAAAGAAGTTGTGAGCCTAAGTAGTCATGGGGAAATCCGTTGTTGAGCTCTGGGCAGGCAGTATACTCCGGAGAAAAGGAGTTGTCTTGGATAAGAGTAAACTCTCGGTAAAGCGATGGAGCCTAGAGAGTTGGAACCCAGAAGTTTGACGGACTCTTGGTAAAAGAAGAGTTCGACGGATAGATGACTAGTTGAGGGGAGGCTCAGTGGTACTTTGTTCGAGGGGAGTATTGTTGGGAGTGCGACCAAAGTCCCACATTGGCTAGATAAGGGGATGATCATGGGTTAATAAGGGAGGACAACACTATCTCCACTGGTATATGTGGCCTTTTGGAGTGAACCAAAAGCAAAACCATGAGGGCTTATGCCCAAAGTGGACAATATCATACCATTGTGGAGATATGTGTAGTGTCCTATAATCCCTTACAGAACTAACACAGCACCAACATGATATGCAACTAGAGTCGAACCAACAAAGAGACAGAGGGCTGAGGAGCCCAATCCCCAACCTCGGCCTCTTGAGGCCGAGCCCCGGGCACAAGCTCGGGCTTCGCCAAAGCCCCCCTAATTCCCGGTCCCTGGGGGTCCAGGCCAAGCCCAGTTCGAATGGATCTAACCCCGAATCATTCCCAAAGGCATGAGAAAACCTAGAAAAAAATTCATGTATAAATATCCCTCTTCACATCTGGAGAGGGGTTCGAAGCCTTGATTCTTGACACTTCTAACTTTCTGTTTGCTGACTTAAGCATCGGAGTGAGTGTATCAAGCACCACACTGGTGTGCAGCGTTTTAACTGGCTTTGCAGGTCATGTCTAAACAAATTCACTATCGTTGTTGCGTGATGGTCAGATAAGTTTCCTGTCCGTATTTTGACATGAACACTAAAATTTATTTAAAATTGAGAAATTGATCATAGCTATTCTTTTTTCTACTAAAACATGACTAGTATATAGTAGCTCTAGGCATTTTTTAAAATGATGAATAAATTTGGCATAAGATCAGAAAGGACAGTCCTAGAGTGTTCTAGAAACTGAGACAGGCAGCTGAAGGAACAAGTCTCCACGCAACCTTCAAGACTAGGATTAAGAACCTTGTCGGTGTTGACTATTTCTTTAGTCCCAAAGTCAAAACCAAATCCACAGTTTCCCGTTGGAAGATTTTCTCACTCACTGCATCAATTTCTCTTTCCTTTCCTCTCTTATAATATATTTTTCATTTTTTAAAAAAGTGCACTTCACTCCAAGCATTAAATGCACCCTCTCATATTTTCTCCATCACATAACGTAATAATAAGAAGAAAATCATGACATGGTGATAATAATAACAACAATAATAGAGGACTTTTTTTATTAATATTATAATTTTTTAAACTTATTAGAATAATAAGATTATATAGAAACTTATTATTTCAATATTGTTGTTTTTTTTCCAGCTGGATAGGTCGTCTCTTGAAGAGACGACCTATCCACGTGTCAACTTTCGGTTCATTTGTTTAAAAAAAAAATTTTGAAGAGACGACCTACAAACAGAATTTAAAAAAAAAAAACGGCAAAGCAGGTCGTCTCTTCAAGAGACGACCTGCACACAAATTTGAAGTACAATTGGATTTAGCACAGTGGCAAGGGGGTGCAACTGGCAACAAAGAGGGCGTGGGTTCAAGACCTGCCCAGCGTATAAGTTGTTTTTTCTCCTTTTTTTTCCCTTAGCCTCCCTCTTTTTTATCTTCATTTAATTTTTTTTCTTTTCCTTTCATTTTCTTTTAAAAAAAATGAAATAACCTACTTTTTTTTCCTCTTTTGTTTTTTTTTAAATCAAATAGAGTAATTCTCGCATTTTTCTTCTTTTATTTGTTTTTTAAAATAAATTAGTTACATTTTTTTTTAATGTTTTAAGCACGTTAAATATTATATTGCAATTTATTATTTTTTTTAAGAAATTAAAATTTAATTAAGTGCTAATTATTATAATTTTTCACAATTTGATGTTACTTGCTGTTATTTATTTGATTTGATTTTTTTTTTCATTTTCTTTTTTAAGCATTGTAATTTCATTACCGTTACTCATACATTTATTTCTTGATTTTATTTTACTACTTTTCACATGACTTCAATTAAAGAAATTAGGAAAAAATTAAGGAAATTAGGAAAAAAGAGAGAAGAATTAAATTTCAACTGAAAAGAAAAAAAAAATAAATGAAGATAAAAAAGAGAGAGGCACTTTTCACATGACTTCAATTAAAGAAATTAGGAAAAAATTAATCAAAAAAAATTAAGAAAATTAGGAAAAAAAGAGAGAAGAATTAAATTTCAATTGAAAAGAAAAAAAAATAAATGAAGATAAAAAAGAGAGAGGCAAAGGAAAAAAAAAAGAAATAAAAAACCTTATACGCTCAGCAGGATTTGAACCCACGCCCTCTTGATTGGCAGCTGCGCCCCCATGCCATTGTGCTAAATTCAATAATATAACATTTGTGTGTGCAGGTCGTCTCTTGAAGAGACGACCTGCTTTGCCGTTTTTTTTTTTTAAATTCCGTTTGTAGGTCGTCTCTTCAAGAGACGACCTACCAAAAAAAATATTTTTTTTTAAACAAATTAACCGAAAGTTGACACGTGGATAGGTAGGTCGTCTCTTCAAGAGACGATCTATCCAGCTGGAAAAAAAACAACAATATTGAAATAATAAGTTTCTATATAATCTTATTACTCTGATAAGTTTAAAAAATTATAATATTAATAAAAAAAGTCCCAATAATAGATGGGTAAAAGTAAAACTAAACCTTGAAGTCATGCCTTGAGAGTGTGAAAAAAATATATATTCTTTTAATTGAAAATCATAGGTCCTTTTCTTCTCAATTAATGTTATAAAATATTGCTACTTTAAATCAAACAATTATTTCGTCACAGAATTAATTCAGCTAGGCCTAACTTATATTAAGCTAGCTGGTTCCAATTTCGTTCATTTCATTTTTTTTTTCAAAAAAAAAAAAGAAGTTGTTGACTATCATGTTTGGTTAGTGAGAAAAAAAGATGAGTGGTGAAACTTTGTCCCATGTCAGTGGCGATCCAGACTTTTTTTTTTTTTTTTTTTTTAATGTGGGCTTCCCTTAAATTCTGTAAAAGTAATTTAAAGTAAGCAATTTAAAAAAATCGTAAATGAAAATTTAACTACTAAAGTTACGTTTGATAACCATTTTAGTTTTTGGTTTTTGGTTTTTCTGTTTTTTATTTTTGGTTTTTGGTTTTTGGTTTTTGGTTTTTGGTTTTTTGTTTTTTAAAAACAAAAACCATATATTTTTTATAACTGTTTTTTGTTTTCTGTTTATAAAAAACAGAAAACCAACCTTGTTTGATAACTGTTTTTGTTTTCAGTTTTTTAAAAATTAGAAAGATGAAAAGATGTTTTAAGAGAGAGAAAAATGTGCAGAGACGTTGAAACAAAAATTTAGAGACACAAATATAAATGTTTTCGAGAAAAAAGTTTATTAATTTTTTTTTTTTTTGAAAAGACGAGAGAAAAGTTAAACATAGAAAATTAAATAAAGAAAAGTTGTAGCGATAGAAAATTTTGGAGAATTTTTTTTTTAAAAGAAAAATTAGAATATGTTTATTAAGGAGAGAAAAGTTACTGATAAGTTTTTAGAAATAGATAATTAGTTATAGAGAAAAAAAAAAGTTTTGAGAGATAAAATTTTAGAGAGAGAAAAAGAAATTTTAAGAGAGAAAAAAAATAGAAAAAGGAACTTGTTGGAGAGAGATAGGTAAAAGAGGAGAAAAATAAGCATTAGAAGAAAAATGAGTTTTTGAAAAACAGAAATTTGTTTTTAAAACCTTTTTTTTTTTTTTTGAAGTTTGCTTATAATTTCAAAAACTTTTTTAAAAAACAGAAAACAAAAAACAAAAACACGTTGAATTGTGAAACAAAAAAATAAATAAAGAAAGAAACCTTGCATGTTTTGAGACTCGAACGATGGACAGCCCATTTCAAGAGGAGTTGAGACGCCCATGCCAACACAACAAAGTTGCACATTGGTTTGAAAAATGAATATTTATATACTAATAATAAAACATTTATAGTTCAAGAGGTGCTCAAGCCCCTCGGGCCCAAGGTAAATCCGCCGCTGTCCCATGTGATGAGATACAATCTATTGCAAGTTAGCATATGCATTTGTCAACAACCAAGCGTTTTCTAGCTTCATAAATGTATCGATCCCTACTTTGATAGAAAAATCCAATGATAGAGAATATACAAAAGACTTCAATTTTATCTATATAGAATATTTTATTACATACATGAAACATATATTAGCCTATTTATATCAATAAAATACAAGATAGAATCACAATTTGAACAAAAATTCAATCTCAATCTAAATGAACTGAATCCTAATTTGAAGAGAAAAACCATTGTAATTCATTTTATATATCTCAACCTAACCTAAGAAGGTATGGATTATCATAAATACATTACAAATATTAAAAACATAATATTTTAAGATTGATGATATGAAACCACTATAAAGATATAAAGACTTATTATTTTAATTCCTCATATGATCTCTTGTTTTTACCATCCAAACAAGATAAGGAAATTAAAAGGGCTATTTCATGTGAATATTTTAAATATAAATGCATAACTAGTTCACATGCTACACTTAATAAGGGCTTCCAATCTCATCTCTGAGACCCCATATGATCTTTTATCATCAATACTTTCTTTTGGTTGGCAACAAAAAATATCACTTGGATGTTAAAATAAGATGAAATAATTAAAGCATAAGATATATATATATACAGCTATAAAGATGTCAGAAAGATTTGGTTTTTTTTTTCTTTTTGTTAATGTGTCACACCCTAAATGATTGGGGGTTAGGTTTTTAATGATTTATTTGAAAACCATGCAAATGTTTTAATAGAAGAGTCAATTCAAGCTTTAAAAAAGAGTGAGGTTTCATCTCAAAATTAATTGACATTGATAAGTCTCCTCGACATGCCTTTTAAGATTCTCTGTTGTAAAAAAAAAAAAAAAAAAAAAGTCTCTTTGGACCAAAATATTCCTTTAGACTTTATGAACTCTTATAGTATATTAGATAAACATGAGGTTTCATCTTAAAACCAACTGACAATAAAAGAAATAATCAACATATATATCTTATAAAGATTGGGTCTCATCATCTTCTCAATGTGGGATCCTCAACGATAATAATCTTCATATTTACAATTAATTTATAGAGTTTGCAAACGAGATAGACAAGGTTATGAAACAAAATTTCTATAAATTCTAATCATGTGTTATCCCTACTTTACTATTAAAGTTTTGATTAAAAATTATTTTTGGTCCCTAAACTTTTAGGAAAGTAACAATTTGGTCATTGAATTTTGATTTGTAATGATTTAGTCCCTATACTTTCAATTTTGTAACAATTTAGTCCCTGACCTTTAATAGGTAACAATTTAGTTCCTGTACTTTCAAATTTGTAACAATTTAGTTCATGTACTTTGAAATTTGTAACAATTTAATCCTTGCCACAAAAAAATTCAACAAAATTAAATGTCGATTTTTACTCTTTAGTGATTAAACTTTGTAGTTTATAAACATATTGGATCCTAAATTAGTTTATTAATCTATCTATGAAAGAAATTGCATGAAATCTTTACATTAAGTTTCACAATAAAAACTAAATTGTTACAAATTTGAAATTAAGTATGGAAACTAAGGCCCCGTTTGATAACCATTTGGTTTTTAGTTTTTTATTTTTGAAAATTAGGCTTGTTTTCTTTAAATTTCCTCACCATGGTTTTCATTTTTGTTAAAGTGACTTGAATTCCTAACCAAATTCTAAAAACAAAATCAAGTTTTTTAAAACTACTTTTTTTAGTTTTAAAAAATTTGCTTGATTTTTGAAAACATGGGAAGAAGGTAGGTGAAAAGCCAAAGAAACTTAGAGTTGGAAGTGGTGTTTATAAGCTTAAAAACCAAAAACCAAATGGTTATCAAACGGGGCCTAAATTACTGTTACAAAATTGAAAGTACAAGGACTAAATCCTTTCAAAATTGAAAGCACACGGACTAAATCGTTACAAATCAAAGTTTATGGACTAAATTGTTGAAAGTTTAGGGACCAAAAGTGACTTTAGCCTAAGGGTCTCTTTCCCGCTCTTTGCATAAAGAGAATTTAGGATTTGACAACTACCATATAATTCTTAGTATTAGCAAGCTTTATCTGTAAGTAGAACAAAAGTGTACGCACAACAAGTCCAATCTCAACACCGACATATGTAATTGAAAAAGTTAAACACATGCAAGGACGACAAAATTGATATGGAGCTAATTAAGTTGAAACTGAAAGAAGTTGACACAAGAAATGAATATAAATTCTTCTTTTGTGAAACATAACAGTGGAAGCTCATGTTGTTGTGCAGTAGTTTTCAGCTGCTTCAGTGACAATAATGAGACCATTTTTCTAGACTAGTTATTGCACTGAATCATATCATAACAAAAGAGGCAAATTTCAAAATGTGGCAGTTTGGCTAAGAGCCCTTTTGACTTCAAAGTGCTTTTGCAAAAATTTTCTAAAATTCCAGCCCATCCATGCTTGGAATCCAAAATCTGATACAATGGATGGGAGACAAGGTATTTAATACTTCCCTCAATATTCAACTTAGAATTACCACATTTTTCAAAACTCTCCATAATTGACTGAAATCTAGGCAAGTCTCTCAAATTTAATTTTTTTTTTTTTTTTTTTTTTTTATGCAAAACTTTGTTGGTTTTAAGAATTGGGAGTAGTTTTCAAAAGAAGAGTAACTTTCTATAGGTTACCACCTATGAAAGCAAACTAGAGAAACCCTATTTTGCTAAAGCTCTTTGCTCATATAAACCAATGTATAAACAAAGGAAAATACTTACCTACACACTGGGTCACTACCACCAGAAATTTAACCTCTATTTACTTTTTCGTAAAATTATATAAACTATCTCTGAACTTTGAGATATATTATAATTTTATGTCCCTAAACATCAAAAAGCTTCGGCTTCATTTGATAACCATTTCGTTTTTTAAAATTAGGTGTGTTTTCTCTCAATTTCATTACAATGGTTTTCATCTTTGTTAAGGAGACATTTGATTTATTAGCCAAATTCCAATAACAACAACAAGTTTTTGAAAACTTTTTTTTTTTTTCAAAATTTGAGTTGGTTTTTGAAAATTATGGAAACTTAGGGATGAAAGTAGTGTGTTTATAAGCTTATTTTTCAAAAACCAAAAACAAAAAATGAAATGGTTATCAAAACGGGCTCTTCATTTTAACCTTTGAATTTTGAAATTGTTCTAAAAGAAAGGTCTTTGAAAGCTTTCTTTTTGCTAAAATAAAAAGTGAAAATTGTCGTGGAAGCTAATATTTAAAAATTGGAAGGATTGGAAAGCATGTAAGACGTCATTTGTAACTTAATTTTAACTATATAGAAGATAAGGTGATAAGGTTGATGTTTTTTTTTTTTTTTTTTTTGAAACAGGTGATAAGGTTGATGTTATGTTATATGCATTTCAACTCAAAAGGTAATTCACATCATTTACTACATCAATTCATAATAAAATCAATTTTTACATATAACTATCATGTCTATTTACATAGTGTGCATTTTAATTTTTACACATGAGTCTGTTACACCAATTTCCATCATCATTTAACCAAAAAAAAGAAAAAAAAAACTCGTAAGTTTTTCCTTTTCAATAATAGTGTATATGGTTGAAAATATCCCAAAGCTTATGGGTATTTTGTATTATTGAATAATTTTTTTTTTTTTTTTTTTTTTTTGAAAAAACAATTATCTCTTTACTATCTCTCTTTCTACCTTCCTTCTCTCTTATTCGTCCAAAATTTATTGGTGGCCAAATAGGATATTCACGAGGATTAGTGAGTATGTAAATATTTTATATAAATAGAAAAATAAAAACCATTTTAACTTTCATTTTAAGAAATTGAACTTGCTATTTTATTACTTGAACTCATCAAATAGAATTCGTCGCGATAATATTTTTTTTTTAAAAAAAAAGCAAGCTTGAATTTATTTGGAAAATATTTTCAAAATAGCTTCCATGTTTAGAATAAAAATTGAGGGAAACATGTTTAGATACCTATATTATTCAAAAGTTGCTTCCTTTTACGTTCTCTCTCACATATGATAATCGTTTTTTTTTTTTTGTATAAAATAATGTCTTCTTTCTTCCAAATAAGCTTGTGAACAATACTAATAACATGCAGAATAAATATTTTAAATTAGGTCAAAATGGGTGCACATTAAATCATATTGATTTTAATAATACAAATACAAAAATATTATTGGAAAAATATTTTTTTTGTTTTTCAAATTTATAAATGATTCTGTTTCGTCTTTGTGCAAATGATCCTTTGATCAGATCAAATTTTCATTAATGGTTGGAATAGACAAAACCAATTAGAATTTGTCATGACAACTCATACATTGACTAATGCTCTTGACACGACTATAATAAATGTTAGGTTTAATTAAAATCTATTTGTATTTATTCTATTTTAGCGGTTAGTCTTTGCCTAAACCATTTTAGTTGCTAACATGAATATAACTCAACTAACATAAATTTTGTAATCTCAAATAGAAAGTTTGTTTGTTTTTTAGTTCGACAAATGTGAGAGTCGTGATTTAAACATTCAACCTAGATGTCTTAATTTATGAGTCATGTTCATGTCAACAAGAAAGTTGATTATGGACTAAAAAATATATTCAAGAGACTAAAATAGAGGAAATATAAAATCTAGGAACCAAAATAAATTATTATATTTAGATTCTATCTTTTCTTGTTTGTGTAAGTCTTGCTTGCTATTTTAAGTAATGTCATATTTTTATTCTCAAACTATTAACAACCACAATATTAAATTTCCGACATTTCCATCGACATTTTCACATGTTATAAAAAACAAACATGTCGTTTAAAATAGGTAAATAACACAACACATCTCAATAAAGAAAAAATGAAACATAACAAATATAAGTAAAGAAAAGTAACATATCAAGTATATCCAACATTCATATATCAGGTATATCATTCTTATATAAAAAGTTACGCTTATCAAATCAAGTATATATTAGGTATATTATTGTATTCATTCGAGTATATCAAATTTAATATATTAGTTAACTAATATACTTTATATTTCGTATATCAATAAATATAAAGTATATCAGATATACTACAAATATACCGGTTGATATACCAATAAGGATAAAACTGGAATAATAAAAAAAAAGCGAAAATCATATTTTAAAAATTTTGCTATATTTGCAAATCTTAAAAAAACATAGCTAAATTTGCAAATGTCCTAATATTTTTTGCTATCCATTGTAATTTTCTTAATGTTAATAATGAATATGTTAAAATATTTTAAAAATATAAAAGATTTATTTCTTAATTTAAATAAGGTTTTTGAATTTTTTGTTTTAAATAGTTTTCCAGAAATATTCGTGGACATTGACATCTTATCAATATTTCCATCAACAATGAAATTAAGACCTCGATATTTTGGTTGGTATCGACATTTTAACCGTTGTTAAGAACACATTAATCGTCAGATAAGATAATTTAGAGTTATTTCTATTTTCAAATCTTCACGAGCTAAATTGTTGTATATATCTTAAATTTTGGAGATAAAATAGGATCATTTTCAAATGGTAGGGAACTAAAAACAATTTTTTTTGGATAATTTAAATAGTATTTATATTTAAGAGGGCCTTATTGCAGTTGACTTTTTCCATGTTGATCCTTTCGGTTGAACTTAAACGTCACTGCAACTGGATGAGTGGGAAGTTGCTTTATGAGCTTGCCGTTGGAAAGGGTATTTTGATGATAATATCTAGAAAATTTTAATTTCTTTTTCCTTTTTATGTAGTTCATTACATTAATTGAAGGTTTGAATTTTATTTTAATTTTTGAGGTTGTAGACTTATTTGACTTTTTAAATATTCTATTTTGATTTTTTTTTTAAACCTTCTGATGTTCTATTTTAGTTCTTCATGTTAATTATATACCTATTTTAGTTTGTACTTAGGGGTTGTTTGGGGCGCTGAATTGGTTATAATATCTGGTGGTTATAATAATCTGGAGATTATAATAGTCTGGGGTTATAATAATCTGTGTTTGGGGTGCAGATTATTATAGTCTGGGATAAAATAATCTGTGTTTGGGGTGCAGATTATTTTAGTCTGAGATAAAATAATCTGTGTTTAGGATGCAAATTATTTTAGTCTGTGATAAAATAGTCTGTGTTTGGAGTGCTGATCTGTTTTAACATGGGGTTCTGAATCAAAGGTTCAACTGACTGTTTCTTTTTCTAGTTTTTATTATTATTATTATTATTTTATGATATACGATTCACTTTGATTTAGGGTTATGTTTTTTTTTTTTACAAAACAAAAAAGTTTAGGATTTGGTATAGAAAAATCATATTAGTTAATTTTTAGTATTGCCAAAATAAAAATTGTAAATGTTTAGTTCAAAAATCATATTAGTTTTTTTTTTTTTTTTTTTAATCAATAAAATCATTTGAAATAAACTTGAGTGTGGTAAATACAATTTCGTTTGAATGTTCTTTTTTTTTTTTTAAGTTGGTTAACCTTCGATGATGTCAACGACTTTTCCGGCAACCTTCGATGTTTTTTTTTCTTTATTTTCATTTTTTATATTTTTCAAAATGAAAATGAGAAGAAATATGAAAAAAAAAAAAGAAAAAAAAAATCGGTGGTCGGAAAAGTCGTCGGCGGCCGTCGGAAAAGTCGCCATAAACTTCGCTGCTGACGGCGGCCGACGGTCGTCGAAAAAGTCAAGGAGTCGCATGGAAGAAGAGAGGAGAGAGTTACTGTAGAAAATGGATAGAATAATAGGGTGGGTTGAATGATGGTTACTGTAGAGAATGGATAAAATAATCGGGGGTAAAAATAACCCACCTCACCATTTATTTTTGTTGATGCCCCAAACACTGAATAGGTTATAATAAAGGGGGTTATTATAACCTATTCAGTGCCCCAAACACCCCCTTAATGATTATCTATACAAACTAATGTCAAAGACTAAAATAATTCCTCGGTAGAGTTTGAAGAAGAAAGAACATAAAAATAAGCATGAAAATGGATGAAACTCAAATAAATTTAAACCTTAAACTTATGAGTGTTAAAATATAATTACCTCTTCAAAATCAATTAAAAAAAATTGTTTAGGTTGAGGATCCCATATTCAAAAAATAAGTGAAGACCTCACAATTAATAAGATATATGAATTACTCCACTCAATTAGTTTAATTTTGAGATGAAACCCTATGTGTTATCTAATAGTTTGCCAGTCAACTAATTAAACTTACAAAATTGCTAATATAAGTCCAACTGGTTAAGACACATGTCCTTGATTAAGGAGTCAAAAGTTTGAATCTCTATCCTTGACCCTATGGTTGAACTATAATAATAATAAAGGACTTAGAGGGATGAGTTCAATCCATGGTGGCCACCTACCTAGGATTTAATATCCTACAAGTTTCCTTGACAACCAAATGTAGTAGGGTCAGGTGGTTGTCCCGTGAGATTAATTAGTCGAGGTGCACGTAAGCTAGCCCGGACACTCACAGAGATATAAAAAAAAAAATATAATAATAATAACTCTCAAAAAATTTAAAAAACAAATTTCTCAAAATCAAGCTATAAAAATGTCTAAATCTAACCATAAGATTAATTCTCAACCCTAATCCCAAACATGCAGCGGTAAAAAGACTTCAAATAACATCAAAATATTGTTCAAATTTTGAGAGGATAAACTTAGCTTAATTTATTCAATGAATTTGAGACCATTTAGTTTAAATTCAAATCAATTTGATAGAAATCATGCGCTTTAAAGAAACTAGTATAAAATTTTTTGAAAAATAAACAATCTCTCCTCATATCATTTATAATATTATACATGAGCTATTCTCAATAGTTAATGGATAAGAAATATAATAAAATGTTCAAACTTTGAGAGGATAAACTATTTGATTTCACCAATTTTCTTGTGGTAAAGAAAGAACTTGGTTGGTGATAAGATTGTTATCTCCAAGTCTAAGTTAATAACGTTAGACACAAAGTTGAAAAGTTTCACTTTTTTTTTTTCTTTAAAAAAAAACATGTCAATTTAATTAGATGTTGGATGGCAATGTTGTCCTTCACAGCTTAGTGATCTTAGATGTTGGTGTGGGGTTCACAATTGTTGGACTCATTACCCTTATCGATCTCATGAATTTCATAATATCTCTTTTGTAGGTTTTCTCAACCATGTATTTGGATTCTTATTTTTTTAAAATAAAATATATGTAAATGTGAGTATATTAACAGGAAAATATATAATGGTTTATTACTATACTCTATCCAAAAACAATTTATAGCTAGTATTTTCTCTTTTTGTGCGTGTTTGGTTTAACTTTTTAAGTATTTAATTTAAAAAAAAATCATTTTGAAAAAATCATGGAGTTTGGCAACTACTAAAAATGACTTATTAAAAAATGAGATTGAGAAATAAACTATTTTGAGAGAAACACTTGAAAGTAAATTTTTTAAAAATAGTTTTTAAGTATATAATAATTTGTGTATAAAAACACTTACAAGGATATGTAACAAAAAAATAAGAATGTTTAAATTCTAAACAACTTTTATACAAAATGTTTAAAATAAATTGCATTCTTGAAAAACATTTAAAACTAAAAGATATTCCAAACAAACCCTTAATTTAATCTATTTAAGAGTACTAAACTTATATATATAGTTTTTTTAATATTAGAATTTAAATTGGGATGGAGGTTCAAGTCTTAAACATCTAAAATAGCTTATTCATATTTTGACTAATTATTGAAGTATATATTTAAGTCAATTAATCTTCTATGTGTGCTTACTTGATAAGATTTTAGGTCAAACAAGAACTCTTTTCTCATCAATAAAATTGAAGATTTTTTTTTTTTTAGTTGAAAAAAGGTGGGAGGGAATATGTGACTTACGAGTCACTGGTAGTAAGACTATTAGCATATTAATTAATTAATTAATTAATTAATTAAAGTATGAACAGGTTAGATAAAAAGAGGAAACAAGTTAGATAAAAAGAGGAGAGAAGAGGAAGGGAGAGGAAGATACTCAAATTTATTACCTTCTACTCGATTAATTACCATTTTGGAACTCTCTAATTAGTTTTTAGGATACATATCTCTTCCAAATTCAAAGAGATCACAAATTGGAACAAAAATCAAAACAAAATATTCTCTATTCACTACTTCAAAAGAAAAAAAAGATTACGATATTTATATCTATTTCATAAAAGATCATACTTCAACTTTTCATCTACAACTATATCACTGAAGTAGTAATCTTTAGCATCTTCATGAAGCCATTTCTCAAGCAGTTCCATCGGCAATAATTCCTCACTCTCGTCCATTTCACTTTCCCCTTGAAAAACGCTCGTCTCCGGCGACAAATCCGAATTCGACGACTCAAAAGAATCAAAACCCAGAAAAGACTCCATCGATTCAGATAAATCCACCCCCTTACTTTTTCCTCCGCCGCCCTGGTCGGAATCCATGGTCGGCGGCGAGCTGGACCGGCAAGGATTGTTCGTCGGTGGGTTTTTGTTCCACTCTTTCAGCCACCGCGCGATGTTGTCGGCGCTGGACGCATACGCCGGAATTTGGTGATGGGGCGTTTTGGGCTCTGGCGGCGGCGGAGGGGGCGGTGGTTTGGAGGTTTCCGGCGAGAGGGCGTCGGAGAGGGCTTGTTTGGCCATTTGGATGTCGGTTTGGAGTCGTCTCTCCCACTGGCCTCTTGAGGTGAAAAGAGTATCGCCGGCGGCGGAGATATCGGTGGGCGGAGAAGGAGATGAGCGGTGGTGGTTGTTGAGCTTCTTCTTGAGATGAGTGTTCCAGTGGTTTTTAATGTCGTTGTCTGTTCTTTGCGGAAGGTATGAAGCAATGGCCGCCCATCTGTTGCCAAGAAGAGCTTGAAGGTGAATAATCATCTTCTCTTCATGGTGGGTGAAATTACCCCTCTTGATCCCAGGCCTAAGATAGTTGGTCCATCTGAGCCTGCAGCTCTTACTGCATCTAAGCAAGCCTAAAAGAAGAAGAAATAAATAAATAGAGAGAAAAGGAAAAGGAGAAGAAGAAGAAGAAGAGTAATTTAATTAATTACCAGTATTGGAAGGAACGGCTCTCCAATTGGAAGGGCCATGTTGTTGAATGTAAGAGACTAAAAGGATGTCTTCCTCGGGAGTCCAAGGGCCTTTCTTGACGCCTTGTTTGTCACAGCAAGGAGGGCGACCCATTGTTGAAATGAGTTGAGAATAATAATGTAATGGGGAATTGGGGATTGTTTAAATAGAGATTTTGGAGGCTGACTTGGAAGAAAGGGATGGAGCAGAGTCAAAGGGGAGAGGCCGAGAGGAGGAGACCATTAAAGTTTTCTATATTACACACAGAAATCGAAAGTCAAGCTGCCGCCTCTCAGCCGCGAGAAACCGCGTGGCAATCAATGTTCTCTTCCCACTGCCCACTGCCCACTGCAACACTCTTCTCTCTCTCTCTCTCTCTCTCTCTCTTTTTCATTTTCTTGTGATCATCTTTTTTTCTTTCTTTTCTCTCTCTCATTTACTTGTGAGACTCTTGTTTTTCTTTCTCTTTCTCTCTCTCTCACTTGTTTAATTCTTTTTTGGGTAAAATACCTTTTTGGTCCCTCATGTTTCAGGTTTGTTTCCAATAAGTCCCTAGATTTCAAAATCGAACAATCAAGTCCCTACTATTTCAGAAATGCTTCTATTAAGTCCCTCCACCGTTAATTTTTTTAACGGTGCTGACGTGGCAGTTAAAAGTAATAAAATAATAATTTTTAAATTAAAATAATAAAAAATTAAAATTAAATAATTAATAATTAAAAAAATAAAAAGAAATCTCTACTCTCTCTCCTCTTTCTCCCCCACCCCCGTGACCTTCTCTCTCCATCCTCACCTTCTCTCTTCTTCTTCCCACCTCCTCCTCGCCGACCGGCACCGCCGCCGCTCTCCACCACCGCCGCTTCATTTCTTCTTTCTCCTTCATCCACCAAATCTCTTTCCCACCTCCTTTCCATTGAACATCACAACAACAAAACACAACAACGTTCTGCAAGTTTTCTGCAATCGTTCATGAATTACAACCTTCACAGCCAACGAAATCTATCTACGCCATGAATCTGCCATGAATGAAGCTTCTGACCTTTACTTTCACAGCTCCACTCATCCTCTTCACATTCTTCGCAATCCCAAACAACTCTCCTTCCTCCATCTTCCTGCTCGAAGAAACCAAAACCACTTTCGTTCCAAAAAATTCATCTTAAATCCGCTCGAATTCGCTCAACACCTCTTTCAAAATCCCCAATCTCTTCTTCTCAATCAACATCTTCGTCATCTTCACCACAAGCCTCTCAAACCCTCCTTTCGCTGCAATTTCCCTCACCAATCGCCCTTCTCCTCCTCCCCGACCAACGGATCGTCCAAAACCCATCTGATTCGCTTCGTTCTCGGCAGCTTCGAGAATCGCCCAACGTCCTTCGCCACCGAGTGAACCGAGCGCTAGATTGAGATGCATCCACGAGCACAGCGGCGTATCCGGAAGACGACCGGCGGTGGAGGATCGGTGAAGAGGAGCGCCGCGTGGAGGAAGGGGAAAATTTAAGCAGATTTAGGATTTTCTGCGTAGAGAGAAAATTTGGGGGTTTTGAGATTGAGTTGGATCTGCGAGAAGGCGAGCGGTGAGGAAGACGAGCAGTGTGATTCTTGAGGTGAAGAAGCTCGCGAGATGGCGTTAGAGTCGATGGAACTCTGAGGGCTGAAACAGAGGATGTTAAAGTATCCATGGAAGATGAACAGAGAGATTGGGAGAGGGTTAGCTGGAAGATGAAGAGTTAGAGTTAGGGTTTCTGTGGAGGTTAATCGCCATGGAGATAAGGAGGGGATTGTGAGCCATTGATTTTGGGAATGGGATTTCGAAAGGATAGTCTGAAGCAGTGGATGTTTCGATGAAGTCGAAAATTAGGGTTTGATTTTGTTGGTGAATTGATGGTTAGGTTTGCAATCTTATCTCTTTCTTCTTCTTTTTTCGGGGGAAACTCCGACGACGGCGAGGAGGTGGGAAGAAGAAGAGAGAAGGTGAGGATGGAGAGAGAAGGTCACGGGGGTGGGGGAGAAAGAGGAGAGAGAGTAGAGATTTCATTTTTTTTAAATTATTAATTATTTCATTTTAATTTATTATTATTTTAATTTAAAAATTATTATTTTATTATTTTTAAACTGCCACGTCAGCACTGTTATTTGCCACGTCAGCACAGTTAAAAAAATTAACGGTGGAGGGACTTAATAGAAGCATTTCTGAAACAGTAGGGACTTGATTGTTCGATTTTGAAACCTAGGGACCTATTGGAAACGAACCTGAAACATGAGGGACCAAAAATGTATTTTACCCTTCTTTTTTTAAATTGAGTTATTATTGTTTTGTTGGTTTCTATTTGCCAACTCATTAAATAACCATTTTTTTTTAAACAGGGAGATCGGTGGTTTTGTTAGAAGATAGAGTTTCTTTTCTTCGTATTTCTATAATGGTGTGAAAATATTTGTCAATATTAGTAATTAAATTTTTATATTTGGAAAAATATTCTATAAAAATCACTAATATCATAAGAATTTGATGGTATTTTTTATTTTATTGATAAATTATTGGCCTAACCCAAAATTTTATAGTACAACTTTTTAGAGTTAAAAAAACAAAGGTATATGTTGGTAGTAAAGAGAGAAAACTACAAAATATTGATAGAATATATGGATGAAATATCAATCATTTCAATCATATGTCAACAATTTTCTGAAAGAAAAAAAAAATCTCCTCCTTATTATTATTGAAATAAAATGGAATTTGCAACCATGTCATTAGTTTTTTAATGTTGTAAATATAGCAAAAAAAAAAAATGTGGGCCCACCTAAACATTAAAGTTGAAAAGTAAAAAAAACCCCTAAAAAACGCTGGAAGTTGGAAGTTTAAAAAGTATATCAATGGTGTTATTGATATACTGTATATCAGGTATATCATTCATTTATTTAGTGTACTGATATACTAGATATTTGATATATCAATCAACTGATATACTCAATATATAGTATATCAGATGAATATTTCGTGAATATAATATACTTCATTTATGAAGTATACACATAAGTTTTCATTAGTTTAGATATCTTTGATATACTTCATCAATAAAGAATTAGATATATTAGCTTTATTTTGGGACAATATGTGTGGCAAGGGATTTAAACCTCTAACCTCTTGGTTAAATGTGTATATCTTATGCTAGTTGAGCTATGCTCATGTTGGCAAATATGTCATCAATATACTATACATCATCTTAATAGTATACTACTGATACACTAATGATATACGTGAAATTACATTTTTAGTGAGTACTAATACACTAATGATATACTTAAAATTGCATCTTATTGATATACTTATAACAAATTTTGCATTCCACAACCTTCATAATACACCAACAATTAAAAATATATATCAGTGATTTTTTTAATAACAAGTCTATCATTGATGTATTTAGCTACTCATAATCAGATATATCAATGTTATTAATTATTTGAGTAGTATAAAAAATGATGTAAATTAAAAAAAAAAACAAAAAACAAATGAGGTATATCAATGATATATCAACATTCATGATAGGTATAGAAGACAAACATTTCATTTAAAATATGTAAATAACACAACATAATTCAATAAAGAGAAAAGAAAACATAACAAATATAAGTAAAGAAAGTAACATATCAAGTATATCATTGGTATATCAACATTTAATCAGGTATATCAAATGTTATGCTTATTAAATCAAGTATATAGTAGGTACATCATTGTATTCATTCGAGTATATCAAATTTGGTATATCTTTATATTTCGCATATCAGTAAATATAAAGTATATCAGATATACTACTAATATACCTGTTGATACCAACAAGGGTAAAATTGGAATAATAAAAAAAGCTGAAATCAGATTTTTAAACTTTTGCTATGTTTGCAAATCTAAGAAATCATAGCTAGATTTGCAAATATCCTAATATTTTTTGCTACCCATTGCAATTTCCCTTATTATTGAATCCACGATTATACCAATATTTCATAGATATAACGGTCAATAATGACAATATTGTTTTAGTTCAATAACATTTTGGAGGAAAGAATTCGATCTTCTAACCTCTTGATCAATGATACATGTCAATTATTGTTAAATTATGCTCAACTAACCCACTTTGAGTGAGTGGATCTAATTTAAAAGGAGGATTGCTTCTAAATATTATTTTCTTGATACTAATTTTGAAGAGAATATAGTTGTTGACCATTTCTAAAATTATGATCGTATTAATGATGGAAATACACGAAATTGTCTCTTTCAAAAAGCGATTTGATGAAACTATTTTACCAATTTAGCGCTATTGTTCTTTTTTCAGAGGTCAAGTTTGATCCTATATTGAACTTAATTCCTCCCCATTCTACCAATTTAGCGCTATTGTTCTTTTTTCTCTTAAATAACATAATTTTTATGACCTATATTTGTAAGCATTTCAAAGCATTCTCTTTCTTTAAAAAAAATTAGACCTAAATAAAACTCTCTTCTGAAACAATTGCTTTTGATGTGTATTAATGAAATTATATTTTCAAGAAAAGATAAATTACATCAATAAATTTTTGTATGAAAAAATTAACTTAAAAAAAAAAAAAATGTATGTTTGGCTTTACTTTTCAAGGGTTTAATTTTGAAAAAAAAAAATCATTTTGAAAAAAATTCTAGTGTTTGGCTGTGACGTCGAGTAGAGGAGAGATACATGAATGGACCGAGACCACATCGACATGAAAGTATGATCAAGATAAGCTTAAAAAGAATTAATAGTAACTACCTATACCAATAAAGTTCATAGGAGCTTTGAAGTTAAGTGTGTTTGGTTTGGAGAAGTTCTATATATATTAAGTGACCTTCAAGGCGTTTCAAACCGGCATATATCAACCTTTTATACAGTCTGGGAAAGTTCAACCTAAAATAGACTCCAAAATAATTTAATCGCAGTAATTAGTTTTGAAGATGATTTTGAGAATTATAATTTTAAATTAATCACTTTTACCATAAATTTAATTTTTTTTAGAAAAGATTTATCTATCAATTATTCTTTTATTATCGCATAATATCAACTTTCCAAAAACAATGCTGGTCAAGTACTTAAATATTGTGATGGATTAAAAAATATATCTTAAATAAGTTAAATATATATGCAGAACTCAAAAAGCAATATGACCTCAAACTAAAAATTTAGAGGTTAAAAATCATTAGAAAGTAATAATTTAGGGCCTGTTTGATAACCAGTTCATTTTCTGTTTTTAGTTTTTAGTTTTTGGTTTTTAAAAAACAGGATGTTCGGTAATTAATTCGGCCCCGTTTGATAACCATTTCGTTTTTTGTTTTTGGTTTTTGAAAATTAAGCCTATAAACACTATGTTTATCCACAAGCTTCTTTGTTTTTTATCTACATTCTTTCTCGTGTTTTTAAAAACCAAGTCAAATTTTGAAAACAAGAAAAAGTAGTTTTCAAAAACTTGTTTTTGTTTTTGGAATTTGGCTAGGAACTCAAATGTCTCCCCAACAAAAATGAAAACCATTGTAAGAAGATTGAGAGAAAACAAGCATAATTTTCAAAAACCAAAAACTAAAAACGAAATGGTTATCAAACGGGGCTTTCGTTTTTCAGTTTTTAAATTTCTAAAAACGTTTTTGAAATTTTAAAGAAAAACTCAAAACGAAAAAAGAAAGGTTTTCAAAATCGGAGTTTCGTTTTTTAAAAACAGATCATCGCCTCTTTAATGAGGAAATCCAAAACACTGAATCCTTGGCGTTCAAAATGGGCTTCAATTCCAGTATTCTCATTAATTGTTTGTTAATATAAAAATAATAATTCTTATTATTTTACTACTTTTATTATTACTTTAGAAAAAATCAAGCCTACAAAATCATTTATTAATAAATTGTTTGAAATTAAAATTAGATGTTTCGGTTAAAATTTATTATTTTACTATTTTAAATATTATAGTTTAATTTTGTTCAAATAAATACTATGTTTAAGTTTTTTTTTTTTTTTGAGGCATACTATGTTTAAGTAATTACCAGTTTGATTTTTAATAATTTAAAATTAAATCGATGTTTAAGACCAAAATAGTATTTAAACTTAATTATTAATATCTCAATCAAAGCATAGCTTAGTCCGATTACATTTCAAAAGTTGATAGTTTGATCCTTCATCCCACTATTATTGAATTAAAAAAAATAATTATAAATATAAAATATAAATCTCCCAAAAATTATAAATTATAAAATCTGAAAAAATAAAAACAATAATCAAATGTTCTTTTTATTTACAAAAAAAAAAAAAAAAAACAATACATGTTTGGTAAATGTTTTTTGTTTTCAGTTTTTAAAAAATGGAAAACCAAAAACAGTTATCAAACATGTATAGTTTTTGTTTTTTAAAAACCGAAAACCAAAAACCGAAAACTAAAAACTAAAAACCAAAAACCAAAAACTGAAATGGTTATCAAACGGGGCCTTAGTTTATGAACTTTGCTTTGTAACAATTTAGTCCTTGTACTTTCAATTTTGTAATGATTTGGTCCCTGTATTTTCAAATTTGTAACAATTTAGCTTTTGAACTTTAATAAGTAACAATTTAGTCATTGTACTTTCAAATTTATAACGATTTAGTCCCTATCGTGAAAAATTAATGTAAAGATTTAATTAAATTTCTTACCTAGATAGATTAATAAACTAATTTGGGACTCAATATGTTTATAAGCTACAAAGTTTAATCATTAAATAATAAAATTTGACATTTAATTTTGATGATTTTTTTTCTGACAAGGACTAAATTGTTTCAAATTTGTAAGTATAGGGACTAAATTTTTACGAATTTGAAAGTACAGAGACTAAATTGTTACTTATTAAAGTTTAGGGACTAAATTGTTACAAAATTGAAAGTACATGGACTAAATTGTTACAAATTAAAGTTTAGAGACCAAATTGTTACTTTCATGAAAGTTTAGGGACCAAAAAGTGATTTTAACCAAATTTAAAATAAACTTTTGGCTCAATTATAAAAAAATACCCCTGAATTATAGGGATTGTTTAAAAAATGTCCCTGAACTTTAAAATGTTTCAAAAATACTCCTGAACTTTAAAAAATGTTCAAAAATATCCTTAAGTTTTGGATGGAAAACGTTAAAGTTTTAGTTTCATTAATACCCTTAAAATTAACAAAAAAAAACTCTTAATTATTAGAAAATGCTCCTTTATTTCTCCTCTCACCGTAAATTAATCAAAAGTTTTATATATGATTTTGTTCTTTATTAATATTTAAGAAGTGTTAGAACCACTATACAACAATAGTTTCATTTATTTTTTGTAAAATGAATATAGATCAAAAAGTTAATGGGTAGTGGTTGGTGAGGAAATAATATTGAAAGGACTATCAACAAAATTAAGTCAAACACACGTAGAATTTCAAGAATGAAACAAAAGTTATCTTAAAGTTTTAACACAAAAATCTAGTCAAGCTCTTGGGATGATGTGTTGAAAGAGAAGAAAATCTTCAAGTCTATGAATGCATGACAAATAAGTAAAGTTTCTCACTAATTTTCACGGAGGAAGAATTTGTAGAGGGATAAAGGAAAAAAAAAAAGAAGCATTTTTCAATAAGAATATTTTTGAAATTTTTCGAAAATTAAAGGGTATTAATGAAACTGAAATTTTAACGTTTTCCATTCAAAACTAAATGGTAAAAGTATTTTTGAACATTTTCTAAAATTTAGAGGTATTTTTGAAAATTTTAAAAGTTAGGAGATGTTTTTGAAACAAAACCCATAGTTCACGGTATTTTTTATAATTTAGCTTAAACTTTTCAACTCATAAATCTTCACTAAATTAGGGGTGGAAAAGTCGTTTTTGTTTTTGCATAATTATTTTATGCTCGATAAAATTTAAACAAGGAAAGTGAAGAGGAAAGAAAGAGGAAAAAGGAAAAGGAAAATGAGAGAAATGAAAGAGTTTTGAAAAGAAATGGAAAGCTTGAATGAGTCTTGAGCATAGGGGCCTATATGGGAGGGGGGGGGGTGGTTATGCACACCTTTGTGATTGATTCTATTATAGCTCACCTGCTTCTAAGGGTTGAGTGATAGGGGGTAAAAAGAGCTACCTGCAGTGTGTTCAGTTAGGTCAACCAAGGGCTAAGCCTGGGTTAGGGGTCCCTACACTGTAGTGTGAAAGCTAGTACCTTGCAATATTAACATTGGTGTGTTTAAGGAGAAGGAAGAGGAAAGTGAATCCTTTTCTGGCTCTTAGGCTAAAAGATAGCATTCTAATTTTGCTCCAGTTGGTCTCTCGATCAAAGCCTAGTTTCAAGTGTAGGGGGAAGATAGGTGGAGGATCCCATAAATCTGCTCATGGCCCATTAGAGACTTTCCTTAGGAAGGCTAATCACACACACACGTGAGAGAATCTTGGAATGATTTGATTTGGTTCATATTTTCCTAGCTTGTGATAACGTCTCCTAGACTATAGGATGAGTAGATGTAGTGCGGGTTTGTGTGCATGATTAATTACCCGTCTGAATCTCTGCTGTTGATATCTCACTTATTTGTTCTGGATTCATGAGGATTGTTGGGTTTAGTGTGGAGGTGATTGAGCAGTCCATCCCCTGCTCAAATTGTTTACCTTGTTGATGTTTTAAACTGCTATATTTTGGGTGATTTTGTTGCAGGTAGCAGCTGTAAGTCATCAAGCCTGCACGGAACAATCTAGCAACTGGATTTGAGTTAAAGAATGACGGAGGCTTGAAAATCGACTAATTTTCAGATGAACCCCACTAGTTGCCTGCTTAGTGCTGGGATAGTGGAGATAAAACAGCCCCTGAGTTTGCCGTGGATGAAAAGGAAAAGGCATATGCAAATGGGCCAAGGCCCATTCACATTAGGTTTGCAAGCTTAGCTTATATATATATGTGTTTGTGTGAGGTTTGCAAAATAACGGCGAGAAAGTGGCCTTTTCTAGAGTTTTGCGGCTGGAGTATATTTCTTTAGTAGCTTGTGCGGCAATGAGTTTTTGAGAGATAAGAGTATTTCTCTTGTGGGTGAGGGTTTTTGTTTATTTGTTTATCCCAAGCTATCGGGTTGTGATACTTGGAAGTCAATAGCTATTGTTGGGCTATTGAGGGTTGGTTTGTAGCGTTATTGAAGGCTTCCTGTAATTTCCCAAATTCTAGTAGAACCTACAGTTGCAGAAGACTGGACGTAGTCCCGAGCTTGGGGCGAACCAGTATATTTTCGGTGTCATTTCTTTTTCCCTATCTTTTATTATTTTCGTGACTATTAATTTTGGCTTAACCTGTGGAAGGGGAGATAGTTATAATATTATTGATTGTCGTCATAATATTATTATTATTTGTATTTTGTTTTTTCTCCCAACAATTGGTATCAGAGCTTTTGGTTCAGGAGTCAATGGGTTTTGTAGAGCCAAAAAGTTTCGATGGAGTCATGAAGTTCGATGGGAAAATTTTTGGATATTGGAAGATGCAAGTCAAGGATTATTTAACTTGCAAGAAAGTGCATAAGACATTGAAGGAGAGACCGAAAGGGATGACAGACGAAGATTGGGCAACTCTAGATGAAGAGGCAGTTGCAACCATTAGGATGTGTTTGTCGATGGATGTGGCAAGTCTAGTAGCCCATGAGACAACTGCAGTCAAGTTGATGGAAGCGCTTACAAACAGGTATGAAAAACCCTCTGCAAATAATAAGGTCTACCTAGTTAAGAAGTTTTTCAGCATGCAAATGTCTGAGGATGCTTCTGTGAATTCCTATATTAATGAGGTTAGCACTTTGATTAATCAGTTAAAATCTGTTAAGATAGAGTTTTCTGATGAGGTGAATGCTATTCTGTTGTTAACGTTTTTACCTGATAGTTGGGAAACGATGAAGACAGCACTGTCTAATTCGACTGGAAATAACACTTTAAAATTTTCAGAAGTTTGTGATTTAGCCATAGCTGAGGAAATTCGTAGGCAGGGTAGTAATAAAGAGTCTACGGTAGGGTCAGCTTTGGTTATGACTAAAGGTAAAGATAAGGTTGACGAAGATAATGAATCGAGTAGCAGTAGGAAAAAGTGGAAAAGTAGGAATGAGGTAGAATGTTTTTACTGCCATAAGAAAGGTCACTTCAAGAGTCAGTGTAGGAAATTTAAAGAGGATTAGAAAAGAAAACCAGAGGCAAATATAGTCGAGGATGTTGTCTTAGTTTGTGTTGAGAGTGACACAACGTATAGTAACTATTCATTACATTGGATATTAGACAGTGCAACTTCTGTTCACATAGCTTCAGATAGGAGTTTGTTCACATCATTCACAGGAGGGCATCATGGCCTAGTGAGGATGGGGAATGGTAGAACCTCCAAGACTAGGGGGATTGGAGATGTTAGTCTGAAGACATAATGTGGAGGTAAATTGGTACTGCGAGATGTCAGGTACGTGCCTAATACCAAGATGAATCTTATTTCTATTGGTAAGTTGGCAGATGATGGTTACATGTGTGAGTTTGGTAGTCGCCAGTGTAAACTCAAGTTCGGATCCCAGGTAGTGGCAGTTGGTCACAGGAAATCTACACTGTACAGATGTCAGTTGAATGTTGCCAAAGGTTCAAAGAGACAGTGGATGCCGGTTAAAGCTGCAGATGGTAGTTGTAGAGGTGCAGTTGAGCCAGCAGCAAGGATAGCCAATTTCGATCAGTCCGATCAAGATCCTTCAGTTCAGAAACAATTGGGAAGTCCAGGAGAGAAAGTTGATGGCTATCGTGAATCCCCAGTTGTCAGACGCTCGAATGAATTGAAGAAGTCGCTCAGACGAGTTGAGGCATCAAAGTAGAAGGCCAGAGCAGTTGCTAAGGTCAAAGGTCAGGTTTCTAGCTTGGTAACAGGTTTGAATAGAGGATTCAAGCCATTCTCAGAGTGTATCTTCTTCAGGAACAGTTGTTCGGGTTGGAAGAAGATGACAGGTGACACCACTTAGCTGAAGTGGGAATACGTGTCAGTCTTTTTCGTCTGGGAGACAGGTCCACGTAGCTAGCCCATACCTCGGGGCGAGCACAGATGAGCTACAGTTATATTCTGATAGTTGCCTATTTTTGTGAGTTTGTTGCTTTTCAGGTATTTTGAGCCTTGGGGTTTACCAAGAAGATCAGAGATAACAGTTGTAGTGGGAGTAGATCCTTAGAGTTTGCCAAGATGTTTAGAGTTTTGTTGCAGTGGGAGACGAGATTGCTGCTTTGTCTCCAAGTGGGAAATTGCTGGGATAGTGGAGATAAAACTGAAGGATTGGAATTCCCAATTCCGTTACAGCGGAAGCAATTGGACCGTTCGTAAATTAATTTTGTTCTACGAAATACCAATACATTGGCAAAAAAGGTTAAGCGATGAGAAACATACCTCCGTTGACGACTCTGAATACTTCAACGGATGATTCTTGTTTGTTCTGCAACAACGAAGAACACCACCATTTGATCTTCCCAGCTATAACTCTGAGATTAGGAACGTAGTTGTGGGACTACCTAATCTTGAATGGGAAAAACACTAGAGAGAAAATTCTCCCTAGAGTTCTTGAGTTGAGAGAATATGAGAGGGAGGCTAGAGAGAATGCAAGAGTGCATTCTTGTGGCCTTATGTTGTTGTCCCTAAACCCTAGGTTTAGTGTTCTATTTATAGGAGAAAGGCCATGAATAAAATATTCATTTAAAATCAATTATTTCCATAACTGATTTAATCTTTTCCATAATTAATCAATTCCATGACCAATCAATTCCACAATTGATTAATCTTTTCCATAAATGATTGATCACTTCCATAAGTGATTAAATCATTTCCATAAATGATTAATTACTTCCATAAGTGATTAATCATTTCCATAATTGATTAATTTCCAATTAATTAATCACCAATTAAATATCATATATTTAATTTCAGACCTTCTATTAGTTAATTAATTAATTACCCAATTAAATATCATATATTTAATTTCAGGCCTTCAATTAATTAATTCTATAATATGAATCAAATTCATATTAAAATTTGTACTCCTTCAAATTCTCTTATATCCTATAAATTTATTATGAATCAAATTCATATTAATATTTGAACTTCTTCAAATATTTATTTCTCTCATAGACTATAGTTTAATTAAATCTCATTTAATTTAAACTAAATTAATTCATAATTAATTAATTCATCTTCTAATTAAATACCCTATATTTAATTAGACATATATTTGAACTCTTTCAAATATATCAATCTCTCAATTTAATAAAGTTTAATCTCAAATTAGACTTTATATTTTAATGCATCATTATACATTATATTAATTTGTATCTCATACAATTAACTTAATTCCCAATATGAATTTGAACTATTCAAATTCTCTCAAGATATATTTGTTCCTAATTACTCTTTACGAGCTAGCAGGGGGACCTAATGGACCTACAAATCAGAAGCTCCAATGATATGAGGTTAATAGATTAAACTCATTAATCAGGTTAACCAATATTCATTAACTGTGGGTTATTCCAATAAAGACCCACAGCTGAACTCTTCTCACTGTAGAACATTTCTGTGTCCACGGATATAGACCTATGCCGGTAAGTCAATCTTCCACGAGTGTTCGTAATCACGACTGGGTCAAATTACCGTTTTACCCTTGTGTTACATCTGTCTCCTTAAGTACCAGTGCTCCTCTAATGAACAACCTGTTTATGGTCCAACCATTAAACAGAAAGTCCCTCTCGGGCCAGTGAGAGGGCGGGATCCCTTTGTTCAAGTCCCGGAGTCACCACTTAAGGGAACACTCATCTACTTCTCCTAGATGTGGGAAGGAGTGAATTCCTTCTTGTGTTGTCATGTCCCCAGCCTCCCACTCGGTCTTGTCCCCAAAAAGGAAGGCATATTGAGTCGGCGTATTGGCCACTCTCACCCATGCTAATCAAAGGACAATCTCTCATGAGAAGGAGTTCATGACACACTCAGGATTAAGACTGAGTTACCTAGGTCATCGTATTGAAACAGTAAACTAACTAGTTAACGGTGTTACATCTAGTGGTTTACTATTTCGTGGTCCGGTCTTATGCAAACTCATTGCATAGGATACCCCCGCTCGCATGTCTCCTACATGGACGCCTTGGATTAATACGTCTGTATCGAATACAAAGCGGGCCGTATCACATAGTGTTACCAGGATAAGGTACCCAACATTATCCTTGTACTATAGACCTTTTAGGTTGTTACTTGAACACCAATCCCCGTATGTCCCCACATACTCGTTCAAGTCACATGTAAACAACCTTGGATCTTAGTTTATTGGATTTGGGTCAAATTGTGCAATATTTAACAATAACACTTTATTGTAGAAACTCAATAACACTTTATTGAAACAAATATACAATTTGTTTACATTCACTATCTACGAGTTTTAGGGCATAAAACCCAAGAAAAACAGCCCCTGAGTTTGTCGTGGATGAAAAGGGAAAGGCATATGCAAATGGGCCAAGGCCCATTCACATTAGGTTTGCAAGCTTAACTTATATATATATGTGTTTGTGTGGGGGTTGCAAAATAACGGCGAGAAAGTGGCATTTTCTAGAGTTTTGCGGCTGGAGTATATTTCTTCAGTAGCTTGTGCGACAGTGAGTTTTTGAGAGATAAGAGTATTTCTCTTGTGGGTGAGGGTTTTTGTTTATTTTTTTATCCCAAGCTATCGGTTTGTGATACTTGGAAGTCAATAGCTATTGTTGGGCTATTGAGGGTTGGTTTGTAGCGTTATTGAAGGCTTCATGTAATTTCCCAAATTCTAGTAGAACCTGCGGTTGCAGAAGACTGGATGTAGTCCCGAGCTTGGGGCGAACCAGTATATTTTCGGTGTCGTTTCTTTTTCCCTATCTTTTATTATTTTCGTGACTATTAATTTTGGCTTAACCTGTGGAAGGGGAGATAATTATAATATTATTGATTGTCGTCATAATATTATTATTATTTGTATTATGTTTTTTCTCTCAACACTTAGCTCTCAGTTCACGCTTTTCCAGGAGGGGACATATTTTTTCTGGCTAGCGTGTTTGGTTAGGAGGGGGGACGTCCCTTAGGGTGCTTAGATTTCGGTCTTCTGGTTCCTGTTTGCTGTAATGCTTGCTTTTGAGCGATTTGCCTTGTTTGCATGAAAGGTTGTTGTTATAAAAAAAAAAAAAAACGATGTTTTCTATCATTTCACAGCATGTAAGAAATTTCAAGATCATATGATTATCAAATATATATCAATATATATGCAAGAGATTCAAATAAACACAACTTATGTAAAAACTTGGATTGCTATCTTAAACAAATTTTCAACTATATTTATATATTTGGAGAAATCCTTTATTTTCATTATTATCATTTTTATCATTATTACATTTTATCTTTGCATAAAATAAGATATTTTTAAAATCTTAAATTATTTAATCATTTGAACTTTTTTTTTGAGGATTTTTATTTATATTTCCGATGCACTTGGATCTTTCAACTTTAATTTAATTTTGCGATCTATATCTACTTTTACCTTCATCTTTTAGCTAAATACTAAAAAAAAAAAAATTTTTAACCGAAGTGAGGTGATGTCATGCATGAAATATAATATATAGCTATAGCTAATGTATTAGGCATTTAAAACTTCGATGAAACATACTTTTGATTCCGAAAAGTCAACCAATATAAAATGTTGGAAGTGGTATATATTTACTATAGGAGAGGAAAGAAGCACACCATTACTAATAAATTTTAGGCTTTAGGGTAACCCTTTTCTCATTCTCTCTCTTTTTTAAAATTTTAAATAAGTGTTCAAATTAATACCTTATATGAGTTGAATTGCTTCTTTTCTTTTTTTTCCTTTCTTTCCATTTTTTTAAAATGATATATTAGTTGTTGACTTGATTTTGTTGGTCTTTAAACAAAATAATAGAAAAAAAACCCATCTATTGAAAAAGGTATAATATGAAGTGATGGATTCCAATAACTATCATTAAAAGGGAACTCATTTTTTTAGTTCGTTCTAGTTAGAAATACTTTAAGTTTTGATGTGTTAACTCTAAAATGTTAAATTTCTTTCATGTATTCTCTTGTTTGAGAGTGGAAGAATGGTGTGAGTAGTATAAAACTGACAGAGTTTTTTTTTTTTTTTTTTTTTTTTTTTTTTTTTTTTGTATTTGGAGTTTGGGAGATAATTATGTGTTATTTATAATAATTTTCATATAGTGAAATTTATTTATGATGTGGGTTGAGGTTCTTTCTCCAGTTTAGAAGTTTTCCCACACAGGTTCTTGGTTATTATTTTTCCTGCTAAGGGGTGTCAAAGATTTAGGTTCATGTGTGTTTTCTTGATTTTTTTAGTAGGTTCTATGGTTGTTTCATGACAAATGGAGGCTCCCTCCGATCAAATAAATTTATAATCCACGACATTGACCTACTTAGTAGTAGAAGTTCGGGGTCAAACACATGGAATCTTTTCACGTGAAATTCTTAATTTCTTTTCTTTTTCGGTAACAAGGGGGATTTGAGAGAATAATGAAATAAAACGAGAAAATAGAGGTGCTAGAAAGTAAAATTGCAGGAAAATCAAAGGGAAATAGTGTTGGGTTTTATGCCCTAAAACTCATAGATAGTAAATGTAAACATTTTGATATACTCAATAAAATGTTATTGAGGTTATTCAATATATGGGTGTTGAATTTGTTGTATTAGATTTGCATTAAATAACCCTAAATTCAATAAACTAACATCCTAGGTTGTATTATGGAGCTTGAACAGTACGTGAGAACATACGAGGATCAATGTTCAAGAAACAACCTAAAGGGTCTATAGTATAGGGATAAGCCTGGGTACCTTATCCTAGTGACATTATGGATATGACCCGCTTTGTATTTGATACAAACGCAGTGATCCAACGCGTTCATGTAGTGGACATGCGAGTGGGGGTATCCTATGCAATGAGTTAGCATAAGACCGGACCATGAAATAGTAACCGTTAACTAATTAGGTTATTATTTCAATAGGATGCCTAGGAAACTTAGTCTCAATCCTGAGTGTGTTATGAACTCCTGTCTTCGAGAGATTATCCTTTGATTTGTATGGGTGAGAGTAGCCAGATCGCTGACTCAATAAGCCTACCATTTTGGGGACAAGACCGAATGAGAAGTTGGGAACATAACAACACAAGATAAAATTCATTCCTTCCCGTCTTTAGGGTAAGTAGATGAGTGTTCCCTTAAGTGGTGTCTCTGGGACTTGAACAAAGGGCTCGACCCTCTCATTGGTCCGAGAGGGACTTCTGTTTAATGGTTGGATCTTAAACAGGTTGTTCATTAGAGGAACACTGGTACTTACGGACACAAAGGTAACTTGGGGGTAAAATGGTAATTTGACACAACTGGTGTTACAAACACTCGTGAAGGATTGACTTGTAGTTATTAGTCAATATTTGTGGACACAAAATAATTTATAGTGAGAAGAGTGCAACTATAGGTCTTTAGTGGAGTGACCCACAGTTAACGAATGTTGATTAATGTGATTAATGAGTTTAGTCAATTAATCTCGTATCGTTGGAGCTTCTGATCTGTAGGTCCATTAGATCCTCTTGTTAGCTCGTAAAGGGTATTAAGGTAATTTAGTCTTGAATTGATTTGAAATGTTCAAATTTATTAAGAGAATTAATATAATGTATGGTGATACATTATAATATAATGTACTTTATATATTTAATTAAACTTTATAATATAAATTTAATTTTGGATATTATTCAAAACTAATTTATGAGAGAATTAATTATTTGAAGGAGTTAAAATATTATTTTAATGTGAATTGGATTCGTGTCAAAACTAAAGGTTAAATTTAATGTGCATTAGATGCACATTAAAACTATAGGTTAGGAGAGAAATACATATTTGAATATGACTCAAATGTGAACTTAATTAAATATGAGGTATTTAATTAAGTAATTAATTAATTGATTAAATTTAATTTAATTAATTAAAATAATACTACTGAGAGATATTCATTTAAATATGATTTATAAATGATTACATTAATTAAATGTGATTTAATTAATTGTTTAATTAATTAAATGAAATTGAAATTGAATTAATATTAATTAATTAACTCCCATAGTTTCTGGGAGTTGCCAGGTATGTGGGGAGTAACTTACTCTCCACTCTCTCTCTCAAAGCCTAAGAAGTCATCTGGGAAGAAAAATATCGATTCATTCTTTTTGCATTTGAGAGCTCTCTCTTCCCAAGGTTGACTTCTCTCCCAAAGTTCTCTCAATCACATAGAAGAGTCATTCTCTCTTCTTATGAGGTTTCCTTGTCATTTCAAGTTTGGTCCCACAATCAAATCTGAAAATCCTAGAGAATAATAGAGGTTCCCGATTGGTGGTGTCTCTGTATTTTGGTCCCAAATTTATTGTGTTCGTTATTGGAGATCTGGAACGAGGAAGTTTGATTGTTGCTGTAAGGTTCTACGAAAGTAAGTATTTTCTTGATCTTTACAGTAGACAAATAACATGCTTAGTTTACATAGAATTTGTAGAAATTGTTTCTAAATTCTGTTTTTGCACAATGTATGGGTTTCTTGGAAACCAAATTGAATTACGCACGATTAACGTCGCTTCTGTTGGAATTCGATTCCTTCAAATAGATCAAACCTCAGAATCATGCAGTCAAAAATTTTGGGATTCAATTCAATTACATTTAATCATCAATTTCACTAAATATTCTTAATTGCACATTTAAGCCCGACGTACTCTTGAAAAAGCCAGAGAGTCGTGTTCCACTATCACAAACAAGCCAACACACTTAGCCTTATTCTAGCCTAAACTAGCTAATTGGTCAATTAACTAATTTAGCCCACATTGGGAACTAGCCATATTAGTCACAGATGCAATCAGAGGAAATTAACATCTTTATCACAATAACTAAATTACCTAGCCCTAGGTCACGCGTGAATCACGCCACAATGCACTCCTATTTACTACTTGTTATAGTAATTAAATTTAGCAAGTCGCGATCAAGGTTGTCAATCTCTCCTAACATTACTAAATTTATATTTATGAGTCTAAGATCACAAAAATGCACAATTAAAAGATTAAAGAACAAAAATTTCATTAATGTAAATTGAACTTACAATCTTGATGTCCCAATTACATGAAATAGGAGCTTAGATATTTGGAATGTAAAACCACGCTCTCGAGCTCGATCCATCATGAAAAAAAAACTAAAACTACTCTAAAAAGCTAAGAAATATGAAAAGGCACTGAAACTCAATGTAACTTTGCAGCTAAAAACGAGTACAAAGGTCTAAGGATGAATCCTTAATCGCAAGATACAAATTTATAATAAGCCGAGAGCATCGAGACGCTGTAAGTAGCATCAAGACACTTCGAAGGAATAACCCTTAGACGTGAAACACACGCGTTTTCTGCCAGTGGGGGACTCGCGATAGCGTCTCAACGCTATGCTCTCTATCTTGTAGCGTAGAACTTCCCTACTTGCGTTCATGAGCATTTGATATCCAAGCATTGAGACACTCTTGATTATGTCCACCGGCCTCTAATTTAGCTCGAATGTCGACCAATCTTTGACTCAAGGGAATTTTTGTCTTTTTGCTTCGATTTGGCACGTTTTCAACTTAGAATTGGTCTCAAACCTTTGTCATAGACCTACATACATATTTTACTCATTTTAAAGCATTTTGCACAAGGAATTCAATGAAGACAAGCGTTTTAGCTAGAAATATTTATACAAGCATTTGATGCTATCATTGCATTATCTAAATTTTCTCGTAAAAATGATTTCTTGTAACAAGCTTATGAAGGAATCGAGTGAAGGATTAAAATTCCCAATTCCGTTACAATGGAAGCAATTGGACCGTTCGTAAATTAATTTTGTTCTACAAAATACCAATACATTAATAAAAAGTTAAGCGATGAGAAACATACATCCGTCTGACGACTCAGAATTCTTCAAAGGACACCACCACAAGGGCTTCCCCACTATAACTCTGAGATTAGGAACGTAGTTGTGGGACTACCTAATCTTGATTGGAAAAAACTCTTAGAGAGAAAAATTCTCTCTAGAGTGCTTGAGTTGAGAGAATATGAGAGGGAGACTAGAATGAGACCTTAGGGTTAGGGTTCTCATAACCTTTCCTTTTATAAGAGAAGAAACCCTAATGTGAGGTTAGGAAACAATCTTGACCGTTAGATCAAGATCAATTAATTAATTGATTAAATCAATTAATTAAATGTTAATTAATTAATCATATTAATTAATTTATCTCATGCACATTTAAATCTTATTTAAATATAATTTCCTCACATAATATATAGTTTAATTAACTTAATTAAATCACATTTAATTAATTCAATTAAACTAATCAATTAATTAATTCCAATAATTAATTAATTTCATAATTAAATATCACCCATATTTAATTAATTACTCATTAGAATCATATTCTAATAATTTCCTCATAGACTATAATTTAACTAAATTTCATTTAATTTAAACTAAATTGAATAATTAATTAATTCATGATTAATTAATTCATCTTCTAATTAAATACCATATATTTAATTAGACATATATTTGAACTCTTTCAAATATATTAATCTCTCAATTTAATAAAGTTTAACTCAAATTAGACTTTATCTTTTAATGCATCACTATACATTGTATTAATTTGTATCTCATACAATTAACTTAATTCCCAATATGAATTTGAACTATTCAAATTCTCTTAAGATATAATTGTTCCTAATTACTCTTTACGAGCTAGCAGGGGGACCTAATGGACCTACAGATCAAAAGCTCCAATGATATGAGGTTCACTAATTAAACTCATTAATCAGGTTAACCAATATTCATTAACTATGGGTCATTCCACTAAAGACTCACAGCTGAACTCTTCTCACTGTAGAACATTTTTGTGTCCACGGATATATACCTATATCAGTAAGTCAATCCTTCACGAGTGTTCGTAACTACAGTTGGGTCAAATTACCGTTTTACCCCTGTGTTACCTCTGGCTCCTTAAGTACCAGTGCTCCTCGAATGAACAACCTGTTTATGGTCCAACCAGTAAACAAAAAGTCCCTCTCGGGCTAGTGAGAGGGCGGGATCCCTTTGTTCAAGACCCGGAGTCACCACTTAAGGGAACACTCATCTACTTCTCCTAGAAGCAGGAAGGAGAGAATTCCATCTTATGTTGTCATGTCCCCAACCCCCCACTCGGTCTTGTCCCCAAGAAGGTAAGCTTATTGAGTCGGCGTGCAGGCCACTCTCACCCATACTAATCGAAGGACAATCCCTCGTGAGTAGGAGTTCATGACACACTCAGGATTAAGACTGAGTTACCTAGGTCATCCTATTGAAACAGTAACCTAACTAGTTAACGGTGTTACATCTAATGGTTTACTATTTCGTGGTCCGGTCTTATGCAAACTCATTGCATAGGATACCCCCGCTCGCATGTTTGCTACATGGACGTTTTGGATCAATACGTCTGTATCAAATACAAAGCGGGCCGTATCTCATAGTGTTACCAAGATAAGGTACCCAACCTTATCCTTGTACAATAGACCTTTTAGGTTGTTACTTGAACATCGATCTCTGTATGTCCCCACATACTTGTTCAAGTTACATACAAACAACCTTGGATCTTAGTTGATTGGATTTGGGTCAAATTTTGCAATATTTAACAATAACATTTTATTGTAGAAACTCAATAACACTTTATTGAAACAAGAAACCAATTTGTTTACATTCACTATCTACGAGTTTTAGGGCATAAAACCCAACATCAAGAACCCAACAACTTAGTACTGTAGATAGTGTGGGTTGTTCACTATTTACATATTTGCTAGTAGTGTAAAGAAAATATATCAAACTTTATGAGTCCAATGATTTTTGACGGGACTTGTCGAAAGTCCGAGTCAAATGAGATTTATAATTCCACGGCACTAAACTACTTGCAGTAGTAGTGACCGGGGTCGAACACAGGGAAGGGGAGTTCTAATATATTATAGGCTTTTGCGCGAAATAACAGGTGGAGTTTGAATAGATTTTTAATAGTAAAAAGACGGGAACAAAACAAACAAAAAGATTTAAATGAAATGCAGGCAAAAATAGACTAAATACTAGAGAGAGAGAAACAATCAATAAGAAAAATATCATTGGATTCTAGGGGTTCGATGGATTGATTGATTAATTGGTTTCCTCGCTTGCTATAAAAATTAATTCTACAAAATTTCTATGAACCCGACATGCTTCTTGGTAATTCGGATTCTGCATCCTCCTTACCTGTGCTAATCAACTAATTAACCTGTTAGCCCGCGTGATTAATTAATTGATTAATATAAAATTACGCCCGCTACCCCTCATACTTTAGACCGCTAGAACACAAATCTAATCTAACTAACCGAATAAATAACCCGTTAGCCTGCGTGATTATTTATCGTATTAGTTGCATTACGGTCAAGGATCCGGAATTGCAAATTCAAATCAAGAAAGTAATTTTCTAGATTAATCTAACAATTTTTCCATGCATCTCAGGTTCTATCAAGCGAGCTATGCAACTTCGTATAGAAAAATGCAAAGGAATGATTCAAACCTATTGGCTATCTCAAATAAAGCATTCAAAGACAATGGTTTAATCAGGAAACCATGGATGAACATAAAAATATGGCAGAATTGAATAAGTTCCAACAAGCTCAACCAAATGAAAAAGTCAATACAATCCAACTACATCCCAAGAATCCAATGAAAAGGGAATTAAGCTAACATAATGGAAGAATACAAAGCAAAACTAATTAAGAAATGCATCCTAATCAGTTTAGGAATCAAAGAAATAGAGAGATATGAAAGAAAAACGGACTAAGTACAGAGAAAATCGTAAAATCTGACCTAACGGCGGACTAAACCGAAACCCTATATTTATAATAACCGTCGTAGCGTCGAGACGCTATGAAAATTTCATCCGTTTCGAATTCGCGTCAGCGTCTCGACGCTGACCCTTTCCCAGCCTTGCTGCCTTTTTTCTCAGTTTTATGTCGGTATGGGGCTTCAACCTTTGACTCTTGGTGCAATTCTTCAGGTCCGCTTCGATCCGTTTGGGTCTCTTCACCTCTTCGTCATCCAAGAACTTCGAGATGGCTCCAAAACTCCCTAATTGGCCCGAATTAACACCAAATTGTGTGGTTGGCTCCCTATATATGCTACCTATGCTCAAAGTACCTGAAATGAAGACAATTAAAGCATAAAATTCTTCTAACAAGCTCAGCTTAGAGGTAATAAAATAGCACGAATTAGGTGCTATCAAATACCCCCAACCGAAATCTCGCTAGTCCTCGAGCAAGGCACACACAAACCAAAAAAAATGTTGTTCATATAAATGCAAAGTGATTTAGTCCTCAAAGCTAAAAAATTTAAAAACTAAAGTAATCAAGTGGCATTCACACGAGACCCAATGGAGAGGCAAATCAAAAGTTTTCAAAGATAATCTTGCATAATAGAGTTCTATCTCACCTAAAGAGAACTTTACTAACCTGGGATTGATTTACTAAACTTTCATCTTATCTTCCCCCTACACTGGCACTAAGGTCTCGCTAAAAGGCCTAAATATAACAAACTAGGTTTCTTCCTCTTTGCCTGGGTGCCTGAATGAGGAATTCCTTTTTCTTTTTCTTCTTTTGCATTTATTTTTAGGACGGGGCACTAGCTTTCACACTACAATGCAGGGACCCATAACCCGAGTTTAACTATTGGTTGACCTAACTGATCACACTGCAGACAACTCTTTTTACTCCTAACACTCAATAACGATGCAAGCATGTTTTTTCTTTCAAGGAAAATAAAACAAGGAAAGATGAACACAAAAATATTCACACAAAATCTCACTCCACTTATTTTACCTCTCTTTTTTTTTATGGCAGGCGTAGTTCTTTTTATCTCCTAGGCAAGACTCCACACACTATTTTGCAAAAAAATTTAGACTTTCTCGCTAAACCTTACATCTATCGGGGTGACAATAAGAATATGAGCAAAATAACTCGCTCCTAGGCATTTAAATAATACTCTAAAGCAAGAAAGACACCCAACTTGTGCAAGATATATCCAAGAAAAAATTTAAAAAGGCTCCCTTTTGGGGCACTCATGATCACAACTCATCGAAAGCTAAAAAATTTGAAAAATTTGAGCCAATCCTTGGAAATCATTATCCCTAAAGCAAAAATATACACAACAAGCATGCAAGATATACATTAAGCGCAAACGCTGGCCTGACGCACAGATGCTCAGGGCCCAACAGAAAACAGAATACCCCACCCCCAACCTAAAAGGTTACATTGTCCTCAATGTAAAAAATTATGCAGAATAGGACAAATGCATAAGGAAAGAGTAAGAACTTCCCTAAAATTAAGCTCGTGGGTGGTGAATTTCGATTATATAAACATAAGAGCTCACTTTGGTACTGCCAACCTAAAAAGAAACAATTACAACCAACAAGAATCAAACACAACCAATCAAAATAATCTGATCTAAGAAAAAGAAATAACAAAAAGCAACAAAACTTATTCATTACAAATGAAACTTATTCATTACAAATAATTAAGGTCGTTTGCTCGACCAGATTCTCCTCGCTTTCTTTTCACGGTGGCCTCTCTCCACAAGTCCAAACCACATTGTTTTTGGATAATTCTTGCTTAATTAACTTCGAAGCCTGAGAAAAAAAATTAGTAGAAGCAGAAGTAGATTGACAAAAGACTCGTTCAGCCCTAAGTTTGGAGGACGAGCACATGGTGATACCACCAGCTTTGTCAGTGACGGTGACCTAGTGCTCGTCGACCACATCATACAACTCACCTTCAATGTCAGGGCATCTAATAGTAGAAGAATGCATCTCATTGTCAGTAACCATGCAAGAGTTTGAATTAGACGCACGTGAAGGATTGAAATTCCGAATTCCGTTAGCAGAAGCGCAATTGAGACCGTTTGTATGTAATTTAGTTTAACAAAATACCGGGTACATTGACAATAATATTTATAACAATTCTACAGGCTAAGCATGCATGAATTAGATCTAAATTTAATTGAGAATGAGAATACACAAACCTTCGTGGAAGACTCTGAAATCAAGAACGCCTTCTTGATTGTTCATCCTCAATGAACACCACCATTTGATCTTCCCTACTATTCTCTGAGATTAGGAATTGGATGGTGGGATCCTTGATCTTGAGAGGGAATTCTTTTTTTTTTTTTTTTTCACAGAGTAGGAAGACCTCTCCGTTCTTTTCTCTGAGAGATTATGAGAGTGAGGAAGATGGAGAGATTCTGCAGGAAAAACAAAAATGAGAGGATCTCATTTGACCCCTCAAGTGTGTGTTTAAGTGAGAGAGAAGAAAAATTAATATAATAATTAATTAAAATAAAATTTAATTAATTCAATATATTAATTAATCAATTAACAATTTAATTAATTAATAATGTAATTAATATCTAATATTTAATTACATGTGCATTAAATCATATTTAATGCACATCCCTCACTTAATATATAGTTTTAATTAAGTTTAATTAAATCACATTTAATTAAATTAATTAAACTAAACAATTAATTAGTTCATAATTAATTAATTCTCTGACCAATTAAATATCACATATTTAATTAATCATACATTTGAATCATATCCAAATGTGCATCTCTCTTATAACCTATAGTTTTAATACGAATCACATTCACATTAAAATTAATCTATAGATATTAATTTAATTAAATCACATTTAACTAAATTAAATTGAACAATTAATTAATTAAAAAATTAATTAATTTTATAATTAATTAAATATCAACCATATTTAATTAATTACATATTAGAATCATATTCTAATATCTCTCTCATATGTTATAGTTCAATTAAATCACATTTAATTAAACTAAATTGAATAATTAACTAATTCATAATTAATTTATTTATTTACTAATTAAATATCATATACTTAATTAGTCATATATTTGAACTCTTTCAAATATATTATTCTCTCAATTAATAAAGTTTAATCTCAAATTAAACTTTATATTATAATGTATCACAATACATTATATTAATTGTATCTCATACAATTACCTTGATTCCCAAGATAAAGTTGACCTATTCAAATTCTTTCAAGACTAATTGTTCTCAATTGCTCTTTACGAGCTAGCAGGGGGACCTAATTGACCTACAAATCAGAAGTTCAATGATATGAGGTTAACTGACTAAACTCATTAATCGAGTTAACCAATATTCATGAACTGTGGGTCACTCCACTAAAGACCCACAGTTGCACTCTTTTCACTGTAGAATGTTTCTGTGTCCACGTATATTGACCAATATCGGTAAGTCAATCCTTCACGAGTGTTCGTAACTACAGTTGGGTCAAATTACCGTTTTACCCCGGAGTTACCTCTGACTCCTTAAATACCAATGCTCCTCTAATGAACAACCTGTTTATGGTCCAACCATGAAACAGAAAGTCCCTCTCGGGCCAGTGAGAGAGCGGGATCCCTTTGTTCAAGACCCGGAGTCACCACTTAAGGGAACACTCATCTACTTCTCCTAGAAGCGGGAAGGAGTGAATTCCATCTTGTGTTGTCATGTCCCCAGCCCCCCACTCGGTCTTGTCCCCAAGAAGGTAGGCTTTATTGAGTCGGCGTGCAGGCCACTCTCACCCGTACTAATCAAAGGACAATCCCTCGTGAGAAGGAGTTCATGACACACTCAGGATTAAGACTGAGTTAACCTAGGTCATCCTATTGAAACAGTAACTTAACTAGTTAACGGTGTTACGTCTAGTGGTTTACTATTTCGTGGTCCGGTCTTATGCAAACTTATTGCATAGGATACCCCCGCTCGCAAGTCTCCTACATGGACGCCTTGGATAAATACGTCTGTATCGAATACAAAGCGGGTCATATCTCATAGTGTTACCAGGATAAGGTACCCAACCTTATCCCTATACCATAGACCTTTTAGGTTGTTACTTGAACACTAATCCCCGTATGTCCCCACATACTAGTTCAAGTTACATATAAACAACCTTGGATCTTAGTTTATTGAATTTGGGTCTTATTGTGCAATTATAGACTTAATATGACAATAACACTTTTGTAACGACCCGACTTCTTGAATAGTCTTTTCGGGACCGTTACGTCAATGCATGCTTTGGAGGCCTTTTTAAATAAAAACATTTTAAAATATAAACACTAATTTAAGTAAAAACCTCAAAACAAAACTTTTATTCCTGATCCCTAATTTTAAAGGTTTTAAATATTCTTACATAATTTCTAAAATATAAATGTACATGGCCTCTAGAAAATTTCTCAAACAAATTTACGATTCAAATAAAGTAAAACAGAGTTCTTAAAGCGAAAGAAAAATAAAATATGAAATTCAGGTCCTCTCATGGCTGCCTAACAGATTCTCATCAATCGCCTTTCACCTGCCCTTGCCTTTACCTGAAAAAAAATATTTTTGAGAAGATTGAGTATTTAAAATACTCAGTAAGTGACCCTACTATTGAGGTTGGGTCACGCTTTAAACAAGTTTTAAAAATCAACAACAAATATCTTTTTAGTGGCTCTAAACTTTATTTTAACTTATTAATGAGAGGATATACATCAATTTCATGCACATCTTGGCCACATCAATTTCATGTGTCTCCTACGGAGGTCGTCAATTTCACGAACCTCGACTTAGGTACATCAATTTCATGTCTCTAAGTCGTGTGTAGGCATCTCTTTATGTACATCAATTTCATGTACACTTTCGAATATTTAAGAAAACTCATAAATAATTTAAACTCATACATATAATAAAATTTTGAGAGACCACCAACTCAAATATTTCAAACATCAACAAATGCAAGCAATAATAATAAATTTCATGCTTTCAACAATTTTTCATAAATGCATACATATTCAAACAACACATAAAACACATGAATTTTGGAAAATCAAACACGCGCACCCAATTAAAAATAAATTTCAACAATAAAGCCACTTACCTTGGCTTATAACTCCTTAATTTAAAACGAGAATTTAATTCTAGCAAAGCCGATCTCGCCCTTAATTGAACTAAGTGATTCCTACACCAAAACAATTTCAGAAATCACCCCAATAATCCTACTAATTTTCCTCACATATCTTAAAAATTCAAGAAGGCCAAAACGAGATCGAGACTTACACAAAACTCCAATTAGCGGCTGATCGGAATCCCAAAATCGCTCCAATTTGATAATAAACACTCCCAATGCCAAGAGAACCTTGAAATCAAAAGCCACAACTAATGGGTATACTTGATTAAACGATAAATAAGCCAAATTCACTCTAAATCTCACTTACCCACTCTGAATTTGCTGAAACTTAAAGGCTTACTAGAGCACCTCGCCGGAAAACGCCAAAGGAAGATACTCACGCGAAAACTCCGCTGGAAAATCGGCTTGAACTCGCCTAAGAAACAAATCAGTGGGCATTCAACACACAACGGAAACAAACTTAGGGACTAAAAGATCTTGCTTACCCACTCCAAACGTGCTTGAACCTCAAAGACCCATGTCGCCAAACACCCAAACGAAGTTGCCGCGCGAAATCTATCCGCGGACGCTGCTGCTGAGCCGATGCCGCGTTGTTCGAGGAGCTCGCCGGAGAAGACGATCTGAGGGAGTGCTGGCCAACGACAACGTGAAGAAGAAACACGCCACCGCTGCTCGAGCCTGCTGCTGCTGGAGTTCGTGGTCAGAGAGGTCACCTGCGCCACCGCTCGACGGGGAAGGTAAAACGCCGACGATCTTGTTGCAGAAAACGGTGTGAGGAAGAGCACGCCGAAGATAGGGAGTTCGGGTCTGCTGGCCAAAAAAAGAAGAGTTTCACGATGGGGGGCTGTTTTCGGATGGGCAAGGAAGAAGAAGGGAAAAGTGGTTTGGCTTGTGGCTCACCTAGGGTTTCGTGCACTATTTAAAAGAAGGAGTCTTGAGCTTGGGCTTGGCTCAACAATTTATCTATTTACAAAAACGCCATCCAACCCAAATTTTAAAATTTCACAAATTTTTAAAATCTTTTAATTTCCCACCAACTCCAAATTAAGGAAATTTGAAATTTACCATAAATTACGGACGTTACAACTTTATTGCTTAAACCTCAATAACACTTTATTGACACAAGTATACCATTCGTTAACATTCACTATCTACGAGTTTTAGGACATAAAACCCAACAACATGATCATTCACTGGGTCAGACTCTAGCATGTAATACTCAATCGAAGATGCATAAGGATTCTCTATATCATAAAAAATTTTAAAGTACAAAGTCTTGTCCTGAAAGCCTACTGATACAACTCCTTCTTCTAGGTCGATGACTGTCTTGGCAGTCTTCATAAAAGGACGGCCAAGAAGTATCGTCGCAGAGGACGGAGAGTGATCAGGATTAGGGGTATCTAAAACATAGAAATCAACGGGAAAGACTAAATCCTGTACCCTAACCAATACATTTTCAACTATCCCAAGAGGTTTTATGCATGACTTGTCTGTTAATTGTATAACTATGCTTGATGTCTTAATGTCAGTCAAACCTAACCCTCAATAAACAGAAACAGACATGACATTTATTGAAGCTCCTAGATCTAGCATGACATATTTTATCTTATAATGTCCGATAATACACGTGACGGGATTAAAGCCCTTGCACAGCGGAAACGATCAGACCATTTACTCAGTTTTTAATTGGGATTAAAATACCGTACTTTGGCAAACAAATACACAGCAGAAAAAACTTATTTAATCTACGGTACAGCAAGTATAAAGCATGTATAAATTGACATAAAGTCCTCTAGATCTAATCTAGATTGGATCCTAATGATCCAAGATCAAGAAAGACTTACCGTTAGGAGCGTTCTTGATCGTTTCGCCTAATGCCCTTGTCAACTTCAGGAAAAAACAGCAGCTTTCAAGACTTTTCTTCGCTGCAAATTGCCCACGAACACAACCAAAAGTGTTGCATCGGTATACTCACGTAGGTATAAACGTTGTTAGTTTGTGGGAACTTTATCTCTAAGGGATTTTGAGAGAAAATGGGTTCTCTGTGTTTTTTGGAAGAAGGAAAAAACGCAGAGAGGCCTTGTGTGATTGAGAGAGTATTGCGTGAATAAGCGTTAGTGTTTTCTGAATCAAAGATGAGGGAGTTATCTAACGGATGGAAAAACTCCCTTCCTAAAAACCCTCTTCTTCACTCGTTATGCTAGGTTAGTGGGGAGACCAGATAAGTTAAATTAACTGATGGTTAATTAAATTAAATTATTAATTAATGAAATTAAATTAAATTAACATTTAATTTAATAAAATTCATATAAAACAATTTTATACAAATTAAACCACATAACCTATAGTTTTAATCAAATTTAATTAAATTAAATTAAAACAATAATTAATTAATTCTCCAATTAATTAATATTATAATTAAATATCACATATTTAATTATATTTCTCTCAATTAAACTATAGTATAAATGTACATCTAATGCACATTAATTATAAACTATAGTTTTAATATGAATCAAATTTATATTATAATTTGAATATTCGAACCCCTTCGAATATTCAATTCTCCCTTAGAAATTTACCTCATCGTCCTTAGTGAGCTACCGGTGGGACCTAATGGACCTACAGATCAGAAGCTCCAACGATATGAGATTAATTGGCTAAACTCATTAACCAAGTTAGTCAATATTCATTAACTGCAGTTCACTCATTGCAGATATATTTCTGTGTCCACGGATATCGACCATCAACAGCAAGTCAGCCATTCACGTGTGTTCGTACCCCAACTAGGTCAAATTACCGTTTTACCCCTAGGTTACCTCTTTATACTTAAGTTCCAGTGCTCCTCTAATGAACAACCTGTTTGAGGTCCAACCAACAAACAGAAGTCCCTCTCGTGCCATAGAGAGGACAGGGCCCATTGTTCAAGACCCAAAGACACCACTTAAGGGAACACACCTCTACTTACCCTATAGTCGAGAAGGAGTGAATTCCATCTTGTGTGACTATGTTCCCAGCTCCCCACTCGGTCTTGTCCCCAAAATGGTAGGCTTATTGAGTCGGCCTGTAGGCCACTCTCACCCGTACAAATCAAAGGACAATCCCTCATGGACAGGAGTCCATAATCCACTCAGGATTAAAGCCAAGTTGCCTAGGTCATCCTAGTGAAATAGAAACCAAACTAACTAACGGTGTTACAGTTAGTGGTTAACTATTTCGCGGTCCGGTCTTTGTGCAAACTCATTGCACAGGATACCGCCACTCGCATGTCAACTACATGAACGCGTTGGATCATTGCGTTTGTATCAAAATACAAAGCGGGACGTATCCATAGTGTCACCAGGATAAGGTACCCAGCCTTATCCCTATACTACAAACCCTTTAGGCTAAATCTTGAACATTGATCCCCGTATGTCCCTACATACTAGTTCAAGCCTCATTCTATTAGCCTAGGATGTTTAGTTTATTGGATTAGGGTTAATAAGACAAGATCACACAAAATAAACATAGACAAATGAATTATACATCATTTTATTAATGTTCGGTCAAAAGTACATTTACTATCTACGAGTTTTAGGGCATAAAACCCAACAACACGATAATGTAAACATGCCAGGGTCAGAACATTTAACAGGTAAGTCATCAGACAGTTAAGCACTCACGTTCTCGCTAACCTCTTCCTTACCTGAGGATTTTTCTTTACCTTCGTACCAAGTTTTAAGGAACTCGACATAGGCTGGAATTTTTAAATTTGCCTCAAGTAATGTGATATTGACCTTTACTATCCTAAAGACATCTAGGTCATCCTGCACACTTGTAGTAGCAGGGTAAGTTAAATTCACAGGAGAATAAGGAAAAGAAATCATATGATTTGAATTTAAAAGAAGAAAATTTATCAGAAACAGAAGAAAATCCTAGAAGACAGTTCGATTTGGCCACTCCACTCCATATTACGCTCACATTTGCCTTCGGTGAAGGTGTACATATTACACATGCGGAAGCAACTGAAGATTGAAAGCACTTAAGACATTCAATTTTACTCCTAAAGCATGCATGTTCTAGAAAAGACAGAATAAAGAGTTTAGAAAACACCAACCTTTGTAGCTCACTTATGTTGAACTCCTTGTGGTGTTTGCCTCTCCTATGCTCCTTGGACAACCTCTAGAGTCTTCCCTACTATACTCCGGGCCAAGAACGACTTGTGGGAGTCTATATAAGATAGGGAATGGGAAGGGAATGCTTGAAGCATCAAGCAATGGAGAAGAATGAGAGATGAGTGAACTTTGAGTCCAAATTCCAGCAGCATAACATTAAGGAAAATGGCTCTCATGGCTTTGAATCTGATTCAAGCTCCTTTTAAAGACATTCTCCATGCAAAGCCAAGCCTCAAGACACAAGACACATGGTGTATTTGCAAGTTCAAGTGGATTCTAGGTGTACATCTCACAAGACATGCAACAATGCATGAGTGAGTTGTCTTTCCACTTTGAATGTTCATGCATAAGTGGATTTCCAACTAAATCCACCAAATACAAATTGAAATCTAATTTCAAGCTTGCAATTTAATGTTCATTTCAATTCCAAATTGAATTTAACATTAGGTAATTGATTTTGAGGCATTACAAAATGATTTCTTATGATTAATCCAATTAATCATTCTAATCTTGTGCAATAAATCATATATGATTCCTAATACATATATATGGTATTCAAAACACTTTTAAATACTCCATCTCTCATTTTCTAATTTAATTCATAATTAAATTATTGTGTCAAACACAATTTATGATAATACCCTTTTTTTCCCGATTTTGAACGATTCAAAGCTTCCTATCTTTTGTTCTAGGCTTAATTCCGATATGAGCTAGTAGGGGGACCTAATGGACCTATAGATCATGGGCTCCAACGATTCGAGGCTAACCGACTAATCTCATTGCCAAGCTAGCCAACATTCGTTAACTATCGGGACACTCCACTATAGCCCGATAGTTGCACTCCCCTCACTATAGATATATTTCCGTCCACTTGATTTAACCATGATTAGTAAGTCGATCCTTCACAGGTTGTTCGTAGCTATAGCTAGGTCAATAAGCCGTTTTACCCCTATAGTACTTCTAGTTCCTTAAGTCCCACTGATCCTCTAATGAACAATTGGTTTATGGTCCAACCAATAAACCGAGTCCCTCTCGGGCCAATGAGAGGGCGGGATCCCTTTGTTCAAGCCCCGGAGTCAGCACTTAAGGGAACAACCTCTCTACTATCCCTAATTCGGGTAGGAGTGAATTCCTTCTTGCACGACTATGTCCCCAGCTATCTACCCGTTCCTATCCCTGAAATGGGAGGCTTATTGAGTCGGCGATACTGAGCCACTCTCACCTATGCAGATCTAAGGATAAGCCCGAATAAACAGGAGTTCATAGTTAGCTCAGGATTAAGATCGAGTTACCTAGGTCATCACATGAAATAGTCAGTCTCGTCAGTAAACGGTGTTATAAAGCGAGAGCGACTTATTTCTTGGTCTTGGTCTTATGCAAACTCATTGCATAGGACGCCCCCACTCGCATGTCTCTACATGGACGATTTAGGATCACATCGTCTATACCATCTATAAAGTGGGCTGTTGGGTTTAATGTCCTATAAACTCGTAGTTTGTAAATCATTAAACATATTCTATTTCCAATAAAGACGTTATTGAGGTTATTCAGTAAAAGATGTTATTGAATATGTAAATTGCGAATGATTAACCTAAATCCAATAAACTAAGATCCTTGACTATAAAATGAATACTCGAACTATATGTAGGGACATATCGTAGGATCAAGTTCAAGTTTATAGTCAAAATAGTCTATAGTATAAGGATACGGTTGGGTGCCTTATCCTGGTGACACTATGGACGCGGCCCACTTTGTATTAAGTACAAACGATGAGATCCTAAATTGTTCATGTGGTGACATGCGAGTGGGGGCGTCCTATGCAATGAGTTTGCATAAGACTGGACCACGAAATAAGTCACTTTCTCTTTATAACGCCGTTTACTGAAGAAACTGACTATTTCTCATAGATGACCTAGGTAACTCGTTCTTAATCCTGAGCTATCTATGAACTCCTGTTTATGAGAGATTATCCTTTGATCTGCATGGGTGAGAGTGGCCAGCATCGCCGACTCGACAAGCCTACCATTTTGGGGATAAGATCGAATAGATAGCTGGGGACATAGTTTCGCAAGACGGAATTCACTCCTACCCATTTTAGGGATAGCAGAGAGGTTGTTCTCTTAAGTACTAACTCCAGGACTTGAACAAGGGGCCCCACCCTCTCGTTGGATCGAGAGGAACTTAGGTTTGATGGTTGGACCGCAAACCGATTGTTCATTAGAGGATTAGTGGAACTTAAGGAACAAGAAGTACTATAGGGGTGTAACGGTTATTTGACCTAGCTATAGCTACGAACAACCTGTGAAGGAACGACTTACTGAACATGGTTAAATCAAGTGGACGGAAATATATCTATAGTGAGGGGAGTGCAACTATCGGGCTATAGTGGAGTGTCCCGATAGTTAACGAATGTTGGCTAGCTTAGATAATGAGATTAGTCGGTTAGCCTTGAATCGTTGGAGCCCATGATCTATAGGTCCATTAGGTCCCTCTACTAGCTCATATCGGATTAAAGCCTAGAACATATTGATAGGAATTTTTGAATCGTTCAAAAACGGGAAATAGGGTTTTTATCGTAAGACGTGTTCGACACAATGATTTAATTATGAATTAAATTAGGAATTGAGAGATGAGGTATTTGAAAGTGTTTTAAATACCATATATATGTATTAGGAATCATATATAATTCATGACATTAGGTGATAAAGATTGATTGGATCAATCATATCAAAATTACTTGGAAATGTCCCAATTAATTGCCTAGAAATCAATTTCAATTTTGAATTGAAATTGAAATGAATTGCAAGCTGAAAATTTACAATTAGGATACAATTCATAATGGATTTAGTGGCATTTCCACTCTTGCATGATGATGCATAGTGGAAAACAACACAACCATGCACTAGATGCATGTGTTGTGAAGTAGACACCTAGAATCCACTTTGAGTTGCATCTTGGCCATGTGGCTAAGTGTCATGAAGCTTGTCTTTGCATGGGAGATGTCTATAAAAGGGGCTTGAATTAGATTCAAGAAGAGCAAGCTTTCATTTAGTGTTATGCTGCAAATTTTCTCCCTCAAATTCTCTCTCATTTCATCTCCTTCCAAAAGCTTGTACCATCAAGCATTCCCTTCTATCTTTCTTCTATAGACTCCCACAAGTCTTTCTAGGCCCAAGAGAATAGTAGGGAAGACTCTAGAGGTTGTCCAAGGAGCATAGGAGAGGCAAACACCACAAGGAGTTCCACATAAGTGAGCTACAAAGGTTGGTGTTCTCTCAACTCTATATTCTGTCTTTTATAGAACATGCATGCTTTAGGAGCAAAATTGAATGTCTTAAGTGCTTCCGATCTTCAATTGCTTCCGCATGTGTTATATGAACACCTTCATGGGCTGCGTCTCATAGTGTCCCCAGAATAAGGTACCCAACCCTATTCCTATACTATAGACCGTTTTGGCTATTACTCAAGCTTGATCCACTTTTATGTCTCTACATAAAGCTCAAGAGTTCATCCTATAGCCATGGATCTTAGTTTATTGGATTTGGGTAATTATATGTGCAATTTACTTTATTCAGTAATAACTTTACTGAATTAGTCTCGATAACGCCTTTATCGAATAAGTATAAAATTCGTTTATCATTCACTATCTACGAGTTTTAGGACACCAATCCCAACATTCGGATTACCTCAGGTTGAGCCGGAAGCTTTCCAGAGCTCTTGTTGTCCATCTTGCTGACTTGGGTTGCCAATTGGGTTATTTGGTTTCCCAAATTCTGGATGGCACTCCTGGTTTCCTGCTGGAATTGTAGGGAACTATCAGTAAGTTTCTTTAAAGTCTCATCAAAGGACGTACCTGAAGTAGAAGAACTCAAAGCTTGATTCTGCTTGAATATGAGCGGCCTCAGTTGGTTTCCATAACTGAAATTTGGGTGATCTCTCCACCCTGGATTATATGTATTACCGTACGGATTGTACGATCTTTGGTTACATTGAATCCTCCAACAACATTCACTTCTTCTCCTTCTTGGAGCTGGGGGTAGGCTTCAGTAGTATGGCTAGTCATAGAGCAGAGCCCATAGGCTTTCGCCTGCACCTGTCCTGAACATAAAGAGCGAACGAGCTTAGTTAACTCACTCATTTTAATGCGCATATCGCTTACCTCGCTCTTTGTGACGGCTTGAACAGGTACGACAGGTCCTCTCGTTCCAAACTACTGAGAATTCTCAGCCATGCTGGAAATTAATTGTCTTGCCTCAGCTAGCGTTTTGTTCACAAGTGCTCCCTCGCTGGCAGTGTCTACCATGCTCCAGTCCATGGGTAACAGTCCCTCATAAAAATACTGGATCAACAGCTGATCCGAGATTTGGTGATGCGAGAAACTGGCACATAGGCGTTTGAACCTCTCCCAATACTCATGGAGCGTCTCTCTAGTGATCTGCGATATTCCATAGATCTCCTTTCTAATGTTCATAGCTCTACTTGTTGGGAATAATTTCTCCAGAAATTGTTTCTTCATCTCGTGCCAGGTACTGATAGAACCGGAGGGAAGGTAATAGAGCCAATCTTTCGCTGAATCTTTCAATGAGAAGGGGAACGCCCTTAGATTGATCGCCTCTTTCGTCACCCCGTGTGGCCTCATCCTAGAGCACACAATATGGAACTCCTGAAGGTGCTTGTGCGGGTTCTCACCTGCACTGCCATGAAAAATTGGGAGTAAGTGAATCAAACCTGACTCTAACTCAAAATCACCTACCGTCTCGGGATAGGTAATGCAAAGCGGCTGCTGGTTCAGATTTGGCGCTGCCAATTGCCTCAACGTCCTCTCAGCCATGGCTGGGGCCTCAACCTCACCGAGATTATTTACTAGCCTCCTTCTTGCTCGCCTCCTTAAAGATGCTCGCAGATGATAAAAGAATCAAATATGCTCTGATACCAAATGATAAAGGAACTACCTCAATTATGTTTGAGAACTCCCCTTATTTCAGCTGAACCCCCGCAACAATAATAAGAATAACCCCATTACCTAAATGATAAGACAACCCCAAGAAAGTTAAACAAATTTTTACTTGGAAGGACGCTCAAAGATCAAAAAGAAAGGAGAACTCGTTCCTAACTTCAAAATTTCAAAATCTTCACAATCTAATTGATCAAACTAGATAGAAAGTTCTAAGCATGCATTCTAAACACAAGAATAGAAAGAAAGCACTAAACTCAATCTAAAATTTCATTCAAATTCAAATCACACTCCAAAACAGATGGGTAGTGAGTCTAGCAAAGTTAAAGAGCTAAGCAGTGCAATTCAAGTGATTAGTCCACACACTTAGAACACAATCAAAGGTATTAAAGGAGAAATCCGAATAACAACAAAGAAACAAGTTAAAGAAACAAAAAATGATAAAATGGAATAGGATTAGGGACGAAAGAAATGAACTTAGAACAAAGAGAAAAGAACAAAGTTGGACAGAATTGAAATGGTATGCAAAGTAGTTACTAAGTTTAATTCAAAAACTGATAAAGATGATGTTAACTTCGGCCAAATGATGAATAATGGAGTTTAATTCAGCCTTAGTAACAGATAGGAGTTAAATATAACAACAACAAAAGAGTATTGAATAAGTCCAATTGTGACTGCCACATTTAATGCCCAACGATTTTCTTTTGTTTGAATTTTGGATGTAACTGATACGTTGGAACTTTAAACGGTCAGATCTGAATCCAAGAAGAGAGTATTAACATTAGAACATTCATATCAACATGCTTTCAAACAATGAATACCAAGAAATCAACAAAAATTAGCTCTCGGGTTGTACAATTGTCTTTTGACAGATTTTCAAAATATGCCTAAATCACCCTGAAGCAAATCGATTTAGAAGTTCTCAAAGAAGAAAAAAGTTGTAGATTAGACTCCAATCTAAAACTTTGTAGAAGACAAGAACATGAATTGAAGAACGGAAATGATACTTTTTTTTTTAATTTTTAAAAAAACAGAATAACATGCACGAATTTACGAAAACTGAAGAAAAAGAACAAATAGAAGAAAGAGATAAACGCAAGGAAACATATGTTCGATCAAAGAGCCTAAGCTATGATACCAAATGTTAAGAAATTCCCAAGAAATGGATCTAACAACCTTGCAAAACAACAAGACCTTTAGATCTCAAATCTGAAAACCCCAAAGAACGATATGGAACCAACCCAAGGAAAAGTTTTGAATCGGATTACCTTGATTCAATATCAAGAGTAAAGAAAACTTGTTTCTAAACTCATGATTCAAATCACTCCACAAGAGGTTTGATCAACACCACTTGAATAACTCTAGCATGCAAGATCTAAAACACAAGAAATTGCACAATTTGGAAAACTCAGCTCAACACAAAGCTAACAGAAAACTCAATTCATTTCACTCAAAATATTCTTGTTTCAATGGTAGAAAAAGAAGGCTTTATGTAGCCTTTGACAAGCTTAACATAATTGGTTACAAAAGACCAAGAGACACAACTTTAATTGACTCATAAAATGGCTAAATGTGAAACCTACGTGAGTTACAAATGGCTGGCCATATTCAACTATAACTCTCATATTAAATGGTCTAAATAACAAAGAAAAATTGAAATATAAGCTATCTTGTAACCATCCATGGAGTATTGAATGACTTGGAGTAGCTTGAATTTGAGTTCCATAATTGAAGCTTAGTTTGTCTTGAATAAAGCTTGGAATGGTACTTGACTTCATTGAATGCATCTCCACTTCATTGAATGCAACTTGAGTTCAAATTTCACCTTATTTAATATAACTTTAGTTCAACTTAGTTCTTTTAAGTGAACACCAAGTTAAACTTAAGTTCCATAAAGCCAACTATAAGTTCATTAAATGCAAGTCAAAATGCCTTTAATGCGTCTCCATCTTGAATCTCAACTTTGGAAATAGTGTAGGGAAATAGTCCAACATCTCCTTGAACGTCCTTTGTCGAGCTCACCATAGCTTGAATATAGGTGATTAATGCTTGTTATAGCTTCTTGACTCTCTACCTTGTAATTGGACCTTGAGGCATGACAATAGATGTTCCTCGGTTCACATCACATCGTCTTCGCTCTTGAGATCTCCGGTTCAAACCTAAGATCGTTGCCCTGCGAAGAACGTGTGATCATAAACCATGCAAGCAAGAATTAAAAACACAAAATCCTATAAACACTAGAAAAACGTCCTTCCCTGGCAACGACACCAATTTGACGGAACTTGTCGAAGATCCGAGTCAAATGAGATTTATAATTCCACGGCACTAAACTACTTGCAGTAGTAGTGGCTGGGGTCGAACATAGGGAATGGGAGTTCTAATAGATTATAGGCTTTTGCACGAAATAACAGAGGGGTTTTTGAATAGATTTTTAATAGTAAAAAGACAGGAACAAAACAAACAAAGAGATTTAAATGAAATGCAGGCAAAAATAGACTAAATACTAGAAAGACAGAAACAATCAATAAGAAAAATGTCATTGGATTCTAGGGGTTCGTTGGATTGATTGATTAATTGGTTTCCTCGCTTGCTCTAAAAATTAATTCTACAAAATTTCTATGAACCCGACTGCTTCTTGGTAATTCGGATTCTGCATCCTCCTTACTTGTGCTAATCAACTAATTAACCCGTTAGCCCGCGTGATTAATTAATTGATTAATATAAAATTGCACCCGCTACCCCTCATGCTTTAGACCGCTAGCCCACGAATCTAATCTAACTAACCGAATAAATAACCTGTTAGCCCGTGTGATTATTTACCATATTAGTTACATTACGGTCAAGGATCCGAAATTGCAAATTCAAATCAAGAAAGTAATTTTCTAGATTAATCTAACAATTTCTCCATGCATCCTAGTTTCTATCAAGCGAGCTATGCAAGTTCGTATAGAAAAATGCAAAGGAATGATTCAAACCTATTGGCTATCTCAAATAACTAATAGTTTGCCTAAGAAAGCATTCAAAGACAATGGTTTAAATAGGAAAACATGGATGAACATAAAAATATGACAGAATTGAATAAGTTCCAGCAAGCTCAACCAAATGAAAAAGTCAATACAATCCAACTACATCCCAATAATCCAATGAAAAGGGAATTAAGCTAACATAATGGAAGAATACGAAGCAAAACTAATTATGAAATGCATCCTAATCAGTTTAGGAATCAAAGAAATAGAGAGATATGAAAGAAAAACGTACTAAGTACAGAGAAAATCGTAAAATCTGACCTAACGGCGGACTAAACCAAAACCCTATATTTATAATAATCGTCGTAGTGTCGAGACGGTAGGAGGCAACATCTCGACGCTATGGAAATTTCATCCGTTTCGAATTTGCGTCAACGTCGGGACGCCAGGGTCAACGTTTCGACGTTGACTCCTTTTCAAGCCTTGTTGCCTTTTTTCTCGGTTTTGTGTCGCTATGGGACTTCAACCTTTGACTCTTGGTGCAATTCTTCAGGCCCGCTTTGATCTGCTCGGGTCTCTTCACCTCGTCGTTGTCCAAGAACTTTGAGATGGCTCCAGAACTCCCTAATTGGCCTGAATTAACACCAAAGTGTGTGGTTGGCTCCCTATGCTACCTATGCTCAAAGTACTTGATATTAAGACAATTAAAGCATAAAATTCTTCTAACAAGCTCAGGTTAGAAGTAATAAAATAGCACGAATTAGGTGCTATCAATATTTGACATGGATAAATTTGATGGAAGGATCAATTTTTGGCTTGGAAAATGCAAATCAAGGATGTGAAAGATACAATCTTGGTTATACATGACCTTGAAGGAAAGATTGAGCAATGATGCTTCCAAATGTTAAGCCGTGACAGTGATCTAGTGGAGCTCAAGGGTGATTTCAATAAAGGTTCTAAGAAGCATAACACGAGTGATGAAGATGTGGAGGAAATTAGATTATTTGAGGACTACAAGGGCTACATGTTAGGTTTTATGCCCTAAACTCGTGGATAGTAAATGTAAATGTTTTTTTATTTATTCAATAAAGTTGTTATTGAGGTATATTAGAATTGCATTAACTCAAAATCCAATAAACTAACATCCTAGATTATTTAATGAAGCTTGAACAATATGTAGTTGACATATAGGGGATCGTGTTCAAGTAAACCTAAAGGTCTATAGTATATGGATAAAGTTGGGTACCTTATCCTAGTGACACTATGGATACGACCCACTTTGTATTTGATACAGATGAAATGATCCAAATCATTCATGTGGAGACATGCAAGTGGGGGTATCCTATGCAATGAGTTTGCATAAAACCGGACCACGAAATAATTAATCATTAAATGTAACACCGTTAACTATTTAGATTATTATTTCATAGGATGACCATGTAACTCAATCTTAATCCTGAGTGAGTTATGAACTCCTGTTTGCGAGGGATTATTCTTTGATTTGTATGGATGAGAGCGGCCCGAGACTTTGACTCAATAAGCCTACCATTTTGGGGACAAGACCGAGTGGGAAGCTGGAAACATAACTGAAGGATTGGAATTCCTAAATTTCTAGCGGAAGCGTACAAGACCAATTTGTATTTTAATTTAGTTTCTAAAATACCAGTACGAGGGGTGTAAAATTTTCGGGTCGGGTCGGTTGTACGGACAAATCGACCCGACCCGATCGGGATTCGGTTGTACAGAAAAATTGACCCGACCCGATTGGGATTCGGTTGTACGGACAAACCGACCTGACTTGGCTCGAGCCAATCAGGTCAGGTCGGGTTGTTTTTTTTTCCCTCCTTCTTCGTTTCTTATTCTTCTTCTTCTTCTTCTGTTTTTTCCCTAAAAAACCCACTTCTTCTTCTTCTTCTTCTTCTTCTTCTTCTGTTTTTGCCCTAAAAAAACCCAAATCACAGACCCAACCTTCATGCAAAGCAAAAAACCCAAATCACAGACCCAAACCACTGTTTTTGTTTCTTTAAAAAAAAAAGAGAAAAAGAATTCGGATTGCTTGGAGACGCGAACGAGTGTGAGAGGGAGGAATCGACGGCTAGTTAGTCGGGAGGTTGAGACTGAGGCAGCCGTTGAGACGACGTTGGGCTGGAGCGAGCGGTGGCGGCGGCGTACGGCGGAGCCGGGTGCAGCGACTGGTAATGGGAGGGAGGAGGTAGACGGCGAACCGAAAGAGAGAGTAGAGAGAGAGTAGAGAGAGTAGAGAGAGCCTGACCTAAGAGCTTGATTTTGAGAAAAATAAAATGAGGGAGACGACGCTGCATTCGGGAAAAAAAAAAGAATATATATACATCGGTTTATACAACCAAACCGAACCGATCGGTTCGGTTCGGTCTTGAAAATAACAGTTTTTTAAACCAAACCGAACCGAACCGACCGGTTTGGTTAGGTTTTTTGGTTCGGTTCGGTTTCTTACACCCCTAACCAGTACATTGACAAACCATACAGAACAATTCTATATACAAGTTAGACTATGCATGCATAAGAACTAAATGTTCTTAAACGAACTGAAGTACTTACTTGTTGAAGTTCAATGAACTCCCACCAAGATCTTCCACTGCTATGTCTCTGGGACTAGGAACCAAGTTGTGGGACTTGACCTTGAATTTGGGAAAAGAATTTCACTAGAATGTTGTGAAAATTCTTAGAGAGAAATTTTTCTTGAGAGCGAAGTGAGAGCACCCCACTGAGAAGAAATTCTGTGATTTATATAGAATGTTAGATGCCCCTTTTCCTAGCCGTAATAGGATAGAGATTTAATTAATTAATTAATAATAATTAATTATTTTTCCCCGTTGTAATAGGATAGGATTTATTTAATTAATTAATGGGAAAATACACTTTTGGTCCCTCAAGTTTGAGTTAGGTTTCATTTTGGTCCCTGAGGTTTCAAATTTAACAATTTAGTCCCTGAGGTTTGGATTTCGTTTCATTTTAGTCCCTCCATCCATTTTTCTGTTAACTTTTAACGGAAAGATGATGTGGCTTTTATTTTCTATTAAATATATATATTATTATTATTTTATTTAAAGAATATATTTTTTTATTATTTTATTTTTCTTTTCTTTTCCCAATTCCCCCATCTTCTTCCTCTTCCCCACCTACCCTTTCATCTTCGCCGGCCGCTGCCCTCATCGCTGGCCAGCAGCCCAACCACCGCCAGCATTTCCTTCACCGATCATCTTCTCCGGAGAGTGTGGCTCGCTTACCGTCGCCCGCTCGATTTCCGATCACCGTTCAGCGTGTAGTAGCTTGACGGGACGGGCAGAGCAACAACAACAGGCCTCCGACGAGTTCACGGATAGCCCGACATGTCGACTGAGCGTGGGATCTGGGCTCGTCTCGAGTTCCTCCCGTCCAAATCTAGCCGGAAAGCTTCAAAATCGAAGACGATTCAGTCCACATCCGTCGAGTTCAAATCCCAGATCTGGGTTCGTCTTGAGTTCACCATTTCAAAATCGAAGACCTATATTCAGTCCAGGTCTCGTCGGAAAGCTTCAACCTGCAACTCCCCACGCACGCTCGCGAATCAGTCCACGTTCATCCAGTTCAAATCCACGCCCAAATCTCGCTGCGGTTGTTCCAAATCTGGGTCTTTTGCTGTAACGAATGAGAACAAAGGGGGAAGAAGAGGGTTTCAAGTGGGTCTTTTGTTGTTTAGGTCGACGAGGAAGGAGAACGAATGAGAGGAAGAGGGTTTCGAGTCTCTCTTGTCAACTGCGCTGGTTCGAGGAAGAGGGTTTTCGATTCTAGCGGTGGCGACATGTCGGCCGGCGGCGGCAGAGGTGGCCGGCAGGTTGGTGGGTGGACTCCAGTGGCTGCCCAAGAACAAGAAGAAGAAAGATAGAAAGAAAAAGAAGAAGAGAGAGGAAAATAAAAAATATATATTTGAATTATTGTCCAAGGGATCGAGATGATCCTTATCGCCTGGACGAACTACATTATCTTCATCCTCAGATTGCATCAAGTGAATCCCGACGCCGTAGTTGAACAACCAAGCCCCTTCGAGAATAACCAAGCCCCAAATCTGTTCCGTTAAAAAAAACACAGAAGAAAGAGAAGAAAGAGAAGAAGAGAAGAAGGAGGGAAGAAGAAGAAAAAAAAAATTCCGGCAGCCGGCGGCGGCCCGGAGTTGAAGAAGAAGAAGGGAGAAGGTGATGAGGATGAGGAAGACGAAGGAGAAGAGGGAGGGAGAGAAAGAATTAAAAAAATAATAATAATAAATCATTTTTTTTTATTAATTTAATATATTTTTAATTTAAAAAATTAATTTTTTTTAATTAAAATAATTGTGCCATGTCAGTAGCCGGTTAGATTTAACGGCAAAATGGATGGCAGGAACCAAATTGTTACTTATCTCAAACCTCAGGGACTAAATTGTTGAATTTGAAACCTCAGGGACCAAAATGAAACCTAATTCAAACCTTTGGGACTAAAAGTGTATTTTTCCCTTAATTAATAATTAATCAATTAATTAATTAAATCAACAATTAATTAAATCAAATTTAATTAGTTATTTCATTTAAATCATATTTAAATGAATATCTCTCACATAACCTTTAGTTTTAATTTAATTAATTTAATTAAACCAAATTAAATTAAATTAAATAATTAATAAATTCTCCCATTAATTAATTATCAATTTAAATATCTCATATTTAATTTAATACTACAATTAAATCATATTTAATTGTATTTCTCTCAATTAATAAAGTTTAATCTCAAATCAAACTTTATATTATAATGTATCATATACATTATATTAATTGTATCTCATACAATTTACTTAATTTTTCATAATGAATTTGAACTATTCTAATTGTTCATAATTACCCTTTGTGAGCTAGCAGGAGGACTTAATGGACCTACAGATCAGAAGCACCAATGATATGAGGTTAACTGACTAAGCTCATTAATCGGGTTTAACCAATATTCATTAGCTGTGGGTCACTCAACTAAAGACCGACAGCTGCATTCTTCTCACTGTAGAATATTTTTGTGTCCACGGATATAGACCAACACTGGTAAGGCAATCCTTCACAAGAGTTCGTAACTACATCTGGCTCAAATTACCGTTTTACCCCTGAGTTACCACTATCTCCTTCAGTACTAGTGATCCTCTAATGGACAACCTGTTTATTGTCCAACTATTAAATAGAAAGTCCCTCTCGGGCCAGTGAGAAGGCAGGATCTCTTTGTTCAAGACCCGGAGTCACCACTTAAGGGAACACTCATCTACTTCACCTAAAAAGGGAAGGAGTGAACTCCATCTTATGTTATTATGTTCCTAGCCCCCATCGGTCTTGTCCCCAAATGGTAAGTTTATTAGTCGGCGAATCTGACCATTCTCACCCATACAAATCAAAGGACAATCCCTCATAGAAAGGGGTTCATAATATACTCAGGATTAAGATCGAGTTACCTAGGTCATCCTATTGAAATAGAAACCTAACTAGTTAACGGTATTATTACATTTAGTGGTTACTATTTTGTGGTCCGGTCTTATGCAAACTCATTGCATAGGATACCCCCGCTCACATGTCTACTACATGGACGCTTTAGATCAACACGTCTGTATAGTATACAAAATGAGTTATATCACATAGTGTCACCAGGATAATGTATCAAGCCTTTTCCCTATACTATAGACATTTTAGGTCGTTACTTGAACATTAATCCCCTGTATGTCTCCACATACTTGTTCAAGTTACATTAAACAACCTTGGATCTTAGTTTATTGGATTTTGGTCAATTGTGCAATTCTAAACTAAAACAATAATAACACCTTATTGGATAAACCTCAATAACACTTTATTGAACAAGCATAATATTTGTTACATTCACTATCTACGAGTTTTAGGACATAAAAACCAACAATAACTACACAAGATGGAATTCACTCGTTCCTGACTTTAAGGTAAGTAGATGAGTGTTCCTTTAAGTGCTAACTGCAGGACTCGAACATAGGGCCCCGTCCTCTCAGTGGCCCAAGAGGGACTTCTGTTTAATGGTAGGACCATAATCAGGTTGTTCATTAGAAGATCAGTGGTACTTAATGAGCAAGATGTAACTACATGGGTAAAACGATAATTTAATCTAGATGTAGTTACAAACACTTGTGAAGGGTTGTCTTACTGTTAGTGGTCAATATCCGTGGACACAAAATGTTCTATAATGCAAAGAGTGCAGTTGTGGGTCTTTAGTGGAGTAATGAATGTTGATTAATTTGGTTAATGAGTTTAATCAATTAATCTTGAATCATTGGAGCTTCAAATCTGTAGGTCCATTAGGTCCTCCTACTTGCTCGTAACGGGTAATCAAGATCATTAAGTTTTGAAAGAATTTGAGTTGTTCAAATTAAGTAAGGGAATTCAAGTTAATTGTTTTATATATACAATTAATATGATTTATATTGATACATTATAATGTAAAGTTTATTTTGAATTGGATTCAAAATTAAACTATATAATATGAGAGAATAATATATTTGAATGAGTTCAAATATACATTAATGTGAATTGATATGAGAGAACAATATATTTGAATGAGTTCAAATATAAATTAATATGAATTGGATTCATGTTAAACTATAGGTTAAAATTAATGAGAATTAGATTCATATTAAAAACAATATGAATTAGATTCAATTGGGTCAACTGTGCAATTCTAAACTAAAACAATAACAACACTTTATTGGATAAACCTCAATAACACTTTATTGAATAAGCATAATATTTGTTACATTCACTATCTACGAGTTTTAGGGCATAAAACCCAACAATAACTACACAAGATGGAATTCACTCCTTCCTGACTTTATGGTAAGTAGATGAGTGTTCCCTTAAGTGCTTACTCTAGGACTAGAACAAAGGGCCCCACCCTTTCAGTGACCCAAGAGGGACTTCTGTTTAATGGTAGGACCATAAATAGGTTGTTCATTAGAGGATCAGTGGTACATAATGAGCAAGATGTAACTGCATGGGTAAAACGATAATTTAATCCAGCTGTAGTTACAAACACTCGTGAAGGGTTGACTTACTGTTAATGGTCAATATCCGTGGACACAAAATATTCTACAGTGCAAAGAGTGCAGCTGTGGGTCTTTAGTGGAGTGACCAACAATTAATGAATGTTAATTAATTTGGTTAATGAGTTTAATCAAGGGGCAACAAGATATATGGTTAAAATAAATAGGTCGGATTTGAAAAATAGCTAAAAAGGTTTCGTAACTAACTAAATGGCTAATGTGATTTTAATTAATAACTTCCTAATTGAAGAAGTCAAAATTGCCCCTAACAACAACTTCCTTCCATTTAGATCAAATATTAAGAGAGAGAAAATGCAACTAAAAGGTAGGAGGTTTATGAAGAAGAGAGAGAAATGCATAATTGCAACAACCTAACAACCTAATTTGAATTCCTACGACAAAATCTATCATCTAGCTAAAAATGAAGAAACTTCTAGAAAAAAAATAAAACTCATACCTCTGTGCAGATAAACATATGATTCACAAAACACAAAAAATGAAGAATGAGTACCCCCAATTACACACCCATAGTTTACAAACAACACTCCCTCATACCGTATTTACACAGAATTACAACACCTGCTGTGTAAACCCTTTGAACTTCCAACTTAAATGAATGTTCAAGCTGGCAAAATCTATCATCTCCTTAAAAATGAAGAACGAGCTGGCTTCTGGAAAAAAAAAATAAAACCAATACCCCTGTGCAGATAAACATATGATTTACAATAAAAAAAAATGAAGAATGAGTACCCCCAATTACACACCCCATAGATGGCAACCAACACTCCTCCCGTACCGTAGTTACAAGGAATTACACCACCTGTTGTGTAAACCCTTTGAACTTCCAACTTAATTGAATGTTCAAGCTGGGAATTTAAAAAAAAAACTAATTAAAAATCTCACCTGACGAATTTATTGCATATCAACTCAAGAAAACATCTTCCCCTTCCCACATTGCATTTTCCCCCTCGCATTCCTCCGTCCATCTGAGTTAACAAACTCAAAATTTGTCTCCCCCCGGGATGAGCTTGCACCTACCTCCCGTTGTGTATAGCAGTATCTACCCCCTGGACATCCACAACTACACAACAATCCCTGTACGTGCCATTTTGAAACAGGTTTACCATCCAAAAAACATCTCTATCTTCTGAAAGGAATATATTTATCGGGTTGTTTGACCAGTTCCTGAAGAGTGTCAACTGACATATACTATTACTGTCAGCCAAGTTGAGGTAGTTCGCAACACATACCTTAAGTTGAGAGAGGTTACCATCACAAGGAACCGTCACAACACCAGAATTGAAACCACTGTAGAGTCCCGCCACGTCCCAAACACCACCGAACAAAATCGTAATTTGTTGTCTCGCCATTTCGTGTTAATGGTCAAATTTTCAATAAAAATATACCAGACACTATTCCAATCGTGGTATAAAGAAGACCTAGAATAAGCTATATATTTGAACTAATTGAGAGGAGTTGGAGATTGAGTACAAATCGAGCATATAAACAAAAACCGATTTTGACTGTTAGAAGGAGAAGAAAACGGGATCTGGTGAAATCAGTTATAGGCAATGCGAGGATCCCACAAAATGTGGAACAAAAAAGATCTTGTACATGTAACGACACTATAAACGGCGTCTGTATATGCACGGATATACCCAGGGGTAAAAATGGAAAATCACCACCTGTCTGGAGGTCCCTTGATTTGCGGCAGCCACAACCGAGAATACGAAAGTTTTTTAGCCAAAAAACTGAACGACTTATTTTTTTCTAGCCATCTAGCACAATTTCCCTTTAATCAATTAATCTTGAATCATTGGAGCTTCAAATCTATAGGTCCATTAGGTCCTTCAACTTGCTCGTAACGGGAAATCAAGATCATTAAGTTTTGAAAGAATTTGAGTTGTTCAAATTAAGTAAGGGAATTTAAGTTAATTGTATTATATACAATTAATATGATTTATATTGATACATTATAATGTAGAGCTTATTTTGAATTGGATTCAAAATTAAACTATATAATATGAGATAATAATATATTTGAATGAGTTCAAATATACATTAATGTGAATTGGTATGAGAGAACAATACATTTGAACGAGTTCAAATATAAATTAATTTGAATTGGATTCATATTAAACTATAGGTTAAAATTAATGTGAATTAGAATCATATTAAAAACAATAGGTTAGGAGAGAGATATACATTTGAATATGATTCAAATATAGGGTTAATTAAATATATGATATTTAATTAATCATAGAATTAATTAATTATTAACCTAATTAATTGATTAATTTAATTTAATTTAATTTAAGTTAAATATGATTGAATTAAATTAATACTATAGGTTATATTGGATTTGTTAAATTAAATTAGATTTAATTTGTTTGCTTTTAAGTAGTTCAGATGAGTTTGTTATATTTGGAGTGTTTTTTTGGTGAATTTTAGACAACTTTTTAGCGTTTAAGTAGTTTGAGTGAGTTTGTGAGATTTGAAATGTGTTTAGGTGCGAGTATGTGAAATTTGAAGTATGTTTGGGTGAGTTTGTAGGCTTTGTAGTGAGTTAGACACATTTGTTTGGTGTTTAACTATTAGTTTGGTGAGTTTTGTGGAATGTGGAGTGAGTTTGAGTGAGTTAGGATGTGTTTGTTCGCTTTTAAGTAGTTTGGATGAGTTTATGATATTTGAAGTGTGGGTTTTAATGAGTTTTAGACAATTCTTTTTTAGTATTTAAGTAGTTTGAGTGAGTTTGTGAGATTTGAAGTGTGTTTAAATGTGTTTGCGTGGGATTTTGAGAGTATGCTTGGGTGAGTTTATTGGATTTAGATTGAGTTTGGGAAAGTTATATGTTTTATGTTCAACTTAGACACTTTCTAAGTTGGTTTGAGAGTCAAAATAGCACTTAGGGACTTTTAGCCCACTTCAGCATTTTTAAGCAACTTTTGTTGTGCAAGTATGGCGGGTTATGTGCTTTAGATTCACTTAAGGCATTTTTAGGTTTGTTTTAGAGTCAAAATCGTCTTAAATGACACTTAGATTTTTTAGGTCACTTAAGCCCCTTTTAAACTACTTTGATTTGAAGTGCAAGGAAGTAAGTTAGATGTTTTAGGTTGAACTTGGGCACTTTCTAAAATGGTTTGACAGTCAAAATCAAACTTAGGGACTTTTAGTCCACTTAAACACCTTTAAGCTACTTTGTACTACATGTGGGGTGGGGTTATCTACTTCATGTTTACTTTAGACACTTTCTAAGTTGGTTGATTGTTAAAATGATACTTTAGCTAGGAACTTCTAGGACATTTAAAATACTTTGGACTCTTGGACATTTTTTGTTTAGTTTTTTTTATCGTTAAATATTTTTTATTATTTGTTTTCTTCTTTAAGGCCCACTTATGTTATTCTAGAAGGTTGCATGCATTGGAAAATTATGGAGATTTGATGAAGATGAAAGTAGAGTCTAGGTGTATTATTTGTTGCTTTAAGTTGTACTTTTATCTTAGTTTGAACTCGAAAGTTGTAAGAACATTTTTTTTTGTTTAAGAATATTTCATTTTAATATATTGACTTTTATGATATTAATTTCTTATTAAAATGGTACAATTGATAATATTTATGTTCCAATAATAAACTTTTAGCAATTACATAAGTTAAAATAATAAAAACGGTTGATAAAAAAGTAAAAAAGGAAATTATACCATCGCGTTGGCATATGTAACCCCCAATGGATTTCCTTGAGTCGACAACTGCACTTATGCCGACACAAAGAAATTTTCGTCGGCATAGGCTCTTCGTTGGTTTTACGGCGACGTTTTTGCCGATGAAAGAAATTTGGCGACATGGAATTTTTTCGTTGCATTTTAGACTTTTACCAACATATTTTTTTTGTTTTTTGTAAAACTCTTGTAGTGTTAGGCTTCTTCATTTGATAAACATTTGGTTTTTGAAAATTAAGCTTACAAACATCGCTTCCACTTATGAGTTTCTTTGTTTTGTGATATACTTTCTAAGCATGATTTTAAAATTCAAGCCAAAATTTGAAAACTGTGGCTCTATTTGATAACCATTTTTGTTGATGGTCGATTTTGGTCAGAGGAAACTCACCTGACCTTCACGTGCCACCAACGGTAAATTTGTAGATGAAGGGGAAGACGTGGCCTGCAAAAGAGAAAACCTGCACACCGGTGTGGTGCTAGCCACACCGCCTCCGATGCTTAAGTCAGAAAACGGAAGGGAGAGCTAGAGAGCAAGAGAAGAGAGTCGAGAATTGAGTTCGGGTCCCCTTCTTCAGTGGCGAAGAGGGGTATAAATACCTGCTCGTGCTCCTAGGGTTTTTAGGAATTCGGAGGCGTTTCGGGACAAACCAGGCGAAACCGAAGCGGCTAGAGGCATCAGGGACCGAGAGGAGGTGATTGAGCTCGGCCCGCGCAAGCGGGCCGAATGGTCGGCCTCGGCCTTGGGCCGAGGCCGACCATATAGGTAGGGCCAAGTTGGCCCGGCCCTTTGGTCGGCTCTTCCTCTGGGTCGGTCTCCCAGCCCTATTTTCGCCCGAACGTCCTCGTCAGCCCCTTGTGCGTCGGGTGGTCCAAAATTGCCTATAACAATTTTATTTATTTATTTATGTATTTGGTTTTTAAGAATAGAGGAAAAATACACTTTTGGTTCTTGATGTTTGGGATAGGTAACATTTTGGTCCCTGAGTTTACAAACTCAACAATTTTACCCCTGAAGTTTGCATTTCATTACACTCTTGGTCACTCAGTCCATTTTTTCGTTAATAACTAATGGACTGCTGATGTGACATTCATTTTTATTAAAAAAATATTTTAATTTTTTAAAAATAAAATAATATATTAAACATTTTTATTCTTTTTCTTTTTTCTTCATCTTCTTCCTCCCCATCTTCCTCTTCTTGATTTTCTTCAACCCTAATTCCAACCTCCATCACCGGCAGTTGTTCCCTTTGCCAGACGACTGACCAAGGGTGTAACGAAATACAAACATTATAGGCAAAATTGTGGACGACGACCAACGACAGGGACAACTGCCGGTGATGAAGGTTGAAATTAGGGTTGAAGAAAATGAGGAAGAAGAAGATGGAGAGGAAGAAGATGAAGGAAGGAATAAGATGAAGAAAAAATAAAAAGAAAAATAATAAAAAAGTATTTAATATATTATTTTATTTTAAAAAAATCAAAAAATATTTTTTAATAAAAAATGTATGCCATGTCATCAATCCATTAGTATTAACAGAAAATTTGACGGAGGGACATAGGGTGTAACAAAATCGAAACCTCAAGGGTAAAAATGTTGAGTTTGGAAACTCAAGTACTAAAATGCTACCTATCTCAAACCTTAGGGACCAAAAATGTATTTTTCCCTAAAAATTATGCTTGTTTTCTCTCCTGATTCCCTTAGAATAGTTTTCATCTTTGTTAATGAAGCATTTGAATTCTTAGCTAAATTCCAAAAACAAAAACAATTGTTTGAACTTTATTTTTAATTTTTCAAAGCTCGACTTGATTTTTGAAAATATGGAAAGAAGGTTGATAACAAAACTAATAAATTTATAGGTGAAATTAGTGTTTATAAACCTAATTTTCAAAAACCAAAAACCAAATGGTTATCAAATGAGGCCGATAGTTTTTAAGAACTTGTTTTATTTTTGAAATTTGGCTAAGTCCAATATTTCCTTAAGAAAGATGAAAACAATGGTAAGAAAATTGAAAGAAAACATGAACCATTTTCAAAAATAGTTATAGAAATCAACCTTAAAATTTTTGATTATACAAATCTAATATCTAATATTGCTAAAGCGAGCATAGCTTAGTGGTAATTGGCATGTATCCTTAACCAAGATGTCAAAGGTTCGAATCTCAAAAAAAAAAAAAAAAATCTAATTTTGAGCCAAACCCAGTTTTATAGTTTTAAATTTGACTCACCCTAAGAACATAGTATAAAATTAATCTCCAAAAGGGAAAAAATGATTAATTACAATAATAACCTTGATTGAGATTTTGAGTCCGATTACCTCCTGTAACGTTTAAAAAAAAAAGGAAAGAAAAGAGAGGACTACTATTTCTCCTCTCAAGTGATTTTTGTTTCCATTGTTATTAACGAGAAAACTAATATCGCATTTCAAAGTTCAAGAACAAATTGTAATATTATTGTGCATGCAAATATTTGAAGGTGTTAATATCTAACATGCGGAAGCAATTTTGGATCTTAGACACTTAATAACTTCAATTTGATCATATAAGGCATGCTGTTCATATGAAGAAAAACAGGGGCACACTACTACAAATTTGGCCTTTGTTGACGACTAAAAAATATCAACTATCACATTCATTGACGCTTTTTAGAAGTCAATTGAAGTGGTATCAATAAAGCTAAAGCATCAATATTACTATTATCATTGACGCTTATAGGACGTCAACGAACATGTCTGTGTTGACGTTTATAAACCATCAACAAAGACATTATTGACACGTTTTATCCATCAATGATATTCATAAAGCGTCAACGTAGCCACATTTATTGACGTTTATAAACCGTCAATATAGACTTATGTTAACGTTTTTTCATTGTCAATTATAGGATCGAAAGCGTCAACGTAGCCACATTTATTGGTTTTTACCCATCCTCTACAACCTACATTTACACAATAGTAGCTAGCTACCAACTGTAACGCCCCCAAAATTCAACCTAATATAGAGGGCATTATTAAACTTTACTCTGTAACCAAGTTTGATTTACCAAAAATCCGACAGCATAACGACGTAATTATAACTAACAAAAAAATTTTGGGTACCTGAAAAAACAGAAATATGCACTTCTAAACCCAGAACACAACTTTCACTTCACTTGACAATAGCATGATATGTTCAATACATTATATGAAGTTAACACCAAAACTCAAGTATAAATAGTACGAGTCAGATCTCGTAACAAGCACATTATTGTTCATATAAAAATATAGAATCAAATTAATCATAATTTTAACTAAAAAGTTATGCATTCATTCAAAAAAAAAAAAAAAATGTATATCTCAAACTCCAACAAACATGTATATCTCAAACTCCAACAAACAACTAAACTCAAACTCCAACAAACAACTAAACTTACATATTCAAAGTTATACAGACAAAAACTAAACGAAATCATCTAAACTCAAAACGATCACTTAGTACCCTTTGAGCAGCTTCCTTGGCAAGGAGCTTCTCCTTTGCTTTGGTTTTGGCCTATGACAAATAGAACACAACAACAAACTTATAATCTATTGAAATTAAACAAAAGTCTACTATTTTCACATATGGTAAACTTTTATCCATCATGAACTTACAAGTCATAAACTCACATCAAACCTAGGTTCACTTTCTAAAAAAATCACATAGAGACTCATTATTACATACAGTGTTATCAATGCTTGAGACTTCACACTCAGAACTAAAAATGTCCTATTTTGTCTGTGTGTGTCTATCAGAAAGAGAGAGAGAGGTAACCCCAATGAGATGAAGATTTGAAGCACGACTTAGGAGAACAAAAACAAATTTTCCAATTTGAGCAAGCATGACCCCAACCTAAAAGTTAAGGTAAATAACAAGATTAGAAAACCATGAAACTGAATTCTTCGGAAAATCAGTAAATGAGCCTAAAAGTCATAATAAAACGTGCTTGGAGAACCTGTAGTTTATACTAGTCAGACAACTGATTAAGCACAACATAATCTAAGGGATACTTCTAGACTTAGTCCCTTTACCCACTGTAATGCTACCGAAAATTCGGCAGCATAACGACATACATATGGTAAATCCCAAATTTTCCTCGTCACCTAGAAACAAGACAAAACACTTCTATACTCAAAACTGCCCAACCACAACATCCACACACTTCTGGTACACCAAACCTTTACAACCAAAGCGAGTCAGATCTCGCATCCACAACTCAAGCATAACTGAAGCAGACATTCATAGCCAATCATAATTTATCCAAACAAAACATGCTTCCAAGTAAACCAAAAGATACTAAGTTAATTTTAAGATCCTCATACTGTCGTCTTGCCTTATAATGAAACTCATCATACTTATATGAATTCACAAGCAAAACGCAAGACTTAAATCTTGTCCATGTTGCATATCAAATTTTCAAAGAAAAATAAATCTAAAGCATAGAACTCCATCCAATGGCTATATACCAACTCCATCAGTCATGCAACGTGTCTAAAGCATAGGAATTGCATCCAAATAGATACTTACACAAAGTCTAACTCAACATGCTACAACTAATTATAACATTCCCATGCCACACTCATGCTTCCAAAAGAGTAAAACAATCATGTTCTCCAATTCTAAGGCTAACCATTCAAACTTATCTCATGCTAGCATAATGACATAATGAATACATGGGTCCAAAGCATACGACATAAACCAAAAAGCTACTTACCTTAGCTAATAAATTTGCTTAATAAAACAATCTAACTCCTTTGCTTCCAATACCCTAACCAACAACACAATAAGGAAAGAGAAGCCTAACTCAATAAGGGAAAATATCTCAAGCAAGTAATTAGGAAGCCGCATAAAATTTGGGGACAAATTCACCCCCAAAACTTACCCAAACAGAAACTTGAGCTTGCTGTCCGGGTTTCCGATTAACTCCGAAACGACGACCGAACCTCGAAAACTAAGAGAACTAAGAAAACAAGAGCCACAATTAATGGGTAAGCTTATAACATCAAAGACCCAACCAAAGCACAAGCTTAAATCGTTTACCCACAGCCAACAATGCTCCACGATGCTGAAATTTGAAGACCCACTGCGTGAATCGCCGAAACAAAGAGAAACGCTTTCTGAACGGAAAGAATAATGAATGGGTAATCAACTAAACTCAAAAACCCATCAAGGAAAAGCTTCTAAACACTTACCCACTGAACAAAACGCCGAAAACACCCCCGAACAATGTTGGCTACGTCTAACGGAGACGCCGCTAGAGAAAATGTTGCTGTCCGACCACACCCACACTGAAACGAACTCGAAAACAGGGGAAGAGAGTCCACGAATGAGAGATCGGGTAAGAGAAGTGTGAAACCAACCTTCAAACCGCGCGAACGTCCGTAAATCCCACCGAACATGAGCGCCGCATCCTGCTGTCGACCGCCGCCGTGATCCCACGCTCTCCGGAGAAGCTGTCGACGCTGGAGATGAGAAGGACGCCTATTGACCGGCCGAAGAACACTGCAGGGGAGGCTTGCGGCTGGATGTTCACGAGAGATGAGGGAGGAAAGGGGCTGATGCGTGGGGCTCAAAGAACAAAAGGAGAATAGGGCAACTCCAACTTCAAGATAATTACCAAAATACCCCTCAGCCATTTCAAAAACGTAAAAACCGAATTATACTCAAAATTAGAAAAGAAAAGAAAAACGAGTTTCACCCTAAAATTGTCGACGTTACAGTGCGCGAAGATGAAAAACGACGTTGGGGGAGAGAGAGAAAGAGAGAATGAAGATATGCTTAGGGTTTTTTTTTCTTTTCTTTATTTCTTATTTTTTTTCCGTTTTCTTATATTTCTCTTAATCCATCCAAATAAACAAAATAAAAGAGAGTCTTGTGTTTCTTTTTTTTTTTCAACTTTATCTCTTTTCTAATTAAAAACCAAATTTAAACTCCTAAAATCACTTCAAATTTGGGAGCAATTTAAACTTAAATCCAAAATCCCAAAAAAGGATACATTTTTTGACGTTTAATACCCGTCAAGAAACCCCCATTAATATTGACGTTTATTGCGCGTCAATATAGTAATGTTTATTGACGCTTATTAGCCGTCAATGAATGGGGTTTTTATTGTCGGCTAATAAGCGTCAATAAAAACCGCCAACAAAACCGTTTTCATTGATGTCTTTTGTCCGTCAACTATGTGAAAAGGCGGAGTTGGACAAAAATCTACGTAAAGTACGCTTTTAATTACATTTATTGACGCTTTTTGGCCGTCAACATAGACAATAACATTTCTTGATACCATAAAACCGTCAATATATCTATTTAATTATTAATAATTTATTTTAAAGTACAAAAATTACTTTTATTGACGCTTTTTTGACACAAGCGTCAATAAACGTAAAAAGCCAAGCGTCAATAAAGGTCAAATTTGTAGTAGTGGCAGTGAGTATCAACCTCTTTGTTCTTCAAATTGGATGAATTGGTTGCTTGTTTTTCTTCACCAAATTATCACGAACCACCACTTGATCTTCCTTGCTATCCTCAAGCCTTTGGAACGGATTGTGGGATCCTCTAGTGATGGAATTTGGAAGGGAAAGAGCTTGAAAACCAAGCTTCAATATGGAGGTTTTGAGTTCTTGAGTTTTGCAGAGATTTTGGCAGCATTTCCCTATCAGATTTAGCCTTGTTTCTTCAGCAAATTCACCTCCATTTATAGAGGAACTCAAGCTGAGAAGAAACACCGATATTTGACACCAAATTACCCAAAGTTTAGTGGGTAATTTGGTGGCTTAATGAGGGGAGTGCATGGGTTTAGTCACCATGCACTCCGCCTCCTAAAATTAAATTAAAATTTGAATTTTCATAATTCAAACTAAATTGGATTTTAGTTTATTTAATTCCATAATTAACAATCTGAAAATTAAAATCTAATTTTGAATTTTCAATTTTAAATTAATTCAAAATTAATTCAAAATAATTATTAATTAAATAATTTAATATATAATATTAAATTAATATTTTGCTTCCAATCCCGAACATTTTCGAAATGTTATTTTTCAATCATGAATCCCTATTCATGTGCTTGATATTTAATTCATAGTTAAATATATTAAATCTCTCATAGCTCGATTTATCCAAAACCCGATGTGTCGGTAATATCAAATATGACCAACCATTTCCCTAAACCGAATACAAACTTATTCTAATTCCTTCCATCATATTGTTCCAAAGGTAATTCTCAAGCTAGGAAGGGGACCTAATGGACCTACAGATTATGGGCTCCAACGGTTTGAGGTTTAACCGGTTAAACCCTTTTAACCCAATTAACCAACATCCGTTGACTACCGGGTCACTCCACTATAGCCTAGTAGTTGAACTTCCCTCACTGTAGATATATTTCCGTCCACTCGATATAACCATGATTAGTAAGTCAATCCTTCACAGGTCGTTCGTAACTATAGCAAGGTCAAAGGCCTGTTTTACCCCTATAGCACATCTTGATTCCTTAAGTCCACTGGTCCTCTAATGAACAATTTGTTTATGGTCCAACCACGAAATAGAGTCCCTCTCGGACCAATGAGAGAGTGGGGTCCCTTATTCAAGCCTCGGAGTTAGCACTTAAGGGAACAACCTTTCTACTATCCCTGATTCGGGTAGGAGTGAATTTCGTCTTGCAATACTATGTCCCCAGCTATTCATCCAATCTTATCCCCAAAATGGTAAGCTTATTGAGCGGCGCTGTTGGGCCACTCTCACCCATGCAAATCAGAGGATAATCCCAAACAAACAGGATTTCATAGAAAGCTCAGGATTAAGATCGAGTTACCTAGGTCATCGCATGAAATAGTCAGTCTTAACAGTAAACGGCGTTAGAAAGTAAGAGTGACTTATTTCTTGGTTCAGTCTTGTGTAAACATCTTTTACACAAGATGCCCCTACTCGCATATCTTTACATGAATGATCCAGGATCACGTCGTTTTTCTCGTTCGCAAAGTAGGCTGCATCCATAGTGTTACCAGGATAAGGTACCCAACCTTATCCCTATACTATAGACCACTTAGGTTATATACTAGAACTTGATCCCTGTCCATATCCACGAAATAGTTTTAGTATTTCATATTATAACCATGGATGTTTCTGAGTATATAAACAAACAATTCACTGAATAAAGGATTACAAACTTTGAGTTTTAGGACATAAAACCCAACAATATTATCTTTCTGGTAATACTTATTTACTCATCTTGAATTTGATAAAGTTTAATGATTTTTTTGTGTAATAAGTCTCTGAACTTTAAAAAATATCTAATAAATTTATGAACATTTAATTTTATGTCAAATAAGTATCTAAACTTAAAATTGTCAAATATATCATCAAGAACTTTTAATTTTATGTCAATAAATACCTGACATATTCAACATTTTTTTTAAATTAACGAATTTATTAGTTATAAAATTTAATTAGGTATCTAATAGGCATTAATTCTGTGTGTCCAATAAGTTTATGAATTTTTTAAAATGTCAAATAGGTCAATGGTCTGTTAGACACAAAATTGAATACTGAAGAATTTATCAAACACAAAATAAAAGTTTAGGAATTATTAGACATAAATTTGAAAGTTCAAGAACTGAATTTGATTTTTTATTTGGGTTGTGGAGATTCGAACCTCTAACCTCTCGATCGAGGATACATGTCAATTATTGTTGAAGTATACTTACACACTAGTAGTTGAATTTTAAATATATATAATCAGTGAGATTATTGTCCAACAATTACAAAATTCCATATAAAATGATATTAAAAGACTATATTATTAATTGAACAAATAACAAGATTCACATTAAATATTTTTTGAAACACCATATATATCTAAACAAAATCTTAGCTTGACAAAAAGTTCAGACCTTACCAAAAATTATTGAATAGTTCCTTCTTAAATTTAAAGCATATAAATCTTTTTCCTCCTCTTGCTTTCTTTTCTTTCCTTTCCTTTCGTATCCTAGATATTTTTAAATTAAAAAACAAAAAATCAAAAACTTAACCATTTGAAAGAGATGTGTGATAACCAATGTATTGAATTTTCATCGACATATCGGCATCTTCATCAACATTTTCACATGTCTATGGTTTTAACGTCGACAAGAAATTAAGGTGGATTGACATTTCCATTCCATTCGATCAAAATAATAAAAAATGTAACTAATGTGAAGATGATATTTAAAATAAGTATTTTAACTTATTTTAAAAATGTAAAACATTTATTTGCTAATTTAAATATTTTAAAAATTTTTTTTGTTTAAAATATTTTTCTGAGAAATATCCATCAACATTTTCATAAAATTGACATCGAAATTTTAATTCTTGGTTATAACGAATAATATCAACCTACACAAATTATAATTGAACTAATATTTTAACTTTATTCATCAGCTCACTCGTCGATCTCTTGCGTGGGCAAACTTTTTTTTTTTTTTTTTTTTTTTTTTTTTTTTTTTTTTTTAAATTCATTTGAAAAATACTCTATTTCTTAAAAGAAAAAAAAAAAACAATTCATTTGTGTGTCAAATCCCATCAACAATAAAAGCATATGACTATAATACAAAGGCATGAAGTCAACATATCAAAAACCTTAGTTGTCTTTGCACCACATAATCCTATTAGGTCTATTTCCATCTCTCTCTCCGCTCTCCTCTCTCTTACTTTTTCTTCCACGACTAATTCAAAAGATACAATTAATTGTGATCAGCAAAGATTATAATTATCGTCTGACTCATATTTAACCCTAAATTTTGAAAGAAATAACAAGTTCACTTAGCTATAAAAACAAGTCGATCATAAATGAAAATTAAAAGAAAATAGAAGATGATGACTTTTAAAGAAGAGTTATGTGGACGATATTTTATTAGAATATATTTATTTAGAAGTACATAAAAGGTAAAGATATCACATTTTTAATTCCATAGAAGAACAAACACATTGGGGTCATGGTTGTTCCAAAAGTCCATTGGGTTGGGCCATGGCTAGCTATTCCATGTAGTGTTAGGGGTGTTTTGGAGTTGGAGGGCCATGTGCCCTTGTTCATCTTCCATGTGTGGAAAATAAATACTATCACCTACCAATTGCTGTGGGACAATGCTTTCTTTTAATTACAAAAGGCAGCATTTATTTCATCCCTTCAACTCTATGCTGGCATTGCATTATATATCTTTTCTTTCTTCTCTCACAAAATTTCCTTAAATCACATTATTTCTAGTATCTATACTTATTGTTTTAATTTAGTTCATGTTTGCTAAATAGCGTTTAGCTCGGCAATTAAGGTATTTATTTCAAATTTCCTACCTTCATATTTATTGTACTAAAAAAAAGTCCATATGTTATTTTAAATTTTTTCATTATCATTCCAAACTATTGGTTATCACCGAAGGGTAATTGAAATTTAACATATCAAGTTATCTATAAATATTTAGATTGAGCTTTAAGATATGACATTTTTTTTTTAGAATATTACATCACAATTGAAGAGTGAGAGAATTCCAACTTACAATTTTTCTTAAAGGAAGTAAATATATATACCTTAACCATTCTATTAGCCAACAAGAGCATAGCTCAACTGGCATAACGTTGTATTGATAACTAAAAAAAAAAAAAAAAACCACTCTGTTATGTTTATTTTATTTTATGTTTTACTTCAATTACCACTCCGTTATGCTTAACTTGACGATGATACTTTGTTTCAATAGTTTAAGATTGTGGCAAGACATCTAACAACCTTAAGAAATTATTTTAGTTTAAAAAACATAAAAATAACTAGAGCTATACATAAATGGACAAAAATAATGCTAATACTATTTTTGACTTTGGAAGCACAACACATATAATATCCATGTGCATTTCTATGACTAAATTTTCATTATTACAAACACAAATAAATTCACACGTTAAATTTTTGTTTTTTCTTATTAATGACAAATACGTTTGGTACACTTGAATCAAGGGACCATAGAGACGATAAGAAAACTTTTATAAATGTGGGGGCCAAATTAAAACTAAAGTTAAAAGTATAAGGAAAAGTAAATGAATTTATTTTGATGTTTAATTTTTGTATTATTTAAAGAAATTTTATTTATTATTTTTCCTTCTCTATCATTAATTTGGTAAATGTATGTTTGTCGTGAAAGAATTGACATCTCTAAATTGAAGTTCCAAGAAAAATTGGGTGTCGCCCATGTGTAAGCCTATCCGAGCAATAATATCTCATTTACAATTCAGCCTATTCTTTAAGTTTTTGTCCTACAAAGACAACTTAATTGGCAAAAGAGATTGAAAGTTTTATTTTTATTTTTATTTTTTTTTAGTACATCAACATTGGCGTGAGAGAATTTGAATCTCTGACCTCATGGTCGAGGGTACATGCCAATTACCGCTGAGCTAAGCTCGCTTTGGCAAAAGAGATTGAAAGTTTAGACTTTACTTGTAATTTTTAATTTTTATATTCAATTTATTTTTAATTTTAAATTTTCAAATAACATATCATTTTCACCTTCATTAGTTTTTTATTAATTACTTTACAAAAAAATTGAATTCGTTTTTGTCACAATGATTCAAAGGTCCTAAACAAGAAAAGCCAATTACATTAATAGTTACTCGAACGCTATTACAAAGTGACAATTTTTGTAACATTCACGTGGTGATATTTTTTTATGAAGGTGGGTAGAGGACATATCCTTTTAAGCTTATGATAACAGCTCTAGTTCCCATTCTTTATAGAAAAAGAAAGAAAAATAAAAAATCGAAGCTTCTAAATTCAATTTCACATTGCGATCAGTAGAGAGTTCCACTTTCCAATCTTGCATGTTCTCTCACGTTTGATTGGAAATCATCTCTTATAATATGAAATCATAGATAATCTTAATTGATATGGAGAACCTTTTTCTTCAAAGAGACAAGTTTAGTTAATTGAAGAAATATATATGGTGAAAATGATTATGCAAAAATAAGTACTCCTATGTTAGATGTGCCACACATGGGTGTACATGGGTTTGGTTGGGTTTAGGGAATTTTTTGGACCAACCCGAAAATTGGGTTGATGACTCGAAAGAACCGAATAAAGTTGGTGATCTAACGAGTTTGTCAAGTCCTCGAATCAAATAAATTTATAATTCCACGGCACTACAACTATTTTTGTAGAAATAGTGGCCGGGGTCGAACGCAAGGAGCAATCGAATTAATTAAATTAACTTAAGATTTTTCAATTAGTAACCGGAGGGGGGGGGGGTTTGGCATGGAAGAAGATTTAAGGATGAAAAATTAAAATGCAAGAAATTAAATTACCAAAATTAAAATAACAGGGAAATAAAAGGATGGACTGACTAATCTTACCTCGGGATCGCGCAGTTGGTTGTCCGAGTTCAGTTTGACAATTCCAAATCACAGACTCTCTTATTTAACAAATTATTGGCTAATTGTCTAACTACCCACTGGAAAAGCCAACGGGTTTAATGATCTCAATTACTTCTAACCCGACCAATGCATCGAGGTCAGAACCTAATTAAGAATCTAACTAATGACGTCTCACTAATTAGATTTTAATCGCATTAAGGACAATGGATTGTTAGATAGAATGCATAAACTAGGAAAAGCCTAAGTTCATACGATTCTAAGCCTTAACTCCTAAATCTATCATGCAATTTTGACCAATAGGGATAAAACGCATTTTAATCAAGATTAACAATAGATCTATTCGCTACCAATTCTAGCAAAGCAATTGATAAAAACACAATAGGTTGTCAATCCAAAGATTCAAATCAATTGTAATATCAATTGGAATTAAGAACACAATTAAACAATAATTCACTGAAATCTGAAATTCAAGGTCTCAAAGGAATGCCAAACTTACATTCCGAGTCCCTAACTACGACGATCTACACTTAGCCGGAGATAGCAACGCAACAACTAAGCGTCGGGGCTCGATTAGCCATTCCTATATCTAAAAACTAATGTAATCTAATGAAAATACACTGAAAACTGGAAAAATACAGAGAGAAGTGAGGTGTTGCAGCGAGAATCGGAGGAAAACCGGACGTAGAATGAACATGGATGCCCTAAAATTGCGAAAAGGTCCCTTTTATAAAAAACGCGACAGTGTCGAGACGCCGTGGCCAGCGCCTCGACGCTGACGCTAAAATGGCAGCATCTTGCATTCGTAGCGTCGAGACGCCGTGAAGTAGCGTCTTGACGCTACCTCTCGGGAAAAAAATGGTGAATTTTATGCTCTGGTTAACTTTTTAGTTGACCTTCGCTTCTTTGGCTAAACTTCTATCTTAATGCTAATCGAATGCTCTTGGAGTCTCATCTATCGATTGCTCTTGTCATGAAAAGATAGCAAAGCTTCCTAGTAACACAACTTACTTTTCTCTCTAAGTCTCTTCCAAACTTTTCTCTCTAAGTCTCAACGCTACCTCTCAGGAAAAAATGGTGAATTCTATGCTCTGGTTGATTTTTAATTAGTTAACCTTCGCTTCTTTGGCTAAACTTCTATCTTAATGCTAATCGAATGCTCTGAAAATTTCAGCAGCATAAAGACATATAGATGGTTAACCCAAAAATTTTCTTAACCTGACAAAAAAAAACACACTCCTACATGCAAAATCACCCAACTACAACACACAACGCCTCAGATCAACAAACAAGATCCAATTTACACAAGTAAAGCGAGTAGGAAAAAGAACATCAATCAATCATACTTTTATTCACCTCATTTCTATAAATTCAAATGCAATGGAGAGTAAGAAAATAGTCAGCTATCTAAGGGTTCAAATTTAACACTTAAAAACCAAAATACACACCAAAGTTCTCAGCTCCAAATGGTCACAAAATTTCCTCAACAATCCTAAAGACTCCTGAACATCATTCAAATCAATAACGATCAAACTATACACATGCACTTGGAGTCTCATCTATCGATTGCTCTTGTCTTGAAAAGATAACAAAGCTTCCCAGTAACACAACTTACTTTTCTCTCTAAGTCTCTTCCAAACTTTTCTCTATAAGTCTCGACGCTACCCCTCGAGAAAAAATGGTGAATACTATGCTCTGGTTGACTTTTAATTAGTTGACCTTCGCTTCTTTGGCTAAACTTCTATCTTAGTGCTAATTGAATGCTCTGAAAATTTAAGCTGCATAACGACATAAAGATGGTTAACCCAAAAATTTTCTTAACCTGATAAACAAAAGACACTCCTAGATGCAAAATCACCCAACTACAATTCACAATTCCTCAGATCAACAAACAGGCTCCAATATAAACAAGTAAAGCGAGTAGGAAAAAAACATCAACCAATCATACTTTTATTCACCTCATTTCTATTAATTCAAATGCAATGGAGAGTAAGAAAATGGTCAGCTATCTCAAGGTTCAAATTTAACACTTAAAAGCCAAAATACACACCAAAGTTCTCAGCTCCAAATTGTCACAAAATTTCTTCAACAATCCTAAAACTCCTGAACATCATTCAAATCAATAACAATCAAACTATACACATGCACTTGGAGTCTCATCTATCGATTGCTCTTGTCTTGAAAAGATAGCAAAGCTTCCCAGTAACACAACTTACTTTTCTCTCTAAGTCTCTTTCAAACTTTTCTCTCTAAGTCTCGATGCTACCTCTCGGGAAAAAAAATGGTGAATTCTATGCTCTTGTTGCCTTTTAATTAGTTGACCTTCGCTTCTTTGGCTAAACTTCTCTCTTAATGCTAATCGAATGCTCTGAAAATTTCAGCAGCATAAAGACATAAAGATGGTTAACCCAAAAATTTTCTTAACCTGACAAACAAAACACACTCCTACATGCAAAATCACCCAACTACAACTCACAACGCCTCAGATCAACAAACAAGCTCCAATCTACACAAGTAAAGCGAGTAGGAAAAAGAACATCAACCAATCATACTTTTATTCACCTCATTTCTACTAATTCAAATGAAATGGAGGGTAAGAAAATGGTCAGCTATCTCAAGGTTCAAATTTAACACTTAAAAGCCAAAATACACACCAAAGTTCTCAGCTCCAAATAGTCAATAAATTTCTTCAACAATCCTAAAGACTCGTGAACATCATTCAAATCAATAAGGATCAAACTATACACATGCACTTTGAGTCTCATCTATCGATTGCTCTTGTCTTGAAAAGATAGCAAAGCTTCCTAGTAACACAACTTACTTTTGTCTCTAAGTCTCTTCCAAACGTTTCTCTCTAAGTCTCGACGCTACCTCTCGGGAAAAAAAATGGTGAATTTTATGCTCTGGTTTACTTTTAATTAGTTTACCTTCGCTTCTTTGGCTAAACTTCTATCTTAATCCTAATCGAATGCTATGAAAATTTCAGCAGCATAACGACATAAAGATGGTTAACCCAAAAATTTTCTTAACATGACAAACAAAACAGACTCCTACATGAAAAATCACCCAACCACAACTCACAACGCCTCAGATAAACAAACAAGCTGCAATCTACACAAGTAAAGCGAGTAGGAAAAAGAACATCAACCAATCATACTTTTATTCACCTCATTTCTATTAATTCAAATGCAATGGAGAGTAAGAAAATGGTCACCTATCTCAAGGTTCAAATTTAACACTTAAAAGCCAAAATACACACCAAAGTTCTCATCTCCAAATGGTCACAAAATTTCTTCAACAATCCTAAAGACTCGTGAACATCATTCAAATCAATAAGGATCAATCTATACACATGGACTTTGAGTCTCATCTACCGATTGCTCTTGTCTTGAAAAGATAGCAAAGCTTCCTAGTAACACAACTTACTTTTCTCTCTAAGTCTCTTCCAAACGTTTCTCTCTAAGTCTCGACGGTACCTCTCGGGAAAAAATCGTGAATTCTATGCTCTGGTTTACTTTTAATTAGTTGACCTTCGCTTCTTTGGCTAAACTTCTATCTTAATCCTAATCGAATGCTATGAAAATTTCAGCAGCATAACGACATAAAGATTGTTAACCCAAAAATTTTCTTAACATGACAAACAAGACAGACTCCTACATGCAAAATCACCCAACTACAAATCACAACGCCTCAGATCAACAAACAAGCTCCAATATACACAAGTAAAGCGAGTAGGAAAAACAACATCAACCAATCATACTTTTATTCACCTCATTTCTATTAATTCAAATGCAATGGAGAGTAAGAAAATGGTCACCTATCTCAAGGTTCAAATTTAAAACTTAAAAGTCAAAATACACACCAAAGTTCTCATCTCCAAATGGTCACAAAATTTCTTCAACAATCCTAAAGACTCCCGAACATCATTCAAATCAATATGGATCAAACTATACACATGCACTTGGAGTCTCATCTACCGATTGCTCTTGTCTTGAAAAGATAGCAAAGCTTCCTAGTAACATAACTTACTTTTCTCTCTAAGTCTCTTCCAAACGTTTCTCTCTAAGTCTCTGTTGGGTTTTATGCCCTAAAACTCGTAGATAGTGAATGTAAACGAATTGTATACTTGTTTCAATAAAGTGTTATTGAGTTTCTACAATAAAGTGTTATTGTTAAATATTGCACAATTTGACCCAAATCCAATAAACTAAGATCCAAGGTTGTTTACATGTGACCTGAACTGGTATGTGGGGACATACGGGGATCAGTGTTCAAGTAACAACCTAAAAGGTCTATAGTACAGGGATAAGACTTAGTACCTTATCCTGGTAACACTATGTGATACGGCCCGCTCTGTATTCGATACAGACGTATTGATCCAAGGCGTCCATGTAGGAGACATACGAGCGGGGGTATCCTATGCAATGAGTTTGCATAAGACCGGACCACGAAATAGTAAACCACTAGATGTAACACCGTTAACTAGTTAGGTTACTGTTTCAATACGATGACCTAGGTAACTCAATCTTAATCCTGAGTGTGTCATGAACTCCTTCTCATGAGGGATTGTCCTTTGATTAGCATGGGTGAGAGTGGCCAATACGCCGACTCAATATGCCTTCCTTTTTGGGGACAAGACCGAGTGGGAGGCTGGAGACATGACAACACAAGAAGGAATTCACTCCTTCCCACTTCTAGGAGAAGTAGATGAGTGTTCCCTTAAGTGGTGACTCCGGGACTTGAACAAAGGGATCCCGTCCTCTCACTGGCCCGAGAGGAACTTTCTGTTTAATGGTTGGACCATAAACAGGTTGTTCATTAGAGGAGCGCTGGTACTTAAGGAGACAGATGTAACACAGGGGTAAAACGGTAATTTGACCCAACTGTAGTTACGAACACTTGTGAAGGATTGACTTACCGGTATAGGTCTATATCCGTGGACACAGAAATGTTCTACAGTGAGAAGAGTTTCGCTGTGGGTCTTTAGTGGAATGACCCACAGTTAATGAATATTGGTTAACCTGATTAATGAGTTTAATCGGTTAACCTCATATCATTGGAGCTTCTGATCTGTAGGTCCATTAGGTCCCCCTGCTACCTCGTAAAGAGTAATTAGGAACAATTATATCTTGAGAGAATTTGAATAGTTCAAATTCATATTGGGAATTAAGTTAATTGTATGAGATACAAATTAGTATAATGTATAATGATACATTAAAATATAAAGTCTAATTCGATATTAAACTTTATTATTATGAGAGAAATAAATATTTGAAGAAGTTCAAATATCAATACGAATTTGATTCATATTAAATTTATAGGATATAAGAGAATTGGAAGGAGTTCCAATTTTAATATGAATTTGATTCATATTATAGAATTAATTAATTGAAGGCCTGAAATTAAATATATGATATTTAATTGGGTAATTAATTAATTAACTAATAGAAGGTCTGAAATTAAATATATGATATTTAATTGGTGATTAATTAATTTAAAGAATTAATTAATTGGAAATTAATCATTTATGGAAATGATTTAATCACTTCTGGAAGTGATCAATCATTTATGGAAAAGATTAATCAATTATGGAATTGATTGGTTATGGAATTGATTAATTATGGAAAAATTAAATCAATTATGGAAATAATTGATTTTAAATGAATATTTTATTCATGGCCTTTCTCCTATAAATAGAACACTAACCCTAGGGTTTATGTGCTGTACATATGGCCACCATAAGGCCCTCTCATATTCTCTCAACTCAAGAACTCTAGGGAGAAATTTCTCTCTAGAGTTTTTCCCATTCAAGATTAGGTAGTCCCACAACTACGTTCCTAATCTCAGAGTTATAGCGGGGAAGATCAAATGGTGGTGTTCTTCGTTGTTGTAGAGCAATCAAGAATCATTCTTGAAGTATTCAGAGTCGTCAACGGAGGTATGTTTTTCACCGCTTAACCTTTTGCCAATGTATTGGTATTTTGTAGAACGAAATTAATTTACGAACGGTCCAATTGCTTCCGCTGTAACGGAATTGGGAATTCCAATCCTTCAGTCTCGACGCTACCTCTCGGGAAAAAAAGGGTGAATTCTATGCTCTGGTTGACTTTTAATTAGTTGACCTTTGCTTCTTTGGCTAAACTTCTATCTTAATCCTAATCGAATGCTATGAAAATTTCAGCAGCATAACGACATAAAGATGGTTAACCCAAAAATTTTCTTAACATCACAAACAAAACTGATTCCTACATGCAAAATCACCCAACTACAACTCACAATGCCTCAGATCAACAAACAAGCTCCAATATACACAAGTAAAGCGAGTAGGAAAAAGAACATCAACCAATCATACTTTTATTCAGCTTATATCTATTAATTCAAATGCAATGGAGAGTAAGAAAATGGTCCGCTATCTCAACGTTCAAATTTAAAACATAAAAGCCAAAATACACACCAAAGTTCACATCTCCAAATGGTCACAAAATTTCTTCAACAATCCTAAAGACTCCCGAACATCATTCAAATCAGTAAGGATCAAACTATACACATGCACTTGGAGTCTCATCTATCGATTGCTCTTGTCTTGAAAAGATAGCCAAGCTTCCCAGTAACACAACCAACTTTTCTCTCTAAGTCTCTTCCAAACGTTTCTCTCTAAGTCTCGACGCTACCTCTCGGGAAAAAAATGGTGAATTCTATGCTCTGGTTTACTTTTAATTAGTTTACCTTCGCTTCTTTGGCTAAACTTCTATCTTAATCCTAATGGAATGCTATGAAAATTTCAACAGCATAACGACATAAAGATGGTTAACCCAAAAATTTTCTTAACATGACAAACAAAACAGACTCCTACATGAAAAACCACCCAACTACAACTCACAACGCCGCAGATAAACAAACAAGCTCTAATATACACAAGTAAAGCGAGTAGGAAAAAGAACATCAACCAATCATACTTTTATTCACCTCATTTCTATTAATTCAAATGCAATGGAGAGTAAGAAAAATGTCACCTTGTTGGGTTTAATGTCCTATAAACTCGTAGTTTGTAAATCATTAAACATATTCTATTTCCAATAAAGACGTTATTGAGGTTATTCAGTAAAAGATGTTATTGAATATGTAAATTGCGAATGATTAACCTAAATCCAATAAACTAAGATCCTTGACTATAAAATGAATACTCGAACTATATGTAGGGACATATCGTAGGATCAAGTTCAAGTTTATAGTCAAAATAGTCTATAGTATAAGGATACGGTTGGGTGCCTTATCCTGGTGACACTATGGACGCGGCCCACTTTGTATTAAGTACAAACGATGAGATCCTAAATCGTTCATGTGGTGACATGCGAGTGGGGGCGTCCTATGCAATGAGTTTGCATAAGACTGGACCACGAAATAAGTCACTTTCTCTTTATAACGCCGTTTACTGAAGAAACTGACTATTTCTCATAGATGACCTAGGTAACTCGTTCTTAATCCTGAGCTATCTATGAACTCCTGTTTATGAGAGATTATCCTTTGATCTGCATGGGTGAGAGTGGCCAGCATCGCCGACTCGACAAGCCTACCATTTTGGGGATAAGATCGAATAGATAGCTGGGGACATAGTTTCGCAAGACGGAATTCACTCCTACCCATTTTAGGGATAGCAGAGAGGTTGTTCTCTTAAGTACTAACTCCAGGACTTGAACAAGGGGCCCCACCCTCTCGTTGGATCGAGAGGAACTTAGGTTTGATGGTTGGACCGCAAACCGATTGTTCATTAGAGGTTAGTGGAACTTAAGGAACAAGAAGTACTATAGGGGTTAACGGTTATTTGACCTAGCTAAAGCTACGAACAACCTGTGAAGGAACGACTTACTGAACATGGTTAAATCAAGTGGACGGAAATATATCTATAGTGAGGGGAGTGCAACTATCGGGCTATAGTGGAGTGTCCCGATAGTTAACGAATGTTGGCTAGCTTAGATAATGAGATTAGTCGGTTAGCCTTGAATCGTTGGAGCCCATGATCTATAGGTCCATTAGGTCCCTCTACTAGCTCATATCGGATTAAAGCCTAGAACATATTGATAGGAATTTTTGAATCGTTCAAAAACGGGAAATATGGTTTTTATCGTAAGACGTGTTCGACACAATGATTTAATTATGAATTAAATTAGGAATTGAGAGATGAGGTATTTGAAAGTGTTTTAAATACCATATATATGTATTAGGAATCATATATAATTCATGACATTAGGTGATAAAGATTGATTGGATCAATCATATCAAAATTACTTGGAAATGTCCCAATTAATTGCCTAGAAATCAATTTCAATTTTGAATTGAAATTGAAATGAATTGCAAGCTGAAAATTTACAATTAGGATACAATTCATAATGGATTTAGTGGCATTTCCACTCTTGCATGATGATGCATAGTGGAAAACAACACAACCATGCACTAGATGCATGTGTTGTGAAGTAGACACCTAGAATCCACTTTGAGTTGCATCTTGGCCATGTGGCTAAGTGTCATGAAGCTTGTCTTTGCATGGGAGATGTCTATAAAAGGGGCTTGAATTAGATTCAAGAAGAGCAAGCTTTCATTTATTGTTATGCTGCAAATTTTCTCCCTCAAATTCTCTCTCATTTCATCTCCTTCCAAAAGCTTGTACCATCAACCATACCCTTACATTTCTCCCACTTGCCCTAGTCTAATAAAGCTCGTAATCCTAGATTAACTAGGTGACCCTCAAAAACTTTAGCCGTGAGGGGTTTTGTAAACGGGTCAGCCATGTTGTGCTCCGAAGCAATCTGCGTGACGATCACATCTCCTCGTTGCACGATCTCCCTGATGAGATGGTATTTGCGCTCAATATGCTTTCCTCGCTTGTGACTTCGAGGTTCCTTAGAGTTTGCAACTGCACCACTGTTATCACAATAGAGGGTGACAGACAGTTGCATATTTGGAACAATTTCCAACTCTGTTAGGAATTTTCTTAGCCATACTGCCTCTTTTGCTGCTTCACAGGCGGCTACGTACTCTGCTTCCATGGTAGAGTCAGCAATGCAACCTTGCTTAATACTCCTCCATACTATTGCTCCTCCATTTAGAGTAAACACAGATCCCGATGTTGATTTTCTTGAATCTATATCGGTCTGAAAATCTGAGTCAGTGTATCCTGTAAGGATCAGATCCTTAGCTCCATACACGAGCGTATAATCCCTAGTTCTCCTTAGATACTTAAGGATGTTTTTAACGGCAGTCCAATGCGCATGACCAGGATTGGACTGAAATCTGCTGACAATTCTTACGGCATAGCATATGTCGGGTCTGGTACTCAGCATGGCATACATCAAACTACCAACTGCTGATGCGTAGGGAATTCGTCTCATTTCCTCAACTTCTTGAGGTGTCTTAGGACTTTGTTCCTTTGATAAGTGAACCCCGTGTCTAAAAGGTAATAATCCTTTCTTGGAGTTCTGCATCGAATATCGTACCAACATTTTGTCGATATATGATGCTTGAGACAGTGCTAGCGTTTTGTTCTTTCTATTTCTAATGATTTGAATGCCCAGAACAAATTGAGCCTCACCCAAATCTTTCATTTGGAATTGAGTCGCTAGCCATTGTTTTACGTCAGTCAGGAATCCTACATTATTCCCAATAAGTAGGATATCATCTACGTATAGAACTAGAAAAGCTACAGTGGATTTGACGATTTTCTTGTAAACACAAGGTTCGTCAATATTCTGCTCAAAGCCATACGTTTTGATCGCAGTGTCAAAACGTATATTCCAGGATCTTGATGCTTGTTTCAATCCATAAATGGATCGTTTAAGTTTGCAAACCTTTTGCTCATCACCCTGGACTATGAATCCCTCTGGTTGAGCCATATAGATAGTTTCTTCAAGATTGCCGTTCAAAAAGGCTGTCTTGACATCCATTTGCCATATTTCATAATCATAATATGTGGCAATGGATAAGAGTATTCTAATCGACTTAAGCATGGCAACAGGGGAACAAGTTTCTTCAAAATCGACTCCTTCCCGCTGAGTAAAACCCTTTGCCACAAGTCGAGCCTTAAAGGTTTGAACCTTACCGGCTTGGTCTCGTTCTCTTGTAGATCCATTTGCAACCAATAGGTTTTACCCCATCCGGCTGCTCTACAAGATCCCAGACCGAATTGAAGTACATTGACTCCATTTCGAGATCCATGACTTTGATCCACTGGTCCTTATCAACATCATTCATTGCCTGATTAAAGGACAATGGATCCTTCTACACCATCATCAGACATGATGGTTTGAGTTTCTGTTAAACCCATGTAACGGTCAGGTTGAATTATAACCCTCCCACTACGTCGAGGCTCTCTCACTACCTGAGATGGATGTGTTTGATCAACAACTTTTGATGGACCAGCTTGATCTACAACTTTTGTAGATTCTTTTGTAGTTTTTCTTGAAATCTCATCTAATACTAGCTTACTGCGAGGTCGATGATCTTTTATGTGATCTTCCTCAAGGAACGTAGCGTTTGTCGATACAATCACTTTATTATCCTGAGGATCGTAAAATAGACCACCTTTCGTTTCTTTAGGATATCCTACAAATAAGCACAGTTTTGAACGTCGTTCCAACTTCTTTGGGTTTTGTACTAACACGTGTGCCGGGCATCCCCAAATCCTGAAGTGACGTAAACTACCTTTACGCCCTTTCCATAGCTCATAAGGTGTTTCAGAAACACTTTTAGAGGGAACCATGTTCAAAATGTATACGACAGTCTCAACTGCATATCCCCAGAACGAATCAGGCAACTGAGCATAGCTCATCATTGATCGAACCATGTCTAACAAGGTTCGGTTTCTCCTCTCTGATACACCATTTTGTTGTGGTGTAGCAGGGGCTGAGAGTTGGGACGTAATTCCATGTTCTATCAAATAGTCTTGGAATTGTAGGTCCATATATTCTCCACCTCGATCTGATCGTAGTGTTTTAATCGTTTTACCTAAGTGGTTCTCAACCTCGGTCTTGTACTCTTTGAACTTTTCAAGGGCTTCAGACTTGTGATGCATTAGGTAAAGGTAGCCATACCTTGAATAATCATCAATGAAGCTGACGAAGTATTCATACCCTCCTCGTGCTTTGACATTCATAGGACCACAGAGATCCGAATGCACGAGTTCTAAAGGTTCTTTGGCCCTATAACCTTTTTCTGAAAAAGGTCGTTTGGTCATTTTTCCCTCGAGGCAGGACTCACATGGTGGTAACGAGTCATCTTCTAACTGGTTTAGTAGTCCACTCTTTACCAATCTTTCAATCCTATTGCGATTTATGTGGCCTAATCTCAAGTGCCAAAGATAGGTATTAGGAGAAACTTTCCGCCTTTTGTTTTGAGTTTCTGCTACTTTAAACATTTCTGTATTAAAAATAGCTTTAACTTGAATTGGCCTTAACACATATAAGTTGCTTTCAAGTTTTGCAGAACATATATGCATACCTCTTTTGTTAACAAACACTTTATTAATATCAAAAGATACTTGGTATTCATGTTCAATCAAACAAGAGATAGAAATTAAGTTCCTTTTTATATCGGGAACGTACAAGACATTTTCTAGTAACAAAAATCTATCTCCAAAAGACAACTTAAGAGTTCCTGAAGCTCTGGCTGTGACGACCTCTCCAGTTCCAACTTTGAGAGTTACTTCGCCGTCTTCCAGCATATGCCAGGAACTAATTTCCTGTAAAGAAGAGCATACATGGTTAGTCGCTCCTGAATCTAATATCCAGGCAGAGCTATCTTGCTCAACTAAACATGTTTCGATAACGAGCAAATCATATTTACCTTGTTTTTCCTTTTCAGCCTTCTTTTCTGCAAGGTACTTGGGACAATTGCGTTTCCAATGTCCGTCTACATTACAATGGAAACATTTTCCTTTATCTGCAGCTTTAGTTTTTGCCTTGCTTCCCACTGGAGCTTTTCCTTTCCCTTTATCCTTCTTTTTCTTCATTTGAATACTCTTATTCTTTGAAGTGGAAGGTCCAGACTTGGTTCCTGAGGATAATCCCTTTTGGAACCTTTTGGTTGTAGCAACATTTGCCTCCCCTTCATGTCCCCTCTTAGTGAGACTTTGGTAAGTCTGGAGCTCGTTTAGCAAAGTAGTCAGGTTAAAGTCTATTTTGTTCATGACAGCGTTTGTCCTGAACTGAATGAAGCTCTTCGGAAGAGACTCCATTATGAAACTTACTTGACTACCCTCGTCAATTGTAGCACTGTTTACTTCAGCAATGTTAAACTGAACCATCATGTTCAAAACATGTTCCCTAACTGAAGCACCTTCCTTCATTCGGGAATTGTAAACATTCTTGAGAGCTTCGTGCCTGATTTGTGAGGACGGTTGTCCAAACATACCTTGCAACGAAGTCATGATCTCCCTTGCGGTGACCATCCTCTCGTGTTTTTTCGACAAGACATCCGAAATGCTTGCTAAAATATAGACTCTTGCTTTATCATTAGCTCGAGTCCATTTCTCATATGCTTCCCGAACAATTCGGTTTGTTGACGAGCCAGGGTTAGGCGGACACTCTTCGGTAAGGACAAATCTAAGATCCTCGATTACTAGTATTGTGTTTAGATTAGACTTCCAAGTTCCATAGTTATCCCCGTTAAGCTTATCCGAAGCGAGTAATTGTACTAGTGAGCTAGACATGCTGAAAAATTAAACAAAGCTATTAGAAATTGCTTATTAACCATTTTTAGACAAAATCCAATCAAGTTTTAGCAAAAGTAATAATGTACCCAGGATTATTATTTTGCAACGACACTTTAGTGAGTTAGAGCAACCGCTACCGAGGGGCAGTCAATTACTCCTTCACCAAACCAAGACGTTCTTGACTAAATACTAATCCCAGAATAACTCTTATTCCTATAGTTGTTTAGTTATCGTTACGTTTGGTCAGGAATTTACTAACACTTAGTAACCCTTGTAAGTGTGACCCGCCGTTTTAAGATTACAGAGAACGACCCCAACAATGCTACCGAATGGAAAAGCTAATGTTGGAAATGGTCCTAAGTAATCCTATCCATCTCTGGAGTTTGCGTTGTTCCGATCTCCATGTTACAACCCTCCGAATGGTTAGTAGCTCTAGGGCATACAAGCAGGCGCAACATGGAAATCTCACGGTGCAACCTAACGGAGGAGACCGCAGGATGTGTTGACACACTTCCTTCACTCACTTACTATAAATACTTTCTCCATTCACCTTGTTATTGATTTATGCAAACACCTTCCGAATGGAGCAGTTGAGGTATAATCAACATGAGGCCAAGCATAAATCTCACCTTGTGAACAAAAGGGAGAACGTAAAAGGGAAATGGATTTGATATATCTCTCCCCTCCCACTAAGTATTTTAAACGGTTTTGGGTATACTTATACTTAGGTGAATTCCGGCTATTCGAATAACCCTAAGTCTAAGTTCATATAATCTTACGATGTCTAGGTGATAACGATTAAAACCTCACATCACACACGTGCATGCTCATAAAACTGGGTTAACTTTAACTCAAGAACCGACTCGATGCCCAGGTAGGAGGTGTTCCGTAAACCGTCAACTTAAATACCTCCAGCCTTAGACAGCATCTCGTCGGGTGAGTTCTCTTGTAACCTATGTTTTACAAGCTTATCGACCTATTTGAATCTAATTGAAATCGATCGAGAGTTGGATCAAATTAACCCTAAGTGAGCATGCACCTTTTTCTTTGTTATAGATTTTAAATTTCTATGTGATTTATAACAATTATAAATCTAAACTATAACAAACTTGCCTTTTGAATATAACTCTTATAAACAAAATTCTAAGGAAATTTCATGCTTCATGCTAGGTTAATTTTATCTTTTGATTAATATAACTTTTATATCAATTAATCAATTTTAATTAACCATTCAAGCATGAATCTCCCTAAATCAATACAACATTTATATCAATTTAAACATAAAATTTCCCTCATGCATTTGAACTATTAATAACACTTATTAAAAAATGCATGAACATGCTTTCCTATGGTGGGATTTTAAACTATATGGCATGCTCATAATGCACATACATTTAATCCAATTAAACCATACATTCTCAATGCATAAAAGAAATTAAATCAAGCTAAAATGGAATGGTTTGGCAATTTAAAACAAACAATCAACTAATTATTACAATAATAATCAATAAAATTGCTTGTGATGATCCCGAGCTTTACGAACTGACCCGAACCAACCCTCCATGGAGTTAACCGGCCTTCAAATATGTGTAAAAAAACTGCAGCAGACCGAACCGGACCCGAAAAGAAGAAGAAAAAAAAAACTGCTGCTGCTGGAATTTTACTTTTCTGCTGCGTCTTCTCCGGTTTTTCTTCGATTTTACAGCCTATATGGACTCTAATGACTCTATAAAAATTACAGACTATAGTACACACATTAACGCTCTTACATATCCGAGCAATTACAATTTCATGAAGGTTTGAATGCTCAAAAAATTGCCAAACCAGAACACTTCCATTTTAGCACACAGAAAATTCAATTTCAAAATGGTACCCACCAAAGCAAAATTAAAACGAATTAAGTGCTCTAATCATGCTCTGATACCAATTGAAGGTGTTCATATAACACATGCGGAAGCAATTGAAGATCGGAAGCACTTAAGACATTCAATTTTGCTCCTAAAGCATGCATGTTCTATAAAAGACAGAATATAGAGTTGAGAGAACACCAACCTTTGTAGCTCACTTATGTGGAACTCCTTGTGGTGTTTGCCTCTCCTATGCTCCTTGGACAACCTCTAGAGTCTTCCCTACTATTCTCTTGGGCCTAGAAAGACTTGTGGGAGTCTATAGAAGAAAGATAGAAGGGAATGCTTGATGGTACAAGCTTTTGGAAGGAGATGAAATGAGAGAGAATTTGAGGGAGAAAATTTGCAGCATAACACTAAATGAAAGCTTGCTCTTCTTGAATCTAATTCAAGCCCCTTTTATAGACATCTCCCATGCAAAGACAAGCTTCATGACACTTAGCCACTAAGGGTATGGTTGATGCCCTAGTTTATCGTCTTTATACTTCTCTCACACCTAACTTTATGTACCCCACTAGAGTTTCTAGTCCAAGTGGGAGTTTGTTGGGTTTAATGTCCTATAAACTCGTAGTTTGTAAATCATTAAACATATTCTATTTCCAATAAAAACGTTATTGATGTTATTCAGTAAAAGATGTTATTGAATATGTAAATTGCGAATGATTAACCTAAATCCAATAAACTAAGATCCTTGACTATAAAATGAATACTCGAACTATATGTAGGGACATATCGTAGGATCAAGATCAAGTTTATAGTCAAAATAGTCTATAGTATAAGGATACGGTTGGGTGCCTTATCCTGGTGACACTATGGACGCGGCCCACTTTGTATTAAGTACAAACGATGAGATCCTAAATCGTTCATGTGGTGACATGCGAGTGGGGGCGTCCTATGCAATGAGTTTGCATAAGACTGGACCACGAAATAAGTCACTTTCTCTTTATAACGCCGTTTACTGAAGAAACTGACTATTTCTCATAGATGACCTAGGTAACTCGTTCTTAATCCTGAGCTATCTATGAACTCCTGTTTATGAGAGATTATCCTTTGATCTGCATGGGTGAGAGTGGCCAGCATCGCCGACTCGACAAGCCTACCATTTTGGGGATAAGATCGAATAGATAGCTGGGGACATAGTTTCGCAAGACGGAATTCACTCCTACCCATTTTAGGGATAGCAGAGAGGTTGTTCTCTTAAGTACTAACTCCAGGACTTGAACAAGGGGCCCCACCCTCTCGTTGGATCGAGAGGAACTTAGGTTTGATGGTTGGACCGCAAACCGATTGTTCATTAGAGGTTAGTGGAACTTAAGGAACAAGAAGTACTATAGGGGTGTAACGGTTATTTGACCTAGCTATAGCTACGAACAACCTGTGAAGGAACGACTTACTGAACATGGTTAAATCAAGTGGACGGAAATATATCTATAGTGAGGGGAGTGCAACTATCGGGCTATAGTGGAGTGTCCCGATAGTTAACGAATGTTGGCTAGCTTAGATAATGAGATTAGTCGGTTAGCCTTGAATCGTTGGAGCCCATGATCTATAGGTCCATTAGGTCCCTCTACTAGCTCATATCGGATTAAAGCCTAGAACATATTGATAGGAATTTTTGAATCGTTCAAAAACGGGAAATATGGTTTTTATCGTAAGACGTGTTCGACACAATGATTTAATTATGAATTAAATTAGGAATTGAGAGATGAGGTATTTGAAAGTGTTTTAAATACCATATATATGTATTAGGAATCATATATAATTCATGACATTAGGTGATAAAGATTGATTGGATCAATCATATCAAAATTACTTGGAAATGTCCCAATTAATTGCCAAGAAATCAATTTCAATTTTGAATTGAAATTGAAATGAATTGCAAGCTGAAAATTTACAATTAGGATACAATTCATAATGGATTTAGTGGCATTTCCACTCTTGCATGATGATGCATAGTGGAAAACAACACAACCATGCACTAGATGCATGTGTTGTGAAGTAGACACCTAGAATCCACTTTGAGTTGCATCTTGGCCATGTGGCTAAGTGTCATGAAGCTTGTCTTTGCATGGGAGATGTCTATAAAAGGGGCTTGAATTAGATTCAAGAAGAGCAAGCTTTCATTTAGTGTTATGCTGCAAATTTTCTCCCTCAAATTCTCTCTCATTTCATCTCCTTCCAAAAGCTTGTACCATCAAGCATTCCCTTCTATCTTTCTTCTATAGACTCCCACAAGTCTTTCTAGGCCCAAGAGAATAGTAGGGAAGACTCTAGAGGTTGTCCAAGGAGCATAGGAGAGGCAAACACCACAAGGAGTTCCACATAAGTGAGCTACAAAGGTTGGTGTTCTCTCAACTCTATATTCTGTCTTTTATAGAACATGCATGCTTTAGGAGCAAAATTGAATGTCTTAAGTGCTTCCGATCTTCAATTGCTTCCGCATGTGTTATTTGAACACCTTCACACCTATCTAAGGGTTCAAATTTAACACTTAAAAGCCAAAATACACACCAAAGTTCTCATCTCGAAATGGTCACAAACTTTCTTCAACAATCCTAAAGACTCGTGAACATCATTCAAATCAATAAGGATAAAACTATACACATGCACTTTGAGTCTCATCTATCGATTGCTCTTGTCTTGAAAAGATAGCAAAGCTTCCTAGTAACACAACTTACTTTTCTCTCTAAGTCTCTTCCAAACGTTTCTCTCTAAGTCTCGACGCTACCTCTCGGGAAAAAATGGTGAATTCTATACTCTGTTTGACTTTTAATTAGTTGACCTTCGCTTCTTTGGCTAAACTTCTATCTTAATCCTAATCGAATGCTATGAAAATTTCAGCAGCATAACGACATAAAGATTGTTAACCCAAAAATTTTCTTAACATGACAAACAAGACAGACTCCTACTTGCAAAATCACCCAACTACAAATCACAACGCCTCAGATCAACAAACAAGCTCCAATATACACAAGTAAAGCGAGTAGGAAAAACAACATCAACCAATCATAATTTTATTCACCTCATTTCTATTAATTCAAATGCAATGGAGAGTAAGAAAATGGTTCGCTATCTCAAGGTTCAAATTTAAAACTTAAAAGCCAAAATACACACCAAAGTTCTCATCTCCAAATGGTCATAAATTTCTTCAACAATCCTAAAGACTCCCGAACATCATTCAAATCAATAAGGACCAAACTATATACATGCACTTGGAGTTTCATCTATCGATTGCTCTTGTCTTGAAAAGATAGCAAAGCTTCCCAGTAACACAACATACTTTTCTCTCTAAGTCTCTTCCAAGCTTTTCTCTCTAAGTCTCGACGCTACCTCTCGGGAAAAAATGGTGAATTCTACGCTCTGGTTGACTTTTAGTTAGTTCACCTTCGCTTCGTTTGCTAAACTTCTATCTAAATCCTAATCGAATGCAATGAAAATTTCAGCAGCATAACGGCATAAAGATCGTTAACCCAAAAATTTTCTTAACCTGACAAATAAAACAGACTCCTACATGTAAAATCTCCCAACTACAACTCACAACGCCTTAGATCAACGTACAAGCTCCAATATACACAAGTAAAGCGAGTAGGAAAAAGAACATCAACCAATCATACTTTTATTCACCTCATTTCTATTAGTTCAAATGCAATGGAGAGTAAGAAAAATGTCACCTATCTCAAGGTTCAAATTTAACACTTAAAAGCCAAAATACACACCAAAGTTCTCATCTCGAAATGGTCACAAAATTTCTTCAACAATCCGAAAGACTCATGAACATCATTCAAATAATTAAGGATAAAACTATACACATGCACTTTGAGTCTCATCTATCGATTGCTCTTGTCTTGAAAAGATAGCAAAGCTTCCTAGTAACATAACTTACTTTTCTCTCTAAGTCTCTTCCAAACGTTTCTCTCTTAGTCTCGACGCTACCTCTCGGGAAAAAAATGGTGAATTCTACGCTCTGGTTGACTTTTAGTTAGTTCACCTTCGCTTCTTTGGCTAAACTTCTATCTTAATCCTAATCGAATGCTATGAAAATTTCAGCAGCATAACGACATAAAGATGGTTAACCCAAAAATTTTCTTAACCTGACAAACAAAACACACTCCTACATGAAAAATTACCCAACTACAACTCACAACGCCGCAGATAAACAAACAAGCTCTAATATACACAAGTAAAGCGAGTAGGAAAAAGAACATCAACCAATCATACTTTTATTCACCTCATTTCTATTAATTCAAATGCAATGGAGAGTAAGAAAATGGTCACCTATCTCAAGGTTCAAATTTAACATTTAAAAGCCAAAATACACACCAAAGTTCTCATCTCGAAATGGTCACAAAATTTCTTCAACAATCCTAAAGACTCGTGAACATCATTCAAATCAATAAGTATTAAGCTATACACATGCACTTTTAGTCTCATCTATCGACTGCTCTTGTCTTGAAAAGATAGCAAAGCTTCCTAGTAACACAACTTACTCTTCTCTCTAAGTCTCTTCCAAACGTCTCTCTCTAAGTCTCGACGCTACCTCTCGGGAAAAAAATGGTGAATTCTATGCTCTGGTTGACTATTAATTAGTTGACCTTCGCTTCTTTGGCTAAACTTCTATCTTAATCCTAATCGAATGCTATGAAAATTTCAGCAGCATAACGACATAATGATGGTTAACCCAAAAATTTTCTTAACATGACAAACAAAACCGACTCCTACATGAAAAATCACCCAACTACAACTCACAATGCCGCAGATAAACAAACAAGCTCTAATATACACAAGTAAAGCGAGTAGGAAAAAGAACATCAACCAATCATACTTTTATTCACCTCATTTCTATTAATTCAAATGCAATGGAGAGTAAGAAAATGGTCACCTATCTCAAGGTTCAAATTTAACACTTAAAAGCAAAAATACACACCAAAGTTCTCATCTCGAAATGGTCACAAAATTTCTTCAACAATCCTAAAGACTCGTGAACATCATTCAAATCAATAAGGATCAATCTATACACATGGACTTTGCGTCTCATCTACCGATTGCTTTTGTCTTGAAAAGATAGCAAAGCTTCCTAGTAACACAACTTACTTTTCTCTCTAAGTCTCTTCCAAACGTTTCCATCTAAGTCTCGACGCTACCTCTCGGAAAAAAATGGCGAATTCTATGCTCTGGTTGACTTTTAATTAGTTGACTTTCGCTTCTTTGACTAAACTTCTATCTTAATCCTAATCGAATGCTATGAAAATTTCAGCAGCATAACGACATAAAGACTGTTAACCCAAAAATTTTCTTAACATCACAAACAAAACTGACTCCTACATGCAAAATCACCCAACTACAAATCACAACGCCTCAGATCAACAAACAAGCTCCAATATACACAAGTAAAGCGAGTAGGAAAAAGAACATCAACCAATCATACTTTTATTAACCTCATTTCTATTAATTCAAAAGCAATGGAGAGTAAGAAAATGGTTCGCTATTTCAAGGTTCAAATTTAAAACTTAAAAGCAAAAATACACACCAAAGTTCTCATCTCCAAATGGTCACAAAATTTCTTCGACAATCCTAAAGACTCCCGAACATCATTCAAATCAATAAGGACCAAACTATATACATGCACTTGGAGTCTCATCTATCGATTACTCTTGTCTTGAAAAGATAGCAAAGCTTCCCAGTACCACAACCGACTTTTCTCTCTAAGTCTCTTCCAAACTTTTCTCTCTAAGTCTCGACGCTGCCTCTCGGGAAAAAATGGTGAATTCTATGCTCTGGTTGACTTTTAGTTAGTTCACCTTCGCTTCGTTTGCTAAACTTCTATCTTAATCCTAATCGAATGCTATGAAAATTTGAACAACATAACGACATAAAGATGGTTAACCCAAAAATTTTCTTAACCTGACAAACAAAACAGACTCCTACATGCAAAATTTCCCAACTACAACTCACAACGCCTCAGATCAACTTACAAGCTCCAATATACACAAGTAAAGCGAGTAGGAAAAAGAACATCAACCAATCATACTTTTATTCACCTCATTTCTATTAATTCAAATGCAATGGAGAGTAAGAAAATGGTCACCTATCTCAAGGTTCAAATTTAACACTTAAAACCCAAAATACACACCAAAGTTCTCATCTCGAAATGGTCACAAAATTTCTTTAACAATCTTAAAGACTCGTGAACATCATTCAAATCAATAAAGATAAAACTATACACATGCACTTTGAGTCTCATCTATCGATTGCTCTTGTCTTGAAAAGATAGCAAAGCTTCCCAGTAACACAACATACTTTTCTCTCTAAGTCTCTTCCAAACGTTTCTCTTTAAGTCTCGACGCTACCTCTCGGCAAATAAATGGTGAATTCTATTCTCTGGTTGACTATTAATTAGTTGACCTTCGCTTCTTTGGCTAAACTTCTATCTTAATCCTAATCGAATGCTATGAAAATTTCAGTAGCATAACGACATAAAGATTATTAACCCAAAAATTTTCTTAACATGACAAACAAAACAGACTCCTACATGCAAATGACCCAACTACAACTCACAACGCCTCAGATAAACAAACAAGCTCCAATATACACAAGTAAAACGAGTAGGAAAAAGAACATCAACCAATCATACTTTTATGCACCTCATTTCTATTAATTCAAATGCAATGGAGAGTAAGAAAATGGTTCGCTATCTCAAGGTTCAAATTTAAAACTTAAAAGCCAAAATGCAGACAAAAGTTCTCATCTCCAAATGGTCACAAAATTTCTTCAACAATCCTAAAGACTCGTGAACATCATTCAAATCAATAAGGATAAAACTATACACATGCACTTTGAGTCTCATCTATCGATTGCTCTTGTCTTGAAAAGATAGCAAAGCTTCCCAGTAACACAACATACTTTTCTCTCTAAGTCTCTTCCAAACGTTTCTCTTTAAGTCTCGACGCTACCTCTCGGCAAATAAATGGTGAATTCTATGCTCTGGTTGACTATTAATTAGTTGACCTTCGCTTCTTTGGCTAAACTTCTATCTTAATCCTAATCGAATGCTATGAAAATTTCAGTAGCATAACGACATAAAGATTATTAACCCAAAAATTTTCTTAACATGACAAACAAAACAGACTCCTACATGCAAAATCACCCAACTACAACTCACAACGCCTCAGATAAACAAACAAGCTCCAATATACACAAGTAAAACGAGTAGGAAAAAGAACATCAACCAATCATACTTTTATTCACCTCATTTCTATTAATTAAAATGCAATGGAGAGTAAGAAAATGGTCACCTATCTCAAGGTTCAAATTTAACATTTAAAAGCCAAAATACACACTAAAGTTCTCAGCCCCAAATAGTAACAAAATTCCTTCAACAATCCTAAAGACGCCTGAACATCATTCAAATGAAAAAGGATCTAACTATACACATGCACTTGGAGTCTCATCTATCGATTGCTCTTGTCTTGAAAAGATAGAAAAGCTTCCCAGTAACACAATTTACTTTTCTCTCTAAGTCTCTTCCAAGCTTTTTTCTCTAAGTCTCGACGCTACCTCTCGGGAAAAAATTGTGAATTCTATGCTCTGGCTGACTTTTAATTAGTTGACCTTCGCTTCTTTGGCTAAACTTCTATCTTAATGCTAATCGAATGCTCTAAAAATTTCAGCAGCATAACGACATAAAGATGGTTAACCCAAAAATTTTCTTTACCTGACAAACAAAACACACTCCTACATTCAAAATCACCCAACTACAACTCACAACACCTCAGATTAACAAGCAAGCTCCAATATACACAAGTAAAGCGAGTAGGAAAAAGAACATCAACCAATACTTTTATTCACCTCATTTTTATTAATTCAAATGCAATGGAGAGTAAGAAAATGGTCAGCTATCTCAAGGTTCAAATTTAACATTTAAAAGCCAAAATACACACCAAAGCTCTCAGCTCCAAATGGTTACAAAATTTCTTCCACAATCCGAAAGACTCCTGAACATCATTCAAATCAATAAGGATCATACTATACACATGCACTTGGAGTCGCATCTATCGATTTCTCTTATCTTGAAAAGATAACAAAGCTTCCCAATAACACAACTTACTATTCTCTCTAAGTCTCTTCCGAACTTTTCTCTCTAAGTCTCGATGTTACCTCTCCCGAAGAAATTGTGAATTCTATGCTTTGGTTGACTTTTTAGTTGACTTTCACTTCTTTGGCCAAATTTGACCTATACGTCAATAAGACTCAAAATTAGTAAATTATCACAAATAATAGTATTAGGATAAGCAAAATTTACGGAAATAATTAGGACCAATTTAGTGCTATCAGTTGGCAACCCAACCCAACCCTTTTATTTTGGGTTGGGTTGGGTTGGGTCACCGTGTTGTTCGACTTTTCTTTAAAAATTAAATTAAACTCAAATTTCAATTTCCAATTTTAAAATACACCAAATTCAATCTATACCTCTAATCCTAACACAAAATACATATTTCTATCTAAATCCCAACACAAATTTTAAATCAAACCTTATTCAAGAAATAGAATATTAATTTTAAAAAAATTAAAACAAACAACAAAAAGAACATATGAGAACAAATCAAAATATTTTGTAAAAAAAAAAAAATCTAAATAAATATGTGAAAAAAAATAAAGTTAGAATATTTTTTCTTTTTAGAAAAATAAGTTCCAAAAAAGCTGAAAAAAATATATATACTTTTTTTTTTTTTAAAAAAAAGGAGTTCGGTGGGATTAAATATTCTATATGACGTCCATAAAGCATATAAATAGCAATTGAACCGGTTAATTTTGGCCCCTAGGATAAAATAAAGCATTAAATTTCAATAATTATTGCTAAATTCTATCCTAAAATTCTTCTGCAGTAGGAAAAACTGGTCTAAACAGCACGAACCGCCCCGAATAGCCTCGAACCGGTCTCCAAAACCACGAACTAAGTCAAAATCCAGCTGAACCGGACCAAATTGATCCCAACCCAGCCAGACCGTGTGAACCGGACCGCCCACCTTTGAACCGCCCTTTCGCGAAACCCTAATGCGCGCGTCGCACATCGGGACAACGTCGAGACTCTGAAGAACAGCGTCACGATGCTGTTGCGTCTGGAGCACTTCTCGGCAAAAAATAGCGTCGATCTTAAGTTTTTCTCTTTGATTCCAGCTGCGATTTCTTCGATTTTCATCTCATAAAAGCTTAATCTAGACCCGGACTTACAAGGGACTCGATTTTACATAAAATACCCAAAACACCGGGCCCTTACATGATCAAAATCACATAAAAATAAAATCTATGGCCATAAAATTAACCTAAACAGTTCAATGCAAGCCGAACATACATTATGCATAAATCCCACCTATTAGAGCCTATCGCAAATTTTAATATCGATTAATAGGGACAGCGAAGGCACTGATGCCGATTGAAGGGGATGAAATCCCCGACGCAGTGGAAGCGCATTGATAGGACCTTGCGTATACGAATAGGGAAAACGAAACTTTAAACATGCTTTAAAGCCACCGTAACACGCTATAAACATGCTGGAAAATAAAAAAATAAAACTACTTTTATTTTCATGCTTTTCTAAAGAAAAGGGTAAGATCCGTTACAAACCTTCGTTGTAGACTTGATCGATCTTCGCCAACGATGCTCCTGACGGTTGAAAACGCAGTAGCCTCCTTGTTGTTCTTCGCTGGAAATTTCTTCTCAAGAACACAATCACCAAAGAGGTTACACCGGCATGTCTCTAAGTCTAGGAGGCAATGGACTGGTGGGAGTCTTTCTCTAAGAGGGCGGCTAGAGAGAATTCTAGGGTCTTGTCTTGTGAGTCTAACAGCAAGAGGGCTACTAAACCATTAGGTCTAGTGTTCTATTTATAGGAGAAAGACCATGAATAAAATATTCACATTAAATCAATTATTTCCATAACTGATTTAATCTATTTCTTATTTAATCAATCCATGATCAATCAATTCCATAATTGATTAATCTTTTCCACAAATGACTAATTACTTCCATAAGTGATTAGATCATTTCCATAAATGATTAATCACTTCCATAAGTGATTAATTATTTCCATAATTGATTAATTTTTAATTTAATTAACTCTTTAATTAGTCACCAATTAAATATCACATATTTAATTTTTGATCTTGAATTAATTAATTGCCCAAATTAATTTTAGGCCTTAAATTAACTAATTCACATTTGAACTCTTTCAAATTCCTATAAATTTGGCATTTGAACTCTTTCAAATTCCTACCAAATTCACATTAATATTTGAAATTTCTTCAAATATTTATTTCTCTCAAAATAATATATCAATATATATTATATTGTTTCCCTTAGTAAATTGAACACTTTCAATTTACATTTATTACTTAGTTGCCTCAAATTACTTTATGAGCTACCAGTGGGACCTAATGGACCTGCAGATCAGAAGCTCCAACGATGTGAGATTAATTGGTCAAACTCATTAACATAATTAATCAATATTCGTTAACTGTGTGTACATTCCACTATAGACTCACAGTTGCACTCTTCTCACTGCAGACATATTTTCTGTATCCACGGATATAAACCAATAATGACTAGTTAGTCCTTCACGAGTGTCCGTAACACCAGCTGGGTCAAATTACCGTTTTACCCCTGGGTTACTTCTATTTCCTTAAGTACTAGTTCTCCTCTAATGAACAGCCTGTTTGTGGTCCAACCATCAAATAGAAAACCCTCTCGTGCCATTGAGAGGGTAGGGCCCTTTGTTCAAGACTCGGAGTCACCACTTAAGGGAACACTCATCTGCTTCCCTAAAGTTGGGAAGGAGTGAATTCCATCTTGTATGATTATGTTCCCAGCTGGTCACTCGGTCTTGTCCCCAAAATGGTAGGCTTATTGAGTCGTAGTATTGTCCACTCTCACCCAAACAAATCAAAGGACAATCCCTCATGAGCAGGAGTCCATAATCAACTCAGGATTAAGACTAAGTTTTCTAGGTCGTCCTAGTGAAATAGAGACCTAACTAGTTAACAGTGTTATAACGAGTGGTTACTGTTTTGCGGTCCGGTCTTATGCAAACTCATTGCATAGGATACCCCCACTCGCATGTCTCCTACACGAACGCGTTGGATCATAGCTTTTGTATCAAATACAAAGTGAGTCGTATCCATGGTGTCACCAGGATAAGGCACCCAGTCTTAACCCTATACTATAGACCCTTTAGGCTGTTTCTTGAACAATGATCCCCATATGTCGCTACATATAGTTCAAGACTCATATTACAGCCTAAGATGTCTAGTTTATTGGATTAGGGTTATTTTAGGCAAAGACAAACAATAAAATAACTAATAATACCTAATGGAAAAATACATTAATATTATGTCATTAATATTCGGTCAACGGTTAAATTCACTATCTACGAGTTTTAGGGCATAAAACCCAACATCTTGAACGCAAAGAGCGAACACGTTTTGTTAATTCACTCATTTCAGAGTGCATTTCGCTTACCTCGCTTTTTGTGGCAGCTTGCACAACTGTAGTGGGTCCTCTCGTCCCGAATTGCTGAGAGTTCTCAGCCATACTCGAAATCAGTTGTCTAGCCTCAGCAGGTGTCTTGCTGACTAATGCTCCTCCACTGGCGGCATCCACCATACTTCGATCCATGGGTAGTAATCCTTCGTAAAAATATTGGATCAATAATTGATCCGAGATCTGGTGATGTGGAAAACTGGCGCACAGACGTTTGAATCTCTCCTTGTAGTCGTGGAGGGTCTCCCCAGTGATCTGCGAAATCCCATAAATCTCATTCTTGATGTTGGCAACTCGACTGGTAGGGAAGAACTTCTCCAGGAATTGTTTCTTCATCTCATTTCATGTACTGATAGAGCAGGAGGGGAGGTAATAGTGCAAATCTTTCGCTGAATCCTTTAGTGAAAAGGGGAATGCCCTCAGGTTCAGCGCTTCCTCTGTCACTCCATGAGATCTCATACCAGAATATACAATGTGAAATTCCTGTAAATGTTTGTGCGGGTCCTCTCCTGCACTACCACGAAAAATAGGGAGTAAGTGTATTAAACCTGACTTTAATTCAAAGTTACCTGTCGTCTTAGGGTATGTAATACAGAGTGGCTGCTGGTTCAGATCTGGCGCTGCCAGCTGCCTTAATGTTCTCTCAGCCATGGCTGGGGCTTCAACCTTGTAGAGATTATTAACTCTTCTTCTTCTTGCTTGCCTTTTAAGTCTCGTCTCCGCTCTAGAAATTTCTGGTTCGAATCATTTCCCTGCGTAGAGCGTGTGATCATAAACCATGCAAACATGAATTAAAAACAAACACAAAATCCTATAAATACTAGAAAACGCCCTTCCCCGACAACGGCGCCAATTTGACGGGTCGGAGTTGTCGAGGGTGCCGTTGGTCAAATAAATTTATAATCCATGGCACTACAACTATTTTGTAGAAATAGTGGTCGGGGTCGAATACAGGGAAGGGGACCTAGTAAATAAATAAATGCTGAATTTAAAAGAGGCAAAATAAAGCATGCAGATAAAAAGTAAGGAGGAAATCAATAACATGAAAGGGATCGCTGGATTGAGATTTCTTATGCTTGACTCTATTTCGTTTGGCTTCCTAGTTTTCTCTAATAATTATTCTATGCTGATTTCATTAGTCCGATCGGCTTCTTGGTTACTCGGAGGACCCCTCTACACTAACCTGTACTAATTAACTTGCTAACCGTGAATTATGCAATTAACAAGATTAATTAATTTAATTCTTTATCGCTCGCCACCCTTCATACAGAAAATAGCAACGATCCGAAACCTCGCAACAATCACTAAATTATACCTAACTAGTTTAGATTAAGCAATTTCACAATAACCTACTAAACCTAGCCGCTTTGGGATCGTGGGTCCGGAATTGTATTAACTAAATTCAATTCCAAATTAAATCTAATTCATACAACCTTTAACATGCAACCTAGGCCTATCAAGGGTCGTCTCGCGTAGAGAGTGGCTTGCCTCAACCTAGTGGCTATCTAAAAATGACTGATTGAATACACAAGCAGTAATCACATACGGTCGTCAATCCTAATAGACTAGCCTCATGTATTGGTTTAAACAGGATAACATGCAAAATGTAATGAAAATACAGGAACAACAGTCCATGAAACTCCAAAAAACTCAGCCAATCTAAATAGAAATCAAAGCATAATCCCAATTCAACGAGCTAGATGCGATTAGCAATTCATAAACGAAGTAAAAACACGAATACACATGAAATAATCCATAAAATATGACCTAAAAAGGTCTACAACAGTACTGAAACGTAAAAAAGGCGAAAAGAATCGTAAAATGACCAAATTTCTAACTTAACGACAGACTAAATTGAGACTACCTATTTATAGAAAACATCGTAGCGTCGAGACGCTGATAACTGCCCAAAAGGTAGTTATTTAGGCCTCATTTCTATATTGATTTGTGTGTCTTTTGTGCTTAATAGGGTTGGTTTTAGATGTAAATTATATGTTTTAACCCATTTGGAAGAATGGAAGCTTTGGAAATCATTTTGTGCAGAATCTGTTGCTGGGCGACTTGAGGGAGCAAATTCTGTGCTGCAGCAAAACTGGGAGCAGAACTGCCACGTCACAGCTCGTTAGCCAACTTCATGAACCGACTTCTATTGAATTATTTTCGGGATAAAGGAGCAAGGAGAGCCCTACACGTGTCCATGTTGACCTAATTCAAGCCTCCTACCACCTCTATAAAAAGAGATAGCCGCCCAAGTCAAAGTCATTCCACTTTTGGGAGAAAACATTCCATTCTTGGGAAGTTCCTTCCACCTTTGGGAGCCGAGTAGAGAAGAGAGATTGAAGACCATCATTGCAAGCTGATCAAGGATATTAGTATTTCCTTTTATTATCTTGTAATTATGGACATGCCTACTCAGATTGTAACGTGTGTTTCCATGCGTATTATGAACTAAGTAGCTTTAGGCGTTGGTTAGGAATATGTAGTTGCCGTGCTTAACTCTAGTTATATATATATTGATTATCGCATCTTGATTAATTGTTGTGTTCATTTCTATTTTATGCTCGCTTGGCCAGCCGGTATGAATACCTCTCTCTAGTTTCAGGGATGATTTAGAGAGTGTGTGGCGATTAATCACACTACGATCATTGTGTATTGGTGAACGCCAGTGACTGAGCTAGGGATAGCCAGTTGCCTAGTGCTTGATCGGTCGTACTTCATTGGGGTTGAAACACATTCCAAAAAATCCGGAGTTCCGGGAGGAATCCGCTAATAATACTGCGAGAGTTTGCATGATCAATAATATTGCTAGAGCATCTTTTAAAACAATTACTGAAGCCTGACCAGCGCCTGTTTCTAATCTGTCTGCCTATTTGTTTATTCTTTGTTCTGTCATTTATTTTACTTCAGCATTATTCTTATAAAAACCAATCATTTTTATCATCTTTGAAACCATTAAAAAGTTATACAAAATAGATAAAGTGGAAGCTAGTTCAGACCTTGGATTGATAATACTTATTACTTGCTGCGGACTGTGTATACTTGCACAGTGTTCTAGAGCATTTTTATACCGCATTTTTACTCACTCTAGGAACCCAACAAGTTTTTTGGCGCCGTTGCCGGGGACTTGAATAAGTTTTTATCTGATCTATTTTGTGTATGTGTTTTGGTGGTTTGGTGCTAGAACTTTTTGATTGTTTCTTTTGTTTTTGCAGGTGTGAGTTTGGTGCATGAGCGATCCGCCTGGGGTGAGGTTCGAGCTTGATCCAGAAATCGAGAGAACATTCAGGATAAGAAGGAGAGAGCAGCGTAGACAGCAAAATCAAATGGCTGACGTGCCGCATCTACCGCAGGGTCCTGAAGGTCTAGCGAACCTCCAGCAGAATCGTGTGCTGCAGCAATACCCGCCGCTGGAGCAAAATGAGCAGCAAAATAATCAGGCTGAGAATCCTATCTTGGTAGCGAATGATAGGACCAGAGCCATTCGAGCATATGCTTTTCCAATGTTTGATGAGTTGAATCTAGGGATTGCACGTCCTCAAATTCTAGCGGCAAATTTTGAAATGAAACCGGTAATGTTTCAGATGTTGCAAACCGTGGGGCAGTTCCATGGTTTGTCATCTGAAGACCCTCATTTACATCTTAAGTCTTTTCTAGGAGTTAGTGATTCTTTTGTAATTCAAGGAGTGCCTAGAGATGCTCTTAGATTAACTTTGTTCCCGTATTCTCTGAGGGATGGAGCGAAGGCGTGGTTAAATTCTTTTGCTCCAGGATCAATTAGGACATGGGATGAGTTAGCTGAAAATTTTTTGAGTAAATATTTCCCACCTAATAGAAATGCTAAATTAAGGAGTGAAATAGTAGGGTTTTGGCAACTTGAAGATGAGACTTTTAGTGAGGCTTGGGAGAGGTTTAAGGAGCTTTTGCGAAAGTGTCCCCACCATGGCCTACCACATTGTATCCAAATGGAAACATTTTACAATGGATTGAATGCGGTAACTCAAGGTATGGTTGATGCTTCGGCTGGAGGGGCCCTTTTGGCAAAAACTTTTAACGAAGCCTATGAAATTTTAGAAAGAATATCTACTAATAGTTGTCAGTGGTCGGATGTTAGAGGCACAAATAAAAAGGTTAAGAGTGTATTAGAGGTTGATGGTGTGTCTACCATTAGGGCTGATCTTGCAATGATTGCTAACGCTCTTAAGAATGTGACAGTGATTAGTCATCAGCAGCCGCCAGTTGTGGAGCCTGCTGCAGTGGTGAACCAAGTTGCAGAGGAAGCATGTGTCTATTGTGGTGAAAATCACAACTACGAGTTTTGCCCCAGCAATCCAGCTTCTGTGTTTTTTTGTAGGTAACCAGAGGAATAACCCTTATTCTAACTTTTATAATCCAGGTTGGCGCAACCACCCCAACTTCGCGTGGGGAGGACAAGGGAGTAATGTGCAAGCACAGCAAAAGGTGAACCAGCCGGGATTTGCTAAGACGCAGGTATTGCCCCAGCAAAATAAGCAGGCTTTGCCCGAGCAAAATTCGGGGAATTCTCTCGAGGCAATAATGAAAGAATTTATGGCTCGTACAGACGCCGCAATTCAAAGTAATCAAGCTTCAATGAGAGCCCTTGAATTGCAAGTGGGTCAGCTAGCCAATGAGCTGAAGGCAAGGCCTCAAGGGAAACTTCCCTCAGATACTGAACACCCTAGAAGGGAAGGTAAGGAGCAGGTAAAGGCAGTGACTCTTAGGAGTGGTAAGCCACTAGAAGAAAGAAAAGAGCCTAGTAAAACCCAGGATATAGATAATAATTGTGATAGAAATGTTGTTGTCGAGAAAGAGTTAGAGTCTGGTCAGGGTGCTGGAGGCAGCAATAAAGATGCTGGAGCATCTGGTTCTGTTCCAGATGTGGAACCACCTTATGTGCCGCCCCCACCTTATGTACCACCTCTACCTTTTCCACAGAGGCAAAGGCCTAAGAATCAGGATGGTCAATTTAAAAAGTTTTTAGAAATTCTTAAGCAATTGCATATAAATATCCCTTTAGTAGAAGCTATAGAGCAAATGCCTAATTATGCTAAATTTCTTAAGGATATTTTAACTAAAAAGAAGAGGTTAGGTGAGTTTGAAACTGTATCTCTTACTGAGGAATGTAGTGCTATTCTTAAGAATGGGCTACCACCCAAGGCTAAGGATCCAGGATCATTTACTATACCTGTGTCTATAGGTGGAAAAGAGTTAGGTAGAGCACTCTGTGATTTAGGTGCAAGCATTAACCTTATGCCTCTTTCGGTCTATCGAAAGCTAGGTATTGGTGAAGCTAGACCTACCACAGTTACACTCCAACTAGCTGATAGGTCTATCACATATCCTGAGGGGAAAATTGAGGATGTCTTAGTAAAGGTAGATAAATTCATATTTCCTGTTGATTTTATTATCTTAGATTATGAGGCTGACAAAGATGTCCCAATTATTCTAGGACGTCCATTTTTGGCTACTGGTAGGGCGTTAATAGATGTTCAAAAAGGAGAGTTAACAATGAGAGTCTGTAATGAGGAAGTGAAATTTAATGTGTTTAAAGCCATGAAGTATCCAGACGAGATGGAAGATTGCTCTTTCATTAGGATTCTGGAGAGCACAATTGTTGAGAGAGCAATACAGGATTCGACTAGCAAGCATTTGGAAGATCATGGAGAGGTTAGTGTAGAGGATTTAGAAGTTTGTTCTTTAGAAAGAAAAAATGAAAAAGAATTGTTTAGGTGTGAGGATGTTTTTGAGTCTTTAGATTTAGATCAAAGAAAGGCTTCTCCTATTAAGCCATCCTTGATTGAGGCACCCACTTTAGATTTGAAGCCCTTGCCGGATCATCTAAAGTATGTGTATCTTGGGGAAGGTGAGACGTTGCCTATTATTGTTGCATCAGATTTAATGCCGGAGCATGAAGGGGCCTTAATAAAATTGCTGCAGCAATACCGCAAGGCTATTGGTTGGACATTGGCTGACATTCAGGGGATTAGCCCATCTTTTTGTATGCACAAAATCACTCTAGAGGAGGGATCCTTTAGGAGTATTGAGCAACAAAGAAGGCTTAACCCTGCGATGAAAGAAGTGGTTAAAAAGGAGGTGATTAAATGGTTGGATGCTGGCATAATTTATCCAATTGCAGACAGCAATTGGGTAAGCCCTGTCCAATGTGTTCCTAAGAAAGGAGGTGTCACTGTGGTGAGCAATAGAGACAATGAGTTGATCCCAACTAGGACAGTAACTGGTTGGAGGGTTTGCATGGATTACATGAGGCTTAATAAAGCCACCCGTAAGGACCATTTCCCTCTGCCATTTATTGACCAGATGTTGGATAGATTGGCTGGTCAGGCCTACTACTGTTTCTTGGATGGTTATTCTGGGTATAACCAGATTACTAATGCTCCTGAGGATCAGGAAAAAACCACTTTCACCTGCCCTTATGGGACATTTGCTTTCAGGCGAATGCCTTTTGGCCTTTGCAATGCTCCAACAACATTTCAGCGGTGTATGTTGGCAATTTTTTATGATATGATTGAGTCCACTGTTGAGGTATTCATGGACGATTTTTCAGTTTTTGGAGGGTCTTTTCAGAGTTGTTTAGATAATTTAGGTCAGGTATTAAAAAGATGTGAGGATACCCATCTAGTTCTTAATTGGGAGAAATGTCACTTCATGGTGAAGGAGGGCATAGTGTTAGGTCATAGGATTTCTAAGAATGGTCTAGAAGTTGATAGAGCGAAAGTTGAGGTTATTGAGAGATTAGAGCCACCGAATTCAGTGAAGGGGATTCAAAGTTTTTTAGGACATGCTGGATTTTATAGAAGGTTCATAAAGGATTTTTCCAAAATCAGTAAACCTCTTTGTAACTTATTGTGCACTGATCATGTTTTTGACTTTGATGCAGATTGTAGGAAGGCTTTTGAAACATTAAAGGCTGCTTTAATCTCAGCACCCATTCTTTGTGCACCTAATTGGAATTTACCGTTTGAGGTAATGTGCGATGCGAGTGATGCTGCAGTAGGTGCAATGCTGGGGCAAAAGCAGGGCAAATTTATGCATCCTATATATTATGCAAGCAGGATTTTAAATGAGGCACAAGTCAACTACACAACTACTGAAAAGGAGTTGGTAGCTGTCGTGTTTGCCTTTGAGAAATTCCGGCCGTATTTGGTTGGATCCAAAGTCACGGTGTTCACGGATCATGCAGCAATAAGGTATTTAATGTCAAAGAAAGATGCAAAGCCTAGACTAATTCGTTGGGTTTTATTATTGCAGGAGTTCGACTTGGAGATAAAGGATAAGAAGGGATCAGAGAATGTCATTGCAGATCATTTGTCTCGTCTTGATTCATCATCATCTTTGCTGGAGCAATCTGCCATTTCCGATTCTTTTCCAGATGAACAGCTTTTCGCTGTTCAGGTAAAGGTAGTCAGGGAAGTCCCTTGGTATGCTGATATTGCCAACTTTTTGGTAAAAGGAGTCACTCCTATTGACATGGATTGGAGGCAGAAGAAAAAGTTTAAGCATGATGCGAAAATTTTCTATTGGGATGAGCCATTTATGTATAAGCAATGCTCTGATGGTATTATTCGTATGTGTGTTTCAGGTGATGAAGCAAAGGAAATCCTGGAGCAATGTCACTCTTTGTCGTATGGAGGCCATTTCAGTGGCCAGAGGACAGCTATGAGGATTTTGCATTGTGGATTCTTCTGGCCTACCTTGTTTAACGATGCCCATTGGTTCTACAAGCAATGTGATGCTTGCCAAAGGAGAGGAAACTTGGGGCCTAGAGATGAAATGCCTCTTACTTACATTTTAGAAGTTGAATTATTCGATGTATGGGGTATTGATTTTATGGGGCCATTTACCCCTTCTAATGGCAATGTTTTTATCTTATTGGCAGTAGATTACGTGTCCAAGTGGGTGGAGGCCATTGCATGCCATCGGAGTGATGCCAAGACAGTTTCAAAGTTTCTCCAATCGCACATTTTTGCGCGGTTTGGGACACCTAGAGCTCTAATAAGTGATGAGGGTACACATTTTGTTAATAATGTCTTAACTAAGCTTTTAGCTAAGTATGGAATCAAGCATAGGATAGCTACCCCCTATCACCCACAGGCTAATGGTCAAGCTGAGATAAGTAATAGGGAAATTAAATCAATTCTAGAAAAAGTAGTCCATCCATCTAGAAAGGATTGGTCTTTTAGGTTGGATGAGGCTCTTTGGGCTTATAGGACAGCCTATAAGACTCCTCTAGGTATGTCTCCCTATCGGTTAGTATATGGGAAAGCTTGTCATTTACCATTAGAGCTAGAGCATAAAACGTTTTGGGCTTTGAAAAAATTAAATTTTGATCTGAGTCGTGCAGGAGCAATGAGAATGCTACAGCTTAACGAATTGGAGGAATTTCGCCAATTTTCTTATGAGAATGCGAAAATATATAAAGAAAAGACTAAGTTGTGGCATGACAAGAAAATTAGGCCTAAAGAGTTTGTCAAAGGTCAAAAAGTTTATCTTTATAATTCTAGATTAAAGTTGTTTCCTGGGAAATTAAAGTCCAAATGGTCAGGTCCGTTTGTGGTGATTGAGGTTTTTCCCCATGGAGCAATTACTTTGCAGGATGAGAAAGATGGAAGAGTATTCAAGGTGAATGGTCAGCGTGTCAAGCATTATTGGGGAGAGGAGTTTCAGTCGAAATATCCTTCCCTAAGGTTGGTTGATGACTGAGAGAGCAAGATGTTTGCGGGAGCATTTTACAGAGCAAAATTTTGAGCTCCCAGTGTTTGTTTTTATTTTTCGCTGATTTGTTTTTAAATTCGATGAGGATAGATTTGGTTTGATTGAATTTTTGCATGGTTGATTTTAATTTCGTTGATATTTATAATTTTGTAGAATTTATTTTTGTAGATTTGATTTCGCTTTATTTGATTTATTTAAGTTATCTTTGAATTATCTTTTAATTAAGTTTTCGGTTATTTAAATTTCTGTTTAGATTAGATTTGAATAAAATTTCTCCTTATTCGGTTTTGAATAGTAAAAAGATTTGATTTGAGCGGTTAATATTTGAATTTCCGGATTTGATTTTTCTTTTTCTATTTTGAATTTAAATTTTCCGTATCCGAGATTCTTCAGGTAATCTTTTCAGAAGATTGTTGCGGCAAAGTTATGGCTGAAGCAAATCTTTCGTCCGAATAGGAAGGGTTTTTGTTGAAGATTAATTTCTTTTTACCGTTTGAATTCTAAATTTCCGTGTGCAGGAAATTGAATGAGGAATTATGATGCTGCCACGTGCCACGCAGGGGCAAACCAAGGGCTTAATCATTGCACAGCATATAATTATTTACCATGGGCTGATTGGAATTCCGATTTTACCGTTTGATGGTTTTAATTCCACTTAGCTGCATGCGATTTGAAACGGTAATGTTAATTAATGGAGCAAAATCTTTCTGTTAGGATTTCTTGAGCTGAAGCCTTATTTATTGGAAACCCTCGGTACGTTTTTCTTACTTCATCTTCTTGCTTCGATCTTTTGCTTTCTTTTTCGTTTTCATTCTCTGTAAACCCCTTGCGTCTTGAATGGCCAAAACGAGAGTTAGAAAAGAGAGGGAGAATGAGGACGAAGAGGTACCTGTTACCCCTGTAGCACAGAAAGCAAAAACGAAAAAGAAGAAGACGCCAGAGGAGAAAGAAGCGAAAAGGAGGAGAAAGCAACAGAGGGCTGAGGAACAAGAAAAGGCAACAGAGGTTGCGACTGTTACTGCCACAGTAGAAGAAGAAAGCCCGAAACAACCAGAGGAAAATACCGAAGAAAATACCGAGCAGAGGGTCGCGGATACAGAAGAAGAACGAACAGAAGAGGTGCAAGAAGATCGGACCGAGGAAGTTCGAGAAGAACTTACAGAGGAAATTCAAGAAAAGCAGGCCGAGGATGTTCAAATGCAACAGGCAGAAGATGTTCAGGTAACGGATAATGAGCCAGTGCAGGAGGCTCAAGTGGAGGTGATCATGCCGGAGGTACCAAAGCGTCGCCACGTTAAGAGGAAAGCAGGCCGCGTTAGGGTTGTCCGAACTGATACTCCTTCGCCTCCAACCACTGATTCTGAAAGAGAAAATGCAGAGAGAAAAGAGCGTGAGAAGGAGGAAGCCGAATAAAGAGCAAGAGAAGAGGCAGAGAAAAAGGCTGAGGAAGAGCGGTTGCTCAAGCGAAGGGCGGAAAAGGGCAAAAGTGTTGCTGAAGCATCGGAGGAACCTGATGAAATAGAAGAACATGGTCGCTTCATCAACAATTTTGCCAGAGCAAAACACGCTGAGCTGCTGAAAAGAGACTTCCTGTTTGAAAGAGGATTTAGCGGTAATCTTCCACATTTTCTGAGGACCGACATTGCAGACCATGGCTGGGAGTTGTTTTGTGCGAAGCCTGAGTTTGTAAACGCACAGGTGGTGCGTGAATTTTATGCTAATATTGATAAAGAAGATGGTTTCCAGGTGATTATTCGAGGAGTCGAGGTAGACTGGAGTCCTAGTGCTATCAATGCACCGTATAACCTTCAGAATTTCCCCCATGCAGCTTATAATTAGATGGCTGTAGCGCCATCTAATGAGCAGTTAAGTGATGCTGTGCGGGAGGTGGGTATTGAAGGGGCACAGTGGCAGCTGTCCAAGACAGGGAAAAGGACATTTCAGTCTGCTTATCTGAAGAGGGAAGCAAACACGTGGATGGGATTTATCAGACAGAGGATGCTTCCAACGACTCATGACTCGACGGTCTCGAGGGAACGGGTTCTTCTGGCTTTCGCGATTTTGCGGTCTCTTAGCATTGATGTAGGGAAGATGATTGTTAATGAGATTTCTGGTTGTTGGAAAAAGAAAGTGGGGAAACTGTTCTTTCCGAACACAATCACGATGCTTTGCAGAAGAGCAGGGGTTCCAGTGGATGAGGGAGATGTTATCCTGTTTGACAAGGGAATTATAGATACGCCTAACTTGGCGCGGCTTCAGCGTACGCAGGAGGCACGTCAAGGTGGGCTTATCTACGGCATCAACACGGTTTTAGAACAACTGGCACTTTCGGCCAGCAGGCAAGAGTTTGCCGAGAGGCAAGCTTTAACCTTCTGGAACTATGTTATAAATCGTGATGCCAATCTGAAGAAGGCGCTGCAAGAGAATTTTTCCAAGCCGTATCCAGCCCTTCCAGCATTCCCTGAGGATCTGTTGAACCCTTGGATTCCACCCCCACCTGTTGAAAGAGAAGAGAAGGATGATGAGGAGCAGGGTCAGGAAGACTGACCAATGTGATGATTTTGAGCGAGCATTACTTTTGTTTTTCCATTTTTGTTTGCTCGCGCATATCTGACCCCGCTGGCTAATATGTTTGATTGTTTCTTTTTAATGTTTCTGCATCTACAAAAATTTATCTGCTTTTGTAATTCCTTTCTCTTTGTTTTAATGAAATTTCCGAAGTTATTTCTGTTCCATAAGCACTGAGTAACTCTGAGTTAACAAATTTTCTTCTGAATTTTTGAAGCTTGGACTGGCTAAGCTTAATTAGATCAAGGTATTCTGATCTCCAGAAACCTTTTGCTTGAGCATTTTCTCTGGCCTGGTCGTTGCTGTGGCAAAGAAAATTCTGGAGGTAGTGTTGACTTATGTGATCCGCTTTAAGCTTAGGTCTAGTCCCACGCTTTGTTTTAAAATTCAGATAGAAAAATTTAAGTTTGGGGGTGTCATCTAAAATTTTAATGATTCATTGGGGACAATGAATAATTCAAGTTTGGGGGACTTTTTGCTACTCCAATTATTTTGCTCGAGCATTCCTCTCCTTCATTAAATAATTTGTTAGGTTGTTGAGTAACCGGGGACATTTGTGATACCCACAGTTTGTCTTCGCGTCAAAAGGTGACCTAGGAAATGTGAAAAATTATGAAAAATTATTTGCTGAAAAAAGTGATTGATGAAAATTTTGCTGAGAAAATTCATGGAGCAAAAGTTTTGAAGGATGAATGATAGTCCAACAGTTTTTCTGTCTCCCAGAACTTAGGTGAGCTTCATCATAAAATGTTGCCATTCTGAGGGGCAAGAGATGAAATAACTAAGGATTTTTGAGCTTTACAAAGAGTATTTAGCCTAATTGGTGATGAGTTTGAGGCATGGGTATACTGCACCATAAAGTGGGTCGTCCCATGCTTAAGAGCTTATGACTGTAGGGCTGCTTTAAGTCTGAAAAACAAAAATATGTCTGATATTAGAGCTAAGCTGCGGCGAGTTCTTAGAATTGAGCTAAGAGTGGTGATTATTTGTCCATGCCGGAAGAATTACTTTGCTGCAGCAGAGCTTGGTTTTGCAGAGTGCTCAGGTAAAGGTTGAAGGTAGTATTGGATTGTCTGGTTTGATTAAGCTATTCTTTGTCTAATGTTTTGAATTCATGAAGGGAAGGTTGGTTAGTATTGCTCGAGACGCGCAATAGTTCAAGTTTGGGGGTGTGATAACTGCCCAAAAGGTAGTTATTTAGGCCTCATTTCTATATTGATTTGTGTGTCTTTTGTGCTTAATAGTGTTGGTTTTAGATGTAAATTATATGTTTTAACCCATTTGGAAGAATGGAAGCTTTGGAAATCATTTTGTGCAGAATCTGTTACTGGGCGACTTGAGGGAGCAAATTCTGTGCTGCAGCAAAACTGGGAGCAGAACTGCCACGTCACAGCTCGTTAGCCAACTTCATGAACCGACTTCTGTTGAATTATTTTCGGGATAAAGGAGCAAGGAGAGCCCTACACGTGTCCATGTTGACCTAATTCAAGCCTCCTACCACCTCTATAAAAAGAGATAGCCGCCCAAGTCAAAGTCATTCCACTTTTGGGAGAAAACATTCCATTCTTGGGAAGTTCCTTCCACCTTTGGGAGCCGAGTAGAGAAGAGAGATTGAAGACCATCATTGCAAGCTGATCAAGGATATTAGTATTTCCTTTTATTATCTTGTAATTATGGACATGCCTACTCAGATTGTAACGTGTGTTTCCATGCGTATTATGAACTAAGTAGCTTTAGGCGTTGGTTAGGAATATGTAGTTGCTGTGCTTAACTCTAGTTATATATATATTGATTATCGCATCTTGATTAATTGTTGTGTTCATTTCTATTTTATGCCCGCTTGGCCAGCCGGTACGAATACCTCTCTCTAGTTTCAGGGATGATTTAGACAGTGTGTGGCGATTAATCACACTACGATCATTGTGTATTGGTGAACGCCAGTGACTGAGCTAGGGATAACCAGTTGCCTAGTGCTTGATCGGTCGTACTTCATTGGGGTCGAGACACATTCCAAAAAATCCGGAGTTCCGGGAGGAATCCGCTAATAATACTGCGAGAGTTTGCATGATCAATAATATTGCTAGAGCATCTTTTAAAACAATTACTGAAGCCTGACCAGCGCCTGTTTCTAATCTGTCTGCCTATTTGTTTATTCTTTGTTCTGTCATTTATTTTACTTCAGCATTATTCTTATAAAAACCAATCATTTTTATCATCTTTGAAACCATTAAAAAGTTATACAAAATAGATAAATTGGAAGCTAGTTTAGACCTTGGATTGATAATACTTATTACTTGCTGCGGACTGTGTATACTTGCACAGTGTTCTAGAGCATTTTTATACCGCATTTTTACTCACTCTAGGAACCCAACAGACGCCAAGGGCAGCGTTGAAACGCTACGAACTTTATGCTCCGGTTAATTTTCGCGTCGCCGTCGAGAGGCCATGTGCAGCATCTCGACGCCATCCCTGATCCTTGACTTGTTGTTTTATTTCTCGGTCTTGTCTCGTTTCTTCTTGGTACAAGGCTTCAATCTTCGACTTTTGGTGTCGTTCTTCAGGCCCGCTTCAGCACAATTGGGTTTTTTCACCTCCTCATCGTCGAAGACATCGAGATGGCTCTAAAACTCCATAATTGGACCGAATTAACACCAAATTAGCGTGATCGGCTCTCGACATCACCTAAGCTCAAAGATCCCTTAAATAAGACAAGTTTAGATTAGAGGTGATAAAGTAGGACTATTTAGGTCCTATCAGAGGCCAAGAAGAAGCAGAGAGAAGAAAAAGAGAGAGCTATATTTCCCGATACATTATAGTTAGTATTTGAGTAATTTTTGGCCATTTTAATGCACTTTAATGTTTATTTTGTAGGAAATTAATTATTGAAGATAAAACGAGAATTCAGAATTGGTTTGGAGTTCAGGACGTTAAAATAAGCAAACGGATCAAAACAGAATTAACTTCGAGGCTTCACAAAGTGGGCATACCCAAGAGCTAGCGTCTTGACACTGCTCTTGTGGCGTCTCGACGCTAGCACTTTCCTAATCTGATTTGGGCGGCAACAGAGGCAGCATCGAGACGCTGCCCCTTAGCGTCTCGACGCTGCGATTATTTCCTATTCTGTTCTGGCGGTTTAAAGGACAGCGTCCCGACGCTATCCATAGCGTCGCGACGCTGGCGACAGATTTCAATAAAAGCATCCTTATGTCTTACGGCCAAGGGGAGTCCAATTGGAGAGAATTTTGCCCTAATTTTGACTAGAGACCTTCTAGGGGAGCTGAAGCAAGGCTAGGGAGTGGGAACCAAGCTTGAGGATGTGGAGATCGTGATGGGGACGTACCAGTTTCGACGGATTCAATAGTTTTCCTTTTCCTTATCTTTAGTTAGATTTTAATGGCTTTATGATGCTTAGTTTATATCGTAACGCCATGTATGAGTAGCTAAGCGTGTTTCTTAGGGATTGATGTAGTCGTTTATGTTTATGAATTAATTTATGGGATGTTTTGTGCAATTGCTTTATGTATGCAATCATGTTTGAATGCTTTCAATTAATTGGCCACTAGTTGAATGATCTAAGTGTTGAATCTTTCTCGGGAGAGGGGGTTTAGCGTAGGCTTATTTATGATTGCATCACTAAAGTAGAAATTCTAAGCTCGTGATGGAATTTAGAATAGCTTTAGAAAATTGTCAAAAGAGCTAAAAGCCTTGCATGTAATGAACTTATTTGATAGGGATATCAAGTTAATTATGTGTATGAGAATCAATTATGCTCGGGAGAGATAGTTGTAATTAAAGGTTCTTAGACTCATAAAAGAATTGCACGTTACAATTCATTCCATCTAATTAATCCTAAACATAACTGACAAAATCAACTCCCTAAGAATTCTTTCAATTGAATCTCAATCTTTAATTTGCACCACCTCTGTTTTTCAAATTTCACTACTTTTCGATCCCTAAATAAAGTCGAGCAAAAGTATTCATGGTACTTAGTTTAACTTAAAATCCAATCCAGAGGACAACATTCGATTTTACAATTCACTATATTATTACTTGACTCGTGCGCTTGCGGTAGGAAAAGTCCACATCATTGGAATAGACAGTGAGGCTGAAGGGAAGGCTAAGAAGAAGCAAAGAACAAACATTTTCCTTAAGAGGCTAAGCACTAGGGGAGCGACTTCTGTGCTTCCCCGAGCCAAGACACCATCACCACCACCACCTGCAAGGAGAGAACCATCCGTTCCTCGGCTAAAAAAGACTCCAACAAGGCAACCGAGAGTGGAAGTTCGAGTGGAAGCCCATCCAGACACTCAGACCCGTCTGGCTATTATGAAGAAACCGGTTCTGATGTGTTAGAAGGCATTCTCCACTAAGATGGGTCCTCTCCCAACATTCATTGAAAACATTCTGCGCAGGTATGGTTGGGATCGACTGTGCAAGGAGCCGAAAGCAGCCTCTATCCCACTGGTATGTGAATTTTATGCTCAAATAGAGTAAGAGTTGTTGACGACAATGCTTCTGCATGGCCGAGTGGTGAAGTTCTCGAAAAGGAAAAAAAATCGGATCTTCCGATTCCCATCCCTCAGATGCCCTGCTGGCAACGTGGCCATTGAAGAACCAACAACTGAGCAGCTGGCAGAGGCCCTATCTACGGTGGCCCATGAGGGAGTGAAGTGGCAAGAGTACAGGACTGGAGTTAGGACTCTATTATCTGGAGACTTAAAGCCATAGGCATCAGTCTGACTTTATGTGATCAAAAAAAGGATCATGCCAACCACACATGACACCACCATATCTCAGGAGCGTGTCATGTTGTTGTATAGCATGCACAAGGGGTTGGATCTAAATCTCGAACGGATTATATGGACAGAGATCCTCTCTTGTGGCCACAAGAACGTGGGAAGGTTGTTCTTCCCAACACGATCACAAAGCTGTGTAGGCTTGCAGGAGTGGAGGCAGAAGAGAAATAAGAAAAAAAAGTAGCCCGGACATCAATTGATCTGAGCTTGATTAAGAAGCTCATAGCCAATTCCAAGCTAAAGGTTCCTTCTCCAGAGAAGAAGGCTCAAGGAACCCCTCTTGCAACTCAAGCATCAAAGTCTCAAGAAAAAGCCACTGCTGCAGAAGAAGATGCGACTGCAAACACATCGCAAAATCTACCAGATACGGCCGCAAATTAGCAGCAACCTCAAGTGCCTTAGCCGCAACCTAAAAACAACTTGGTGGCTTTGAGAAGAGACCTGGAGTGAATGAGGAGCAAGTATAGCGACTATCTGACGTATGCTAAAGCTCGAGATGGAGTGGTCAAGGGTATCCTGGAGAATTTGGTGGAGGATCTCGACGACTACCTTCCACCATTCCCCGAAACAAACTAGGATCCAACTAAAGGCGATGAAGCAGGCCCTTCCAACGCCTATGAGAGTTTTCTTTTCACCTTCTCTATTCTTTTATCGATTATTCTTTATAGCTGAAAAGAAAAAGGGCTAAACTATCATTTATTGCTTTCTTTTACTTTTGTTTTGCTTTGTTTGGATTAGTTTAGATTATTTTGCTTTCTTGCATTTTATATTTCTAGAACGGTTGCTTGTTTCTTTTGTTTTTAAGCTTTGGTTTGGAAAAATTCAGAAAAATTTTTATCTCTTTAAAAGAAAAGTATTCTAAAAGATTTTCGAAAGAGAAATGTGCTTTAGCGGTTTGTTTGTTTCTGAGCGCCCTTAATGATGATAATTAAAGCTCTCTCGGTTCTTTAAATACTTTAGTAACCTCAAGTTTTTCAAAGCATGAAGCCTGAATAAACTTTTTACTCCATAACACATTCAAGTCCAAACTCACTTACCTTAGGCTTTGACTACCAACACCTTTAGGAAGTTTAGACTTGATCTTAGCATGCCAATCCTTGTTAGTCTCTCCTACTTTGTTCTTCATGTTTAGTCAATGGGGACATTGACTAGTTTATGTTTAGGGGGGACAATTTTGTTTTTTTTTTTACTCTCTCTATGTATTATATATTGTTGCCTTTTGCTAGTGCTAAAAAAAAGGAAGATAAAAGAGTAGAAGAAGCAAGGAAATACTCTTCCTTCTCGAATAAACCAAGTAACAAGGGGCAGTCGTGACACCCACGATTTCCACTGCATGAAAGGTTAGTTTGGGAAGTGAGTATGCACTACAATCTTAATGGTGACCTATCCGCGTAGTAAGCTACTTTCACCACAAAGTGTTAGTATAGATGACTATGAGACTCTCCTTAAAAAAAAGTATATAAGCCTAGCAGGAACTTAAGTTTGGGGGAGGGGAGTTAAACTTTATTTCCAAATTTTTTAGAGTGAGGATAGCTTGTGAAAGAGATAGGATATTCTGAATGAAGGCTAAGTGGAATAACAGGCAATGAGTGGTGGGAATGAATGTGAATGTTTTACCTTGAGAAGACTGAGTAAAGGCCTAGTGTTAGAAAAATCTTGTTGTTAACTTAGAGTATTAGGAGTCGAGTTCTTTCCCGAAAGGCGCACTCACAAACTAAACTTACCTATGAAACACACATCTTTTCTTTCTTGATTCTATTATCTCGTTGATATTGCTTGAGGACAAGCAATGCCTTAAGTTTGGGATGTGATAACGCTCTTTTATATATGTGCATTATTTAGCCTTAAAAACCTAGGTTATTGTTTGGAAAGCAAGAACATTGTCTTTAAAATCTTATCCTTTGAAGTCAATTTAGGAAAAGTTGTAGAATCGCGAGGAAAATCTTAGAAATATAGAATTTAAGCTTAAAGTGTACAAAAAGAGATTATTTTTGTAAGAATTTATCCAAGTTATTTTTTTTGTGCAAAGGACTTTTCGAGGAAGATGCGCCCGCAAGAGGAGATTAAAGGTTAGCGGAGCACAAGAGGTGAAGTTAAAGATTTGCACCTGCATCTGGACCTGATGATGTAGGACATTCGATCAAAATGCGCCCGAAAGTAGCCCCAGCTGAAGACAGAATTGTCAAAGCAGCACACATAAGGAACTGTGCCCGATATGCGACCGCAACTGGGCTTTCCGACAGAATACCGAGATTCGCGGGATCTTCACATAATCGTCCGAAAATCTCCAATCTGGTATCAAATCTCTGAGGATCTTGAATTCTTACCTTTCAAGACCTTCTCACACTGATCTCGGCAGACAACCTCACCTTCCATGGTCTATAAAAGGGGACCAAGATGCAAGAAGCAAAGAGAGCTCAAATTTCGTCCTTAGGATAGATTTTTATGTTTTTCTCTCTTCTCATCTTGTAACCACTCCGAGTTCTGGGTCTTTCAGCCTTTGTCGGCTCTTCCATTTGAAAGAAGAAGAAGAGAAAGGCTTGTCTCTCCTTGAAGAAGGGCAAGAGCAAGCTAGATAGAGAGGTAGAGATCCTTAATATAGCCTTGTCTTTTATTTTCTGTTTTCATTTTTTGTTTCCAGCATTCTTAAGTTATGTTTTCTTTTATTTCAGTTGTAGGTTATAAGCTTTGTACCTCCATTTATTCAATTAATATGATTTCAGTTTGTTTTTCCAATTTTTGTTCTTTTTACTTATTGTCTTGCACTTTATCTTCAATTATGAGCTAAGCTTCTACTCGGGTGTTCAAATATTTAGATTCCTTGAGTAGAAGAAAGCCCCGCCTATGCACAAGCAACCTTGCTCCTTCTTAGCATTTTTTTTTTTGTTGAAATTAAAGTTCATTGTTAGCTTAAATTGATCACTTACGTTAGCATAGTTTGTATTTAGCTGATGGCCGAAAGGTTGGAGTTAAATGTACGGGTTCGCAAAACAATAGTGAAAAAGATCCAAGAAATAGGACTTTCTTTTCTTGGATCCTAGAAATAAGACTGGAACCACTAGGGTTTTAAGACTCAGGAGCATTATTTATCTAAGTTTCAACTAGCACTAGAAATAGATCTATAGTTGGCTTAGTTTTCTAAAGGCACCTACAGCGGAGCTAAATGGAAGTCGGACTTAACTCACAATCTAGTTGTCAGGGTAATTGCAGGTGCAACTTAGAGATGTTATCTGCACCATGTCTATGTGGGCAACATAGATAATGTCTTTTCAGCCGACTGCAATGCCTGAGTAAGTTGCGTGCGCATAGGTGAGCGCAATCTAATGCTTAAAGTTGATACTATTTGAATTCCCCCGTTTATCTCATAAGGTTTTCACCGTTTTGATTTACTTGCTTATTTCTACTTTGGTCATAAATCAAAACCACAGTCAATCTGTTGTCTGGTTACTATTTTTGGTTGCGAACTTGGAGGAGGTTCCCGTTTTTACAGAATCTTGTGTTTTCAACTAGTCACCATCTCCCTTGGGTACGATATCCAGAATACTTTCCACTTTATTACTTGATACTGTATACTTGCACTCGAGCAGGTGTTGCGTTAGTAGCACGCACGTCAAATGCTTGTCTTTTTCTTCTTCTTAGCCTTCCCTTCGGCCTCACTATCAGTTCTGTCTCTACCCCTTTTGGGCATTTGGTCCCTAGAAATCTTTTGGACCTCATCTTCATCAATTGGAGCCTTCCGCTCCTTCTCTTCCTCATGCTCGAACAGGTCCTCGAACCTTGCTTCATTCTAGTGCTCGAACAGGTCCTCGAGCACACTTTCTTCCTCATTTGGTGGTGGTGGGGTCCGCTCATTAGATTGTGCCTCATGAACTGGTGCAATGTTTGGTTCTTGTTCTGTTTGCGCCACAATTGCGTTTGCAAACTCTCCTACATAAACTGTAGATTGGCCCTCAGAAGCGAGCACAATCTTTTCTTCTTCCTCTTTCTCAGTGGCATCCACTGAGTGTTTCAAACAGGAAGCTGCAAAATCCAGAGCAGCTTGTTCTTCTTCTTCTCTTCGCTTTTTCTTGGCCTCTTTCTTCTTTCTTCTTTCTTCAACCCAAAGCTCATCTCTAATTTGGGCGACCCTGGCTTTTGCTAGTCATATTGTGTCTGCCACCACTTGATTCGAGTCCTTTGCTAAGGCCTTTGCTCCAACTCTGGACCCCATCATGTTGATCTTTTGGCGCTAAGCTTAAAGGGATCCATAGTTGATTTTGAAGTTTGGACCTGCATTTGCGCCCCATATGCGGACACATCCTTTCTGGTCGGTGCCTCTGGAACTGGTGATGCGTGTGTGGCCGAAATGTGGAGGTTAGGAAAGATGGTAAATGATGATTAAAATAAATTCAGCCAACCTAGTTCAAGTATACATTATCGCATGCAGTAATAAAAACCTTAAAAGTATTCCAAGCGTATCGATCCCACGAGGACTAAATTGGAAACACAGATTTGAAGAAGAAACTGTTCAAAGATTGCTTAGATAAGGTAACCAAAGAAATAGTTGATGATGATTTTTGGAAAAAAAAAATAAACAAGTAAAGAAAACAATGATAAATAAGCAAGGTGCTCAATATAGTTTCAACCCTAAGGTAAAATAACTGTAATCATTGCTTATTAAACCTAAGTCAATTCATGCATTGGGTCAGATTTAACTTCTATTTGGCCTTGCTGCCAAGAATCGTTAGAAGGCTAAGCGAGTACCATTATGCACATGTCTGTGACTCGACTCTGACATTGATAAATCAAGCATGCAATCTATAACCCTATAGTTGTTATAGGGTGCCTTAGGCAGCCTCGCCATATAACACCGAATACACTCTTTCGAGCCATTTCTCCTATATCACCTTTATGAGAACCGATGTTGTTCGTCCCTTTCGAGATCAAACTCACATAGCATGCAAAGTCTAAGCGATCAATTTAAACTCAACAAGATTCAGAATGATATTCAATAAAGAGTGTCATGCAATGAATAGAACTTAAGTAAATAAACATTTTCAAGCTAAGTTAACGATAGAGGAATTCACTATATTGAACCCCTCAATGGGATTTAGCTACGCATGATGGAATAAGATGCAAAAGAATAACTTTTCATTGACATAATGAATGTAAGAATACAGAAATAATGAAAAGAACAATTGCTGGAAATAAGGTGCAGTAGCTAAAACTAGAGTTTTTTCTTTTATCCAATCATTCTAGAGTTCGTTCGACACTCTACTCTCCTTTACACGTGAGAATAGGGTGAAAATCTCTACAAACACTCAGGTTTGATGTCTAACTAAAGGTTAGAATTCAGTCATCTAATAAGGACCACAGGCATCCCTACTCATGGGCGTCTAATAAGGTTCTATCACCACCCTCTTCTTCCCAGTGAGTTTTGCTTGAATTTCTCTTCGAAGCAAGGCCTTATATAGTGTGGGGAGTAGTTGAGGAGCCACGAAATAGGTGCTGGTAGGTAGCCCAGTCAGTTTCGGGGTCAAAACAGTTGGTTAGGTGCGTGAAACTCTTGTTCAAAATGCCCCCGACGGACTCAGAATTGCCTCTGTCTACCCAGAAATGCGGTCGCATTTGGAATTTGCCTTCCCAAAAATACGGTCGCATTTCTAGGAAATTCCAACTTTCCTCTGTTTTTCTGCATAACACTAAATTAAGGCAATTTCATATCAAAACAAGTCTTTTTAAGTACAATTAAGCATAAATTGACATATGTGACTCCCAACTCCCTAATTCATCAACTTTAACACTTTTAGGGCTCGGGAATGGTAAATTTGATCTAAACATGCAACTTTGACAAGAAAATGAGCTAAATATAAGGGTAAAATTGGTATATGTTTTACCCTTATCAACTGGTACTGCTTCTTCTGCTTCCCTGGTGTTTGCGGTCGCAATTTCAAGTCAACCTGCAGTCAGATTCTTAGGTTGCTCCATATTTGCGGCCGCAACCTTGATGCATGGTTCAACTTCATCTTTCCTTTTTCTTCTAAAATATTTCACTCCCACCTTTTTCTCTACTTCTTCCCTTTCCTTAATTAGTACAGCTTTCGGCTTAAGGACAGAGGGCGTTTCTTCCTCTTCCTCCTCTTCGGCTTCCATCGCAGCGTCTTCAATAGCCTTGCAACTTGTCTCAGACGCTCTCCTGAAGTCATCTTCCAACTCTCTTGAGCGTGTTCCTGCACGAGTTGATGGTCAGGGAAGCTTACCTCAAGTTTTTGACCGAGTATAGGTCGAATGAGTTTTTTTACGAGTAGTTATTTGCCGCGAAGGAGGAGATGGGTGAGAAATCGCCTTCAACCTCTATGAAGAAGAACCCGTTGGAGGTTTTCGGGCTAAAGCAGGGTTCTTCGACTAAGATGTGGAGTAGGGATTCATCTTTTTAGCACTTTTCCTCGTGGGTCTGCAACAGAAGGGACCGCCGAAGATTTATGAATGGAATGGCATGCTTGTCGGTGGCGATGATGGTTGGAATAGTTGGTCGGAGAAAGCTTGGGGCTTGGCAGGTGCTTTGAGCTCAAGAGAGACGTTGAGGGAGTTCAAAAGATAATTGACCTAAGTCAAATCCTTCGCTATTTATACTTTTCGAACTTCCCTTAAATGATTTGGCGATTTTAAATGACGTCACTCTAGACCCTCTTATTTTCCTGGAATTGCACCCGCAAATGTAAGGCAAATTAATACCTGGAAAATATTCCTTATTTAGCACAAGGTAGATTTGCGACCACTTTTGCATCGCAAATCCTGCCCTTTTTCCAATCGTTTTCTCCTGCACCTTCATCTATCTTCTGCACATTTAATAAGAATTTTTAAATCATTCACATGGTTTAAGTGTCTAAAATAGAAGAAGAATTTCATAACTTTGAAGAAAAAATAAGATAGAATTTTGGCAAATCATGAAAATACAAGTCGTGATTCACAAGACTTGATTTTCTTGTTTTTCCACCACTCTAAACATTTTTGCTCAATCTTTTTTAAATTTTTTATTTTAACAAGAGAAAAGAAAATAAAAGCAAACAATAAAAAAAAATAACATACATATTTACACAATCTCATTCTCGTATTACTTGGGATCAATGGAGGCCTTATCCTTGCTCAGGTCTTCTCTTTTCTGGTTCTCTGTATTGCTTAGTAGGGACCCTATTGGTCTGTTCCTCATTTCTTTAGCTAACTGCCCAATCTGAGATTCAAGACTCCTCAAGGAAGCTGTTTGACTTGGAATTACAACATCATTCTTGGTCATTAGTTCCCTCATAAGATTCTCCAAGTTTGTTGTTGATTGGGGTTGCACTTGCATCGACTGCTGCTACATTTTGCGGTTGCATCAACTGTGCAATCTTTAGTTGAGCTTGACCATTAAATCTGGTTGGTCCTCCCTGCTTAACAAAAGGGGTTGCATTTGATGTACTTGCATTTTGTCCTCCCAAAGATAAGTAAGGTTGTTGTCTCCATCCTGGATTATATGTGTTGGAATAAGGATTTATTCTATTCTGCGCACCTACAAAACATACTGAAGGTGGATTTTGAGGACAATCTTCAAATGAGTGCTCTTCATTGCAAGTAGTGCACATGAGGGTAGAAACTTCACTCACAACTGCAACTTAACTTGATTTCCTAAAGTCAGATTCATAAGCATGTCGTTCATAGTTAACTTCCGTTTTGAGAGTGTCTCAAGATGATTGACTTCTTGGACCTTGACACTATTCCTAGATGATGTTTCTTCCTCTCCCCATTGACTATGATTTCCAACAATAGCATCCAGAATTTCATTTGCCTCATTGAAAGTCTTTTTAAGCAACAAACCATTAGCTGAAGCATTGACTATTGCTTTGGAAACTTGAGTCAATCTATTGTAAAAGTGCTCTACAAGAAAACAAGCAAGCAAACCATGGTGTGGACATTTTTTTACCAACTTCTTAAAGCGCTCCCATGTTGTGTCTACTCCTTATTGTGGTCCTTGTTTAAAAGTGATCATTTCCCCTCGGATTTGTGCATTCTTTGTGGACGGAAAATATTTCAGAAGAAACTTTTTAGCAAGTTCATCCCATGTGGTGATGTTAACCGGTGGAAAAGAATCTAACCATGCTTCTACATTGCCCTGTAAAGAAAATGGAAAAAGTTTCAAACGCAAAGTTTCATTGGATACTCCATTAAGCTTGAACGAGTTGCATATTCTCAAGAATTGCTTCATGTGTTTGTGAGGATCTTCACTAGGAAGTCTTGAAAATTTGCCTATGGTCTGAAGCATTTGGAACATGATTGGTTTGAGCTCGAAATGATTGGCATTAATGACAAGCTCGAAAATTTGTGCATCTAGATTGTAAAAAGTTGCGGCCACATAATCCCTAATGGCTCTATTCCTTTCATATGCAATAAGAATTGGATTATTTTCTACTGCAGCTTGCTGCTGCACATTGCTAGGTTGTGCTCCTCTTTGTTGCACACCGAGAGGGTCTCCAACAGGTGGCTCAATAGCAATTTCCTGCAGAACAAATTTTTTGGGGTTTCCTGTTGCTGAACTTCTCGTAGTTCCTTTAACTTCCTTCTTTGCTCCTTACGGTGCTGTCGGAAAGTCTTCTCTACTCAGGATCAAAATTGAATTCAGGTCTTTTGAGCATATACCAATCCAATCAGCAAAGAAATCCCTATAAAAAGTATTGATGTCCTGTGACAGAGGAATTTGCGGTTACAAACCGATCACAATTCCTACTTTACAGAAACTGAAATTTGTGTAAATCAACTGTTTTACCAAAATCTCCCCATCAACCCCAAAAACTTGACGGGTGTGTGCTATGACACTACTCCAGTGCAAGTATACACTGTCAAGTAATAAAGTGTAAAGTATTCCGCATATTGTACCCAAGGGAGATGGTGACTAGTTGAGTAAACACGAGAATCTGTAAAAACGAGAACCTCCTCTAAATTTGCAACCACAGAGATGGTAACCAAAGAAATATTTGGAAAATGGTTTTGATTTTAAGACGAAAGTAAAATATGCAAGTAAATGAAAGAGAATAAACTCTATGAGATAAACAGGGGAATTCAAATAGTATCAACCTTAAGCATTAGATTGTGCCCACCTTTTGCGCCAGCAACTTACTCAGGCATCTTGGTCGACTGAAGAAAACTATCTATGTTGCCCACATAGACATGGTGCAGATAACATCCAACAGTTGCGCCTACAATTACCATCACAACTAGATTGTGAGGTAAGATCTACTTCCATTCAGCTCCGCTGTAGGTGCCTTTAGAAGTCTAAGCCAACTAGGCATCTATTTCTAGGACTAGTTGAAACTTAGGTAAATAATGCTCACGTCTCTTAAAACCCTAGTGGTTCTAGTCCTATTTCTAGGATGCAAGAAGACAACGTCCTATTTCAAGGATCTTTTCCACTATTGTTATGCGAACTCGCGCATTTAACTCCAACCTTTCGACCATCAGCTAAATATAAACTATGCTAACCTAAGTGATCAGTTTAAGCTAACAATAAACTTTAAATTTCAACAAAAACAAATAATGCTAAGAAGGAGTAAGGTTGCTTTTGCATAGGCGAGGCTTTCTTCAACTAAAGGAGTCCACATCTTTGAACCCCCGAGAAGAAGTTTAGCTCATGGATGAAAGTAAAGTGCACAACAATAAGTAAAAAGAACACAGAAAGGAAAAAGAAATTGAATTCATATTAAACGAACGAATTGAGTACAAGACTTATAACTTACAACTGAAATAAAAGAAAAACATAAACTTAAGAATGTTGGAAATAACAAACGAAAACAGAAAATGAAAGGCAAACTCTATTAAGGATCTCTCCCTCTCTATCTAGCTTGCTCTTGCCTATTTACAAGGAGAGACAAGTCTTTCTCTTCTTTTTCTTTCGAATGGAAGAGTCGACAAAGGCTGAAAGACCTAGAACTCGGTGTGGTTACAAGTTGAGAAGAGAGAAGAACATAAAATCTATCCTAAGGATGAAATTTCGAGCTCTCTTTGCTTCTTGCATCTTGGTCCCCTTTTATAGATCTTGGAAGGTGAGGTTGGCTACCGAGATCAGTGTGAGATGGCCTTGGGAGGTAAGAATCCACAATATTCGGAGATTTGATACAAGATTTGAGATTTTTGGACGATTCTGTGAAGATTCCGGGAATCTCGGTATTCTGTCGGAAAGCCCAATTGTGGCTGCATATCTGGCACATTTTCTTCTATGCTTTGACAACTTTGCCTTCAGCTGGGGCTACTTTCCTTATAAGGTTGCGGGCGCATATCGGTCGCATATCCTGCATCCTCAGGTTCAGATGCAGGCGCAAATCTTCACTTTAACTCTTTTGCTCAGCTAACCTTTATTCTCCTATTTGTGAGTGCATCTCCTTTGCAAGGTCCTCTGCATAAAAACATTAACTTTGATAAATTATTTACAAAAGTAATCTCTTTTCGTACATTTTAAACATAAATTCTATATTTCAAAGATTTTTCACAAGATTCTACTACTTTTGCTGAATTGACTTGAAATGATGAGATTTTAAACATAAGGTCCTTGCTTTCTAAACAATAACCTAGGTTTTTAAGGCTAAATAACACACATAAATGAGCATTATCACTAGAATCGTAGCAAAGGGTTTTACCCAGAGAAAGGGGGTTGACTATGAGGAAACTTTTTCTCCTGTTGCTATGCTAAAGTCTATAAGAATTCTCTTCTCCATAGCCCCATATTATGACTATGAAATATGGCAAATGGACGTCAAGACTGCCTTTTTGAATGGTAATCTTGAAGAGAATATCTTTGTTGGGTTCTAAGAGTGAGTAAAAATATGGTATATAAGGACTCTAGAACTCTGTGCAAGTATACACAGTCCGCAGCAAGTAATAAGTATTATCAATCCAAGGCCTGAACGAGCTTCCACTTTTTCTATTTTGTATCATTCTTTAATGGTTTCAAAGATGGTAAAAATGATTGGTTTTTATAAGAATAATGCTGAAACAAAAGAAATGACAGAACAGAAAGTAAATGGATAAACAGACAAATTAGAAACAGGCACTGGTCAGGATTTAGTAATTGTTTTAAAAGATGCTCTAGCAATATTATTGATCATGCAAACTCTCGCAGTATTATTAGCGGATTCCTCCCGGAACTCCGGATTTTTTGGAATGTGTTTCAACCCCAATGAAGTACGACCGATCAAGCACTAGGCAACTGGCTATCCCTAGCTCAGTCACTGGCGTTCACCAATACACAATGATCGTAGTGTGATTAATCACCACACACTCTCTAAATCATCCCTGAAACTAGAGAGAGGTATTCATACCGGCTGGCCAAGCAGGCACAAAATAGAAATGAACACAATAATTAATCAAGATGCACAGAATCAATATTTATTACTAGAAATTAAGCACAACAATTACATGTATCCTAACCAACGCCTAAGCTACTTAGTTCATAACATGCATGGAGACGCACGCTACAATATGAGTAGGCATGTCCATAATTACAAGATAATAAAAGGAAATACTAATCTCCTCGATCAGCTTGCAATGATGGTCTTCTAGGTGGTCTCCAATCTCTCTCCTCTATTCGGCTCCCAAAGGTGGAAGGAACTTTCCAAGAATGGAATGTTTTCTCCCAAAAGTGGAATGACTTTGACTTGGGCGGCTACTTCCTTTTATAGAGTTGAGGAAGGCTTGAATTAGGTTGACTTAGACACGTGGATGGCTCTCCTTGCTCCTTTATCCTGAAAATAACTCAACAGAATTCGGTTCATTAAATTGGCTAACGAGCTGTGACGTGGCAGTTTTCACTCCCAGCTTTGCTCCAGCACAGAGTTTGCTCCCTCAGGTCGCCCAGCAACAGATTCTGCATAAAATGATTTCCAAAGCTTCCATTCTTCCAAATGGGTTAAAACATGTAATATATATCTAAAACCAACCCTATTAAGCACAAAAGACACACTAATCAATATAGAAATGAGGCCTAAATAACTACCTTTTGGGAAGTTGTCAATCTTTATGATAGTTTTTCAGTTTTTCTCTCTTCTCATCTTGTAACCACTTCGAGTTCCAGATCTTTCAGCCTCTGTTAGCTCTTCCATTCAAAAGAAGAAGAAGAGAAAGGCTTGTCTCCCCTTGAAAGAGGTTAAGAGCAAGCTAGATAGAGAGGGGAAGGTCCTTAGTCGAGTCTTGAACTTTACTTTTTATTTTGTCTTTTACTTTCAACTTTTGTATTTGTATGTTTTCCTTTACTTTTCAGTTGTAAGTTTATTATTTTTGTACTCATTCTTTCTAATTAATATGAATTCATTTTGTTCTTTTATTTTGTGCACTCTTTACTTTATGTCTTGCATTTTACTTTCATCAATGAGCTAAGCTTTTTCTCGGGGATTCAAATATGTGGATACCTTGAGTAGAAGAAAGCCCCACCTATGCAAAGGCAACCTTGTTTCCTCTTAGCATTGTTTGCTTTTGCTGAAGTTTAAGTTTCATTGTTAGCTTAAACTGATCACATAAGTTAGAATGGTTTGTGTTCAGCTGATGGCTGAAAGGGTTGAGTTGAATGCGCAGGTTCGCAAAAACAATAGTGGAAAAGATCCTAGAAAGAGGTCTTTGTTTTCTTGCATCCTAGAAAGATGACTGAAACCACTAGAGTTTTGAGAGTCGTGTGCTCTAATTATCTAAGTTTCAGCTTGCCCTAGAAATAGATATCTAGCTGGAAATGGTTTGGAAAAATTCTCCTGCAGCGCCTTCTTCAGATTGGCATCACGAGTTCTAACATAGTTCCAAAAGGTTAAAGCTTGCCTCTCGGCAAACTCCTGCCTGCTGGTCGAAAGTGCGAGTTGTTCTAAAATCGTGTTGATGCCGTAGACCAACCCACCCTGACGTGCCTCTTGCGTACGCTGAAGCCGCGCCAAGTTAGGCGTGTCAATAATTCCCTTGTCAAATAATATCACATCTCCTTCATTCTCTAGAACCCCTGCTCGCTTGTAGAGCATGGTAATGGTATTCGGGAAAAACAGCTTCCCCACTTTCTTCTTCCAACAACCAGATATTTCATCAGCAATAATTTTTCCCACATCAATACTGAGAGACCTCAAAATAGCGAAATCCAGAAGCACTCGTTCCGTAGAAACCGTCGAGTCATGAGTCGTTGGAAGCAGCCTTTGTTTGATAAATCCCATCCAAGTATTTGCTTCCCTCTTCAAATAGGCTGACTGGAACTTCCTCTTCTCTGTTTTCGAAAGCCGCCACTGCGCCCCTTCAATACCAACTTCCCTCACAGCGTCAATCAGCTCCTCATTGGATGGCGCTACAGCCATCTCATTATATGCTGCGTGGGGGAAAGTTCGAAGGTTGTACAGTGCGTTGATAGCACCAGGACTCCAGTCAACCTCAATACCTCGAACAATTGCTAGGAAACCTTCTTCTTTGTCGATATTTGCATAGAATTCACGCACTAACTGCACGTTCACAGATTCAGGCTTTGAACAAAACCGTTCCCAACTGTGGTCTGCAATACCGGTCCTCAGAAAATGTGGAAGATCACCACTAAATCCTCTTTCAAACAGGAAGTCTCTTTTCAGCAACTCTGCATACTTTGCTCTGGCAAGATTGTTGACAAAGCGATCATACGGCAATTGTGACTCTTCTATTTCATCAGGTTCCTCTGATGCTGCAGCAACACTCTTGCCCTTGTCTGCCCTTTGCTTGAGCAATCTTTCTTCTTCAGCCTTTTTCTCTGCTTCCTCTCTTGCTTTATCCTCAGCCTCCTTCTTCCTACGCTCTTCTTCCTCAGCATTCTCTCTTTCAGAATCAGTAGCTGGAGGTGAGGGGGTATCAGCTCTGACTACCTTAACACGACCCGCTTTTCGCTTTATACGACGGCGTTTGGGCACTTCGGGCATAATCACCTCCACACGAGCCTCCTGTTCTTGCTCATTAACTTCCTCAGGTGCAACCTCTGCCTGTTCTTCTTGCACAACCTCGACCTGCTTTTCTTGAACTTCCTCTGTAATTTCCTCTCGAACTTCCTCTGTATTTTCTTCTCGGACTTCCTCTGTATTTTCTTCTCGAACTTCCTCTGTATCCGCAACACTTGGCTCAGTCTGCTCTGGGTTTTGTTCTTCCTGTTCTTTCGGATCCTCTTCAACCACAGTGGGAGCGACATCTTCCACCACCTTCTCTACAACTTCTTGATCCTCAGCCCTCAGCCTTCTTCTTTTAGCTTCTTTTTCTTCTGGTGTCTTCTTCTTTCTTGCCTTCACTTTCGGTGCTTCGGGGTCACGAGTACCTCCTCTTCCTCATTATCTCTCTCTTTTCTTGCTCTCGTTTTAGCCATTGAAGACTCAAAGGAATTTTTACAGCACTCAGAAAAAGAAAAAGAATACAAATGGCAAAGGACGAACAAGAAGATGAAATGAGAAGAACTTACCGCAGGCTTTTAATAAATAGGGCTTCAGCAAATCAAATCATAACTGAAAGATTTTGCCCTCATTAAATGGAATTACCGTTCAAATCTCATGCAAATCTGAAAATTAAATCCATCAACGGTAAAATCTTGAATTCCAATCGCCCATGGTAAATAATTGTGTGCTGTCAACGGCTAAACCGTTGGATTATCCCTGCGTGACACGTGGCAGCATCCATGCAATTTACCTGCCCACAGAAATTCAAAATCAAACGGTAAAAATAATTAATTCACAATAAAATCCTTTCCATTCGGACGGAAGATTTGCTTCAGCCATAACTTTGCCGCAACAACCTTCTGAACACAAGATTATTTTCCAGAAAAATCTCGGATACACAATCAAATCAGGAAATTCAAATTTAACCGCTCAAATCAAATCTTATCTTTTATTTTTATTTGAAGCCGAATAAATCAAGAAAATCTTTATTAAATCTAAAACAGAAATTTAAACAACTGAAAATAAATACAGAATTTAAAATCTAATTAAATCTAATAAAACTAAACCAACTCGAATCTACACTAATCAAATTAAATATCTAGCGAAAATAAAATAAAATCTACGGAATTTAAAAATAACCACAAATAGAGATAAATCTTGCAAAATTTAAAGCAATTAAATCTACTACAATTAAAATTAAAATTAAACCAAATCATAAAATCACAACAAATTCTGGGAGCTATAAATTTTGCTCTACGAACTGCTCCCGCAAAAATCATGCTTACTCAATCATCAATCAGCTCTAAGGAAGGATATTTCGACTGAAACTCCTCTCCCCAATAATGCTTGACACGCTGTCCATTCACCTTGAATACTCTTCCATCTTTTTCATCTTGCAAAGTAATTGCTCCATGGGGGAAAACCTCAATCACCACAAACGGACCTGACCATTTGGACTTTAGTTTCCCAGGAAACAATTTCAATCTAGAATTATAAAGCAGAACTTTTTGACCTTTGACAAACTCTTTAGGCTTAATTTTCTTGTCATGCCACAACTTAGTCTTTTCTTTATACATTTTCGCATTCTCATAAGAAAATTGGCGAAATTCCTCAAGTTCGTTAAGTTGCAGCATTCTTATTGCTCCCGCACGACTCAGATCAAAATTTAATTTTTTCAAAGCCCAAAACGTTTTATGTTCTAGCTCTAATGGTAAATGACAAGCTTTCCCATATACTAACCGATAGGGAGACATACCTAGAGGAGTCTTATAGGCTGTTCTATAAGCCCAAAGAGCCTCATCCAACCTAAAAGACCAATCCTTCCTAGATGGATGGACTACTTTTTCTAGAATTGATTTAATTTCCCTATTACTTATTTCAGCTTGACCATTAGCCTGTGGGTGATAGGGGGTAGCTATCCTATGCTTGATTCCATACTTAGCTAAAAGCTTAGTTAAGATATTATTAACAAAATGTGTACCCTCATCACTTATTAGAGTGCTAGGTGTTCCAAACCGCGCAAAGATGTGCGATTGGAGAAACCTTGAAACCGTCTTGGCATCACTCTGATGGCATGCAATGGCCTCCACCCACTTGGACACATAATCTACTGCCAATAAGATAAAAACATTGCCATTAGAAGGGGGAAATGGCCCCATAAAATCAATACCCCATACATCGAATAATTCAACTTCTAAAATGTAAGTAAGAGGCATTTCATCTCTAGGCCCTAAGTTTCATCTCCTTTGGCAAGCATCACATTGCTTGTAGAACCAATGGGCATCCTTAAACAAGGTAGGCCAAAAGAATCCGCAATGCAAAATCCTCATAGCTGTCCTCTGACCGCTGAAATGGCCTCCATACGGCGAAGAGTGACATCGCTCCAGGATTTCCTTTGCTTCATCACCTGAAACACACCTACGAATAATACCATCAGAGCATTGCTTATACATAAATGGCTCATCCCAATAGAAAAATTTTGCATCATGCTTAAACTTTTTCTTCTGCCTCCAATCCATGTCAATAGGAGTGACTCCCTTCACCAAAAAGTTGGCAATATCAGCATACCAAGGGACATCCCTGACTACCTTTACTTGAACAGCAAAAAGTTGTTCATCTGGAAAAGAATCTGAAATGGCAGATTGCTCCGGCAAAGATGATGATGGATCAAGACGAGACAAATGATCTGCAATGACATTCTCTGATCCCTTCTTGTCCTTTATCTCCAAGTCGAATTCCTGCAATAATAAGACCCAACGAATGAGTCTAGGCTTTGCATCTTTCTTAGTCATTAAATACCTTATTGCTGCATGATCTGTGAACACCGTGACTTTGGATCCAACCAAATATGACCGGAATTTCTCAAAGGCAAACACCACAGCTAACAACTCCTTTTCAGTAGTTGTGTAGTTGACTTGTGCCTCATTTAAAACCTTGCTTGCATAATATATAGGATGAATAAATTTGCCCTGTTTGTGCCCCAGCATAGCACCTACCGCAGCATCACTCGCATCGCACATTACCTCAAATGGTAAATTCCAATTAGGTGCACAAAGAATGGGTGCTGAGATTAAAGCAGCCTTCAATGCTTCAAAAGCCTTCCTACAATCTGCATCAAAGTCAAAAACATGATCAGTACACAATAAGTTACAAAGAGGTTTACTGATTTTTGAAAAATCCTTTATGAACCTTCTATAAAATCCAGCATGACCTAAAAAACTCCGAATCCCCTTCACTGAATTTGATGGTTCAAGTCTCTTAATGACCTCAACTTTTGCTCTATCAACTTCTAGACCATTCTTAGAAATCCTATGTCCTAACACAATGCCCTCCTTCACCATGAAGTGACATTTCTCCCAATTGAGAACTAGATGGGTATCCTCACATCTTTTTAACACCTGACCTAAATTATCTAAACAACTTTGAAAAGACCCTCCAAAAACTGAAAAATCGTCCATGAATACCTCAACAGTGGACTCAATCATATCATAAAAAATTGCTAACATACACCGCTGAAATGTTGCTGGAGCATTGCAAAGGCCAAAAGGCATTCGCCTGAAAGCAAACGTCCCATAAGGGCAGGTGAAAGTGGTTTTTTCCTGATCCTCAGGAGCAATAGTAATCTGGTTATACCCAGAATAACCATCTAAGAAACAGTAGTAGGCCTAACCAGCCAACCTATCCAACATCTGGTCAATAAATGGTAGAGGGAAGTGGTCCTTACGGGTGGCTTTATTAAGCCTCCTGTAATCCATGCAAACCCTCCAACCAGTTACTGTCCTAGTTGGGATCAACTCATTGTCTTTATTGCTCACCACAGTGACACCTCCTTTCTTAGGAACACATTGGACAGGGCTTACCCAATTGCTGTCTGCAATTGGATAAATGATGCCAGCATCCAACCATTTAATCACCTCCTTTTTAACCACTTCTTTCATTAT